>OY720429.1:191561361-192940941 GCA_963082735.1 Pocota personata
AGAGTTAAAACGTAATACCTATATACAGATGTTCATATTCTCTATAGTTCTGCCATACATTATATAATGCCACCCCACTTTATGGGATGTTTTCTTCAAAAAACGTATTTTGCTTTCTCAAAGCAATTTACAGTGATGACTTAATCTACTGTGAATATTTCACCAGAATTTTTGACCTTGGGTAACAAATGATGACCGCGACATCCACTTTTTCTAAGAAAAACTAAAAGCCACAAATTATGTGGTAAAATCTCTTTAAAAAAAATCCTCTGAATAGAAAGATTTAACTGCATTTGAACCAAAAAGTTCACAACGCTACCCCACTTTATTAGGATGGGGAGGACGGAAAAAAATACTGTGAATCATGAGCAACGAAAAAAGCAAAACAAACAAGCTTCCCAATTATCTGGACTACCCTTGGAGTTTAAAAAAAAAAACAAATTAGGGATAGGGTAGATATTCATTATACGAAGAAAAGGGTGATTTCAAAAAATAAAAATTTATACCATCAAGGGATTTGTACACATATTCTCCATATTCTTCTATCGAAATTTTACACTTTTCCCAAAAAAAAAGATGTTGTTATCTTAGAAAATAACGAATAAAATACGGTTTTTGTCACAACAGTTTTAACTTGCACCTACATACTCGTAGACATGTAGGTGCATACATTTGTATGTACATAGTAAGGGGAAGAATTGCTGCTTTCCTGAAAATATTCGATCTCGAGATTTTAATCAAACTTGACATTATCAGAATAGAGAAACTCAAAAAAGTGGATCTGGCAATTCTGTATGTTTATCTGTCTGTATGTACAACTACAGCCTAAACGGTCTGGGGGCCACAATTCGAGGAGAAATCGGAATTTTCATTCGTACCCCAAAACTGACCGTACTTTACTACTGGCATATTTTTGGAGTTAAAGCGTTTTCCATTTTCTCGAAAACGGCTCTAACAATTTTGATCAAGAATGGTGGGTACACGCTGCAATATTGCCATCAAATATCCCAAAGATAGTTTGTTCCTATCTGCTGCTGTTTTTAAAACATGTATTGTATTGGAAATGTGTATTAAACAGGTTATAACGAGATTATTATTAAAGAGATTATAAAAATATACTTTGTAGCACCCTGTATTTTGAGAATAGAAAACCCGGCTACTTAAGGTTCTGCCCCTGGTATGTACTGTAAGTGTGCAAGATTTTATCTTTCAGAAAAATTATGAGATGCAAAAAATTATCTTTATAATACGTACTTTTTGAAAATTTCAAATCTGGATCGTAGTGTGTGCTAGTGTGCAAAGTTTATGTAGCACCCTGTGTTTTGAAAATCGAAAAATCATCCGTTTACGTACGTATACAAAGTTTTATCTTTTGAGGCAATCTGGAGGGGTTTTTTTCCGATAGGAAGTGAGAATCTTTTAAAGACAAAACTGTGCCCTTGTACAGTATCAGTGGGGGATTTGCACTACTAAACTCACCTCCCGGCTATTACTTGATCCATGCAGTATTGCCATCTTAGCATTTTATTGCAGGGGGAGTTTCGACTTATGTCATTCACATTCAGTTTGACTTTTTCCTCTTGTTTAGAACCCGTTGTCTCTTCATTATGACGGTTGCGTTCTCAACAACTAGATACATCCCATGCCTCTTGGCATTTAAGCATTTCACCAACTATACTTTCAGGGATTGTTGACTCGCCGAGTTGTCTCGTGAGTTTTTCCCTTTCGTTTAAGAAACGTCAGCATTCGAAGAACACGTGCTCGGTGTTTTCAATGCAGTCAACGCATCATTGGCAATAAGGTTTATAGCCATATTTTATTTATAAAGGTTTGATCGAAAATGCAAAAATTAAATAGCAGTCCAACATGTCGTCTTTTCATCCATCGTAGGAAACGTGAGATAAGTCGTCCATCTGCTTTTTATAGAAGTACTCCAACGTTCTTGCCATTCCACTATACTTTGCCTTCATTCTTTTAGCTATAAGGACTGCTTCTGCCATCTACGAAGTAGTTTAAATAGTACTGTCGTGGTTTAAACAGTACTGTGTTCCTTTATTAGAATTTCTATGGGATGTATTTTTGCCAGAACGCATGTTGCATCATTTGAAGTTGTACGAAAAGCACAGATTGATCTCAGCGCGCAGATTCGATTTATGTACCAATTTTAAACTGTTGTAACATTTAATCCTCAAAGCTGTTGCCCAGATTGGTGTTGCATACAATTACAACTGTGCTTGAGCGCTCGAATTTACGCCTTTGTGGCTTACGTAAGTAAATACTCCTCGCATATTTTAATCCGCATTCACAATTGGGAAGGTCGTTGATGACAGCAAACGAGAGGCGGGGAATAGTGTTTACACTAAAACACTCTTCCTTCGATCCAGGTGGCAGCAGAAGTACTATCTAGTGCTCAACTTATATGAGCTACTCCGACATGTTCGGAGCTCGGGTCTATAAGGATTTTCAAGACTATATTAATGTTATAATTGATGAACCCTTAAATGGCAATGCTCACATTCCCGAAGTGGATTACTGGCATCGGTTTACACGGCCCCTTCTCCTAGGGATTGATCTGGTTCTCCAGGTTGAGGCTGTGCATCGGAGTAACTGCCCTACCACGGAAAACAAATTAAATTTGAAGCAACCACAAGCCGCGGGTATGGATGATTTGATTATTAAAGACCATAGCGAACGAAATAAGGACAATGACCTTCAGGTCAGCCTGAGGAATATTCAGAATCTTAACAGGCCAAATGCAGCCAAACAACTCACGGAGACACTGGACTGCTACAAAGCAGATATTACTGCCATCCAGGAAATTCGATGGGATGAACTGGAAGATGAAACTGCACCATTTGCCACAGGAATGTGAGACAGCGTCTGATAACGATCCGAATTCAAAAGCATTAGGCTGATAGTCATATGTGCTCAGGCCCCCACAGAGGATAAAGATGACGTAACCAAAGAATGCTTCTACAAGCTGCTAGACAGATCGAATGAACAATGTCCGAAATAATTATGTCCTCAAAATCGAACCACTATTTAGTTATAGCCACAGTACGGATGTAGACATTCAGCATGTCACAACATCAACAGAACACTGCGGTAAGATTCGAGAGACTGTCAAATTCTTAAAGAAATCCAAGTGACAACACTGCCAAGAAGCAATCAGAAATGACGCGTCTTATGTGCTGAGTCTTACTCGGCGATCACAGTGAAACCCCTGATTTGATCACGAGTTTCGAAAAGAACACACAGCAAAGCAAAAGGCGTACAAAGCAGCACTGCAGAAGAAGACGAGGAATGCTCACAAGATCTGCGAGCAAAAGAGAAGGTATGAGCATCGACTTTTCCGAAAGAAGAAGAAGGAGCATGAAAAGCGTGCTGTTGAGTCAATAAAAAGGTGTTACAGTGGAGGCTATGTTCACAAATTTTACCAAAAAGTAAGAAAAGCATTCCAAGGTTATAAGGCCCGAACAGAATGTACCCGGGTAGATACTGTTCATTTAAAGTTTAAAACATTTTATATTTCAAAAATATGCATTGTGGTCTGTGCTGTAAGTGTGCATAGTTTCAGCTTTCTAGGTAGTATGGTGATTTCTGCAAAATTCGCAAAGGAAAACACACCCAAAATTACAAGCAATTTGGTGCTTCCGGGTGCAACATTTTTCTTTGGAGAACGTATAAAATTTCCACTTGAATGCTAGGGAGAATATGTGTACAAATTCCCTTGCTTATAAGAATTTTTATTTCTAAAATATCTAAAATTACGTGTCTATAACCTACGGCATAATTTTCCCAATGACATAATTTTTATATTGCTCACACATTCACTGAAACGAAATTAGGGAGAGGACAAAAATAACCGTCTGCGCCGGTTCGTAGAACTTAGGGCCGAGTAATTGCAAGTTGGTTATATCATTGTATGATATGTAGTCAACTTCATCTCCTATTTAGCTTTCTATCAAGTAAATATGAGTTTGCTCAATTGAAGATGAAAGAATTTTTTCTACTATTAATGTGCTTTCTGGAGGCCAGTCCACACTTTTGGTCCAGATACCTTCATGAATATTCTCTTAACTCCTTCCATGTGCTCATCAGTAGTCACTACACTACTGCGGTGTTGTATATTTAAGTTTTATTTATATAATTCAGTTCCATTAGCCACAACACCAACCAAGCGGAAAAAAATCAGTAAATTGATTTACAAACAGGTGATTGCCCTAAAAAGCCAAAAATAAATAAACAAAATAAGTTTCACTTATGCTTATGGGTATTTCAAACCAAACATTCTTTAGTTTATCAAATAAAACAAAAATTTCACACCTACGTACTGTGTTATGAATAAAACAAATTACACATGAACAAACTTATACACAAATTGATTCGAATTCATTTCACTGCACTCCCTATTACGTGCTAAAGTCTAGCGGTGATCTACATCTAATATGCAAACACTGCACATAAGCTAACCATACAAGGTCGCTATGCTCACGCGCATACAACTTTAATTAATTTGCCGCGCTATCAGGGCGTTCCTGTTCACCATCGTGTCGGGCATTAATTATCATTTGAATAAAAAAAAAAGAAATATATCCGCTAGAATGAAAATTTCGAAAAAAAAAAAATTAAACTTCTCTCTACCACCTGGTCCATCGATGACACTCACTCTGCAACCATCACTCATCATCAGCATCATCATCCTCATGAGTTTTTTGTTTTGAGGATGAGTATTCCTGCGATGAGTAATTCTTATTCATTTTTAGATACTTTTTCATTCATTTGAGCATTTTTACCATTTTTATCATTTTCATAGCCACCCTCAACGCCACTACGACCCCGCATTTGTCTACATACTTAGAAGCGCTTCTGTCTACAGACAGATATTAAAAAAAAAAAAAGTGCCAGTGTCGGCGCAGTGGGAACATATGGAACGCTAGGGAACTGATTTGGCGTGTGATACTCGAAAAAAAAACTGTCTATTGCTACAGAACTTTTCAAAAACGAAACTCAGTTTGCAATCGATCGTGAAACTGTTAGATACATTCGAACCAATACGGAGGTAGAACGTTTTTTTTTTGTTTCGGAAAAATAGAATTTTTTTTTTATACACGAGTATATTTTTATTTGTTAAGTGCAGCAGTACAGTGATCTTATTTAAAAAATTATTTGAAGTTTGTCAAAGAAAAGTGTAAAATAAGATAAATTGTGTGAATTGAGGTTTTTTTTAAAAGGATATACAGAGCTGAATATTCGAGATGCATAGCACATTGTTGGAAGAGGTTTGTAGTGCATTTGTTTTAAGTATCTGTGTATAGATAAATAAGAAATATGTACATATGTGAATTAGAAAACGAAATGCAAGGAGGCTTCTCTGGTGTGGAGATATTTTATATTTCAAATTTGAGTTACATCAATCAAACGTCACAGCTTACTTTCTGCTGGTTTCAAATGAGGATCGTGTAAGAACATAGGGGAAGCATTTTTACATCGTCATAAACTACGGTTTAGATGGATTTCTTCGGAACTCCACACATTAGGATTGGGATGCCGACACCCTCGCTGTCAAGTGGGCGAAAGGAATGTTTGTCTAGCTAGAAGAAATGCAACTTAACAGAGTGGGATTTGCGTGCTTCCTGCAATAGTAATGAGAACTATTGAATAAAAACTATCGACTTATCCGATAGTATCTAAATGTTCATTCAATCGATAGTTATTAAAATTCATTCATTACTATTTTCATTCATTTGAACTACTAGTCGGAGAGTTAGTGAACGTTTTTCTCAAAGCATTTAGGCAATGCAAATTTATCAAATTATTATGCACAAATATCGATTATTTAGGTTTACTCCCCGCCTACTTTACTACGGGACGACAACTTAAAATGACGTATTCTCAGCAAAAATGTTTAAAATTGAAAAAAATATAAAAATGCTAGTATGCTCTACAATTCTTCCGTATAATGTTACTCGTAATATGCACGCCCACTTTTAGGGGCATTTTATTAAAAAACTATTTTTTTCATTTAAAAATATGTTTTTAATAGACTTATTTGAAATCGAAAAAATTGTCAAACAATTTTTGTTTGCTTTTACAAAGCTAAGAACAGTGTAATTAACTCATTAATTTGGCACATGTTTAGTGTCAACCACAGTCCATTACTACTTTCATTCCTCGCTTTTCTTTTGTTCAGTTAATTTCGATTGATCGCTGAATAGGGACACAATTCTCCAAAATGTCCGACTTTACCGTGACGCTAATGGTGGAAATTAAGTGCGAATATCTTGAAAACGGTGGGTTGTACGAACAAAATAATTATGGTCGAAATTTTAGGCTTTAATTTTCTACATGCCGATTTTTTAAAAATTTTCGAAAATTGTAATTACGCAATCCTCCAAAATATCTGACTTTACAGCGAGTCTAATGGTGGAAATCTCTTTCGCAATCCTGCAAAATAGTAGACTTTAGCCCGAGTTAATGGATTAATTGTCGATAGTCGAATTCATTCAACATAGGTCAACACCATTCTTGATTTTAATAAGAAACCTCTGGAAAGCACCCTCACTTATGAGTGTCTTCTTGTAATGACTATCATCATGTGACAAAACGCCGAGTACAGATTTTCGCTACAATTGCTTTTATTGAGTTCAAAAAGACTTTCGATAGCGTGAACAGAGGCTTCATATGGCATCGCCTACGCAGAAAGGGCATTTCTCACAAAGAGATCAGAAGAAATTAGTGTCCGGCAAGGCTATACCTGCATATATTGTACATATTATCGCCCCTACATTTGTTTGTCGTGATCAGTAACGTGCTTCGAAGTGCTGTTCCGATATAAGTAGTTGAATGCAATGAAGTTTTACTGACAGTGGAAAAATAGCTTTCACTTTAACGGTTCGCGAACTATAGCAATTTAGATTTCCAAATGATCCTTACTCAAATAGTTCTTTTCTATGAGACATACATAGATAAATTTGACTGACTGTCAGTATGTGTGTTATTTTCTGAACATATGACATGATAGAAAAATCAACGTATCATTTTTGCGTTAATAAAATGTATCTGATATCGCACACGATGCGTATGCAGGTTTTAGCCAATTAATATCCTTAAAACACGTTTGGGATATGAGAGCACGTTTCGACCGCGGCAGACATTTTAAACTTCAAAGTTTGCCATTTTTGGGCAGTAAAACCCAAAGTTCTTAAAAAAAGGAAAATCTGATGTCGACTAGCAATTTTTGACACTCGAAATTTTTTTTTTAAGAAATTTCGGAAAAATACTTCTATATAATCTCTAGCAATAGGAAACCTTTTTTGTGAAATTTAACTAAACTTTATAAGGAGTTACAAAGAAACACGCCTAATATGCTTCAAGTCTCAGTGAAAGCCTAGAAGCTAAGGTGGACAGTAATCTGACTTAAAATCCAGAGATGAACAGCAATGCAATGGCGCAAAGAAACTAATTCAGCTAAATTTTGATGATAATGATCCCTAAATACTTTCTTTCCTAAGAACGAGTTAGCCTGATAAACATATTCATAGCCGTATATGTACGTATATGCGATTGATAAACCCTCATCTATATCCCAAGCAGAAATATCTGCCATTAGTTGGTGTGTAAGGATCAGTTGCATTCTTTAACAATCAGGCAGAACCATATTTATATTCAGATCAATGTGCTTCAAGTCAAGATGGTCGTAAATGTGAGTAACATTTTGGACATATATAGGTATATTGTCAAAAAAAACTTTTAACGTGAATATTTAGCTTTTGTCGTCTCTTTTCAAATTAAACCTGAACAATATTCGAACGAACATCACATATTTAGCAAATACGTTCGACCCAGTGGTGCCCTTTTTTGAAATGTTGGTCGGTAGTGAATTCTGTCAGCCTTAAGGCGACTCTCACACCAGAGCAATACACCTCAAGCGACTAAAATTAAGCAAAAAGCAGTATAATTTTGAACTTCTTTACACTGAAGCAACGAAACATGAACAAAGTTGGTGTTCTCAGGGCAATAATACGTATTCTTAGACACACGGAATGGAGCTTGGCAGATGGGACGGTACTATAAACATCTCGTGGCGCTGCAACAGTGTTATATAGTACATATATAGGTTCGCCTTTCTTGAGTAAAGTTTATAAACAAAAAATATGTTTAAGACAATTTTGCAGCTGCAGAGGAACTGTAAAAGGTAATCGCGGTAGGAAAAACTCTACCGAAGCAGTCAAACTCAATATTGGTCTATTAAATCAACACAGGTTCGGGTCCTGAGAAGTCATACTCCGAGCCTTGTCTAGCAAGTCCAACAGAGATCTCATTTCCAGAGCTCCCACGGTGACCTGGGACCCAAACAAAACTCACAGAGCCTTGCAGCCTTGCGACCGAATTCATTCAGAGCTCTAGCATTCCCGAAATTTCTTGAAAATAACTAAAGGGCTGAGGAAGGCCTTAAGCGCAGCCTGGCTGTCACTACAGAAGCAGATACTCCGCCCCTCGCCCATTCCTTAAAATATAGTTCATAGCCATTAGGATATACGCATGTTTACTTAATGAGTAGTAAAGCCTAATGTTGTAATTCGTCAAGACCCCAGACCCTTGATTGGTTTTAGAGCCATCCGTGAAAATAAATAAAGATAGCTTTTATTGTGCTCTTCATGATATAAATGTCAAGAAGAGGGAGGTTCAACAATGCATCTAGAACAGAGCCAGGCGTACTAGAGAAGGCTCCCGTGCAGCCGAAACGAACTGTTCTTTGGAGTTTAGTGAGAGAAGCAGTGCCATATTTTCGCGAAAGCTTTTTCCACCAAACAATTAACGCATATTCTAAGAAAGGGCTCATCATTGTCGTATAGATCCATAGGAGGTTTTTTTTTGTGATAAGCCTCAGTCTTGCCAAAAGCAACCTTACACTGACAGAAAACTGAGAACACTTTGGCTCTCTTCGACTCAACAAAGAAGTTTACTATCCAGGATTACTCCTAAATACTTACCTTCTTTTGAGATTTTGGGTAGTAACGCCTTTAAACACTGGCTGAGTCAGACCAATCAACTTCCTCCATCTCGTAAAGAGAACCACCTCACTTGGAGAGGATTAACTGAAAGTCCTATTGCACCATTCATCGACTACGTCGAGGACCAATTGTGCCTTAGTGCAGACCGTCTCTAGGTACTATCCGACGGAAAGTACGGCAACAACATCCACGTATGCCTGAGCGTTAAAGCTGTTTAACAGAGAGTCGACCACTATGCACCTCAGCAGTGGAGAAAGGACGCCACCTCAACTACCGGCCCATTGCTAAACTCTCCTGCGTTCCTAAGCTCTTTGAAAGCATTATTTACGATACAATGTTCTTCCATTGTAAGTCTATCTTTTCCCCTAACCAGCACGGATTTCTTAAGGGAAGGTCAACAACTACTAACTTAACGGAATTCGTATCTACGACTCTGTGTGCATTAGAGGATGGCAAAGAAGTTGATGTAATTGCCACAGATTTTAGTAAGGCCTTCGATAAAATCTCGCACAGAATCATTCTTTTTAAACTCAAATCCCTTGGCTTCCAACTGAGTTTCATTGGGTGGATTAAATCCTATCTTGAGGAACGCCAATACAAAATACTATTTAGATCGGCTGTATCCGATCCCATTAAAGCCACTTCCGGGGTCCCTCAAGGTAGCCATATTGGTCCCTTGATTTTCATTTTGTCAATTAACGACGTTGACTTCATCATCAAAGACTCTTATCTATCCATCTACGCTGATGACATGAAAATCTTCAGGCACATATTAAACCCCGCCGACTCTTGCCTACTTCAAGCTGACTTGAACAACTTTTCAACCTGGTGTCAAAAAAATTTTCTTGAGCTTAACGTCAACAAATGTCAAGCTATTACATATTCCCGAAAGCGTCTTCCAGCCCCTAGATCCTATTTCATCTCTGACGAGCTCATCCCTTCTGTAACTTTATTACGCGATTTGGGTGTTATCTGCGACAGAGAACTAAATTTCCGCTGCCATATTGACAACATTATTAGCAGAGCCAACTCTGCGCTCGGTTTCGTAAAACGTTGGTCTAAAGAATTCTCGAACCCCTACGTCACGAAATCTCTCTACTTTACATTTGTTCGGCCAATCCTCGAATATGCTAGCCAAGTATGGTCCCCCTATCATGATACCCATTCCCTTCGAATAGAGGCTGTTCAACGCAGGTTCATCAGTTTTGCTCTTCGCGGTCTTCCTTGGTCTGACAGGCATAACTTACCCCCCTATGAGAATCGTTTGAAATTAATTAACGTACAGCCACTTGAAATACGTCGAGAAATTGCTGACGTACTCTTTGTACATCAGCTGTTAGCAGGAAACATCGACTGCCCTAATCTGCTCCAAATGATCTCCCTTAACACTAACCCACGCCTCCTGAGGTCTGTACTCATCTTCCGTCTCAATTTTCATCGCACCAATTATGGTTGTAAAGAGCCAATGTCTAGAATGCTACGTTTGGCCAACGGCGCGCACAGCTCTTTTGATTTTCACTGCAGCAGATTTGCACTTAGAGACGCCCTCTAGAATTCCACTTCCACTCCTCCGCCCTAATAACTTTAGTTTTAGTTTTAAGTTTAGTTCTTAAGTACTTAGCCTTAGTCTTAAGTTGTGTTTAGTAATAGTCTAGTTTTAGTGTAGTTATTAAGTTCTGCTTGAATTAAGCTAAATAAATAAATATGTACATCGTCGCTTTGTACTGCAGACAAGCGAGGGCAAACAAGGATCTTTTCAGCTTATTTCGTAGATGATTTATGTGTGGTTGTGTTATCAGCATATGCGAATGGTATACTTTCTTTTAAACATTTGAGCATTTCATTTGTGTACAAAAAAAAATTGGAGAACCAAGCTTTGAGTCTTGCGGTACTTCAATTCTTGATCTTCATTCGAAAGCCGTATACAAATTCCCATATACTCCATCCGAAATGATTTGCTCCATGATTTGTTCGATTGCCGGTAAGATTTCAATTGGCCGATAGTTCGTTGTGTTGTTTTTGATCCATTCCTTATAAATTGGACGCACAACTCCCTCTTTTAGTTTAGCAATTATGGGGACAAAAAAAATATCGGTATTCGATTGAAGGTCTGCGACCCCAATACCATCTGTCCCATGTGCTTTCTGGATGTTTAGGCGATGCACCAAATAGTCAACCTCTGTATAATCTGTTTCTCCAAAATAGATAGAACTACTCAAACTCGGACTTTGGTATCTAGATCTTACTACAGACTCTGCCTGTCTTGAGAAGAGGGTTCCAAATTCGAATTTTCCTTTTTAATGTTGGTTTCTGGAGGTCCAATCAGTAGCTCGAATTAATTCATTTACCTTTGTCGGTATTATGAGGGAACCCAGGGGCCTAGTTGTCTTTTTACCAATCGAACTTCTCTAGAAATTTGATTTCGATAATAATAGTAAGTACGCCAACGTTCAGTACTGCATTTTTTCTAAGAAAGCCTTCAAAGCAATATCGCGGAGATCCCTTACCATATTAATAGCTAACCATTTCTATTATTACCCATTTGTTTCATCTTTTTTAGCGGTACAAACCTTACCTATTTTTTCGTCCAATGAATTTTAAAATAAATTATACACCTGTTAATTCAATAATTCGTCTTATGATACACGACAACAAATTTTGTAACCAAATTTCGAAATCATCGTTCTTTCAAAACACAATCGTTGCTAACCTTCTAAATTTAGAAAATTGAGAAAAAATACGAAAAAGTATCCCAAAACTGATTGCCACGTCTCAAGCCACTTGGTTATTTCTTTTAATTTCTCATTAATCTATTAAAAGGATATGTGTCATATTGATATTGACACGCAACTAACGACGCAAATCAGCGGTTTTTACAAAAATAAAATTCAGAAAAAAAACTCTTTCACCTTATTACTATGTCCCACATCCGTCCAATTGAATACGCCTTTGCACCTTTTTAATTTCTCAAATTAGAGAGAAAAAGTAAATTCAATTTTTATAATCACTTGATGAAAAAATACATTTCCTTTGAGTTGCATTCGAATTTTAATTAAAATATCACGTCGCGTGTGTGCAGGTGTGTTGTGTTTAGTCACACTTCCTATTTTTAAGACTTTATTATGTGTCGGGTGCATTCCTTCGTATGCATCAGCTAAACAAAGATTTTCTTGGCCACTGTTATACCTGTGAAGGAATTACGAGTGGCATTTAAAATTAGGACTCTGACAATGTGAACGGGTGGGTAGTTTGTAATCGTAATTTGGCTATTAGCAATACTGACAAATGATTTATATTTTCGGATTTATCATAGCCTATTTGTTTGTCATTTCTCATGACAAGATTGATGAGAAAAGCTTGTGTCATGAAAAATTGGTCATTTATAACACCCACAGCACCTGACATGAGTTGAGAATCTTTAGAGGATTCGGTTAAATTGAATAGTTGGTTGAGATATTGATTGACTGAAGCATTTTGGGTCAAAGTTACTCATTTAGCGTACTGGATTTTGTGTAATAGACGTCTTCTACATTTTTTTTTAACTTGACACTGGCTGTCACTGCGACCTGAGAGGTCTTCTGTGTCATGGTGAGATCAGCCAAGGATTCATACCTCCTCCGTGGTAAAGGTGAGCACAGGAGTATCTGAACTCCGCAAGAGTAAGTATATCTCTGAGCACATTCATATAGAATGTGCTCAGATGTTTCATCCTCTTTAAGGCAGAGGCGCTATTCTCCTCTCTGAAAACAGGTTTAGCTTTTTAAGGTGGTATTTCAAATAACAATGGCCTATGAGGAAGCCCACGAGCTTCCTTGTGCTCTTCTTGTTTAGTGTAAGAATTTTTTTTTAATTAACCTTCTGAATGGGATAGGCAAAGTTGATGCTCCCAGTCATTAATCAAAGCTGTAGCAATTGCCGAATTGACTCCACAGAAAGACTCTGGGCTTAATAGTATTGTAGATAAGCCAGCCCTAGATAATTCATCCTCAGCTTTATGGCCTGCTATTGCCTGGTAGTGTTTCCCTTTCAAGGGCAAGAGATTGCAAGGCATCAAAGCTGTGCTTGACCTACTTGGAGTCGATTGAGTTCGAATTTGAGTGGTTTGAGTGCCGTTTTGGTATCTCATCACATAGCGAAGCCGTACACTTGTGTGCATTTGGTTTCAAAATCGTAGAGGGGGGTTGCCTATAGACAAAGTATTATCGTTTTTAATTGCCTCTCAGATCACTGTAGCTCTTGACTGAAGTGGCACCTCCTGCTCTCTAGTTCACTTGATCTTGTGTATCTGGTGTGACAGATAGCTTGTTCTTTTTACCCCGCAGTTTCTTAGAGCATTATCCTATTTCATCTTTGTTGCAGAATGTGGAAATAGTGACACTTTTTTGTTTACAGTGCCCAGCGAGGAAGCACGTTACCGTGCTTCTTCGATTTTTCCTTAGGCTAATGGAGGCCTGGGCTCTAAGGCTAAGCTATTGGGTTCTTTTGGGCACTCTCAAATCAAATTCGAGTAAATACAATACTTTAATGGATGCTTGACTGTTTGAAATAATCGCAATGATTTGCTTCTGATATTTCTGTTGGCTTTAAGGTGAATCTCCATTGACTTCAAATATTTGGTACTAAGTTCACACACTCCAGCCCCAATCTCATAGGGATACCATTTTATGTTATACCATTTGAAAGTGTTGCGGGTTCATTGATCTGGTGAAGTTCTTAACGAAGCTGAACTTCCTGAACATCTCGTCTCTAGTGAGTGCAAGAAGAGGAGGTAGCTTTGAAAAGAGTTTCTTGTTCTAATTTCTTAATTTCTAATTTTCATTCACAGAATTCTCTTATACCTTCCTTTATGATCTTTGAGAGTGCTCTTTTAACACCTTCTACTACGAGATGTAGAGATATTGCATCGAGGATTAACTCCACAGCCACATGGCCCCACTGCGTTCGTCATGTACATGCATTTTGCACTTCCCAAAGCCTTTTATTTTATTTATGATTCAATAAGCAGTTCTGGAACTGCGCGCTCAGGTTTTTCTAGTCATCTGCCTGGTTATATCTTCCGGGATGAAAGCCTCTCCAATTTCTCCCCCAGTTGATATCTTATGGTTCTGTAGCGTGGCCAATGACATATGAAATGCTCCGCATCGTGGATGGTTTCTGTGCAGCTTGACAATGGAGATTAATGTCTTGTTCGAACCTGTGTAAATACTCTGAAGCAACAATGGCCATGAGTTATGTAAAAGTTCAGCTCTCTACATTCTTGGTTTATCCACATCTACTCGTAGATATTGAATATGACCTTGTGTGTCCATCGGCCTTTGTCAGTGGAATCCCACCCTCATTGCCATTCGATTGACACTCTTGATTGTGACTGGATATCGTTTGTTATTCTCCTGGGCTTGATTGTCTAGAATATCAATCGGTACCATGACGGAAACGACAACCGCCGTATGCTTCGCCAAAACGCCCTGATTGGTCTCAGTGCATTGGTATATTGGTCCTGTAAACCGTATCTGTCTTTATTTTATATGGCAGATTTTAGATGCAAGGTGTTCACTACCGCTGATGAGTATCACTCCTTTTTTTGCAGTCCCATATACGTCAGCCTTCTCTAACTATTTGGCTACCACTACAATTACAATGTCATCAGCAAATTCAACTACTTTGGCGGACCTTGGAATTTTAAAAACGTCATCGTACATTGTGTTCTACACCAAAGGACTTAGCATGAAGCTTTGGGGAACCCCGGCTGTGATATTGTGCTGTTTTGTTTCATCCTTTGTTTCGTAGGGCAGCACCCTATTTAAGAACCATGTCACTGAAGTGATTCAGCGGCCAAAACGAGAGGTTCATCTCTGGTAAAAGTGAGATGCACTCCCACCAGTAGCCACCTCAGTTTTGAAACCAGCAGTGTAAGCCACCATTTTCGCAACAGAAACAAATAATTTTTTTCGTACACTAATAAGGACAATATACACGATGATAAATAAGTAGAAATATTCTCGGGGTTTTTGATTTGAATTCGAACTTTTCAGTTTATTTTTTTAACGTAATTTTTGATGGCATTTTGAATTTGAAAATTCTGACTTCGGATTTGGATTCAGTGACCTTGAAACGTATACATGTGTATGCATGTGGTCACTTTTCACAGCACTTATTTAATTGTATGTTCGCCATTTTGAATCTGCCATTTTGAATGGCAGAATTTTAGATTTAGCAACCCCACAAACCTTTCGGCTAATATTGTCCTCCGATTTACTTCACCAATCTACGGAAATAATTAATTCGTTTATATATTACAGTTTTGAACACCATTTTTAATTCGGCATTTCAAGTACTGAAATTTCGACTTCGAATTTAGACTCAGAGACACAGGTAACGCTTTTCGTCCTTTACCATCACTTGATTTACTTCAACAGTTCAGGAACAAATTGTTGTATAATGAACGGCTAAATACTGCTGGAGTTTTTGCTAACTTTTCAAATGTTATTTCGTTTAGTTTTTAAGGAGTTTTTAAAAACTAAATTAGCTAGTTTCAAACACCAAAGGGTCCACTCCCTATTTTTATACCCTATCCAGGGTATGTTAATTTTGAGCCGCAGTGTGTAACATATAGAAATAATAAGAGTAGATCGCCAAAAGTATGGGTACATTACATATAGTATTTGTGTTCGGCATCTAAAGTTATTCTGATCTCGCCATACCCGTCCGTCCGCTTGTCTGCATGTCACCACTTTTTAGGCCTTAAATCCTAAATGAGGAACATTAAATTTGGTATATAAACTTTCCGAAGCAGTCACTTTTATAAAATATCGTTTTCTCAATTTATTTGCTAGAAACTGAAAAATATTGTTTAAGTATAATATATAGACGCTGATTTTATCTACATTTCATCCTTATATTATACATGAGCAGTCCAAATGTTGGAGCGATTTCTTAAAAAAACATACTTTGGAAAAGCCAAAGCTATTTACGGTGATGGTTGTCTTATTGTGAATATCTCTTCAGAATCCGTTAACTTTGGTTACAATTTTTGGGAGTTACGCCCCCATTTTGCTAAGAAAAAGTTATAGGAATAGTTTTGTGATAAAATTTGTTAAAAGTCGTATTAAGTTTCTGTAAACTCCAATGGTGGCTGTCCAGATAACTGGGGAGTATTTTGTTTGTTTTCGCTATTATTGTCGTTGCTTATGATTCACAGTATTTGTTTCCGTCCTCCTGATGTCATCATCACGATCAAGTTGCATTTTAGCCATATGACCACCCTACTGCCAGTGTTATGACTTCACAGTAGAGTTAACAACTAACTGAGGGTGGCCGTGGTGTAGTGGTAGCATCATCGCTTGTCACGCTAAAGGTTCACGGTTCGAATCCTGATGTCAATAATCATCTATTTATTTCGCATGAAATAAATAAAAAGTCGATCAATTGCGAAAGCTTATGTCAACTCTACTGCGAAGGCATCACACTGGCAGTATGGCCGTCAAATGGCTAAAATGCAACTTGATCGTGATGTTGACATGAGGAGAACGGGAAAAATACTGTGAATCATGAGCAACAACAAAAGCAAAAACAAACAAGCTCCCCAGTTATCTGGACAGCCACCCTTGGAGTTCACTGAAACTTAATACCAGCTGAGTTTCAAACCAACTACACCAATCTGTCTTTCTCTCTGTCTCTTCCCCTTTCCTCAAAACGCCCGTGTCCTAAAATTAGTATAAGGGTATTCATAACCCCTTTCACACGTGCAAATTATAAAAAAAAAAAAACTTAGCTTTCGCAAGTGATCGACTTTTTTATTTATTTCATGCGAAATAAATAGAAGATTCTTGACATCAGGATTCGAACCGTGAATCAACAGCGTGACAAGCGATGATGTTACCCCTACACCACGGCCACCCTGAATAATTACGGTAGACCCCCAAAAGTACACATTTTTGTGATTAGCATTGAAAGTTATGTCATTCTAGCCATGTCCGTCTGTATGTCATTATTTTTTGGCCTTACATTTTAAGCTAGAAAGATGAAATTTGGTATATAACCTTCTTCGGAACCGAAGCATTTTTAAAATCCTTCCACAGGCCTTTAAGAAATATTTTTCTTCAAACTGAAAAATATCGCCTTAATGAAATACATACGAGTATATTTATAGACGTTCATATTTTCTGCAATTCGCCCATACATTATACCCCCACTTTTAGGGGCTTTCTCAGAGCTATTTACGGTGATGATTAAGTCGTATTGTAAATAATTTCACCAGAATCCTTGACTTTCGATAACAAATGCCGTCCGCCACGCCCACTTTCTTCTATGAAAAATTCTTTATGTTTTAATTATGTATGTGGTAAAATCTTTTAAAAATCGAAAGGTTATTCTGAGTAGAAGGATTTCATTACATTTGAAGCAATAGGTTCAACGCCAGGCCCACTTTATTAGGTATGGTTTAGAAGATGAGGGATAAGGTAATATACGATTCATTCCAGACGGATTTCAACTTTTCCGTATGTTTTTTAAAGTGTTTTCTATCACTTAGAACTCTATTCTTTGAAGTTTTTAAAATAGAGATAAAGTGAAACGAAAGGGTACAGGGAAGAGCTTTAGAGTGGATAGATAAGGAGAGAGAGTGAGGTAACGATGCATGTTAATTTTAAGTCTTTGCAAATTATAGAGTTCTTGAAATACTGAGGAAAGCAAGTTATTCCACATTCGTGTTGAATGGCTAAAAAATTATCTCCTACGGTGATCTACTGTGCTTTTCAAAAACCTAGAGCCCAGATCGCGAAGACGTCGTTCTTGCAAGGCAGGGCAATAGCATAGTATGTATATTTTGTATCGATTCTGCATCTTTTTCATTTCCGCAGCTTCTGCAGTCTGTCATTCGCAGAGCATAGCTCCGATTGCTTCAGCGTGAGAAATCATTGAATAAATTGTTGCATTGGATTCAGCAGAAATTTCAGCAATAGGCGACGTAAAATACGCTGAGTTATTTTCTAGGCATATAATTAATGCTTATCAACAGACCCGCAATGTTTTCGTATTCGAATCATCACTCATAACTCCATGCTGAGGTAATTTAGTTATAAAAGTTTTAAGGGCAGGCAGACTTTGTAACCGCAAGAATATAGGGCAACGTCTACACTCAATCAGTTAGCTCGATTTTTCATTCTTTAAATTTAAAATGAAAAGAAATTTAAATGTTGTTAAGAAAAGATGTAAGCTGTCTAGATCAATTTATTTAATTTTCTGATCTGCATCTAAAGCCGCTAAGTTGAGTCCAGAAATGTCCGATTGAAACTAAACATTTAAATAAATGAAAAACACTTACCTAAAGCGTTCTGAGTCATTAGTCACTGTTTTTTGGACCTTAGCCCTTATGAAACACTCAACTACACTTGCTCTAGTTGCTTTGAGTCTTATCGGTACTCGTCTGATCTTACGACCTCTAATTTGAATTAAATTGAGAGAGTGTGTGTTGTTGCTGGACTCAGCATAATTTATTTTCATTGTGTGATAGAATTATGTAAGCTTGGGATCCGTGTTAATAGAGTCTAAACTAAATAAAATAAATTTACTATAATTTTTGAGAAAAACCTCCAAATGGAACTAAATTTGAACTTTAAATCTTTCAGTTAATTGAAAATGGCTTCATTGTCATTGAAGACTTTCTCACACCGGAAGAGACTGATGAATTGTACAAGGCCGGTCGGGCAATGTGTATGGAGGCGCCACAAGTGAATAGAAAAATATTCAGTACCGTAAATAATGAAAATCGACAAGCTAAAGAAAACTATTTCATCGAGTCGGGTGACAAGGTTCGTTATTTCTTTGAAGAGGACGCTATTGGAGAGAAAGGTGAACTGTTGGTAGATCCTATGTGCGCGCTGAATAAGGTGAGTAAGATTTCAAATTTATAATTTGAATATTATTACAATGGCTGCCTACGCAGTGAATGTACACACAATTAAGACCTGACGTAGGTCCAGTTTAGTACTATGTGATTCTTGAGATACTTCAGATCTACCAGCTGGAGCTGTATATGCAGTATTTGAAGTTCTCCTTGCAGCTTCTATACAAATAGCTTGAAAATAGGCTGAGCCTTTTAGCTTCCTGGCCAATACCGCAGAAAATCGACTGTTATTCTGACTGATATGCAACCTCCTTTTTAGTGAGAAGCATTTTTAATACAACTTTTTCTAGTGGCGTAATATGTAGTGTCATCTGCTCAGAAGGGTTAGCTGGTTGTATTCAGCTTGAATACAAATTTCATGTAGCGAGAGAAATGCCGAAATTCCCCTTATTCGGTAAAATCATTAGGCCTCTACAATTTCCAGGAATGTTCTTGTGTCCAGGCAAGGCACTCTGATTAGGTGAATGTCGAATTGCTCAGCCATCTCATTAAGAAACAAACGGCAATCTAGAGCGGTCTTTGAAATGAAGGGGACTGGAATCCAACTTTGATTTTGAGATTTCTATTTGTGAAGGCATTTCCCCTTCCTCTTTTTTGTAGGTAAATTGCACGGCAGGGTATAGTCACTATTTTCTGGAATGGCTACACTAGCTGTCATATATCTTCTAATATTGTCCAATTGGTGCCAAAAATGATCATGTCCCAATAACGTTCACCATTGACTGCTACAGCAGCACCATGAGAATTTTCGACGAAGTACGACCCAATCAGACCGCCGCGGCTCGCCGACCCAAAATCTCCACCAAGCAGTCGCTTTTTGTGGATGTATTAGTTATTCGTGAATGGTCTGTGGATTTTCATATTACAACAGTACAACAGAACAGCTCCATCTCTAAACACTGAAAACTGTTATATTTTATTGCAAGCACAAACATCAACATGGATGGATAATTACATGAAGCAGACAAAACCTTCGCCCGAAACTCAAGTGGTTCACATCTCAGTGGTTCTGAAAGTGGTTGACAACAATCCGAAAAATAATGTCTAAATGCGAATTTTTTAAAAGCCAATTATAACTTAAAATCGGTAACAATTAGCACGAATGTCATTACTACGGGTGTCTTACCCGCCTCAGTCAATAGTATTTGAAGTGGAAATGGGGGATGCACAAATTAGACGTGATTTTGTTATTATTCATTCAAATTAGACGTGATTTTGATATTATTCATTCAAGTTGGCTGTGCAAGTTCACAGTAACGAAAATATGAAAATCAATCACAATAACTATTCTACTACGAAATTTTAAATGCGGATTTGCTTTTTTTTTCGTCGACTTAAGTTGACTTAAGTTTACTTAAGTTTACTTAAGCTGACTTAAGTTTACATAACCTGACTTAAGCTGACTTAGCCTGACATAAGCTGACCTAAGTCGATTTAAGCTGATTTAAGTTGATTTAAGCTGACTTAGAATTACTTAAGCTGACTTCAGTCGACTTAACCGGACTTAGCTTGACTTAAGTTGACTTAAGCTGACTTAGCCAACTTTACATTTTTGCCCTGAAAGTGTGAACAGTCCTAAATTCACTACAACAAATCAAATGACCGAAGGTTGGTATCTTGGTTTTATTGGATGCGTACAACCTTTGTATTATGTTTGGCTGTGGGCCCGATGTGAAGTCTATTGATTTTTTGCATGAGTATAGGACAATCGGAAACTTGCTGACTCGTTCAGTGAAATTTTCCCTCCAGGTGAATTGTCTTAGCTTCGAAGAGATAAACCAGACAATTTTATGTTTCCTAGTGAACAGGGCCAGCTCAGTCTTGGTGTCAAATATCTTGGGGTCAAGTGTCTACGAGTACTTCGAGTATTTTCAGTTGCTAGAATAAGTTTGCTGAGAATTCGATTCCAGAGCAAAGGGGAAAGTCACACCCTTATTTACTAGTTCTTGACAAAGCTGCATTCAAGGGAAGCATTGACGACCCTATTTTTGAGGAATACGCTATAAAAGGCAGGATATATTTTCGGAAATGTTGAACTCGCGTAGGACATCGATAAATCGATTTGATTTCAACGTTATTGAAAGCTGCCTCAATGCCGTCTGCTGTATTGTCTTGGAGCTTTGTCAGGAAATGTTTGCAGATACCTTTTTAATGAAATCTCTTGACTACTATGTTAAAAGTTACAGTCTATTAAAGTTATTTGCTATATACGTGACAGGCGGCTGGGAAGAATAATAATAATATTTTGGCGCTAACAGCCCAATGCAGGCCTGGCCTAGCTTCTCGCAGCCACTACTGTTGTGCGCCTCACGAATGGTTGGGACCTACAGTTTTATGTCGTTTCCAAAGGGCAATTTTTTTTCGACTGAGGGAAGTTTGTCATGACAATTTTTACTCTCGGATGTTTATCAGACGTTCGCGAGAGGTGGGAGCGTAGGAAAACTTTATTTTTTTTGTGTTTTCTTGGATTCGAACCTTGAACCTCTCGCTCAGTGACCGCACACTTAACCACTGAGCCACTGAGTAGAAGTGCAAGTATTGGTGTCTGTAAGACACCATCTTGCGAAGGTTTTATATAAAGTTTAGAGACTGTACTTGGCACCGCACCCGGTATCTCAATGCCGCCGAGGGTCACAATGGTATACTCCCTGCATAGCGATATGGGTTTCGGGAGGCCGACAGTAAATTCAGGTTGATGCTGCAGTAAAAATGGATATCTAACTATCTTTTCAGTTCTTTCCAAAGAAAAGGCTATAAGGTTATTGGTCTTTGAATCTTTGCGACAGACGCAAAAGCTTTTACCCGTCTTAGGGATAAGGACTATATTAACCTTCTCCTCCTAGTATCCTAACAGGAAAAAATATAAAATTATACTATCCGGTCCTGCTGATTTAATAGGTTTAAAACTACATATTCCTCAGAGAATGCTGGTCTTTGTGATCAGGCGCTTATTTGGCGATGGTCTGGTTGTGTTTAGTATAAGACTAATTTGTATGTTTAATGATGTTTTGCAAGACAAACTACTTGTTAACTTTACATAGAGAACCACATAATTCGTTGCTCTTAGTCCTGCCATGCATTTGCTTTTAATGGCACATGGCTCTTAGATAATGGCAATATTTTCCTCACATTATTTTCTTTTACACACTTCTCTCAGGAAAAGTGGACCTGTAACGCTGTGACAATGACTCGAGATGTCTGTAGTACCGGCCCATCTGCCAAGCCTCCAAACGTAATCACGACTAATTTACGAAGTCTTTAACAAAATGTGGTGGTATCTCACCCGAGGATGAGGGGGGGTGGGCCTTGTTTACTCTAGGGACACACATTGACCAGTGTGTCATACATTGTGTTACAGAAGCAACTGGATTTTACCTTCAGTTTCTCATTTTTACTATGACCATGCTACCTAGGAAGGCTGCATCCTCTGGATGGATGTTACGCTTCTCATGACAGGAATACCTTACCTCAGGGCTATTCTTGACCCCAAAGATGCTGCTTTCGAGCAAGTCTGAGCAATTAGAGCTGCTACTATGGTGTTGCAATTCTAAGAATCAGAAACCATATTTCGTGTCTTACTTTTCAAGGGTTGGCACTTCTTTAATGTTTGCCAGGCAGCGTGAAACTTTATTCGAAGACACGTTCACCTAAGCGAGGCTCCAGTACTCCGCACTGATCCTGCTCTCCTAATAACTCTGATCACCAAAGACCAGATGTTTTTTTCGCGCGCTTCAGGATCTAGATAGAGATGCGAAGCATGAGTTTCTTGGAAGCTCAATCCTCTCTGGCTTAGGCAATTGTGTATAGCCTTTCCATATCGGGTTAACTTCATTTCCTTTCACTGAAGCTCTTTTTTTACGGACGGCTATCTTCTTTTTATTGTTGGTCCCTCCTAAGCGGATATATCTTTTTTTACTGTCTTCTGGGTTTCTTTCCTTGTCGGATCAACTTCTTTTGGTCATACGCAGTTTCTTAATCTAACACTTCTAGTTTTCGTTCTCGTTCTAATTCACCTCTCTTTCATCAGGAGGCAACATGTGACAAATCTTATAGTTCTACGGGGCACGATTTCGTGGATGACCCTGAGACACATAATTGTACCCACTGAATCCTAGGCAGTATCTGTTGAATGTCATGTTTCTCATGTCCGTGTATGTCTGTTCCTCATAAGGGCTTGCCTTGAGATTGTTTTTGGTGTTGCAAAGTTTGCCTTTAAGCCGCTAAGAAGATGATTCATGCAAGAACAGGATACTTTAAAGTAACTGGTTTTAGCCTCAGCCTTACAAAAGGTTTTTTATTGATATTTTGTCTTATTCACACGTATAATTTTTAAACCATTCAGGTTGGTCATGCCCTTCACACCGAGAATCCAACTTTCGAAAAAATCACCTTTAGCAATCGCGTCAAGGAAATTTGTTGGCAATTGAACTATAGACGACCTGCAGTCTGCCAAAGCATGTACATTTATAAAAATCCCGGCGTCGGAGGAGAAGGTAAGAATCCTTATACAAATCCAAAATCTTCGCACATCTTTCAAAGCAATCATCCCTTTTCAGTTATCGCTCATCAGGACGCCTGGTTCTTGCATACAGAACCGAACACAGCCATTGGTTTCTGGATTGCGCTAGAAGATACAACAATTCAAAATGGTTGTTTGCAATTTATCAAGGGATCCCACAAAAGTGGTCTTCATAGGCGATATACGCGAAATCCGGATAAGGAATCAAGTGAACTCTTGATCTACGATAGACCAGCACCGATATATCCAACATCGAATTTCACTTCAATACCAGTTAGCAAAGGTAAGCAAAGGAAATAAATCTTAAGATGAATCCTGAATGAATTAAACTCTCCTCCAGGAACCTGCATCGTAATTCACGGACAAGTGGTGCACAAAAGCGATCACAACCGATCGAATAAGAGTCGTCACGCGTATACCTTCCATATTATTGAGACTGAGAATACAAAATATTCCGAAGACAATTGGCTGCAACCGCCTAAGGATGCACCTTTTCCTGTGCTATATGTTCGAACTGATTGATGGCTGAACGAAGGCCAACGAGCTGTAATTAACATTGCCTTTGTAATTAAGATGTATTAATAAATGATGTATTCAATTTTTTTTTTAACAAATCCATTCAGCAATAGAAGTTGTCAATTTGTTTGCTTTCAGCAATTAAATAATGACAATGCTTCTGTTAAAAAAAGACAAATCGATTTTTTTCTTTATAATTAGACGTTGTAGTCTTTTTACTTGACCTACATATAAGGGTAAGTAGGTATTGGTTTCGTGAATAAATCGACAATCTTGGTATTACTAACATGTGTCATGTTCTGGTTTCTTTTTTAAATTACATGTTATTTTGACAGTGACAGCTCTTTCGTGCTCAAAGAATTATCAGAAACACAGTATTGTACCGCGATACGAAATGAATCGATTTTCACTTGAAAAACTTTGGAAAATATTGAAAACTTATTTCCAAAGTGAGTGCTGTGTTGCTGAAACAGTGAGAACTTTGAAAATTTCAGTCGAAATAATACACCAACCATTCCTGTTGTACGCAAATTTGTGAAGAAAGTTCATGAGAAAGGCATGGTAATTGATAACGCTTAGCCGAGAATATTGCTGCTGTTGCTGAAAGTGGAATATGAATACCTTTATACTGTTACAGGGCACGGGCTTTTAAGGACAAGGGGAAGAGGAACAGAGGAGAAGCCTTTGCACGTTGGCTTTAAATGTTTGAAGGTTGTAGTGATGGGGAAATACAGAGCTTGGGAAACATTCCACATTTGTGTCGTTCGGCTTATAAATGAATCCCTATATTTAACAGTACGACCGAAGTTAGGCTTTAGGGAAAACTGATGTGCATTTGAAGCATGTTGCGTATTGCGGGTGAAATTTTGAAGGGGAGGAATGCAACTGGCTATTTCGCTGGAGCATTTTTTATAGAAAAAGCTATAAAATAGGGAGAGACAGAAGACATTTCTCCGATGTTCTAGAGAATGAATGGAATTCACAATGTCTCTATCACCTATAAGTTTTAACGCGCGATTTTGTACCCTATCAAGAATGTGCAAAACGGTCTTGGGTGCACCAGACCAGATATGGGCGTTATATTCCAGCTTAGGGCGGATGAATGCCTTATAAATTGAGGCCAGATCAGACGGGGTAAAATATTTCTTGCACCGTTTAAGGAATCCTAGACATTTTGCAGCAGGGACGGGCTGGACAAATGCTGTTTTCCATCTACTCGGAAAGAGCCCTGAAAAATAGGATAGACATTTTGCAGCATTTTTGGCGACCTCGAATATGTGATCATTCCATCGAAGATGGTTATTAATACACATACCGAAAATGGCAAGTCTTTCGGTTTCAATGATGCAAGTACAATCCATGGATAATGGTTGAGGATTTTGGTTTCGCTTGAGAGGCAGAAGACAGCATTGTGTCTTGGAAGCATTAAATTTCACTCTGTTGGTTGAACCCCATTTAATTATGCTGTCTAGGTCGGAATTTAATGTGTTTAACATACGTTGCCGTTCCCCTTCTACGGCCGAAGAGCAAGGATGTAGTTAGGGAACGAATATGAAAAACTGAGGGTGCTGTCATCAGCGAAGGAATGGATTGGATTAGAAGTTGCAGACAAGAGATCATTTATAAAAATAAGAAAGGGAGTCGGAGACAAAACAGAACCTTGGGGAACACCAGCATTTATTTGGTGAATTGCAGATTTGAAGCCGTCCAAAACAACTTGTATTGAACGCCCCGAAAGGTAATTTCTAATCCATTGAAGAAGAGACTCATCGACGCCAAATGCACGCATTTTCGACAAAAGAGCCTGATGCCAAACTCTGTCAAATGCCTTTGAAATATCAAGCGCAACCATCTTGGTTTCGCCGAAGTGATGGAGAGATTGGTTCCACTTCTCGGTGAGATATGCCATCAAATCACCAGTGGACCTGTTGCTACGAAAACCATACTGCCGGTAATTAAGGAGTTTTCGTGAATCGAGATATTTCATAAGCTGACTCAGCGTTTCCATGACCTTGGAAAGAAGGGACGTAAGTGCAATGGGTCGGTAATTGGACGGGGAGGAAGATTCCCCTTTTTAGGGACGGGCTGGACAAATGCTGTTTTCCATCTACTCGGAAGGAGCCCTGAAAAGTAGGATGGACAGAAAAGCTTACGCAGAGGTTTTGCCAGCGTAGAAGAACACCTCTTCAGAACTATAGGGGGGATACCATCTGGACCAGCGGATTTGTGTATGTTAAGACCTTTGAGTACTCCTGCAACTGTACGAGTGCGAAAGTGGACTTGTCCCATGGAAAATTTGATGTTCTCAAATACAGGTGGAGACAAAGCATTATCTGGCAGCGTGGAATTCGCTGCAAAGTGAGCAGCAAGCAGATTGGCTTTGTCTAAGGAGCTGACAGCTGGAATGTCATTGTAAATGAGCGAAGGGATGGCAGACGAGGCAGAATTTTTACTACCTTTGGGAAATTGTAGGATTTTTTGCCTCAATTTTTGGTCATGTAAGAATTTTACACGTCGAATGTGGGCATTGCAGTCTTTTCTGGCTTGTTTAAACTTCATTCGGTTTTCCTCAGGTTTGTTGGCTTTATATGACCGAAAACTTACTTTTTTTAACCTGATAGCCTCTTTACAGCTCTGGTCAAACCAGTATAGTGTTAGTGATCATATCAGCAGCGGCAACCACGTCGCTATCGAGGAAGCATAGCGACCAGTTAAAACTCCTAAAGAATCTATTGAGGCCGCTCCAGTTGGCTTTCTCGTATTGCCATGCTTTTCTTTTAGGAGTTTTTTCTTTAACTGTGTGGTCAGAGTACGAGCATTTAGCTGATACGATATTGTGGTCAGACCGACCTAGAGGCGCTAGAACATCAATGGCATATTTATCAGGGTGAGAAGTAAGAAACAAGTCCAAGGTGTTGGCGGAATGACTTACAATGTCCGGTATACGTGTAGGCTCATTTACAAGCTGAGTCAAATTGTTAATCTCAGCAAAAAGTTCAACAAACCTTCCTTCGGGTGTTGTCTGGCCAGAATGTTGAAGCCAATCCGAATTATGTATATTGAAATCGCCCGCAATGACAATTTCAGTATGAGGATACAAGGACACAATTCGAGTTATGGAATCGGACAACGCATGAAATTCATCAAAAGTTGAGTTGCTGTCCGCACTAGGGCTTCTGTAAATAAAGCAGTAGTGAATTATTTGCTTACGAACGGTGAATTTTAGCCATTTGAAATTAAATTCCGGGTTGGAACAGTGGTCATACTGTGGTGGAACTTAGTAAGCAATATCACTACGGACATAAATGGCGAGGCCACGGTGGGGAAAGAATAATGACACTAAGTTATATCCAGGCAATTTCAAATCAGAAGATTCTTCCACTACCCGTGTTTCGCTTAGTGCCAGAACAGCTGGTTTATGGGAATGGGCGAGGGCGTACATATCGAAGAAATTCGTTCGAAGCCCACGAATGTTGGTAAGATCAACCCTAAATTCCCCCGGGCTTAAGCCCGATAACCTCAATTCGCCACAGATCTCAGGTCCAACTGACTCAGGAATTGGAGAAAAATGACCACCTGTTTCGTTATCGCTTCTGTTTGGGCTATTGACGTCGATTTTGCTAAAAAAAAAAAAAATTTTTTTGGAGTGAGGCATATTTTCGTCTAAGCGGCTTTGTAAACAAGCAAAACTACCTTATTTGGGGCTCGGAAAATCCACATGTAGTTGTAGAGAAACGAATGCATGTAAATGTTTGGTGTAGTTTCTGCGCCATTGCATTTTTAGCCCATTTGTCTTCGAAGATGAAGATGGCAGCAACGTTATAACAGAGATGGCAAAAGTAGGAATGTGCGCTTCTTTACATCCGCATCCAAGCTCGAAGACAGCAAGCTGGTTAATGGACCGCCATTGAAATACATTAGCAGCAATACACAAGCTACAAGCCGGTGACTTAAGGTGAGATTTCTCTCTCTCTTGCTCCGTGTGTAAATGATTTTAGGCCTTCTGGTCTGTTTCGCAGTTGTTCGGTTGCGATTGGTGCTGCCATTGGCTAATATGAGAGAACATACACATGCAACTGAAAACTTTTATACATACCGTGGCAGTTGTAATCAAAGCGGAACAATTGCGAACCCAAAAATTGCCTGTCAGAGAAATTATAAGACCAATCGATAGTCCAAGAAATTTTGTTAACAAAAATTACAACTTTGTCAACAATTTCGAAACCGTTTTCCCCATAAGACAATTTCGGTCGAACAGTAGTATGATGAGAAACCCCAACGGAATAACAGATGACTGTATTATGCTAACTCACTAACTATCCTTTGGAATAAGGCTAATTACATGATTATTGAACTTAGTGCACAAAAGATAGATTGTATGGCACATAGCGCCGTCTTGTTGGAACCAGAGATCGTTGAAATTAATTTCCTCAGTTCCTGACCAAAAAAAATCGGTTATCATGCCTCTGTAGCGATTTTCATTGACCGTAATATTGTTGCCATCTTCATCTTCGAAGAAAAATGGGCCAATAATGCCGCCATTCCACAAACCACACCAAACATTCACACGCTGAGGATGATTTTTTAAAGCAAAATCAACGTCAATTTTTATCTACATCAAAGCCCAAACAGAGAAGCGATAACGAAGCGGGTGGTTATTTTGCTTCAATTCCTAAGTCAGTTGGACTTGGTAAGGGAATAACACAAGGTCTTAATGCATTATGCATATTCGGTTGCTGAGATCTGTGGCGAGTTGAGGTTATCGGGTTCAAGCAAAGCGAACAGGACGAACACAATAACTTGTTTTCTCAATTAGCATGCCAATCTCACGCGTTTTCTTCATGTACTTGGCTACAGGAAGCACGGTTGGTGCATTATTTTGACCGAAATTTCTTTACAAAATTCGCACTGTTTCATCAATCTTTGAAAATAGATTTTCAATATTTTCCATCATTGTTCAAGAGTGAATCTATTCGTTTCGTACCGCGGAGATATGATACTCGTACTGTCTTTCTGTCAATTCTTTAAGCGCGAAAAAGAGCTACCAGTGTCAAAATAACATGTAATTTACGAGTAAAAAGAAACCAGCGGATGGCCTAACCAATATTATGTTTTTCTTCTTGCCATACTTCCAAACACCCACATTTCCTCCCCAAAAAAACTTTATTTATCAACATTTTCAAATGAACCCCACCGTTTCCTTGGGGCTTGAATACGCAGAATGATATTGTCATAGTAAAACATCATTTTCATGATAAGAACATCTCACGTCTATTTCCTGTTAGAACGTCTATCACGTCTATTTCATGTTAGAATTTTTAGAATATCCTCAATAAAGAGGGCCCAAAGAAAGGACACGATTCTTAGGTTTAAAGTCTTTTCAGCCCTTAATCTAACCTTCAAAATTGCATTTTTAAATATTTCAACTCTATGTTATATTAATCTGCACAGAACATACTATATTATCGAATGTCTTTAGTATAATACTGAAAGTGTTTACAACATATCGCGTAAAATAAAGTTGTCAATGAGCAACTTGGGAATATTTTTCCATCTGCGAGTAAAATTGCACAATAAGCGTTCAATTAAGTGCAAGATTCAAAGGTGGAAGGAGACCTTGGTTTGCAAACTCTCGTTTGAAAAAGTGAATTATAGAAGTACATATGTATGTACATCTCTTGCAATTGTAATTGACTTGAAAAAAAAATAAAAAAAAAAATAATTCACTCAGCAACGAATTCATTTGAATAAACGAGTATATATGTATGTACATATTTTGGCCTAATACAGGGCCTGGCCTAGCTTCTCGTAGCCACTCATACTGTGAGCTACAAGAATGGTTGGGACCTATAGTTTTATGCCGTTTTCGAAGGTCAATTAGTTCGATTGAGAGAAGCTTCTCATGACAATTTTTACTAGCGGATGTTTGTCAGACGTTCGCGATAGGTGGGACAGTGATAATTTTTTTTTTTTGGATTCGAACCTTGCGCCTCCAACTCAGTGATCGCGCACATATTTTGCCGCTAACAGCCCATATAGAGCCTGGTCTGGCTTCTCGCGGACAGTCGTGCTATGCGTGTTATATTTTTATTCATACGGATGGAAGTATAGTTCATTTCCCTACAAATTTTTTTCCGAAGGTTTGCCAGATGTTCACGGGAGATGAACCTGAGTCTCCTCCAGTTCAGTGGTCCTCGCACTAAACCACTCACCCGGAAATTAGAAAAGCTGAAGTTTCTTTTAGCTTCGGGACATTCTGTGAAAGCATCGCATCTACCCCTGCAGCAGCTGGACTACATAAGGCGCTATCAGCACCGTGTGCTCTCCTCCTACTCGAAACGCACTTTCCGGGTACCACAGCATCCAACACTACATATCCAAAGGAAAGGAACAGACAGTCCAGGAGAAAAGACTGGACAACAGCGGCTAACATCATAACAGCGGTTAGACTGGCCAGTAAATACCTTTCAGCCATTTAAAGAACCGGGAGTGGACGGTATTTTCCCTGCTCTACAGCAAATAGGACACGATGTCATTATGCTGTACCTCCTCGAACTAATCGTTTGACTCTTTGCTACATACCAAGAGTATGGAGATAAACAAAAGTAATTTTAACTCCGAAAGTGTATAAAAAAGACACCACTTTACTAAAATCCTTCAGACCAATAATCTTGATCTCATTCATATTAAAGACAATGGAAAATGTCATAGACACTCATATAAGAACAAGTGTTAGAAAAAATACCTCTCCACCACAGTCACCACACGTATAAAACCTAGAAATCCACCGAAACCGCACTGTACTAATTGACAAATGTAGTTCAAGATGCCACAGACTGCAGAGAAACCATCACAATAAAGACAACTAGAGACTATCCACAAGGAGAGGTTCTCTCACCACTAATGTGGAGCCTGGTGATAGACGAGCTACTGCAAATTCTAACTGATATCGACATAAACTGTCAAGGATATCCCGACGAAATAGTTATCATTGCGAGAGGTAAGTTTGAGGAAGCCTTTGTCAGATAATAAAGAGGGAACCAAGAGTCACACGTTAATGATGCTTAAGGGTAGGGCTAAACATAAACCCGACCAAGACATACACATAGTAGTACCTTTCACCAGGAAAAAACAGTTAAATCTCATGCAATCAATAACATTGGTGGAATCAGAATCGACCCACAACAATAGGTCAAGTATCTATGTTGGGACTAACAAAAGTTCGCTTAGTTGGTGTCAATTTAGTAGTTTTTGAAAAAAAATAGATTCATTTCTGTAGCTTGTAATCTAACAATATTTATTTCCAAATTCCAGAACAATAGGTAAAAATGGAGACGAGAACAACACAGGAAGAAATTTGTTTTGCCATTCTCTTCGAATTTCGACGTCAACTCACCCCAGTCAAAATTCTGCACGAATGCTAAAGTGTATACGGAATAAATGCACCATCTCTTGTTACTATTTCAAAAATGGTTTCGTGAAGGTCGGCCCAAATGAACTGGGCTTTAATGCCGTTTAATGCCGTGCGTGATACAGCCATGTATCACGAATTTTAAATTATCACCTGAGATATTCGAAGAAGTCAGCTCGATGGGTTCCAAACATTTTCAATGGAGAGCAAACAGAGGCTCGTGTTCGTTTTGCTCAATATTTCCTGGATAAGTTTGAAAATGGAGAGTCAAGCTGCTTCAATAAGATCGCTGCAGGTGATGAATCTTGGTTTTACAAGTACTACCCGGAAACCAAACAGCAGTCCATGGTATGGAGCTCAGAAGGTGCAAATCCTCCAGTAAAGGCAAAACAACAAAAGTCAGCGACAAAAGTTATGATGTCGATGTAGTTCACCAGGGCGAAAATGGTTGCCGTCATCCCGCTTAAAACTGATCAGACAGTCACTGCTAATTAGTATACTGAAACTTGCTTACCACAAGTTTTCCAAAATTTACTAGGACACGGAAAAAAAGAGGAGCTGCGCCGCTACTTTTTGCACCACGACAATGCGTCTGCTGAAAAAACCAACAACTTTCTTGCACTCTCGGTCATCAATGAAATTCGCCCAGCACCTTATGCTCGGATCTAGCGCCGTGTGACTTTTGGCTGTTTCCGAAAATAAAAAAAGATTTGAGAGGAAAAATCTTCACATCTAATGAGGAGATTATTAATGCAGTCAATGTCGAAATCGAAAAGCTCCAAAAGAGGATTTTGAAAGCTGTTTTGAAAGATGGATCTATCAACTGAAGAAATGTATTGAAATAAATGGGAATTATGTGGAGAAATAAAAAAAAAAGATGAAGATTAAATATTTAAAGTTAAAATTATTTTTGTGTTTTATTATTCAATCAACTAAGCGAACTTTTGTTAGTCCCTACGTAGGTATAACACTAGATAGCAAACTTCTCTGGAAAAAATACGAAGAATAGCGAATAGCCAAAGCAACTCTAGCACTCATGGTGTGCAAAAACATCTCAGCAACACTAAGATGGATGTACATATGACGGTTATGCCTATTACATATATAACGTATGGAGTAGAAGGTAATGAAGCAGCTGATGGACTAGCAAGAGAAGGACCAAAACCGTTCTGCAGGCTCGGACCGCATAAAATGCGGAAAAACTAAGAAGAGAAGAAAACCACAAGAGAGACAAACTTTGAGAGGATCTTCCGAAGCTCAAACAGGCCAAAGATTTTCTCGGGAACTACAACTGGAGAAGAAGTAAGGTCTGTATCAAAATCAATAAAAACCGGCTCCGCATTCTAACAGGCTTCCTGACGGGTTACTGCAGGCTTAAGAAAACTGGTCATAGAGCAAAACGGAAACTGCAGATTATGTGGGAACGTTGAGGAAACCCCAAGGCATCTATTTAAATAATGTGGAGCATTCATCCACAAAAGAAGGAACCACCTGGATGCCTACCAACTATCAAAAGAAGATCTACCAAAGTTGGATTCACTCAAGATACTCCAGTGCATTAATGCAATTGGACTGGAGGAGGTGCTCTAAGTCGAGTATATAATCGACTTGAACTCCAAGTCGGAGGAGCACAATAGATCTATAAAGATCGCAGTGCACGTACTATAACCAATCTACAATCTATCTAACCACTGAGCCCCAATATTCTGTATATACCTATATTACACTTTTTAGCTAAAATCGCCTGCGACGTACGGAGGTACGAGAAATAGTCAATATTCAGAAACTTGATATTAAAAGTAAAGTAGAGTTTTTTTTGTAAAATCCTGGTTTATTTGAGTTAGCCAAATATTAAATTTGAACACAATCGTTCGAGCAGTTTTCGAGAAAGTTAAACTAAAGCCTGCTGACCATAGAAGGTGCAGGACATACGCAGATTGGGTGCTGGAAAATCAACAAATTGACGCCGATTTTTCGAAAAAAATCTTGTTCAGTCGGCGGCTACGTAAACAAACAAAATTGCAGAATTTGGGCTTCTGAGAATCCAAATGTGGTTGTTGGGAGGCATTACATTCACCACGGGTGAAAGTTTGGCGCGCGCTGCGAACAGACGGCCCGTCCCACCCATTCTTATAAAGAATAAAATGTTCGTCCGTCGTCCTCTGTCTATTCCCCTCCGTCGACTGGATATACCCTGTACGTTATGATTACCTTAGAGCAAACTAATATATCATCCCCCGACCATTTTTTGAAAACGATATTTAGAAGTTGATTTTGCTCATTTTATCCTTTATCTATACCCCAAGCACTACCTCTGTACCAAATTTCAGGATTCCATGCTAACGGGAAGTACTCTACAAGTTTTGACACCTTCTATTATACTGCCACCCCATTGCCCCCATTTTTTGGAGGCCATGTTGAAAAGTTCAACTTTCATTCTTCATTTTTATATTTCGGTATTTTCTTTTTAAAAACGACGAAGGCGCCACTGTTACGCTATGTTTAAATGATGAACGAATGACTCTTTCTGGCCTGCGCTTGAAGACATTGATGTGAGCGACATGAGATTCCAACAGGATGGGGCTACGTAAAACACAACATAAGTAAATTTTCGAGATTTGGTGACATCAATTAGCCACTAAGATCGTGTGATCTGATGCCGTTGGATTTATTTTTGTAGGGCTATGCTAAAGATCGTATCTATGCAAACAATCCCTGGACTTTGGAGTACTTAAAAACCATGATCCGTAAAATTAAACCTTCTTAAACCTCAACCGCGATAATGAGCAACGAAGTCACTGTTTGGTACGGCGTTTACGTAGGAAAGGTGAATAGCCCATATTTTGCAAAGACGATTTCGGCAACACTGTTACTGTAACTGGTGAACGCTACACTACCATGATCAACAACCTCTTGCTGTCGGAAATTGACGAAATGAGTTTGGCGAATATGTGGTTCCAGCAAGATGGTGTAACCGCACAGACAGCATGAGCGACAGTGGACATTCTGCAACAAGCGTTTCCCGGCCGCTTAATCTCATTTTGGCGATTTACACTGGCCCTCAAAATAGCCTAATATGACCGTTCCAGACTTCTTTGTTTGGGGCTTTTTGAAGTCGTGGGTCCATACGAATAAGCCACAGACATTGGCGGCCCTAAAGGAGAACAACCGGAAAGAAGTGGACAGTTTATCGCCAGAAGTTCGTAGAAAAGTCATAGAAAATGCCGTGAAACGGGCCCGAATGTGCATCATCTGTGGCGGCGGCCACTTGACCGATATTATCTTCGCGACTTAATGGAACAAAATTTAAACGTCTAAATATAATCAATAAACAGAACCAATTATTTTTATTTACAAACCAAGTTACTTTCTTAGGACATCGAGTGAGGACTTTTGCGCCAACTTGTAGATGTGCTCTTTATGTAGTTTTGGTCAAATTTAAACGGCTATAACTCTTCGACCGCATGTTTCCGCGGAGTATTTTGTCTTTTCATATTCATTGTATGGCGCCGCTAAAGATTTATGTCATTCATTGCTCCGCAACTAGTAATAAAGTACCAAGCAATTCACTACTTTTTAACTTTTAGAACTGATTAGCTACTTCACTCGAAAACAAATTAAGTACATCAGGTAAGTTTTTTGAGTTGTGAGATTATTGTATCGAAGCGACAATATATTTCCTGTGATAACCAAATCTATAATGCTACATGTTTATGTACTTACGTCAACGAATTCATAATCAACATCTTATTTGACCTTATCTGGTAATTTTTCTCGGCAGGGGGCCAAAAAACAAGACCATGTTTTCATTTTAAAGGAATTCATTGACGCAATTTTTGATAGCTACATATGTATTTTTAATTCATCGTGGCCAATTTAAACATCAGGTGATGCACGCGCCTCTTTTTATAAGAAATGTTGTTGATGGCGGAAGCTGTATGAAATGAAATGATAAGCTTGTGTGATTCATTGAAGAAAGGTCGACACTAGTTCATTTTATTAACTTTAACGTGATAGAAGTTTTTGTCAATGTGTACCTATATCTCACATCAAAAGCATTACTGTAAAAAGGAGCCACGTTCTTAAGAACAAAAATTCACAAAATGCCTTACCAAATAAAATGTGACACTTGGCAAAAGTCTACTTATGTGCGTAAATAGAATTGACTTGTTGCAAATTGGAACAAGTTGAACTTGACATGCTTTTATATCTCACAATTTGTAGTGGCTGAATTGTTACAGGATTTTTGTACTAGAGAACTTGGTCCCTTTTTGGTGAGAAATCGACACTTTTTGCAAAGACTAGGCATGAGTACACACCAATGTAATGTAATATTTTAGTGACAACAAAAAACTAGCGATAAATAAATATCAGGTTTTTGAACCACTTTTACTATAAACCTATCTGCATTACAAAAAAAAACTATTGAACTATACTCGTAAGTCCAATTGAAATAAAATAAACTGTTCTTGTATCTACTTATCAACGGCTTAAAAATGATATACCGCAATGATTAACATAATGACCCGCCCCCGTCCCACCCATTCTTATAAAGAATAAAATGTTCGTCCTTCGTCCTCTGTCTATTCCCCTCCGTCGACTGGATATACCCTGTACGTTATGATTACCTTAGAGCAAACTAATATATCATCCCCCGACCATTTTTTGAAAACGATATTTAAAAGCACTACCTCTGTACCAAATTTCAGGATTCTATGCTAACGAGAAGTACTCTACAAGTTTTGACACCTTCTATTATACTGCCACCTCATTGCCCCCATTTTTTGGAGACCATGTTGAAAAGTTCAACTTTCATTCTTCATTTTTTCCTTTGTCTATACACCAAATACTACCTCGGAAAGTACTCTATAGGTTTTGATGATCAGTCAGTCAGTCTCAAAATAAGCGATTTTTGAAATCTTGTGCCTCGGTAACCTCTTGAGCTAGAAACTTCAAATTTCTTAGAGTTACTAATATCGCTCATCTCAATGGTGTACAATTTTTATATTGCTATCATTGGGAACCGAGTTAGGAGGGGATGAAAATGCTCTAGGTTGTTTTGTGAAGTGCACAAGTTGCTGGATAACTTGACGGTGCACTACCTTGATAATTCAAGTGTATTAATTCAAATGTGTTAATATAATATTGAATAGTTTATGGAATTTGTTGGACGTGAGTTTGGGAAATGATTTCCAACATTTTATCACGCCCTATATTACTCGTTTAATTTGTTTTTGGAATTTTACAAACATATACTTTATTTTACGGTTTTTTCTACAAATTATTTAGACATCAGGGTAGGCTACTAGTTATAGGCTACATTCATCCTAATCTCAATTAAATGATATCTTTTCGAAGATATTCACTCTATACTTTTTCAAAATGATTACTATTACGAAACCACGATACCGACTGTAGCCAGAAATGACGATAAACTACAAGACCGGCTGAATGCATTCATTTTCCAAACGATCCGCTTTTGCGGAGTAGATCTAACCTTCGAAACAGCTGGCTCGGATAAGAAATGATCGCACGTGGAAGGCTTTTGGTTTGGAATGTATAACTACAAAAGATTTGTAAATTTCCGCAGTGCTTGTCATCCATATTTAAGCATATTTAAGGCCTGTCATAAAATCAGTTGGGTTTCTAGTGATCTGCAGGAAAGATCTAATCAAATTGACCATACGGCTATTATTCGACTGTTTACTGCTAACATTAGAATGGAACGAGGGTAATACCTAATGGTAGCTTACGAGTATATATATCTTCTTTCGTACTCCAGCCATTCGAAGAAACATAAACGCTAGCTTCATGTCATACATAGCTCATCTAAGGTATGAAACCAACACACCAAGGATCCCATAATGCACCAACTCAAAGGAAAATAAACAATCAGTAGCCCCGGACATAGAGGAACAATGAAGTGTTTTAAAAAATATACTTGTAACTATAGGTAGAATAGAAATAATTTCGGGAGATCACAAGGAAGTAGTAGTACGTGGTTATCCGCAGATACCTAGTGATATGTACACCCAGGAGTGGAAAAAACGCAAATGGTAGAATCAAGATTGAGTCCCATTTTCATGTAAAGATGAGGAATTGTAACGCAACAAAAAAAATTTCATCAACGCACTGGATAAACAAGCCGAAGAAGAGGCAGCAGTAGATGCGACAGCAGACACGGTTCTTCTCAGATTCATCAAAGAGGTAATAAGTGCTTTCTTCAGTTTCTTTTTGTAGCCCTTACAAAAAAATAGCATAGTTATGACTTCCAGAGATAATGGTAGATAAAAGTACACACATTTCGAAACATCTTATCAAACTATTATACTCAAAAACAAGATACAATTTCTACGCAAAAATAGAGTTAATCTTCTTCTTCTTCTTCTTCTTCTTCTTCTTCTTCTTCTTCTTCTTCTTCTTCTTCTTCTTCTTCTTCTTCTTCTTCTTCTTCTTCTTCTTCTTCTTCTTCTTCTTCTTCTTCTTCTTCTTCTTCTTCTTCTTCTTCTTCTTCTTCTTCTTCTTCTTCTTCTTCTTCTTCTTCTTCTTCTTCTTCTTCTTCTTCTTCTTCTTCTTCTTCTTCTTCTTCTTCTTCTTCTTCTTCTTCTTCTTCTTCTTCTTCTTCTTCTTCTTCTTCTTCTTCTTCTTCTTCTTCTTCTTCTTCTTCTTCTTCTTCTTCTTCTTCTTCTTCTTCTTCTTCTTCTTCTTCTTCTTCTTCTTCTTCTTCTTCTTCTTCTTCTTCTTCTTCTTCTTCTTCTTCTTCTTCTTCTTCTTCTTCTTCTTCTTCTTCTTCTTCTTCTTCTTCTTCTTCTTCTTCTTCTTCTTCTTCTTCTTCTTCTTCTTCTTCTTCTTCTTCTTCTTCTTCTTCTTCTTCTTCTTCTTCTTCTTCTTCTTCTTCTTCTTCTTCTTCTTCTTCTTCTTCTTCTTCTTCTTCTTCTTCTTCTTCTTCTTCTTCTTCTTACGGCCAAGTTATGATCCGGAGTAGAAAGATCACAACCCTCGCACTTTACTGCATCCCTACTGGTCCGCCTGTGGGGTTTGCCGGTTTGACCTCAGGAAGTACCGGCAGTCTTCCCGGTTTCGGATCACTTCGTCACTGAGGCCAATCGAATGCTGATGTCTGCCTTTTTTGCGCCATTGCGTAGGAACGTTGATTGATATAGCTTTTTTGACGGGGTTCGAAGGATCTCTCCTTTGAACATGACAATACCAGCTGAGCCGGTCGTGCTCTATCTTGCTTGTGATGGGTTCTTTTACATGAAGGCTTCATCGAATCTTTGAACTTTTTATTCTATCAATCTTCGTCACTCCTGCTGTCATGCGAAGCATCTTCATCTCAGCTGCAAAAATAGAGTTAATAGTATTTTTTAAGCTGAATATTAGCTCGAGCCCTACTCGCACTTTATCCGATTTTAATTGTTTTTAAACCGACTTATTTTTGTATTAGCTGCATATATAAGAGGGACGATTTGAAGATTTTTGAAATCGAACACATTAACATTCTTGACCAAATTTCATCAAAATCCGTTCAGTGGCTCTTGAGTTAGTAGCGTTGCAAGTGAAAGTAGTGAAATATAACTAATAAAAATTGTCTGACTTTAACAAATCATCTCCATTTCTTCGGTCAACCATAGAACAATCATTTTGTAACAGGGTCACATGCGGAAGAATTTCATTGCCACCTGAAGATATGTGATAATATGCCATCAATTAGTACAGTGCCTCCCACATGCCACACTTTGGAAAACAGGTTTTTCATTTTTGATGGATGCGGATTAAGTTTGATTTGATTGGACTCAAGGACGACAAAGAAAGCTTAGATAGCTTTCCAAGCAATTGGAAAGAATAAATAGAGCTGGACATCGTCGGCGTATATATGAAAACTACAATGGCATAATACAGTTGGGAGATCTTCTTCTTCTTCTTCTTCTTCTTCTTCTTCTTCTTCTTCTTCTTCTTCTTCTTCTTCTTCTTCTTCTTCTTCTTCTTCTTCTTCTTCTTCTTCTTCTTCTTCTTCTTCTTCTTCTTCTTCTTCTTCTTCTTCTTCTTCTTCTCCTTCTTCTTCCTCTTCTTCTTCTTCTTCTTCTTCTTCTTCTTCTTCTACTTCTACTTCTTCTTCTTCTTTTTCTTCTTTTTCTTCTTCTTCTTCTTCTTCTTCTTCTTCTTCTTCTTCTTCTTCTTACGGCCAAGTTATGATCCGCAGTAGAAGGATCACAACCCTCCCACTTTACTGCATCCCTACTGGTCCGCCTGTGGGGTTTGGGTTTGACCTCAGGAAGTACCGGCAGACTTCCCGGTTTCGGATCACTTCGTCACTGAGACCAATCGAATGCTGATGTCTGCCTTTTTTGCGCGATTGCGTAGGAACGTTGATTGATATAGCTTTTTTGACGGGGTTCGAAGGATCTCTCCTTTGAACATGACAATACCAGCTGAGCCGGTCGTGCTCTATCTTGCTTGTGATGAGTTCTTTTACATGAAGGCTTCATCGAATCTTTGAACTTTTTATTCTATCAATCTTCGTCACTCCTGCTGTCATGCGAAGCATCTTCATCTCAGCTGCAAAAATAGAGTTAATAGTATTTTTTAAGCTGAATATTAGCTCGAGCCCTACTCGCACTTTATCCGATTTTAATTGTTTTTAAACCGACTTATTTTTGTATCAGCTGCATATATAAGAGGGACGATTTGAAGATTTTTGAAATCGAACACATTAACATTCTTGACCAAATTTCATCAAAATCCGTTCAGTGGCTCTTGAGTTAGTAGCGTTGCAAGTGAAAGTAGTGAAATATAACTAATAAAAATTGTCTGACTTTAACAAATCATCTCCATTTCTTCGGTCAACCATAGAACAATCATTTTGTAACAGGGTCACATGCGGAAGAATTTCATTGCCACCTGAAGATATGTGATAATATGCCATCAATTAGTACAGTGCCTCCCACATGCCACACTTTGGAAAACAGGTTTTTCATTTTTGATGGATGCGGATTAAGTTTGATTTGATTGGACTCAAGGACGACAAAGAAAGCTTAGAAAGCTTTCCTAGCAATTGGAAAGCTTAAATAGAGCTGGACATCATCGGCGTATATATGAAAACTACAATGGCATAATACAGTTGGGAGACCTTCTTCTTCTTCTTCTTCTTCTTCTTCTTCTTCTTCTTCTTTTTTCATTTCATTTTTCGAATTTCAAAGACAAACAAAGTTTGAAGGTTACTGGGTTGGCGCATTAGAGAAAAGTTTAAAGTTTAATTTCATATTCTATGGTACCGCCGCATTTTATCGCCTGCAAGTATGTATTTCATAATTTTCTACGGATTATCATAATTAAATTGAAATTTTCATTGCATGACGTTTCGTGGTTAACACTCAAAAGTATGTCACGAAATGATGCTAAATACTTAACGGGGACAAGTTGAAATATTTATTGCATACAGTTTGGCGCCAGAATTTCATTGCCACCTGAAGATATGTGATAATATGTCATCAATTAGTACAGTGCCTCCCACATGACACACTTTGGAAAACAGATTTTTCATTTTTGATGGATGCGGATTAAGTTTGATTTGATTGGATTCAAGGACGACAAAGAAAGCTTAGAAAGCTTTCCTAGCAATTGGAAAGCTTAAATAGAGCTGGACATCGTCGGCGTATATATGAAAACTACAATGGCATAATACAGTTGGGAGATCATTAATGAACATAGAAAAGAGCAATGGGTCAAGTATAGACCCTTGCGGGACACCACTATTAACAGGACGAAATGTAGACAGATTGGAATTATGCGAAACAGCTTGGACACGAATATTAGCTTGTTAGTTGGACTAGAGAAAATAAATTTACGCAGTCGAAAGCCTTAGAGAAGTCAAGTAATGCCAACATCATCAAAAGCTTGACGAATATCATCAGATAATAAAAATAATACTGCTGTTATGCAGCTGTATCCTGATCGAAAACCCGATTGCATAGGGGTTAATAGCTTTTTGTTTTCGACATATTCCTTTATTTCACTACTTACTAGAAATTCGAAGGCTTTAGACAAAAATGGAAGAATAGCGATGGGTCTGTATTCCGGAGTATTAACTTTTTTTGGAATCGGAATAATTTTTTATTCACCCAAGCAGCTTGTAAGCCTCTTTCTGTTTGACTTGATTGAATTCCGAAGGTACATAGGTTCATACATACATATGTGACGGATTGATGCCAATTCGAATGATTTTTTTTTTTTTTTTAGAATTATTATTATTACAACTTTATTAACATGTAAATAAATTACAATGATAATATTATATAAAAATAAGCACTAGCTGCCAGGGCTTTCGGCTTGCTTTCGATTAATGACTAGGAATATTATATATTGTTAGCAATATTTAGTTCGTTAAATTGCTGGAAAACATCGTTAATATTTTTATCTGATGGGTTTTTCAGCAATTCTGACAAAGATGTACTATCGATTATACGTGTTTTTTTTAATCTGGTCGCACTCATAGATGATATCGTCACTACAATGTAGAACAATCCTAAGTCCAAATTACGTGTTTTTCCAAAATGTTGGTCAGATCGAATCCTTTTATATTTAGCGTGCTTGGATATGTAAATTAAGTCTCTATCTCACGTAACTACTGCGCAATGCCATTTTCCCGCACATACCTTACATCATTTTGCATGATTAAAACGATGCGAGTAAAACTTTAAATGACTCTCCTGAGAAATAGCAAAAATGAACTTAAGCTTGTTCTGCATTGTAGTGACGATATTTTAAGTGACATCGTTTCATTGTTGTTGCATAAATGACATGGGGGTGGCTGTTTTTTCATCATAAGATGGCTATGCGTAAGATTTGTATGTCCTAAGCGAAGTCGCAAACCCCTCAGGCGGACCAGTAGGGATGAAGTAAAGTCGGAGGGTTGTGATCCTTCTACTCCGGATCATAACTTCGCCGTAAGGAAAAGAAGAAGTCCAAAGCGAAGTCGCAGAAATAGTTTTGTTTTGTTTTTTGAGGCATTAATTGGGTAGATGGCCTTCTCAGCGTCGACATTTATTATGGCGTAATGTATACTGCTCGCAGTCTTTTTTCCTTTTTTCTTGTCTCCCAATAAGCTTGTCTCGGATGGTTTTAATTATTGGAGTTCTGTTGTCGATGTTTTTGATGGCTTCAATTGTTGATGTCGGTATAGATTGTATACTGCTCGCAGTCTTTTTTCCTTTTTTCTTGTCTCCCAATAAGCTTGTCTCGGATGGTTTTAATTATTGGAGTTCTGTTGTCGATGTTTTTGATGGCTTCAATTGTTGATGTCGGTATAGATTGTTGTGTTTTTATTTGCCGATAACTCCAAGGCTCTAAGAATCCCCATAGCTTTTGCTGATAAAACTGAGGAAAATTCTCTGAGTAGTCCTTTGGGTAGAGTTTTCCCGTCTTGATCAACAACTGCGAAAGCAACTCCTGCGCTTGATTTTGACCCATCAGTGAATAGAAAACTCCGATGTCCTTGTTCAGTATCCATAACTTTGAGGAATATTTGTTTGTAGGTTTCGTCCGGGGTGGATATTTTTGAGAACAAACTAAGATGGGTATTAATGGATTCATTCTTAAGTGTCCAAGGTGGGTGAAGTATGATAGATCTTTGCATGCTTTGCTCGAAATTGGTATGCCGATATTTTTTATTGCTTTTCTCCACTGATATTTTTGCCCCGGAGCGATTACACCAGGTTGAAAAATCTGCTAGGATATTAGGTCTTTACATTTGGAGAGCAGAACAGCAATGATGAAAAGGATAACCGAGAGTGGGGATCCTTGTGGTATGCCGTTATGGAGTTTTTTAAACGATAAGTAGTGATTGCCTAATTTTACCCGGAATTTTCTCTTGGTTAAAAAAGCTTTAATGTAACTGTACAATTTGCGTCCGATTTTCCAATGCACTAATTTATTTAATATTATATGAATTCCGATTTTATAAAACGCTTTCTCAAAATCGATTGATAGAGTTGAAATGTGGTTCTTATTTGATAGAACGGATGAGATGGAAGGATCTATGTGGAGAAGTGCATCCATAGTAGAGCGTCCATGTTTAAATGCTACCTGATTGGTGTTCATTAAATTATTTTTCTCCAGGAACCAGACCTTTTGGCAATTATTTTTTATTCTCTCCAATAATTTCCCGGGGCATGGAAGAAGTGATATGGGATGGTACCCATTGACTTCAGAGGAGCTCTTGTTGGGTTTTGGTATCGGAACTACATTGACTGTTTTCCATGCTTGTGGAATAAACTCCTCGCCTTAGGATTTCATTGTATAGGGACAGCAGTCCTATTTTCAGAATGTGTGGACTGTTTTTTAACATTGCATACGACACTCTGTCAAAACCAGGCGTCTTCCCTTTGGCTGATCTAATTCAGCTTTCTAGTTCGATAGAATTGATAGGGAGTTCAATGATTTTAGCAAATGGGTCAACATTATTTATTAGGGGGTTGTTCAATATTGCTAGGGACTTTAAGTGGAGGAATTCAGAAGAGAAGTTAACGTGGGTATGTAGTTACCCGTGAGTGACCTCACATCAGCCCATAGCTTTTTAGAGCTAACGTTAGGATTAATATTGGCTATAAACCTTCCGAAAGACGAAATTTTGTTCAGCTTTTACTTTTTTCTTAAAGAGAGCATGCGCTTTGCGGTAAAGGATTAGATTGGAGTCATTTGGGTACTTTTTGAAATTTCTCCAGGCCTTTTGTTTGCTCTGTCGCAGCCCGTTAATTTGCTTGGTCCACCAGAGTACCTTTGCGTTATTTTTTGATTGAGGAATTGTCAGGTTCGCTGTATAGCGAATAGATCTATAATTGTGGATGCCTCTTTGTTTATATTTAAATATGATTCCCTGTGTGTTAAAAATTGATCGTTTTCGGTTTTAAATGGGGACAAATCTGTCCTGTCTGTTTTGTATTTTGGTGCTATTTTAATGTAACTTTGTTGTCTGCCAAGCGTTATTGCTGTTAGAATGGGGTAATGGTCACTTACGTGCATGTCGGGATGAGATGACTGTCAGTTTTGATTTTAATTCTATTTCGACAGCTATCGCTGAAATACTCGAGTTCATGTTAAGAGATTTATGGGGAATGGATTTGTGGACAAGAAGGCAAGTACCTTTGTTTAGATGTGGTATTCAGGTTCTGATTATGGAAATATGAAGAAAATGTTATGGGGGTATGTGGTTGAAAATTGTTTACTATGTGAGTTTCCTGTAAAGATATGATAGAAGGTTTCAGGTCGTTTATTAGCAATTGGAGTTCATGGTAGTTATTAAGAAAACCATTAAGGTTCCACTGAAGAACCATTAATACAGGTTTATTTGAAATAGGAGACTTTTGTACAATATAGTCTGAGGTATATTGGGTTTAATAACTTTGGGTGGGAAGGGTGCTGACTCTGCAATCCAGATGTTGAATCCACCAAGTTCCTAGTGGAGCTCGAGTGATTCAATCCCTGAACCGCAAAGTTAATATTATGAATAAGAGAGGTATTTTTAGATGTCGTCATCATAGGAATCAGATGGGTTTACAAAGTAATTCTTGTTTTTGATAAGCATTTGGGTTGCAGAAGATTTTTTTTTTATAATCAGCGCGCGCCGAAGGGGATATGAATACCCTTAAACTGTTTCAGGGCACGGGCGTTAGGAAAAGGCGGAAGAGGAACAGAGGAGGAGCCTGTGCACGTTGGCTTTAAATGTTTGAGGGTTGTAGTGATGGAGAAATACAGAGCCTGGTAGATTATTCCACATTCGTGTCGTTCGGCTTATAAACGAATCCCCCTATATTTGACAGTACGACCGAAATTGGGTTTAAGGGAAAACTGATGTGCATTCGAAGCATTACTCGTATTGCGGGTGAAATTTTGAAGGGGAGGAATGCAACTGGCTATTTCGCTGGAGCATTTTTTATAGAAAAAACGATAAAACAGGGTAAGAGAGTAGAAGATATAGGAGAATTAATGGGTGTGTCTGTGGAATGAGAGTTTGGGAACGGAGAAGAGATTGAGTTTTGATTTTGTACGGGTTTAATCAGGTGAGATGGTCATCATCAACGATGTCCATACCGAAATTGTGTGTCAGTGCTTTGGTGATTGAATTTAGGATTGAGTTTGGAACTGAATGTGATGCGTTTTCGGGTGTTGTCTTTCATTGTTGACTGAAGTTAAATTTTTTCATTTTTGCGGTGGGGAACTTGAGTTTATTGTAATTATTTTTTGTGTGTTGAATTCAAGACGAGCAGTTTCAGGCTGGAACTGACTGGAAGAGTAATATCTATTGGTTTTATGTGGTTGGTTGATGATACAAATTTGAGGTTTGATGCGTGGGTAGCAGGTTTTGTTTGGTGTGTTTTTGGCAAGCTAGTAGTTGCGGACAATTTGTCAGATGCGACTTCATTAGTTTTGCCGATTGGATTGATTATTTCAGAGAAAAGCTGTGTATTGGGTAAAACGGCATTTTGCTTTTTATAAATACGTTTAGCTTCAGCCAAAGTACATTTATGTTTCGTTTTTATTTTTAGTATTTCTTTGCTCTGAATGTATTTTGGACATGTTTGAGATGCAGGCGAGTGTGGTCCAAGACAATTGGCACACATTGTGCGGATGCAATTGGTATCGACATTAGGAGCGAAATTGCAGGTTTCGCAGATCGCTCTCCCATTGCTCTTTTTAGTTGTATGCCCAAGAAGTTGGCAATTTCTACAACGCATGGGGTTAGAGAAATACTCGTTTACTTTAGCCTATCCCGGTGCACATCCCGGTGTTTGGTGAATTTATAGATGTCTACAACACCTTGTGTCTTCATTTCTGAAATGATTTCCCCTTTTGGGACATTATATAAGACAGGGAGCGTAAACTACACCCTTTGAAGAGTTGAGGTTAGAGTGTAGTCGAACTGACACCGGACATGTGTTTGCTAAGGTTTTGACAACGAGGAATTTATCTGCAATTTTTTGATTCTTTGCTAGAATTAGGATGTTGCCATCCCTTAGCTGCGAAATTTGTTCGTACTCTTTGCTTACACCGTCAATAGCTTTTTTCAACAAGAATACACGTATTGAAGTTAAAGGTTTTTCGACACTTTTGGGGGAAATCAAGATAAAACGCGGGTTCTTTGCTATGGTTTTTGATGGGAGGGTTGGGTATTCGTCAAAAGTTAATGATGTTGTTGTTTTATTTCTTCTTGGCCGAGGCTCAGAAAGTGGTATTTCACTTAAGTCGGCAAAACGGTTTCCGGGCATGGTCTTTGGCCCCGTGGCCATGGTTTTTAAGCGGAGCACCAATGCGCTTTCGCTAAGAAAAAACTGCGCTTGTGTAAAAGTTAGATTAAAACCGGTGAAGAGGAAAATAAAAGGAGAGAGAAAGAAATTGGTTTAGTCTATCGCAATGAGAAAACGCACCACTGAGAGAAAACGATCTTGTTGTACCCTTTTCCCAAATGATGCCAAGAAAAATATTTAGCTATATTGTGGGAAATATATTTATTTTTCTATTTGCTCCTTATAATCTTTTCATAAAGAGCAAGCATTTCAGAGATCCACTACTATTCCAAGATGAGGAGTGTTGCATAAGTCCGATCGGTGAGGGCTTTTGATATGTTGCACATCGAAAGAGAAGGTTTCGAGCAAATCAACTTCTTTCAAAATGGCCGTTGGTAAGGTACCTTTAATTAAGGTGAGAATACAAATTCTATTTTCGCATCGTCTTGTGACCGCACAGACATTAAATTTGAAAAAGGTAAGTTCAGTCTTTTAGGCTGCAGTACTGTGTCCAGATAGACATAATTAAAAAACTCACTTTTTCGAGTTCCTGTAAGATGTAATATATCGGAATTGATCACAACCTCGAGTTCGAAAATTTTCACGAAACCAATGCTTGTCCTATAGGTGCAAGTAAAAATGGAGCTATTAATTCTGTCACCGGTGAATACTAATGAGCCTTGAGTGGGCATGATACTGACTAATACTAAATGAATATTTTGATTTAACTCGATATTATAATAGCATCAGTGAGAACCTACTCAGATTTTGATTCATATAACTGATTAGGTAGAACAACTACTGGTCGTAAAAAAATCATTGTTTTTTTAGTTAACCTAGATCAGATTTCGACTCAACCAGAAGAGCACAAATCTCGAAACGTTGACTAAACCTTCAAATTGTCATCAAGTTACAATTATTGCCTGATCTTGTTATGTAAACCTTCTTAATATAGATTTTATGTTAATAAGAAATCATCGCGTGCCTTTTTTAAACAGTTTTACGTAATTACTATTCTAACCATCTGCCAAATACTAAAACACCTTTCTCTTTTTTTTATGAGAATCATGTTCTGGCGAAATTCACTCCTCTTGGTCATCAATTTATTCAAAAGTGTGACTGATCCTCAATTAAAGCGGCAACGAAATGTATATTATTATTCTTAACAAAATTAGATGACAGCTGCTTTTAATAAAATTCACAATAATGGCTTCAAGGCTATACCAGTTATGTATCTATGTTTATGAATTTGAATGACATAATAGACCGTTTATCTGACCATGCCAAATTATTCTAGAATATTGTTGTTTTTTTTTTTTTTTCGTTGATGCTGAACCATTAGAATGCGATTGATGGTCTTTTTTTGTAAATACCTGTCAATCTGTTTAATGGTTTCGTTTAAATTTGAAACTTGCTGAGCTGAGTCATGAGAACTCGCAATTAGGTAGTTAGATAGATTGATTTAAGATGTGGGATAACTTCTAATTAAGATTTCTCGAAATTCAGCTTCAGTATATTTATAATGTCAAAATAAATTACGTGAAGCGCACAGAGAAAAGTATAGTATATAGGCTACATCTTATTAAGGATACAAATTATCGAAAAATGACAGAGGGAACTAAGTATTGTATTCAAAGTGCTGTAGTGACGAAATTGTTATTTTATTATGTACGGCTCGACCGATTTACTTCAAACAACATACTTGTACTTGGGGTTTGTGGGGTAACAATTCGGTGTTAAATTGTAAATTTAATTCTGCCCTCAAAATTTAAGATACTTCAATAATGACCAGTTTCGTAAAAAACAAATTTCTCGAAAACGGCTCGAACGATTTTGTTGAAATCTAACATTTGGGTTAGGTTGGATATATGCATTTAAAAAAAAAACCGTTTGTTACGATTTAGCTCCGTGCTTCCTCGGTACTCGAGGAAAGAGATTCAAATGGATAGTGATTTGTTATAAAAGACTTTAATTTTTGTTATTAATGCATTGTCTTTATTGTTTTATTATTTAGTCAATTAAGTCCTTAGCGTCGCTACAACCTAGAGTGACTGTTCGTTATAATTGTTATTATTCAACTCTGACCAACCTTTTCCATCGATGGCAGTGAAACTATATACAGGGCTTATGGCATAGACGAAAATGCATTAGCAGCATTGCACTCCTTTGCGTCCATTCACATTCCCCCATAAATTAGGGCAATTCTTTACTGATTGTGACCAATGTTTAGGTCATAATATGACGAAACATCGAGCGTGTGTACTTTGTATCACACCTCAATATTGTCGTACTATGTACGATGAATAGTTTGTACGCGAATAGCACTCCTGGGGTGTATTCATAATCAATGTCACTGCCTCTGATATGTTTCGTGCCGATTTGCAGTAATGGGCAGTGTCGACAGATACGAGTATATGAATAGGTAATGATGTTTTAGGTTAATGCCATGAGAATGTGACTGGGTGTAGTGTGATCACTACACGGTCAAGCATGAGAGTGTTCATGTGTTGAGGGTTCCGGATCAATTACAGCAAATATACTATACTGCTGGATATTAAACAAGTAAGTAGTATTATACTGCTTTTTTTACAGTTATTATACTTTATACAATGCGCACCGTATGCACCATTCTAGTAATACCCTACTCATAGCGTTTCTTAATGTTGATACATAGTGTGTAACATAGAGAAATAATAACAGTACATTGCCAAAAGTATATATACAAGTTTGAGATCAGCATCAAAAGTTATGTCGATCTAGCCATTTCCGTCCATCCGTATGTCACCACTTGTTAGGTATTAAATTTTGAGCAAGCCGTGGTGTAGTGGTAACATCTTCGCTTGTCACGCTGTTGATTCACGGTTCGAATCCTGATGTCAAGAATCATCTATTTATTTCGCATGAAATAAATAAAAAAGTCGATCACTTGCGAAAGCTAAGACAACTCTACTGTGAAGGCATAACACTGGCAGTAGGGTGGTCATATGGCCAAAATGCAACTTGATCGTGATGATGACATCAGGAGGACGGAAAAAAAAAAAAAAAAAAAAAAAAAAAAAAAAAAAAAAAAAAAAACTGTGAATCATGAGCAACGACAAAAGCAAAAACAAACAAGCTCCCCAGTTATCTGGACAGCCACCCTTGGAGTCTACAGAAACTTAATACCTGAGTTTCAAACTACACCACTCTGTCTTTCTCTCTGTCTCTTCCTTTCCACAAAAACGCACGTGTTCTAAAAATTAGTATAAGGGTATTCATATCCCCTTTAAAAAAAAATATATCTATGTATAACCTTCTTAGAACCCGAAGGAAATTATAACAAATCTTTTGGCATAAACAGTTAGTAAAAATATTGGAATACGTGGGATGAAGGTCACCCCGTCTCCCCGTCTCCATCCGATTTTAATGATTTTTAGAAAAGTGTGTCAACATATCCAACGTAACTCAAAACCTGAAGTAGTTCTTGAGTTATGGGCATGAGAAAGATGATTGGAATTTATTTCTATTTACATGCCATGGTTTTTGAGTTTTTCTGTTCAGGAAACTTTATTTTATATTTTTGAACTCCTTGTTCAGCTTTAACCTGATATGTCGCATGATGGGGTACAAAAATATTTATTTATATGCCCTGAAACGATCAAACGATCCTTCACGAATATTTTCGTTGTTGGCCTACCTCATACTATTTTTGTACTTGTAATTTCAGCTCCCTAGGTCAAACGGTTCAAAGGTTACCAGCGCATGACAGGCACTGAGTGGACATTTGGCGCATAACGGATTCGATCAAGATATCATGAGCTCGGATGGACAATCCCAACAGCTAAACATATTCAAATTTCGCGTGGATTTCAAAATGAAAGTTACTGAGAAAAAATACGCAATCTGTCAAGTTTCTTATCCTTCATTTCATTCAGGTGGATGCATTTCGGATGGATGGATTAATTCAGCTGTTTTAAGTATATAAGTAAATATTTTTACGCTAACAACCCATACAGGGTCGGGTCTACCTTCTCGCAGCTTCTCGTTTTGTCCGTGATATATTTTTTCACACGAATAGAAGAGACCTGCAGTGTATTGTCGTTTCCGAAGCGCACAACAAAGCTTTTTCACGATAGTTTGAATCTGGTTTGGTATTTCTGGGACTCGAACCTGGGTCTAGTGGAACATTATATTCCATTGTGGTCGCACTGGTCAGGACATATGTACACAAATACAAACTATAATTTCTTCAAAATATCTTTAGTGGTTTTCGAGCGAGCCGTGTGAAAACACACATATGACCGCAGCTTTCTCTTTTTCCGCGAATTAAGGAGAGATCAAAATTAGGATACTATTAAAATAAAGGCACCGAACAATAACCGCGCAAGGACCGACTCACACTTGAACAATTTTGTATTGAATAAACTTGTTGTAAAAGTGTTATATAGCAACAAAATGAGAATTTTTTGTTGTAACACATATGCATTCAAAAGAATGAAATATCACTTCGTAAGCACGCAAGATATAAGTATGTTCATACTGGCTGAAACTTCTGTTAGAAAAGTATTGTAAAATGCGAGCTACGGCTCGAGTAGATAAAACGATATTCTGTGAAATTTATTTCTTTATTTTCTAGTCTATAGAACAATTCAAGTTCACACTATACTATTCTTCGCAAATTCTTTTCTTACAAGGTCTCTTTCCTCTCAAATCACTTTATCTCCTTTCAATTACTTAATTCACAAATCCAAACCAATTACTTCTTCTTGTTAACTCTCAACTTTCAATTTATCACAAAATTACAACTTCGGCTGTTATCACTTTTCCAATCTCCTCGTACGGTTCAAAACCAACTGCCCTGTCTCGATCGCCATCTGTCCTTAAATAGCCGCATTTCTAATAGCCAGAAACTTCTAGCAAATTCTTCGACCACTGGAACAAGAAAATTCTGATGTAATAATTCCAGGATGACAGCTGCAGCCAATAATCTCTTGTTGTCTCCTATTCGTGATATTATCCGTCTCTTATCGTGGACACGAACTGTGGAGACTAATTGCAGACACGAACCTCGAATGAAACGACACTTCGGAACAAAATTATGCCAGAATGAAAAGACACTTCGGAATTTGTTGCATTATGCTACATTATGTTACAGTATGTTCGTAGTGGCTGAAACTTCTGTTAGAAAAGTATTGTAAAATGCGAGCTACGGCTCGAGTAGATAAAACGATATTCTGTGAAATTTATTTCTTTATTTTCTAGTCTATAGAACAATTCAAGTTCACACTATACTATTCTTCGCAAATTCTTTTCTTACAAGGTCTCTTTCCTCTCAAATCACTTTATCTCCTTTCAATTACTTAATTCACAAATCCAAACCAATTACTTCTTCTTGTTAACTCTCAACTTTTAATTTATCACAAAATTACAACTTCGGCTGTTATCACTTTTCCAATCTCCTCGTACGGTTCAAAACCAACTGCCCTGTCTCGATCGCCATCTGTCCTTAAATAGCCGCATTTCTAATAGCCAGAAACTTCTAGCAAATTCTTCGACCACTGGAACAAGAAAATTCTGATGTAATAATTCCAGGATGACAGCTGCAGCCAATAATCTCTTGTTGTCTCCTATTCGTGATATTATCCGTCTCTTATCGTGGACACGAACTGTGGAGACTAATTGCAGACACGAACCTCGAATGAAACGACACTTCGGAACAAAATTATGCCAGAATGAAAAGACACTTCGGAATTTGTTGCATTATGCTACATTATGTTACAGTATGTTCGTAGTGGCTGAAACTTCTGTTAGAAAAGTATTATCTGGTGAAGATGAAGTATTCTTCTACATATATCCACCATAACTTAAATATCGAATTTGATCAAAATGATTAGAGCCGTTTTCGGAAAAATTAACTTTTATCAAAATCGGCCATTAGTAAAGTACTGTTAGTTTTGTGGTTAGAATGTGACCCTACAAACCTTAGACATGGTTTGAAGAACATTCGATCAGCCATATAGGCTGCAGTCGTGTGTAAAACAGACAGAGACAGAATTGAGAAACCCACTTTATTGAGTCACAATCCGTCTGGAACGGATGAGATTATACGCTATTCCTCATCTACTAACTCATGCCTAATAAAGTGGGCGTGGCGTTGTGAACGTTTTGCTTCAAATGCAATGAAATCCTTCTACCAGAATATTTTCTTAGACGAAAGTCGGCGTGGCGGTCGTCATTTGTTACCGAAGGACAATGTTCACAATACGACTTAATCATCACCGTAAATAGCTTTGAGAAAGCAAAATACTTTTTTTTAGGAAAACGCCCCCTAAAAGTGAATAGCAATATATAATGTGTGAATGAATTGTAGAGAATGCGAACGCCCATATTATTTCATTAAGGCGATATTTTTCAGTTACTAGTAAAAATATTTATTAAAAGGCATTTTTAAAAAATGTTGTGTTTGGGCTCCACAGTTATTAGAAACTGTATTAATACTCCAGTTGTGGTTTGTTTGTTCGAATTGTTTCTCACCAATTTCCAACTGCGCACTTAGAGAATTCGGAGCAGTAGCTCCCTCATCAGCAACTGCTTCGTCTCATAACTTAACTTTGTGTTTTAATGTTTTTCAAATAAAAGATTCAGATTTTAATTTTTTTTTTTTAATAATTTGCACTAATTTGGAAACATGTTTTCCTTTTACTTTAAATATATACGAAAAATCTATTACATTTTCAGATATAGTACAAAGATGTTATTGTGCGCCATCTCTTGGCCAATTGCCATTCAACTTATTTCCGAAAATTATTAATTCTTCCATGTCCATCAACCACAAACCTATCAACAGTTATCACTCAAAGACCACACTAAACGACTGCGAGCCCGCCAGCGAACCCGTCATTGTAACTGATTATTTTGTGCGGTGATTTATCAGTTCCCAATTGACTTTGTCCACATACAGCCAAGAATGAGCAAAGTTACTAGCGGTAAGGCAATCAGAATATCAAAAGAGAGCAAAGAAACCACTTCTTGCCATTTACAGTGCTTCGCTTTGCCCTGCTCTAACTTAAGGTCTCAAATGACAAAGTTGAAAATGTTCAAAATGCCATTGCCAGGATCACTTCAGTCGTCCACGAGTTGTTGCTCTCGCCGAATGCTTTAATTGTCCATATGGAACGAAATACTTTCGTGAATATTCTGAATCCATCCCGATGGGTACACAAGTAAGGCACTACTTTCCGGAGAAAGGAGAAGATGATGCCATTTATAATGCATGCACGGTTTGAGATCCCTCTGGCAGTTTAATTGGCAAACATAGGAAGGTTTGTTAGGTACCATTTCCATACACGTGTAACTGCTTTCGTATAGGTCCATTTATTTGACATCGATGTTCCGGATATTATTCGCTTTAAGGAATCCGATGCACTTTCGCCTGGCAATCATTTCACCATAATCGAAGTGGATGGTCACAAAATTGGATTAGGAATCTGCTATGACATTCGATTCGAAGAAATGGCGAGGGTCTACAGAAATGAGGGTTGCCTCATCAATTGCCGGCTTTAGGTATACTCATTAACTTTTCCTTTTTTAGGCTGTGAAATGTTGGTATATCCAGGTGCCTTCGATGTAACCATTGGACAACTCCACTGGGAACTGCTGCAGAGGGCCAGGGCCAATGATAATCCGTTGTTTGTTGCCACAATATCGCCGTCTCGAGATGAAACCTCAAATTGCATTGCGTATGGTTATTCAATGGTTGTCGATCCCTGGGCTAAAATACTGGCCAGTGCCAAGGAATTTGAAGAAGTCGTAATCGCTGATGTTGATTTATCTCTGGTGGAACAAGTGTGCCAACAGATTCCCACCACCTTTCAAAGAAGGACCGACCTCTATTCAACTGAAAAGAAAGCCTAATTGCATGAAATGCATTTAAATATATTTTATTCTCTAAAGTAACTTTTACTAAATATAACTGCTCGAGAGGTCCTACGAGCAATAATGGCCCGAAATACATACATATATATGTACATAATCCGGTCATCTTTTACCTTTAAAGTGTCGAGTTTTCTCCGTGTTTCCCGACTTCCTTTTTCTCTGGAAATTTATCCACTTGGTCCTGTCCCTTGCTAGTTTCTTGGCCGTGTACCAGCTTTCTCCAGCTTCTTTTAAGATTTGTTCGACGGTGATGTTGCATGTGGTCTTGGGTCTTCCTCTTTTGTTTTTGCCTTCTGCTGCTGTTTCCTAAATTTTCTTGTCACTTGTCAGTTCTATCAATGCGCAATAGAATATTGTTATCTTAGTTTTTTGTGTTACTTCCTTGTGGTCTAGGACCTGTCTTTCCAGATTTTCCTCAGGACTATATCGTTAGCGAATGCACAGGCTTGTAAATATATAGATAACTCTCTATATCCAGCCATTTTCCACTCTATCCTGAGGGCTCAAAATACTTCCTTGTCTCACTCCTTCAGATGTCCTGAATTTCTCCGACATATGTATTACACATCCTTACTATATTAAAGGTTTATTCGTATTATATATATATATATTTGATGTCCCGTACGAGTCCAGTGTAGCAGTTGGAGAAACTTAAATTTTATACGGTTGGCTGTTCTTCACTGGGCTCCTACATAACCGTTCGAGTCACAAGCAAATACACTCCCCAGTCTATGGTAACTTTCATTTGCCTTCGTACTACAGCCGTTCGAGGCAACATAAAGGATCCCTCAAGGAGTTGGAGAAATCAGTAGCGCCGTCTTGTATATGTAGAATAGAACTTGAATGAGTTTAATATTATAGTTGAAGCTGTAGTAGTAGAAGAAAACATCGTAGGCACCTAGGTCATGATATGTGGTAGCCATGCGGCAACTAATTAAAGGGTGTGGGGAAATCCAGCGTGTTCTGTGACAGAAGAAATTGAAATAGATGTGACAGGACTACCGTTTACAGAGTGACCAATTATCCGGTGAAGGGTTTGCATTGGCCTTTGTTCGATCAGCGAAAAAGATGCGATTCTTCGATAATTTAAATCACATCACGAATGAAGGTACTTCTGATTTCGCATTACAGCTTGAAATAAGGATGTGATTATTGCTGCCATCAAAGGACTATCATCTCCAATGACTTGAGAAGAAAGGAAATGATCATAAAATTTTCTAAAAAGGAGATCGAGAATTAGACAGACATTTGAGTGATACTCTTAGTTACTAAAATAACTCCCAAATGTATGAAAGATATAACATGTTTTTTTTTTTTTCAAAAATGCGAACAAATTTCTTGTGAAACCTATTTCCTTAGGTAGCCTATTAAACAATTTGTAAGGTACAACGGAGTAGAAGTAACTAAAATGAGTGGTAGGAAGCAGGTATGTTAACAACAGGTCCTGCTTGCTGCTTACTTCTTAGACTATAGGTATTAGAGATTATACCCTGCATATAGGTAGCACCGTTAGTTGAGACTTCCAATGCAACTCTCTCGACCTGTTGTCCTGTAATGCTGACATGAGTCGTTGATGAATTTAAAGACAGACTTAGAATTTTAGTTTTGGCTGAGTTAATTATCAGTCCGACCAAGTTTGCCTCTGCCAACTTGCTTTTATAATAGCTACCAATTTATTTAGAATGCCTCTTCTGCATACCATAAGGCACGCCATATAAACTCTCTATTTACAATGTCGAACCTTTTGTAAACAGCAACGGAAACCTGCTTGTTCACTGTCGAGATGCGTTCGAGGATTATGTTGGCTATTGTACAGTTTTCACACTCCGTTAAATTGTTTTCTTTGGAAGCTTGACAAGCATTTCTTTCCCTTATTACTGCTGGCGAAGTCTTATAGAGCTCCGCGGGAAAGCCGTCAAGTCCTACCGCCTTATTTGGCTTGAGTGCTTTAATCGCGGCTACGATTTCAACTCTACTGGGAGGCGAGATGCGAATTCAGAAATTTTGCGCGTTAGACAACTCTTTTGATTCTGGGGCAACTCTTTTGATTCTGGGGCAAACCTACCTCCACCATGCTGTTTAAAACAGCAGAGAAGTGTTCCCTCCATCTCTTTAGTTGGTCCTCATCAACATTAGCAGAGACCTTTTGTTGGCGCAAGCTGTGACCACCTATCAACTTTTTAATGATTCTGTACACGGTTCTGCTGTAGCATCTGCTTGCTGCTTTTTCGGCTTGTTCAGCCAGTGCATTGATGGTATTTCTTTTGTCACTATTCGATCCGTCTCCAGGTATCAGTAGATAACCACGTCACATGGCCTCTCCGTTATCTTCCGACAAGACGTTCTGTTCTGGTAAGGAGTACATTTTTCACTGCATTCCAGTGCCCATTAATGCCGTCGAACCATTGCGCTGCTGATTGCTTCTGTCCCTTCAATCATTGCGAAATGCATTCATTGAAATCATACTAAGAATTCACGTGGATTTGTTTCGATTCATTCTGAAGTTATGATTTAGCAATCATTTTCTGCAATCATAATTGTGAAGTCAAAATGAATGCAATCATTACCATTCACTTGAAGTCATTGAAGTCTTTGAAGTCATCTGAAGTCGTTGAAGTCTTTAAATTCGTTGAAGTCATTCAAGTTATTAAATCTGTTTTTTTAGTGTCGTCTACCAGAAGAATAAATAAATAAAAATAAAAAAAACACTAATAAACAATCAGTACATACCAACACATAAATTAAAAACTAAATAAATAATATTACATGATAAATGATAACATATTGTCTGTACATCTTCGTGTAAAAGCAATAATAAAGTTCAGACATAAATAAATACAACAAAAATAATTTAATTCAATGTACATATATAAATGAATAAATAAACCACATATTTATTTTTATTATTTAATCAAGTTATACATAAACAATGCATTAAATAATTTCATTGTTTTTTTTTTTTTTTATTTATGTCTGAGCGTGCTTAGTGGCATAATTACCTTTAGACATCCATTATATGATGTTCCTTATCCTTATCATAATAATCTATACATTGTAGTTTTAAAATAAGAGTGTCTCCACACTGTACAATAAGAGTGCCATAAATTCTATGCAGTAACAAAAACATTCAGATTAAACCACATGAAAGCCCTGTTTCTAACAGCAATATAATTGCAAGTAACAGTAGTTACTCATTGAATGTTTTGATCAAGAAGCATTAGCCACACTACACAGTTAGTATATATTGTCTTGCTTGCACCTAAAAGACTTGAATGACTTCAGATGACTTCAAAGACTTTAATGACTCCAAGTGAATGCAATGAATGGTAGTGACTTCAATGTGACTTCAAAGAATGCAGAGCATTCAAAATGATTGCATTCATTTTGACTTCAAAATTAATATTGCATAAAATGATTGCTAAATCATGACTTCAGAATGAATGGTGATTTATTTTTTCTAAGTTGAAGTCATTGAATTGAAAAAAAATCCACGTGAAGTCAAATGAGTTAAATGACAAAATAATTGCATTCTTTTACAGCCCTGCTAGCTACCATAAGATGGTGATCTCCTCCCAGTCCAATGCCGGCTCGATGCCTGTTTCGGATATTCAAAAGAGAACCTCTAGAACCGCAGTAACGCAGAATGTAGTTACCGGGGACCACCACGAGGAGGTAAAGCAAGCACTTGATCACGAACTCTGTTGTTACGCTACTCAGGAGTTTCCCGAGCAATCGCAATCCAATCCCCAAGATCTAAATCCGTTGACTTACCGGGAATTAGTATTTGCGCGGGACTCTAAACTTGTGATGAATTCACTAGCAACTTTACACCCTACCGTATTTTAAAAGGAATACTATAAAATGAACTCGTTTAGTTACGGAGTTATAAAAAATTAATCTTTCCTATAAAATTATGTCGAGTGTAGATTGTCAGTTTTGCTTTTAGAGTCTTTTTTGGTAAGGCGTAGATCAACTTCTAGCTTTAGCACGATTTAAAATGAGTATAGTATGTACCTAATCCATATACTGGACTTATGCAATTAGCCGAGTTTCTCATTAATTATCTCCAGTTAAGAAAAAGTTTGCGTGACAAACAAGGACAACAATTAACTGGTACAGTTTCAGTTATTTTCGATATTATCCACAGCTACAGGCATAATAATTATTTAAATATCTTTAATTTTAGATTCTACGCAAAGATCATTCAATTCATAGTACTAAATTTCAAAATACAAAAAACAAGGACATTGACTTTCGGTGAAACTAAGCTTAACTTTATATAAGGTTACAAAGAAACACGGCTACTGAGAGGTAAATGAATAGATTTGCTTGTTTTCCTTGAATTGAATTAAATTCTTTGTTGGGTCTTTTATCTCTGTTACAAATGAAAAAATACAATAGATATGTCAGTTTCTATGTATTTTGAGTTGTTGTGTTTCTCAACCTAAATTATTCTACATAAGGGAGAAGACGAGTGACATCTAGATATCTCAGTCTCCCCTCAAGTACGAGAGCAGCTGGGTGGAATATAGTTAGATACAGTACATAGATTGTGAATATGATGTATTTAATATGGATGACAGTTACCAGTACTTTTTTTTTTTTGTTTTGTGTTATGAATTGTGGAAATTTTCTCTTTTGGCCCAATACTAACCAAAAATTCTTATTAGATTAACAATTATTTTTATTTTTAATTTTTTGATTAGCATTTGTACTTGTATAGTTTAACTATATGGTCTACGTAACACGTGTTTAATGTACATATTCATTTTATTATTTACGTTTTTTTTTAATTATAAGGATTCCAACTGGTGGCATAATATTATGTGGACCGGTTGAATGGAAATTTGAGTACGAGAATGACCCGAAGCATACACCTAACTCTGTGAAGCAGTGGTTATTGAGTCAGAAAATTGACGATTTAAGATGGCCTGCCCAGTCCCCTGATCTTAATTCGATTGAGAATTTGTAGAGCGATGTAGACAAAATAATCGACAGATCTGTGGCCAAAAAATTGGATCAACTCTGGGTGGAAATTCAGCGCACTTGGAGTGCACTATCGGTACAACGATGACATGCTCTGGTATCATCAATGTGCAGTCATCAAAAAATAAAGGCTATCTGACTAAATATTGATGACATGATTTAATATCTGTATTCCTATTATTTTATTTTCTTTGTTATTCTTCTAAATTCAAAGAATTTTCATAAAGTGTCCTATTTATTTTATTTACCAAAAATTGAACATAAGAATATTTTTTTTTATTTTTTTTAATAAAGATTAATGAAATGTTTATGTTTTTTTAAGTTAACTATCCCATATTGAATTTGATTTCATAATTAAAATTTATTTTTACCCTATATAATAACAAAAGGAAATCTGGGTGTGCTATTTATTTTGACGCTACTGTGCACATATGCCTAAGCATTTATACATGTAAATTTGTAAATTTAGGTTTATATCTTTTTATAAATAACGCCATTGCGTGTTGTAGTAACAGGTCTCCACCCTTCATGTACCAAAGAATACATTATGAATGATCTTCAAGCTAAAGGCCTTACAATTCTTAACGCTGTAAGTATTATCAAAAAGGAGAAGCAGCAGACGGAACGACAACGGGAAATCGTGATTAAGCGTGGACTCTCGCTGTTTATGCTTAGTTTTGATAAGAAACAAAATATAGACGATATTTACAATATTAAAACTATACTAAGCATCGTAATCAAAATCGAGCCATTGCGTAAGAATACAAGATCGACCCCGCAGTGTAAGCATTGTCAAGGTTTCAGTCATACGCAGACTTACTGTCAAAAAGAACCGCGATGTGTAAAATGCGCCGCCTACTATCTTTCGGAAAAGTGCAGCTTTTATAAACAGGATCCAGCGACTTATGTAAACTGCGGAGGGAAGCACCCAGCGAACTAGAGAAGCTACGAAGTGGCTAAAGAGCTCCAAAAAAGTCGTGATGCGATTAAAAAAAAACTTACGCCCGAACCCGAAATCACAGGGAAAATCTGAAGGTCCTACAGGGAAAGCAACGAAAGAAAGAGGACTTGTCAAGGGAAAAACGAAAGTTGTGCAAAAAAAAGTACGAAAAGAAAAGCCGTCATCTTCTGGCGGGCAGTATGCGCCGCGGCAGTATGCGCCGCGTCATAAGAAAATCGGTATTGCTCCAGATCCAATCTCACAAGTTCTTTCTATAATTCTCGGGAAACTTGAAGAGCTAAGCAAAACAAATAAACTTATATTTGTAAAATTGAGCAGGAACTCAAGTATGAATATGAAACAGTTGCTTAAAATATTAACATGGAACACAAACGGACTATTGGAAAAGATAGACGAAATAGAAGTATTCCTGTGAAAAAATAATATTGACATATGCTTAATTTCTGAAATGCACTTGCAAAAAAAAATCTAGTGTAAAAATAAAAGGATACTGTGCTTACCATGCTTACCATCCGTCAGAAAGTGCTAGAGGCGGAACTTCCCTATTCATTAAAGATTGTATTGAGCATTATTTAAATACAATTATTAAGACCGATGCGATGCAAGTAAGTAGATACGAAGCCGGCATGCAATTTAATGTTGACTTCTTTTCGACGGGAAAACCGACATATTGGCATTGGAGGTGTTGCTAAAGATTTTACAAACGTAGAGGAAAGTTTTGATCTCTCCTCAACCAATAATCATGACAATAAGCAAGCGAGCGTCTAATGAAAAAAGAATGGGCCCCTTTTGAACCGTATGAAATAGAAGACGAAGTCAGCATATTTATTTAAGTCATACAGAACGCCGCGTGGAATAACACTCCCTATAGGAGGAAAGAAGTCGTAAAAAGCGAAGATAAATATCCGTCGGAAATAAAAGAATTGATACGCCAGAGAACACGCAAAATATGACAACAATCCCGAGCTTCCTAGCACAAAACTCTTTTAAACCATTTATTTAATGAACTCAAGAAAGCAATCAAAGACTTCAAAAATCGAGAGATCTCTACGTATCTTGAAAGCTTGACTGCCGAAAAAAGTTCGAATTATTCACTATTATTAGGTATTAGAAAACCATTTTTAATTTTTTGCCGTGCACCTGGAAGAAACGTTTAAGCCATTTGACGGACAGGTGCTAACAGAAGACCTTGGTGGTGCGATTAAGACACCTAACAACTTTAAAATAAATAGCGTGTCGTTGGTCGAACTTCTGCATATTATTAAAGCGCATGAGTACCGCAAGGAAGTGTTTGTGGTCCGGTCTAATTCTTACTGTGCACTCGAGATATACCGCAAGAAGAAGGCACTGTCGTAGCTACGTTCGCGGACGATACCTATATTAACAACAGATAGTCATAGATAGAGTCGAGTCAGCAACTGTGAAGCTCCAACGAGCTTTGGACAAAATTTGAGAGTGGACAAAGATTTGGCGCGTTGTTCTCAACAAGACCAAGTTAACTTTACTTACAAACAAATTAACAACCTACCCATTTTCATTAACTCGGTACAAATACCATATGCAAACGAGGCAAAGTATCTAGGAATGACACTAGACGCGAAACTCAAATGGAAGTCGCACGTTAAAAAGAAAGGCGACGAGCTTGAAAATAGAATCAGACAAATGTATTGGCTACTTGGAAGACATTCCACATTAAGCATAATATAATAAACTGCTTTTATACAAGCAAGTGCTTAAACCCGTTTGGATATATGGTATACAACTTTGGGGTTGTACTAAACGAAGCAAATGCCCCATGGTATCATATATCAGAATCAATGAAATCTACAGAGACCTAGAAGTAACTACCGTCGATGACGACATAACGAACTTTGCTCGAAAACTCCGTATTCGTCTTCATGGTCATTGCAACAACAAACCTTATGCGGTGACTACAAAGAACGAAACCGTTCGATCTAGTATAAGGACTACCCGCATGACGGGTTTTAGCAAATGCTTTTGCTGGAAAGCTACCTGCCCAACGCGAATATTTTTACTACTTGATAAGGAAACTTAGCCGTAGTAAACTAGTAGAAGGGAGGTGTTGTTTAGTGAGTAAAAATCTCACACTACTATGAGCACCGAGCTCATAGTGTCTATGAAGATTTTCCACCTAACCACGAAGAAAAAAAAAATTATTACTGAGGATATTGAAAGTTTTGAAGATATGTGATTTTTTTTCTTCAGGAATTTCAAACTTTGCATGTCCTTTTAGTCCTTTCCAGTAGTTTGCGCCAAAAACCGCTTTGGATTTTTACTTCTAATATATTAGACTATACGTACAAAGAATGAAGAAAATCGGAGATGATTACTTTTCCGAACGTTTATTTTGTAATGGGTTTTAAGTTGAGGGCTGATTATCTTTTTACCTAGTCAGCATGCAACATCGTAAGTGAAACAAAACAAACACCTACGGCATTCTAGCGAACCTGTATTCCCTTTTTGTTATTCCTATGATATGGTGGTTTGACAAAATCTATTTAATTTCGCTACGCTTTCAGTCTGACCAGAAAGAGGTCTTAAGTTTTCTGCACACACTTGGATCGAATCTGGTAAGAAGATGGTAATTTTAATTTGTAGGTTCGGGATTTCTTTCAAGATCCGAAAATTAATTACGCTTGTTTTGAAGATTATAATAGGCGAACAAAATTTATCACGTTACTAACTGTAATGTCTTTAATATTTCGATTGTCAATGTTAAAATCCCCTGCTTCGACTTACTTGCAACTCGGGGATTTACTTCACCTCTACCTTCTTCTTTTTTGGATTTCAAGGTGTTCCATTCGTTGGTGTTTTCTGCTTCCATTCAATCATTTGAGTTAAAATTCAATAAAACTTGATCTGACGATATTTGGGCGGGATTTGAAGTACAGCTGTCTTGTGAAAATCGCGTGGCGTCTGTTGCATCAGACCATTTTTGTTGCATCTGAGTAAATGACGAACCGTTAATGTTGGCTTAGGTTATTATTTTACCAGGTTTGGTTTGGTTCGTCTGGGTGTGCTCTTGCATCGTATAAAAAATATTTTGCTGCTGAGGTCCGTTATTTTGATTATTATTGGCATTGAATGCTTGTGGTGACTCCTGTGCACCGAATTGTACTTGCGAGCCACAGTTGTTAGAAACTGTTTTAAAACTCCAGTTGTGTTGCTGATTCGATAACTGCACAAGCACCGTTATTCATGGTACCGCTAATGGAATGATTTGTTTGTACGAAATGTTTCTCCCAAATTTCAACTGCGCACTTAGAAAATTTGAAGCTGCCGCTCCCTCTGCAGCAACTGCTTCGTCTTTTAACTTAACTCTGTGTTTTAATGTTTTTCAGATTTAAATTTTTGTTTATTTTTTGTTTTAAATAATTTACACTAATTCGAAAACACATCTCTCCCTCTCCAGAACTCATGATCGGCCGGCTTGTTTTCCTTTTACTTTAAATATATACGGATAATCTATTACATTTGCACATATAGTACAAACAATTTTTTGCTGCGCCATCTCTTGGCCAATTGCCATTCAACTTATCTCCGGAAATAGTTAATTTTTCCATGGCCATCAACCACAAACCTGTCAGATGTTATCAGTCAAAAACCACACGAAACGACTGTCGACTAATCTACCTTGTTTATTTTGTTCCTGCGATTTATCAGTGACCAATTGACCTTGTCCATATACAGCCAAGAATGAACAAAGTTACTAGCAGTAAGGCAATCGGAATATCCAAAGAAAACTAAGAAACTTCTCCACTTTTTCCCTTTTGCAGTGCTTCGTTTCGCTCTGCTCCAACTTAAAGTATCAAAGGACAAAGTTGAAAATGTTCAAAATGCCATTGCCAGGATCACCCAAGTCGTTGACGAATCAAAACCACGCGTTGTTGCTCTCTCCGAGTGCTTTAATTGTCCATATGGGACGCAATACTTCAGAGAATATTCTGAATCCATCCCCGATGGGTACACATGTAAGGTACTATCGGAAAGTGCCAAACACCATGGAATTTACATAATTGCCGGGACTATTCCGGAGAAAGGAGAAGACGATGCAATTTACAACACATGCACGGTTTGGGATCCCTCTGGGAATTTAATTGGCAAACACAGGAAGGTTTGTTAGGTACCCTTTCCATACATTTGTAACGGCTTTCTTGTAGGTACATCTATTTGATATCGATATTCCGGATAGTATTCGCTTTAAGGAATCCGATGTACTTTCGCCTGGCAATCATTTCACCATAATCGAGGTGGATGATCACAAAATTGGAATAGGAATCTGTTATGACATTCGATTCGAAGAAATGGCGAGGATCTACAGAAATGAGGGTTGCCGCACTAATCACCGGCTTTGAAAATACTCATTAACTTCTCCTTTTTTTAGGCTGTGAAATGCTCGTTTACCCTGGTGCCTTCAATATGACCACTGGACCACTCCACTGGGAACTGCTGCAGAGGGCCAGGGCCACTGATAATCAGTTGTTTGTGGCCACAATATCGCCGTCTCGAGATGAAACCTCACAATACGTTGCATATGGTTATTCAATGGTTGTCGATCCCTGGGCTAAAATACTGGCCAGTGCCAAGGAAGGTGAAGAAGTCGTCATCGCCGATATTGATTTCTCTCTGGTGGAACAAGTGCGCCAACAAATTCCCACCTCCTTCCAAAGAAGAACCGACCTCTATTCAACTGAAAAGAAAGCCTAATTGTTTAAGAAAAAAAAGTTGTTATTGCTTTATTGGCGACATGAAATGCATTTAAATACATTTTATTCTCTAACGTAACTTTCACTAAATATAAAATAACTAAATTCCCACTAGAATTAATTTGTTGGTTCACCATCAGCTGCTCCACTAGGCGGTACATATGATCGATGAGTTTGCCCAAAGAGTGCCTTGATGGCATCGTCAGTTGCAATGAGCGGTTGACTTATGAACTCCAAAGCCTGTTGAAAAACAAAAACAGTCGTATTTGATATTAGGATATTTTAAGAGACTCCCTTTCCAACATACCTGCATAGCATACTGTTCCGCTTCAGTTAGTTGATTGTTACTGTTCAAATATAGATTGTCTGGTATTCCAACACCTGAATGTAGCACCATTTGTTGCATAATGTTAAGGCACTCGGATCCTAGACTAACTACATCGGTTGCTGGTAGATTTAAATATTTAATTTTGGCCATGAATTTCAGATTCTTCAACATCTCGATTTGCACTTTCCGCGTTTCGCCGGAGAGATGTAGCAGACGTTTTGTTGATTCGGTGAGCATTTCATTTTTCTGCGTGAGATCAGCTTTCCAACGTGCAAGTTCTTCTACCATTACGCTGCTGGCGAGAAATTTACTCCGCCAGACTTCGCATTGGCTTGCGAGGAATTCGATTTGTTCCTGGAATGAGATGATTTTTTTTATCGAGTTCGATAAACACTAACGTAGTCGTTGTAAACTTCAAAAGGAAAAACTGTTAAAAAGATTTAAACAAAAGTCGTTTGTAAATAGGGAGTGTGGCGATATTAAAAACCGTGTTGTGGTAATTGGCCTTCACAAGTGTAATATGGGAAGATACGATATTTTCCGAACCTTGCGACCGCTTGGAATCACCCGGAATTTTGTGTATCGAACTGTTAATTGTTTAAGGACACTGGTAGAGTAACTGACCGTAGAGTAACAGACGTCCTCGCACTGTCAGTACTTCACAGGTGATTAAAGCTATTAAAGTCAGGATTAATCTGAAACCGCTGCGAAACAGAAAATCTTGTCGCGGTAAACGAAGATATCGCAGAAATCCATGTCTCGCATTATCAAACAAGATTTGGGACTCAACGCTCTCAATCAGTAAACAAAATGACAGAATCTATGCCCAGGCAAAAGCAACACAAAGATGGCTTCAAACCAATTTGCCGGACTTCATAGCAGCAGATGATTGGCCGTCGGGTAGTCCAGACCTCAATCCTTTGGATTATAAACTGTAGTCTATTTTAGAGGCGATGGCTTATTCTACTCCACACCCAAATATTGAGTCCTTGAAGAGTGCACTTGTATCATATGTGCAGTGACATAAGACACAAAAAATCATCATAAGGAGCGGACCAAAGATCTAAGGTCAGCAAAAGTACTGTGGGCAATTATTTTCGCATCTGAAGATGGAATGTTTGCACTTGTACAGTATCAATTAAAGCAAACATAACTGTTATCCAGGATGCAAGATGAGATGTACCAAGCTAAAAATAATAAAGACTTGTGACACCCATTACGAAGTTTTCAGCCGTAAATGGAAGTAGTGTTCATTCATTCATTCAGTCTTAATCACAAAAGTCTTGAGCTTTCGCAATTTAAGCGAACGAATGATGACAACATGCATCTAGGCAAATTCTATAACATATTATTCATTTGCGCTACTGCGAGCAATAAGTGCCCGAAATACGACTTTAAGATTGTTCTTAGGGATTTCAACGTCAAAATCGGTAGGAAAGACTCAAAAAACATACGTGTCATTGTTTTTGTTTTTTCTGCACCACTTACGACTGAGTCCTTTAGAGTTATAAACCCAGAGATGGAGTAAAGGGAATGCTTATAAGGGAAATTAAAGACTGAACAGAAAACGAAAGAGTGGGGTGTCGAAGCGTGTTAATTTTGAATTTTTGCTTATTATTGAGGGAGGCAAGCTATTCCACATTTTTGTTGAGTGGCTAAAAATCGATCTTCTGAATATCACTTTGGTCTCGAAAACAGGCTTTTGGATATAAGGATATGTGAAGATGCCGCACGTGTATTTGATTAAACAGACAGATTGATGGGGACACAACTGTAGACTTCATCCGAACATTTGTGACGGAAGTACCGGTATGCGAGCGGAAAGCATCCAACTTATCGGCGGTGTTCGACCGAGGGAATTTGATTGTAAATAGGTTAATCACCGATCAAGCTACATGCTAGTCATTGAACACTCATCGAGTAGACTCAAACATGTGGTGGGAGTTCCCGCCCAAACATGCGATTTATATTCAACCCTCGGACGAATGTTTACTTAATAGATTGCAACCAAATCTGAAGGTGTGAAAAATCGTTTACATCTTTTGAGGGATCCGAGGCATATAGCTCCAGCTTTAACAGCATCTGTAATCTGCTGATTCCAACAAAAGTCTGAGCTAATATGTATGCCAAGCATTAATAAACTATTAAATTCCTCGACATCAACTTCATTCATTTGTAGTTTTAATCCGCTTCAAAGATAGGAGAGTGCACTGGTTGTTTGATTCCACTCGGTTTTTCGCACCTCAGTTGATGAATGCAGTTGAGTTCGTTTCACATTCGCTCTCGCTGGGATTTCACAACTTGGGGCCCTTGTCGTGGAGTCGTTAAAGAGTAAGCGAAGTCAAGAGGACTGTCGTCCGCGAAGGAATGGATTGGATTGCAAGTGAGCGGAGGTCATTGGTAAATATTGGAAACAAGGTAGGAGACAGGTCAGAGCCCTGGGGTACCTCAGCATTGATGGAGAATGGGATAGAGGTACATACATCCATCTAATACAACTGGTATTGATCGACTACTTAAAAAACTCGCAATCTAATTTGAGAACATGCTACCAACACGGTAGATCGGATGCTTAGCAGATATCAACTGCACCATGTTAATGAATGCTTTGGTTAAATGTACATATAACGTTGTTGCCGAAAACCATACTAACGCTCATTATAATTTCTTTCGACATATCTCATAAGGTGGTAATTTCCTTGGCAAGCACTGACATTAAAGCAATGGGTCGGTAGTTAGAAGGGGAGATTTTGTCGCCCTTTTTAGGAATTGCCTGAACATGCGCAAGTTTTCACTTATTCGGAAAGGTGCCCATGGAGTACGATAAGTGAAAGAGTTTCCGTAGAGATTTGGCCAAGGTAGAAGAACACCTCTTCAAAATAAGGGGTGAGATCCCATCTAGACTTGAAAATTTGTTGCAATTAAGGTCTTGAAGAACTCAATCAACTGAACGGGTCCGGAAAAATATTTGTCCTTAGGAACATTTAATACCGTTCAGTATAGGAAGGATGGAATTTGCTGCAAATTATACAGCTAACAGATTAGTTTTCTCTTTGGAGTCCGTAATATTCGTATTATTATAAACAAAAGCTGGTATGGTCGAAGAGGCAGGGACTTTAATTCTTTTGATGAATGGCAAACACGTTTTATTGCTCTTAGGACCTTGTAGCATTTTGTGCCTAATTCTTTTCGTCGTACAGGAACTTGGCACACTTTAATATGACGTTACAGTCATTTGAACATTACCTCCGCAAACTGACTCTGACTATTTTGCTTTGCTTTGCTTTTTGGACGAAATATGGTGGTAATATGCATCGAGAGATTTTCACATCTGAATATCCATAAAGCAACGCATTCTTCTTATCAACTAACCTCCAATAAAATTGATCATTCTATGATCCTCCAGTGTACTGAATGTCCGAATGTTCCGCGATACCAATATCGACTCAGACCACAGCGAAGATACGTAAACGACTGTCCAACGATGTAACAACCAGAACCAGCATCGTAAGTGTAATTGCAAAAAGCTGCCAGAGAATTTCCCGTCCTTACAAATTTCCAAAAGTTTATCTAGGCTTCACTTGCCACAAGCTTGAAACCCGAAGACACTCCCGCTGTAGCCGAAGAACCAGAAGCACGTAGAAAACTAATTTTCTCAGAAGAAAAACAAAGAAGCAAAAGCAGCGAGAGAGTTCCAAAAAAAAAGACGATAACAAAGTAGAAGTTATCAATAGAAAAGAACTATGCCGGATGAAAATGAAGAAAGTTCGCTGCTTGGTCAAGGTGCGATAATACATCACAGAGAAGGTTGATGTCTTCGAGAGAAATTTTCTTTGTACGATTTACGATCCTTTCTGCGTTGACGATTGCGTAAACATGATACGCTCTTAGCGACAGAGCCAACGGCTAAGACTTCTACAACCAACTAAATCGTACGAATATTTTAACACAACGAAGCGCTCGCAATAATAATTGATAAAGATTGTCAATTGAGTTTCGATATAGATTTTTTTTTATATAAAAAAGGAAATTTCCAAATCCCTGACAATGAATTTGGTGTAAACAGAAACCTCTTTTTGGTGTAAAGGTTGGAGAAACTTAGATTTTATTCGTTTCTTTTATAGGAGTGGCTCTTGGTTGCTGTTCTTCACTGGGGCTCGTACGTGCACCGGTCGACTCACAAGTGATTACTATTGCTGCGATCAAAGCACTGTCATATCCAACAATTTGGAAAGAAAAGAAATGATCATAACATTTTTGAAAAACGGTGACTTCACAGAGAGCGGGAACTGGAGAGACATCTGAGTGATTCTCTTAATTGCTAATCGTTTCGACCATATTAATGACATCTTACGGAACAACATTGAATAGTTCAAGTATAGAGTATCGAGTATAAAACTCCATCATATCTAACTTTCGTAGATTTCTCAAAGCGCTTGGATAGTTAATATGCATTCATATAGCATCGACATACCTTGAGCGAATTTAAATAGAATGCATTAACTAAAACGAAGAAAGAGAATTTTAATATGTATTTCCTGACGACTATTTCCATAAGTGACGCAGTACTATATGAATGTTAATTTATATTGACATGACATCAATACATGTCTCTTGTTATCTTAATTAAAACAACATTCTCTTCCCCTTTTGCCTGTTCTAAATTAGTTCTGTTACTGCTTTCTTATCGTGGATGTAGATATTTATCACAAAATTATCAAAACACAGAAGAAAAACTCAAAAAATGTACAAATATCTATTTGCAATAAAACTCACAAAATTCTTTGAAACTCGAACCAAGGGGACAACTAATGCACGATTTCTTATGAACTTCTGAATGTAATGTACATATATGGACCAGCGATCGTCGTAGTGATTATTGAAAGCTGTGTAGACAAATGCAACGCAAAACTAGTGGTAGTTATTTAGTAAATTATTGACTTCACCCAGTGGATATGGGACAATGCGACCTGATAAGATCTGTTAATCAGTTATTCCAGGGGAATCTCTATATTCCTTGACGACATCTTCAGTAGTGGGAACATTTTTTATGAAGGAGTTGCAAGGATGAATGGCTATTTTGTCGTAGCCTATTTTAATCCCTGTATATTCTCCCAGTAGGATATACAGTTCATGGTTCCTATCTGCTTTTGATATCTCTATTTGTGGAATCTGAACTTCTACAAAACATCCTGGACCTATGAACATAGTCATTGATCGTTTTCTTGTTGCGTTTCCTCCAATACCCTCATGCCCTGATACCCACTAGTATTTGACTTAAAAAAATAAACACCTGAAAACGTTTTAAGTGATAACGAGATTTTTCAGTTGTCCGGTGTCCATCTTTGAACCATTTGTATATCATATGATTCCTTTCGTCCAAGTATCACGATTCGGCATCTCCATCTTAAACCTTCTACCAAAAGTTCAAGTGACACGACTATGTGATCTACACGAAGATTTTCCATACGCTGCTACTTTCTTCTTCTATGTCCGCAGCTGGGAATCACTCCTATACTTCCACGTTACGCCAAACTTAGTAGAAGCAGTTAGCTAATGATCGGCGTCGTTACCTGATTTGGGCCCAGCTTGTCCCTAGGCGCTATATAATGCGAGGAATCGGAAAAGAGAAATGCATTAAGTTTAGAAAACGAGAGCAAGTCTAACAGCCAACCTGCCATCAAAGCTTTGTGCTTCTACGAAATCAGTTCTAAAATGTGTATGGAAGAACCAAGGCGTTAAGGGAATTCCGAAATCTAATCTCTCCAAGGGAAGAGAAGAATACCAATACTAACGCAGATTCTGCAATGAAGTGGAGGAGACTCCGGACCTATTCTAAGAGTAAACGTCTGGGAACCTTTCAGATTGACGAGAGCGATCTTCCCGCTCTAGATCATACACAGATTCTTATTTAGTCGGGCGAGGTGCTGTAGAATAGCTACGGCTAATACCAGGTGTGAGACATTATATTTCGCGACATGAAGACAAAGATTCTTAATTCGTTTCCCAGGTACATACATACTTCGACATCAACTTATTTTGTTGAAGGAAGCCACATCTTTTCTTTCTTCTTTTTACTCACCGTATGCGTTGTTAAGTTGTTCGCTGTGTCCAGCAACGCTCTAGCTAGCTGCAGTTTATCTTCAGTCAGGACGTTGACCCTTGTTTGCAAGTCTTCACCGACCGACGCCACCAGAAGATTCTTCAATTCCGAATTAACCTGCACTTGGAATTTGAGTTGACTCTGCAAATAGTCTCGTTCCTCCTTGATTTTTCCTAATTCAGCCTTTAATTCGGCAGCTTCTGGATTCTCCACCAATTTCATCTCGACTGGCTCCTTTTCTGCCTCAATAGACGCCTCATGCAACTCTTGAGTTCGCATAGTTGACATGTGACTGACTAAAACACCGATATCCAAATTATTACGATCTTTTTTAAGAACCTTCTTCGACTTGTCTTTGTTGGGAAAAATTGGATTGACAGCACCCGTGTATGGTTCGAAGGGAACAAATCGTGGCGGTTTGGTTTTCTTGTGTTCGGGAATTTCACGGACATCGACTAGTCTTGGTGTGAGCAAACGCAGTTCACCTCTGGGCTTTACCGCAGGCAGACTTCTCGAAGTTTCCGATGGTCGGTACAGAGTGTGTAAGCCCGGAATTGGAAGTGTACTTGGAGGAGGTGGAGGTTTCTTTTGATGGACTGTCTCTCTGATGTTGCTGTCTTTTCGTCGTAGCTGGGATTTGGAGAATGTGGGCTTATGTTCGGTTTTACCAATATCGTCTTGTTCCATGCCATCACCACTGGTACGAGCTGGAAAACGATAGAAATTTTATTTGCATTCGATTTAAAGTATGTCAAGAACATTTTACCTCTATCCAAGTCGATTATCGCATCCGTATTTGGCATTATTAAATATCTTAGATGGCACGAGCTTTTTGCTGGATTTTTGTGGAAGGAACGTTCTTGGACGTGATGTATTTATGCGATTTTAATCTTTTGATTTTGATAATTTTTCTGTTTTTCTTTCTGTGTTTTGTTGGTAAAAGTCAGTGGTCAACGTCAATGATTTCTGTCATATGGAAAATTGACAGCCGAGTAAAAGTGATACCAAGCCACCACTTATTTTCGTGAATTCAGAAATGCTGTTTTTGCAGTAATAGACCTTTTCGTCAACTTGTCAGAAGTCATGACGTTTAAGTCACTTGATACTCTTGTTTGCAGTACAGTTTGTAGGAATGTCATCCCTGAAGAAAATATGCGCCTAAGCGCAATTTATTTAAAATTTGTTTAATAAAATTAATATTAATTATTAACGTTTTGAAATATGAATGCCGATAATTTTATAGATTCATTTGAAAATTTCTGAACAGGAGAACTTCTGACTTCCGTGATATTGATATACTATTCCATTTTTTATTGCTAAATTGATATTTATATCTTTTAGATTCCTTTGAAGAAAAACAGTAAGCTATCAATTAAAAGAAAACAGAAATATTGTACTACATTTTCAGCAGAGCCAAATGAGATTATTTCAAATGACTCATTTCAGCTCATTGGGCCATTCCACGCTGGTATTCTTGCATCAGTTGTCGAACTGTTTTTAAGGCTAGACATATGAAAGGAAAGGGGTAAGTAAGTTGTCAAAGAAGAATTTAGGGAATTCTCCTAATTTTAAATAAAAAACGTTTTCAAAGTCCCCTTTGGTGTTATTGTTCTCACTCAGCACATCTCGGGATTGTGAACTGTCGCCAAAATTTCTTATTAGAAATTTGACCCGCACACATACATACCCTCGAGTCTGTATGCATAGAGTTAAAAACTCCAGCGGGGCATACAACTCCCAAACTTCAAGTTCTGTGACACCACTGTCAGATTGAAGTTATATTTTTATTTTTACACCGTCCCTGAGTCTTTTTCAGCGTCACTCTCCAACTAAAAAAAAGTAATGTTTTATAATATGTGCATATTCTGACAGCGATTTGTAATGTGTAAAAACAAGTATCTACCTGGTTCTCTTATTTCTCTGCTTATTTCTACATAACTTGAATTCCTTTTAACACGTTTTTCTATTATAGGCCCGAGACCTCAAATTGTAGAGGTACTCCTGAACACTTATTTTGATTTTGAACCAGAATGCAGAACCTTTCTTCACTTTAATTCAAAAATTAGTTCACAGAAGCTGATGTCAAATTTGATTGAAATGTTGAACATTATTACATCATTTCCAGCATTCTTGTTAAAATATTGGTAGAGAAATCTAGCTAAAAGGTGTTGAACACTAGCAACAAACTTACTTACGTATACCTACCTGATTTAAAGTTCGAAGCACTTTTGAAAGAAATATTGACATATACACGAAGAAAAGATTCTGGATTTAGTGGCTCTTTTTTTTTTTTTTTTGCAGTGAGAGTTGATTCATAATTAGAATAATATGAAATAAAAACAATTAATAATAATTTAACTTAAATTTATAAAAAAAAATACTATATTATAAATTTGTTATCGCTCTCAACAAGCAATCGAAATAATCAGTCGTGTGTCAAATATGAACAGATTTCAAAGTTGGCTCGACAAGGGAGCAAGATTGTCATTTTGAAAATGCAAAGGGGAGTACTTTTGTGGTTTGGTGGGGGTCATTGACATTAAAACAGGGGTTTAAAAAAAAAAATCCGGGATTTTGTAGTGATATTAAAGATTTGCGCAAATGAGCATTTTCAAAGCAATTTATATGGTCAAAAAATAATACTCTTGGCGTTGCAATGAATAAAAGTACATTTGCCTAGCTAGCTCACGTATTACACTTTGTGTTCTAACTCAGGTTTTTTTTTTAGTGATTTGAGATTGAACCTCAGTAGCGATTGAGTGTTGAAATTTGTTTATAGAACTGTTGATTTGGCTCATTATATGAGTGCAACAATAATAAAAAAGAAGAGCTACAATTCCTAATACCAACACCAACAGATGATATAAATTTGTGGATGTAAACAATTTGGTCTATCTGGGCTCTACTGTTAACTTTATGACTCGACATTAGTGTGAAAAGAAAAACGAGAGTCACTTTTCCCAATTGCTGTATCATTTGATGAAGAATCCAATTGAGTGGTTAATCTACATATGTCGAAAAGAGAAACTTTGTATAAAACCCGCGTCAGCATAGTCCGGTTGTATGGTATTGAAGCGTGGATATTATCAAAGACGGCTGAAAGCATCCTTAAAATCTTCCAGAAACATATGAAGACATATGGAAGAGAAGATTCAGCGATCAACTAAACAATTTTGTATGCCCTTAGCGTTTACGATGACTAGGGTAGATTAACACCAATATATCGTCTCCGAAGGACTATGTACACAGAAGACACAAACCTTACGCAAGTGTAGAGAAAATTCAACCAACTTGGTATACACGATTAGAAGCAGCTACCAAGGAAAGTAGAGCCATCATTTGAAGAGAACCTACTCCAAACAATACATTTACATTTTATTTATTTAATATGCTGCTGAAGGAAAATTTTTGGCGTTTTCCACTTACGCATCCTTCGGAGACGTCTGAGGAATATTTTGTTCACTTAATAAATTTTATTGGATTCGTCTCCTCACTTTTTAAAATAACAAATATGAGACATAAGGTTTATTGGTGGAAGAGATTCTTGCAATTACTCATAATTCAGAAACAGTTTTATTTTCTATTTTATTCCGAAATTATTTTAATATGAAATAGCTACCAAAAAACTCACAGCACCCAACAGAATACGCTTTTTATTTAATTCGTGTTCCACTTAACAAATATTCTCCGTAATGAATCGGAAGAAAATCTCTGAGGGATCCATAAGTGGAACAAGCTTCCTGATTCAAGTTTTTGCTTCAGTCTGGTATTACTTCCACAGTTTGAGAAACTGTTTCCACCAACTGACACTTGCAACCACTCGTCAGAAATGAGAAAAGGATTCGTGGTTTTCTTCTAATTTGTTCAGTATTTTTTAATTAGGTTTAATAAAGAAATTGAAGTATTTAATAAACTAAAAAACCTTGCGAAATGGTAAACTTTGCTTTGTTTAAACAAATATAATACATTTTTAGTGGAATAGCCATTCGATTGAAGAACAACTTGGAGCGCCACACATCGGCCCAATTCTATGCCACCTGCTGCAATTTATGATTTTTCAATTAATTAACTTTTAGATGCTCTTCATGCTGTTATTTAGCCGACAAGGCAAACTAAGATTACAAAAGTGGTATGGAGCATACCCAGATAAAGTAAAGAAGAAGATTACACGTGAGTTGGTGACAACAATTTTGGCAAGAAAGCCAAAGATGTGCTCATTTTTAGAATGGAAGGATTGTAAAATTGTATACAAAAGGTGGGGTTTGTGGCGTAGTGGTTTTCCTATACCTTTTTGTTAATTCGTTGTACTTTTTTAGATATGCCAGTTTGTATTTCTGTTGTGCGATTGAGCAGAACGACAATGAACTTCTGACCCTAGAGATAATTCACCGATATGTCGAGTTGTTGGATAAATATTTTGGAAGTGTAAGTATTTTTTTGCAATACTTTTGACAAAAATGTGAAAATAAGTAAATGTGTTATTGTTATTATTAAGTCGGGCGGTATAGGTCGAGGAAGACTTGACTAACTGCGGTCTAGATAAATCTTTTGTATTTTTTCCCTTAATCTTCAGGCTTTGGTTTAAAGTCACACATATGAACCTTAGAAACGTTTTGGCATTTTTGAATTATTATTTATTTTAATTTGCGCGCACCAAATGGGATATGAATACCATTAAATTATTTCAGAGCACGGGCCTTTGTAGAAATTGAGAGAGAGAGAGAAAGAAAAAGAAAGATTGGTGTAGTGGGTTTGAAACTTAGGTGCTATTAAGTTTCAGTAAACTCCAAGGGTGGCGTCCAGATAACTGGGGAGCTTGTTTGTTTTGCTTTTTGTCGTTGCTGATGATTCACAGTATTTTTTCCCTCCACCTGAAGTCATCATCACGATCAAGTTGCATTTAAGCCATTTGACCACCCTACTGCCAGTGTTATGCCTTCGCAGTAGAGTTGACTAAGCTTTCTACTGTTATTATCTAAATTTACTGCGAGCAAGGACAGCAAATTTACAGAAAATGTGTGTGCTCTGCGGTTTATTGATCTTCACATCAGAGTCAGAATGTGCCCGGGTAGATTTCCACTTTTATAGTTGCTCTTGAAGTTCCCGGAAATTGAGCTTTAGCTTTAAGTTACTGGTGGGTAAACCATAGAAGGGTTCAGGACCAGTCCACAATCTCGTTGCATTCTATACCATGATTACCGGGTACCAGTGGCGTGGGGTGAAATTTCAAGAGAGGGAAGCCGAAAAGATTTTAAGTAAAATGTTTTATTCAAGACTTACCATTTTGGTGCTTATTCGAAACACAGACTTAAGGTATGCAATCTAAGCCACTTTTGTTATACTTTAAGTCATTAGAATTTACGTAGACAATGAGCTCATCGCATAAAAAAAAGTGGCTTCGAAAGAAGCCGTTCTGGGCAGAAAAATCTATATAAGTTATTGATAACTCGGAGCGTTGTTAAATATAAAAAATTTAGCAATTACAATTATGTACTACCTATTTGTACTCTAAAGCTATCCTACTATTCTTTTTTACGAATTCTGCTTGAGTTATTTTTAATTTCTAAAAGAAGGTGCTTTTCGATAGATAAAAGTGCCAGGTCTGAGAGTCTTTCTTCTTTGTGGGAATTTCTTAAGTGTGGACTATTTTTAAAGTCGAAAAAGATCTTTCGACAGAGGCCACAGTCAAAGGCAGGGTTAAAAAGATTTCACACAATGTTAGAGCTTGAGAAAAAGTATTTCTAAGCAATTGCGTATTAAAATGCTTATAAAGTTGCAAAACCTCAAGCTTTTTCAGTGTAGGGTTAGTGTATAAAACTTTGAGTTCCTTTTTCTGAAGTAGTAAAATTAAAAATTCCATGAAATAGGGTAATTAAAGAAGATATTTTGTAATCCGGCATTGAATTAGAAAAATATTCATATTTTGATTTGTTTCATAAATCAAAGAAAATATATAACCTAAATGAACTATACCTATTCTTAATCTGACTTGTAACATTATCTATAATTGCTACAAAAATTCAGCTATAATTTGTATTTGAATCAATATTATTTAGTCGGCGTTTGCGTGGAGGTTCTGAGCAGTTACTTACACTCTCATAGATTGAGTCAAATGAGTTTAAAAATTCAGAATGAATCCATGACTCAAAACGCTCAATCTCTTGCTTCGCAAGCTCTATGTCTTCTCTGCAATTGAATAAGACGTTCACTATACGCGAATGATATTGCCATCGAGTCTCTGATACCCCGGAATGCCAGCTCTTGTTTTCCTAGAAGAACTACAGTGTCTATGAAACGCTTCATTAAATCGCGATTGCGATCAACTTTTCTATTATGAGCCTCGTAAGAATTCCCTAAAGAAGTCTTATGTGATATTCGCCAAATTCATGCAAATGCAAGCAAGAATATGTTTTTTGGAAGAATTAATAAAATTGTTTATATCAAAGAAACCTGTGTGACTCCAAACACTGAGAGAATTAGAAAAAAAGAAGACAAGGAAAACAAAACATTATATTTAATTTGCAACTGCCAGTCAGCCATGGATTCTTTTTGTAAAAAGACTCGTGAAAATGTTTCTGTTACCCATCCTTTCGCGTATAATCAATTTTCACTGATGGTGTCGAGCGACCTAGTTCTTTTTACTTTTTTTTTTTTTGCAAAAAGAAAGCTTACTGAACTCGTGGGTTTCTTTTAGAAGAAAATCAGTTAAACAACACTCAAAATTAACTAGAGACATCTTGTCTAAGATTTTTAAAATTTTCTAATAATTAGCAGTCACAAAAATTTGCATCCAAATTTTCAATAAATCACGCACAATTACACAACCGATTTGCAACTGTCATTTCAAATTTGCAAACAAAAAATACCCAACAAGTAAGAAAAACCTCAAACGCCGTTCGAACCACTACATCACCCAATAACCCGATTTTCGTCGGCTTATTTTGTTGTCTACAATAAAAAAAAAAAACTCCTACGAACTAAAACCTTTCTCCTCCACCAATGTTCATCCACAAAAGCCGAGAAATCCCGGATTATTTTCCTCATAATCGAATATTAGACAAAGAAATCGCAAAAAAACTTCTACTATATGCCAAAAAGGAATAGAGTTGAAAGTTCGTACTGTGAAGAAATGAATGCATAAGCCGGAAAATGAACGGCTTTTCAAAAAAATTCATTGCACACTCTCTCGCTAGAGGAGTTCATACTTGTCTTGCCTAGGTGTGCGAGTTTATGTATGAGTAAAAATGAATAAACAACCGAAGTGGTCGCAGCATTTCATCTTCGAGCGTGTATAAAGTTATGATTTATGAATGAAAAATGGTTTGATGAACAAATAATTGAATGTGAAAAGGGAAGCCGGAAGGAATCGGCTTGTATGGACGCCACGCCACTGCCGGGTACCCAATACCCCAGAGAGTGAGACTACTTTGCATACTCATTTGGAGCCCATATAATAGTAATTTAAAGCTTCTAGCCCTGCCTGGCTGTTTGAGAAAATGTGAATGTGTAATCTGCGAAGGTTGTACATGATTCACTCATAGAGCTCTATCGCGTACACCTCCGCCTGAAAGCTGAGCCTCCTAGAAGTGGAGCGTTTCTTGTGTTGGCAGGGAGAATTTGAAGGCCTTCGTGATGTTATTTATTATATACCATTCAGCGTCAACTATGGTTCGTAGTATTTTAGATTATTGGATTAAGTTTGATTTTATATTAAATATAGCCTGGACCGTTTTGTCTTCGTTTGCTTTTATGCGCCAGTCACCAAGCCATTTGGTAGTGTCGTTTAGATTTGTTTTTTTTTGAGTAATCGCTGTTTGTAAGGATTTGCGGGAGTAAAGCAATGTGGTGTCATCAACAAAGTGCCAATCATCGATGTTGTCTGTGTTGCAAGAGGAATGTCTTTGGTACAAAGATTGTACAGTACTGGTCCTAATACATTGCCTTGAGAGACCTCGAGTTGTATATAGTTTTGAGTGATCGTCTTAATAATTGACATAGAAGTGTCGATGCCAGCAGCAAGTCAGCGTGCCATATGGTGTTGAAGGTTTTAGCAATGTCACGGAATACTCCTACGCAGAATCTTTTCTCCTCCAATTCAGTTAAAAATGTGTTGGTCACTGTGGACGTGGATTGTCGAGTGTTGTCTTCTAAAACTGGTGGTTAGGTATTGCATTTAGTCTGTTTATGATGGGCGCCATACAGTCGCACAACAGTCTTCTGAAGATTATTTTGTACCACAATAACGTGAGTTTTCGTTAGGGTATCCTTTCTCCCATGCACTGCGTTCTGGACAATTTAGAATCCACAAGGGCCCTGTTGCAAAACTGCAAAACAGATGCAGTTTTAAGGCGCTAGGAGCAGCGGTATTCTAATATGTATTGAGGGTAGTTCCAGAAGGTTTTCCAGACCAGCAGTTGGGCAGGAGCGCTTTTTTTATAATTCTAGGATGAGGAAACCAATAACGCTGTGAGAGTGCCCCGATATACTTCATAGTACCGGCGCATCAGTCAAGCTCCGATATGCGGTGAGCCATACCAACATTTTGTTTGTGCTGCGTCCGTAATGCCGACACAGGCATCCGCAATAAATTATAAAAGTAATCAATTACTCAAACAATTACTTTGAAATTACTGGGTATTAATATTACACGTAAGCAATGTTTTTAATTACATTGTGATCGCAATTACTTAATACTTGCAGTGTTGATTACATGTAATTTTAATTAAAGGCAATCAGTAATTAAATACTTTGATTATTATTGTTTTTGCAAATCATTTACTACAGTAGGGTCCTGTAATTTAGTTTCGCTAATATTTATATAGCTACTTTCATGAAATTACAAGCTGAATTATTAGGTGGAAATATCATCCACCCACCCACACTCCGTTTTTATTTATGCATCTTATAAAGTTCCAACCATGCCCTTTTAACTCCATTTCAACCCTAAGATCCTCCAAAACATCGAGCACATGTCCCACACTCTAAAAGATCACATCACCCTCTATAGTCCATACTCCATATCCACCCGCCTAACACATAAGGTACATACGAGGGGCGACTGATAAGTTCGCGGTCAAGGCATTAACTGAAAGAAGAGATCCGATTAAAAAAATGTATTTCTCAATATAATCTCCCTCGAGTGAAATGCATTTCTCACATCGGTGTATGTCCGATGTGCACACACCAAAAAAATATTGTTTTTCTCTGCCTTCAAAATGACTTTCTACGGTCGCCTTAATCTCGTTCTCATCTGGAAATTTCCGGCCTCGTGACTCCTTTTTCAAATTGGAAAAAAGGAAAAAGTCGCTCGGGGGCCAAGTCTGGGCTGTAGGGTCGGTTGCAAATTTAGTCGGGCACACTATCATTTGACTATATTGTAACATCGTCTAAAAGTATGCAACAATAATGTAGAATAATAACTACGCTCCTACAGCCCATTCCAAACTGTACTTTCATTCGAGGTTCGCAATAGCTGACAACGTCACGGATAAAGAGAGAATTATAACTGGAAGAAATGATTGTCATCTTGGAATTATTTCCAGTGGTCGAAGAATTTGCTAGAAGTTTCTGGCTATCTGAAACTTCTGCTATATAAGGACAGATGGCGATCAATAGGAAAAAAAGTGATTTTTAAACTGTGGCGAAGAGATTAGAAAAGTGATAATAGGCGAAGTTGTAATTTTGTGATAAATTGAAAGTTGAGAGTGAACAAGAAAAAGTAATTAGTTTGGATTTGTAAATTAAGTAATTGAAAGGAGATAAAGTGATTTGAGAGGAAAGAGACCTTGTAAGAAAAGAATTTGCGAAGAATAGTATAGTGTGAACTTGAATTGTTCTATAGAGTAGAAAATAAAGAAATAAATTTCACAGAATATCGTTTTATCTACTCGAGCCGTAGCCTGCATATTACATTGGTGTCAGAAGCTGGGATAAAACTTATTCTGTGAATAACTATTTCCGTGGTGTGAAATTGCACAAGAAAAAAAAAAAAAAAAAAAAAACGATTTCTGCGTTGAGTTAATTAGTTGCGCAAAAATGGGTCGCAAGTTGGGAAAACTAACTATAATTCAACTAAAGGCAGAACTCAGTAAGCGGAATCTCGACACAACTGGGGGAAAAGATGCCCTACTGATTCGTCTGGAAGAAGCAGTAACGCAGGAAGGTGAAAATCCGCATGACATAGAGTTTGACGTGGAAGAGGAACCAGCAAGTACAGTAGCCGACCCGGGTATAACAAGTCTGCTCCTGCAACTTAAGTTAGTCATGGACGAACAAAAGAAAGCAATAGAAGATCAAAGTCATAAGCTCGATGACCAAAGGAATTCTCTAGAACTTAAGTTGGATGAACAAAAGAAAGCAATGGATGAACAAAAGAAAGCAATGGACGAACAAAAGAAAGCAATGGACGAACAAAAGAAAGCAATGGACGAACAAAAGAATTCTCTAGAACTTAAGATGGACGAACAAAAGAATTCTCTAGATGCTCTGGAAAGTAAACTTGATGAGCAAAACAAGAACTTGGAATCCAAATTCGAAGTGATCGAAGAGAAAATCGAGAAGGTAGAGACGCAACTCGAAAAAGTCGAAACTAGATTCGATGAAAACTTTGAGAAGCATGAAACTCAGTTCGGGAAAATAGAGACTCAGTTCGAAAAAGTAGAAAAACAAGTCGAAAATCTTACTAAGGAACTCAGCAACGTGAAGAGACAGAAAGCACGGGAATATTCCACCGACGGTCTGAGAAGAAAGGAGATGCAGCCTCCTATCTTCGATGGTCAAACATCATGGCCAATTTATAAAAGGCAATTCGAAGCGGCCGCAATGACCAATAGCTGGGACGATGAAGAGAAGTCCATTGCACTCACACTTGCACTGAGGGGTCCAGCTGCGGAGCTCTTGCAGACCATCCCGGAAGATAAACAGCAGAACTACGACTCTCTGGTTCAGGCTATCGAAATGCGGTTTGGGGATGAACACATGCAGCAGGTGTACAGGGTTCAGCTGCGTAGTCGAGTCCAAAAAAGGGGGGAAACGCTCCAACAGTTGCAAGCGGATATAGAGCGACTAGCCCATCTTTCATACCCTAAAGCCGGTGAGGAGCTTATCAACGAAATGGCGGTGGAAGCTTTTATTCAGGCCATAGAGGACAGACAACTGCAAATGGCTGTAAGGATGGCTGAAAAGCGAACACTCCCCGAGGCATTGGCATTCGCTTTGTCAATGAAGGCTGCGGACCAAGCATACCAGGGAATACACCGTGTCAGGGAAATGTCCGTCGTGGAATGCTCATGCCAGAGAACAGCCGTCATGGATGAAGACAGAGCTCGCGGAAGTCAAATCCGTTGCTGGAATTGCAACCAAACCGGACACCTACAACGGCAGTGCAGAAGTGCACCTAGACGAGGAAATTGTCCACATTGCGGAAGTAGGAGAAGCAGAGAGGAAGCATCTGGAGGTGATAACATCCATCCTGTCAGTCAGACTTCCCAAAACCAGCAGTCGGGAAATGCGTAAGGACCAACTTCGCGGGGCAGAAGTTGGTTACTGGAATCGAGGCCCCCAGGACCACCATTCAAGTTTCGCAAACCAAACGGGATAACAAGAGCCTGACAGTGGAGGCACTAATCAACAAGAAGAAGTGCGTAGCCACCATCGACACAGGTGCCACTGCCTCCATTGTAAGAAGAGATATCGTCAAAAGCTCCTGGCTGCACAACACCAACAGCTACTGCCTGAAGACTGCAATAGGGGAAATGGCGAAGGTATTTGGAGAAGTTCGTCTTACGCTTACTCTGGCAGGACTGACGTTCTCCCATGCGTTTCTGGTGGCAGACATATGCGACGAGTGCATCATCGGAATAGACTTCATGAAAGCAAATGAAGTAATCTTGGACATCGGGATGCAAGTACTGAGGTATCGAAATGTGGAGATTCCGATGGTGTACGGAAACGAGAATGCCGTAACTCTCAGGACAGTCATCAGCAAAGACGAAGTTTTGCCGCCGTCTTCAGAGACAATCATTTGGACGAAGCTGGAAGGTGATCTTGGGAGCCACCGATTCTACATAGTAGAACCAGACCCAGAGAAGAATTCTCAAGACTACATCGTGGGAAAGACGTTAGTCGAACCAAAGAACACCATGGTTCCAGTGAGAGTTTTGAACGCAAGACCACACACTGTCAAACTAAGGCGAGGGGAGGTGACTGGAAAATGCACGCCGATTACCGCCGTCGCAACAATATCTGAACGTGGTCCTCCAAAACCTCTCCCATCACCTTGGACAGCGGAAACGAGAGAGACGATTCTCCAGTCCAGTGAGCTGAATCAGGAGCAGCGAACTATGGCAGAGAATCTTATCAATGAGTACGCTGATGTATTTGCCTCACAGGACGGAGAATACGGCCGAACACACCTGGTACAACATCGAATAGACACTGGTGATACTAGACCAATTCGTCAGCCTGCTAGGCGCCTTCCATTGGCAAAGCAGACAGAAGTTGCAGAGATGGTGTCGGCAATGGAGAAAGAAGGTGTGATTGAAAGTTCCAAAAGTCCGTGGGCATCACCGGTTGTACTGGTTAAGAAGAAAGATGGCAGCACGCGGTTCTGCGTGGACTATCGGCAGCTCAATTACGTCACCAAGAAAGACAGCTACCCTCTGCCACGGATTGACGACACGCTAGACACACTATCAGGAGCCCGATGGTTTTCCACTCTCGACTTGAAGAGTGGCTACTGGCAGGTACAGATCCATCCAGAAGACCGGGAGAAAACCGCCTTCACCGCAGGAAATGGGCTATGGCAATTCACGGTAATGCCATTCGGGCTGTGCAATGCTCCGGCGACTTTCGAGCGATTGATGGAATGTGTCCTGCAAGGGTTAACATGGAAAACCTGTTTGGTATACTTGGATGATGTCATCGTCGTAGGAAAATCATTTGCGCAACACCGAGACAATCTAAGGGATGTGTTTCAAAGGCTTCGAAGTTCCCACCTGAAGCTCAACCCCAAGAAGTGCGCCCTGTTTAGAGCGGAAGTCAAGTACTTGGGGCACATAATTTCAGCGAAAGGAGTGAGAACCGATCCAGAGAAGGTCGAAGCGGTGAAAAACTGGCCAGTCCCCAAGGATAAACACCAACTAAGGAGCTTCCTGGGCCTAGCCACCTACTACAGACGGTTCGTGAAGGATTTTGCCGGGATCGCAAAGAACCTGCACCAGTTGACGGAAAAGGGAAAACAATTCAAATGGACAATTGAGTGCGAGAAGAGCTTCAAGGCACTTAAACAACGGCTATGCGATGCCCCGATACTGGCTTACCCCACTCCCGGGGAAACGTTCATTGTGGATGCAGATGCTAGTAATGTTGGGGTAGGAGCCGTACTCTCCCAGGTGCATGACGGCCAAGAGAAGGTGGTTGCGTACTTCAGCAAGGTGCTCTCTAAGCCAGAAAGGAACTACTGCGTGACAAGGCGGGAACTTCTAGCTTTGATCTTGGCTACGAAGCATTTTCACAAATACCTCTACGGGAGGAAGTTCGTTCTTCGCACAGACCATGCAGCCTTAAAATGGCTATTACAGTTCAAGAGTCCTGAGGGTCAGGTCGCAAGATGGATCGAAAGGCTGCAAATCTACGACTACGAAATACAGCATCGTAAAGGGAAACTCCACTCTAATGCGGATGCACTGTCCCGGAGACCATGCAGAACGGATTGTAAACATTGTGCGCGTCAGGAAGAACGGGAGCTGGTTTCCATCCAAAGAATGAGAGCCGAACCTATCGCCGGCTGGAGCGTAGATGAGATCCGGAACGCTCAGAAGGAAGACCCGGATATCGAGCCGATTCTGGCCTGGAAGGAGAACATGGAGAAACCGGATCATCAGGACATCTCTCACAGAAGCCCGACCTTAAAGGCATATTTTGCGCAGTGGGACTCCCTCCATGTCCAAGAAGGTGTTCTGAGAAGAAAATGGGAATCCTCCGACGGAAAGTCGTTTGTAATGCAGCTTGTAGTACCGCGGACGAGGGTCAAGGAGGTGTTACAGGAAATGCATGGCGGGGCGTCCGGAGGCCACTTGGGAGTGAATAAGACGCTAGAAAAGGTACGAGAACGTTTTTATTGGTTAAAAGCGAAGGAAGATATCGAAGACTGGTGCAGAGAATGCGACGTGTGTGCAGCTAGTAAGGGTCCGAGAACCAAAACTCGAGGTAAGATGCACCAATACAACGTGGGAGCACCTTTCGAACGAATCGCCATTGACATCGCAGGGCCCTTTCCGGAAACCGACAATGGTAATCGGTATATACTCGTAGTGATGGACTACTTCAGTAAGTGGCCGGAAGCGTTTCCGATCCCTAACCAGGAAGCCAGAACCGTGGCGGAGCAGATCGTCTACAATTGGGTTAGCAGATTCGGTGTGCCCTTGGAATTGCATTCTGACCAAGGGCGGAACTTCGAGTCAAGAATCTTCCAAGAGATGTGTCAACTACTCGGAATCAAAAAGACAAGGACAACCCCGCTTCATCCACAGTCGGACGGTATGGTGGAGCGTTTCAATAGGACTTTGGACGAACATCTCTCGAAGGTCGTAGGTGAGTACCAACGGGATTGGGACCGGCAGATTCCCTTGTTTTTGATGGCCTATAGAAGTGCCGTGCATAGCACTACTCGACATACGCCGTTCGAAATCTTATTTGGTGGAATAGCTCGTTTACCCAGTGAGGTGAAATTTGGATCTCCTACCAATGAGCCCAGAAATGAAGAAGAGTACGTGGCGGACCTTAGGGAAAGGCTTAGGGACATACACCAAAGGACCAGAAGCCAGATTAAGATAACGAGCGACCGCATGAAGACCAGGTATGATGCCAAGGCAACAACGTCAGGATTCCAGGAAGGAGATCTAGTGTGGCTGTATAATCCCCATCGCCAAAAGGGGAAATCACCTAAATTGCAGCGGAACTGGGAGGGTCCATACAGAATAGTAACCCGCATCAACGATGTTGTCTACCGCATCCAGCGAGGACCAAGGGCCAAAATGAAAGTGGTTCATGTGGACCGACTGAGTCGATACAATGGTCGAAGTGAGGACGCACTTGTTCGGGACGAACAAGTCTAAGAGGGGGGCAGTGTAACATCGTCTAAAAGTATGCAACAATAATGTAGAATAATAACTACGCTCCTACAGCCCATTCCAAACTGTACTTTCATTCGAGGTTCGCAATAGCTGACAACGTCACGGATAAAGAGAGAATTATAACTGGAAGAAATGATTGTCATCTTGGAATTATTTCCAGTGGTCGAAGAATTTGCTAGAAGTTTCTGGCTATCTGAAACTTCTGCTATATAAGGACAGATGGCGATCAATAGGAAAAAAAGTGATTTTTAAACTGTGGCGAAGAGATTAGAAAAGTGATAATAGGCGAAGTTGTAATTTTGTGATAAATTGAAAGTTGAGAGTGAACAAGAAAAAGTAATTAGTTTGGATTTGTAAATTAAGTAATTGAAAGGAGATAAAGTGATTTGAGAGGAAAGAGACCTTGTAAGAAAAGAATTTGCGAAGAATAGTATAGTGTGAACTTGAATTGTTCTATAGAGTAGAAAATAAAGAAATAAATTTCACAGAATATCGTTTTATCTACTCGAGCCGTAGCCTGCATATTACAATATTTTACATGCAAGTTGATGTATGCTCCATATCAAATTGTCCCCAGCGGCCCTGGTACATAAAAGAGCTGTCGCGCTGTTTTACTTTTATCGCTGTTTTAGTCTTAACTTTTTATCCTTTTACCCTTAGATTTACAAAAGTGGTGAAGGTGACCATATTTATATATCTTCTTCTTAAAATTGTTTTCCGCTTTGGAGGTTGGAAATCATCACCTTCAACTTTTGTTTGATATCCTGTCCATCCAAGAGATACGTAGTATTCTGCTGTAGACCCACATTTCCAAGGCTTTCTATTTTTCTTATAGTTACTCTATGCAACGTCCAAGTTCCTACTCCGTATAGTAAGATCGACCAAAGATAACATTTTACTAGCCTTATTTTTATTTCCAGGTTGATTTCTCTGCTGCATAGAAACTTCTTCATTTTACAGAATGCTGCCCTCGCTTGTTCAACTCGGCATTGAATTTCCTTGCTGGGGTGACTGGTGTTTTAAATGATCGTTCCTAGATATTTGAAACTGTATACACTTTTTACGATCATGTTTTCGGCGTTTTGTATATTCAGCTGCCTGGTAATAGCACTTAAACTTGGTTCTTGCATCATTAATCCGTAATCCGTATATTTCGCTTGCAAGGTTCAATTTATTCATTATAATGTTCAATTCTTCTATATCGTTTGCTATTATTACTGCGTCATTCACATATCTTAAATTGTTTATTCTCACGCCATTGATTTTAATTCCGCCGTCAGTATCTGTTATACTCTCTTTAACGATTTCTTCAGAGTACATGTTAAATAGTAGAGGTGGTAGAATACAGCCTTGTCTTACTCCTCTTCTAATATCTATCTCGATGGTTGCTTCTCCTTCTATGGAAACTTTTGCTCTCTGGTTCCAGTACAGATTTTCTACAATTCTGCAATCATTCTACGTTTTCTACCATTTCTTTGTGTTATACTTAGTCAAAAACTTCCTCGTAGTCTACAAAGCATGCGAAAACCATTCTGTTCAATTTTAAACTTCGTCATTAATGGCTAACGGATCCTGGGAAGGCAAATATATTCACCTGCCTGCAGTAGTTTTTAATAAAACGTATTTTATAGGGGGTGCTTTTTTTGGTTGTGGCTATGGCTGCGTATACAATTACTACGAGGGTGGGTCAATAAGTCCCTGAAAAATTAAATAAGGAACACTCTTTTCGGTATAAAAACATTTTATTTTTCAACATAGTCTCTTTTTAGCTCTATACACTTCATCCAACGTTTCTCTTATTCGACCCAAATCTCTTACCTCCGAGCCATTTCTTCATGTTTGGAAGCAAGAAATAGTCGCAGGGGCTAAATCTCGGGAATATGCTGGATCAGGGAGGAGTTCGTAGCCTAACTTTTTTTTTTTATATATAATTTGCGCGCCAAATGGGAAAATTATTTAAATTATTTCAGGGCACGGGCGTTTGTAGAAATTGAGAGAGAGAAAGAAAGATTGGTGTAGTGGGTTTGAGACTTAGGTGGTATTAAGTTTCAGTAAACTCCAAGGGTGGCGTCCAGATAACTGGGGAGCTTGTTTGTTTTGCTTTTTGTCGTTGCTCATGATTCACAGTATTTTTTCCCTCCGCTTGATGCCGTCATCACGATCAAGTTGCATTTAAGCCATATGACCACCCTACTGCCAGTGTTATGCCTTCGCAGTAGAGTTGACTAAGCTTTCGCAATTGATCGACTTTTTTTTATTTATTTCAGAAGAAATAAATAGATGATTGTTGAGATCAGGATTTGAACCGTGAACCAAGATCGTGAAAAGCGTTGATGTTACCACTACACCACGGCCAACCCTGCAATTTTGCCATTGCGACTGCGGACTTGTGCGCCGGTGCGTTGTCCTGGTGAAAAAGAACTTTTTTCTTCACCAAATGCGGCCGTTTTTTGCTTCAAATCGGCTTGGAATCGATCCAGCAGCTCTGCGTAATATGCGCCGGTGATCGTTTTACCCTTTTCAAGGTAATCGATGTGAATAACACCGCGCGAATCCCAAAAACTGTCGCCATGACCTTGTTTGCTGACAAACCCGCCTTGGCCTTCGGCTTCGATTCACCAGGAGAAGTCCATTGTTTTGACTGTTCCTTGGTTTCTGGTGTGTTGTGGTGAATCCAGGTTTCATCCACGGTTACGAAACGGCGCAAAAACTCAGCCGAATTTTTCTGGAACATCGCCAAACACACCTTTGAAGTTGTCAAACCAATGCGTTTGTTGTCGATTGTGAGCAATCACGGCACCCATCTTGTGGAAAGCTTTTTCATGTCCAAGTATTTATGTAAAGTCGAAATCACTGAGCCATGTGATAAGCCAGTGCCCTCTTCAAGCTCTATTATCAAACCATGGATTTTGTCGACCAGTTCTGGTGTGGTGACCTCAATTGAGCGACCAGAACATTCGGCGCCACTTGTGCTTGAACGACCGCACCGAAATTGAGTAAACCAGTGGTGAATGGTTCCAATCGATGGTGAAGAGTCCCCATAATATTTGTCAAGCTTTTGTTTGGTTTGTGTGATAATTTTTTCTAGCAAAAAATAGTGTTTAATGAGCACTCGAAATTCCATTTTAACGAAAATGCTAGTAGGCGTCTATATAAAATGGCTGCCACAACAAAACTATTTGACAGATCCATCTGAAAATTTGGGTGCGTTGTTTTGAAAGATGATTCTTGACAAAAAAAAAATTAAATTTAAGGTGACGACACAATTTGTGTTAATTTTCAGGGACTTATTGACCCACCCTCGCATGTCTATACAATTAGTTACAGTCTGTTTAATAAAAAATGGTAAACGATTAGTACTCATCCTCACGTAAAAAATAATAGTATCTAATATGCATATGTAAGTGGGTTCATTTCGAATCCTGAGAGCTAGTCTTCATTTAAGTTTCTTTCACGCCTTCAGTTAAGCCGGTCATAATAGCAATGAGTGCGAAATACATGAAACGATTCGAGGCTAACTTACTAAATTAACAACGACGGTTCAACTCATAAGTGAGCTTAAACAAAATATGGAGATCATTTACTCCAGACTACGCCAAAAAATAGCCAAAAGTTATCAGCGTAGATGTCAGCAAATAATCAGTATGGGAGATTGAACTACTCGTAGGTATTAAATGCTACGTCAGACGTAGGTTGTTATAAAATAAAATTATTTTTGAATAAAACATCTTTGATTTTACAATCGCTTACCGATTTTTATTGAACAGACTGTATATGTACATCTTCTAATTGTGTTAAAACACATTTTTAAGCTTTTCATTCAACAACCTTCCTTTCCTTTTTTCAGGTATGTGAATTGGACATTATCTTTAATTTCGAGAAAGCCTACTTCATACTTGACGAACTATTAATCGGCGGTGAGATGCAAGAGACATCAAAGAAAAATGTCCTCAAAGCAATTGCATCCCAGGATCTACTCCAAGAGGTCAGTACACCAGAAGCGTATGAGTTGTAAAAAAAAAAACAAAAAAAAAAAACATAACAAACAAAAAAGTTGTTTTGTTTATAATTGTTTCGAATGCTGTATAATTTTGTTTTGTTGTTTCTGTTCTCTTTAATTCGATTCGTTTGCATCCATACAACTATACAAGAATAATAATTTGTCTCTCTTTGGAATGCTTTAAGCTTTACATACAAATAATCATAAAATATCCACGGATATCTTATTTCAATTAATATTATTTAAATCAACTAAATTTTATAATAACCAAGACTCATCAGTAAATGCATGTGTAATATTATGTTGCATAGTTTTGTAAATGTCTACAGTTTTTGTTTTCGTTTTTTGTTTTTATTTAGGAAAGATTGAATTTTAATATATTTATTTTATATTTATTTATCTTGCCATTCATTCTATACTTGGCTGTTTATTGAGAAGTAATATTAAAAGACTTAATTTAATAACAAGTGCCGATGTTTATTTCCAAATTATTATGCGATTTCAAGTGCTTTGTGTAAGTGAATTAATTTTTTGTTGGGAGAAATCTCAATAATGTCTTTAGGTCTGATGATGAATGTGCTCGAACTTTGTAGTTTAGCTTGTGTAATTTATGTCAGGTGATTGTGGGTAGTGTTTGAAGTGCTAACTAATACCATTTCTTCCGTACATACATACATATATGCGTCAAAATTATAGTATCAGTTCGGTCCATTTACTGATATCTTTCTAAAGTTGTTTTTTTAAATTTTTCGTGAGGTCTCTTTGGTTTTGTAGGCCTTATCAAAAATATGGTCTCCCTGTTCCAGACATAAACATTCGTTTAATCGTACTGAATCCTTGGACAATACAACCTGTCGCTTCATTCAATATAATATAAAATTCAAACTCGATTCGATGGACAACCAGGTCATTCTCTTCTGAACTTCAGCTTTACTGCGGCTATAGTAGGGACGAAATGGCTGATAATCTGGCAAATGCGGGTATGTCAGTGCACTTAATTGGCCCAGAATCATTCAGTGGTATCAACAAAGTCACCTAGTCATAAAAAGGCTAATCCGTAATGAATCAAACGAGATCTGGCTAACTACTCCATGTGAAGTCTGTACTAGGCCTTTTTCAGATATACTCGAAAGAAGGATCCAATCCAATTCCGGTATATCTGGACAGGAATACCCTCAGTATTTACAAAAACAGTTAGTGGCTACTGGCCTTGAAAGCAACCTGCACCACCTAAATCATGCAATATATCCCCTCACAAAAGATCTGTCCATATCCTAAAGAAATATCTAAAACTCCTCTGCCTTAGAAAAATAATTCTATTGATAGTTTCGATCGTCGCTGTTCTTCACCCTAAGAATATTCGTGGCTTTCTTACGTGACAAGAACTACTCTAGATAATTTCAAGCGATGGTACAATAGTCATCTTTAAGAAGACGCAGTGTGCCTGAGCTGTTTAGCCGCCCTCCTGCTCCTACAATCTAAACTATGTAACTAGAGTGGAATATTAAGCTTATTATACACTCTCTAGAGTTACTTTTGTCGACTTCTTAAGTCGACATATGGTCTTCGACTTTTTTGTTGCTATACAATTCATTGTAGGCGAAAAACTGGAAGGATGGCATTTGTTAACATTCTTCTTTTTTTTAGCCTCAGCCATGTTTCATAAAATGGGAGTGTAACGCACTGAAGAGCCTGTCGGCTATTTACGCTGACTGGCTAAGTTGGAGGGAACAGTACGACCAGCGTTGTGCAGCTGCCTGTCATAGAAAATTAACTCGAACGTTACTTGGCGACTCGCTATAAACTATCCTCCAGGTTAACAACTCACAGTACAGCCGCAGGTTAAGTGTGATAGTTCCCTCTTCTTGGTGGGAGAAGCGTGTTATACTGACCATAATGGTTTTCTGCAAGACATTTTGTATATCTACCTTGAAACGGTATAGTGCTGATTTTTTGCCAGAACCTTTTTAACGACTTCCTGTGAATTGTGATCAAAGGCGTCTACTACGTCCAAGCGCAGATGACCGTTTTTCTTACTTCTAGTGTTATTTACATATATATATATGTACAGGCTGCATTTTAGCACCTAATAATGAACGAGTTTCGTATATACTAGAAAGTAGTTTATCTGATTAGTCATACGCCTGTTTTCTAGAGAAAGCCATAAAGACTTCTAAGTCTCCATATGATACCATTTCCTTAAATGATAATCAGGGATGAAATATAATAGGCGTGTTTTATTGTAACTTCATACACAGCATAGAAGAATTGCCCAGCAATTCTCAATTGGGTTAAGGTCAGGACTGTTTCCTGGCCAATCAAGCGTTCGGTTATGAAATTCTTAACCTTTGATTTAAAAAAATAAAGAGATCAATACCAATCTTTGGATTTTGATAGATTAAATATTCAAAATTATCAAAATAATAAAACTAACTTTCCGATCCCGATGACATGGCGCAGAGTCATCTTGAAAATAGGGTCGACAATTACTGGGAATAGCCGATCTATCGAAGAAATGAGATGCTCTTTAATAATATTAATGTAGCTGTCTCCATTCATCGGTCTGTTAATAAAGGCTAAGTCACCATTTCCGTAATAGCTAATTCAGCCCCAGAGCATGAAACTAACGGGCAATTTATTTCTAGTGACTTCTTAGATCTTCCATGAATCTTCGACGGATGTACCGAATTCCATCAGACTGATTGAGATTATATTTCATCTCGTCAGTGAAGATGACCCTCTTCCAATCATTTTCCGTCCAATCCCGGTGAGCTTTTGCAAAATTCAACCTCGAAATCTTCATTTCAGTTGTTAAACCTTTTTTCCTCGGCCTCCTGTTTGATAAGCCACTATCCTGCAACCTTCTACGTACTGTTCTTGCACTTATTTCTTACTGAGTTTGTTCCTTAAATACAAGACTTAGTTCTCTTGATGTTTTTTGTCTGTCTTTAATGCACAAATTTTTCAGCAAACGGTCTTCTCTTTGTTTAGTTTTCTTATTTTTCATCCCGGTTTCAACTTTTCTCTTAGTTGTTCCAAACAAGTGATTTTTTTTCAAAATGCTTTGTACACTTACATGGCTACATCCAACTCTTTCCGCAATAGCCCTTAATGATAAATTTTTTCTATGTAAGGTGTGAATTACATTTTTTTCCTCCCTACTGAACTGACGACTCATACTCCACAAAATTTAAATTGACCGTACTTCGCTAAATGAAATGAGTCAAATCAACGTGCTTGTGAGTTATCACAAGAATAACGGAAACGTTTAACAGCTTTTGGAACCAAAAAGTACAGCTTACTTTTGCCTGAAGTGAATAAGGAGAGAAAAACTGACTACTTTTGAAATCTCTAAAAGGTGTTAACTTTTATCTGGCCACTGCGGTAGTAGCAGTCCAAATTTAATATCAATTTATTTTATTTATGTAGAGAAAAAGATATTCATTGACACAAAATTTAAGAGAGGAAAAATATTCTGTCCGCGGTTTTAAAGGAGCAGGGGATTGCAAGTTGGATATTTTATTATAATTCATGGCACTTTCGTGTCATTATACATGCTGAACTTACAAAATGTAGCCTTTTGCTGTATGCCATATTGACTCTGCCTCATTGTCATCATTTATCCTTGTACTTATTGTTCACTACACTTCTCTTGATATAATAGCACACTAACCTATAACTGCAATCATCCAATAATAAATAAGACGCCCAGTTTCGTATATTACAAACAATTCAATTTTACTTTATTTAAATCTAAAAAAAAAAATGTAAATATTTGTGAATTTAATATTTTGAAGATGTCTCATAGAAATCAGTCAGGACCGTAAAAATTTTGACTTTAAAAAAAACTTTTCCACACAAGTTCAAATATGCAACTGGATCCTCTTTTAACAGCATTGGGTGTTGTTTAGGCATCTGTAAACTTTCCTTAGCACATTTTCTTAGCAATAAAATACTCGATATAGAAATCGGCTAAGGTGTTTTACAATTACCGCGCTACAACACAAAAACCAGACAATTCTTATTAAAAATTAGGGATATGATTAAATTGAACCACATATCTTCTTGGTTTATAACCTTTTTAAAGTTTTAATCTTACAATCTGAAAAATACGAATCCATGACAATATATGTAATAAAAACTAAAAAGTCACATACTATCACTTGCATTTTTCGCACTGAAATCGTTTAAAAGTATAAGCCCGAAAGCATATAATCAATATTTACGTAGTAGTTATCTAGGAAAATATACAGCATTATTGATAAGTTGATTTGAAGTTGAGTTAAAAACTCAACTCCATTTATGACATATAGTTTTAATTCTGATAAGTTTTGCATGAATTGTTGAATTCAGTATTTGAGCCAATTAAAACCACGTACACGTATTGAAAATATTATTTGCACTTGCATGCGCACTAAATAAATTTGTTTTTTTTTTTTTTTTTTGTATACCGTTTTGTTTGCATTAATTAAAATATTCACTATTTGAACAAGTATTGTAGTTAAATATTCCTCTTTACGTACAACACAACCCTCCTAATTGTATTCAATGATTTTTTTTTTATTTTACGCTTTCAATATGAATAATAAAAAAATAAAAAAACAACAACAAAAAACCTCATTATCCCAAATAAACAAGGACTTCAATGAGTATCTCAATTGATTAGATATCCCCCTAGAAGAGAAAAGTGTTGAATCGAAAATAAAACTCATTTGATCACTCAATCAATTGGCTGTAAAAACTGTTTGTTTTTTTTTTTTTTGATTGTGCTATTTGTAAATTTATTTATTTTCGTTTTTGTTCTCAAAATTCTATTGCACAAAAGTTCGTCAGCTTGGAATTTTATAACACTTGACTTTTGTGCAGTTTAATGATATGAGTTATGATAGTTGTTTTGAAAGTTGCTACAATTAATTATATAGTCACAAAAAATTTGTATTTTATAAATTTAAGAAATTCTAATCAGAGAAGCCTTCGTGACAACTATTACAACTTTTAAAAAAAAATCATAAAATTCGATTGCAAACGATACTACTGACTGTGGCGCAAGGGTTTCTTATAATTTAACTTACAGAATTTATAAATTTAGTTTAATATTTAAAATTTGTTTTCTAAAAAAAAATAATCATAGTATCATATCATTTATGGCTTTCCGGAGATAGTAGAATATTAGATAGAATAAATCTAGCAACAATTGAATTTGTAATTTAGAAAAACCCATAACTCAGCAAAAATTTCACGGGCATCAAACTTAAAATTAAAAATTGCTAAACAAATTAAGAACATTTAAATTGACGGTACAAATAAAAAGTTCAGAACTTCTTACTTGAGGCAATAAGACAAAGCAATCTACCGTAGTGGACTTTTAACTATGACACTTCTAGTACATTTTATGAGCGATTTATGTCATTTTTGAAATGACCCATTATTTTGGCGACTGAAATTCAAAACAAAGTTAGTAAACTTACGAGTATACACTTCCGCGGGATTGGTATATCTCAGAAATCCATAAAATAAGTTCAGCCCAGTCTTCTCACGTATCCCTAATAAATTGAGCGTGGCGTTACTAAAATGTTTAAAACAGTTGCAATGATATCTATGATACATTATTATTTAAATATTTTGCTTTAATTTCAACACTAAGGCCATTTTCGAAAACGTCATTTGATTGTCATTTTGATCGTCAATTTGATCATCATTGCAGCACTTAAGGTTTGCGAACGTCAAACTGCAAATGTTTTTTGCTACCATTGATCTGTGTCGCCTCCATGATTTTTTTTTGTAATCGCATTTGACGTTTTCAAACATCAAAATGGAGCCCTTAACAAAATTTATTGAAAAAATTTGCAATATTCACATGCCTCGATAAATACTTAGGTAGGAGTAGGTGATGGAGTTCTATAAACATAATATTTAGTTAAAAGAAATAAAATAATCGATTTCATTCAATCGGTTCAGTCATTTTTCTTATGCGCAGCGCAGCTGTCTGGCTGCTTTTTTGCAGAGCAGATGACGTTTATGAACATCTGCCCTGCAAACACTGCATTATCGAACATGCTGTAAATGCAGTGCGATTTATAATAAACATAAACGACTTATGCAGCTTGCGTTTAAGAACATTATGCAAAAGCAATTTGATGCAGATGACGTTTTCGAAAACAGCCTAAGTGATTTGCAAATGAACGGCATATATCTATGAAAGATGCAAGTATGTGCGACCCTTTCGCGCACTTTATTTCAATTGAGTAGCATTTCCAATAGAAAAATCCTATCAGGGAGAGATTTGTTGGTCATCGGGCGCTTGCAAAGGCTTAAATCAGTAGAGAGAAAATGTAGCGATTCGAAAGTTTTTTTATTGTATTTCTGAAGTACTTAATTTCAAAAATATATGAAAAAACTCTCGCATCGCTGCTCTTCCTCCACTATTTGTTGTTTTATTGCTACATAGAGTGACGTTGAAGGGGTTATAATTATAATTCGCAGAATTTTAATTGGTGGGTTGGTTTATCTGAGCCCAAGAATAAAAACACATAGTTCGTCTCTGGCCCTAAAATGATTGAGAAATATGAAATTTTGTATTTCTGGAATCATAGCAGTACAAGTGGACAATTTTTTGAGTCAGTCCCAGTTTACTAAGAATATCCTTTTTTTTCGATACATATGTATTTCTACTAGAAGTTTGTTTCATTGTCAAATTGTTTTTTAGTGTCATGCCTCGAGGTTGAATATGTTCGCGCCTTACCAATCCATGTATATACATAAAAGTCACCTTAGATTATTCTATCGAAGATCTTATAGATCTTTTGTGTTGAAAAATTGCTTTTCAGAATGACTACTCTCAAGGACCTCGAAGCGCGGTGAACAAAATTGAAGTCGCGTATTTTACTCGTAATGCGTAAATGAACTATTGAGTCGCTCGGTTTGCTTGCTTCACCACAGGGTTTTAAACTCCGAAAATATAATTTTAGGGAATGTCGCTCGCTGCAGTGGAAGTTGTTGTGTGCCATAAAGTTTATGTCGTGCGAGATTGGCTGTGATTCCGCAACTGCACTTTAACCAATCGACTTTGACTGACCCTTCTGCAAATTGTTCCTAAGCAACTGTGCCGTAGCGAGATAGCGCTATTGCGGAACGTTCACTGTTCTATGTGTAGACTATCGCACCCCTAAATATGCAATATGTTCACAACTACTCTGGTTATTCCAAATTTGTGTATGGCTAAAAACCTGTTGCCGATGGGAATCTAAAAAAAAAGTATTCCTTCAAAGAACTATAACACGGCATCCTTAAATATTTGGAGTGCTATTTTATTAACTTTTGCGCCACACAGTATTTTAAATTAACATTATTCCTTTTATAGAAAAAATAATAATGAAAGTAAAATATTCCGATGTACCAATTCTTTTATTAAATAATAATTAATCAATTGTTAATTATGGCTTATTTTTGTGCGGGGCAAACGTGCAGTACTAAATTTTTTGAAAACCCTTTAAAATATTCCATTTAATATACATAATGATATACTGTAGTGAAATTAAATTTAAATAATAATTTTGCGAAATTGCCTTGTATCAATGACTTAAATTTTGCGTTATTCCAATAAAATTTATTAGAACGTACATCAGAATAATTTCTCTTTATGGGTAGAAACTTAATAGTCTTAAGCTTACTTACTAACTCACTTAATGTACCGAAGAGACATTAACTCATTCATATGGCTGATCATTTAAATAACAGTAGCGCTACGAATGAGAAAATCGACCGTTGTCAGGTCCTTTAATATGAAATTCACTCTTTTTTTTTTATAACTCTAAAACTAACACAGTATGTTTGTAAAGTTATTATACTATACTTTTTTTAATAACAATATCAATTAACTTATAAGTAAAATTCTTGTGAATTTATTCTTTTACGAAGGGAACAGACTTTTTATAAAAATCATAACTTTTAGCAAAAAATATGTATGTGTATGTTTCTTTCCACTCTTTGCAATTGTGTGTTAAATGTCATTGAATAAAACTAAGCAAAAAAAATATTTTATTAAACGAACAAAAAAAAAAAAAATACGTTGAAGACGTTACTGTTTTATTACTTCAAACAAAAACACACATCTACTAACACTATCTTTCCACTATTTTGTGCATTCACAGATGATTATTTCTCTCTTTTTTTGTCAAGCTTTGTTTATTCGGTGTTCTAAGTTACTTTTCTCTTTTATTCGCTTCATGGAAGGTATTCTACAATATTATTCTAAAAAAATGAATATAAAAATCCAATGAATAAAATGCAAACTACTACTCATTGACTTTCTTATTTGCGATAACTCAACCAAAACCGCAGTCATTTTTGGTCCAAATTTATTAAATAATTAATTTGAAAACAAATAGAAAACAGAAAAAAATCACAATTCTATTCAAAAATGCACATGCAAATAAAGTATACTGGAAAAAAAAATTACATAGAATTAAATTGAAAAATATGAATTATTTATACATGTAATACAATAATTTAGTCACAACAATTAGCATGTATGTACTCGTATGAGACTTTATGTCGCTCACTTTCTTCACCTCCACAGTAATGCAACATGCATAAATAATATATTGTTATTAAGTGATACCTATATATTTAAATTTTAACAAATGAACTAATAACAGTTTTAGCTATATTTGACTAGTTAGTTTTTCTAAATAAAAAAAAAGTTTGAAGTTGACTACTGGTAAAAAGATTACAATTTCTGAAGGGTTATCCCTGCCATATGGCATCTGTCAAATCCATCTGTCATTCAAAGCATTACAATTGTTGCATCTTGCTTGATGAGGCCCATTCCTCGCTCGGGTTCTGAGAATCCAAATGTGATCGTTGAAAGGCCATTGCATCCACCACTGGTGACAGTTTGGTGCGCACCGTTTTTTTTTTTTTTTTTGTTACTACATCTTAGTATAGCCCATAGAATTTGCAGTTGTATCTTCTCCCTCATTCACTCTTTTCTATCAAAAGAGCCTGCTTATGGTCTAGCACTTGCAATAAACAGTAAGGATCATCGATCTATAGAACATCAATTTTGTTCTTTCAGTTAGGTTTGTCAAGACAACTGCCAAACCGAAGTAACGTGGACATCGTTGCCATTGGCCTGGGACAAATTATGTCACTTTGGAGCCAAATTTTGTCGGGTAACATAATGCTCCAGAAAAATTGGGAACGCTCTTAACTGTGTGTACTTACCATTAATCACATTTTGTACAAGAAAGCAAAATCTGTCTCACCTACTCGTACACCTGGTGCTTCATTTATCTAAAAAGAAAAATCCTAACTCAAAGCATACAAAATTAATTTCAAACAAATGTAGTTTGGATTTGTAGACTAAAGAAATTGTATTGTTCGGTGTACCTAGGATATATAAATTTTAAAATATAAAGGCAAGTACGGAGTTTATTGAAGTCTTTCGGAGGCACACCGAAAGTAACAACATTCAAAATTTAATTTTGTTTGAGCAGTTACATATTCATAATTATAAAATAATGTCACCAACAAAATAATTGTCAACGCTGAGCATGGAAAGTTGAGAGTAGTGCATTCGTACAGATAGGCAGACAGGCAGACGGACAGCCATAGTGATGCTATAACTGCATCAGTAAATTACTCGTACAACTAAAAACAAGGAATAAAATGTTCGTTCCAGCTCCACGTTGGTGTAAATAGATCACAACTTCCCGCTGTATCATGTTGGTTTGTGACAGCCTTTATATAGCAACAAATAAACTTCGTTTTTACACTTTTAGAAAGTAAAAAGTTATTAGAAATTTGGATTTCAAAACTATAATCTTAAAATAACGTAGTTTATTTGTGGGGTACACTTTTGTTTTTGGAAATTAATTTCCACACGTTCGTTGTTAAACACTTAGTGAGTGCGCAGACATGATGGATATAAAAGCCTGTATAGCAAACATTTTGTTGATGGTCGTGACATAATTTGTATCGTGACATAATTTTAAAATCAATTTATGCTGACATAATAAGTGATATATTTTAGCATGCTCAGAATAAGTGACATCATTCTAATCAAAAATGCGAAACAAATTGACCGATAAATTTGGTTTTCTCTTTTTCGTAAAACCTTTTTTCTGGCGAAATCTTTACTGGCAACACATGAGTTTGGTTGGAATGAGATAAGAAATATATTTCGTATCGAAAATGTTGTACATTTGTTTTTTTTGTTGCCGTTTGGCTAAATCAAGTAAAGGTGGTATATCTTTGATATTTGTTCGTTAGATTAAAGAAGAAAGGTATAAGACAGAGGCAGAGTTTAATTTTCTTTTTTGGTCTTCGAATTTTGTGGAGGATTATGTCATGTTAAATAAGTGACATATTTTTTTTTTCAAAAGTTTATGAAAACACTGGTCCTAAATAATTTCACTCAACTATTAGTCGGAGTACACACACTGAGAGTGATGGAAAATATTATGACAACAGAAAATGCTCCAAATTTTTTTTATTTAAATGAGACATATACAAACGCGCATTTTATATGGGATAACCTGATATAAGAACAAATATGTTTGGAAAACCATAACAGATAAGTTTATGTAGAATTTATTTATAATAAAAATTACCTTTCCCCAATTAAATTTGTGTTATCTACTATTGAAATACCTAACAAAAAAATGCCACACAAATATTGTTGTTAAAATTGCAATAGCTGTTTAATCCATATTTGTACGTATATGTTAACGTTATCCATAACACACACATATGTATAACCGCAGGGCAGTATTTTATTTTGTTTTAAATCAATGTTTTCCTAAAATATTGTATAATAAATCGATCTTAACTGTGCGTACTTACCATTAATCACATTTTGTACAAGAAAGCTTTAGAAGTAAAACAAAATATTATATTTGTGTATGTAGATTGTCCAAAAGCATTTTGTTCACTCCTCAGCAGCATCACCGAAATCCCGAAAAAGAAAATAAAATTTCAAATTAAAAAAAAAAAGAAAAGAAAATACAATTGGAGCAATACCCCAATCCTTTCTACCAATTTAATGTGCTTTTACTTGTCATCGCAAGCAACAATACCATCCAAGTAAGACGTATCAATAGTTGTACATAACACTTATTTTAATTATCATTTTTGGCCCTCATTGTAATTATCTACCTGTTCATTTCCCCAAAAAAAAAAGAAAGTGGTTACACGACCCACGATTAATTGCAGTTGCCTGTTTTATTTGTTTTTTTTTTTTTTTTAAGAACACAAAACTTAATTTTTCTTATATACTTTAGGATGAAGCTGTTGAGGGCACTTTAAGAGATATTGGACTTCTCTAAAAAAAAAAATCTATTTCAAAGAAAAAACCTTCTTCTTTAGTTTTCATTCGATAATCTTGCTTACTTTTATTTTTTCTCTTTATATATACATTTTTCATTTTATTTTGTAATGTACAAGTAAAAATATAATTTAAAACAAAAACAGTACAAAGTACAATAATCGAAAAGTATCTTGGGGTTGTATAACTTCAACGAAAATGCACAAATTTTCACTTTTTAGAAAAAAAAAAAAAAAAAAGAAATCATAATTTACATTTTCATGCAAAACTTAAAATTGAAAATTCAAATATAAATATATGTACATACATATTTTTATTTCAAAATGAGATGTTTTTTTTAGTGAAAAAGTTTTTAGTAGAACAGCAATGTTAAATACATAATTTTTTTTTTAAATGCAATAACATGATGAATGTCGTAGAAATCATTTAAGAACACGCTATATAAATTCATTTAAAAATTAGCCAAATATCAATAAATAAGAAAATCCAATCATTTAGTCGTTTGTATTAAATTTAAATAATAATAAAAAAAATTATGTGTAAGAAAATTATATGGTTTCATGAAATAAAGTGAAAAAATAGTATCTTTAGATGGACATTTTAATTACTTATTAATAAGTAGGTAAAATGTGGATCAAAAATGACTGTTCGGTATACTCGTATGTATATATATATTTTTCTAATCAAATGTTCTGAAGCTACGTTAACAATTGAATCGCAACTTGGCCTTTGCATACATAATATATACGTCATTGCATGGTAACTTTGTTGCAGTTTTAAACAAATGTTGTGGTTATGCGAAGCCACAAAAACTTCGCTTGAATGTTATGTCGTCAGTGACTGATCTCGAGGTTAAGTTTTCCGTACCGTAACAGCGCCGTTTTTTTCACTATGGCTATTTCACACTCTGTGTCGTAATTCTATTGCTAAAAAGTCATTGATATTTAATTTTCTTTTTATTTATATCTTTCTTTTTTAAAAGGGCATAGAAACCTCTGTAACCTTCCCAGAGTACTGAAAGGTAAAATTTTGCAGTCAAAGAAAATATGTGTATATGTTCTTTTTTCACATTGTAATCGCTTTTAAGAATTAAATTGGCTTTTAATTGTTAGCAATCAATATTGCTATTTTTCTGTTTAATAATAATAAATAAAAAAAAAAAAAATTGGAAATGCTAGTGGTTTGCTTGGCATTTAGAAATCGGATATGGAATGTGAATACGTTTTGACTTAGTCCTAATAGTCTTCCTTTTTCATGTTTATATGACGGAGACGGAAAGGATTTCTCATTTTCCGGGGTTTTCACAACCCCAGGATTCTGAAAAAAAAACAGAACGAGCAGAACGAGTGTGTAAAAAAGTATTTTTTTATTTTAAACCTAAGAAAAGTTCAGAAAACATATTTGTAATATTTAAGATAAAAATATTTGTTCATATTTTCATTATAGACTAACATACACTACCGTTCATAAGTTTTAGACCACCAAAAAGTTCTATGAAAAGCAGGTGTTTTATTTATTTATTGGAGTACACTACTGCTGGTTTCTTTTTAAATTACATGTTATTTTGACACTGACAGCTCTTTCATGTTAAAAAAAATTGACAGAAACACAGTATTATATCTGCGCGGTACGTAATGAATCGATTTACGCTTGAACAACGTTGGAAATTTATATCGTGTTCGCCCTGAGCGTTCAGCCGAGAATATTCTCCTATTACCGAACACATGCCATACAACTCGTCCAGCAATCGATCTTTTGCGCATTAAGTTCAATAATCGTGTAATCAGACGTTTTGGTGATTTTGCTTGGCCTCCGGAATCCTTCTCTAATCAACATTCTCATCTACAGGTAGAATAGTTTTGTAGCCCTCTTTGTTCAAAATGCCTTCGATACGAACGAGATCACTAATTTCGGTGAAGGAAAAGGTTCCCCACACGAATCGATCTACCTCCATACATTACAGTGTACAGAGTACATTGCGGCAAGGCGGTTTGTTCTGCGGAATGTCGAACGAAAATCCCTTTCTTCGTGTCAAAAAGTTCGAACTTGGATGCATCAGTCCAAAGAACCCTTCTTCAGTCCTCAATGTTCCACTCTAGTCGTTTCTTCTTATTTTGGTAACTCATCCAAATTTTCCTTCCAAAGATGCCTTTTGATTGTTGTAACGGAAATTTGCATTTCTCTATTGTTGCTAGTAATCACAATGAAGTTATCTTCATGCTTAGGTTTTTTTTCTTTTACGTCCACTGCTCGAACTGGGATCAGTGCCTCCAGTTTCACGAAATCGCTTGATGGTGTAATGGACTCCAGGTTTAGCAATATTAAGTTCCTGGGAGATACGGATATCTCTTTCAGATTTACTCATTATTTTATTTATTTTAATTTTGTCCTGTTTTTTAACTTTGCACTTTAAAAACTGATAGTTAACTAAAATATTTATCGTGTGTAACCCTTTTAAATAAATCCTTTGTAGACGAGATTATGCCTAATACGAGGGACGTTCGATAATTCATTCGAAAACATGGTTTTTTCAGCAAAAAAACAATTTTATTTTTCAACACAATCTAATTTTTAACTCGATACACTTAGCCCAGTGATGCACCAACATTTTCAAGCCGTCCGAGTAATAAGATTTGTCGAACTCTGCAAAATAGGTCTCTGTTGCGGCGATAAGCTCTTCATTGGTGTGAATCTCTTACCTCTAAGCTTCATGTTTGGAAACAGAAAATAGTCGCAATGTGCTAAATCTGAGGAATATGGTGGATGGGGAAGAAATTCGTAGCGCACTTCGTTCAATTTCACCCATCGCGCCAACAGCTTTCTCATATCCAAATAATTTTACAAAATGTTGTGCACCCGATCATTTGAGATGCCCACATCATTTCAAGCAACGGTACAGAGTCCCCGTAATGTTTATCCAGCTTTACTTTGGTTTTCTTCTTATAATAATAATGTTTTATCACTACATGAAATTCACTTTTCTCCATGTTGGCAAAAATACGAGAAGTTGTCTGCTTCTATAATAATATTTTGAATGCCATCGTTTGAAGAATGTTACCACATGAAATAAACGTCAATTTGCGGCTGGCACCACCGGCAGTCGAGTTTGTACGGAATTATCGAACGCCCCTCGTATTGTCAAAAGTATTTTCACTATCATTAAAAATCGGAAATAGTTTATGTTTTATTGTCTAAATTTAAAAAAAAAGGGTTAGAAAAAATACTTACACTAGGAAAACCGATTACCCCGAAGGCTTCAAGCGTCTACATGCAAATAAAAGATGCAGGTATAATGCTTAGAGCTTAGGTCATTGTGTCAATGACCTGATTAAAAAAAAAAATAATAATTTCCTAACTGTAAATGGTTTGCTAAAAAAATAGTACAATCGAGGTGGTGGTCTTAAACTTATAAACGATAGTGTAGGTATTCCTGATACCCGTATGCAGGGATTACAATCCCTATCTACTCCTGCTTGCAATGCCCAGTCTCCGAGTATGTCTGCCGATTAAGCAGTGTCCAGTGATGATGTCTTTTTGGTTGGGGATGTTATCCCTAAGGTTTATTATTATTATTAGCTATTGCAGAGGACAGAAACAGAGAGTTTATTAGCACTGCGACCAGACAAGATCTTTTATGTTGTTTCCTTACGTTTTTAAGGCAAAGTAAAGTTAGATTTGATTTTGCATATACACTACAGGCCAAAAGTTTGAGGCCATTCTCAGTACTCGAAGGAAAAACAAAATTTAACATCGGAAAAAACTCTTTAGTAGAATAATAATCATGTAAAATGAACGTGGAACATATATGAAATCAAAATAAGAAGAAAAATATTTTCATTTTGTTCTTAACATTTACATTCGATTACATTTTTTACAATTCTTGGCATTCTAGCTATCAATTTTTAAATTGTTGCATGAGGTATATTGCTCCAGCAATCCAATAGTATATTCCACAACGCAGATTCTGATGAGGGGCATTGATCCCGGACTCTTCTATCCAATTTCTCCCACAACAGCTCTATAGGGTTTGAATCTGGTGATTGCGGCGGCCATATCATGATTTGTAAGATTTCTTCATCTTCCGTCTTTTCCAGGTAGTCTTGACAAAGTCTTGACGTGTGTTTAGGGTTATTTGTCCTGTTGAAATACGAATCCTTTGCCAATTAATCTTAGTCCAGAGGTCACAGCGTTTTCTTCTAATATTGTTTTGTATGCCTCCTTATTCATTTTTTCAATCACTCAAGCCAGATCTCCCACTCCACTTGAAGAGAAATATCTCCAGACCATAACAGACCCGCCTCTATGCTTGACCGTAGGAACCACACAGTCTGGTAGCATCTTTTGTTCAGCACTGCGTCGAACGAAAACTCTCCGTTTTGTGCCAAATACCTCGAACTTGGATGCATCGCTCCATAAAACTCTGTTGCAATCTTCTTCCGTCCAGTCCTCTTTTCTTCTAACCTTTTCTGCTTGTTTTGTGGTCGCAGTAGGGGTTTTCGAACAGCAACTCTCCAAAATAGTACAAGGACAGCGGTTTCTTTCGTGTTTCATTTATTTCGGCGCGTATTTCGGGTGCTGTCTTTCATATACTTCGTTTGCTTGTTGTGACTATTAGCCGATCCTCTGGTGGTTTTTCCTCAAGACTTCCGGTTTGAACGTGTCGTTCAATGGTACGTTGAACGCTGCACCTTGGTACCTTCAACTGCGAAGCAACTTCCCGCTGCGATTTGCCTTCTTTAAGAAAAGTGATAATGCAGATCGTTTCTCGATTGTGGTTTCCGCGACTTTTAACATTTTTAACGAGTTTTTTACTCAAGACGTGAAGAATCGCAAATAAATTCTTATGACTTCAAAGCGTGGCTTTTATGTAAGACCCTTGCAATCCAGGTCGACAAATTTAAGGATTTGAGAACCCGTTTCATGTAAGGAGTCATAAACAAGTGGTGAATCAACAAAAACTCGGAACGAACATTTTATTTATATTTTTTATTCTGCAAAAAAACCAAGAATTTAGAAATGAACTCAAATCTACCTCAAATTTTGCAAATAAGCAACAAACTAGAGATGGGCAAAAATAATCAGTTTTTTAAATAACCGGTTAATCAGCAACGGCTAATAACCGGTTATGCTTTACTTCCCGGTTATCCGACGAATCGGTTATTTATAAGAAAAATAACCGGTTATCTTATGCATATTCATTGATCCTCTGGGAACATGATATCGGCAGAAGGAATACAAGATCCACGAAAATTTAATAATTACCGCACCGCCTATGTTCTGCTACTTCAACAATTTGAAGGGTCGGCTAGCCCACCAATAAAATGTTATTATGTTATTTCACAGTATGCTTCGATGACTTCCTGCCTATCTTTTGACACGACCTTCCGATCCAGCCTATCAAGGTATCATTACATATAAAGAGTGATTTCATTACTTACTTTTTTTTAGATATCGCTCCAGTCAGTTCGATTTTGTGTTAGCCGCCTCCAGTCTTACACAAGAAATTGTTTGAGCTCCTTTCCACTTGTGTGCGCCATCTTAGTTGTGTTCTTCTTTTACCTCGTCGCCCCTCTGGGATAGATTCGGAGACTTTCCATTAATGTCCATTTGCTCTGCATGTCCTACCAATCTCAAGGGATAAATTCGAACTTCTGACCAGGTCCATGTCGCTGTACAACCGATATAGTTTGTTGTTGTATTCTCTCCTCCATTTCCCGTCGATACAGGCGGGACCAAAAATCACTTGAAGAATTTTTCTTTCAAAACAACCAAGGGTGTTTTCATCCACCTTTGATGACGTTCATGATTGGCGTATAGCAACACTCGGATTGATGGAGGTTACAATTTAAATTTGAAATAAAATACATATTTCTATGTCAATATAATGTTGAGACATTGACACTAAACATGCGAAATGATATCAACCAAACGGGCGCCACCGCTGACCCTTTGATAATACGAGGGCAAGGTGAAAAGTTATCGGCTTGACAATGAAAGACTGCGATTTTCAGTTAAAAAGTGATTTTATTTTTCTACATAATCTCCCTTGACTTCAACACACTTGGTCCAGCGTTTCTCCAAAGTGAGAGTCTGGAAGGCTGCGAAAATATTCATCTACGGCCCTCTAAACTTCTGCATTAGATGCGAAACGCTTCCCAGAAACAAATTTCTTCAAGTTTGGGAACAGATGGAAGTCTGAGGGTGCCAAATCAGGTGAATAGGGGGATGGCCGAGCAAATCGTACCCCAAATCCCGCAGTTATCCTATAGCCAACGCATACTTGTGTAGAGGTGCATTGTCCTGGTGAAAAATGATTTTTTTCTTCTTCAAGCCAGGCCTCTTCTCGCGAGTTTTGGCATCCAGCTGGTCAAGAAGGTTAGAGTAATATTCGCCTATAATTGTTCTGCCTTTCTCAAGGTAATCAATTAACAGGATCCCTTTCGTATCCCAAAACACACTGGCCATGGCCTTTCCGGCAGATGCGATCGACTTCGCTTTCTTCCGGCTTCCACCCACTGCTTCGACTGCTATTTCGTTTCTGGCGTGTAGTGGTGGACCCATGTCTCGTCCATGGTGACAAATCGCCGCACAAAATTGGTCGGATCCCTATTGAATCGGTCCAAAGATTGCCGCGAAAATCGTTTGCGCATTTGCTTTTGATCAGCATTCAGCAAATGCGGCACCCATCTTGCGCAGAGCTTTCGCATCCCTAAGTTTTTCTGCAATATGTTTCGCACCCTCTCTTCCGATATACACACAGCCTCAGTTATCTCACTCACCTTCACTCGCCTATCGTCCAGCACCTATCCTATATCATGCACTTTTTCGATGGTTTCGGGTGTGTTGCGGTTTTTGGCCGTCCTTCACGTGGGTCATCTTCGAAGGACGTGTAACCACGTTTAAATTTAGCTGCCCACGTTTTAACGGTTGACATGGAAGGAGCAGAGTCCCTGTAGCCTTTTGTCAACTTTGGGTGAATTTCCTTAGGGGCTAACCCATCCAAAACGAAGAATTTTATCACCGCACGATATTCAAGTTTATCCATTTTAGCGAAAAACACGCAAGACGTCTACTGCAAAAATTCGTGTAAAGAAACTACTTGAGAGAACAAGTTGAAACTTGTCATACGAACTAATGAGAAGTGCACCCAGGCAGGAAACATAAATTTTTGCTGATTGAAATGCCACCTCTGCGTCAGGCCGAGAACTTTTCAACTTGCCCTCGTATGTTCCCTTATTTTTCGGCATAAATCCTGTAGTAATTCATAAATAACAAGTCGTCTCATCCTTTACCGCTAGAATCGTTTGGGGGTCATTGGTATACATCTTTTCGCGTGACCGGCCATTACAAAGACGCATTAGTCTTCGCACATCCAACACTGACCTGGTTCGATACAACTTTTCCAATAATTTCTTAACCGAGACATGCAATGAACGGTTATGTATACCGACATTATTTCGCAATGCGTAAAACCATTTCCGATCCGTCAGACTGAGAATGATACACTTCACCGGATTTAATGATTCGGATTTTCGAGTTTCGTGAATCATTCTCCCCGACTATTCTATATTAGGGGTGATAAACATGCAAGCAAGGAGCAATTATACACCTTGTCTACCTCTTGTATTGTGAGGCACGTGTATATTATTTTACACATTTTCCTGTAGCACTGCGCTCGCATTGCAATGTCAACAAAGAAAAGACTTCTTCTCAAGATTACCGTGCTCTGCGAGCGTACCTTTGATGTCTCGCAAATAAATCACTTGTGTATTCCGGTACTTAACTCGTTGTTTTGACTTGGTATTTTTACCCCAAAATTAAAGATACGTTAGCAATGGTCCATTTAGATAGAAATCTCGAAAATAGCTCTAACGATTTTGTTCAAATTTTGATATTTGAGTTATGGTGGATTTATGTTAACAGATGACGTACAAGATTTTTGGTATGCGTATAACTGTACTTTACTTGGCAAGGTCACGTCATACCAAGTATTGCTAATTGTCAATTTCGAATTTTAATATTTAATAAACAAAATCGTTTTAATGACTTTGTTTAAATTTCAAACGGAGTGATTTTCAAATAACAATAATATAGGTGCAATTACGAGTGACCCAGTCGTGTACTTTATTCTTGTTACCAAGTAGCGAATGATAATAGAGCCATCTATTTACGACAATATATTTAACTTTTCTTTTCCGCTTAATAATTTAAACTATCCTATTCTATCTATCTAGCCAGCTAACTCAATCCTTAGCTAAGTGGTTCCAATTTGGCACACCAGGATTTTTAAATTACTTTATCACATGTGCACATAACTTTAGGAGATATCTTCCTTTACCGCATCATCTCTTCGGTGTGGATTCTAAGACTTCCGCATTCAAGCCTTTATCCCAACCCCTACAGTTTATAGTTGTACCATCGCCTCCATGTTCCGTTAATATAAATTAAACCAAAAATTCCTCAGAAAATAAAGAAGAATTCAGTAATACCCATAATAATGTACAACAGGACAAGGATGATGATTAGGCTTTACTATTCATTGCTTTCTTAGCTCAAAGAAACAGCGGTTGGTTAGAGTGACTCTTCGCTTTATCTCTGTGTTCTTTTTTATATTTAGCTATCCAGCCTTTAGAGACTGGATCAAAATATTTTATCAATTTGTTCATAGTTAAATAGAAAACTGTAATAGAACAACACTTTCTCCATATGTATACCACATAATCAGCAGAATACCTGACATCGAAATGTATAGAAATCTCCTGTATCTAGCGACGGAAATGTTTGAACGCTATCATTGAGCCGGATATCCGCCGGCTTGTATCCGATGCCGGATATGTGTGAAATGGGGAGAAGTGTATAAAACACAATGAGGTCGTTTACTCGTTGTCGGTGTCAGATATACGAGTTTTTGGTATCGGATATCCGATCTCGGATACTCGATGCCGTATATGTGTAAAACAGGTTACTTGGTGTAGTCAAGTAATCATTTTAGTCATATACATACACATATATTGTCGCAAAAATGAATGACAAAATAAAAATTAAATCGTTACGCTTCCATTGCGAGCGCAGCTTCATAATTAGTTTAATCAAAGAGTTTGCATTTTATTCGTTGATATTTTTAAATTTATATGTTTCTCTATATATCTTTATCACGGTAGAAGTGCACTATTAATATGTGAGTTTCAGCTTTCACTATCTTCAATTAACTGTAAATTGTTTATTTAAAAAAAAGAAGAAGCAAATAAACACAGAAAAGTAGATTTGGAGCCTTAACAAGGTATGTAACAGTGAAATTACATAAAATATTAAAAAAAAAAAAAAAAAAATTACGTATCTTGTTTTGGTTCGTAGATATGAATTCCTGCGATTGACATTCATTTAAAATCATTACGTTCTTGCTTTTTCTTAATTTCAGGATGAAACACCGCAAGGATTCTTTGAAGATCATGGTCTTGGTTAAATTTTTCACTTGTCATATGATATTGGCAAACCTCACTCCTTAACATTTTATTTTTCTTTTAAATCGAAACGTCCTTTAAGCATTTTATAGTACATAAGTACATACATTGTTTTTCTTATAGATTTTCTTTGGGAAACAGATTTTACATATTGCTATATATATTTTTAAGTTAAATATTTTTATGTTTTATACATTTTTAGATATTATAATTTACAAGGTATTTGCTCAATTATAAAAGGAAAAATAAAGAAATTACCGGTTTAATGCAAAAGAATTGTTTTAATTTATGTACGCAAATGCCTACCAACTGTTTCCAGCTATCATTCTCCTATCAAATGGAGAAACAAACATATTTTAACTTCAACAAAACAACTTGAAAATAAATAGTTATAACTAGAATATTATCAGCTTCAAAATAGATAGTTTGCACTTTAAAGTAACTACCGTTAGGGAAGCTGCTCGTTGCCGTTGAATTTAATATCGCTGCCGCGAGCGAAGTGAATCGTTCATCCCGAAATGAACATGGGCACCAATTATTTTTTTATGTTAATTTATTTATTTTACAATTTTTGTTTATACCCAATCCACAGTTAGTATACTGATACCTGATATAATTTGTATCAAAGAAAAATAATAAAGATACACCTTAAAGTGTAAAGTACACTCCGGGACAAAACGATAAGACATCCTCACAGATTCTTAAGAAAAAAATGTGTGCGTAACATTTGCTAAATCTGATTGAATCTCTAGGTAATAGGATGTATTTCTGGAAAAATCCTTAATTTTCTTGTTTTTGAAAGATAGGACATGTAGATCATTTTGTGTCGATACTTCGTTCAGTAAGGATGTATTTAAGTAAACATTGATAAAAATAGTTGTGCTCTTGTTTTATTATCATTTGGTGTTACATTTGATAAACTTTATTCATAAAAGGTCTAGCTGAAATACAAACAATTTTAAAATTTAGAAGTGAAGTATGGCAAAAATATGAAAGTCAGTGAAGAGAAGTCGGACAGGAGTGAGAAATTTAATGAACGATACCGAAAATTATAGCAAAAGAAAGTCTCCAAGAAGACAACCAGTGTTAACTCCAAGAGAAATACGTGTGATTTTGGGGGAAGCTTCAAATTCTTCTTTAACGTCTCATCAAGTAGCAGCTATAGCGGGAGTTAAAACCAACATAAAAAATGTTAGGAAAATTTTACGAAAAGGGAACATCTGTATGGGCGAAAAGTGTTTCGGAAGCCAAATTTAACCGAAGCTCACAAAACTGTTTAGAATTTTCTCGCAGTCATTGCCATTGGAAGAAAACGCGGAGAAGTCATTTTCACAGATAAAAAAAAGTTCAATTTAGATTGTAAAGAACAACAAATTTTAAGTCGTCGTCAAATGGGTGAAGGTGCTGTAATGGTATGGGCTAAAATTGGCTAAAACGGTATATTAAATCTGACGCGCAATCTAAGTCAACCCATTTTATTGACAGATAAAATAAAATTTAATATTTTTCAAAGTTTTTTTTGCTATATTTAAGAAATTATTTGCTATACTTTCCGATTATTTATGAAGAATGATTTGCGGCTGGTCCTGTCAACCCAATTTTGCAATATATTTTCGATGGTTCGTGGCTCTATTTCACGCTTAAATCGTTTCTGGATTGCCAGCATAACATCGATCTTAAAGGCACCCCACAAAGAAAAAGTCCAACGGCGTCAAATCGCATCCCCAAGGTCTTTATGCATAATTTTCCTCAGGCTAGTGCGGCTAATGTTCAGTTGTTGAGATCTGTGGCGAGTTGAGGATTCAGGCTTAGGCAATATTCTATGCTGAACGCACAGGACGAAGACGAGGATAACTCCTGTTATCAATTAGCATACCAATCTCACAAATTTGAGTACAGCAGGCACGGTTGGTGCATTATTTCGACCGACATTTCTTTTCAAAATTCGCACTGTTTTGGCAACACAGCATTCACTTTGGAAATATGTTTTCAATATTTTCCAACGTTGTTAAAGCGTAAATCGATTCATTTTGTACCACGAATATATAATACTGTGTTTCTGCCAATTTTTTCAGCACGAAAATGACATGTAATTTAAAAATAAACCAGCAGATTGCCCACCATTAATATATTTTTGGGAGTCTACGTTATTATTTCTCTATGTTACAAACCCTCAACACCAACAACCTCGAAGCGAAGTAGAGTGCCGGTCATTCAGCCTCAACGCTTAGTATCATCGGCCTTTTCAACGAAGGCGCTAACACGGGACATTAAAAAATCCCTAAAATGATAAGAGAAATGACACCACTCATCGATTGTCCCAGTGATGTTGTTGAAAAATCTTATACGTTCACCAACAACTTCGAAACAATTTTCCCCACAAGAGAATCTTGGACGAATGAAATGACGACAAGAAACTCCAATGGGTTATCGGTATATACAGACGGCTCTAACATATCAGGGGAACTAGGGGCTGGCATCTTTTGTGCTAACCCACCGATTGAACTTGCTATTCAACTAGGACCATTTGTAACGGTGTTCCAAGCAGAAGTCTGCAATTATGAAAGCAACTGAAATACTCGCAGAAGACACCAGCGAAGAGAGGCAAATCGACATCTGCTCGGACAGCAAAGCAGCAATTAGCGCGATCACAAACCCTATATCAAAATCACGACTAATAAAGGAGTGCAAAATTACATTGAACTTACTTGCAAGGCACTTACCACAACCAACCAAGTAAATTGCAGTTTAGCAAAAATCTGGCTCGTTTGCAGTTTAGATACCTACCTTGAATAAATGGCCATAGAGATTAGCAACTCATTTACATATATACATACATTTAAGCTCATTATTTAAAGACCATAATTTAGTCACTTTTTAAGGAAAAATTTATTTTGGTAAAAACATACAATTATCAATAGTAATTTTACTTTTTTGTATAATAAAATTACAAATCAATATGCTAGCAACAATTTTTCATTGAAAATACAAATACATACATATATATTTTTTCTTTTGAAAAAACGCGCATATAAAAAGCTTAGCTTCTACCGATTTGTTTTCTTTCTTACAAAAATAACTTAAATTTAGATAATATTTCGAATGCTTTTTGTTTTTAATTTTGAGAAAAAGTTAATTACATACACATATGTATGTTTCATGTAACAGATTGTACATACATATGAGTTTTAAAAATGTTGCTTTTTGCTTTGTATGCCCTTTTAGTAACTATCGTTTATTCTACATCTACTTTATTGTTTTAGTTCAGGGGTTGGTGACATTTAAGTCAGGTTTCCGATGTTAGAGTAATGGCTTTACTCTGGTCTTTGTGTTTCAATCAGCGTTAAATTAATTTTAGCCGACTTTTTTAACGGATACAGCATGTTCTAGAGAAACGTGTCTCTAATTACTTCTTTTGCTTTTCTCATACACGCATGTTTATAATCAAATTATCTGCGTTCAATTGCCGATCGCGTACACATTCATACATTGGCGGGAAAAATATCACATTACAAACTGAGTACCGTTTTCGAAAAGCGTTTTGAAAGAGATTTCTTGGCAACACAAAACAACGATATATGAAAACATCGAAGGCGCTTGTGAAAAAGTGGATAAAGACAATAAAGTGATTTGTGAATTGTTCCAGAAAAGCCGAACAAGAAGCCTGAGGAAAGCAAAGGAAAAATGATATAGAAGAGGAGTTTGAGTGCCCATGTACACAATAAGGCGCCGCTTGGCAAAGTCTGGGACCAAGAACAGAGATACCTACCCTAAATCTCTACTGACCGTAAAACATATCGCAAAAACTCTGAGTTGGGCAACAAAGAACTGGGACCAACATTATACATATTTACAGATAAAGCATCTTTTCCCGTCAATAATTATTGGAGGAAAGCCTGGACAAAAAAAATGAAAAGTTGCTGCAACGAACAGTGAAACATCCAGCAAAGGTTGATGTTTTTGGCTGCCTCTCGGCCAAAGGATTCAGAAAGCTAATAGTGTTCACAAGGAACCTCGATGGTCAATTCTTGGTCAAACTATACCAGAAGGGTTTGCTAAAGTCTTAATGTACAGGCCTGACAATTGCGACTGGATCTTGCAAGATGAAGGATTCAAAACATCGGCATCGTCTATGCACTTGTTTGAAACAGGAAAATGGTATAACAACGTTAGATTGGACGTCGCAGAGTGCTGATGTGAATCCAATAGAAAATGTGTAGTCACTAATGAAGCAAAAGTTTGGAAGAAAAATGCTTTGCTTGTTTGAACTTTATTTTATTTATTACAGCGGAGAATTGCAAATATTCAATAAATACTAAATTCAGATATGCATGTTTATGCAAATCAGACAAAAATGATGATTTCATACAAAATATTTGCATTTTGAAAGAGATGCTCCTTTCTGCAGGATCCCCGTGCACTTTTGAAATCCGAGTTTTTGTAGCATTTCGAACTTATTCCAGAAAGGTTTTTTTTTTTTCTTCGACGGTTGCCTCCTTATCACTAGGTTTTTTTTTTTTAGTCTATGTCTAGAGATTAATTGGGTTATTAATCGCACGACGTAAACTGGAAAGACAGACAGAGAGAAAGGAAGAAATATTGTTGTACTGGTTTGAAACTCAGGTGGTATTCGTGCTTATCATGACTAAAATTCCCCCGAACTTTTTCTCTCATCGGGAAACGAGGTAATAAGAAACAATGTTCGAAAGCGAAAGGAAGAAGTTCTCCTTATTGTGAATAACTTTCCGGTAGAAATTTTCTCAGAATTTCCCTCGAACTTTTTCCGTAATTTTTCTGGGGAAAATTAAACAAAGAAAAACAAGTTCGCATATTTGCCGCTAAATTTTAGAAATGTAAGTATTTTTGTTTGAGTTTTGATGAAAATATTTATAAGAGTGCATGTATTTACATTTATAGACTTTTGGTAGCCACCTTCCGCAAAAAAAAGCAAGCACTCAGCTTTACTATAGGAGGGATTGCGAACGATTTTTTTGATGGTGGCAAGGATTCTATTAAAACATCCAATAGGTATTTAAAAACAGCTTTGTTTACTCTAAAAGTACTGCTGGAATTTTGCAAAAACGAATAAGCTTACATGGTTGGTGCCACTTCCAGAGGATTCGATTTGTCTCACTATTTTGTCTTTCTTGTTCCTCCATAATTAGTACGTTAACAGCAGTTCTAAACATAATTATTTTTTTTTTCTTTTTCAATAAATAATCAAACTAATTTCTGATAAATGACGGCTGTTAAATTTTTCGAACATTATTTCGAATTCAGTCCGGGGGAAAAAAAATTCCGATGGAATTTTACAATAGCAGTAACTTTTTCCCGGGAAGGAAAAAGTTCCCTCGGAATTCATTATAGGGGTTATTAAGTTTTAGTAAACTCCTATGATGGCATCCATATAATGGGGGAGCAGTTTGTTTTGTTGCTGTTGTCATTGCTTTGTGATTTACAGTTATTTTTTTGTCCGTCCTCATGATGTCTTTCAGGATCTACTTGCATTTGACCAGCCTACTGCCAGTGTCATTCCTTCGCAGTAGATATATCATAAGCTTTCGCAATTGATTGACTTTTTATCAATTTCATACGAAGTAAATAGATGATTCATGACGTCAGGATTTCAACCGTATACCTTCAGCGCGACAAACGACTAGATTACATAATAAGTACATAATAAAAATGTCGCTGTGTCAGTCTGTTTGTAAGAAACCTGCTAGTCTCGAGAGCCACTGATGCGGTTTTCATTATCCTATTCTTTGAAATGTGCGCAGTATTCTTAGGAGCCTGAATGGTGGACATAAACGTCACAAAAGAATTGTTGTTGATGTACGAACAACTTGCAAAAACTATAGGAGATACCATCGATAAGTTGTATGGGAGATACATATGTACGTGTATGTACATGAATCTTGAATAGTTGTACAAAAAAAAAAAAAATTAAGGGATGATCATATCCCCGAATCAATAGGAAACTCACAATCATTAATTATTTTTTAGCCCAGGCGATGCCACGCGGGTCAGCTTTTTTTTTATAATCTTCTCTCAGCAAAGGCGAACCTATAACGCGGGGACAGCGGAACGAGATGCTTGTAGTGGATGCCTGTTGGTTATGCTTTTGAATAGCTAGAGTTTACAAATTGCACGTCTCTGTAGCTGTTAAATAGATGAAGAGAATGCTTTTGGGATAGAGCGTCATGTGTGAGAACAATACTCAAACCGCCGTCTAACTTGTGATTTTTATAGAAGAACGTAACAGGTTGTAAAGTATCTCTTTGTTCTAAACAGGTGTCTCGTGCCATCTTACACACGAGTTGGCTGTAACACCATGAAGATGCGTTTTCTGTGGTACTGTAGACGTGTTCTTTATGGAAAACACAGTGAATTGGGGTTAATTCGCATTGAAGTCCGCTAAGCTGGTGTATTTATCAGTCAGTAGCGAAAACCAATTTTATTTGTAATCTCAATCTACAATACTATTTTATTGTTAATCTCTGATAGGCCAAGCCATTGAAGTTCAGCTAAAGCCAATTTTCATTATACCAGTCCAATACCTTCCCGCAACAGTAGCTGCAGAGAGCAACATACTAGCGACCTATTGCAACTAATGTACTGCAATGGCTGTTAATTTTACCAAAACTGTTTACCATCTTGTTACCTGAATTGTTACCTGACCATTTCTCTTTTTTTAAATTTTCTTTGATAAATAATTAAAAGAATGTCTTATATACAATTTGTCATGTCAATAAATTTGTTTTTTTTTTTAATTGCTATAAATGTGAAATAATAATATAAAAAGAAAAATGCTCTTAATAGTCGTCACATAATATGTAAATGTAAAAATCAATCTTAAAGCTAACGTAAAGAACTAAATAAGCGTTAAATAAATTTAAAATTACTTAAAGTACACATTTTGCGTTGTGTTGTGGAACACAAAAGGAAAACGAAGACTAAAAAGAAAAAAAAATGCAAAACTACATAATGCGTCAAAATTTTAGTTTTGTTTCTCCTACAAACAATTTGAATTATGTTTGTGTTAATTGTTTTCTTGTTTTTTTTTTTTTTTTTTTGTTACAAAAATATTTTGCTTTCTAGACAATATTCTCCTCATCTATCATTCTGTTTTTTAACATATAATATACAAAATACAATATAAATGTTTAGGAGGCGGCATTTTTTTAAATCTGCCGCTCGTCCTTTGCTGTTAGCTTATTGATCAACTCCTGTAACGGAGCCAACTCCTTACGTTCAATTAAATCGAACTCTTGCACAAAAAATATGAAATGTTTAAAGGAGGTGTTCAAGTGAGCCTCCTCACCAAGTGTTACCACTTCTGAGAAATGCTGGTGATAGATATGTGCATATACTCGGAAGAGTCGTTTTAGTATTGTCTTGGCAATTGATAGGAAATTCTTCGGGAAGGGTATACCAATTTTCGAAGGGAACAATGTTTCGTCGTCCAGTTGATCTTGTACCCATGTCATTAGGTAATCGATGTATTTGGGTGCACTGCATTTGATGGGTTTTTTCACCGCCTGACCATCGGCCCATAGGTACTCGTATTTTGGTCCAGCCGACATATTGCCACAGCTCTCTTCTGTACAGAATTCAGTGATGGTCCCGTAGAGCATGTTTATTTGATTAAAGAAATCAACGGCTGTAAGAAGAAAGTGAGAAATTAAGATGAATAAACCCATGGAGAAAATTAGATACTATTATCTACAAGGAAACCAAAGTATGAGAAATTGTGACAAGTTCAGGCTTTACACTACTTCCCTAGCAACCGTAGCCTTTCGTCAAAGATTCGCAGAACCTTTTATTGCAGTCATCGGATCTCGGCTTTCTGAATAGCATGTACAATATATTCCGCGCTTTTTGACTTGCAGAAAGATTCTGGGACTCTGTATACCTTGGCTCTGCTATCAGAAGAAAAACTATTACCAATAGCTCTTTCTTTGTGCTGAGAAGTCAATTCAGTAGCAAGGCCCTATTCCGAAGAACTAAGGAGATTCTATATAAGTCCTTCATAATCCCGGTCCTGCTCTACGGCGCTGAAGCATGAACTACATCGAAAGCGGATGAAGATATCGTTGATCTTTTCAATAGAAAAAAAAAATCTTCCCGTTTACGTTAACGGGCTTTGGAGGAGGCGGAGACTCAACGACGAACTGTACGAGCTGCACAGCGACATCAACCTGGTCAAAAAAAAACTGCGCATTGATCGTTTGAGATGGCTAGGGCATGTAGAGCGAATGGACGCCAACACTCCGGCCCACGGAGTCTTCGAATCTAATCCGAAGGGACGACGCAGGAGAGAAAGACCTCGCCTTGGGTGGCGCGCACAAGAAGAAGGGGATCTCAACCAACTTGGAGTGCACAATTGGAGGCAGTTAGCTAAGGACCGGGCTAACTCAGATTCATTAAGTTTTCCTGTACGATGGACAGGACAAGATACTAGTTTTGGTGATTTGATGTCTAACGATCACACCTATGTACGCAAAATTTTTGACGCTAGGACTGAAAACTACTCTATCATAAAACTCTGAATATTAATTTGATGAATATTAAGAAATTTGCGGAGAAATTGTGCGATACACAAATTTTTTTCAACTTCGTTACGCTCTTGGGCTCTCACTATGGATAATACATAATGCTCTGATATTTCTACAGTATCAGTTTGTGACATAGAAGCAGATTAGGATGTTATGCGCTTTACTGTTTGCTATGAGATACGGAAAGCAATTCACTCTAGACGATCCTAACTACAGAACAACTCAATTTTATTGTTCAATGAAATTTTGCTTGCTGGATTCTGGAGCTGAAGAATTGGTAACGAATCAGTGACAGATTTGTTGGTGTTCAGAACTTCTGTTTTTAGCTGACCATGGTTCATGGCTGTATGCGGAAAGCGATATGCAAAGAAAGTATTCAAAACACTTGCTTTGCCTCTTCACTATGTTTTTCCTCTGAGAAATACAAAATAATGAAATTCAAGTGCATGCAAAACCAAATTTGAATATTTTTCCTAACGCATACCCACACACCGAATGACCATGCACTTTCAGTGCGACTGCTTGCCGCCTGAATGTCTGTTCCTACAATTTTAGAAAAAGTGCGAAAATCAAGTGGAATCATTGTAAGTCACTTTTGAAGTTGGCTTTCCCCATATCTATCAAACGAGTGAATTATTTGTATGTTTTATTCTTATTTAGTACCAGACTGAAGATGCAGAGACATGGTCAACAATTAGACAGATTGAAAGCAGCTCTTGAAGAAAAACGGCCAGCATCGGTCCATCGCCCAGGCATACTCTTTCAACAAGACAATGCAAGGTCACATGTTGCAAGAGAGACAACCCAGGAAAGCCACGGCTTTATTCGGGATATTATGTATCATTCATCGTACTCTCCTGATATTGCCCTCGGCTATTACCATACCTCCAAGAGCTTGCAGAATCATTTGAGCACTACTTCTAAAGCAAAGGGATTTCACAAATCTGGCATAAAACAATTACCAGTACGTTCAGAAGCCATCATTAGGAATGATATTATGACGACTGAAAATGCTACGTTTTCTTTTTAATTTGCATAGGACACACGAAAACCCGCATTATTTATGGAATGACCTGGCAGATGGTCAAAATGGAATGCTAAGACTGGATATGGTTTTCCAAAAACAAACACGAGAAAGCGCTGTGTCATCACTTGGTCGATAATTTTACCTTTAAAGAAATAGTCAGTCAATTATTATTTAACCTTACAGCAGCCTTGAAGCGATTACGATTGGGGGATTCACCCAAATAAAAATATATTCAGACAAGTTTATACAAAGAAATATCCTACAAGAAGAGGTTTAAGAATGTTGTAGAAGCGAAATTCTATGTCTGTGTCCGATTAGGAGGAAAGTTCAAAGTACGATGCTTTTGTCTGATACCAAAATAAAATCATTTATTAAGAGGGATGTCCTTTATAAAGGGTTGTTCGTTAAGAGAAGTTTCACTGTACTCCTTTTGAAATTACATATATACATATCTGTTTGATTCAATCTCATTACTCACTTCCGTATTGAAATTGCTAAAGCTGTAGTTCATGTTCATTTAATCCCTAGGGATTCCAAGAGGTGTTTCCTTGCATAGTTTCCCATTTTCTGTGTCCTATTGCTCTTTTCGCAGCACGCTCAATTGCGAGCAGTAAAGGTGTTAGATAAATGATCAACTTCATAGCCACTATGGGACATGACCTCATTCAGTTTCAGTTTATTAAACAAAGTGCAAGTAAGACTTAGTCTTTTATAGTAAATTAACAATAAGAAAAAGACAACTATGACCAAAACATTATTCATTACCCCTGATATGCATATACAAGCCAATCTCTGTACAATGTGAGTACGATCCAAAAGTTCGTAAACAAGTTTGACTACTAGAGCAGTATGATTATGAACTGATGATAAAGTTAGGTTTGTATTAAAAGTGGTACACCAAAATGAAATTAATCAAGTAACTACCAAATTTCATGTCTTAGGCGATATGAAGGTGTTCGATGTTTGCCGTATGGTCGACTGAATGTCTTCTGCTTTCCACTCTTTTACTCTCTCAGTAGTAAATCATCTACTCCAAATTTCTATTGTCATTTAAATGACGTGGCCTTAGTACCGAAAAATATTTTGGCGAGATAACTTATGTTCTTGGAGAAACTTTAACATCTCGTAGAACGAAAACATCAACATCTCGGCAGTTTACATCGAATTATGGCTGATCATCAATTATGAAGGTTTTTGCTCTCTGGCTCCGTTGGTAGAAAAATGATGACCGAATTTTGTTGGGAAAAACGAGTTTAGTAAAGGTAGTGCTTGAATATCAGCGGACTCATAAATCTACGACCATTCCACCTACACCACGATATGGAGTATGGTGGAGCATTGACATAAATCTTTTAGATCATCCTCCGTACAGCCCAGATCTAGCCTTTTGTGACTTTGATTTATTCCCTATGTAAAAATGTGCCTCAAAGTCCATCACTTTTCCACTGAAGGGGGGCTAATTGGAACATTTTTCGAGGAGTCTGATTGGTTTCTACCTGTGAGAAGTGCATTACCAAACATACAGAAAAGTTAGAGTCCGTCTTGAATGGATCGTATGATACCTTATACCTCATCTTCTAACCCATGTTTAATAAAGTGTGCTTGACGATGAGAACTATTTAACTGTTGTTACGACGCGGCTGTCATAATTTTCAACACGAGAATTCACTAGTACGTCAGAGATTTCATAACCTACAATTCCTCTATGACCCGGTAGCTAAATAAGGAAAACCCCGTTCAATTTGGAAAGCTTATTTAGTCTGTTTTTACATTCAAGAACAATCTTTGAGTAACTTGTGGAAGTCTCGAGTCCCTTGAGTGCAGCTGTCACTGCGAATGCTGACACTTTAGTAAACAGATACTTGAAAAGAGAAGAGCTCGTAGAAAATGACAAGCGACAAGATATCCCGGCGTTAAAACCATATTTAATAGACTTAATAACAGACTTAAAAAAAGTATCACTGAATTCAAAAATGATTCTCTAGCTAAATACCTTTGTAATCTCACGGCTGACAAAGTCACGGACTACTACCTTTGGAAGGCTGCTAAACATTTAAAGAGACTTCAAGCGCAAGATCCCCGTTGAAAACACCTGATGGGAAATGGATCGGCGATCCAAAAGAAAAGTTAAACTCTTTTGCCAGCACCTTTCAAATGTTATCAAACCTTTTCCACCTAGCTTAGCAAATGAAAATCTTGATTTCTATAACAGACTAGATGAAAAGGAAATTCCTTATGTTGCGTTAAGAGAGATCAGAACATGTATTCAGAAACTAAATAATAGGAAGTCACCAGGTTATAATCTTATAACTGCTCAAACCTTGAAAGAACTGACCTCCACTGCATTGTTGAAACTCAAGCTTATAATTAAGCTCATCCCCACCCACCAATTCGGGTTTAGAAATAGACAATCGACGATAGACCAAGTGCATCATATAACTAATGTTATAGAAAAGGCACTGAAAGGAAAACAAATTTGTTCTGCAATATTCGACGTTGCGCTGGCTTTTGATAAAGTGTGACATAAGAGTTTAGAGTATAAACTTCATAGGGACCTACCTAGACAGTACTATGAGATACTTAAATCTTATATAGCATATAGATTCTTTAGAGTTCGCTATGGTTCAGCATACTCTGAACTTAAAGAAATACAAGCAGGTTCTAGGACCCACCCTATACTTATTATACACTAGTGATATACCGCATGGGAGTGATACCATAATAGCCACATTTGCAGACGACACTGCTCTCTATCAACAGAAGGATGTGTGGCTAAAGAAACAGAAAAGCTACAAAAATTCAGTTAACGAGATATGTGATTGGACGCAGCGATGGCGAATCAAACTTAATGAGTCAAAGTCCACCCATATCAATTTTACAAATAAAAAAAAAAAAAACGAATGTTCCCGTGGTTATTAATAACCAAGTAATTCCTTACTCTAACACAGCTAAGTATCTGGTTATGAATCTGGATGCTAAACTGAAATGGAAGAAACATGTGGAAAAGAAAGTAGAAGACCAAAAAAGAGCACCACAGTTCTATTCACCTAAAGAAGAAAACGAGAATGTTTAAAAGCACCCACACTTTTTGGTGAAACAATAAAATTCTCTAACACTTGATGAAAAACTTACTTGGAATTCTCATCTCACCAACGCCATAGATATGGCTATGGCTTTACCCAGCGGTAGCAAAACCAATCGTCACATATGCAGCAAACTCAATAAACTTCAAAGGCTAGCTTGCGTATGCACAACAGGTTGAATGCAAACTACTCCTAATTCAGCGCTGGAGGTAATTCTAAACCTCCCACCCTTCATCTTAATAAAAAGACTAAAGCTATGGTTAACGTCTTCTTGCTCAACGCTGAAGATAACTCAAACTCCAACCTAGTTCACTCGGACATTGCGCAATAACTTAACAATAATGAACTACTAGGTATAAGAATTACAGACAAATATCTGCCAAGATTTAACTTCAGTCGCAACTGCAAGGTGACATTCCCAAATCGCAATAACTGGGACCAGAACAAATCTGCATTTGCCAACGATTCTCATGTATGGTACTCAGATGGATCCAAGACATATAGTATAAAGGAGTTGGGGCTGTTACAAATACCTTCATCCACTCGAGTAAGGAAAAATGTAACTTCGTATTCCAAGCCAAATCTTTGCCATAGAAATATTCATCAGAGAAAATACAAACAGATCTATAACCAATAAGTACATTTATATCTTATCAGATAGCAACGCTGCTCAATTAGCAATTAAGGCGTACGAAACAACATCCAAACTAGTATGGGACAGCCTTTAACTACTCATAACGCTAGCCAGCAAAAAGTTCATTTTATTTGGGGGCCAGGACACAGCGGACATGAGGGAAATGAAATGGATGAATTGCTAGCCAGAACAGAAGCTGCATCAACCTTTAGGATGCCAAGACCACTCTGTGGATTACCAGTTAGTACAGCAAAAAGCTGTATAAAAAACTGGCTAGAAAAAAAGCGCATCATTACTGGATGGAAACTGAAGGTAATAGACAAGCCATTATCTCCCACAAAAGAACGACACAACTCTTACAGCTAACTAGGAGTCAGATTCGGATAGCCACAGGATTCCTCAGAAGCAACTGTCAAGTCAAAAAACATCTCATGGCTATAGGGATAGCGCAAGACAACATATGCAGAATATGTAACGAAGACGAAGAATCAGCAGAACATATCTTATGTCACTGTGACTGTCTAACCAGGACACGTCATCGTAACTTAGGTAAATTCTACCTTGAAGCAGATCTGCTAGCTCACTCAAGAATATAGTCGAATTCATCACCAACAATCTACAATCTCCAATCTAAGTCGAAATTCAATGTAGCAATGATCCAAAAGATAAATCTCTTCAAGAACACCTCACCTTGTGATAGAGTCACACATCTTTCTGTTAGAAAGAGTTAGATCAATCACTCCCCACCTTCTGCTCGTGACAAAAGTCGGCTTGTTACCAACATTACTAATGGCAAGATCAGAGGAAAGAATAAATTCTAGCAACTTCTCACCATTGGAGTTACATTTACTGGTACCCCAATGGGTGTCTTTGAAATTAGCATCACAACCAATAATCAGTCCGAAAATGTTGGATTCATCAGTTCTCTCGACGGAGGAGGACTAGAGTCGTATGGAAGATAAGCGGAAATAATAACTGCCTCATGGCGCTTTTCCTCACTAAGATAAGACCCTTAAGTCGCTATGACTACAGAATTGTCTCAACATTGACGATCGAGTGTGGCACGATCATGCAGGCTCGTGGCCGTTTGTCATCACCTGGTTGTTAGGTTAGGTTCAAGTGGCTGCCGACGGAGGAGGCCTAGAGTCGGTCCATTGTTATACCACAGGATCAGGGGATTTCTCCCGTCCTACCTTAGAACCAAATACAACTACTAATGAAACGATGGAGGTTCCTAACATTCGTGTTAGCCAGTTCACAGAGGCTGTCGTGGAAGAAAGCTCCCAAGTGAAGTCTTTTTCTGACAGAGAGAGCCGGACAAGTGTAGAGGAGATGGAGGGTTGTCTCCTCCTCCTCCTCCTCGTCAGTGACAGATTTGTTGGTGTTCAGAACTTCTGTTTTTAGCTGACCATGGTTCATGGCTGTATGCGGAAAGCGATATGCAAAGAAAGTATTCAAAACACTTGCTTTGCCTCTTCACTATGTTTTTCCTCTGAGAAATACAAAATAATGAAATTCAAGTGCATGCAAAACCAAATTTGAATATTTTTCCTAACGCATACCCACACACCGAATGACCATGCACTTTCAGTGCGACTGCTTGCCGCCTGAATGTCTGTTCCTACAATTTTAGAAAAAGTGCGAAAATCAAGTGGAATCATTGTAAGTCACTTTTGAAGTTGGCTTTCCCCATATCTATCAAACGAGTGAATTATTTGTATGTTTTATTCTTATTTAGTACCAGACTGAAGATGCAGAGACATGGTCAACAATTAGACAGATTGAAAGCAGCTCTTGAAGAAAAACGGCCAGCATCGGTCCATCGCCCAGGCATACTCTTTCAACAAGACAATGCAAGGTCACATGTTGCAAGAGAGACAACCCAGGAAAGCCACGGCTTTATTCGGGATATTATGTATCATTCATCGTACTCTCCTGATATTGCCCTCGGCTATTACCATACCTCCAAGAGCTTGCAGAATCATTTGAGCACTACTTCTAAAGCAAAGGGATTTCACAAATCTGGCATAAAACAATTACCAGTACGTTCAGAAGCCATCATTAGGAATGATATTATGACGACTGAAAATGCTACGTTTTCTTTTTAATTTGCATAGGACACACGAAAACCCGCATTATTTATGGAATGACCTGGCAGATGGTCAAAATGGAATGCTAAGACTGGATATGGTTTTCCAAAAACAAACACGAGAAAGCGCTGTGTCATCACTTGGTCGATAATTTTACCTTTAAAGAAATAGTCAGTCAATTATTATTTAACCTTACAGCAGCCTTGAAGCGATTACGATTGGGGGATTCACCCAAATAAAAATATATTCAGACAAGTTTATACAAAGAAATATCCTACAAGAAGAGGTTTAAGAATGTTGTAGAAGCGAAATTCTATGTCTGTGTCCGATTAGGAGGAAAGTTCAAAGTACGATGCTTTTGTCTGATACCAAAATAAAATCATTTATTAAGAGGGATGTCCTTTATAAAGGGTTGTTCGTTAAGAGAAGTTTCACTGTACTCCTTTTGAAATTACATATATACATATCTGTTTGATTCAATCTCATTACTCACTTCCGTATTGAAATTGCTAAAGCTGTAGTTCATGTTCATTTAATCCCTAGGGATTCCAAGAGGTGTTTCCTTGCATAGTTTCCCATTTTCTGTGTCCTATTGCTCTTTTCGCAGCACGCTCAATTGCGAGCAGTAAAGGTGTTAGATAAATGATCAACTTCATAGCCACTATGGGACATGACCTCATTCAGTTTCAGTTTATTAAACAAAGTGCAAGTAAGACTTAGTCTTTTATAGTAAATTAACAATAAGAAAAAGACAACTATGACCAAAACATTATTCATTACCCCTGATATGCATATACAAGCCAATCTCTGTACAATGTGAGTACGATCCAAAAGTTCGTAAACAAGTTTGACTACTAGAGCAGTATGATTATGAACTGATGATAAAGTTAGGTTTGTATTAAAAGTGGTACACCAAAATGAAATTAATCAAGTAACTACCAAATTTCATGTCTTAGGCGATATGAAGGTGTTCGATGTTTGCCGTATGGTCGACTGAATGTCTTCTGCTTTCCACTCTTTTACTCTCTCAGTAGTAAATCATCTACTCCAAATTTCTATTGTCATTTAAATGACGTGGCCTTAGTACCGAAAAATATTTTGGCGAGATAACTTATGTTCTTGGAGAAACTTTAACATCTCGTAGAACGAAAACATCAACATCTCGGCAGTTTACATCGAATTATGGCTGATCATCAATTATGAAGGTTTTTGCTCTCTGGCTCCGTTGGTAGAAAAATGATGACCGAATTTTGTTGGGAAAAACGAGTTTAGTAAAGGTAGTGCTTGAATATCAGCGGACTCATAAATCTACGGCCATTCCACCTACACCACGATATGGAGTATGGTGGAGCATTGACATAAATCTTTTAGATCATCCTCCGTACAGCCCAGATCTAGCCTTTTGTGACTTTGATTTATTCCCTATGTAAAAATGTGCCTCAAAGTCCATCACTTTTCCACTGAAGGGGGGCTAATTGGAACATTTTTCGAGGAGTCTGATTGGTTTCTACCTGTGAGAAGTGCATTACCAAACATACAGAAAAGTTAGAGTCCGTCTTGAATGGATCGTATGATACCTTATACCTCATCTTCTAACCCATGTTTAATAAAGTGTGCTTGACGATGAGAACTATTTAACTGTTGTTACGACGCGGCTGTCATAATTTTCAACACGAGAATTCACTAGTACGTCAGAGATTTCATAACCTACAATTCCTCTATGACCCGGTAGCTAAATAAGGAAAACCCCGTTCAATTTGGAAAGCTTATTTAGTCTGTTTTTACATTCAAGAACAATCTTTGAGTAACTTGTGGAAGTCTCGAGTCCCTTGAGTGCAGCTGTCACTGCGAATGCTGACACTTTAGTAAACTGATACTTGAAAAGAGAAGAGCTCGTAGAAAATGACAAGCGACAAGATATCCCGGCGTTAAAACCATATTTAATAGACTTAATAACAGACTTAAAAAAAGTATCACTGAATTCAAAAATGATTCTCTAGCTAAATACCTTTGTAATCTCACGGCTGACAAAGTCACGGACTACTACCTTTGGAAGGCTGCTAAACATTTAAAGAGACTTCAAGCGCAAGATCCCCGTTGAAAACACCTGATGGGAAATGGATCGGCGATCCAAAAGAAAAGTTAAACTCTTTTGCCAGCACCTTTCAAATGTTATCAAACCTTTTCCACCTAGCTTAGCAAATGAAAATCTTGATTTCTATAACAGACTAGATGAAAAGGAAATTCCTTATGTTGCGTTAAGAGAGATCAGAACATGTATTCAGAAACTAAATAATAGGAAGTCACCAGGTTATAATCTTATAACTGCTCAAACCTTGAAAGAACTGACCTCCACTGCATTGTTGAAACTCAAGCTTATAATTAAGCTCATCCCCACCCACCAATTCGGGTTTAGAAATAGACAATCGACGATAGACCAAGTGCATCATATAACTAATGTTATAGAAAAGGCACTGAAAGGAAAAACAAATTTGTTCTGCAATATTCGACGTTGCGCTGGCTTTTGATAAAGTGTGACATAAGAGTTTAGAGTATAAACTTCATAGGGACCTACCTAGACAGTACTATGAGATACTTAAATCTTATATAGCATATAGATTCTTTAGAGTTCGCTATGGTTCAGCATACTCTGAACTTAAAGAAATACAAGCAGGTTCTAGGACCCACCCTATACTTATTATACACTAGTGATATACCGCATGGGAGTGATACCATAATAGCCACATTTGCAGACGACACTGCTCTCTATCAACAGAAGGATGTGTGGCTAAAGAAACAGAAAAGCTACAAAAATTCAGTTAACGAGATATGTGATTGGACGCAGCGATGGCGAATCAAACTTAATGAGTCAAAGTCCACCCATATCAATTTTACAAATAAAAAAAAAAAAAAAACGAATGTTCCCGTGGTTATTAATAACCAAGTAATTCCTTACTCTAACACAGCTAAGTACCTGGTTATGAATCTGGATGCTAAACTGAAATGGAAGAAACATGTGGAAAATAAAGTAGAAGACCAAAAAAGAGCACCACAGTTCTATTCACCAAAAGAAGAAAACGAGAATGTTTAAAAGCACCCACACTTTTTGGTGAAACAATAAAATTCTCTAACACTTGATGAAAAACTTACTTGGAATTCTCATCTCACCAACGCCATAGATATGGCTATGGCTTTACCCAGCGGTAGCAAAACCAATCGTCACATATGCAGCAAACTCAATAAACTTCAAAGGCTAGCTTGCGTATGCACAACAGGTTGAATGCAAACTACTCCTAATTCAGCGCTGGAGGTAATTCTAAACCTCCCACCCTTCATCTTAATAAAAAGACTAAAGCTATGGTTAACGTCTTCTTGCTCAACGCTGAAGATAACTCAAACTCCAACCTAGTTCACTCGGACATTGCGCAATAACTTAACAATAATGAACTACTAGGTATAAGAATTACAGACAAATATCTGCCAAGATTTAACTTCCGTCGCAACTGCAAGGTGACATTCCCAAATCGCAATAACTGGGACCAGAACAAATCTGCATTTGCCAACGATTCTCATGTATGGTACTCAGATGGATCCAAGACATATAGTATAAAGGAGTTGGGGCTGTTACAAATACCTTCATCCACTCGAGTAAGGAAAAATGTAACTTCGTATTCCAAGCCAAATCTTTGCCATAGAAATATTCATCAGAGAAAATACAAACAGATCTATAACCAATAAGTACATTTATATCTTATCAGATAGCAACGCTGCTCAATTAGCAATTAAGGCGTACGAAACAACATCCAAACTAGTATGGGACAGCCTTTAACTACTCATAACGCTAGCCAGCAAAAAGTTCATTTTATTTGGGGGCCAGGACACAGCGGACATGAGGGAAATGAAATGGATGAATTGCTAGCCAGAACAGAAGCTGCATCAACCTTTAGGATGCCAAGACCACTCTGTGGATTACCAGTTAGTACAGCAAAAAGCTGTATAAAAAACTGGCTAGAAAAAAAGCGCATCATTACTGGATGGAAACTGAAGGTAATAGACAAGCCATTATCTCCCACAAAAGAACGACACAACTCTTACAGCTAACTAGGAGTCAGATTCGGATAGCCACAGGATTCCTCAGAAGCAACTGTCAAGTCAAAAAACATCTCATGGCTATAGGGATAGCGCAAGACAACATATGCAGAATATGTAACGAAGACGAAGAATCAGCAGAACATATCTTATGTCACTGTGACTGTCTAACCAGGACACGTCATCGTAACTTAGGTAAATTCTACCTTGAAGCAGATCTGCTAGCTCACTCAAGAATATAGTCGAATTCATCACCAACAATCTACAATCTCCAATCTAAGTCGAAATTCAATGTAGCAATGATCCAAAAGATAAATCTCTTCAAGAACACCTCACCTTGTGATAGAGTCACACATCTTTCTGTTAGAAAGAGTTAGATCAATCACTCCCCACCTTCTGCTCGTGACAAAAGTCGGCTTGTTACCAACATTACTAATGGCAAGATCAGAGGAAAGAATAAATTCTAGCAACTTCTCACCATTGGAGTTACATTTACTGGTACCCCAATGGGTGTCTTTGAAATTAGCATCACAACCAATAATCAGTCCGAAAATGTTGGATTCATCAGTTCTCTCGACGGAGGAGGACTAGAGTCGTATGGAAGATAAGCGGAAATAATAACTGCCTCATGGCGCTTTTCCTCACTAAGATAAGACCCTTAAGTCGCTATGACTACAGAATTGTCTCAACATTGACGATCGAGTGTGGCACGATCATGCAGGCTCGTGGCCGTTTGTCATCACCTGGTTGTTAGGTTAGGTTCAAGTGGCTGCCGACGGAGGAGGCCTAGAGTCGGTCCATTGTTATACCACAGGATCAGGGGATTTCTCCCGTCCTACCTTAGAACCAAATACAACTACTAATGAAACGATGGAGGTTCCTAACATTCGTGTTAGCCAGTTCACAGAGGCTGTCGTGGAAGAAAGCTCCCAAGTGAAGTCTTTTTCTGACAGAGAGAGCCGGACAAGTGTAGAGGAGATGGAGGGTTGTCTCCTCCTCCTCCTCCTCGTCAGTGACAGATTTGTTGGTGTTCAGAACTTCTGTTTTTAGCTGACCATGGTTCATGGCTGTATGCGGAAAGCGATATGCAAAGAAAGTATTCAAAACACTTGCTTTGCCTCTTCACTATGTTTTTCCTCTGAGAAATACAAAATAATGAAATTCAAGTGCATGCAAAACCAAATTTGAATATTTTTCCTAACGCATACCCACACACCGAATGACCATGCACTTTCAGTGCGACTGCTTGCCGCCTGAATGTCTGTTCCTACAATTTTAGAAAAAGTGCGAAAATCAAGTGGAATCATTGTAAGTCACTTTTGAAGTTGGCTTTCCCCATATCTATCAAACGAGTGAATTATTTGTATGTTTTATTCTTATTTAGTACCAGACTGAAGATGCAGAGACATGGTCAACAATTAGACAGATTGAAAGCAGCTCTTGAAGAAAAACGGCCAGCATCGGTCCATCGCCCAGGCATACTCTTTCAACAAGACAATGCAAGGTCACATGTTGCAAGAGAGACAACCCAGGAAAGCCACGGCTTTATTCGGGATATTATGTATCATTCATCGTACTCTCCTGATATTGCCCTCGGCTATTACCATACCTCCAAGAGCTTGCAGAATCATTTGAGCACTACTTCTAAAGCAAAGGGATTTCACAAATCTGGCATAAAACAATTACCAGTACGTTCAGAAGCCATCATTAGGAATGATATTATGACGACTGAAAATGCTACGTTTTCTTTTTAATTTGCATAGGACACACGAAAACCCGCATTATTTATGGAATGACCTGGCAGATGGTCAAAATGGAATGCTAAGACTGGATATGGTTTTCCAAAAACAAACACGAGAAAGCGCTGTGTCATCACTTGGTCGATAATTTTACCTTTAAAGAAATAGTCAGTCAATTATTATTTAACCTTACAGCAGCCTTGAAGCGATTACGATTGGGGGATTCACCCAAATAAAAATATATTCAGACAAGTTTATACAAAGAAATATCCTACAAGAAGAGGTTTAAGAATGTTGTAGAAGCGAAATTCTATGTCTGTGTCCGATTAGGAGGAAAGTTCAAAGTACGATGCTTTTGTCTGATACCAAAATAAAATCATTTATTAAGAGGGATGTCCTTTATAAAGGGTTGTTCGTTAAGAGAAGTTTCACTGTACTCCTTTTGAAATTACATATATACATATCTGTTTGATTCAATCTCATTACTCACTTCCGTATTGAAATTGCTAAAGCTGTAGTTCATGTTCATTTAATCCCTAGGGATTCCAAGAGGTGTTTCCTTGCATAGTTTCCCATTTTCTGTGTCCTATTGCTCTTTTCGCAGCACGCTCAATTGCGAGCAGTAAAGGTGTTAGATAAATGATCAACTTCATAGCCACTATGGGACATGACCTCATTCAGTTTCAGTTTATTAAACAAAGTGCAAGTAAGACTTAGTCTTTTATAGTAAATTAACAATAAGAAAAAGACAACTATGACCAAAACATTATTCATTACCCCTGATATGCATATACAAGCCAATCTCTGTACAATGTGAGTACGATCCAAAAGTTCGTAAACAAGTTTGACTACTAGAGCAGTATGATTATGAACTGATGATAAAGTTAGGTTTGTATTAAAAGTGGTACACCAAAATGAAATTAATCAAGTAACTACCAAATTTCATGTCTTAGGCGATATGAAGGTGTTCGATGTTTGCCGTATGGTCGACTGAATGTCTTCTGCTTTCCACTCTTTTACTCTCTCAGTAGTAAATCATCTACTCCAAATTTCTATTGTCATTTAAATGACGTGGCCTTAGTACCGAAAAATATTTTGGCGAGATAACTTATGTTCTTGGAGAAACTTTAACATCTCGTAGAACGAAAACATCAACATCTCGGCAGTTTACATCGAATTATGGCTGATCATCAATTATGAAGGTTTTTGCTCTCTGGCTCCGTTGGTAGAAAAATGATGACCGAATTTTGTTGGGAAAAACGAGTTTAGTAAAGGTAGTGCTTGAATATCAGCGGACTCATAAATCTACGGCCATTCCACCTACACCACGATATGGAGTATGGTGGAGCATTGACATAAATCTTTTAGATCATCCTCCGTACAGCCCAGATCTAGCCTTTTGTGACTTTGATTTATTCCCTATGTAAAAATGTGCCTCAAAGTCCATCACTTTTCCACTGAAGGGGGGCTAATTGGAACATTTTTCGAGGAGTCTGATTGGTTTCTACCTGTGAGAAGTGCATTACCAAACATACAGAAAAGTTAGAGTCCGTCTTGAATGGATCGTATGATACCTTATACCTCATCTTCTAACCCATGTTTAATAAAGTGTGCTTGACGATGAGAACTATTTAACTGTTGTTACGACGCGGCTGTCATAATTTTCAACACGAGAATTCACTAGTACGTCAGAGATTTCATAACCTACAATTCCTCTATGACCCGGTAGCTAAATAAGGAAAACCCCGTTCAATTTGGAAAGCTTATTTAGTCTGTTTTTACATTCAAGAACAATCTTTGAGTAACTTGTGGAAGTCTCGAGTCCCTTGAGTGCAGCTGTCACTGCGAATGCTGACACTTTAGTAAACTGATACTTGAAAAGAGAAGAGCTCGTAGAAAATGACAAGCGACAAGATATCCCGGCGTTAAAACCATATTTAATAGACTTAATAACAGACTTAAAAAAAGTATCACTGAATTCAAAAATGATTCTCTAGCTAAATACCTTTGTAATCTCACGGCTGACAAAGTCACGGACTACTACCTTTGGAAGGCTGCTAAACATTTAAAGAGACTTCAAGCGCAAGATCCCCGTTGAAAACACCTGATGGGAAATGGATCGGCGATCCAAAAGAAAAGTTAAACTCTTTTGCCAGCACCTTTCAAATGTTATCAAACCTTTTCCACCTAGCTTAGCAAATGAAAATCTTGATTTCTATAACAGACTAGATGAAAAGGAAATTCCTTATGTTGCGTTAAGAGAGATCAGAACATGTATTCAGAAACTAAATAATAGGAAGTCACCAGGTTATAATCTTATAACTGCTCAAACCTTGAAAGAACTGACCTCCACTGCATTGTTGAAACTCAAGCTTATAATTAAGCTCATCCCCACCCACCAATTCGGGTTTAGAAATAGACAATCGACGATAGACCAAGTGCATCATATAACTAATGTTATAGAAAAGGCACTGAAAGGAAAACAAATTTGTTCTGCAATATTCGACGTTGCGCTGGCTTTTGATAAAGTGTGACATAAGAGTTTAGAGTATAAACTTCATAGGGACCTACCTAGACAGTACTATGAGATACTTAAATCTTATATAGCATATAGATTCTTTAGAGTTCGCTATGGTTCAGCATACTCTGAACTTAAAGAAATACAAGCAGGTTCTAGGACCCACCCTATACTTATTATACACTAGTGATATACCGCATGGGAGTGATACCATAATAGCCACATTTGCAGACGACACTGCTCTCTATCAACAGAAGGATGTGTGGCTAAAGAAACAGAAAAGCTACAAAAATTCAGTTAACGAGATATGTGATTGGACGCAGCGATGGCGAATCAAACTTAATGAGTCAAAGTCCACCCATATCAATTTTACAAATAAAAAAAAAAAAAAAACGAATGTTCCCGTGGTTATTAATAACCAAGTAATTCCTTACTCTAACACAGCTAAGTACCTGGTTATGAATCTGGATGCTAAACTGAAATGGAAGAAACATGTGGAAAATAAAGTAGAAGACCAAAAAAGAGCACCACAGTTCTATTCACCAAAAGAAGAAAACGAGAATGTTTAAAAGCACCCACACTTTTTGGTGAAACAATAAAATTCTCTAACACTTGATGAAAAACTTACTTGGAATTCTCATCTCACCAACGCCATAGATATGGCTATGGCTTTACCCAGCGGTAGCAAAACCAATCGTCACATATGCAGCAAACTCAATAAACTTCAAAGGCTAGCTTGCGTATGCACAACAGGTTGAATGCAAACTACTCCTAATTCAGCGCTGGAGGTAATTCTAAACCTCCCACCCTTCATCTTAATAAAAAGACTAAAGCTATGGTTAACGTCTTCTTGCTCAACGCTGAAGATAACTCAAACTCCAACCTAGTTCACTCGGACATTGCGCAATAACTTAACAATAATGAACTACTAGGTATAAGAATTACAGACAAATATCTGCCAAGATTTAACTTCCGTCGCAACTGCAAGGTGACATTCCCAAATCGCAATAACTGGGACCAGAACAAATCTGCATTTGCCAACGATTCTCATGTATGGTACTCAGATGGATCCAAGACATATAGTATAAAGGAGTTGGGGCTGTTACAAATACCTTCATCCACTCGAGTAAGGAAAAATGTAACTTCGTATTCCAAGCCAAATCTTTGCCATAGAAATATTCATCAGAGAAAATACAAACAGATCTATAACCAATAAGTACATTTATATCTTATCAGATAGCAACGCTGCTCAATTAGCAATTAAGGCGTACGAAACAACATCCAAACTAGTATGGGACAGCCTTTAACTACTCATAACGCTAGCCAGCAAAAAGTTCATTTTATTTGGGGGCCAGGACACAGCGGACATGAGGGAAATGAAATGGATGAATTGCTAGCCAGAACAGAAGCTGCATCAACCTTTAGGATGCCAAGACCACTCTGTGGATTACCAGTTAGTACAGCAAAAAGCTGTATAAAAAACTGGCTAGAAAAAAAGCGCATCATTACTGGATGGAAACTGAAGGTAATAGACAAGCCATTATCTCCCACAAAAGAACGACACAACTCTTACAGCTAACTAGGAGTCAGATTCGGATAGCCACAGGATTCCTCAGAAGCAACTGTCAAGTCAAAAAACATCTCATGGCTATAGGGATAGCGCAAGACAACATATGCAGAATATGTAACGAAGACGAAGAATCAGCAGAACATATCTTATGTCACTGTGACTGTCTAACCAGGACACGTCATCGTAACTTAGGTAAATTCTACCTTGAAGCAGATCTGCTAGCTCACTCAAGAATATAGTCGAATTCATCACCAACAATCTACAATCTCCAATCTAAGTCGAAATTCAATGTAGCAATGATCCAAAAGATAAATCTCTTCAAGAACACCTCACCTTGTGATAGAGTCACACATCTTTCTGTTAGAAAGAGTTAGATCAATCACTCCCCACCTTCTGCTCGTGACAAAAGTCGGCTTGTTACCAACATTACTAATGGCAAGATCAGAGGAAAGAATAAATTCTAGCAACTTCTCACCATTGGAGTTACATTTACTGGTACCCCAATGGGTGTCTTTGAAATTAGCATCACAACCAATAATCAGTCCGAAAATGTTGGATTCATCAGTTCTCTCGACGGAGGAGGACTAGAGTCGTATGGAAGATAAGCGGAAATAATAACTGCCTCATGGCGCTTTTCCTCACTAAGATAAGACCCTTAAGTCGCTATGACTACAGAATTGTCTCAACATTGACGATCGAGTGTGGCACGATCATGCAGGCTCGTGGCCGTTTGTCATCACCTGGTTGTTAGGTTAGGTTCAAGTGGCTGCCGACGGAGGAGGCCTAGAGTCGGTCCATTGTTATACCACAGGATCAGGGGATTTCTCCCGTCCTACCTTAGAACCAAATACAACTACTAATGAAACGATGGAGGTTCCTAACATTCGTGTTAGCCAGTTCACAGAGGCTGTCGTGGAAGAAAGCTCCCAAGTGAAGTCTTTTTCTGACAGAGAGAGCCGGACAAGTGTAGAGGAGATGGAGGGTTGTCTCCTCCTCCTCCTCCTCGTCCGTACCGCTTCTCCAAAATCGTTAGAGAAAAGCTTTTTGGCGTGCCTTCCAATGAGACACCAATTGTGCTGATATGCTTCCTGCTAAGGGAGACCAACATCTTTGATCATTTTTGATCCAGCTGAGGCCAAATCTGTCTAGTGACATGACACTTAATGCCAGCCTCGCACCTGAAGTTAGTTTCCTTGATAGCATTTAGCTTGAGCTTACATGTAGCGAGAGGCATGCCGAGATTCTCTTTTTCCGGTAGAATCTGCACCTGGTAATGATACTAAAATACTTTTGACAATATTAGGTATAATCTCGCCGACAAAGGATTTATTTAAAAGGTTTACACACATCTCGTGAAACCGGAAACAGTGATCCCAGACCGAGCAGTGGACGTCCAAGAAAAACCACTAAGCAGGAAGATAATTTGATTATGATTACTAGCAAGCGTAATCGAAGCCTTACGGAGCAAAAAATATTCGGAGAGTTCAACAGGAATAGAGAAAACCAAGTCTTCGTTACGACAATCAAAATGCGTCTTTGGGAGGCAGATTTGTTTCGACCTTTTCCCAAAAAAAGCCCTTACTTTGGGTGCAAAATAAGAAAAAATGACTAGAGTACGACAATTGAAACATTGAGGACAGGAGAAGGGTTCTTTGGACCGTTGAATCGAAGTTCTAACTGTTTGGCACGTTCCGCAGAACAAACCGCCTTGCCGCAATGTATTGTGCCCACCGTAAGGCATGGAGATGGAACCATTTTGATGTGAGAAACCTTTTGCGCCAGAGAAACCAGTAATCTCGTTCGTGTCGAAGAAATTTTGAACAAAGTGGGCTACAGAACCATTCTACCTAGTCCTGCTATAAATTCTGTTACATAACTTCAAGCGGAAACTTTTAACATTTTGACTGATTACCGTTAACTTTTTTCAGAACACATACTACAAAACGAAATGAATATCATCAAGTTTGGTTTCAGATATCATGGAATGGAAAAAATGCTAAATTCTGTGGAATTTATACCATCAAAACAAACCAAGTTGAAATTTGGCATAGCGCGCTACACCATTGTGGGCGAATTTTGTGAGTACAACGTCACACTATTTGATAATTCGTACGACTACTACTAATACCGCCGCAGTTACCGTGCATTGTGTTCCGGCAGTTAGGCTTAAAGATGCAAGCGACTCTTGCACTCGCACGTGGACAATGGACACGAAAACGAAAAGATTTCCACCGTCGAAAGTTTTTAATAAATACGAGTAGAACGATAAAAGGTATGCAAGGACATCTAAAGAAGCAAAAAATACAGTTCCTAGGGTTCAGCGCTGCCATCATCCTGGTTCGGTAATGATTTGGTGAGGGTATCCTATCAAGGAGTTACAGCTCTCCATTTTTGTGAAATAGGAGTCAAAACCAGGGCAGGAGTGTACCAATAAGACGTCCTAGAAGGCGTCGTTAAAGACTTGACGAATACCCTTTTTAATACAGCAAGATGGGTTTACCACCAAGACTCGGCTTCAGCACATAAACCCAAAACAACTCAGCATTAGCCTAGAACCAATATTACTGCTTTTATTCCATCCGAGGAATGGCCTTCAGAAAGCCCAGATTTGAATTGTTCGTGGTCAGCGTTATAGAGTATGGCCTACAAGAGTTCCCACCGAAAATTTGGTGAGCCTCAAAAGTGCTTTAACCACACCAGAGTTGTCCATACCCCTGCCGTCGTATCCCAGTGATCACCCCGTTTGAGAGCCTGCGTTAAGGCAAAAGGCAACAATTTTATAAATACTAATCCAAGATGTTTTGTTTAAATTTTATAATGCTTTGCAATTGTAACAGAACTTATGGCAGGACTAGGTAGTTATAACTCTTATCAGCAAACTATCATAAATTAACTAAGAGACTTCAATTTAATCCATTACAGCATCGATGTGAGTGCTAATTCTATTTTTAAGCTTCATTCGAAAAGTACAGATATGCCGAACTGTACTAGAAACACTCGGTCGCATTTCAAGGACAGTTGAAAGCCATATAGAAGGCGGATACTTAAAAGTTCGAGTGATAACAGAATGCAAAAATAGCCCTTCAAAGGAAATGATTCACTTTCGAAAGCACATGCATATATGAAATCTTGTTCTCTTTACTTCGCACATTTATCAAATATTAAAAGAAAAAGTGACACTTACTATTCACAGCCACCCATTCGTTGAGATCCTCGCCATCGGGAAGTGCAACTGCGTTTCGTAAATTTCCAGACCCAAGTGTGGCCGCAGCATGTTTCATGAGATCATACTGATGGGTTCCTTCGGGAATATTCTTTTTCGGTTTGAATGTTTTACTGGAGCGTGATCCACTGAAAATAAGAACCACAAATCAATATCATTACTCCCTACAACTATAGATTTTTTGTTTTTATTATAATTTTGTTGATATAGACATAAGTGCTGTGTTGGGGTCAGTGCACTCTTAAAAGAGCAGGAAAAAAAAAAGAAGTGTTAGCTACTCCAGTGAGACGAATTTTTCACAGAACCACACACTTTAGCAGTCAAAGCAAATCCCCAGGCGATGTAATCATTTATTTTTAAATTGCTGATAATTTGTTTGTCTTTTGTATACTTACAACAAAAACTCCATTTTCTGTCTGGATGAGAACTTTTTGTATCGTCGTCGTCGTCGGCACGGCGCTTTATACAAGAATTTGCTCTCCACCCCGAAAGGAAACAAGAAACTGCGTCTATCGATTTCAAATTAGATTCACGGCCAACACGAAGTTACAGCAAAGGATTCAAATGCTTTCGAAATGAAGAAAGTCGTAGAAATGAAGCAGTATGCCTTTGCAAAAATTTACTGAGAAATAAATAGAAATAATGCAACTCAAAAGAAAGAACAAGAACCTGTCTCACACAATCACAGTCGAAGCAACTCATCTGCAAATGTAGGTGGCTGGCTGGCCCCGTATGAGTTTGACGTTTCTTGGTGTGTATATTTGACAGTTGAGTGCTGAAGCGAGATGGGGGATTGGAGTCGAATTCGCCGTCGGCGGAACAACTGGAAATATGATGCGGAACTTTCGTTCGGTACAGTTAGCATGAAAATCGGTTTTGATGTTTTAAATTGAATCATCACAAAAATCGCGGTGAAATGATATACGAGTAAATACTGCGTTTGTTTTTATTACAATGGTAACATTTTTCGGCCGGAATCTTAACTTAAACATGGAAATCCGAACAGCGTACAAAGACTGCATTTAGTTGAATATGTTTGGCAGTTTAAAAGATAATCATGATTCATCTTTTGAAATATCTTGTAAATCTGTTCCCGAAAAAGAAGAAGTTATTTACTTAAATCCTTTAACCCCTCAGGTAGCATCCCGATTCAAGCTGTAGAAAATCTTTTCGAAGTCGATAATCAGTAGATGTAGCGGAAAGTACTCGACGCATTGCTCAATTATGACCCATAAGGTGTTTATGTGGTCGATGCAGGAGTATGCGGCGTGAAAGCCTGCCTGTCCACGTCGAAAGTTGAAATAATTTTGTTAGTTATTATCGTAGCTTATACTGCTTGTCAAGTTTATGGTTTTAATCACCGGAAATAGACCACAAATTTATAAAAACAATGGTTATTAATACTTTGTGGTACCTCCCTTTTTTAATGACCACTTTTATTCGAAATGCTCCTTTCTGTTAGAAAATTGTTAGCCTTAAATGAAAAAAAGGGTTACAGTTGATAGCATCCCAGAAAAGAGAATAAAACTGATGTTTATCAATTTCGCAGAATCATCTTGAAAAATTACATTATTTAAATATGCAGAGTGTTCCTCCAGCGATGGTAGTAAATTAACTTCTAATATTATTTTGTATTATTCAGTGTTCACCGTTCCATTTATTAGAGCCAATCGTTCAACGCCTTGATAGGAAAATCAACTCCACATCATCCGTGAGCGTCCTTGTTTCACGGTTGCTGAATGCATTCTTGACTAAATCATTCCCCAGTCTTTCGCCTCACGTCCTGTGTTCCGTCAGTGCAGAAGATGTTAAACTTTGACTCGTCCGAGAAAATTACATTTTCCCAATCCGTTATTGTCCAGTTTTTATAATCTTTGGCTCACTGGAGACGTTTTCAGCACATTTATTTAGTTGAGAGTGGTTTCGTTATATAGAGGGGATTAATGCCTTAATAATTTTGTCAGTACAGTTGATACTTAAATCGTGGCAGTGTTATAGACTTATAAAAATTTTAAATATATAAGGCGTAACAACGCTATGGAAGCATTTGTCATCCCCCACTTAAAAGTTTATAATTTACGATTTATAGCCCATGATTACTAAATGAAACGTTAATTTTTGAGTTAAGAGTGTACTGGACATTATAACAAAAATCCCTGAGCTCGCGTCATCGGTTTTTCATGTTTAAATTGCTGTGCGTATCTTTCCGCCCAAGGCTGTATATTAAGCTGAAAATTTGCTCACTTAAAGTGCAATCGGTTACTTTAGCTTAGAAAGCTAAACGGAAAATGACCACACATAACCGGATTATAGATTCTCAGAATGCAGGGTATCGCTTATGACACTTTTCTTCTTCACTGTATTAAATGTCTCAACGTGTGTGTGATTTTTCGTACCACTCCTGAGACACCAATGTTCCATATAGCGCTGAATGGGCTAAGGAAAATAACCACAACCCACAAATTTTGAAATACAAGTTGTAGCTTAGAGCATTTTTTTTTTCTCTCCTATACTGGATTTTTTAATATGTATTAAATAATGTGGCTATTTGTTAATACTCGTAGCATTGGTCTCTCGTGAGAGAAATGTGCTGAACATAAACAAGGCGTTTTGCGGGGAACATAAAAATGAATACGTAGATAAAGACTATAACAATATTTATAGGGTACCTAACCGAATACTTCGTATATAACAAATATGAATGAATACTTGACAGTAACAGATATTTTGTAGCGAATCAAAGCTTTTGCACCACATATATACATATTTGTGATATTGTGATATTGAAAAAGTGATAGAGGAGGAAAGCATCCATCTCAGGTGGTAGAGAGTTAGGGGATGAATTGTGTGTATTGTGTATAACACAAACAAACGATTCCGAAAAAATTTTACTATTCGACTACCTGTCCGTGTTTGTCTATATCCCATATGATTTTCCTCCTTTACTCTCTCAGTCGTGCTTGTAGTAATCATTTTAAGCTAGAATAAAAATTCACATGTCAATTAGGCATAATTACCCACACATCCCAGAAATCAGTTCAGCAGTTTAGATAAGCTCAATTCTTAGTCGAATATCCTTCTGCGCGTTTTTTTTTTTACAACACATTTGAGTGTCCACCTTAACGTTTACTACAGTCGGAATAAGTGGTACAGTTCGAAATGAAATTCATCTGTCACACGCACGTCATATTTCCCAAACCCGGCGCACGTGGAAAAATACCTACCCTCGTTCTTCTTTGAAATTTTTCCTGAGGAAAATTGATAAAAATCGCTTAAAATATGGTAAGGAACTTTATATTTACTAAATCGCGCTTTTCATACTCCCTATTCTGTGTTTTAAAGAACACATTGTTTCCAAACAAAGTTCAAGTTGTAATCTTTAATTTCTTTTCAAGTCGCGCTTGTACGCCCTGTACGAGCACGCGGCGGGCTTTGCCCTCTTCAGTGTCACTGAATTTGAGGAAATCTCGATGTTCCTACCCCAAGTAGAATCTTCAGTTACGGATTTTGCTCGTTTCAATGCCATCGTGAAGTTGGTCAGCTTTGCTCCGTTTAAGACGGCCGTGGCTGCTCTTGAGAACATAAATGCTATCTCTGAAGGTGTTGCTCCCCAAGATTTGTTGGTATTTTTGGATGATTACTTCTCGAAACTAAAGAAAAAGAAATGTACTTTGGGTGTTGCTGATGCTAAGTTGGGTGCAGCCATCACTGAAGCCATTCAGGTGCAAAGCAGTCACTTTGGTGCTGTCCCAGAAATTCTTCGTGGTATTCGCTTTCATTTTCATCGTTTAGTCAAGGGTAAGGCACTCGCATTGGCACATTTTCCTTGTATAAAACTTATCTTTTCCTTTTTAAGGCTTCACTGACAAAGGTGCTGGCATCGCTCAACTTGGCTTGGGTCACAGCTACTCTCGTGCCAAGGTCAAGTTCAACGTACATCGGTCGGACAACATGATTATTCAGTCGATTGCTCTGCTCGATCAGTTGGACAAGGATGTGAATACCTTTTCGATGCGTATCCGTGAATGGTACTCGTACCACTTCCCAGAGTTGGTTAAAATCGTTCCAGACAATTACATGTTCGCCAAGTCAGCGAAATTCATCAAGGACCGCAAGAGCTTGACTCAAGACAAACTGGAGGAACTTGAGGAAATCGTTATGGACTCTGCCAAGGCACAGGCTATTATTGACGCATCCAAAATGTCCATGGGTATGGATATCTCAGTGGTTGACCTCATTAATATAGAAATGTTCGCCGAGAGGGTTATTAAACTATCAGAATACCGTAAAAAACTCTCCGGATATCTGCACAACAAGATGAATAGTGTTGCTCCCAATTTGCAGTCTCTTATCGGTGATCAAGTGGGAGCTCGACTTATCTCCCACGCCGGAAGTTTAACAAATCTGGCTAAGTATCCAGCGTCGACAGTACAAATCTTGGGTGCCGAGAAAGCTCTTTTCAGAGCTCTCAAAACGAGGAGTAACACACCAAAGTACGGCTTGCTGTACCACTCATCGTTTATTGGACGAGCAGGTTTAAAGAACAAGGGAAGGATCTCTCGTTTTCTAGCCAACAAGTGCTCGATTGCCTCACGTATTGATTGTTTCCTTGAAACACCCACCAGTGTCTTTGGTGAAACTCTAAAGCAACAGGTCGAGGACAGGCTGAAATTCTACGAGTCTGGAGAGATTCCACGCAAAAATATTGAAGTCATGCAGGAGGCAATCGAATTGGTGGCAAAGGAAACGCCGAACGAAGTTGCTAATGGTGAAGAGAGTAAGAAGAAAAAGAAGAAGAAGAAGAAGAGGACGCTTGATGAGTCGGCTATTAATGGTAATGGTGAGGCAGCACCTCAAGAAACAGAGGAAGTAGTGGTTGCGGCGGAAAATGGTGATGCCGAAAATGGCGAGCCCAAGAAGAAAAAGAAAAAGAAGAAGAATAAGAACAAGGACATTGAAGATTGAATTGCACTTTAAACTTTTTACGTATTTTTTTTTTTTTTGCTAGAATTAAGATAACTAGACTTTTGTAGGGCTATAAATGAGGAGCTGTTGAAGAACATTTCGATTGATTGATTCAGTGAATATTTTAAAGGGTATTCATTCAAATTAGATTACGTTTCTCATTCATTTGTACAACAAAAAACTAAACACTTGTACTAATAAAATTGACAAGAAATAAATCAAAATCGACTTTCTCTGTTTATCTGTTGATAGTTCAAACAACAGTTATTCTTACTTATGATGGCGCTACAGTTCAGGGTGAATAAGGGGCTCAACCAACATCTCCAGACAGCTGGCTACAGTTACATACGACGAGTTGGTGAGGTCACCCTCACGGGTGGAGTAGAATGTTCTTCGGGCTGGAGCATTGGAGTTCATTCGCTCTACATGACCTAGCCATTTTAATCGTACACGGATATTTTTGAACAAGTCGGTGTCGCTGTACGTGGTTAAATCTTCTTCATAAACCGTCAATGTAGATGGGACCAGGGATCGAATGCAGAACTTTTTTCTCGAAGATACCAAGTGCGCTTTCATCCGACTTTGACAAAGTCCATGCTTCTGGACCATACAGCAGGGCGGGGATGATGGGGTCTTGTATAGCATGTCCCTGGTTCTTCTCGATAGGTCCTTGCTAAATAATTGTCTCCTAAGGCCATACAACAGTGAATGTTATTTTACGTTGGATCTCCCGCGCGTATTGAAGGTCTCGGTTGTGTCTTCCTCCCTCGACGGAGCAGCGAGCGTTTTTCATCGTCGTCCTACACAAGCTAATGAGTTTGCAGGAATACCAAAACTAGGCATGGTGCAAAGCAGCTAATATCTATTGACACTATCATATGCGGGCTTAAAATCGGCAAATATATGGTGGGTATCAATCTGGAACTCTTCGCAGGATCTTGGTGCAAACTGAAGATTTGGTCGATTGTCAATTTTTCAGTTCTAAAACCGGACTGGTAATTCCCCACCAGTTCGTTGACATATGGTTTCAAGCGCTTCAGCATTACACCAGATAAAACTGTATATGCGATCTACCTTCATATGGATCGGGCAAGGTTCCAATCATCAGGTATGCGGACCATATTTTACAGATGAATTGGTGCATGTACCCTACCAAGTCATCGCCTGCAGCCTTAAACAGCTCAGCTGCTAGACCATCTGAGCCTGCAGCATTGTATAATTTAAGCCTAGCTATGGCTGCCTCAACTTTGATACTGTCCGGTGGATGCATTGATTAGTTGTCCTCCACGTAGAGACTATCTGGCTGCCTGACATCGGGATTTTGGTTCCCTTCACCGTTTAACAGTCCGCAGAAATAGCCTTTCCATATATTTAGTACCAACTGCTTCTCTACTATGGTATTCCCCTTTTTCTTCTTGCAGGCCCAGATTTTGGTAGCGAAACCTTGGGTTGCCCTTTTTACACTTTTATAGAATCCAGATCTCTTCCTTCCGCAACATGCTCCTTTTTATTTCGTCTGAGTACGTGCTTTTCGTTCCTCCTTTGCTGCTCATAGAGCTGATGAGCGGCTCTAGTCCTTTTTTGCAGCGCCGTTTTATAGGCATCCATTTTGTTTGCTTTTGCCTGTATACAATCAGCATCAAACCAGCGGTTTCTCGAATTTGGAGGACTAAAACTTAGCACCTCAGTCGCCGCATTCCTGATGACTTGATGGCAGTTCTGCCGCTGGTCTTCAGCGCTCGCTGTTGCTGCTGGAAGACTTCTCGAGAGCTTTTGGGAAATTTGATCGGAAGGCTTTCAACGTTGAACTTCCTCACAGTGATAGTTCTTGTCGCGACATTACGGGATATTCCTAACCGTATTTTTGCTGCAACTAGGTAATGGTCTGAGTCGATGTTTACACCTCGGAACATTCGAACATCCAGCCTGAATCCGTTTTCGGAGGTCATGTTGGCAGGCTATGACTTCCGGTGTCAATCTTTCCTACCTTGGCGTTGAAATCTCCAAGGACGATTTTAATGTCATATCCCGGTCATTGCTCGTAGGTTTTCTCCAGGAGGTCGTAGAAACAATCTTTGGTGGCATCGCCATTCTCCTCTGGTGGGGCGTGAGGCTGATGTGAAATTGAGCTTTGAAGAGGATCGTTATCACTCGCTCACTTACGTGGCGGAAGCTCAAGACAGCAAAACCGCATCCAATCTCTGCTCGTGGTAGCGAAGATCTTTGCTAATTTGTTATCTGAACGCAGTCTGTTCAGAGTACGAACGTTTCACGTGCAGATCCTTAAATCGTTGTCCTTTGTACGTTTGCTAGGGTCGCCAACAGTTAAGTCGGTCCTTTTATCCGAGGATTGTTTGTTGTCCATCACTAAGAAAAATTTCCTTTCTTGGTCGGCAAGGAACGCCTGCGCATACCGTGCTCTGGATCTCTAACCAGTTCTTCGAAGGCATCCTGCCGCCCAATAGTTATTCTTCATTTTGTTTCCAAATTGTATGATTAGATGAAGCAAAGAGTAATCAGGTGTAGGTTTGATTAGGTAGACCAGTGATACCACTGGATCTATCTATTTAATCTACACTGCGGGCTAATTGAACCAGTCGGAGCTTCTTATAAAGCGAAGGATGCTACTGACGTCAGTATCCGCCAGATCGCTGAGATCATCGAAGAAAGGAGCTCATAGGTGGAGCAATCATCTTTGGACAGGTGATGCAGCTGCAAAAATCAGCAGCTTTTGCAAAAATCATTCAGAAAGAGACCTAGCCTTTTAGATTGTGCATTTGCTGTCTGGCAATATTGAGTTGAGCGGCGCTGGTGTTATGTTGAGAAACTAAAGTGCTTAGGGTCTTTGTTTTTGCCGTATTTATTTTGAGCCCCACTTTGTTCGCCTCTGATTCCAAATTATGGGCCATCTGATGCAGGTCCTTTATGCCACGCGAGAGCAGGCAAACGTCATCAACGTAGTAGAGATGTTTGAGACATGATGTCATAGTCCATCTTAGCCCCATGCACAAGGAATAGCAGAGGCGAAAGAATGCAACCTTGTCGTACTCCGCTGTGGACCTGAAATTCCTCTGACACCTTACCGTTGTGTAAGGCATGACATTTAGCGCCATCATAGGCAACCTTTATAAAGTTACGAGTTTTTCTGGTATACATCTCCAGCACAAGGCTCGCCATATAGCATCACGATTCAAGCTGTCGAAGGCCTCCTCGAAATCGATGAACAACAAATGTAGCGGAGATCTGTACTCTACGAATTGTTCACATCAATAATCGGCAAGATGTTGATGTGGTCGATGCAGGAGGATCCAGCTCGAAAGCATGCCTGTTCATTGTTGAGCGTTGAATCGAGATGTTCTCCCACTCGATGCAGAATTATTTTAGCTATTAGTTTAACCACAGCCGGAAGAACGCATATACCTCTCCATGTTGTCATATTCCGCCAAGTTTTCCTTCTTGGGCAGCTTGGGGATACGGTTATTTGTTGCTGCAAAAGCCTGGCTTGGGTCCAAAACATTTCATTTCATTTTTATATATGAAGATCTTGAATTACACCAAGTGCAATAACCCGTTAATTCGAATTGCATTGCTCGGTGTAATGAATATACATCTATATTGACTTTAAGGTAAACACTTTAAAACGGTGCAAGAACAAGATAACTTCTGGAGTTTAACTTTTGATTTCCAACAAAATTTGACACTTCCTTTAACCCTGTGCTCCCCGACACCGCCTTTAGGCGGGCTTCACTAAAATTTATAATTGTCAAACTTAAAATTATATACATGTTAACTTGTTTTTGACAGATCAACGGTATTTTTTAATTTATTGTAAGTGCAAGTTCTCAGTGCATGCAAAAACGCGCAATTAATTATTTTTTAAAAGTTGGTGAAAATAAAAAATAAAAAAACTATTTCTTGTGATAATATCAATAAAAAAAGTATAAGTGTAGATAGTGTTGTGTTTTTTCAAATGAATGTGTTATAAAAAAAAAATTGTCTTTCCACATGCCGCGAAAGGTAGACCGCCTTTTGGCGGGGCTGGGCAGAATAATAAATTTTTATTTTATTTTTCGTAGCAATGGATCGTCGGAATACTCGCAAGTTCTCTATGATGACCGATGAAGAAAGACGGGAAATGATGGAGTCGTTAAATTCTGATGTCGATACTAATGGCGAGACCGATGGGGAAGATCAATTTGATAGTGACGACAATATGGGAAGCCCGGATTTGGATATTGATGAGGAAACTATTGATGAAGTCTTAGCTATGTCTGAATCAAAACTTGTAGAAGCAATTAATTTGGGTAATGCTTCATCATTCGCTATTGACAATATAGAACCCACTTAACCTAAATGTTCTCCATTGGCACAAAGCAAAGATTATGATGAACAAATAACAGATAATCACGAACGAGATCCTCCTAAGAAACGGTTAAAAAATGATAACTATTCTAAGGATGCAAATGTATCTCCTGAATCGTCTGTGTTCATAAATGCAAAAGCAAGTGAATTCAAGAAAATATTGTGGAGGCAGACAAATCCAATTCTTTGCGAATCTGATATATCTTTTCTTGGCAGAGAAATGGGAGAACATTTCTCACGTTTTGACACTCCATTCAAATGTTTTTCATATTTTCTTGATGATTCCTTTTTGAGTCAGATTGTGCACCAAACAAATCTGTATGCAACACAGAAAAACATAAAAACCTCTTTTTCTGAGATACAGAAATACATTGGCATATTGTTTTATATGTCGGTATTTCGATATCCCAGCGTTCGATCTTACTGGGGTCAGCATTCTTTCAAAGCAATTCAGGAAACTGGCATAGTTCGAACAAATTCGAAGTAATCTACATTTGAATAATTGTAAGATTCCCACCAAAGGATCACCAGGCTATGATCAGCTTTATAAAGTCAGGCCACTTATTAAGTACTTTAATGAAAAGTTTCAGTCTATACCTATGACTCAGCGCATTTGTGTCGACGAGCAAATGTGTGCAACAAAAATGAAGACGTTCCTTCGTCAGTACATGCCCAACAAGCCACATAAATGGGGTATCAAACTTTTCGTTTTGTCCGATTCAGAGGGATTTTTATATGGTTTTGAAGTATATTGCGGCGCAGGAGATAATGTTGTACCACCAAATGCACCAGATTTAGGAGCATCATCAAATGTTGTGGTTCGATTGAGCCAAATAGTACCAAACTTTAAAAACCATATCATGTATTTTGATAACTTCTATACATCTTTGCCGCTCCTCGTTTACCTTCGAACTCGTGGAATTCATTCCTTGGGAACCATTCGGTCTAATCGGATTCTAAACTGCAAGTTACCCGTGGATTCTGAAGTAAGAAGAAAAGAGCGTGGGTTCCCAACGGAGTTCGTTGGTTCTGTTTTTGGTATCGATATCAGCACTATATTATGGAAGGATAATAAAGAAGTTCGTCTGGCTTCAACATACGTAGGTACACAGCTCTTCGCAGACCAAACGAATTTCAAACCAACTGTTTCGCGGTTCCTTCGTTCGGAAAAACGGTACATGGAAATTGCTTGCCCGAATATAATGCGGGAATACAACCGTCATATGGGTGGTGTAGACCTGATGGACGGCCTCATTGGTCGATATCATATACGCATGAAGTCGTAAAAATATACAAGCAAACTGTTTTATCATCTACTTGATTTAGCCATGGTGAACGCATATATTTTGTTTAAGCGCATTAACAATCCGAATCCAAAAGACGAAGTAAACCAGCTTCCCCAACTTTCGTGTACAAATTGCGCAAGTGCTGTGTAATTACCAAGTACCACAAACGGTAAAAAATCCGGGACGCCCCCGATTATCTGCAGCTCAAAAGCCAGTATCAAGCAGACATACGTATCTGCCACCGGATGATTTGCGATATGATAGAGTCGAACACTTCCCCCTTTCTCTCCCACGTTCTGGAAAGCGAACCTGCAAGTTTCCCGGTTGCAGTGCAGAAACGCAGGTAAAATGCTGAAAATGCGACATAAACCTATGTTCAACACCACAAAGTGACTGCTTTTATAATTTTCATCATATCTGTACTAATTATAATTCTTATATTCTTTTTCTTTTTTTTTAGTTTCAAAAATCTTTTATTTTTATTAGTTTTTATTGTGGCATTTATGCCCAATACCGCCTTTTGGCGGTCTGCATAAATTCGTTTCAAAAAATATATATTCAGTTTTTTTTTTTAATTTTGAATATTGGATTCGTGTTTTTCACTTCAAAGTACGTTTATAAAAGTTTTTTCAACTCAATCAAAAATTTGGGTAGTACAGTGTTAATACCATATAGGATATATTAGAATGAAAAACTAGTTTGGTTCCATATTATAAAAGAAACTGTGACCAACAAAGACAGAATCAAATGGACAATTTCAAAGTACCAAAGATTTCATTATAAATGACTTAAAATAAAAAGAATCAAATAATGTAAACATTTCAGCATTTCTATTAGTCACCACGGGCCATTAACGACATACAATATTGAAACAAACCTGTAAGGTGACCCAACAAATATGAAGATGTGATTACTTTTGCAAAAAATTATGTTCCTCCAGCGGATATGCCCTTATACAATAATTTAGCGTTTCAGCAGTGTATTCAAGAAATTGAAAATTCGGACTACGAAGATGAAAATGAGGCCTCCATTAATTTTCACCAAAAACGGTGAAAAAACAAGGCAAGTTCAAAAACAAAAAAATATTTTTTTTTACTTAAAAACTAAAACTTTTGAAATGTTTTAAAATTAAATGTTTTCTTTCCAAAATAAATTCATAATTTTCAAATATTTTGTTTTCCTTTTTTTAAGGTAGTTTTTTTTTAGTTTTCTCAACATTTAAGAAATGGGAGTTATCTGGTTTCAATTGTTTTTTTTGTTCATTACACAGAAAAGTATAGGGTGTGACTTACTTTTGTAGCTGACTGTACCTTGGTTGGCAGTTTATTTTTTATTTTTCTCGAAACCTGATAAAGTAGAAATAACGGAAATCAAGGCATTACCACCTTTCATTTGACACCCATAGTTATACAAAACAAAAAAAAATTTACCCTAACTCTTTATCCGTCTGCGGGTTAGCAAAACTCAAATTTCTACGTCCAACGGTTCAAAAGTTATGAGACTGTGACAGACAACTGACTCTCACTGTAAGAGTTTCGTTCTTACTTTTTGTTACCTTGTAAGTAAAGGGTGGTTAAATTTTAAGTGCCGATGTTGAATGTGAACCACACCTAAACGTCGTTTTTTTCTGCATTTCATTTGACATTTCTCAATTTCAGACTAATTCAATTTGAACCATGGAAAGATACACAATCGAGCAACGCGTTAAAGTTATTCAGGCTTATTATGAAAATGGGCGTTCAAATCAAAATGCATATCGTGCATTTCGTGATTCTTTCGGTCAATTTAATCGTCCAAATGCGCGTACAATCGGAAAAATCGTGCAAAAATTTGTGCAAACCGGGTCTGTAGGAGATGTGACAACACCAGTGCATGCTCGTACAGCTCGTACTGCAGAAAATATTGCTGCTTTTTGCTGTATTGAGCCGTCCACCTCAACTCGTCGTCGTGCCCAACAATTGCACCTCTCATGCTCGTCGTTGATGAACATTATGCACAAAGACTTGTATTTACGCGCTTACAAGGTGCAATTGACTCAAGAATTAAAGCCTCTTGACCATTTCAAGCGTCGTCAATGGTCACAATGGTGGCAAGAAATGGCAACAGTGGATGATCAATTTTCACCTCAGTGGATTCGTCAATAAGCAGAATTGCCGCATTTGGGCGAATGATAATCCAAGAGTGATTGTCGAAAAACCAATGCACCCACAAAGAGTGACTGTTTGGTGCGGTTTATGGGCTGGCGGCATCATCGGGCCGTATTTTTCCAAAATGAGGCCGGTCAGGCAGTTACTGTGAATGGTGTTCACTATCGTGAGATGATAACGAACTTTTTATGACCCGAATTGGAAGATATGGATGTGGACGATATGTGGTTTCAACAGGATGGTGCCACTTGCCACACAGCTAACGAAACAATGGCTCTTTTGCGCGACAAATTCAATGGCCGTGTTATCTCACGTGGTGGCGATGTCAATTGGCCGCCAAGATCATGTGATTTGACACCGTTGGACTTCTTTCTTTGGGGTTATTTGATAGAAAAGGTGTACGTCGATTAGCCAGCAATAATTCAAGAGCTAAAGGATGAGATAATTCGGCACATTAACGGCATAGAACCTCAATTATGCCTCAGCGTCATCGAAAATTTGGACCATCGGATGGAGGTGTGCCGCTGAGGTCGCGGCGGCCATTTGGCCGATATTTTGTTCCATACATAATTGAACCATACCAATATTATCATAATAAAAAGAAATGACAGTAATTTCCTAAATAATTTGTGTTTTATTCAAAATCAACATCGGCCCTTAAAACTTAACCACCCTTTACTACAACCCTGAAAACTAGCCTTTTTGAATTCAATGCAGCCCCCATTTGTACTATCTAGCCCCGATGTCAACAAAGTTATTGGCATCTCTGGTTGTGACCCACACTACCATTTTAATGTTTCCGAAGGGCTATTTTTTCGATTGATCTTAACTCGCGGATGTTTGTCAGATGTTCGCGATAAGTGGGACCGTAAGAAAACTTTTTTCTTCCGGTATTTTCTGGGATTAGAACGTTGAATCTCCTGTTGAATACATTTTAATGCAAAATAAAAAATCATGTGATTATGTGTAACTGTTTTCGTTTTATTTATTATCGAACGTTTAGTTTTTTTTTTTCTTCTTTCATTATATTGTTAAATAAAAATGTTCTATAAATCAGTTTTATCACGACGAACAAATTTTTAACTCCTTTTGTTTGTATCCAATGCGAAAATTTAGTGAATGTTAAATAAAATCATTCACATCCAAGTTTAGTATTCTTTAGTTGATTTTCTCAAAGTTCAATTAACTTTGTTGAACAATAATTTTTTTTCTTGTTATTTTCAAAATTTTGTATATCAATTGCATGTTTCTTAAATTGATTTTTTATTTTTATTAAAAACTATTTAATTATTTTGTTTACTCATAAATTCCTAGGTTTTCATTTTTTTTTTCTTTCTTTTGTTATAAATATATTATTATTTTGATGTTTTTTTTTTTAAATTTTTCTTTTGTTTCATTAAATATACTTACAATAATACGTAATGTTTGTAGTTTATTTTATTTTTCTCACTTTTTTTTTATATGTAATTTATAGTATTTACAATTTTTATTTTTTTTTAGCTGAATTAATAAAAATGGAAGTTTGTAAATAAAAATATAATATATATGTATATTTGAAATATGGAATGTTAGTTGTTTTGGTACAGAAAACAAGATAGGAACGCAAAATACAATTTTTGAGGGAAACTATGTCCTTTTTTTAAAATCCGTTGCAAATGTGTTATATTGTGCGTTGTTAGTTGTAAAATTAATTTAATTATTACCATTTAACTCAATATCAATTCATTTAGCTAGAAATTAAATAAAACAAGATTATTAGTTGAATTTCAGCCCAACACCTTTTTTAATAACTAAAATTGCATTTATGTAAATTTAAACTATTATATTTATAATATCCTTTTGACAATTTATGGTGGGTAGGTAAAACTCGAACGGCTATAAAATACAATGTATGCGCATGAAAATAACAGTGATGTAAGTTTCCTTCATAAAACAAAAGTGCTACTGTTACCAGACAATTTTCATTAAACCACGGCTATTACTTGACTCATTCTTATTCAGTTCATCCTCTCTGTGGGATATACTAAAGCCAAACATAGCGTTAGATGTATCTGTAGCAAAGTATTGTACATGCTCTTGCGTCCGCAAAAATTAACGAAAACGACTTAGCAAGCGATTTTTTCACAAAGAAACATGTTTAACTTCCGGTCGGACATACGCTTTGTGCCGCGGCAATGCAATGTGTTTTAAACGATTCGACAGAAATCATGTCTTGGGTTCGTGTTTTAAAAAGTAGAGAGGAACGCAACAACAAAAACACATGCAAGGAAATAAGAGAATCATCCCTTAATTTGCAGAAGAGAAAACGCTCTCTTAATTTGCAGTAGTAAAATATACTCTTCAGCTAATGCGCGTCATCAGGGCTCTTTTCGAATTATGTATCCAAACAATGTGTCCAAAGCAGGCATCTCCTGCGGATATTATTGGCAGATACTCATTCGTTTACCGGTGTGGACGTGTTTGTGAGAATCAAATGAGTACACTGAAAAAGACTTAACACGTCTGGGCCAAGACTCAAACCCTTCGTTGGGCAGACAGAAAATGAAGATATCTATTCCTGAGTCCGAGGTCTTGGAACCAAGGTAAGTAACATAACAGAATGTTGAAAAACATATTTATTAGAAAATTACTCGTTTGCGTAGTAAATGCCTTTAAACAGCGACCAGTATTTAACAACCACTACAATTCAATTTATATTTAAGCATCGTAAAGCGATTGCGATAACTAAAATGGGTAGATCAATTTGCAAATCATTACACACCGACGATTAATACTAATTTCCAAATGACTGCAGTGTCTTTTAAGCATACATAAATCTTCGCCTTTAATAGCGTATACTCACATGAAAACTAAAAACATTCTGGTTAACGATTCTTATGGCCAGATATGAAACAATCAAGACACTTGACAGTGAGATCCACAAATCAAAGACAGTCCTATAAAATGTCGAACAATTTTGAACCAAATACGTGACGATATACACGAGCTTATTTACTGCTGGCTTCCCGGGCATAGTGAATATATACCATTATATTATTATTATTTTTTTTTCTCATTTTCAAACCAATTATTGTAAAAATTATACAGGAAAAACAGTGGCGAATTAAATAAAGAACTACCTTCGTGTTTTTCTTTTAGAAATAGAGTCATCTATTGACCTGCACCTTTAATCGGAACGAAACGTTTGTCAGTTAGCACGAACAGCAGTTCTTCTGATAGTGGTGAAGACCATATATGGAGAACATACTATTTGGAGAACTAGATAAACTCCTGGGTATCTCTGTGCGGGTGGTTTTTCTTTTAAGGTTCCCAGGGTATACGAAAATGGGCACAATGATGGGCATACGTCTACCTAACCTAACATACCCAGATCGATTCAACTCAGTGTAGAGTCGTCATATGTTACTCGATTTAGAGAGCAAAATCGTTAAATAAGGTCAGTGGTTCTTCAATTATTGCCTCAAAGAAAACAAAAACATTTATACCCTATCCAGAGTGTATTATAATTTGTAACATAGAGAAATAATAACGACAGACCCCAAAAGTATAAATATTTGTGATCAACATCAAAAGTTATACCGATCTAGCCATGTTCGTCCGCCGACTGTATGTCAGCACTTTTTATGCCTTAAATTTTAGCTAGGAACATGAAATTTGGTATATAAGCTTTCTGGAATCCGAAGCAGTACACGTGTAAAAATTGAATCTGAAATCCGTTCACAGACGTCGTTTTCCTAATTATTTTTCCTAGCAACTGAAAAATATTGTCTAAGTAAAATATGTAGACATTGATTTTCTCTGCATACATTATACATGGCCATGCCCACTTTTTGGGGCTGTTTTCTTTAAAAAAATCATGTATTGCTTGTTCAAAGCTATGTAGGGTGAACCTCGGTTACAAATTTTGGGAACCACCCTCACTTTATGCTAGAAAAACTTGTAGCAACAGTTGGCGTGATCGCGGTTAGAAAAATATTATTACATCTTTTTTTTAAAAAAATTTCGCAATGCCACGATCACTTTATTAGGGATAAGTTAAAATATGGCAGATAGGGTATCATACGATCCGTTCTAGATGGATTGTAACTTTCATATATGTTTTATTACAGTCGCCTAAGGGATAACAGAATTTTTGCAAATACACTGCAATTCCAATGTTACCTTCATTAATGCCAAGTTTCAAACAAATTCGAACTCAGCGTACTGACCCTCTCTACAATCACTAATACTTTCATGCACACACAATTGTATTTAAATATAAAAATATATATTCCAGTGTGAGTGGTTAAATATTTAGTTTTTTTCTTTCTATTTAACAATAAATTTAAAGAAAAAAATATTGTAGATCATCAGGAAAACAACCTTAAGTGTTACATTCTAAAAAATAAACAAGAAAAAAACAAACAATTGTATATAATATGTATGTATGTTGTATATGTTCTCACAAACAGTTGGACGTATAACATATAACACCTATGGGACGTACATTAATTAATGTTAAATAAATCTAATGATATCAAATCAAATTGCTACATTATATACATACATTCAACGATATTGCTTTATTAATTATATGTGATATATTTAAGGTCTTCCAAACCTATATATATGTATATGTATATATCTCTTCACTTAAAATAATAACAAAAAAAATATATATATATACTTTTATAGTCAACATGCATTTGACCTTAAGAAAAAAAATTATAGTTTTTTGTTTTGTGGAGGAGGGCGCAAAGGGCAATTTGGCAGCCAAATTAAAAAAAAAAAAAAGAGAATAATAATATTATCAATAATAAAAACTGAAAATTTGGAATTACAGCAAAACGTACTAAGAAGGAAAACAAATCAATTCAATTCGCTATGTATCATTGAAACAAATTAAATTGCTGCGCATTGAGATTGTTGTTTGCATTTTGATTGATTGCGGGTTGCATATTACTGAAATTGGCAAACATTGGTGTTTGATTCAGTTGTGGAATTGGCATCGTTTGGTTGGGAATGGAATTAGTTTTTGTAGGGAAACCGGCAGCTGGAGAACGTTGCAGCGGACTATTTAGAGGCGATGGTATACCACCGCCAACAACATTATACAGTCCTGGCGTTTGCACTGTTAGTGGCTGCTTGACAGGACTTTGAACTTTTAGGGCATTCATTGATGGGGCTGGGACATTTGACTTCAAATTCTTACTCGATAGTAGGTTGTCCAAGTCAATTTTTAGATTGCCTGAATTTGACCACGTCGCACCGATTGCGAGGTCTGCTATTGCGGTTGTTGTTGCTGATTGCTGTTGCAGGTTTGGGGAGTTGTTGTTATTGTTGTTTGCACTAATTGGTTGTAGTAAATCATTGCTTGGAAGTAGAATATTATCTGAAATGATAGAATGTTAAAAAATTATTAGTAACGTTCTTTTTAGTAGTGTGATTTCTATGAAATTCGTTTTGTATTTCTGTTTTCTTATTTATTCAGTATAAAGAAACGATTTTAACCCCCTTCAGCTGAATTCGAACGTATGCAAGAGTTGGTACTTTGTTACTTTTAGACAGACTATTCCAGAGGATTGGAAATATGGAGTTTTACTATCTAATTATAGGGGGATCACACTACTTCCGACAGCCTTGAAAGTGTACGAGATTATCCTAGAGTATAGACAAAGGAAAAAAATGGAAAAACAGTTGCCAGACATTTAAAACGGATTACGGCCAGCCCTTATTATCCAAGACCATATTTTCACTGTGCGTTCGACATGGTAAGCAGAGAATAAATTTGGGAAATTCTCTGGAAGAAAGGGGTCTTGGAAGGGCTCGTACGCACCATATTGACGGGTTGGATATAGGCAGTTGCATCCCATCTGTTTACAAGCCTGTGACGTTTTCGATGTGTGATCGAAAGTTTAGTTCACTATCGTAGACGACACTAAAATCGCACGCTGATGTGACCGAGGGTACATGTTCGTCACGAAAGTTGACTCTAGGAGGTGGTATGAGACGGTTGCGGGAATAGGTAATGAAATGGAATGCTCTAAGAAATTTGTATTACACCAGATGAAAAAACTATTTAGATCATCCTGCAGAAGGTGGGAATCAGCGGGAGATACACGTCATTGGCGGTGACTACAAGATCGGAGCTCCGGATAATACGTTCGGCGTCTTTTATTGTAAAGAAAAAGATCAATGGTCCGAGATGGCTGCTTTGAGGGACCTCCGAGGTTGCTATGATAGGCTCCGATACAGAAGATCTAAAACAACATTTGTATTGGCGGTCTACTAGGTAAGATTTGATAAATGAGATGAACCGAGATTGGAATCCAAGGGCTTTTAGCTTGAGAAGAATAACTTGGTGGGGAATTTTGTCAAAAGCATTACTGAAATCTATGGCTACGACATTAACCGTGTTGCTTTGTGGAGAGGATTGGCTTGCAATGGCTCTCGAAGTGCTTAGGTATGGAAGAGAGTTTAGCAATGGACCGATAAATTAGATACTTCGCTCTTGCATTCTTTTTTGTGGATAGGGGTAATGTAAGCGTCCTTCTACAGTTCAGGAAAGATTCCTTGGGAGATTGAAAGTTGAAGTAAGGCAGTGTGTCAGATGATTCATAGATTTTTAAGTCATTCTTCACTTGATTAATTTTATTAAAAACCATATATCCACGGAGACATGGAAGGTTTGTGCAGAGTTCTTCAAATAGGTCAGTTTCAAGGACGTTTTCAACAAACGACTGGCCGAAGAAGTGAGCGAATAGGTTGGTCATTATATTAGAGTCAGCCGAGGAAGAATCCGAGAAAGTGAGAGTAGATGGATAGCCATCAGATTTTCTTTTGACGTTGATAAATTAAAAAAAAAAATCTCTTCGGATCGGCAATTAGGTTGCTTCGCATTCGATTTAGGTAATCTAAATAGAGCCTTTCGCAGACTTAAGAGAAATTGGCATATGTTCGAAAATACTAAGGCGAGAGCCAGATTTGGATTTAAGATAAGATTATCAAAGTTTGTTTCTATTGTTGCGAGGGGAGCGTAACTCCTTGTTATACCAAGGTGAAGAAGACAGGGCTAATGTTAAGAAGACAATACATTCTGTCAGAGAAATTGATATAAAACTCTTTGTCTTTTTCATTTTAATAATCAAAATTTATTGTAAATAGCTTCATCAATATTATATTTATCTAGTCAAATGAGCAAAGTAATTAAACCTAATAAATAAAAAGACTTGTGTAATAAAATAGTTAGACCACTTTTTCGTCGATAAATTCACCCTTGGACGTCATTCACCCTTGGACGTTATTGATCTCCAAGCTACTTGAAGGATCTCCCAAAGTTTGTCTTTCGATGTTGGACACTGTCTTCGAACCTCTCTGTCAAGTTGATTGGGCAGGTGATTTCATATTTTTCAGTGTTCCTTCTTGTTCTTCTTGGTCCACGTATCCTTGCATTAATATGATTCCAGGACCGGATTCACATTAACCCGATGGTAAAGTGTGTTCCCTTAGACCATTATTTAACCACCGCCATGATTAATTGGTAGGGACCACTCAGCAGATCACTGAACGTAAACTCTTCTTTTTTGTCCAAAAACTTCAATATGGACTCATCCGTCCATAAGACTTTCGACCAGTCGGTTGATGTCCAATCCTGGTGCTCTCTCCCCAAATCTAGTCGCTTGACTTTGACTGTTTTGAGGTCGTAGCAAATGTTTTCGTACTGTTACTCGACCGTGAAGGAGTGCGGCAAACGCCTTTTTGTCATTGTTACTGATATCTGCTTTGAGTGCGAACGGTTGAACTCTGCATAGATTTCTGGAGCTGTAAGCCATCGATCCCTCTTGCTCATTAATTTTATAGTTTGGTCCTCCTGTTTTGATGTTAATTTGGACCTTCCGCTTCTATTCCTTGTCTTAAGAGTCCATGATTCTTTAAAGTGACGTATGATATCGTGCATTGTCGACTTCGACATTTTAAGCTTATCTGCAATAGCACGCACTGTATGCCCTTTTTCATGCAAGGTTATTATGCCAAAACGTTCAACTTCACTTTTTTCCTTGTTTCTTTCCTTCCCAATTGAAGTTTTTTTTTACTCTTTATCGGTTAACTTTAAATATTGAAGTTTTAAGACTAATTGGCACCGGAAGAATACGCAACCTGCTTCTATTGTTAGAAAACAAACCTAGTTTCCCAAAAAGTAAATAAATAATTTCCGTTTTATGGTAAGTTGATGACGTTTGCAGTTTTGTTTTGTTACTCCCTCCATCGGTTTATTCAATAATTCAGCTCATTTTTCTTAAAACACTTTACCTGTTTTGAGAGATAATAATGTCTACTATCGACCCTAACAGGATTTGAAACCATTTTGTTCATTTGAGTCCTGCAGAGATAGATAAACGTATAATTGTGGAAAAAATGGAAACTTATGGACGACAGTGTACATACGAGCGGCTGATAAGTTCGCGGCATGAGATACTCAACAACGAGTCATCTTTTCATTAGTGATAGCACTAACTGCGGCATTCTTTAGTAGTATAAATATCACCTCTTTTCAATAATAATTTCATTTTGTTATTATCTGTGGTAGGATAAACATCACCATGTCAGCCGAAATCGGAAATTCTCGCAATTTTGAGCACCGCGACTTGATAAAGTACCTCGTGAAAAAACCAAAATCGCATAAGAAATTTTCGAAGACATGTCATCGACTCTACAGGATTCTGGGCCAGAGAGCTGTGAAGACGACTCTCGCCCAGGGCGTCGTGTGTCGGTGGTCACTGAAGAAAACGTCGGAAAAGTTGAAAAATTAGTTCTGGCTGACCGAAGAATAAAAATGTGGCAGAAAGCGGACGATTTAAACATGAAAAAAAATTGTGTGCGCTGAGTACCGAAAATGCTTACTCCGTTCGACAAGCAACGACGGCTTGAGTGCTGCAAAGATTTGTTTGGAGTTACCCGTAACTATAGAGAATTGGGTTCGCCAATACGAAGAGTCTATGCAGTGGATTGAAAAAAAGGGAGAGGCTTGCGAAGAAATTCAAGGTGGAAAAGACAGCTTCGAAGCTTATGGCGAATGTTTTTTTGAGACAGCGAAGGTGTTTTGCTGATTGATTACCTGCCAAAGCGGACTACGGTGAATGGTCAACATTACGCAAATTTATTGACTCAGGCATGTAGTGTTGTTTTTGCAGGATAAAGAGCCTGTTCACGCGGGTTTCGAGACAGGCCTTAAAAGACACAGGGTTTTCAACGTTAGACCATTCACCCTACAGCGCAGACTCGGCCCCAAACGACTTTTTCTTTTTTTCCAATTTAAAAAAAAAGAGTCACGAGGCCGGAGATTTGCAGATGAGAACGAGTTCAAGGCGGCCATAGAAAGTCATTTTTAAGGCAGAGAAAGAGAATATTTTTTCGGTGGTATTATGGCACTGTATGCCCGATGTGAGAATGCATTTCACTCGAGGGAGATTATATTGAGAAATAAAATTTTTTAATCGGATCTCTTCTTTCACTTAATGCCTTAGGGCGCAATCTTATCAGCCGCCCCTCGTATGTATTGTATGCCTGCTGGCAGTAAATTTTAAAGTTTACTAGTTCTGTAACAAAACGAATTTTGACAGAAAAATTTTCGTGCGTTTACCAGGTAGGACGCTCAAATGATTCTATTTTAGGGATCAATCCATCTTCGGAACATTTATCATGGTAGTGTATATATTGTAGTATAGGCATGGGTTTGCTACCAGCCTTCGATGAGATAACACTTTGAGATTGGATGTTAGTGCAGAAACTTCTAGCAACTGTTGCGCTGTAAAGATGCATGGTGTCCTTGGGTTGAATAATTTGGTCGACCATTTAAAACTAATCTCTGGCCCAAATGTCGACTAGATATATGTAAAAAGGTTCAAAAGATTTAAGGCTGTGACAGACTGACTCACTATAAGGGTTATGTTCTTAATTTTTGAAACTTGTAAGTACTGAAAACCTGAAAAGTATGCCGGAGCTGTAATTTAAATAATGAAAGACTCACTTGATATCACAATTTTGAGAAATTTATTTGGAAATTCAGTAATGCATATTATAAGAAACTAAACAAAATAATAATTTACATGAGTCACCGTCTAGCTCTCGTAGCGTCTACTTCGTGTTGACTTCTCCAGTGATAGTGGTTTCGCTCAGTAGCTTTCTCGCTCACTAATATAACCCCATCTCGCTCCCTCTACGGAGCTTTTTTTTCTTCTGTTGTTTTTTGGTTAACCGCGTGTGTTAATTTTTTCGCGCGCAGGAAACTTCACTTTCTTAATATAATGGCCCCGGGGCCAAATAAAACGAATCCCGGGAATCGGTTTAGCGAGTTGGCTGATTCGCCAACTTGGGAACCCAGACCAAAAAAAAATAAACACTCCAATTTGGAGGAATTTCCTACTCTTCCGAACAATACTAACATAAGAAACCCGAGGTTTGTGCTCATCTCCCCAAAAGATGAAAAACAACCACTTACGTCAGTTAGTGTTTTTGTGCTCAGGAAAGCAATCGACGCAGTAAGTACAGAATATGAAAACATCTCTCAACTTAGAGATGGTAATATCCTCATTCTGGCCAAGTCCCAAAAGGTCGCAGATAAGTTCCTTCGCATTACCAACTTGGCAAACCAATGTCCGGTTACGGTCAAACTCCACACTAGCCTTAACTCATCCAAGGGCATAGTCTATGCACCTTGCTTGATTAACATTAGCGAAGACGAAATCGTCGCTGAGATGAAATCTCAAGGGGTTATTGAAGTGTATAAATTCACAAAAACTTCCGAAAATACCCAACGCCCGACTGGCCTAATGCTTTTCACTTTTGATCGCTACCAACCACCTACAACTGTAGAAATAGCATGGTATAAGTCCAAGGTTCAGGAATACATCCCTAACCCAATGAGGTGTCGTAATTGTCAGCTCCTTGGACATACAATTAAAAGGTGCACTAAAAGCAAAACGTGCGAAAACTGCAATCTCCCCCCTCACGATCACCAACAATGCAGTCGTACAATGTGTGCTAACTGCTCCGACGCCCATCCCTCTTCATCGAAAACCTGTCCGAAATATCTTCAAAATAAAGAAATTCTAACAATTAAAACTAGAAGCAAGTGTACTATGGCGGAAGCCAAACGCACTTACAACCAAATGCACCCAACCCAACCAACTACAAACTCCACATTATTCTCAGAAAGAGCCAAACAAGCCCTCCGCACTACCGTGCTAGAAAAGCCCAGTCTTAATACCTCAACCTTTAATAAAACAACAACATCTATTGAAACAGATACCAATCAACCTTCTTCTACCAACAACACCACAAAAGTTATCTCGACACTGCCACCTTCAGTCAGCGCCACACCCAAGTCTTCCCCTAATAACACTAATCCGCTATTGCACAATCGCCCCATTCCTTCCTCACCAACACCAATTACTTCTAATAACACATTACAAAATTCACCAATTTCTCAACAAAATACAAATACTCAATCACCATTTTCTTCGATCACCCATTCACTAATCCAGAAAAACAACTATTATATAAACCCATCTAACATAGATGACAGCACATAACCCTAATCAGTTATCTGCTAATTCCATGTCGATGCCTTCACTTGCGGAGAGGGGACCAGAACCACCCAGTTGCGGTGGAAACTGTGCTCCCCTCCGCAAGTGCGGGCATCGACAATTATTTGACAACCAAAACTTCACATCTTCTCACATTATACCTCGTTATAATGTCCGCAAGATATCTCAAACAACAACAACATTCAATATATTGCAATGGAACATTAAAGGTTTCATTAACAATTTTGACGAGTTGAATATCCTCATTAAAGATAATAATTTAGATATAATATCTCTCCAAGAAACTCACTGTCCATATACTTTTTGTCCTATTGTACCTAAACCCTACATAGGTTATTTTAACAACTTTTCCTGCAACACTACAGCTAAACAAGGCATTGCCCTACTTATTAAAAATAACATTCCTCATACACAAATACCAATTAATTCCAATATACTCTCAATGGCTGTTGAAATTAATATAGCTATCAAATTTACAATTATCTGCATTTATATTCTACCAGAACAAAGGTTTTCTAAGACTGATCTAGAAAACATCCTACAACAAGTTAATCCCCCCTACATTATCACAGGGGATGTAAATTCGTGGTGCCATCTTTGGGGATCTCCTATCACAAGCAACCGTGGAGCCATATTGGAAGACTTTATTACAAACTCCGATCTCGTGGTATTAAACGACGGTTCTCCAACACATCTCTCTACACACAGCACATTTACTCACATTGATCTTACTTGTTGTTCAGCAGAACTGCTTCCAAAAACAGCGTGGCATATCCTCGATGAACTTCACAACAGCGATCATTTCCCCATACTCACATCAGTAATGTTAAAGGCCTACGAAAGAGCATCACGGCATATCCCAAAATATAAAACTGATTTGGCCAACTGGGAAAAATTCAAACGTTACGTCGAAAACTCTTTATCAGTTCATCCCATATCCTGCATTAACAAGGAAGCAGCTATATTGCTCAAATGTATCCGCTGTGCTGCCAATAATTCTATTCCCCGAACGTCCCCAACATCTCAAAAACGTGTAGTGCCCTGGTGGAACACCGATCTAGCGAGGCTAAGAACTGAAAAAGTACTCTCTTGGAAAAATTTCAAAAAAAATCCTAGCCAGATAAATCTATTAGCTTTTAAAAAATCAAACGCCAAATTTAGAAGGCAGTTGAAAATCAATAAATTAAATTGCTTCCATGATTTTACTGCATCTATCAACCCCCACTCCCCCACCACCAAAATATGGGAGAATATTAGAAATTTAACGGGTGTTTCGACAAAACGAAATATAATCTCTATCAAGTCACCAACGGGTACTGTAACCACCACGGAAGAAATCAGCAACTTTTTTGCACATACCTGGTCCTCCAATTCAGAGAACTGCAATTTCTCACAACTCTTCATCAAAAAAAAAGGAGAATACCTTAATATTACCCCACAGCCTGCATCTAATGTAACCGCCCAGCGCATCGAGCAAAATATTACGCTAATTGAACTCGAAAGTAGCTTGTGCAAGGCAAGAGGCAAAACTCCAGGCCGAGACAAGATTTCATACCCTATGATCAAAAACTTACCAGCTGCAGCTAAAACCAGGCTTATTATGCTCTACAACGCAATTCTCAGCAAAGGCATAATACCACAGAACTGGAAAACAGCGGCAATTGTTCCGGTCCCTAAGCCTAAAAAGGGTATCGACAACATCAACGGATATCGGCCAATATCTCTACTTCCATGCATATCTAAAATTCTAGAAAAAATAATCGCCAATCGTATTCTATGGTTCACAGAATCTAGAAAGCTAATGAGTAAAAACCAAGTGGCCTTCAAGCCCAACCGGGGGTGCATTGATGCTTTACTACACCTCGATGTCGTGATATCCAACGCACTCTCTGCGCGGAATCACGTTTCAATACTAGCACTAGATTTCGAAAAAGCGTTTGATCGTATCGGCACTCACCTAGTTCTTACCAAATTAAAAGAATGGGGCATCGGCCCAAAAATATTCGGGTATATTAAATCCTTTTTAACCAATAGGAAATTTTCAGTCAAAATTCGCGATACATTCTCCAAAACAATGCCACTGCATAACGGCATCCCGCAGGGTTCTCCGTTATCTGTTATTTTGTTCTCTATTGCTTTTGATGAAATAAGCCGAATTATATATAAACACAAGAATTTAGATCACTGTGTCTATGCGGACGATGTCTACATATTATGTAAACACAATGATTTGAATTATACGCAAGAATGCTTCTTAAATTTGCTTAAAGAAATCACAGAATGGTCCACCGTTGCCGGATCCAGCCTTGCTTTGGAAAAATGTAAAACTCTTCATATTTGTCGCAAGAAACACTGCCCTAACTTAGATTTAACACTTAACAATACTAGAATTGAAACTGTTACTAATTTAAGTATTCTTGGATTGTTAATTAATAATAAGTATAATTGGAAAACTCATTGTCTAAATCTTAAAAGATCGTTGGCAGCAAGGCTAAACATAATTAAATATTTAGCTTCAAAAAAAAGCAAAGTACATGTTAACTCTTTATGTTATATAACTAAAATGTTAGTCCTTAGCAAAATAGATTATGCTCTAGCTATTTATGGTTCCTGTCCTAAATCAACACTAAATATACTTAAGCCAACCTACCATCAAGCGGCAAGAAGAAGCATAAATGCTTTCCCTACAACTCCAATAAAAAATATCTTAGCGGAAGCTGGGCTACCTACAATCGAGGAGCGCTACGCGGAAGTAAAAGCTAAACTGCTAGTTAAATTGTGCTTCAAAACTGGTTCGGTCATAGATAATGACACTAAAAAGGCCCTTACCTACAACAGACCCAGGCGAATACCTTCAGCAATAAACAACATCTTGGATATAGGAACTAAACTGGAGATACAATACAAACACTTCCCCAAGTACATCCCATCTCAGCCACCTTGGTCCTTAGATAAAGACAGCATAATATTGCATCTCTGCAACTTCCCAAAAGAAAACACCAACAATGCAATGTACAAATCCATGTTTCTCGAAATAACGTCAGAATTGAGCTCTAAAGGTTGGGGCTTTATATATACAGATGGATCAAAAACGTCTGAAAACACAGCTTTTGCAGTAGTATCTAAAGAAGGTTCTATCATAACCCAAGGAATCTTGCCAAATATCGCCTCAATATTTACGGCTGAAGCAGTAGCTATACTCGAGGCTGCCAAGATATCTTTGCAAACTGTGGGAAAATGGACAATTTGCTCTGATAGTCTCTCCGTGCTGCAAGCTATTGTCAACCCCAAACATCATTCTATACTTATTTCCAAAATCCGGGACATCGTCATAAGGTCAGCAACTAAAATAAAAATAATGTGGATCCCAGGCCATATAGGAATACGTGGCAATGAACTTGCAGATAAAGTCGCAAATGCTGCTCGTATGGCACCAACCTACACATTTGACCATTACAGTGGACTCGACCTCAAAAGGATTATAAAACGAAAAATAGAACACAATCGACTCAAAGAATGGGAAACATACAAACACCACTATTCAATTATCAATCCAAAAAAGATCTATCCCATCTACCCGCTAAATGTATCAAAGGAAATGATTCAAAATTACATACGCCTACGCCTGGGTCATACATCCTTGACGCACCAGCACCTCCTTAAAAGAGAACCAACTCCTACTTGCCCAAAGTGTAACGGTAACATTACCATAACCCACCTACTTAGCAGATGTTTTCTCACAACAAACAAAAATGTACTCCCTCCTGATAAAACATTAAGTATTATGGAAATATTAAGCGAACCTAGCGACAAAAACATAATTATAATAAATAAATTGTTAGCTACACTTAACATTATTATTTAGTAATATATACAATTTAACATAGAGCCGAAAGCCTTTGCTGCTTGCGCTTTTATTCCCCTTATTAATAATAAATTTGTAATTTGTTATTGATATATAAAAATAAAATAATAAATAAATAATAATTTACATAAAGAATTAATTTATGGAAATAAATGCTTATAAATATTATTCGATAAAACTGAATAGAAGCGAGGATTGCATATTCTGTGCAACAGAAATTATTGTTGGAGATCATTTAAAAAATAATTTAATAACGGGTTGTGATAAATGGATTCTTTATTTTCTCGAAATTGTGTTTGGTAACTTAAATAATATTATGTACTTTATATGTTAAAATATTTCTCATACAATGCAAATCACTATGCAAATCACTATGCACTTCCCTCTGCTATCAGACCGTAACAAACGGACATCACTTGCGCTGCGATTTCGCGACAATCCTCCGATGCCTCTCCGCCAATCAACGGACTCTTTGAACAATCCTCAAGCCACGCCTTAATCTCAAATAATTTATCGGAGAACTCACTAAATAGCACGAACCGTGGCACCGTGACTAGCGTCGCACCGATTAACTGCAAAGTATTGACTCTCACCTTGGGCTCATTACTGAATCTAATAAATGAGTACAAATCGAATATCTCCCTTGCCATCTTGGGCAGCAGTGGACTGTTATGTGCAGCAATCACCACCACAGTGAGTGTATTTAAGAAATTCGCCAACAAGTAGGTATCAAGATCGTGAGAGATTTTTCCAAATTTCGTAAATATCATTTGCTTTGTGCGTTCACCTCTCACCAATGGGAAGAAAAACGATCCAGCAACAGATGCAAAGCGATTTACTGAGCCTGACATCTCTGATTTTGGCTTAGAAAAGAATCTCTTCGTCTTCTCTTTCAATCGCATTCGAATGATTTTCTGAGACTCAATCAAGCGGGTGTTGTGTTCATTTGGCAGCTTCAACTTTCTTGGATGCGAATAGACCTCTGTCATTTTAGTTGTCGACACTCCATTGCTTTCTGCTTTGCTTTCGCTTAGCTCTTTTGCTGACGCTGCTAGAACTTGAAGCATTAAAATCCTCAAACTAACATTGTATGACGAGTTATCGGTGTGAAACTGTGCACAGATGTATTCAGCACAGCGTTTGGGATGACAGACACAAATAGCAACGCAATTTTTGAATTTGACTTCCTCGAAATTCTCAAAATAGAATGTCATCTCCAGGCTTATAAAGATCTGTAGGAGATCAATTGCTTGTTGGGAATCATTCATTGGCAACTGACTGCGTATAAGTTTCTCCGATATTTCTAAAGCACTTTGGAATACTTCATTATTGTCTTTGGTCAATATAGCATCTTTAAGATCCATGAGGAATTTCGGACGTTTTTCTGTCATCGATGGAGTGTCATTCGACATGTCATAGGGAACAAAGTCATCATCATCTGAATCCAGCGCTGGTTTGTCATCACCTCCGCCCGCAGCCATCATTGGTTCGTCTTCATCTTTTCGTGGGATTTCTTCAATCTCTTCCATTTCCACAGAAAAATTATTCGTTCGTAACTGAAAGAATTCCTTTGATAATTCCTCAACAATTTTATCATCAACTTCACAATTTAAAAGCACATTTCCGCTAAAATTCTTCTTCTTCTCAGTTAGTTCCCTTAGAGTGTTAATAACTTCACCTTGAGGCAGATTCAGCACGTATGTATAGTCAAATTGTAGCTTTTCAGCTTTTGGATCTGTCTCCAACATTCCTAGGATCAATTCAGCAGTTATCATGCCAATATGACGAAAAATCGGATCAACCGATGTCAAATGATTTTTGTTTCCTTCGTACAAACGCCGGCGTATGTCATTTCTCTGTTGATCAGCTGTTTTGTACACTGCATCATTGCTGAATATATATTGAGAGGTCAAAATGAGAAATTTCGAGATGTAAACGTGCTGAGCAGAGGTCATTTTCACACAAGCATTGCGATTGGACCAAATTGGCAAGAGATCCTGCAGCAGCTTCCATAGAATTTTATCATTTAAATCCTTCTTCGGGTTACACCCGTCAACGACCGCAATGTATTCTATTAGCGTGTTAATTGCATCATCGTTCGATAACATTTTCATCAGTGGAATCTTATTCAATAGACAGAAATTCCATTCCTCAGATGTCAGCACAGCTACATCAATCAAGAGATATAAATTCAAGTTCTCGTTCAGTACGATCATAGCAAACAATTGAATAGAGTTCCTCTCAAGCTTAATAAGCAATTCATTGACATACGATCGGTATTTCCCAACTTTACACACTTCAACTAGAATCTGCGCGAATTTACTCAAACTCTCCGAAGCATCGTTTCCAAAGTTGATGATTATCCTGCTCAAGAGACGGCTCATAAACTTCAGACTAAACATTCGTTTTGTCCAGGAATCCGCATCAGTTTTGATTATGAAATGCAGTGCTCGTACGAACTGCATAAGAAGAATGTGAGCAAAGTTCTTCGGTTGAAATATATCATCCGTGTTTCCATGGAGGACGTTAGCAACTCTGTTGGGCAAAGAAATTAACATTTGTAGAAAGTCATTGACATCGGAATCACCATATTTCCTTCCAACAGTTGCTTTGCTGATGTGGATGAAAGCCACGGCTAGGTAATGTTCGTCGGTAAGGAGACTCCTTAGGATCTCTGTAACCGTTAAAGGCCAAATAATTAGCTGTCTATTCATTGCATACATAGTCTCATATATGAAACTAAAGTTGTGGTCAGTTTTCAGAAAATTAACGAGAACCTTCGATGAACACTTGTCTTCGTCAACTGGCCATTGGTAGGAAAAATGTTTTGTAATCATTGTAAGCATGTCTGAGTATATTGTAGATGCAAATTCTTGCCAATCATTATCGAAATCATGATCTGTGCCGTTCAGTTTTTCTGGTGTAGCATTTCCTGGTAGATGGTTTCCTTGCACAGTGGATATTATATCTTCGATTTGTACAACGTCACTTGAAGATTGAATTTTATCGATGCTTTTTAGGGCAATTAACAGCCTTTGAAGTTCTGAATCCACTTTGAAGGTCGGTGTCGTAGCTGAAAAGGAAAATTGTTGCATCCAATTGGAATGTTGTTTTTAGCGAGATTTTTATTATTAACAAAAGTATATGAACGGTCTTATAAAGGGAATTTCATTCCTAGCATTAAATATTTCGGGGAGTGATTTCTTGGTTCAGTACAAAAGAAAATAGTGAATCAGATATGGGGGTGGGGTCTGGACTTTACATCAGTTATCATGTGATAACTCTTGAACGCCTATAGCTAAAAGTTCAGTTTGGTCATTTTCGGAACATTAATTGTTAAATAAATGGTTAACCTCATTTTTTTTAAACCAAAAATACGTTTTTAGTCGTTTTCTTGAACGTCGCTTTGCGAGAAATCCTTTAGCGCTCAGAGAAATTCGGGTACAAAATTACATACTTACTTAAATCTTTCACCCTTTGAGGGACATAGGGCGTCAACAACGCCTGCGCATCATCTTGTTCGGAGTTCTACAACGCGTTTGAGCTGCCTCCAACTCATTCTCAAAGAGCTTGATCCATTCTCAACTGTTCTGCGCTACGTCTACCTAGGGCGTCCAGTTCTGCTTGCCTGGGTAAGCGGATTCCACCGCATGACATATTTCGGAATGGAGTTGACTTCGGTTTGTAGGGTATGTCCAATCCACAGCCACTTTCTCCTTCGTATAGTAATGTATGTAGGTTATTGGCGGGTTCTCTGATAAAGTTGTTCGTTGGAGATACGATTGAGCCAAAAAATCCTCAAGATGATTCTTAGACATCTATTCAAGAAAGTCTACAGCTTGCGTGTGTTATTGGTATCCATATATATCTAGCAGTACTGATTCTACGTTCTACGGAACAATCGCAGCTTAGTTCTTGTGCTGAGAATATTGCTTCTCCAGATTTTACATAGCATTCCAAGCGCAGCTTTTGCCTTCCCGATTCTACTGAACACATACAGTTTGGTGCCACCGCAGTTAGTCGAGACCACACTTCCTAGATATAGAAAGTTGTCTACTTTCTCGACTTCCTGTCCGGCAATGTTGAGTTGAGCAAGGATGTTAGAAATGCTGAGGACTTTTCCCCATTTTGTTTGCCTCAGCTTCTAGATTTTGGGCCATCAGGTGAAGGTTCATCATCTAATGTGAAAGTAGACAACCATCGTCAGCGCAGTCGAGGTGTTTAAGGAAAGGTGTCATAGTCCATCGAATTTCATGGTTACCTTCCGCCAATGCCGCACATTATTGTATAAGATGGCAAGGCGGTAAGACATTACACTTGCTACCTTCGTATGTAGTCTTGATAATAGCTATGAGTTTTTCTAGAATGCCTCTCTTGCGCAAGGCCAACCAGATAGCATCTCGATTCAAGCTGTTAAAAGCCTTCTCGAAGTCGATAAACAGTAGATGTAGCGGATACCTGTACTCGACGCACTGCTCTGTTATGATCCGAAAGATTTTTATGTGGTCGATGCAGGAGCATCCAGCGCGAAAACCTGCCTGTTCAGTGTCGAGTGTTGAAATTAAATGTTCTTTAATGCGTTCTAATATGATTCTAGCTATTATCTATATGCTATATACTTCCTTCTTTTTACGTGATATTGGGCTTCTAGCTCAGTTGTCTCTACTGGTGATGCCCCTGCAATCCGAGCTTTGATTGCTGTAAGCTCATCGATCCGTCTCCAGGTGTCTGCTGATAGCTGTGCGGTGATTTTTCTGCCTTTTACCAACGTAGGTGCGTGCCCCAGTTACAAAAACATTTTTCACAGCATTCTAGTGGTCATCCAAACTCTCCTGCATTGTACTGCTGATTGTTTCTTCTTCTACGGCAAGATGGTCCCTCAATTGTTGACGCACTTGGGGATCCTTGAGCCCGTCGGTATGGAACCTGGTAATGTTGAGCAAGTTGGAGCGGTTGCGGTTTACGGATGCAGTACGAAGGCTTATAATAGCAAACATAAGATGGTGATAGCGTTCTTGTCCGATGTCGGTTCCACCTTTCGTACGTCTAGGACACAATTTCTGAAGCGGCGGCTGATCGCAATGTGATCGATCTGGTTGAATGTTCGCTGCCTCTCAGTTGAGACCCCACTGATCTTGTGGCAAGACCGTGAACTCCCATCACGTGGTTAAGCATTCCTACCTTGGCGTTGAAATCGTCCATCACCATCCAGGCGTTCAGTTGTAGACGAAGCGTAAACGGCTATAGGAATTGTTCTTATCATCCTCAGTTGGGTCTTCGACCGGAGCATAACACTGTATGACGGTAATTTGTTGTCCCCTGTCTGGAATCTAGCCGTCAATATCCGGTCACTGTGAGGTTTCCAGGAAATGTGGCTTCTTCGTGCTGCTGAAGTTAACATCAGTTCGCTCTCATCTGGTCTACCAGAGTAGAGCGTGACAGTGTTTTTTATCGGGGACTGGTATTCCCCAGCATCAAACCATCTTATTTCACTCACCCCCAAGATGTCTATCTTATATCGCGTGAACTCGTGCTCTAGTTGACGGAATCTGGTGTTTTGAGACCCTTCCTGGAGCGAGTCGAAGACACTTAGTTACAAAAGTGTAATCAGCTTTAAACTGACATTGGTATAAACAATTTAACATTTCTTTAATAAATGTAAAGTGAAATCTGATTAAAAATTTGTGTTCTAAATATCGAAAAGTATATTCTGAATCGATATTTCAGGTTTGGTAAAAAGTCTTGAGATTTCATCAGAGGTCCAGTCCAATTTTCCGCAAACAAATAAAAGCATACGGGTCAACAGGAACAGAACAGCTCTTATGCTTCATGAACAGAAAAGTAGGGAAGAACTTGATCAGCATTAAATTTCGAACTTAACTTAACAACCCAAGCTTTGTGTGTCCAAAACTGGAATTTGAAGGAACATATACACTTCGAGACATAATGATAAGTTACCCCCACAAATTCTTAAGAAAAAAAAAGAGTTTTGTTTTGGGGGGAAAACAGCAAACTGGGTGGGACAAAAAGATTGGACTTGTGGATTTTAAAATTAAATAACAACATAAAAATTCCAATATTTTATTTGATTAGTAATGTGTGCTAGCTCCTTTATTTTCTACAACTTCTAATATTCGATTAGGCATATTTTTAGACAACCTTTTAACATATTTTTGATCCATTTTGTCCCACTCTGTACTATTGGGTTCGTTTAATTCCGAAATATTGTTGCATAAATTGCTCGGCCAAGCTCTCCCCACATGTTCTCAACTATATTCAATTCAGGTGATCTTGCTCGGCAATCAAGAAGGGATATGTTTTTCAAGTTAAAGTTATTCTTGACGTGTCAGGATGTATGGATTGCCGCATTATCCTGTTGAAAAATGAAGTTTTCCTCGGCAATAATTGAACCAAACCTCAAATTGTTCATAATAAGTTCAATATGGTGCTGTTAATTCTGCTACTGACAAATTTTATTTCGGTCCTCCCGTTGTAGCCAATTCCAGTCCATACCCATTCGAAGGCGACTTAAAATTCATTGCTCCTTTTTTTTTATATAATTTGCACGTGTTATACCCTTATACTAATTTTTAGGACACGGGCGTTTTTTTATGGAAAGGGGAAGAGACAGAGAGAAAGACAGATTGGTGTAGTTGGTTTGAAACTCAGGTGGTAGTTAAGTTCCATTGAACTCCAAGGGTGGGTGTCCAGATAACTGGGGAGTTGTTTTCGCTGTTATTGTCGTAGTTTATTATTCACAGTATTTTTTTTTCCATCCTCCTGATGTCATCATCACGATAGAGTTGCATTTTAGCCATATGACCACCCTACTGCCAGTGTTATGCGTTCACAGTAGAGTTGACTTAGCTTTCGCAAGTGATCGACTTTTTTATTTATTTCATGCGAAATAAATAGACGATTCTTGACATCAGGATTCGAACCGTGAACCAACAGCGTGACAAGCGATGATGTTACCACTACACCACGATCCTTACGCGGATCGTGAAAATAATAATCCAAGCCGTCAGGTGAATTTTTTTCATATCTGAATTTGATATTTCTTTACTTTTTCTTCTAATGCGAGCAAACTCTAAACGGTGAGTTTTGTGAGCTTCGGTTAAAGGTGGCTTCCGAAGCAGTTTTCGCCTTTGAAGATGTTCGCATTATTGTAAAACTCTCCTCACACTTTTTTATGTTGGTTTTAACTCCCGCTTTAGCTGTGATTTGACGAGCCGTTAGAGAACAATTTGAAGCTTCCCACAAAATCGCACGTTTTTCTCTTGGAATTAATGCTGGTTGTCTTCAAGGAGACTTTGCTTCACTAACTTTGATATTTTTGCAATACTCCAGCCTCCACTCCTAAATTTCAAAATTGTTTGTACTTCAGCAGAATTTAACACTTCCACTTCAAATAATTTTGCTTTTTTGAAAAAAGTTTATCAAATTTAACACCAAATGATAATAAGACAAGAGCACAACTATTCTTACAAATGTTTGCTTAAATAAATCCTTACTGAGTATCGACACAAAATGATCAACGTGTCCTATCTTTTTTCCCCAAAACAAGGAAATTAAGGCTTTTTCCAGAAATTTGGCTAATGTCACGCAAATTTTTTTCTTTTCTTAAGAATTTGTGGGGATGTCTTATCATTTTATCCCGCAGTGTATGTGCATACATATGGATGAGACAGAACTCTTCCATTTTTCATGATTCCGGGCAAGTTGTCTCCAGTAGAAATATCGATTACCTTTATAAAAAACATACTTCTATACAATACATTCCCAACTCGGATTCAGTCACCCATAATTTTTGAGCACATTCATGTCTAACACTATATACAAGAAAATAATTTTTAACTTACCCATTGGCATTCCTTGGCTAATTGACAAGTCTCCGAATCCTGATAGTAAATCAGCAGCAGCGCTGCTACCGCCTCCTGAGGAAATAATGTTTGATTGTACGGGTGACGCCTGACTTATGAATAGATCAAACGACGCGCTAGGATTCGCTGTAGTAGCTAATCCGCCACCGAATACATTTCCAATTGGTGCTACAACTGGTGCAACAGGATTGGAGACAACATCTCCTTGGAAAGCAGAAAAGTCAGCAAAATCATCTCCTTTTGTTGCAGCAACTGGAACGGCAGGTACTGGACCTGTTGGTTTAGGTGCTGCTCCCCCGAAAGCACTAGTAAAGTCACCAAACTCATGAGTGTCTTCTGCGCGTGGATTGAAATCATCAAAGTCACTCGATTTGGCAGCAGGAGTAGCTGATTTAGTTTCGGTTGGTTGACATGTTTTAAATAAATCATCAATGAGGTTATTGTTTGTATTATTGCTGGCCACAATATCTTCGGGCGGTGTATCGCGATGTGTTGGCGAATGAATACCAGGAGTTTTTGATTTACCGAAATTTGCTGCTGCACCCATGTCGATTTTTTTGTTTGTAACTGCTGTCGTTTTTGTATTTGGCTGTTTGGTAATTGTTGTTACTGGTTTGCTGGTGCGGATGCTGATATTGGGTTTAACTTCCGTGCCAACTTCAGCTGGACTAGATCTGTCGTTGTAGCGGTAGGTCCTGTAGAATGTGAATGTGTCTTATTAAAATATATTATAAATAAAAGCTGAATTATTAGATTAAATTAGATTAGATCGTTATGTGGGAGAACATCTAAGTAGCAGTGCTATCCCAATAAGTCACCTTCAGCAGCTCTTTTAGTAAGTCAGAAGTCAGGAAATCAAGAATATTGTAAGGGTGGGCTAATCAGGAGCACTGACGACCTGATCTTTGCTAGTGCATCACCCGCTTAAGTTTCATTGTAGCCGCAGTGAGCTGGAATCCAGAAGAGAATGACAAAGTTATCCTTAAACACAGAGGTAATATTTTCGTAGGCCGTGAGTAGAAGAAAGCATGCTCGACTCCTGAAACATCAGCTCTATTAGCTGATTTTTACCGAAGCATACAAAATGTAGCATGCAAGAAATTTCGATCGACGATATACCAAAAGTTAGCAAACCCTGGAAGATATCAATTCCAATTCGAAACGCATACTCGTAATCTTTTTATCGACTTCAAGACGGCATAAGACATCATTCATCGTCTTTACAGGTGTTAACAAGGAAGGCATTATCTTTCACATGTCCGATCAACTACTGAGATAAGCGGATGACATTGACATTTTCGCGCGATCTCTGCGAGCCATTTTATAAGCTTTTACAGCACTTGAAGAGCAGGTAAGGAGAGTTGGTCTTGAATTAAATGAGGATAAGACCAAATACACGCTGGTGACAGACAAAGAATCATCTGTCCATCAGCTAGGCAAAACGTCACTGTCAACAACTACAACTTTAAGCAAGTTAAGGAGTTCACGAAACCAACACCATCCTACTTCGGTTTAGAAAAATACCTGGATTCGTGACTCGAAGGGCGAAGTTGACGCTCTACAAATCGCTGATTCTGCAAGTACTGCTTTATGGTATGGAATGCTGGACTATAAGCAAGAAAGCAGAGCAGATATTAAGTTCCTTTGAAAGAAAAATACTCCGTCGGATATTTCATCCTGTGTGCGAAGAGGGTGAATGAAAGATAAGATGTAACCGTGAACTCTATCAGCTATATCAATATGTGGATGTAGTCCAGAAACCTAAAAAATATCGTCTACATTGGCTCGGCCACATCGACCGGATAGACAACAGCGCTCCAGCCAAGAAGGTATTTGAATCACAGTCTGCAGGCTCGAGACGTCAAGGAAGAATTAACAACCGTTACAAAGATCAAGCGATTGCGATCGCTGGGAGACTTGGCACGACGAACTGGAAACAAATAAAAACAGATAAATATTTAATACGTCGGAAGCCCACTAAAGTAAAGTAAGTATTTAGATTATTGGTAGGACCAAGATGACATTGTGCGTAAACAGACCGTCATTCAAATTGAAGCAATGAGCTAGATTCTGATTTTGGTGACTTCATTTTTAATTTTTGTTCACCAGACCATGAAAGTATAATGCCACAATAAAATAATAAATCATTTTAGGTCTAGGACCCCAATTTTTCGCAGATTATTCGGCAGGTTCGTAATGATCTGGTAGTCTTCTTAGCGATATAATCTATCAGTGAATTCCAGGAAGAAGACCCTCTGAACTGCGACAGCTACATCGCGTATAAGAACCTGTCTGAACGCTTAAAACCTTTTGCCAACAATCTGATTGCGGTTTTAGGCCAGGAAAATCCACCATAGATTGGAAAAAAATAGGAACTCCAAATTGATACTCACCACCTTTTCATCGATTTTAAAGTCGATAGTAGTGTCTATAGATACGACCTATACAGAGCCATGCCTAGTTCTGGCATCCCTGCCAAAATCGTCCGTCTGTGAAGGATGACGATGGAGAATGCACACTGCTTCATCAAGGTCGATAACTACATTACCAAAGCTTTGATGTCAAAAAAGGATTACGATAAGGTGACGCCCAGTCATGTGGTGCCTTTAACATCATACTTAAAAGAATTGCACAAAGTTTTCACGCTAACATCAGAGATACGACCTTTCAAAAGTATGTACAACTTCTCGCGTACGCCGACGACATTGACATAATTGGAAGAACGCAGCGTTTTGTCAGTGATGCGTTTTTGTGTATTGTAACAGAAGCCGCGCGAATGTGTTTAACGAGGGCGAAACAAAATATATGCTGTTATCAAAAAAGCACAGTCAACATCGGCGTCTTGGACAGAACGCTACAATTTTTAGGTATTTAAGGAAGTTATTATTATTATTATTTATTGAAAGTAAAATGAATTTACAGATAATAATAAATTAAGCAGCACTAGCTAACAGGGCTTTTGGCTGGCAAATGAAAAAAAAAAAAAATTTTTGGAATAATGCGTTTCACGTGGGGGGGTTAAGGAATTTATTATCTGCCTAGGCTCCACTCTAAATTCAAATAATGACACCAGCGCAGATATCAAGCTAAGAATGACTCATGTTAAGCGCTGTTTCTTTGGACAATTGAGTAGCAAAGCCTTCTCACAAACAAAGAAGGTGAGTTTATATAAGACCCTCATTATCCCAATCCACGGCGCAGAAGAGTGGACGTTATCAAAGGCGAATAAAAATAAATTTGCTGGTTTTAAAAGAAAAATTCTTCGAGTGATTTTGTGGTCCCATTTGTATCGACGGGGAATGGAAGGGAGAATATAACAACGAAATATACCGACATCAATCTATTCAGAAGAGTTCGAATTAATCGTCTAAGGTTGCGCACACAAGTGGAAAGGGACTTCAACCAACTTCGTGTGCAAGACTGGGGGCCAGATCGAGCTGGCTGGAGATGTTTGTTGGTTGAGGCCCAGGTTCACCCTGGTCTTTAGTGCCATCTAAAGTAAAGTAAGTTCATTCCAGGACAATTTGCTGTACTGTACAAGATAACTTTTTGTGAGAATTGGGCGAATGAGAAGATCAAGTTTTTTCCCTTTTTGTCAAACGAACGATAGTGCGAACTGTAGTACCTCTGAGACGATGCTGGATGATAACATCATTCTAAAGAAATTTGGGATATACTATATTCTTACTTTGGGCTTGGTGTGTCACTATCCGAGAGTTCTTTCTCCCCCTCATAAGGATTTTCATCATCTTCATAGCGATCACCAGGTCGAGCATCCGAATCTAAATAAAGAAAAGTTCCAAATATCCCAAAGCATAGTCTGTTAAAACCAGCAACAACTTACACCAATTATCGCCGTGATCACTGCGTGATGTCTTCCAACCGTCATTGTAACCTGCTCCACCTGTATTGAAACTTCGCATGCCCATGGCGTCACTGCTCATCCCAATATATTTATCCTTATTCTTCTTGGCCTTTTTTCGTTCCTCCCTAAGCCGGTCATCGTCCTGAATGAAGTCTATCAGTTCTCTCACCTAATTAGAACATCACCATATTAAAACCACCATCTCTACTACATTTTATTGCTATAAAACAAACCTTATGTCTAACGTTAATTCCCTGGTCTTTGCCATTCTCATCGGTAAAGGTATAGTTTTCCAGGGATCGTAGATCATAAATGTGTTCCCTGGATGAGGTTACCACTCTTTCAGAGCCATTACGCACTAAATAATTCAGCAGAAGTAAACTCTAAAAGCATTTCAATCATTAAAACCTAGAAACTTTTGTTCATGTTGTTGCCAACCTTATATGTTCTCCGCCAGTTGGTTTTATTGTCTTGTAACATTCGTTTCCATAACATTGACATCACTTCGGGAAAACTTTCATATGTGAAGGTTGCGTGAGCTAGTTCCTGCATTAGTGGTCCAGTTGGTCCCCATGGATCATCGTTTGTTGCTTCACGTACTTTCCCCTCAATTTCCGTGTAGTTCATCACTACATTGGTGCTATAAATTAAAAAGAACATATATGAAATTCTTTTTACTTTTTAACGATAACAGCAGTTAAATTCTTTTAATTATTTTGATAAGAACTAGATAATTATATTTATTAGTTTGACTTTGTTATCTGCAAGCGAGATAAACGTTATCAAAAGGGAAATTCATCAAAAATGGCATTTACATGTTTACAATTGGCGTGCTTTAAATAAAAATCTTCATAAAGTAGTTCCACATTTGGAACCGTTAAAATATAACTTAAGTCCTAAGGTTCACACACTAGTTGGGCGCAATAAAATTGCTTTCGTTCAGAATAATTGACTTAGAGCCAGCAGGCTCTAAAATGCGACGTTACAGTGGAGTATTGAACCATTCAAAAAGATGAAACCTTCATATCGAGAGGTTAACATTAACGACTCATGAAGTCCGTAGTCTACAGAGTTCCAAAATATTGAATGCAAACAAACGGCTGTGTATTCAGTACCTCATTAGTGAAACTGAGTAATGCGCAATTAGTTGTAAAAAAAAACACACGTACTTTGCTGAATGTGTACTCGTATACGCTCAAATTATTATTATAATTGCAAATGTAGCGTAAAAAATTTGGTTTGGCGAGATAATGACTTCAAGCAGGCCTTCTGTTCAAACTGATTTGAATACTTTACTGTGGAGCGTAATATGTAAGCATGTTTGGCGTTTTTTCAGTCTTGAATCTGGACAAAAATGTACCAGCCAAAAGATTCTTCGACCTCCAGCTTAGGCCGAACTTCCATTTTAAAAACCAAGCGATCATAGATACCAGGACGAAGATGGAAGGCTGCGATGTGCGCGAGCCCGATAAGTAATTGGTATGGGGTAGAGCGCAGAACTAAACATATTTTACAGCCCATACAAGCCTAGGCTAGAAGAAATGTACAGTTTATTATCATTTCCAAAGGGCATAATTAAAAATTGTCATGACAGTTTTACTCTCGGATGTATATTAGACATTCGCGTCAGGCCGAACCGTGAACAAATATTTGTTGATTCTTAGACTCGAAACTAAGTCTCCCGCTTAGTCGTCCACGCACTTTACCACACATTTTACATTTTTAATGTAAAAAAAAACACACACTATGTGGTGCATCTGATGGTCTGCTTCTCGTTGCAATATTACTTTTTAATTTAGATGGCGCTACAGTCCGAGGTGGACCTGCCGCCTCCAGCATAATTTTGTCCTAGCCGCCTAGAGTCTTCCTTTACGGCGTCATCCTCTGGGAAGGATTCGAAGACTTTCCATGCCGGAGCGTTGATGTCCATTTGCTCTACATGTACAGTATATGTAGTTCGTTGTTGTATCCTCTCCTCCATTCCTAGTCGATTCAACGGAATCAAGAATCACTCGAAGATTTTTTTCTTTCACAACCACCAAAGGTTTACATTCGCTTTTGATAACGTCCATGGTTCTGCGCCGTATAATAACAATGGGATGATGAGAGTCTTATACAGAGTCACCTTAGTTATCCGTAAGGGCTTTGCTTATCAATTGCTCTCTTATCCCAAATGGACATGGCAAGAGTTATTGTTAGCTTGATTTCTGCGCTGCTCTCATTGTTTGAATGTACAACGGAGACTAGTTAAACAAAGTTCTTAGCAACCTCAAAATTGTAGCTGTCTATTGTGATGCTCTGTCCAAGTCACCGATGTTGGCTGTTCTTTTTTGATGATAACATATATTTTTGTTCTCCTCGCTAATCGCTAAACCTGTTTTTGCCGCTATTGTTACAATACTCACAAACGTACTACTAACGGCCCACTGCATTCTTTTAACTATGTCAATGTGGTCTAGAGACACGAGAAGTTCTACAGACTTTTGAATAATCGTACCCCTGATGTTAGCTTGAGAACTTTCTACAATCCGTCCTTTTTTGACATCAGAGATCGTTGTTTTTGTTGTTACCGACCTTGATCGAGTAGCTTGCATTCTCCATCGTTATCCTGCACAAACGGACGAGTTGGGCAAGGATGCCACAAATAAACATGGCATAGACGACTTTAAAATAGATGAAAAGGAGGTGACTATCAATTTGGAGTTCCTATGTTTTTTCCAAGATCAATCTGATCTACAGTGGACTTTCCTGGCTTAAAACAACAACTAGATTGTTGACAAAAGGTTTAAGGCGCTCACAAAATATGGGAGATAGGATCTTATACGCGATGATGATGAGACTAATACCTCTGTAGTTGGCTCAGTTCAGAGGGTCTCCTTTCTTGAGAATCGGCCAAATGATGCTGAGGTTCCATTCGTTGGGCATACTTTCATCTTACCATATCTTTCAGATGAATTTATGTACGCTCTGTATCAAATCATACCCAGCTGCTTTAAATAGCTCGGCAGTCAGACCGTCGGCTCCAGCAGCCTTGTTGGATTTAAGCATCGTTGTTGCTATTTTCTTCTCACTTTATTCGGGTGGACAGAATTGTTGATCATCATCGTCCGGGTTGAATGGAGTATTCTGCCTGACACCGAAGTTTTTGTCGTCATCGACGTTTAGTCTGCTTCATTACTACAGGGTTCTATTCGGATTTTGTAGCCCTGTCATGCACTTTTTACCTTCTGGTAAGACTCGCCAATATTATTCCTGCAAGCTGTTGGATGTTAAATTTCCTCACAGTACTTCTTTGGTGTTGTGGTGTTTGGGATATCCGCATACGTACCTTGGTAGCAACAACGTAGTGATCCGAGCCAATGTTAAATGTTCGGAAGGTGCGAACATCTAAAATACTAGAGTGCCTTGCATCAATCGCGACATGATCAATCTGGTTGAAATTTAGTTGATCCGGAAAGTGACAGGTGCCTTTATGAATATTGAGGTTCGCAATCCTGTGCTAGCTACAGTGATGTTTCCCGCCGCCGCAAAGTTCATTAACCTGAGTCCGTTTCCGACAGTGTCGAGGGAGTTCATAAAATCAATATTGTTCACGTCGTTCTTATTCTCTGTGTGGTCGTGAGTGCATATGTTAAATGTTTTTTGAATTTTCTGACTCAATTACGAAGTGAAAAGGTATCCCACCTTACATCTTTTGCAATCTTCTTAAGAGATCTTTTGCGATGTACATATTTGATTCGCAGATTAAGTTCCAATTTCGGATGGATTGTACATATGTATAGGTATATAAAATGAAATATAAATACTTTCCTGCTAACAGCCCATACAGGGCCCAGTTTAGGAGGGTGATAGGACTATCTAAAATATTGTTCTGGATACCTGGTGCAGCATACTGAAAGTTACACCTACTCACAGATGGATTCAGTAGGGTATTGAAATGAGCTAGAAGACTGTTCGGGCTTACCTCTCTGTTAATCACATATTTTTTCTTGCAAGTTTTCAGAATTTCGATGCAGCATTACAGTACGTCAGTCTTCGTGCCTCCAGTTCATAGTAATGCCTTAAACTCACTATTGTGTTTTATGTACTCGTTTTTGAGAGCGCCGTCATTTAAATGGCGAAATAATCGAAGTCAAGCGAATGAAATTGCCTCGTTCTTATGCACACAGTATCAAACCACGGTTCTTTGCCTAGCTGCCTGCTGACGCTCTTTTGCTTAGCAAGCAGATTCATGACCCTATTTCCCTCGTTTTCTGCAACGATATGCTAAAGTGTGACCACAATCGGAAGGTGGTCAGAATATGGACCGTAAACAATTACCGATGTCCCTTGCTGTCCAACGAAGGTGAAATCACCAAACTTGTCACTAGCGCTGATTGAACACCTGCGCTCCATAATTTTTCATTAAATAAGAGGGCAAGGTGAAAAGTTCTCGGCCTGACGCAGAGATGGCGTTCCAATCAGCAAAAATTTATATTTCCTGCCTGGGTGCACTTCTCATTAGTTCGTATGACAAGTTTCAACTTGTTTTCTCAAGTAGTTTCTTTACACGAATTTTTGCAGTAGACGTCTTGCGTGTTTTTCGTTAAAATGGATAAACTTGAATATCGTGCGGTGGTAAAATTCTTCGTTTTGGATGGGTTAACCCCTAAGGAACTTTATCCAAAGTTGACAAAAGTTTACGGGGACTCTGCTTCTTCCATGTCAACCATTAAAAAGTGGACAGTTGAATAAAAAACGTGGTCGCACGTCCCTCGAAAATGACCCACGTGAAGGACGGCCAAAAACCGGAACCACACCCAAAACCACCGAAAAAGTGCATGATATAGGATAGATGCTGAACGGATAGGAGAGTGAAGGTGAGTGAGATAGTTGAGACTGTGTGTATATCGGAAGAGAGGGTGCGAAACATATTGCACAAAAACTTAGTGATGCGAAAGCTCTGCGCAAGATGGGTGCCGCATTTGCTGAATGCTGATCAAAAGCAAATGCGCAAACGATTTTCGCGGCAATCTTTGGACCGATTCAATAGGGATCCGACCGATTTTGTGCGGCGATTTGTCACCATGGATGGAGACATGGGTCCACCACTACACGCCAGAAACGAAACAACAGTCGAAGCAGTGGGTGGAAGCCGGTGGTTCAGCGAAAAAGAAAGCGAAGTCGATGGCATCTGTCGGACAGGTCATGGCCAGTGTGTTTTGGGATGCGAAAGAGATCCTGTTAAATGATTACCTTGAGAAAGGCAGAACAATTACAGGCGAATATTACGCTAACCTTCTTGACCAGCTGGATGCCAAAATTTGCGGGAAGAGGCCTGGCTTGAAGAAGAAAAAAAACATTTTTCACCAGGACAATGCACCTGTACACAAGTGTGCGTTGGCGATGGGAAAACTGCGGGATTTGGGGTACGATTTGTTCGGACTTCCCCTTATTCACCTGATTACCACCCTCAGACTTCCATCTGTTCCCAAACTTGAAGAAATTTGTTTCTGGGAAGCGCTTCGTATCCAATGCAGAAGTTGAGAGGGCCATAGATGAATATTTTCACTCCCTTCCGAGAAGGAATACTGATGTTGGAGAAACGCTGGACCAAGTGTGTTGAAGTCAAGGGAGATTATGTAGAAAAATAAAATCATTTTTTAACTGAAAATCGCAGTCTTTCATTGTCAGGCCGAGAACTTTTCACCTCGCCCTCGTATAAAATACCCAGAAGACAAGATAAAGAGCAAACAAGACTGCTAACATTTTATTAACATTGACCAATATTGCCTATACACACATACATATTTACAAAGCTACAACTCTGATATACGTAGAGTAATTTGCTTCAGTTAATAGCCTTGCAAATTTTGGCTAACAATAGATATATAAAACTCGTGTCTGAAAACCCAATTCCATTCTATGGTACTTGAAAATCATTCAAATTAAATCGTAAGTACATACAAATGTATTTATTCAAAAGTATACAGCATGTACGTCCTCGCTATTCGTAAATAATAGAAATCAATCATTTGCTTTTCTTTTAAATAAAACCGTTTACGAAATTGTTTGGTAGATACTCGTACATATTACAAAAATTGAGGATTGTGACTCTCAAGATCGTATTGCAGTTCCAATTATATATGTGATTCTATCGAAAGTAATAACATTCATTGTGTTTGTTGAATAGAGATACTAATCAAAACATCTCTTATAACCAAGCAATCACATTAAATACTTGTGTTTATGAGATCCCAAACCCAGAATTCATCACCTTCGTACAATAGAAGATGTACGTGCCTAAAGTAAATCTAATGTTCAACAAATTGATGTATTGTCACCGCACCTTTTATCAAGAAATTCATTACAGTACAGTTTATCACATTTTGTACTAAGAATCTTATTGCCTAACGGAAAGAGTTATTGCAAATAAGAAAAGTAAATAAAATATTTACAAATATAACCCACTTGATAGAATTTTATTACTCTGAACGAGTGACAACGTGTATTTCTAGAAAATTTGTTTCAAAATGTTTCTCTAATCGAAGTAGATAAAGAAATCCACGTTATCCGAACGATAATAAATAGAATGATATGTGTTCGATTTATTATTAATGGTGACGAAGAGTGAGCAGAAGAAGCGCGAATAATTGTTTTAGCCACTTGTTTCGTTTGATTTTGTTTTTCATTTTGGTTCACGTAGGTACTTGACTACGCCGCGCTGCCGTTGTTTGACCTGTACGTTGATGTTTTTTTTTATAAGATTGGCACGGTGTGTACGTTGTATTCAAAGTGTGTCAGTCCGCATAGTTTGTAAAAAATAATTTCTCTGTTTTCACCTTCGTTTTTCTCTGGCTGTAGTTTATTGGCTTTCAATGTTGTTTTAGTGATTTTTTTTTTATTTAATGAAAAACGGGGATTTGATATCTCAGGTTTATTTTTACTTTTGATTGTTTTACTTATGTAGTAAGTAGGGAAAGATCACTTATCTAATATTTCTTAATTTTATTTGTTGTCTTATGTGTGGGGTTAGATGAAATATTACCCAATAGGCAGGCTTAGGCCTTTATTATATACACTTTCCCCGTACCTTGCGATGTGTCAGAGCTCCCTAGCTATCTGTCCTAACCGTCGAGAAACTTTCTCAACCATCTTGCGCTGCATTTTTCGTGGACGATCCACTCTTGCGTTAGTGAATACCAAAAGTTCTGTTCTCTTTTCACTTGATCCAGCAATGCCTACTTGAGATGTTTGGGAGTTGTTGGTAGGTTAGGTTAAGGTGGCTGTTTGCACCTGTGTACAGACACAATTAGACAAAGGAAGTCCATTGTAATACCACGGGATCTATCGCTATTCTAACTACCTAATTGAACAATCAGCCTGAGCTTCTTATAAAGCAGTAGATGCTTCTGATTTCAATATTCGCCAGGTCACCGAGGTTATCGAAGAGACCCCGAGGCGGAGCAGTTTTCTTTTGGACTGAACTGGAGAAGTACAAAGGAATTACAGGATCATTTCTTCCTTCGTCCCTGCCGCTCCTGCTGCAGCCTTTTAGCGTATAGAGCTATAGGAAAGTGTCCCGTGCGGACACCGACGACGGTACTAATCTGCAATCGTTTAGAGCGTTTTTGATCTAGCTTAGGCAAGATCTGTCTAGAGCCTTAACACGTCGCGAGAGTCTCTGATCTATAGTTGGCTTTGTTGATTACATCCAGTATGAGCAAGTGTTTGCATGTATCGAGAGGCATACCTAAATTTTGCCTTTTCTGGCAAGCTCGTTAGTCTTGCAGTTTCCCGGAATGTCTCCCAGCATAGGTGAATGTTGAATTGCTTCGCCATCTCCGCGAGAGCCGAGCGGCAATCTTGAGCGGCATTTGAAATAAGTGAACACGAAATCAGGGACTTTACTGCCGCTTGGCTGTCCATGAAAATGCTAATATCCTGAGAAGATATTGCATTATATTTCAGCCAGGACAGGACTTCCTTAATCGCCAGAAGGAGAACACACAACCACCCACCCCAATACTACTTTTGGAACCGCCTGACTAGAAGTGAACCGCCATCGTTAACGACAACATTTTCCCACTCATTACGGGCGGAAATTGATGCCAGGATGTTAGAATTAAATCTCATTTTAGGTGGGGTGTAGTCGGTGTTGTCCTATGTAAAATTATGTAAATCAAGAATCGAGGAACGGCCAGCTAGGAAATTGAACTACATTGAAGACGCTCTGGCAGCCATCTGTTTGCCGAAAATGTCTAGGTGCAACAGATGAAACATTACATCTAATGCTGCGGAGGGAGTGCACTTTCCCTAAGAGACACGAACAGACATAGTGTGGTACGGGGTTGCATACCCCAGCTCTAACCAAAGCCCTATTTATAGGAACAGAGACCTACAATAGCTTTTTTAATGCGCTCTAATAAATTGGCTTTCCAATTCATTTTCCTATCCGAAATAAGACCCAAGTATTTCGCTTTTTCAGTGAAGGTGCGGCGACTGGTGCCATTAATAGTTTGAGGTTATACAATGTAAGAGAAACGTTATATTTCCGAGTGAAAAGGACCAGATCAGTTTTATTGGGGCTTAAGCAAGAGAAGAGCGTACTGAAGAAGCACTCATAAGAATATTTGGGTGCTTTCCCTCGACAACAAAGCAACATAGTCAGCATAGGTAATCACTTTGTTGTAAAGCTGAAAAATATCGTTTTGGCGGATTTTATTTTCAGCCACACCAGGCTTACCACCTGATTCTGCAAGATAGGAGACTAACATCATCAGCGTAGATTAAGACTCCGTTCGATTCTACCGCTCCCCACCAACAAAGTACTGTAAAGCACGCCACGAAAAACCGTCTGAAAGTTTGCCATATTCTGACAGCCTTTCAGCGATCATGAGCAGCCAGATTTAAGATAAGAGTAAGTAAACAAAAGAATTACTTCTATAACTGACACCCGCTATTTAGTACCTGAAGTCAATTCGAGCGTGTTCTAAACACGGATGCTTATCGCTCGATTAAATTTAAGTACAGGGTACAGATGTAGAGGAAAACATTAATTTCCGAAGTATTTCTGGAAGAATTCACTGCTAGATATGTACATATATACTCGTATGTAGGTACAACAAAACTGTAGCAAAACTAATTAAAATATTTTTTACGATCCGTCGCAATTAAGCTGTTCCCTTACTTTCTGCACTAAGATTCGTAATATTAAAAATTTCAAGGAATGAAAGGGGAATCTCACAGAGAAACTTTACGCAAAAGTTAGGGAACACGTTGAAAAACAAAATTTATTTTATTTTCCCAGTCAAATAAGAAGACTTCATTCGATTGAATACCAAATAAACAAAATTAAGCATTTAGGGCGGCAATTCAAGAACCTATTCACCAAGCACTAATAATGCGGGCTCTTAATACTTATGAGTGGACCACCTGGTTCACATATATATATTACTCCAAAGAAAAAAATCCAATGACACGATCTTGGTGGCCGATTTTGGTCGCCGAAACGAGATGATGCGAACTGGAAACTTTGTGTGTAATAACTGAACTGTTTCTCGCAGTGTGTGGCAGATGGCACAGCCTTGTTGAAACCACATGTCTTTCACGTCAAAAATAAATTGTTATAATGTCCGAGAAAAACGAAACTTTTCGAAGAAGTACGGCCCAATCACGTCGCCGGCCCAAAATCCACACCAAACCGTAACTTTTTGTGGACGCATTGGTTGTTCGTGAATGGCACGTGAATTTTCGTGACCTCCTGCGCCACAAAACAGGGATAAGTGTCGGTTAGTTTGTGGCCCAGCAAGTCACAATCGTAAAAAACCCAAATTGCTTCGAAACGGAACACAACGGAACACACAACCTCTGGCTATCGTACACGGACAACGATCGGTTTCTGGAACGTCAAGACCCTCCTCGACTTACTCCAGGAAAGGCCTGAAAACGCCAAATTTCACCAAGTAGAGCGTCACTTCACGCCATATAACATAGACAGATAAGATGGTTCGATGTTGGGGAATGAGTGGTATTCCAACAAAAAACACTGTCATACTCTACTCTGGTAGACTAGCTGGGAGCGCACGGAGGTCCGAAATAGGACAGATGCTAACTCCAGCAGCACGAAGCAACCCCATATTCTGGAAACCTCACAGTGACCGGATTTTGACGGCTAGATTCCAGAGCAGAATAAGAAAAATTACCATCATATAGTGTTATACTCCGATCGAAGACACAACTGAGGATGATAAGGACAATTTCTATAGCCATTTAGGCTCCTTAACCAACCAAATCGTTAATGGGGACATTGTAATGGTGATTTCAACGTCAAGGTAGGAAGCGTCAACACTATGCTTAACCATGTGATGGGAATTCACGACCTTGGAGACCGGAATGACAACGGTGAGCGGTTTGTGGACTTCGGCAATATCAAGCGCCTAGTCATTAGAGGTATGTTGTTTAAGCATAACACATGCCACAAAATCAGTTGGGTCTCAACTGACAGACAGCAAATATCCAACTAGATCGATAACATTGTGGTCAGCCGTCCCTTCAGAAATTGTCTCTTAGACGTGCGAAACAGACTTGGAGTCGACATCGAACAAGAACGCTATCACCATCTTATGTTAGCTTTTATACGCATTCGTTCTTCATCCAACAGCAACCGCTCAAACTTGTTCAACATTACCAGATTCAATACCGAAAGGCACAGGGATTCCCAAATGCGCCAACAATTCAGGAATCATCTTGCTTTAGAAGCAGAAACAATCAGCAGCACAATACAGGAGAGGGTGGATGACCACTGGAATGCTGTGAAAAATGTTTCTTGCAACTGGGGCACGCACCTACGTCGGTGAAAGGCAGATAAGTCACCATACATGACCATAGGCAGACATCTGGAGACGAATCGATGAGCGTACAGCAATCAAGGCTCGGATTGCAGCGGCCTCAGCAGTAGAGAGAACCGAGCTAGAAGCCCAATATCACGTGAAAAAGAAGAAAGTGCAGCGTAGTGCGAGACGTGATAAACGTCAGTATATCGATTCACTTGCCTCAAGGGCTGAAGAAATAACAAGCAGGTGTGACAGGAGGACTGTCTATAACATCACCAAAGAGCTCATTGGTTGTCGGAACTCCAAACAACACCCAGTGAAGAGTTTATATGGTAATCTTCTGATTTCGGGTGAGGATCAGCTCACTAAATGGAGAGAACATTTCGCTATAGTCCTTAACCACTTAGATCTCGAGCTCTAATGAGTTTTCCCGAATTCGCTGGCTCAACCACTCTTGCGGCTAATGCCATATTATGCAGTGGCTCTAAAAAATCAGGTGCCGCTGGCACGTTAAATCGTTCGGCATTCGCGGACTGTGCGATGTGTCTGGCTTATACGCGTTTAAATCACTTGCCATAACAAATTATGGATTGATTAGGATGAGACGCAATTTCGCGGTGCCACAAAGAAACCGCACGTGTTGCTTTGCACTAGCTGTCGGCCTACACGAGCGATCTCTTTGCCTCACCTCAAATGTGCGCCCACCGCGCGTCATAATATTGCGACAAAGTCTTTTCTGCATCGAGCGTGCTCTGTACAACAGAAAAATTACTAATAAAAATAAAATAAAATACATGTCACACACAATACAAGAGATAGACAATAATGTTTCTGGTTTGCTACTTGCTTGCATTTTACTACCTCGTCGCACAACTGGCGCAACTGCTTGTGTGGTTGATACATTACCATGCAGTGACCCATAACAAACCATGATGGGGCATTCGGCTGGCATTTTAAAAAGTTTCGCAGCTCATTACATTTCAATCAGTGGCCATAATATTTTGTTAGCTTGATTTGGGTAAGACGTGACGCAAAGAAGACGCTCATGTGGTCCGACACTAAACTTAATGGCCGCTTGACTCTCTAAACAGAAAAACGTGTTCCAGCCCCTCGCACGGAATCTTTTAACTGATCCAACGACCACCAAATTTATTCAAAAAGAACAACGATGCCAAGATCTACGCACGCAGAATATTTTCAAATCTCAATCGTCACCTAGTCTGAATCATAAACAGGTCACAAAAAAAAGTCCGTATAATTTTCCAATATACATTTCAAAGCACCTTGTAAGTGGCGTTAATCTCATATAGAGCAGCACATACTCGCATCTATTTTTGAGTTGAAATTCGGTCAACACTTAAACTACGTCCACCCATTTTTCTATTATTCTTTAATTGCTCTCTAATTACCTCGCCCGCACTGTTTCAACTAGAAAAACAGGATCACAAAGTAAAGCAAATTCGAAAATGATTCCAGCGCTGTCAGTGCATTCGCATTCCGCATTCTCATCTCTCATTCTCGAGAGAGGGAAATAAACTCGAAAGTCTGGGCGTCATATGTGTACGGTAACTTTCGGAATTGCGCATGATCAATGTGTAGGTAGGTACGTTGCTTCTGTTACCGTAAGCACTTTTGTGACTCTAAACGGGCTGCCTCAAATCAAATATTTAAATGATAAGTCCAATCCGAATCATGGCGTGGAATGATAATGGATTGCTGCAGCATAAACAGTAATTACAAGCAATCTTTGATATAAATAAAATAGATGTGTGCCTGATTTCAAAAACGTATTTAACCAAGAAATCTTACACGAAACTTCATGGCTACAGAATCTACCATACCAATCTACATAAACCCACAAAACTCTGCTAGAGGAGGAGGCGCAGTCATCATTAAAGAAAGTATTCAACACTATGAAGAATATAAAATAGAAAGAAAAGAACTCCAAGTAACTGCTATAATCACAAAAAATTATCCTATAGTAATAGCGAGTATTTATAGCCCTTCAAAGCACCAAATTAAAAAAAGAACGGTATATGGGATTTCTCAGCCAAATGAGGAAACAATTCATAATTGGAGGGAAGTGCAAATCATACTTATTGGGGAACCAGACTTACGACGAGTAAAGGCAAATGGAATGCGAAACCATATCTACAGCAAAACTGACGTTTTGGTCAACTGATACAGAAAAAAATACCAGACCATATTGACTTCTTCGTAGTCAAAAACATTTCAAGTAAGTTTCTTTATGTAGATGATAGTCAAGACTTAAGACAACCCAATGCTTACTAATAAACATACAGACTGCGTGAGCTTTAAATTAAGCCTTGAAGAGAAGATAGCATTAGCTTTACCATTGCGGTGTTAAGAATAGCGGGATGCAAAAAACAATTTATTTAAGATATTCAACACGCGTGGGAAAATACACCACCAATCAGAAAAAGGCTTAAAGGAAACAACTATCATCAGACAATGGCAACATACCAGAGCATTTCGCAGCAAGTCAAAAGATTTATCAAAGAATTAAGAAATTAATCAATCAGTCTTTAGCTTTTAATAATGTGAAAATAGAATCTATTAAAGCGGTACTAGAGGAAATAGCAACTAGGACAATGGTAACGGAATGTATTGTAACAATGCTTAATAGCAGAGTTATTAATTCACAGATAGGCGAGAGTACAATAAAGAAAACAGTAACGAGGGGTACTCCACAGAGAGGAGTCATTTCACCTTAAATGTGGCTTCTTGTCGTTAACAAAATTCTTAAGGCTCTAAAGTACCAAAGAATAAAGACGGGAACATACGCAGACGACATAGCTACCCTGGTTAATGGAAAGCATTCACCAACAATAAGCGGTACTATGGAATCGGCATTGAAATTGATCTTTCCTCATGGGCAGCACCAAGTGGACTACAGGTCAACTCAGAGAAGAGTGAACTAGTCCTATTCACCAAAAAAAAAGGAAGATAGATAATTTCGACCTACCAAAACTTAATTGAATACAACTGAAACTCTCCAATGAAGCTAAATATCTTGGAATCATTCTAGAATCAAAGCTTAGGTGGAAGCGGAACACAGAGAAAAGAGCACTATGTGCGTTCTACGGATTTTTTTTTAATATTCTGCATCACTTAGGACACGAGACAGGAGAAGGGGTATAGGAGAGAATAAAAAATTAGAGAGGAAAGGATAGAGAATGAGGTGACGAAGAGCGTTAATTTTGAATCTTTGCAGATTATAAGTATCAGGAAATATTGAGTGGTTAAAAAACGATCTTCGGAATTTCACAGTGCGCCCGAAAGCAGGGTTTAATGTGTAAGTGTGTGCGGAAGTTGCCGCACGTGTATTGCGTTTGAACATACGAACTGGTGGGACATGCCTATCAGTGGCGTGGCGTCCATACAAGCCGATTCCTTCCGGCTTCCCTTTTCAAATATCAAAAATTTTTATTTTGCCACTTGCCAACAATCACATTTTGTTCATCAAACCACTTTTCATTCATAAATTATAACTTTATACACGCTCGAAGATATAATGCTGCGACCACCGAGACAAGTATGAACTCCGCTAGCGAGAGACTACTTCTTTTTCAAAAGAAAAGCGTGCGATGAATTTTTTTTAAAAAGCCGTTCATTTTCCGGCTTATGCACTCATTCCTTCACAGTACGAACTTTCAACTCTATTCCTTTCTGGCATATAGTAGAAGTTTATTTGCGATTTCTTTGTCTAACATACATTCGCTTATGAGGAAAATAACCCGGGATTTCTCGGCTTTTATGGATGAACATTGATGGAGGAGAAAGGTTTTAGTTCGAGGGAGTTTTTTTTTTTTTTTTGTAGGCAACAAAATAAGCCGACGAAAATCGAGTTATTGGGTGATGTAGTGGTTCGAACGGCGTTTGAGGTTTTTCTTAAACTTGTTGGGTATAATTTTTTTGCAAATTTGAAATGACAGTTGCAAATCGTGAGTGAGTTGTGCGTGATTTATTGAAAATTCGGATGCAAATTTTTGTGATTTTTGTGACTGCTAATTATTAGAAATTTTTAAAAATTTAGCAATTGCATATTGGTAGTTAAGTTAGTGTTTTAAATTATTAAATTATTATAAAATAGTGAGTGAGCTAAGTGAATAGTTATTAGCTACATACTAAATAAGTAATTATAAATCTACTCAAGAGGTGCCCCATTGAACATTTTTATTATTCTTAGACAAGATGTCTCTAATTAATTTTGAGTGTTATTTAACTGATTTTCTTCTAAAAGAAACCCACGAGTTCAGTAAGCTTTCTTTTTGTAAAAAAAAAAGTTATAGAACTAGGTCGCTCGACACCATCAATGAAAATTGATTATACGCGAAAGGATGGGTATCAGAAACATTTTCATGATTCTTTTTACAAAAAGAATCCATGGCTGACTGGCAGTTGCAAATTGAATAGAATGTTTTGTTTTCCTTGTCTTCTTTTTTCTAATTCTCCTAGTGTTTGGAGTCCAACAGGTTTCTTTGATATAAACAATTTTATTAATTCTTCCAAAAAACATATTCAAACGGAAAAGCATATACGCAGCTGCTTGCATTTGCATGAATTTGGCGAATATCGCATAGAGACTTCTTTAAGGAATTCATAATAGAAAAGTTGATCGCAATCGCGATTTAATGAAGCGTTTCATAGACACTGTAGTTCTTCTAGGAAAACAAGAGCTGGCATTCCGTGGTCACGACGAAAAATCTGGATCAGATAATCGCGGTAATTATATTGAAACCCTTTCATACTTGGCTAAGTACGACCATTTAATGGATTCGCATTTAGAACAAAGTTCAAGTTCCCAAAACTCCATTTTTTCCGGCCTCTCCAATGACATTCAAAATGACTTGATACATAGTATCGCTGCAGTAATTAAATCCGAAATTAAGAATCAAATCAGTTCAATAAAATTTGTGTCTGTGATGGTCGATGAAACACCAGATGTGAGCCACAGAGAAAATAGAATACAAGAAAGATTTCTAGGTTTCTTTGACGTGAGTGTCGGTCGAAACGCGGTTATTTTGTGCGATAAAATTATAAATGTCTTAGATAGTTTTAACAGTAAAGAAAAGTTAATAGGTCAGTCCTACGATGGTGCGGCTGTAATGTCCAGTGGCCATGGTGGAGTCCAAATAAGAATCGGGAATATAGCCCAATGGCTATTTTTATTCCCTGTTATGCCCATGTTCTGAATCTAGTGTTATCTAAATCGTTAGAAAGCATTCCTGAATTGAAATTATTTTTTTTGCTTTGTTAGTAGTATCGTTAAGTTTTTTAATAAATCATTTAAAAGAACCAATCTGCTAAAGACAATTGCTGATCTACGAATGCCGGGGTATCAGAGACTCTATGGCAATACCATTCGCGTATAGTGAACGTCTTATTCAATTGCAGAGAAGATATTATAAAAAATTTTGAACAGATTTTATGTGAACCAGGGGAATGGGATAACGATACTCTGGTTATGTCCGAAAGTTTGTTTTACAAACTGCAGGACAAAGAATTCTGTTTTTTATTGCATGTTACTTCGGTCATATTTGCAAAAACACATATTTGAATTTTTGTAGCAATTATAGATAATGTTACAAGTCAGATTCATATATTTTCTTTGATTTATTAAACAAATCAAAATATGCATATTTTTCTAATTCAATGCCGGATGACTGATTTTACTACCCCTTCACTTAAAAAGCTTTGGTTTTCAACATTATAAGCATTTTAATACGGAAATGCTTAGAGATAATTTCCTCAAACTCTAACATTGTGTGAAAACTTTTTAACCCTGCCTTTGACTGTGGCCTCTGTCGAAAGATCTTTTTCGACTTTAAAAAGAGTCCACACTTAAGAAATTCCCAAAAAGAAGAAAGACTCTCAGACCTGGCACTTTTATCTATGGAAAAACACCTTCTTTTAGAAATTAAAAATAACTCAAATTTTTATGAAAGAGTTTTAGCAGAATTCGTACAAAAGAATCGTAGGATTTTTATATTTAACACGTTCAACGCCATGACACTCATATGTGAGTGTCAACATCCTCTCCGCTGGTACATGAAACCCACATGTGAGTGTCATCCTAGTGACAGCTTTTTCAATTGACGTACAGGTTGCCCATATGTGTGTCACAGAAAAAATGCAATTTCAAGAAAACTACTTCTTTAAAGTCGAAATAAATCAGCGTTTTTAAAAAAATTAACCTAGATGCACCAAAAAAAAAAAAAAAGTAAACCAGCACAAAATTTCAGTTTTGCCCGTGGTACCAGCCAGCAAACTAGAAAAAAGCGCTTGGCGTTCAACGTGTTAACAACGCTCCGTGTTATCAATAACTTATATAGATTACTTTGCCCAGAACGGCTTCTTTCGAAGCCACTTTTTTTATGCGATGAGCTCATTGTCTACGTAAATTCCATTGACTTAAAGTATAACAAAGGTGGCTTGGATTGCATATCTTAAGTCTGTGTTTCGGATAAGCACCAAAATGGTAAGTCTTGAATAAAACATTTTACTTAAACTTTTTTCGGCTTCCCTTTCTTGAAATTTCACCCCACGCCACTGATGCCTATAGATTTTATCATGCAAGAAAACCTTCGGCCTGCGACCGCATATAATCCAAGGTCTGGCAGGCAAAAGCGCAATCCGTCTTAAAGCATCCGGTCTTTGGAAGCTAAGTTACTACGGTCACGCATACATATATACTTCACAGTTATGGAATTGTTGACCCCATCAAAAACTCAGACTAAGTTTTCAGGATTTCAATGAGAATTACTCCATCCTTATTCCCAAAGACAAGAATGGGAAACCAGCATAAGAATGGGAAATGGACAGGACATCTAGCTGGGTCTAAAATGGAAATAGGAACCGGAGCAGAAGTATTCTGCGAACCCTTACAGATTAAAGACTCATACAAACTCCCAAATGTATGCAGTGTCTTTCAAGGTAAAATATTTGCCATTGATAGAGAAGCGTTGACAATCCTAACAAAGAAAATAAATCCATCTCAGATTACAATTTTTGTGGCAGCAATCAAGACACTGGACAGCGAGACGATAATATTTAGGACAGTATGTCAATGTCTTAAAACCTTCAACAAACTTAGCAATACTCACGTGGTCAATCTCTGCTGGGTTCCCGGACATAGTGATATAGAAGGGAATGTACTCTGTACCGCCGCCTATTTCATATGGGAAACAGACTCTTCGGAGAACTGGGTGAGTTGGCACATGCATCGCTGGTGGACATAACTAGATTCATTAAGATCACACGCTTGTCCGAGCAGGGATTAACCAAATAGAAACAGTGTTTGATGCGGTAACATAACCCAAAGGGAACCCCAGTGGACCAATAGGCCCCCGTGTAAGCACCTTTCGAGATGCACAGCCCCCCCACCTAATCCGTCTTTACCTAGGAAGACTCTCTTGGGTAGTGTGTTTGCTTGTGACCCGAGCTGTGTATGTTCAAATTCCCTTTTAATTATAATATACATATGCATATGTATATCTTTAAGATATAAAACAAAGTCGGGTTAGTTGCACCATTTACAACTCAAGAACGGCTGGACCGCATTGGAAAAGAAAATCACAAAAAAATTAAATCCATATACATCGCCATCTCTGATACAAGACAGAAACAAAAATGAACATGGCGTTATTTGCTGGTTCCGGTAATGCCAGTAGATGGCGTTGTGTGCATTATCCTTTGACAGCTGATTCAGGTGAGCGGTCCTTTCATTGCATACCATTGAGTTAGCTGTGTATCCGCGATTTATCCGCATTTTTTTTCGAGTTTTCACCAATTTTCATTCAGTTTTCGACGTTATTACATTTGAATACGAATTAGTTAATTCCCTTCAAACGATTTTTCCTGAAATTCATCAGCGAAAAGTGATTTCAGAGAGGTGAGTTCAGTTTGATGAAGTGCACATTGTCAAAGGTTATGTAGTTTGTCATTGTGCGCCCATCGACAGTCAATCCAATCGGTAATTTTGGACTGCGTGTTTGATTTCCCAGGCGGATTCGTTCGTAATTCTGTGGAATTCCATTTTCGATCATGATTTTCAAACGAAGATGTTCACTTTGTGAGGTTATCACATTTGTGATGCGCGCGTCGATAATTGCTTCATTATGTAATTTTGAATTGTGTGATTAATTTTCCAGTGTTATTTACAATTCCGCGACCCAGAAGATCTAATCTTTCACAACGAAACCGTAATGCAATTAGACTTCGGAATATTGCGAAGTAATTCACTGCAGATGAACAAGAAACCGCATGAAAAGAGCGCCGCGTTAGTATGGCCCGTTCATCACAAACACAAGAACAAAAAGAGACAGTACGTCAAACGGCTCAGTTGGCAATGAGAAATCGTCGAGTTTATCGCACAAATCAACAACGTGCTAATCTTCGACGCACAAGAAGAAATGCTTCAAGTGTTGATTTGAATCGAGAAGCGTTTCAATACGATTGCACAATTGACTACAGCTCCCATCCTTTCGTTCGAATTGGCCCAATGGAGGTTGTGTGCGACCATTGAAGTTCGCTGGAGAAGCGCCTGGATTGTGCTGTCTCAGTGGCAAGGTGAAATTGCCATTATTGCCTCTGCCACCTGAGCTATTGCATGGATGTTTCTAAATGACTTCATTTGGAGCAGACATTATCGAAGAACGCGGATTCAATCCGACATTCAAGGTAATTTCTGCTCGAGAGTAAACGTTCATTTTCTTTTGGTGATCATAAATCAGTAATTCTGACTTCGCCTTTGACTTTAAAGATCCAAGGCCTAATTCACCTTCGAATTGGATCATTGCAACCGTTTGAAGACGCACAAATTTACTTCATGGGCAATATGGAGGGCCAACTTGATCGGCGTCAAACGATCATTACGGCAAGATCTGCAGCAACTACTCATTCATTTTATCATTTTATCTTAATAAAAAACTGAATTTAATTCAGCTAATAAGTTAACACAACATTTATTGATTCTGAGGCGGTACGAAGTTCGCTGGGTCAGCTAGTGTATGTATATAACAAAAAAAAAAAAAAACACAATTTTCAACCAAATCTAGGTGACATCGCCCCACGGGCGTAAGGCTTGGTCTGTGCTCCAGCCGAACATAATCTGGGTATCGATAGCTAGGATGTATGATCTCTGACATATGCGGTGCTAGGATGGAACTCGAGAAAAAAAAAAAAAAAAATGTTGTGGCTTGAATTTTTGCAATGCGACCGGTGTAATGTTCGCTAGGCTACAAACGATCAATATTTATTTTATTCTCTTAGGAGAGGAGAACCTCTACATTCTCCTCTTGAATAGCTGGAGACTAAAAGCTTCTGGAAATATGTCTCCTGGGAGTGAATTCCTAGGTTTGCAAGAAGAATTTCCATAGAGATGATCGTGACGGTTACCAAATGCAAATACCAAATTCTTCCACCGACTTGCTTTGTAGGAATTTTCGTTGTGGAATCCGTCGCATGCCATATTGCACACCCAAATTGTGGACAACAGGAGCGATTTACTTGCGGGTAATAAATGTGGGTCCACCGCGCTGTTTAATATTGAGAGGAAGTCTTTTCTGTGTTGACTCTGCGGTAAGAGGACTGAAAATGACTAAAAATATACATACACGCCAGTGTTTGCTACTTTCTTTTCATGTTTATGTGTCGATATATCCACTTTACTATCTCACCGCACAAGTGTCTCAACCGCTCTTTCGGGTGATACCATATCATGCAGTGAAATATAACAAATCAGGTGCCACTGGTATGTTAAAACTTTCGTCAGCCGCGGACTGTGCGATGTGTCTGGCTTATACCCGTTTAAATCAGTGGTTATAACAAAATTTGTGCAATTGATTAGGGTGAGACGCGCTTTTGCCGTGACGCAAAGAAGACGCTCATGTGGTCCGACACTAAGTCAACTTTATGGCCGCTTGAATATCTAAACAGAAAAACGTGCTCCAGCCCCTCACACGGAATCTTTTAACTGATCCAACGACCACCAAATTTATTCAAAAATAACAACGATGTCAAGATCTACGCAAGCAGAATATTTCCAAATCTCAATCGTCACCTAGTCTGAGTCATAAACAGGTCGTAAAATAAATTCGTATAATTTTCCAATTTACATTTCAAAGCACCTTGTAAGTGGCGTTAATCTCAAAGAGAGCGGCACACATCTATTTTTGAGTTGAAATTCGGTCAACACTTAAACTACGCCCACCCACGTTTCTATTATTCTTTAATTGCCCTCTAATTACCCTGCCCGCACTGTTTCAACGAGAAAAACAGGGCCACACCAAAGCAATTTCCTCCAATGAGAAACTAAATCAACCAATTCGAACGTGATTCCAGCACTGCCAATGCAATCGCCTCCACATTCTCATCTCTCATTCTCGAGAGGGAAATAAACTCATTATGAATTTCAATCATGCCTCTTGTCTCTCCGGAAGTAGGCTTCTACACTTCCGTTTACCATCTCGTAAGAAAGTGTAGCCCTGCCGCACTCAACCCAGCAGTCTTCCGCATCGTAAGAGATAAAACAATCAACCAACTAAAAGCAAAAACGACATCGAAATGGTAAATGGTTGCACAAGTATTTTGATTTTGTTTTTTGTTCATCGCTACCTCTTCTTTGTGGAGTTTACAGTGGTTTGCTTTTTTTTTCTTTTTTTTTTTTTGTTACTTTTCAAGGTTTTTATGAAAACCAGAATTGCTTTCGTTTTTCTTTCCTATTCGCCAACAACAAATCGGATAACAAGTGCACGACGAGAGTACCAATGCACCTTCATTGGACATCAGCACCACCACCACCACCAGCAGCATTTGTTTCAACATAAATAACAACAAAAAAGTTTCTATAATTTAATTTAGAGAGGTTTTCTAATGCCTGCACATGATGCAATTAAAAAAAATTAAAAAAAACATGACCGTGGAGAGTGAATTTCCTGACGCAGTCCGTCTGCCCGCCCGGCTGTAAATCACTGTCGCGGGGCGATAATCTTTATCATTCAGACAGAAAGATTGCAAATTACATTCCAATATGAATACTAATCACGAGTATAACAATTTTTTTAGATTTTCTTATAAAAACTATTCAAATTGGGCAGGGAGTAGAATAAAAAAAAAAAAAAAAAGGGGGGAAAAAATGTTTCGTGCTTACACTTTGTCAGCCAATTCACGCACTTTCCACATACTTATGAATTTGTCAACCATTTTTATAATTTACTTTGAAGAAAAACTTAAAAAAAATCAAATAGAATTTCTGAAAACACAAATTAAACGACAGCAAATGGAAAAACTTTAACTTTTGTAGAAAATTCCTTCACTTAAAAATGAAAACTTTTGGTGATTTGGCTGCCGTCACCATTAACCAAAAAAGTGCTTGTAGTAGGGAATGAAGTTGGCTGTGATTTGTTTCGTGAGATGTCAACGTTTTGCTAGGGTGTAGACACACTTTGGGTGGGAACAGATTTTTAGCAAAATGTGCGCAATGAAATTGTATACACTACCTACTTATGTAGGTAGTGTATACAATATATGTACTGCCAACAGCTAACTTCATAATGGTTCCAACATAGCAGCTAGCTCTCACAGCGGGAAAAAATGAAAACACAAATGACGTTTGTCTTTCCTGTCGAGTAATTTAAAGTGAAAAGCTCGAGTTGTTTATTTATTTAAACATTGTTTTGATTGTGGGGCATAAAAAAAGAAATCGACATGTTTGATTGTATAGTAAACATTAACAATGAAGTGCTGACATTTCCTATTGCCGATAGAATTGCAGCAGCTGTCAGCACTAACAGCATGGAAAACATAACACACACAAATAACAAACTGTTGATACAAATAATATTGATTTTGCTTTTGATTTTATTCGTTAATTCAAAATTTGTTTATTTTAGTGTTAGGTTTAGCTATATTTGCTTATCTTATTATTTTTCACTTATTAAATTAAATTCTCTATACATGTCATACCTAATTTGTCTTAAGGGCTTCTTTTAATGTTGCTTCTGCTATCATCATCATCTTCTACATCTCTTTTGAGGTTTTTATTTCTCATTTTATTTTCCATAGGATAGAAATGAGAAACTGCAAACGGAGAAGAATGAAGTGTCCTTGTCATACGTGGGGGCTACTATACTATTTAACAAAACGTGTGCGTTGCTAGGTATTTTTTTTAAAAAGGCATTAGGGGACTTTCGGTCTTCCTAAGCATATAGATGAATTTAAGTATGTCTTTAATGCTTTAATACAAGCGTTGACATTATGGTTGATAGGCATGTTGGTGGTGTAGCTATATTTATAAAACGGAACGTTTTGTGTAGTGTAATACAAATATCAAATACATCACTGTGTTCATTTTTTTTGAAGCGCAATGGTGAAAGATTTAATGAATGATGAATTGTTCACCGATTGTCAGAGTATCTATTAAATGCCCTCTGTTGACGAACAGGTACAAATTTTTGTAATCTGTTTGATTCCCACGTCTCTCTAAAACATAAACATATGTAATTATTCGAAATGTAAATTACGAATGGTTTAATGGTAGGATTCAATCAATTATTTCACAAAGAGATGTGGCATATGAGAGATGGGATAGATCTAGATTGCCTATTATCCATGAAGAATTACAAAAAGCTACGAAATTTCGTCAACCTACAAATTAAAAAAAAAACCAAGAAGAAATTTGATGCCAATAAGTTTCAATTAAATCTTTCGACTAGAAAAACATGGAATAATATAAGGAGTATAGGCATTGGCAAACAAATATCTTACAATAGTGTTACACCAGACCTAAATGAATTTATATTTACCTTGTGATAATGGCGAAGAATTATATAACATAAATTTTAGGTTGCATTTAATGATTCAGTACGATTTATTTACAGTCTAAGGAGATATGATCATGTCTCTGAATATGCAAGCAATGTCTCTTAAATATGCATTTAAAAGACTACTTAGATTTCAAGATCTTAATGTTTTTATTTGATCTAAAGCTTAACAAAAGAATGCAATTTGCTAACACGAACCGAAGCAGGGTTGAAATTTTAACGAGAAAAAAAAAAAATTTTCGTCTACACTCATACCTCTCTTTATACGCCCTTTCGCTACAACGGCCTTTTTTTTATTATTTTGTTTCCGTTTTACGGCCAATATTTGTCGTTACAACAACAACAAAAAATGACTCGTTATACGGCATTTCGCTTTACGGCCTGATTTTCTGGAACATATCTAGGCCGCTAACCGAGGTATGGGTGTATTCTGAAAGACTGTGGAACGCATTACCCTCTCGTATTAGGAGATTAAACGGCATTAGCAGCTTCGAAAAAGATCTTATACAAAATATTAATATGTAAGGATTTTTCTTTTACAATTTTTAACGCATCTATAACAATTGGGGTTCTAGGGTTTAGCTCAAAGTTGATTAAATGTGTAAAAGTCGCTAATATAAAAGAAGTTAAAAAAACGAATCAGTGAGCGTGAATCTAAAGGGCTTAAAAGCAAATCACAATTTTGAATGTAGCACAAGCCTTCGACAAAGTGAGGCATAAAGTGCTATTGTTTAAATTGCAGGCAGGTAGGAGTTTCTCAAGGTAGCGTCTTAGGTCCTGTGGTTTACCTACTTTGTACAAGAAATTTACTTAAACCATCCAAAGGAAATATTCAACTATTGATGTATGGAATACAGCTTTGGAGTTATACAAAGAAAACCAACCTACAAATTATACAAAATTCCGAAATAAGGCGTTGAGGTGTATTGCTAATACGCCTTGGTACATGCGTACTGATAATCTCGAACGAACTGAAGACAGATGTATCTATGTACATACATCCCTCTTAAAAGTTGGAACTATTTCTATTAAATGTAAATTACTAAATTAATATCTTCAATTGTAATAATGAAAAAAGAAAAGTTTTTATGTACGGAATGAATAAAGCACCCAGCCACACCTTGGTGGAGACTTTTAACACCATATCACCACTGAACAGCCACCATCGATTTGTAGAAAACATGCTACGGCAACTGACAGCTGTCAGTTTTCTTCACTTTTTGACATCTTAACCAACAACTACCCTGTGGGGATATTGGATATTTTTATTTAAAGTAAATCTTTCTTAATTTTAAATGATATAACGAAATAAGTAAAATACATCAAAGAACAATAGTAAATCTCTAAAATACAATCTCACTTTCATTTATCTGCAACTTGCATTTGCTCATTTAAGACATTCTCCCGAAAGGTTATGTAAACTTGCGGCTCAATTTTGCATCTTTACAGAAATGTTGGGTCTACAACGATTCGCTAGTGGATTCTCCGCTCATTGGTTACGACGTGCATATAGTTCATCGGTGAAAACCGCTGCTAAAGGCTCCAATACACCCAGGGAAATTCCAATCAGCGCAGAAGCAGCTGACAAGAAACCAAAAAGTAAGTAAATTCAGCTGACTGCAGCAGTCTTTTTTTCTAGCAACCAAATGACATCATTTTAGGTCGAATAGTTGCCGCCGCCTTTGAGTCTTTGAAGGAGGAACCTAATGCACTATCTTTCGAAACCCCCAACACTGCTTCCAGCACTGTGAAGCACAACAATCTCGATGAGCGAATACAGAATGCAAAAACCGTCAACGGATTGCTGTCTGTGTCGGAGAACAGTTCACCGATTTCGAGGAAACACGCCCTGAAGATTGTATCGATTCTGGCCGAATGGAGTTCGGCTAATCGTGTGAGACTGTCGGAGTTTGAGAATGATTCACGATTCATAAAAGTGTGTAAAATACTGGGGAGAACGTTTCCAAAGAATGGGAATGGATTCGGCGGTGCTGCCACTTCAAATAACAATAACAACAAGCGTATCTCAGGATTCCGTACAGATGATTTAAATACTGTTCTAGGAGTGGCTGGTGACGATGAGGCCGCGAAACTTATTGCTAGCATTAGTGTGCCTCAGATGGTGAAGGTGATGAGTACACTTGCGCAGCGAAAACGGCGCAGCACTCCGTTGCTAAGGTCTCTTGCGTACAACATAAGCAGCAGTACCGAGGCGCTGGATATCAAGCAGAGTGCTGACGTTCTGTTCGCGATGGCCAGTTTGAATTTTCAGGATTCCGTTCTGGCTGCGAAAATTTGCTCTGACATTCAGGCGGCATTGCCTAAGATTACGGATAAGTCAGCCGTTGTTGGGTCTATCTTGACGAGCTTAGGCATTTTGAAGTACAGAGACTTAGGTGAGTGTTTAGTTCATATACATGTAGGAACTATGATTTGACTTTATTGCGAATTAATACATGAAAATAGTATTTGCTTTGACGATACACGGGACATTATCAAACTACTGATGATTTTACTTCACGAAAACTAATCCGATCAGACCGCCGCGACTGCAGAAGAAGAACTATCTTTGATTCTACTGTCCTCACAATAGCTACCAAACATTAGGCTTATCCTGCATTTGGTACCGGGCCCACACCTTGGCAATCCATGTGGACACTATTCCAGCTCGACAGACAGTATCGGTTTCCGGTGCAAACTGCCTCGTCGCTTTTATTCATCCGTTTTCAGGGTCATCCACATTCGATTGCCATTATGCAGCACAGGATGGATCTTGGTTGTGTCTTCTCCATACGCTCTCCTCGCATACAGTTGGTCCTGTATTCGATGAAGAATTTTTCGCCCGAAAGTTCCCAAAATCTGCTCCGCTTTCTTGGTTATAGTCCAGCACTCGGCGACATATAGCAGAACTGGTCTTGCCAGTATGAATGCATTTTGTCTTTCCAAAAATAAGTTTTAACCCCATTTGTGTCCAAAAGTGAGCCTTCGTCGAATCTCAAGTTGATGTTGACTCCGAGGCAAATTAACTTCTTAACTATCTCGAAGTTGTAGCTATCAATAGTGACATTTTGTCGAGGGCGGTGGACAGATGGTAGATTGTAGATTCATAGCATGTACTTGCATGTGTCTTGCTCTCGTTCGGTTCAAAGCCAACTCATTTCGCCTGTTCATCAATTGCTATGAAAGACTCTAAAACGGCACGTTGCGAGCGACCAATGATGTCGATATCGTCTGCGTACCCCAACAGTTGGACGGATTTGTTGAAGATAGTGCCTTCAGTGTTAACACCATGCTTACGCACTATCTGCTCCAGAACGGGATTGAAGAAATCACAAGATAGCGCATCTCCTTGCCCAAAAGCGGTACATGTTTGGAAAAGATCAGAAGAGCTTCCACACTGCACGCTGCCATGCACGTCCTCCACCATTATGCGACACAGCTGAATCAGTTTTGCCGGAATCTCGAATGTAGCCATCGCTTTGTAAATGATAAATGCTATCATATGCGGTCTTGAGGTCGATGAAAATATGGTGAGTCTCGACTGAAAATTCGTTGGTCTTTTCCAGGATTTGCCTTACCAGAAGCCACACTGGTACTTGCCGATTAGTGTGTTGCAGACGGTTCACACAATATAAACCAATTCAATTGGATTGGATCTTATATGTGACATTTAACAGGGATATGTATTGAAAGTTGGAGCGAGATATAGGATCGTATTTAGGCCTGTAGGTCATCATCGTCGGTCTTGTTGTTCTTCAGGTTTTCAGTAGCTGCTCCAACACGAGCAGACTGTTTGTTAGGACGATTATTACTACCGAAAATTGGAGTAAGCGCTCTTAGAGTTGCGACCACCGACTCAGTATTTCGGTATTAATTTTTAATAATTTCCAAACGTTGCTCGTTCATGAACTTCGCCATGATAAAAATGTAAACCTTGACTGACGTTTTGACATTGACAGATCATAAAAAAAGTATAAGAGTGCGTTTGTATTAAAATACAAAATTATTATGTCTCTATTGAAAAACCCTGAGAACTGACTAAAAATCGTTTCTTTTTAAAAAAAATGTATAATCGTAAACGATGATACGAAAATTATATGTTTGGTCCACTGCCCAATAGTAGTAGTAGAAGTGTGATTTTATTGTACAACAATTGTTTTCCGTAACAACAAATTTCACAATATATAAACATTGGCGTAGGTCGTTAGACTGATAAGAGAGTTTTAAAGACTAATTTACATAATTTTTAGACTTACATGTTTAAAAAGAATTCAAAGTAAGAAAATAATTAATAATTAATTGTTAACAAGAATACACAAATCCTTGATTTATTAAACAATTCAGTGGTTCAAAGGGTTTTTGTTTGCAAACGATTTCGTTCTAGAAAGCTACAATTACAATTTGTTGTTGATCAAGTATGGCAGCAATTTCATTTACAGGTAGAAAATATTTTCCCCAGTGGGCTCTTCTTATTTCATTTAATATGGGCATACTCCTATGAACTTTTCACCCAAGTGTGAAAAGTTCAAATATCTGGGGTCTATGATCAATAGCGAAGCAACTTAGGGTGGATGAAGTGGCGGGAAAACTCCGCTATCTTCTGTGATCGAAAAATGCCCCCTAAGCTTAAAGGAAGACTCTACACTGCAGTTGTAAGTCTGGCGCTCACATACGGTTCACAATGCTGGACAATGTACAAAAAGTATGAGGGCAAATTAACGGTAGCTGAGATGAAGATGCTTCGCATGACAGCAGGAGTAGCGAAGATTGATAGAATAAGAAGTTCAAAGATTCGAGGAAGCCTTCATGTAAAAGAACCCATCACAAGCAAGATAGAGCACGACCGGCTCAGTTGGTATTGTCATGTTCAAAGGAGAGATCCTTCGAACTCCGTCAAAAAGGCAATATCAATCAACGTTCCTACGCAATCGCGCAAAAAAGGCAGACCAAAAAACAACTCGATCACACAAATGCAAAAACACCAGCATTTGATTGGCCTCAGTGACGAAGTGATCCGAAACCGGGAAGCCTGCCGGTACTTTCTGAGGTCAAACCGGCAAACCCCACAAGCGGACCAGTAGGGATGCAGTAAAGTGGGAAGGTTGTGATCCTTCTACTCCGAATCATAACTTCGCCGTAAGAAGAAGAAGATACTCCTATGAAGTAGATAATATACTCTCTTGCTTGTAGATTGCATAGAGCGCATTCCGTAAGAGTTCTGACTTTGAAAATAGTAGAGATTCAATCAATAGTAATATAAAGATTTGCAAAGTAATTTCGTTCTCCGAGATCATATTGGAGTAGTCGGTAAAGGTTTCTTGTCTCACTTTTATGAGCTTCTTCTATGACCTTTGCACGGATAGATTCGTTGATCTTCATTAACAGCGTTTGCAGAGCGTCCTTCCAGTCTGTTGTATTCTCTTCTATTATTAGGACATTCTGCTCGTTACTTAACCTTTCCCACTCTTTGAAAAACTTAGTTTTCGACTAAAAAGGTGCATAGCCACAATTTTTCAGAGTCGGTGATTCGGTAAGTTCATTGCTCTTGAAATATAGCTGAAGTGCATCTTCAGTGTAAACTGTATAACGGTAGTAGTTCAGTTTCCGGCTGGATCATGTAGGTTGACGTGCTTACTGGCAGTTGGAATATTTGAATGAAATACCTCAACAATTTATCCACATGATGGATCTCGTGACTGCTTGAAAAAGTTTATACTTTGTGTTGGATGTAATGTGTTTTTTTTTTCAAAGAAAGCCTCTCCACGTACAGTTTATGGCTTTTTTCGCATCATTAAGTTTTTCTTCAAGATAAGACAGTCGCGGCGTGATGATGATGACTCCAAGGTATTTGTACTCTTTCCGCTTTTGAAGCTCCTCGTTTTCCCAAATCCATTTTTCATCTCTTGCGTATCGCCCAGACCCATTTCGGAATACCATCATTTTGAAGTTGGTGGCGTTTACTTTTAGATTCCAAAGACTACAACATTGCTCCAACTTATTAATCATGATTTGCATCATATTTGGACTTTCCCACAGAATTACGATGTCATCGGCATAGATAAGGAGTTTTATTTTGAGACCATTAAAAACATTTGCTCCTGACAGGAACGATGTCAGGTCATCTAGGAAGATTGAAAACAGTAGAGGACTAAGAGTCTCGAACCAATCTGGCATTCTGATATCATCCCACACTGCCGTTTTGTTTTCCTCATAAAAACTATGTATCACTTTCAGCATTTCGCTTGATACTCTCAGGCTACTCAACTTCAAAAGAGGAACATTCCGATGGAATTGAAAGCTGCCTTAAAATTAACGAAAAAACAGTTGAATACCCCTTCCTGAAGCCAGCTTGGAATTCACTTAACAAGTTATTCAAACGTATCCAATCTGTTAACCGTCTTAGAATTATTCCCGTAAAAATTTTAGTTACTGAGTTCAGGAACGATTTGCCTCTGTAGTTTTTTGGAATCGATTACATCTCCTTTTTTGAAAATGGGATTAGAGATTAGATTATATTTCGTTTGAAATTTGTTGGAACTGTACTCGTATTGAAAACAAACTTGTATACCTCAGTTCAGGAAGCGTTCAGTCACCAAAGAATTTTGACAGAGATTCATATCATTTCTTAATCCAATGAAATGTCGTGACATATTCACTCTGATGAATGAATTAATGAATTAATTATGGTGGTGTGTAATGCATTACCCCTTAAAAAGCCTAGTGTTAGTTCAGGTTGTTCCCAGATCTAAAAAGTTAGATCTAGAGTATCCAGACTGTGCAATTGTAAAACAGTGGACCGTGGTTTTCTAAAGCAAAATCCGCTCCATTAAATAATCTACAGGTAACGGCCCTTTCTGGGCTTATTTCTTAGGTGTTTTTTTTTTTTGTTACTTTGCAGTGCCCTCTCAGCTTGGATCTGGGACACGCTATCTTGAGCACAATCCCGTGAATTTCGCTTTGAAGATGTTGAAGACGCCACCCATTGGTTCCGAGTATTTGGTTCTTGACCAGAATACTTCTGCCTTGATTCCCTCAGCTTTACTCGATCCGTCGTCGTGTTATAGATTTCCTGATTCATTCTCTCATGTTATTTAGTTTCATATAGAAATTCTTAACGAATCTGTTGGGTTTACTTCTAGTTTCAAATTGATTTTATTCATTCTATTTAATTCAGATTACAAAAAAAAAAATCTATCATAAGCGACATGGCTCAAAGCCGTCTGCCAAAGACTATGAACATTTTGCGAATTTATTTATTTTCTAATGTTTGCTAAAAAAAGCAAACCAAAATATTTAATTTAACAATCCTCATCCATAATTCTTTTTCGATAAGCTAAAGTTGTTTCGCAATATGATACAAGAGTTTCCTACTTACACCCGTCTAATAGTTCTTTAATTGACAAGGTGGCTTTCCTCCTAGACCTCCTAATATCACGGCATAATGGACAAATTCCGGAAGATGTTTTTCCTTTGTGACAGGTTTCACATTTAACGTAAAACTGAAAGATCTTCTCTATGTGGCACGAAGTATAGTGGTAATAAATGTCCCCTTGGAAAATTATAGAGATTAATTTTACTTTATTCGAGTCCTTGAAGTAGTTCAGAGAACCTAGGTGAAACTGTAATGCCTTATACTTATAAACATATCCCCATATGGGTTGACTCACCCGCTTCCTCGATGTATTTTCGGCGAATACATTTATGTACATGCTATAGGATGTCGTTAAGCATCCCCTTCCTACTTCTCGCTAATACCAATCCAATTTCAAGTTGTATCCATAACTCTCCGCCAAACTAAGGATTTCACGTATTTATTGCATACTTAGCAGCTTTCCTTAGCAATCGTTACTTTCCCATCCTGAATGTGCTGAGAATGTGGTGAATGCTTAGTTTGAGTGTCTGTAAGAACAGCGGGGCTAGACGTCTCTCGATCATAAGCATGTAGTTAGGTGAAGTTGTAGGTAGTGTAAATATTCTTTGTAGATAAAACCTTTGCAACTCTTCTACTTTTTCACATAACCCCAAAGAATGGAATCCAAAGGCGTAATATCGTACGATCTTAATGGCCAATTTTTGTCGCCGAAACGAGACTTTGTAAACTTTGTGTGCAATAACTGCATTGTTTCTCGCGCTGTATGGCAGGTAGCAACGCCTTGTTGAAACCATATGTCTTCCATATCAATATCGTCCAATTGATGCCAAAAATATTTTTTTATCATGTCCCGATACCACGAGAATTTTCGAAGTACGGGCTGGCCTAAAATCCGCACCAAACAGTATCTTTCTGTGGGTGCGTTGGTTGCTCATAAATGGCCCGTGATCCCAAATGCGACAATTTTGTTTGTTTACGAAACCAATAACGAAGCCACAACACATGGTCTGCTGGCTTCAATTCCTGTGTCATTGGATCTTGCACTTATGCAGGTATGCAGGTGCAGATCTTTTGCTAAAATGCGCTGCGTGGAGCTGTAGGAAACGTTCAATTGCTGGGTACGATGGCGAAAGGATTTTGACTGATTGTCACGAACGCTGCCACTCACTGCGGCGATATTTTCGCGTGTCCGATCACTACGACTAGTCTTTGTACATCCAACACTGACCCGGTTCGATCGAATTTGTTCAATTACTTTCTTAACTGCGGCACTGGATGGCCGATTATGCATACCGACACTATTTCGAAATGCGCGAATCGTATTGGTTAAATTTTCCCCCATTGCGGAGACAGGTTTTATCAATAAAACTGCGTTGTTCTCTCGTGTACCGCTCCACAATTACAAATGTCAATGCTTAGTATTCACAGATGTCAAATATTAGCTGTTTATCTTTGACAGAAACGCAGTGTTAGATTCAAATCGTAACCTGCAATTGAATCACCCTTTATTTATACTGCTTTACGACTTAAATAGGCTCGCCGTTAAATGTCCATCTTTCTGCTCGTGCCTGCCTCCAACCCTACTGAAGATCATGACTTTTGATTTGTTCAGATTTATTTCTAAATTCTACAACACACTATAACAATCAGCAAATAATAAAGAGCTTGCATTGCAAACTTGTCTAACTCCTAGGTCTGCTATATTTCGCAGCACAAGGAAATGGTATACCGTGGGGTAAACAGGTCGAAAACTAGCTTTAAATCTAATTCACTAGTAGAGTTTGTAGACCACTTGTGGAACTTTTGATGAAGCATTTAAAAACGATATTTTGTGGTAGTTAGGTTAGGTCAGGTAGATGGGTGCCTTGTGACAAATAGAGTCACTGCTCACTTAGTCCAACAATTCGGGGCCATTTTGCCCAATCATTTAACCCTGAAAATGCTGTAAAGTCCACTGTTAGTAGCACCCAGATAGTGACATAAATCTCAGGAGGTCCATAAACTCTACATTACCTAAGTCCTCCAATTCCGAGAAGAAGTAACTTCCGAGAGTCCTCATTCTTATAATGGATAGGGCAGGACAATCACACAGTAGGTGACGAACTGATCCAATTTCTTCTTCGTCCCTGCAACTTCTACAATAGTTCTTATGTAGCACACCGAGTCGCTTCGCGTGAACGTCAATGGCACATTGACCAATAATTGTTCCAGAATCGACCCGTGCATTATAACGACTAAGTTTCGCCAGAGAAGTTGATCTCTTCTTGCCGAAGGCCGGCCATAGCGCCCTGGCCGTTGCGCATGTTTCCAGATGAATCCAACGTCTGTTTGCTGTTCTGCGGTAGTTAGATGGATCTGTCGAGTCGTCTTTTTTCAAAATCGAGAATATAATCACTTATTTTGAGAATTGTATTGAATACGATAGAGCACTCACAAATTCATCTGTACTAAATTTGTAGGATTCTACGGGAATACGGTCATGTCCAGGAGCTTTAAAATATTCTGACCGAACTGGAGCTTCTTTAAGTTCTTGATATTAGATTAGACTATATAAGGTTTCATTGAAAAAATGGCTTTGTATGGAAGTTTTATTGTTAGGCGAGTTCAAAAGACCTCCAAGTAATTTTTAAGACTTTTTAAAGATAGCATTAAGTTTCCTTGTTGATTTCCAGAAATCTGTTGAGTTTCTGCAATTTCCAAGAATAGATGTTTCTTTGGAGGGGAGGAAGTTTTCTGGGCCCTTTTTCAGGGTATTTCTTCTTTGTATTTAGATTAATTCTCTTGGCCTAGGCCACAGGGGATAATGTTGTATGTCTTTCCATCATGGTATACATTCAGTTGATATTGAAAACTTGTTTCTGGTTAATTGGAATGGAATAGGACACACGCTCGATAGGAATCTTAATTACATACATCGATCGTGTTCGAAACCAAGGCGAACTTTTTCTGCTTTGTTTCTATGATCGCACTTGTTCATGCATGGAAGGCAGGTTTGTTTTCGTGCACAGCTTTTTTGATTTTATTGTTACACCACAACGTTTTTTTATCAATTTTGAGATTCTGAGAAGAGACCTGCTTTTTCTATGCATAACTCTTGCAAGTTGTTCCATATTTGCTGTGGACTAAGTGCTTCTGCACAATTGCTCACATTTTGAAATATTTCTCTTATTTGGTTTATAGAAGCTCAAATTGTTCTTTAATTAGGTTATACCACTCGACTTTTGCAGATTTTGGTTCCGCAGCGATCAATTCCTTAACAAGTAGTCGGTGTTGACTACGAGTGATTCTCGTAGAATATCTCTGCAGTCTTGCACCCAGTGTTTCATCGATCTTCGACATAAGTGACCGTTAATTTGTATTTCATGTCAACCATTGCAGTATGTAATGAGATGCCTCTATTGCTTGATGAACATTGTGTTAAGAATGACCAAGCTGTGTGTCTTACATGCCGCAAGGATGTCTTCACCTGCAGAATTTCTGGTTCCAAAACCTTTACCTCCAGACTCATCAGGTGGTCACTTAATTTCGATAGACTCACTATATTGTTTAGCAGTTTGGCTACGATAACGATACCAACTCCATTCTTCTCGTTCACCTCGCTCATGATACAACATCTTGAACGCCTCTGTTTTTAGGTCGAGGAAGCGGGCCTATTTCTGGTATTGCACTACTTCGTTTCTTGCACACATAGGCTGTGCAACTTCTTCATCGCATCTGCGTCTCCTAATAGACAAGATAGACATTATATTCCAGGGAAGGGGATAATCATGTTTCGTGGGTTTTGTATTTAGTTTCGGTGTAGTACCAGTGCAGGGTAAATTTCTATTTCTTCATTTCGTTGGCTCATTAAATGCCCCGGTAGCTGTTGATACTAGTTTGATTGCATATCCCTAGTCGGCTCTTGGTTGAGATATTACCTTATATTAACAAATGTCTAAGCCCCCTCTGGCGGCAAGGCTAGGGTAACCCTTCTAAACTAACTATGCAATTTCTCTTAGTACGCATGGGTTAAAATTTATTTGCTTTGAAAGAAAAATTGTTATGCCCGGTTGGTACCGACAACCTTCATCATAAAGTAAATACGCTCTTCACTACATCACCGTTACCCAACATCTGTTAATAATAATTAAAAACGATTGTATAACAAATTATTCTTAAATTGCAGACATCTTGGAGGCACTTACGCAATGGACATTGAAAAACGGTGAAATTTGTCGACCACAGGACCTAAGTGCTTACTTCATTACCTCAGCGAGTTTGAACTTTCAAAGCACCTCTATCGCTGAAGTCCGATCGAAACTTGTAAAAAGCATAGTCAAAGAAGATTTCGCCAAAAAGCTTGATTGGTTGAACCACATTTGGGCATTAGGATTGTTGAACCTTACAGAGTCATCTCATCTAGAGTCTGTTCTTAGGTGAGTTAAATAAAAATACACTTTTTCCGTCCTATTTTTAATTTATTTTATACACTTCCAGTGAACAATTCATTGATCAGTTGCAACGTGAATTGTCCGGCCTAACGCCAAATGCAAAAATGAAGCTACTCAACCTGAATACCATTTCCAAACTTATCGCAAAAGACTACAAGGGTGCTCAATTGAAGGAGGAGAGTTTCATTTTCGATTTGCCCATTGCCCATTCGAAAACTAAACAAATCCTACTCAACGGATTGTTGGACGCATTGAAAAGTCTACTGCCATCGAGTAATCATGTTCAGCCTCAAGTTAATACCAAAATGGGATTCAAAATCGGTTGGGAACATTTTCACTTAGAACTGTTCTAATAAATTATTCCTTTCCGTCGACCATTTCAGATGCTCTGTGCGCATTCGATGCGAAAAGAAATCCCCTGCCATTGGACAAAGAAAACCCAAATGCTATTAAGTATGAGGTTTTGTTATAAAATTAGTCCTCCTAATTGAAATGTTTCTGATTTACAGGGTCGCATTAATGTTGGTTGACTTTCATGATGTCTGCCATGGGCCACATCGTTCAGTGAGTGGCATAACAAAGTTGAGCTTTGATTTGCTAGAAAAAAGTGGCTACAAAGTACTCCCCGTGCCGTACAATGAGTTCAGCACAAGTGACAAACTCCTGAAGCGAGTGCAGTATTTAGAGGGAAAATTCAAATCAATTATAAGAGTTACAAATTAAAGTAATTAGAAACAGAAAGAAGTTAGGCTCGTAGTTAAAAAATAGCGTCATCCGAAAGAAGTGAACAAAAAAAAAAAAAAAAATCAAAAAACAAATTACAGTGTACTGTAATTATTTTTAATGTAATGTTTATTTTTAACAATATCAAAAAAAACGAACACCGAACAATTTTATTTATTTTGATTTGTCAATTGTGAAAATTGACGTATTACAAAAAATTGTCGAGTTTTTGTTCAACTCGATCCCAGTGGTGGTGTGAAAGAGCGAATGTTCAGCAAATCGTGCTTAAGCGTAACCTAAATCTTTATTACAACCCATCCAGATTGAACTTTGAACGCGTTAATTTTAAATCTATGCAAATTAGAATTTCTGGAAATTCGTGGAGCCGCTGAACACGTCCGAACATGAGAGTTATATTCAAGTTTCGGACAACATAAGCTTTATAGATCGTGGTTAAGTCCGTAGATGTAAAAAATTGTTTACACCTTTTGAGGAATCCTAGGCATGTACCTTTTGTAGCACCAGTAATCTGATGGCTCCACGTTAGTATCCCGTTCCACACGTATCCCGCTTCATAGAGAAGAGACAGCAATCTTGATAATAACATCAATGTCAGACTTGAGTTCGGTATCGAATAAATCAGATGACGAGGAACAGAAATAAGGTCACAGATGTTGATCAAAAAATGATTCGGAGAGAGAACTGAACCCTGAAGGACACCAGCATTGGTTGAGAATGGTGTAGAAGTACAACCATGTAATACAACCTACAATGATCGATCACTTTAAAAACTCCCAATCAGTTTCACGAAAATGTCACCGATACCATGAGCTTCAAGCTGGTTAACGAGGCTTCTGTGCCACACATATCAAAAGCCTTGAAGATATCAAGGGCAACGACTCTGCATTAGCTTTCTCTTTGGAGTCAGTAATATTCTTATCATTGTGACCAAGAGCCGGGATGGTTGATGAGACAGTGCCTTCTATTTTTTGCAGTTTTTTTCTTTTTCACCTCGCAGTGCTTGCTGAATAGATATTATGTAGTAAACTAACAATAAAATTGTTGCCCATCGTTGATGTGATCCACTTAAAACACCTAAGTACTCTTCTTCGGAAGTAAGCGTGTGCAAAGAAGCGCCGTGAAAGACCATCTGCAAATCGCATGGACATCTGGTCCGACTACGAAAGAGAAAATATCAAGTGATGGCTTCGAATAAAAGAACTGATTCTAGTTTTGAAAATCCCAACAAATGTACTAATGACAACGATTTACTTTTTTTTTTTTTTGTGTGACAGACGAACCCGGATTTTACCTTCAGTTTAGTCTTTCAACTGTGACTTTACTGCTTAGAGAGGAACCAGGGTCCTGAACGACATTGTTCAAAGCTTCATTAAGTTTACTTCTAGATAGATTTTAGTCGCTTCGTACGACATGGAACAGTAACACTATGAACAAGGCCGATCAATTAACGGAAATAGTCGATTGCTTAATTCGTGGCCGTGGTGTAGTGGTAACATCATCGCTTGTCACGCTATTGGTTCACGGTTCAAATACTGATGTCAAGAATCATCTATTTATTTCGGGTGAAATAAATACAAAAGTCGATCAATTGCGAAAGCTAAGTCAACTCTACTGCGAAGGCATAACACTGGCAGTAGAGTGGTCATATGGCTGAAGATGCAACTTGATCGTGATGATGACATCAGGTGAATGGAAAAAAAATACTGTGAATCATGAGCAACGACAAAAGCAAAACAAACAAGCTCCCCAGTTGTCTGGACGCTACCCTTGGAATTTACAGAAACTTAATACTATCTGAGTTTCAAACCACTACACTAAAATCTTTCTTTCTCTCTCTCTCTTCTTCACAACGCCCGTGTCCTGTAATAGTATAAGAGTATTCATATCCTCTTTGGCGCGGGCAAATTATAAAAAAAAAATCTTGACTCTTATTTAGGAGATATGAATGCGATATCTACTATGGAGGCTGCTGCATATTGTAACATAATGTAGCATAATAACTACGCCCTCGAACAGGCAACAAATTCCGAAGTGTCTTTTCATTTGAGGTTCGTGTCTGCAATTAGTCTCCACAGTTCGGATAATATCACGGATAAGAGAGAACAAGAGATTATTGGCTGCAGCTGTCATCCTGGAATTATTACATCAGAATTTTCTTGTTCCAGTGGTCGAAGAATTTGCTAGAAGTTTCTGGCTATTAGAAATGCGGCTATTTAAGGACAGATGACGATCGAGAAAAGGCAGTTGGTTTAGAACCGTGGCGAAGAGATTGGAAAAGTGATAATGGGCGAAGTTGTAATTTTGTGATAAATTGAAAGTTGAGAGTTAACAGGAAGAAGTAATTAGTTCGGATTTGTGAATTAAGTAATTGAAAGGAGATAAAGTGATTTGAGAGGAAAGAGACCTTGTAAGAAAAGAATTTGCGAAGAATAGTATAGTGTGAACTTGAATTGTTCTATAGACTAGAAAATAAAGAAATAAATTTCACAGAATATCGTTTTATCTACTCGAGCCGTAGCTCGCATATTACATTGGTGTCAGAAGTGGGATGAAACTTATTCTGTGAACAACTATTTCCGTGGTGTAAAATTGCACAATAAAAAAAAAAAAAACGATTTCTATGTTGAGTTAATTAGTTGCGCAAAATGGGTCGCAAATTGGGAAAACTAACTATAATTCAACTAAAGGCAGAACTCAGTAAGCGGAATCTCGACACAACTGGGGGAAAAGATGCCCTACTGATTCGTCTGGAAGAAGCAATAAAGCAGGAAGGAGAAAATCCGCATGACGTAGAGTTTGACGTGGGAGAGGAACCAGCAAGTATAGTAGCCGACCCGGATATAACAAGTCTGCTCCTGCAACTTAAGTCAGTCATGGACGAACAAAGGAAAACAATGGGAGACCAAAAGAAGTCTCTGGAACTTAAGCTCGATGACCAAAAGAAAGCAATAGACAACCAAAAGAACTCTCTAGAACTTAAGCTGGACGAACAAAAGAAAGCAATGGACGACCAGAGGAATTCTCTAGAACTTAAGCTGGACGAACAAAAGAAAGCAATGGACGAACAAAAGAATTCTCTAGATGCTCTGGAAAGCAAACTCGATGAGCAAAACAGGAACTTGGAATCTAAATTCGAAGCGATCGAAGAGAAAATCGAGAAGGTCGAGACGCAACTCGAAAAAGTCGAAACTAGATTCGATGAAAACTTTGAGAAACATAAAACTCAGTTCGGGAAGATAGAGACTCAGTTTGAAAAAGTGGATACGCAATTCGAGAGAGTAGGAAAGCAAGTCGAAAATCTTGCTAAGGAACTAAGCAACGTGAAGAGACAGAAAGCACGGGAATATTCCACTGACGGTCTGAGAAGAAAGGAGATGCAGCCCCCTACCTCCGATAGTCAAACGGTTTGGGAATGAACACATGCAGCAGGTGTACAGGGTTCAGCTGCGTAGTCGAGTCCAGAAAAGGGGGGAAACGCTCCAACAGTTGCAAGCAGATATAGAGCGACTAGCCCATCTATCATACCCTAAAGTCGGTGAGGAGCTTATCAACGAAATGGCGGTGGAAGCTTTTATTCAGGCCATAGAGGACAGACAACTGCAAATGGCTGTAAGGATGGCTGAAAAGCGAACGCTCCCCGAGGCATTGGCATTCGCTTTGTCAATGAAGGCTGCGGACCAAGCATACCAGGGAATACACCTTGTCAGGGAAATGTCCGTCGTGGAATGCTCATGCCAGCGAACAGCCGTCATGGATGAAGACAAAGCTCGCGGAAGACAAATCCGTTGCTGGAATTGCAACCAAACCGGACACCTACAACGGCAGTGCAGAAGTGCACCTAGACGAGGAAATTGTCCACATTGCGGAAGTAGGAGAAGCAGAGAGGAAGTATCCGGCGGTGATAACATCCATCCTGTCGGTCAGACTTCCCAAAACCAGCAGTCGGGAAATGCGTAAGGACCAACTTCGCGGGGCAGAAGTTGGTTACTGGAATCGAGGCCCCCAGGACCACCATTCAAGTTTCGCAAACCAAACGGGGTAACAAGAGCCTGACAGTGGAGGCACTAATCAACAAGAAGAAGTGCGTAGCCACCATCGACACAGGCGCCACTGCCTCCATTGTAAGAAGAGATATCGTCAGAAGCGCCTGGCTGCACAACACCAACAGCTACTGCCTGAAGACTGCAACAGGGGATATGGCGAAGGTGTTTGGAGAAGTTCGTCTTACGATTACTCTGACGTTCTCCCATGCGTTTCTGGTGGCAGATATATGCGACGAGTGCATCATCGGAATAGACTTCATGAAAGCAAATGAAGTAATCTTGGACATCGGGATGCAAGTACTGAGGTATCGAAATGTGGAGATTCCGATGGTGTACGGAAACGAGAATGCCGTAACTCGCAGGACAGTCATCAGCAAAGACGAAGTTTTGCCGCCGTCTTCAGAGACAACCATTTGGACGAAGCTGGAAGGTGATCTTGGGAGCCACCGATTCTACATAGTAGAACCAGACCCAGAGAAGAATTCTCAAGACTACATCGTGGGAAAGACGTTAGTCGAACCAAAGAACACCATGGTTCCAGTGAGGGTTTTGAACGCAAGACCACACACTGTCAAACTAAGGCGAGAGGAGGTGACTGGAAAATGCACGCCGATTACCGCCGTCGCAACAATATCTGAACGTGATGCTCCAAAACCTCTCCCATCACCTTGGACAGCGGAAACGAGAGAGACGATTCTCCAGTCCAGTGAGCTGAATCAGGAGCAGCGAACTATGGCAGAGAATCTTATGAATGAGTACGCTGATGTATTTGCCTCACAGGACGGAGAATACGGCCGAACACACCTGGTACAACATCGAATAGACACTGGTGATACTAGACCAATTCGTCAGCCTGCTAGGCGCCTTCCATTGGCAAAGCAGACAGAAGTTGCAGAGATGGTGTCGGCAATGGAGAAAGAAGGTCTGATTGAAAGTTCCAAAAGTCCGTGGGCATCACCGGTTGTACTGGTTAAGAAGAAAGATGGCAGCACGCGGTTCTGCGTGGACTATCGGCAGCTCAATTACGTCACCAAGAAAGACAGCTACCCTCTGCCACGGATTGACGACACGCTAGACACACTATCAGGAGCCCGATGGTTTTCCACTCTCGACTTGAAGAGTGGCTACTGGCAGGTACAGATCCATCCAGAAGACCGGGAGAAAACCGCCTTCACCGCAGGAAATGGGCTATGGCAATTCACGGTAATGCCATTCGGGCTGTGCAACGTTTGCGCAACACCGAGACAATCTAAGGGATGTGTTTCAAAGGCTTCAAAGTGCCCACCTGAAGCTCAACCCCAAGAAGTGCGCCCTGTTTAGAGCAGAAGTCAAGTACTTGGGGCACATAATTTCGGCGAAAGGAGTGAGAACCGATCCAGAGAAGGTCGAAGCGGTGAAAAATTGGCCAGTCCCCAAGGATAAACACCAACTAAGGAGCTTCCTGGGCCTAGCCACCTACTACAGACGGTTCGTGAAGGATTTTGCCGGGATCGCAAAGAGCCTGCACCAGTTGACGGAAAAGGGAAAACAATTCAAATGGTCAATTGAGTGCGAGAAGAGCTTCAAGACACTTAAACAACGGCTATGCGATGCCCCGATACTGGCTTACCCCACTCCCGGGGAAACGTTCATTGTGGATGCAGATGCTAGTAATGTCGGGGTAGGAGCCGTACTCTCCCAGGTGCATGACGGCCAAGAGAAGGTGGTTGCGTACTTCAGCAAGGTGCTCTCTATGCCAGAAAGGAACTACTGCGTGACAAGGAGAGAACTTCTAGCTTTGATCTTGGCTACGAAGCATTTTCACAAATACCTCTACGGGAGGAAGTTCATTCTTCGCACAGACCATGCAGCCTTAAAATGGCTATTACAGTTCAAGAGTCCTGAGGGTCAGGTCGCAAGATGGATCGAAAGGCTGCAAATCTACGACTACGAAATACAGCATCGTAAAGGAAAACTCCACTCTAATGCGGATGCACTGTCCCGGAGACCATGCAGAACGGATTGTAAACATTGTGCGCGTCAGGAAGAACGGGAGCTGGTTTCCATCCAAAGAATGAGAGCCGAACCTATCGTCGGCTGGAGCGTAGATGAGCTCCGGAACGCTCAGAAGGAAGACCCGGATATCGAGCCGATTCTGGCCTGGAAGGAGAACATGGAGAAACCGGATCATCAGAACATCTCTCACAGAAGCCCGACCTTAAAGGCATATTTTGCGCAGTGGGACTCCCTCCATGTCCAAGAAGGTGTTCTGAGAAGAAAATGGGAATCATCCGACGGAAAGTCGTTTGTAATGCAGCTTGTCGTGCCGTGGACGAGGGTCAAGGAAGTGTTACAGGAAATGCATGGCGGGGCGTCCGGAGGCCACTTGAGAGTGAATAAGACGCTAGAAAAGGTACGAGAACGTTTTTATTGGTTAAAAGCGAAGGAAGATATCGAAGACTGGTGCAGAAAATGCGACGTGTGTGCAGCTAGCAAGGGTCCGAGAATCAAAACTCGAGGTAAGATGCACCAATACAACGTGGGAGCACCTTTCGAACGAATCGCCATTGACATCGCAGGGCCCTTTCCGGAAACCGACAATGGTAATCGGTATATACTCGTAGTGATGGACTACTTCAGTAAGTGGCCGGAAGCGTTTCCGATCCCTAACCAGGAAGCCAGAACCGTGGCGGAGCAGATCGTCTACAATTGGGTTAGCAGATTCGGTGTGCCCTTGGAATTGCATTCTGACCAAGGGCGGAACTTCGAGTCAAGAATCTTCCAAGAGCTGTGTCAACTACTCGGAATCAAAAAGACAAGGACAACCCCGCTTCATCCACAGTCGGACGGTATGGTGAAGCGTTTCAATAGGACTTTGGACGAACATCTCTCGAAGGTCGTAGGTGACTACCAACGGGATTGGGACCGGCAGATTCCCTTGTTTTTGATGGCCTATAGAAGTGCCGTGCATAGCACTACTCGACATACGCCGTTCGAAATCTTATTTGGTGGAATAGCTCGTTTACCCAGTGAGGTGAAATTTGGATCTCCTACCAATGAGCCCAGAAATGAAGAAGAGTACGTGGCGGACCTTAGGGAAAGGCTTAGGGACATATACCAAAGGACCAGAAGCCAGATTAAGATGACGAGCGACCGTATGAAGACCAGGTATGATGCCAAGGCAACAACGTCAGGATTCCAGGAAGGAGATCTAGTGTGGCTGTATAATCCCCATCGCCAAAAGGGGAAATCACCTAAATTGCAGCGGAACTGGGAGGGTCCCCACAGAATAGTAACCCGCATCAACGATGTTGTCTACCGCATCCAGCGAGGACCAAGGGCCAAAATGAAAGTGGTTCATGTGGACCGACTGAGTCGATACAATGGCCGAAGTGAGGACGCACTTGTTCGGGACGAACAAGTCTAAGAGGGGGCAGTGTAACATCACCTAAAAGGATGCTACAATAATGTAGAATAATAACTACGCTCCTCCAGCTCATTCCAAAGTGTCTTTTCATTCGGGGTTCGTGTCTGCGGTTAGTCTCCACAGTTTGGATAATATCACGGATAAGAGAGAATCATAACTGCACGAAATGATTGTCATCTTGGAATTATTACATCAGAATTTTCTAGTTCCAGTGGTCGAAGAATTTGCTAGAAGTTTCTGGCTATCGGAAACAAATGGCGATCGAGAAGAGGCAGTTGTTTTAAAACCGTGGCGAAGAGATTAGAAAAGTGATAATGGGCGAAGTTGTAATTTTGTGATAAATTGAAAGATGAGAGTTAACAAGAAGAAGTAATTAGTTTGGATTTGTAAATTAAGTAATTGAAAGGAGATAAAGTGATTTGAGAGGAAAGAGACCTTGTAAGAAAAGAATTTGCGAAGAATAGTATAGTGTGAACTTGAATTGTTTTATAGACTAGAAAATAAAGAAATAAATTTCACAGAATATCGTTTTATCTACTCGAGCCGTAGCTCGAATTTATTTGAAATAAAATCTAATCTAGGTAACTCTAAATTCAGATACCAAAATGGATATTAAAAGACAATGGTATTTGTTGTAGACGGTAACTCCAATTACGTTTAACGGCGGTGATCGACGCTCTGCGGCTTTTCCTTCTTTTTCGCCGGATTTACTTTGGAGACCATCTTTCCTTGCAAGTACTGATAGACCTTCCAGAAAGAACCAGCTTTCCTGTTCTTTGTTGGTCTTTGTTTTCTAAATACCCAGTCTTTTTCCTAAACGAGTTCGTCTTCTCCGGTTTGGTACTCCTGATTATCAGGATTATTTTTTGACTTTTGTTGAAGTTGGCCTTCCTTGTAAGATTTGATTTCTGCTTTGAGGATGTTTATTTCCTTTTTAAGTTCTTGGCAGAGACTCTCTGAGTGTTAGTCGGAGCTCAGGCTTTTTTTTCTCTAAGCCACGGTGCTTAAGAGTTTGCAGTGGTGTAGTTGGTCTCTTAGCCATACTAGCACCAGGAAGATATCTTCATGGTGGGGAACACGATATCCTTCCACTCTGGTTAAAAGGGTCTGACGAACGCAATAAATGGCTCTCCCCAGAATCCTTAGAGCCTGTCTCCGAAGAGAGTGGATTTTCTAGACTGTCCAGAATCTGGACTATCACCTGAGGTATTATGTTTATTTGTTTTCTTCATTTTATTTTTCGCATATTATTTTCAGTATTTCGCCTCTAATGACAGGCATGCTTACCTCGGATATATTCTAACCACTACCCGAAGGGGGTTACAATATACGTAATTAGTGACGTAAGCTCGGTTGAAATTCCACCGCCAACACAGGAAGAAATTCGTTTTGCCATTCTCTTCGGATTTCAACGTCAACTCACGCCAGTCAAAATTCTGCACGAATGCCAAAATGCATACTGAATAAATGCACCATCTCTTGTTACTATTTCAAAGTGGTTTCGAAGATTTCAGACTGGCCATTTTTCTGAGGAGGACGAATCTCGTGAAGGTCGGCCCAAATCCTCGACCGACGATACAAATGTGGCCCAGGTGAAGGCTAAAATTGACGAAGATGCCAGGATGACACAGGAGATGATAGCGGAAAAACTGGACTTGAATGCCATGGCTGTGTCACGAATTTTAAATTATCACCTGATATATTCGAAGGAGTCAGCTCGATGGGTTCCAAACATTTTGAATGGAGAGCAAACAGAGGCTCGTGTTCGTTTTGCTCAATATTTCTTGGATAAGTTTGAAAATGGAGAGTCAAGCTGCTTCAATAAGGTCGTTACAGGTGATGAATCTTGGTTTTACAAGTATGTTCCGGAAACCAAACAGCAGTCCATGGTATGGAGGTCAGAAGGTGCAAATCCTCCAGTAAAGGCAAAACAACAAAAGTCAGTGACAAAAGTTATGATGTCGATGTACTTCATCAGGGCGAAAATGGACGCTTAAAACTGGTCAGGCAGTCACTGCTAATTGGTATACTGTAAGTTGCTTACCACAAGTTTTCCAAAATTTACTAGGACACCGACAAAAAGAGGAGCTGCGCCGCTACTTTTTGCACCACGACAATGCGTCTGCTGAAAAAACCAACAACTTTCTTGCACTCTCGGTCATCAATGAAATTCGCCCAGCACCTTATGCTCGGATCTAGCGCCGTGTGACTTTTGGCTGTTTCCGAAAATAAAAAAAGATTTGAGAGGAAAAATCTTCACATCTAATGAGGAGATTATTAATGCAGTCAATGTCGAAATCGAAAAGCTCCAAAAGAGGATTTTGAAAGCTGCTTTGAAAGATGGATCTATCGACTGAAGAAATGTATTGAAATCAATGGGAATTATGTGCTGAAATTAAAAAAAAAGATGAAGTTTAAATATTTAAAGTTAAAATTATTTTTGTGTTTTATAATTCAATCAACTAAGCGAACTTTTGTTAGTCCCTTCCCTATGTAGTAACAAATAGTTACACTTTCTTATAAGACTATATGAAATATATTGCACCACGAGGTCGCACGTAGTCGCATATACGAAAATATCTTGTTTATTTGCAAAACACTCAGTTTGAAATTTAAACAAAATCGTTAAAATAACTTTTTTTTAAAAAAAAAAAAAAAAACCTTTCAGAATCGAAAAAAAACATTTTAACAATTTCCAAAACTTGGTAGGATTACGTCAAATATTGTTCAGATATTGGTTTTGAACAAAATCGTTCGAGTTATATCCGAGAATTAGTCAATTTTCAAAAACCGGTCAATAAATGAAGTACCGTTATAAGTATTTTTGGCAAAAACGTGGTACGAATCTATAGGCATATGTCTAACATAACTCAAATAACAAATTTGAATAAAATCGTTAGAGCCCTTTTCGAGAAAATCGATTTTTTCCAAAAAAAGGCCACTAGAAGATTGTAGATTGTAGATTAATTGTAGGGGTGTAAGCGCACTGCGACCTTGTAGATCTATTGTGTTTCCCCGACTTGGAGCTCTAGTCGATGAGATACTCGACTTAGAATACCTCTTCTAGTCCAATTTCGTTGATGAACTGGAGTATTTGGAGTTAATCCAACGATGGTAGATCTCTTTTGATAGTTGGTAGGCACTAAGGTGTTTCATTCGAAAGCGCCATGGGGTTTCCTTAACATCTCCGTAAAGTCTCCGCGTTGCTCTATACACAGTTTCCTGATGTATTCCTTAAGTCTACCGTGACATGTTAGGAAGCCTGTAAGAATGCGCAGTCGGTTTTTATTAATCTTTATACAGACCTTACATCTTTTCCGGATATAATTCCCGAGAAGTTCTTTGGCCTGTCTTAGCTTAGGGAGTTCTTCCTAATGTTTTATTCTTTTACAGTCTTTCTCCTTCCTTAGCTCTTCCCGTATCGTATGTAGTCCCAGACCGCAGAATGGTTCCGGACCGGTAAAAGCGGTCTCTGAGCCTTTTCTTGCTATTTCATAACCTGATTCATTTCCCTCAACTCCCACGTGGCCTGGTACCCAGTAGAGGATGACTCTGTTATTTTAACTCAATTGGTTTATCTTGGCAAGGCACTCCCACACTAGTGTAGACCTGATTTCATGAGAGCTTAACGCCTTGACGGCGGCCTGGCTATCCGACACTATGGCGATGTCTTCCTATCGAGGTTAAATTGTTCGCATCTTTCGATCGCGCAGACCTCTGCTTGGAAGATACTGGGCTATGGTGCCATGGCTTCCGAGTACTTGGTTCTGGGCCCGTATACACCTGCTCCAGTTCCTGTGGATGTTTTGGATCTATCCGTGTACCACTTTATGATGTTTTGTTTGAGTTGGTACATCCCTATCTCACTGCTTCATTCTCTTTTGTTGCTCAGCTTCCAGTTGAAATTTCTCTCGAAGCATCTCTTGACCATATCATCCATGGGCCAGTCCAAAAGTGGGACTGATTTAGAAAGTGCTTCTCGCTGTCTGTGTACGATGCATTTTTCTTTCTTGACACTCTCTTTGATTATTTTTAGTATGGTTTCTAGTATGGTACCTGGTTTTTCTGATCTAAGCTACTGCTTCGTACGTTATAATGGGTCTGACCATCATGGTGCACATCCATCTCAGTGTGACTAGTTTGCATCCCCAGGTGTTGCCTGAAATGTTTCTTCACACCTTTAGTGCTTGTGTTGCTTTGGCTACCACAGCTTCTTTACGTTTGTGTTTGTGTGTTATACCTAGATATTTGACCTACTCTTGTGGTTCTACTCTGAATCAGTTTAGTATTATGGGTTTCATGTGTTTTAACTGCCTTTTTCTGGTGAAATAAACCACTGTGGTCTTGGTCAAATTTATATTTAGTCGTACCGTGAAGCATCACTCCTGTGTAAGTCTCAGTTCCCTCTGTAATACCTCAAAGTGTATCTCTTCGAATGATAACTATATCGTAGGCATATCCTTCACATTTTATGCCGATGTTTGCTAGCATTTGCAGGAGTTCGTCTACAACTAGACACCGCATTAGTTGTGCTTATTGCGATGGGTTTTTGTCCCACCAAAGTTACAGCAGTCCTTGCCCTTAACATCTCACACATCCAGTTAGATGTTGTTGGATTTATTCTTCTTCTTTCGAGAGCTCTCCTGATTGCCTCATGAGATGTGTTGTCGAAAGCACCTTCAATATTAAGAAAAGCACGGGTGACCTTTTCTCTATCAGGCAGTCTATAGCCTCCTGAACTAGACTTGTCAGCTGGTATAGTGCGGTGTCGGTGGATTTCTCGAACCCATTCAAGCGTCTTGACTGTGGTGGTCTTCCCAACACCGTCATTCTTATAAGATTATGTATATGAACTTTTCCATTGTCTTTAACATGGATGAGGTCAAACCAATTGGTGTAAAGGATTTGGGTGATCCCGATTTCGCCTCTAATTGTGACCTTACAGATCCCAGATATGATATTTGAAGAAAATCCGTTCAGCCATTTATGCTGCAGTCGACCATACATACCGGAGCGACGTACAGACAGACATGCAGTGCAAGTAAAACAAATGCATTATGAAAATGCTGTAAAAATATTTTGAAATTAATAGGACAGTACATACGAGTATCTTTTGTCTTTACACCTTTAGAATTGATATGCATCCAAGCTTACACAGAGAATAACAAGTAAAGTATATAATATAGGTAGGTACTTCCAAAAATATACTACAAACAGATCTGTCTCAAATTGCTCACTCAATTGCAGGTTTTTATTAAAAAGTTAGTATGCTATCGGTGAATATGTTGCTTTTTTCAAACAACGTACTAGATTTATAGTGCGGTTATACAAAATTTGCCGAAGGACTTTAATCTCAATATGGCCATTTAAACGACCTTCTCCTTGACACCAACTTCCCACCATTGGCCACTCTCAACGAAATCATTTTCAACATCCTGTAGCTTCTTGAAAGCATTCTTCGCCAACAAATGCCGATTAGTTACATCCAAAATCATCTTATCATCGTAGACACTTTTCAAATCGTTCAAAATGTTATGACTCCTTGCCTCGGTCTCAGTCAAGCATACACAATTCCATGGTGACCAGTCGTCGCTTTTAATCCATCGTGGAAGCCTAAAATTAAATATGTGTCATCCACTGAACAAAGCTTGTCTGACCAACAGCCTTCAATAATTCACCTCAAGTAATTAATGTCTGTATCCTTACTAAGGATCGAATGACGGTGCCAAATTTTATCGACAATAAACCGAATATCATCCTCCTGTAATATGAATGCGTACGATGCTAAGGACCGGTGTTTGCGTTCATCACGTTGGATAGAGCGCAAGATGGCCCTATAAATAGTGTCATCTGTGATTGAAGTCTAAAAATAAACATTGTCATTAAAAAATTGATAAACCATAAAAAAAACCGTAGCTGAGATTTTAGTGAGCAATAAAACTTGAGGATAGCGATACTTTTTTTCGATTATAAGTGGAATGTTACATACCTTGAGCGAGAAACACAATTGACATGTATCAACTGTACTCTGTCGGGTCCGTAGGGCAAATTCCGAGATCTGCTTAACTTGCTTGCAACAATCGCACATACGTGTTTCGATTTCTGTAGATTTTATGGATATTAAATTAGGACATGTGTATCAGAATAAAGTGCAGCTTAAGTCTTACTTTCAGTTCTGCATTCTTTTGCAAATTTGACCAAATCGAGAAAGATGATGAGAAGGCGTTGTCTCAAGATACTCACATCGCAGTATTTCGTGGAAATCAGAAGATTTTTTTCACGGTCAATAAAGTCGTGTAACTGAAAGAGATAAGACGTAGAATGAAGTTCAAATAAAGAAGGAAAGAAGGTCGGATATCCGACTCGAAATATACAGGAACATGGGGAATATCCGGCCTATATTTGTGAATTTAAAAAAATCAAATTTATTTATGCAAAACTAACTGTTGCTCGCGGCATCTCTAGGGTAGCATTGTCTTGACTTGGCGATTAGGTGTCTCTTAGACGATTATACGTCTTAGCACTTGGAAAGGGTCAGTATGTTTAGTAAGATACCGACAAGCTTTGAGTTCCTCTTGTTACTTACTTACTTTAGATGGTGCTATAGTGTGGGGAGGACCTGGGCCTCAACCAACAAGCGTCTCCAGCCACTTCGATCTAGTACTAGCCGCCTCCAGTTTTGCACACAAAGTTAGTTGTGTCCACTTGTGGCCCCACCTTAGGAGAGGTTTTCCATTACCGCGTCGTCCCTCCGGGATGGAGTCAAAGACTTTCAGGGCCGAAACGTTGATGTCCCTATGCTCTACATACCGTAGCTGACTAGGTCGATGTCGCTGTACAATCGGTATAGTTCGCTGTTATATCTTCTTCTCATTTCCCCGCCGATACAAATGGGAGCAAAAATCACTTTCATCCGCCTTTGATAACGACCATGCTTCCACGCCATGTAACAGAACTGGTATTATGGTGGTCTTATTTGAAGCCACCTTAGTTATCCGCAGGAGAACCTTGCTGCTCAATTGCCTTCTTAATCCAAAGTAGCAGCGGTTGGCAAGAGTCATTCTTCGCTTAATCTCTGAACTGGTGTCATTGTTTAAATTTACAGTGGAGTCCAGGTAGCTTGATTTTGTACAATCCTTTCAAGTACTCTTATGATGTTAAACAAATCACATGACAGCGCGTCACCTTGTCGTAGTTCTTTTCTGACATCAAAAGCCTTGGTAATTTTGTTACCGACCTTGACGAAGTAGCGTGTATTCTCCATCGTCATCCTGCATAGACGTAAGAGTTTGGCAGGGATGCCAAAACTAGACATGGCTCTGCACAGTTCGTCTCTATAGAAGCTATCATAGGCGACTTTAAGGTCGATTGTTTTTCCAAGATCTCCCGCAATATGAATATCTGATCTATGGTGGACTTTTCTGGCCTAAAACCACACTGATACGGACTATGGCAGATAAAATTTTCGAGATATTGAGGAGACTCATATGTCTGTTGTTTTCATAGTTTAGAGGGTTTCTTTTCTTGAGGATTCGTCGAATACTTTCATCCGACCATATCTTACAGATGAGTTGATGTATGCATCTCCATCTGCTTTAAATAGCTTGGCAGTTAGACCGTAGGCTCCAGCAATTTTTTTGGGTTTATTGAACGGTTGAATGGAGCATGCAGCCTGATATCAAAGTTTTGGTGGTCACCGCCGTTTAATACTCTGTAGAAGTGATCTTTCCAAATTCTCAGCACTGACTGTAGCTCTACTAACAGATTTCCATCAAGCCTCCTGGTAATACTTTCGAATATCATTCCTTCTGTAACACCTCTGCATTGACTCGATCTCACGTTTTTCATATTATTTCTTAGAAACTGGTATTCTTCCCTTCTCTTTTTTTTGTAGATGTCTTAAGCTCCTCTCGTCACGATATGCCGCATCGCTTTATAAGCCTTTTGCTTTGCTATGTGCACCTTGAGGCACTTTTGATCAAACCAGGGGTTTCTTTGTGGTGGATGTGAGAAACTTGGCACATCAGAGGCGGCGTTCTTGATGGTTTGTCATTGCTCCTCTGCGCTAAACGTACAGAGGAGCAATGTTTCGAAGAAGCCAAAGCTTTAAAAAAATATTCATTTTTGCAACATGGGCATGGGCATATCTACCAGCGCTGCCGATGTAACAATTTGTTACTTTTAAGCTTCAATTATGCTACTCTTCTCCAAAATTTAAACATTTGCTGAAATACGAGTATGTCGGTTCTTTCTTCTGTATGTTTCAAATATCCAAGGATTTCAAATGCCGTTTAAATGGCAAGTATTGTTACCAATATTTGTCCCTTATAACGAAAAGGCAAATCTACTTGCATTGAATTTTCTGACACCTTTATCTGTCAAATCACACAAACAACTTAAGTGCAACAATGCTTCAGCCAAAAAGATCTCCGAGTTTTAGCTTCCAGTTCGATATGACAGGGAAGAAATATATTATCCCGTCTGATCTGGCCTCAGTTTATAAGGTATTCATCCGCCCAAAGCTGGAATATAACGCTCATATCTGATCTGGTGTAATCGCGCTTTAAAACCAGTACAGAATCGCGCCTTAAAACTTATATGTGATAGAGACATTGTAAACTCCACACATTCACTTGAACATCGTCGAAATGTCTCGTGTCTCTCCCTATTTTATCGCTTTTTCTATAAAAAAATGCTCCAGCGAAATCGCCAGCTGCATTCCTCCCCTTCAAAATTTCACCCGCAATATGCGTCACGCTTTGAATGCATATCAGTTCACCCTTAAGCCCAAATTCGGTCGTACTGTGAAATATAGGGATTCTCTGAATTTCCCCCTCACTTCAACCTTCAAACATTTAAAACCAACGTGCACAGGCTTCTCCTCTGTTCCTCTTCCCCCTTTTCCTAAGGCCCGTGCCCTGAAACAGTTTAAGGGTATTGAAATCCCCTTCTGCGCGCGCAAATTATAAAAAAAAAATCGCCTGTTTGGTCTAGGTCTAGGAAATTGGAGCATATATCGGCAGTAGGATATTGCAGTATTTTTGTCTCATTTATTATGCACTGATTTCTCTCAGAAGGTACTTGGCCTCAGTCTTACAGGAAAGATAGACCTAGGTCAAAGCAATGATAGAAAAAAAAAAATTAAAATAATGATCGGGCTATACAAACTGCAGACTAGAATTGGTAAACAATAATATTTGTCCTAGCTGCGTGGAGAGGGACGAGAGCACTTCTTTTACGAAAAACACTACACTTATTACCTGGACTATTGAAAGACTTTCGGTAGTAATCAGCTTAAAATTTTACCTCCGCAACCTGTGGGAAATCTGTCTCATCCTCTAAGAGTTTCTTAACGGAATCCAAAAGTTTTAGTCGCTCTGGTATTGGCAGATCCTTTTTCAGATCGTTTAAGATTTCCGTTAAAAACCGTACACGTTGCGTTCGTATTAAGTCCATTTCGATAACCAGATCTGAAATATATCAAGAGTCAGGCTGAAGTTACTTAACACTACCCTTAACCTTAACGCACCATTGTATCCCACCCATTTAATAGGTGCCCCCATTTTCTGCAGCAGTTGTTTTTCTCGATATTCTTTAACAGCTTTTTTAACAACTTGTCGTTGTCGCTCAATTCCACTCAATAATTGAATCTCCTTGTCCAGTAAAATATTTACTTCTGCAAGTCTAGGTGGTCCGGAATACATAGCGGCTATTCTTTTCATCTGTTTAAAAAAAAAGTGATGCAATGCACATTCAAAGCAATGATTCCCCTACCTCTGCATGCTTCCATTTCTCCACGTGAGTATATAACACACCAAAGTCTTCTTTGGTACGAGGAAAATTCTTTGCTGCATTTTCTCGGTAAAGTCGCTTTTTAGCATCGTTTTCTTTGATTTTCCTTTCGACTTCTGCTCGATCAGCAACAATTCGTCTGTAAATCACAATCGAGTTCGTTAGCCAACTCTTTTGTTTTTTTTTTCCCACATTTGAGATTTTCTTACCGATACTCTGCAGCACACCTCTTCATATAGCGGCATATTATATACCTCCGGAAATTCCTTTGAATTAAAATGATTTTTGCTAATTTATTTTCGCGCTTCACCTTTTGTGCGTACGTTTGGTATTTCTTTGGAATGATGACAAAGTCTGTCGCAGCCGAGACGAATATTATATTGGTAGCATCCCCAAATGCTTGCGTTGATTGATCGGTCGATGTGTCCTTGAAGGAAAAAATTGTGGTCATAGTTAATCAAGTGGAATAAAAAAGGAATGTAGCAGCAACATTGTTAAAGTTATTTTTTTGTGGTCCGCTGCACTTGTTACTTACATTTAGTCTCACTTTCAGCTCCTTAGTCTGGGTAATTCGAGTGACTCGATTGCCCATATTCAATCTCTCGAAGTTAGGTCCAGTTAAAGTGAATGCGTCGTGATATTCTATGTCTGTGATGGGAATCGATAAATACAACATAAGGATAAAGGAAATGATTAATGTTTGCGGTCGGAGTTAGTTACCAGTTCGTTTGTCCCTGTATCCACCAATAAACGGTTTTATTATGGCTTGATTTTGAATCTCCACTACGATGTCTTTGCTGTTGCCATCGCTGGTATCCTCGCCGGGGATGTGAACCGTAATGAAGTCGGCCAAACGTGATTTGCTGCAATATACAATGTTGTTTGAATTTTATTTATATCAACATGCACTACCGCTATGGACTGTAGACTAGTTTCATCAACAAGAATACACAACTTTTTATGACTGGTAGCAGACCTATTCCTATACTATAAGTCAAGTCAATTTTGGAAAGCACTTCCAGTCGATATATTTCTAGAAGCCCTCAGTCTCCAGCTATTCAAGAGCAGAAGAAACAGGTATTTACAGAATCGGGGCTCTGGCGTTACAGGTTTGTCTTTGCTGAGACAAGATTATAATAAAAAAAATAGAAATAAGCGTCGCACATTCAGAAATAAACTCAATAATTGATAATGGGGGTTGAGAGTTTCGTGATCACCAAACCGTTAACTAGATTGATCGGATGCACATCTCCAATGATTTTGAAGTGCGAACGTTCGATATGAGTGTCTCTTAAAATTGCAGGAGTTCTCTGGTAGTAATTTCAACAAGCCACCGGGAATATCGCATCCGATGTCAATATCATAAAAAAAAAAAAAATATATATTGAAATGAATTTATCGTATCGTATCTTTCGGCTCCTTATAGTACGACTGGGAAGATCAATGTTCTGTAGAGCATGATTTTGGTCCTTCGGGTTAGGAGTTTGGACACTAGCTGTTTAGACAGGCCGAAGTAGCAACAGTTGCCTAGGGTTATCCTGTGCCGAATCTTCACCAGGGTGTCATTTCTGGAGATTACGTTTGCCCCGAGGTAGGTAAACTCCTTTACTACCTCAAAATTGTGGCTGTCGATGGTGTCGTTTTGTCCAATGCGGTGTGCGAGTTGTTTCTGGTCAACAGCATGTACTTTGTTTTACTTTCATTGATCTCAAGACCAACTCGTCTAGTCTCTTCTTCAATCGCCGTAAATGCTTCAATAACGGCGCGTTGGGAGCCCGCGATAATATCTATGTATATCGTCAGCATACCCCAACAGCTGCACGGATTTGAAAAACATAGTGCCTTCCGTGTTAACACTTACCCGATGTACTATACGTTCTAACACGAAATTGAAGAAGTCACATTAGGAGGTTATACTTTCAAGTTGCACGGTGCATTGCGTATTTTTTGTGGTGCGACACAACTGGATCAGTTTTTTCGGGATCCCGAAATCGACCATCGCAATATAGAGCTCGGTGAAGTGAATGCTGTCATAAGCGGCTTTGAAGTCGATGAAGATGTGGTGGGTATCGACTTGGAACTCGTTGGTCTTTTCCAGAATTTGAGGAAGTGTGGAAATTTGGTCGGTTGTCGATTTACCGGGCCGGAAGCCACACTGATATCGGCCTATTTGTGTAGTGCAAACTGACTTTAGACTTTCACACAGTACACTGGATAGGATCTTGTAAGCGACATTAAGCAAGGATATGCCTCGGTAGATGTTACAAGACATATAATCGCTTTTTTTTGTGGATGGGGCAGATAGAGCTGATATTCCAATCATCGGGCATGCTTTCGTCCTCCCATACTTTGCAGATGATTTGGAGCATGCTCCTTGCCAAAACATCGCCACCTCTTTGAAGAGCTATGATGGCATGCCGTCCAAGCCCGCGGCTTTATTGTTCTTCAGCTTTCTCATTCTGCTACGGAACACTTAAAAATGACCCCAAAAAGTGAGCATGGCCTCATACAATATACGCATGAATTGCATAGAAAATCAACGTCTATATTCTCGGCAATATTTTTCAGTTTCTAGTAAAAATATTGTGAAATCGACATTTATTGAAAAGTGAGCCAGATTTCAATAATGTTCCGTCCGTCCGGCCTTTTATTTTCAGCTAGGAATTTCATATATAAGCTTTATACAATCCGAAGCAGAACAAGTTTTTTTTGGTAGGTTAAAATCTCGAAAGTGATGGTATTGTTCGATTACCATAGTAGTGCGGGATTTTAACTCCTGTAAAAATAGTACAAGTGTACAAATTTTTAAAATCTGTCTACGCCTATTTTTCCAAAAAATTTCCTTTCTTTTCAATATTTTCTCTAGAAACTGAAAAATATTGCCGAAACAAAATATATAGACCTTGACTTTCTCTAAAATTCGTCCATGCATGTCCACTTTTGGGGGCATTTTCTTAATAAAAAAAAACATACATTTTGCTTCCTAAAAGCTATTTACGGTGATGGTTAAGTTTTATTGCGTTATGTAATAAGAACCTGTAAACTTTGCCTACAAATAGTGAAAAGTTGAGAAATCGGTTTTTTATATAAAATCTTTTAAAAATTGCGGAATTATTCTCTCAGTAGAAAGATATGCCTGGTCTACTTGATTAGGGTTGAATCTCTTCCGGACTAAACTAAGCCCGTACTCAGTGACAGTGTGGGGGGCTTCCATCCACAAAACTTACCTGCCTTCTACCCCCTATTCCCAGCGGTACCCCCGTAAAGCATACCACCGCAGGAGGGATTGACCTAGCTGTAATTCCTGCTTCTGTTAGTCCGGTTGAACTCTTCCCTTTCCCTCTCTAAAACGCGTAGTTTATTCATAATAAACCTTGCGTTTTCTGTCACTGTATCCTATGTCCCTTGGATTTTAAGCATTTCACCAACAATATTTTCAGGTGTTGGTGGCTCGCCAAGTTTTCTCGTCAGTACTTTGCTTTCGCCGATGAATTGTGGACACCGGAAGAAAACTTGTTTGGCGTTCTCTGCAGAGTCTACGCAGTGTGGGCAGTAAGGGCTATCCTCATGCATGTACTTCAAGCATTTAATCTAGTTGAGTTAATCCTCGGCCCAGATTCGAGTAGTGTAGAGGATATGGATGTAACTACTTTCGACAAGTGCAGTCTTCGACTATGCCTTGGTCCACCTACTCGTATGTTGGACATGATGCGCGCTAGTGCAGCACTCGCGTTCGCTGCTTTACCACTGATGTATCTTATGTGCTCTTAGAATGAAAGTCTTGTAGCCTATATTTTATTTGTGGCTTAGATGTTATTGATGTGCGCCTACTGTAAAACTGACCATTTCTATCTTCTTCCTACTTCTTACGAGTACTGCCTCGGTTTTGTATTCTGCCAGAGTCAGGTTAGCCAAAGCAAACCACTGTTGAGCAATCCTTATTGTAGAGCTGCTAATCTGTTCCACTTCTTCTAGCAGTTTAGCAAGAACAACGATAGCGATATCGTCAGCAAACCCTACAATCTTTGCCTGTGTGGTCCCTTCGTGATATGGGAATAATTCTGTAACAATATTGTTCAAAAACTTAGGGCAGGTGGAAATCGATGGCTGTTATCCCTTAAGTTTTTTCATAACAACCTGGCAAGCCATACCCCAGGGGTTTTGTTTTGCTTCATTGCATAGCTCTAGGAAGCATTTTTTCTTACTTCCAAGCCGTCTATTTTTGCCCCTATAAACTGATTTTAGATGTTCTCAATCTTTCTTCGCACGCAGGTCCATGTGGCAGCTTTCTCGGTAGCGCCCGATGCCTATATGCTTTTCTATATACCCTTGTACGATTCACTAAGGATAGCGATATACAATTTTTCTTCACGAACAGATTATATTAAGAGGTCGTGCAATGTTACAGAATGGTTGAGATTGAGTTGTAAAATCTTCATAATCTACCCTTCGGCTCTCTTAATGCCTTTTGGAACGTGGGAGATTTACTGCTTCCTGTTATATGGTTGCTATTCATGTGCTCCTTCCCGCAAGATAGCAGGTTTTTGCGATGTGCCCACTCTCTCCGCATTTGATGCATCGGTTGGAACAGACTTCCTCGCTCTTACAAAGCCCCGCTGTATGTCCGAAGTCCAAGCACCTGTATCACCTGACTGGAAATATTTTTTCACGTAAGCGACAGGCGCTATTTTCAGTTTCGGAAGTAAGTTTCCTTTGACTGTCTTTCTGATGTGGTCCACCTTCTGTCCCAGCTCTTTTAGGTCGGTGTCGCCTTGCCCCTTGCGGAGCATATCCGCGTATGTTAAGCTTCCGGTGGCGATAATCAGGGCGCGGTGTTTTATTTCTCTTGAGGTATTCCTTTTCGTTTACCCATTTGTAGTCATTTTTCTCTAAGTGCACTGGGGTTTCTGCCACCTTCCCTTCTTCCTTCAACACAATCTTTTTTTCTTCGCTGCTGGTGGTGCTTGTCGTCCTTGTGGGCTAGCCTGAGTTGCAATTTTGGGGTGGTATATCTTTTCCTTTTAGGGGTGCTGGTTATGTTTAGCACCTCTATACCACCGTCAAAGGTTGTTGGTAGTAATTTCTGTCCTGTTTCCTTCTTTTCGCCAGCTGTTTTCACAGGTGACCGGAGAAACATTGAACTCCTTTTAAAGGGGTCTTCTGAGATTGGTTTATCCTCCCATTTTTTGATTTTTTCTTTTTCATTTTTATTTTGTGTTATTTGTTTTTTGTTCATTTTTGTTTGTTTTTGGTTACAATGAGTAAGAGGCAAAGGAGATGGGCCACATCATAGCCCCCTGTAATATGGCAAGGCATTTATTACAACTAGGGGTCACCAAATATCTGGAGGGCTAAGTTAGTGATGCTGTATTGAATTTACATCCCTAGCACCATTCAGGCCTCAGCATGGGCCTTACATCTTTCAAGTTTAAAAGTTACAATCCGTATAATACACTATGCCCTATTTCCTAACACACCCCTAATGAAGTGCGCGTGACGTTGTGAAATTTTTAAAACAGATGCAATGATATCTTTCTAACAAAACTGTTATTACAACATTTTCCTAGCAGAAAGTAGGTGTAGCTCCTAATATTTATAACCAAAGTTTACGGATTCTGATGAGCTATTTTTCAATATTTTTCAGTTTTTGACAAACATATTGAGAAACATGACGGATGTCTGTAGACGGATTTGAATTTTTTTACACTTGTACTGCTTCGAATTCCAGAAAGCTTATATACCAAAATTCATGTTCTTAGCACAAAATTTTATTTTTTTTATTTTTGAGACATAACTTTTGATACGGATCTTTCTCTAAGTTAGAAATTATGAATCAAAATGAATATACCCTGGGTATGGTATAAAAATTTGCCAAGTGTGACTCGTTCCTCGCTCGTTTAGTGTTCCGTGCCGCAATTTGAGTTCTGTCCTGCTTCTATCTTGTCGTTGACCCCGACAAAAATGGAAAGCTGTGATAGTATTTGAAAGGGTCAGATCAACAAACACTTTTCGTTGCTTGTATGTTTGTATTCGAACTAGTTCAATTCAGAATTTCCATTAGCTTAGACAGGCCGATTTTTTATAGTATACCGGAACGAGAGTATGTACGCGTGGGTGATTTTGCCTAATTTTAGGGAATAGTCCCAAGCTTATATCAGAAATTCTGTTAGAGGTGTAAAGTGCGCGACTCCTTGTGTAACCTTTTTCCCATTCTTTGAAGTCTCACGCCGGTCGGTAACTTTAAATTATTTGGATGGGCATAGCCGGCTAGCAGGTGTTCGTTTGTGGGTATTGAACGAATAAACGGCAAAGATAAGTTTGAAGAAGGCTTAAGCAATATATATACATATGTATGTATACATATACATGCATACATTTACATGGAATCTACAAGAAGGAAGGTGAACTCTTAGGCAGTAAAGGACTTTGTTTACGTAGATTCTGGTACAAACCCAGAAAACTACAAAAGTGGAAAACTCAAACTCAAACACGCTAACCGCTCCGTGTAAGAGACTTCAAATTTACCCGGATGAACGCGGGGTATGGGAAGACCAGAACTTAGTTGATGGTTCTCCAGCGATGGATATCCACCTTGCCGTGTTGCTGAAGCTTAAGTAGGGCTGATAGTTTCTCTGCGAAAATGTGTCGACGAAAGTTAATGACTCCCGGAGGTCCGAAAAACTAAGAGATAGCCTCCCTATTCAACCTGTGGTGTGAGCAAGTAATAAAACTATGCCGAAGATGGAAGGTTGGGGGGATAAAATACCAACCACTAACGAGCTCTCACAGATGCCCTGGCGAGGGCTAATATGCCCTCTGCCGGGGCGTATTTATTTTCCGACCATACTCGTGGGAACAAAATAAAAATAAAATGTATAAAAAAGAAAATCAAAACAAAACAAACAACGACACCAGCTCGGACGCTGACACGCTACCCGTAAGCGTACCGGAACTGACTGAGCGGCAGCCACTATCGGCAGCCAGCTGGGATGAGCAGATCCATCCGAGAGTACCCGGAAACCAGAGATAAGGGAGAAGGTCTCTCCAGGTCATATGAGACGGGTGTTGTTCCGTAGAGAGACGAATATCATATCGATCCATCTTCCCTCTTCGAGAAATAACGAAACTTCCTGGCCTGGGCTATTGATACAATAGAAAAGGACACTCTGACGAGGCCTGCTTCTAAACAAACTGTTGCAAAAACCAAGGCCAACCGTAAGGTTGATGCCCCTAAAGAAGACATCAGAGGGAAGGGAGTAGCCAACACCAAAACCACCAGCAAGATCGCTGCCGCTAAGGCAAGTCTTACTGGTCAGCCAGAAAACTCGAAGGCCGCTGAACATCCTCATAGGATGGCCAAGATCAGGAGGAAGGATTTCATGTCAAAGAAGCTAAGATCCTCGGAGGACACTAAAAATCCCCCCAAAAGGTCGAAGGCCGATACGGAGATGCCTTTCAGCGGTGCGATTCGTAGTTCACTACAACTAGTTGTTGTGGACTTCGGAAAACCTAGTGGCCAGTACTCCCAAGAACGCGGTCAAATGATTGAGAAGGCCTTAGCTGGAGCAGTCTTTGCCCGTATTCGAAAGAATACTGGTGAAACTGCGCCCACATTCGGGAGAATGGAGTCATTCTGATAAACTGTAAAGACCAGTTATCGCTTGAATTCGTGAAAGCCACTGTCCGCGGTTTTAAACCATGGGAGGGGGCTGCACTGTGAGTAGTACCTCCCGATGAAATCCCCACCATACCCAAAGGAAGGCTCTGTGTTCCTGACTGGGGAGTGGACAAGACAGAGATCCTCAGCTTCCTAAAAGACCAGAAACCTTCTACTGACATGAAGAGCTGGGAGGTTGTTGTGGAGGAAGAATCGAAGAATCGGATTAAGAGATTCATCATCCTCATGAATGAACCTCCGGCCTCACTTCTGGCAGACAGGCTGTTGAAGCTGTTCTATAGAGTGAAAGAGGTAACTCTAAAGCTCCTAAATTGGACTTAACGGGCGACTGACGCTATAGAAGTTGAGATTGCGACAACCAATGAAGGTAGTGCAAATCAACCTTCATCATAGTACAGTCGCCTCCGACAACTTGAAGCTGCTCCTCATGGAGAAGCTACTGGATCTGGCCCTAATCCAGGAACTGTGGAGTCATAACAATAATATGATGGGATTAGGGTCAAAAGACTATAAAATATATTACAGAAGCAACGCTGGTAAGGTTAGGACTTGTCTCGGGGCTAAAAAGAGTCTTCAAATACTAATGCAGTCTCATTTCAGCTCCGGCGACTTGACAGTGGTGAATTTGAAAGGGGTAAACGGGAACTTCACGGTGGTGTCTGCGTACCTACCTTACGATGACGGCATCAGTTTCCTCTCGGAAGACCTGAGTTTGCTCATATCACCGTCTCAAAAAGGTCTTGGGATGTGATGCTAACGCCCACCACACTCTGTGGGGTAACACAGGTATCAATGCCAGAGGCGAAGTTTTATTTAACTATATCCTAGAATCCAATCTTCTCATATGTAATAGAGGCAATGACCCCACCTTTGTAACGTTTACTAGAAAGGAAGTCTTGATATCACGTTTGTTTCTGAACAGAGCTCTGTTGAAGTTGCTTGGAGAGTCTCCGATAAGGCGTCACTATCCGATCATTGTTGGATAATCTTCAAACTACAACTATCTACTTGTGGGAAAGGGACTTTTAGAAATCCGCATAGGACTGGTCAAAATTCAAGAGAGAACTAAGGAAATCTGCGAATCTCTTCACCGAGGACCTCAACTCTATAAAACCAGTTGACAATGCAGTGAATACACTGATCGACTCTCTTACGCAATCTTTCGAGAAATCCTGCCCGGTTAGTAGGCATAGCGGTAAAAAGCGTCCACCATGGTGGAGCGATAAAATAGCGGAACTCATTCGCAGCTCAAGAGTAGGACAGAACCTCGCCAAAGAGAGGGTCATTGAGTGGCCCACCTATAAAGAAAGCGTAAAGTTCGTCAAGAAAAAGATTAGGTTCGCAAAGAAAAACTCCTGGAGGTCCTTTTGCGCATCTATAGAATCAATAAACGAAGCGTCCCACTTACGGAAGATTCTGGCTAAGATACTAACGCCGGCATCCAATATTAGGAAAGCTGATATTACCTGGACAGACGCACGTGAGGAAATGCTGGATATGCTATTGAGCACTCACTTTCCCAGATGTACATCAATCTCCGCAGATGATCTACCCACTCCAGAGACGACACCGGGAATAAGCGCGGAAAAGGTGAGAAATATAATAGATGACGATAAGAATAAGCTATTCCATGGCTCAAGTACATTTTCACAGGCTGCCTTAAGCTAGGATATATTTCTAGAGCATGGGGGGAGGTGCGTGTCGTATTTACTCCAAAGCAGGGGAAGCGAGCCACACAAACGTAAAAGACCTGAGACCTATCAGGTTGTCGTCTTTTATGCTAAAAACACTGGGACATTTAAGAGATGTACCTATATACATAAGAAACGTGATCGGCGATAATTACCTATCTAAATCTCAACACGCATCATCTGCGGCAGATCGGTAGATACAGCCCTTCATAGGGTTGTATCAAGCACAGACAGATCCCTCCACTCTAAGGAGTTCACTTTCGGGGCGTTCCTAGACGTTGAAGGAGCTTTCATTTGAACATGGGCCTCTGCAATTGGAGTGCGCAGATGCTTCACTCGAGAGTTATATTTTCAACACAAGGAGATGTAACCATCCGGAGAAGGGTCTGCAGAGGAATCCCCCAAAGCGCAGTTCTGTCTCCTTTAATATGGCTCCTAGTAGTGCATGAGATCTTAGTAATACTGAAGGAAAACGGACGGTCTATGCCGACGATGTGGTCAATTGGGTCAGCAGAAAAGGGCTGGGAGTGAACCCCTCAAAGACGGAGGTAGTTCTTTTCACAAAGAAGATATCAATCGTACCTTCAGACCCCCAAACATCGGTGGTATTGAACTAAGTATCTCAAGTTCAGCTCGAACTGAGCGTAATTATAGATTCCAAACTGAACTGGAAGGATAACACTGCCGAACGCATAAAAAAAGCTAGCGTAGCTGTCTATTCTTGCAAAAAGGCATTCAGCAACACGTGGGGCTTCAAACCAGCTTGTGGTGTACTGGATATATACAGCGGTCGTAAGACCCATTCTCACATATGGTTCACTAGTATGATGGATGGTTCTTGAGAATCAATACCAGCTTTCGAACCTCACCAAAATCCAGAGGGCAGCGTGTATCGGAGTCATGGGATCAATAAGAACAACACCAACAGCAGCAATGTAAACCATGCTCAGTTTCATTCCACTTGATATATATTCTAGCCGCTGTAAGACAGAGAGAAGGTCGATTGTAGTCATCGGGCTTTTACGGCCATGCCTCCATTTTATCCTGATGGGGGATTACCAGTAGATCAAGAGGAACTGATTACATGACCCTTACGCTAGCTTTTGAAAAGAGATTCACTATAAGAATTCCTGACAGAACGTACAGGAGGAACCGAAGAACCATGAAGAAAAAGGAATTGGCGTTCTATACCGCCGGTTCTAACACGGACGTTGGCATGGGAGCCGGAGTTTATCGTGAGGCCCTAGGAATAAACAACTCCTTCAGAATCAGAGACGACTTCTGAGGACTCTCAGAAGTTACTTCTTATCGGAATTGGAGGACTTAGGTAATGTAGAGCTTACGGACCTCCTCAGATTTATATCACTATCTGGGTGGTTCTAACAGTGGACTTTACAGCGTTTCCAGCGTTAAATGATTGGGCACAACGGACCCGAACTGTTGGTCTAAGTGAGCAGTAACTCTATTTGTCACAAGGCACCCATCTACCTAACCTAACCTAACCTAGTTGATGGTTGGTGAGCAAGTGTGGAAAGGAATCACAATTAATACGATGTGCTACACTCAAGACATATGTGCATTTATTTTAAACAAAAAAGGGGAAACTTGAACCTGAAGCTCTTAAACTCAACTTGGTCCATTGTACACTACCAGAAACTCCTTTTGTGGCAATCGAAACTTAGATCCTATTCGTGTCACTTTCATGCTCTGGTGGCTGTTGGTTTATACCCCCAACTGACGCTCGACCTTACAACGTTGTGGTCACGAGAAAACACTGCCAGCTATACCGCGACCACTCATATATACTCGTATATGTGCGTACATGAACAAAACAAAAAAAAAAACGCCCACTTACTTGTAATAAATATCCAGATTCAACGTCGGTATATTTCCCTTTTCATCTGCATCGCAAATAGCCAAACACAATTCGTAGATTCCAAATTCATTTTTTTCTGCATCATAAAGACTACACTCATCGTACAGAATTTTACCATTTTGGCAGATGATTAGTAATTTCGGATCGACTTCGAACTTCCGCGCGATATCCTTTTTAACTTCTTCGATGGTCATGCAATTCGGATAAATTTGTGCGACAACTTGCGTATCCGAAATAGTAAACTTGACCGTAATATTTTCATACTCAACCAATTCATCTTCACAATCGCTTAAATGCGCCGCCACGTTCTTAGATGAACTCATTTCTGTTTTTTTTAATTTTGACAGCTTTTTGAATTGTTTTTGTTGAAAAATATTTGAAAGTTTTCGAGAAGACACAAAACTTAATACAAACTGCGGAATGTTGTGTAGTTGAACTTCAGTTATTTGCCGCTCATAAGTGAGCGTATCCTTGAGGATATTGATTATGCAAATGGGGGAAAATAAACAACCGTTTCTATGCTCCATTAAAAAATGGAGCAGCAATACAAAGAAAGTTGTTATATGTTAAGTTTTTTTGCATAAGGAAGGAACAAATAACATGCGCTGGAAGGTTTAAGTAATTAAAATGAAGAGATTTGATATGCAAATCTATGCAAATGAGGGCGTAAACTTGGTCTTTGAGTTTGCAAAAATATAGTACTCGTAATAAAATATTTTCATATTTGATACCATTGATGAAAGAGAATGAATCTATTTCTTATGATTATGGTTATTGAATACGGTAGAAGATATTAAACACTTTGTAGGACGGAAGTGAATCTAAAATTCGAAAGAGAAGTAAATAAATGACAAACCAATATATAAACTATTTGAAGGAAATGAATAGAATAAGAAAACAAAGCACCCTGCGTTGGTCAATAGGCATGGTCCGATCGTATTGCATGACAATGCTAGACTCCATACCTTACGCCTAATGGTCTAAAACTGTTACAGTTGAGATCTTAAATTCTTCCCCATCCATCGTACTCTCCTGATGTTTCTCCAACGGACTAACACATTTTCCGCAGTCTGGAGTCATTTTGCCGGCAGAAGGTATTCCGACGAGTAAAGGTCATAAAAGCCTTAGGGGATTTCATAGGGTCAAAAAGTTAAGTTGAATCACGCTGGAAGAGAGTTATAGATGCCAATCGTATTTTGATTAAATTGGTATTCCTTTTTGTTAGGCGCTAGTATTTTATAAAGTACTAGTTTTGGTAAATTTGTTTTTATAAATAAAATAAAATTATTCACATAATCAGGTGAAACCTATTCCACAAAGTAGGTTACTGTATCGGCTATTGTCGTACAAAAACTTACGCGCAGAGTCGTGCTGTATCTAAACAGTTATTCATTTCGAGGTCATCTGTCATCCATAGTGACAGGTAGTTAGTTCTTGCATTGCCATTTTACAATATGTATCGTTTAACCACCGCTCAATGCATTAAAATTGTTGCATCTTACTACAAATATAACAGTTCTATAATATCTGTATGTATATCTGTAAGTTATCGCCGATTTTTCGAACGAAATCTTCCTTAGCGATGAGGACCATTTCTCGCTAGGTGGCTACGTAGACAAAAGAAGATTTTGGAGTTTTGAGAATCCAAATGTGATCGTTGAGAGGTCATTGCATCCACCACGAGTGACAGTTTGGTCCGCGCTGTAGACAGGCGGAGTACCGGGGCCGTATTTGTTTGAAAACGACTAAGGCGACAATGTTTCGGTGAATTCTCTGCGCTGTAATAATTATTTGGCCTGAGAGTGAAAACATTGATGTGAGCGATATGTGGATCTAACAGGACGATAGGTGCCTCAGAACACAGACAAATTTGGCTCAGCTCCACGAAAAGTTCCACGGCCGTTTAATTTCGAGATTTGGTGACATCAATTTGCCACCAAGATCGTGTGATCGGGCCCCTTTGGATTTCATTTTGTAGAGCTATGCTAAAGATTGTGTCTATGCAGACAATCCTCAAACTTTGGAGCACTTAAACACCAACATCCGTGAAGTTATGGTCGGAATACAGCCAGAAATGTGGCGAAAAAATCATCGAAAATTACCTCACATATGTTGGCTTAGTTAAAAGCCATTTTTTGATGTCTTCATATGAGCGGAACTGCTGATCAGCCAGACCATGTGCCATCGAACGGAACAAGTAATAATCGGATGGCACAATATTTGGGGAATATGGCGGGTGGGGTAGGACTTCCCATTTGACCATTTCCAGGTAAGTTTTAACGGGTTTGGCAACGTGAGGCCGAGCGTTGTCATGCTGTAGAATCACTTTTTCGTGCCTCAATTGAAGTCGATACCGTTCCCCAGTGATGGTTTCGTTGTGTTTCAACAGTTCATAAAAAATGACACCGACCTGGACCCACCAAATACACAGCATAATCTTCGCAGCGTGAATATTCGGCCGAGCCGACGACGTAGAAGCATGACCGGGCAGTCCCCATGACTTTCTTTTCTTTGGGTTGCCGTCACGATGTGATGAAGAAAACCCTTCCTTTTTTGTCGCTGGAGCATTTGTTTACAGGCGAAAAAACGACGCTCAACGTCCCTTGGCTTCAAATCATAAAGAACCCAAGTTCCTTGTTTTTTATCATTCCAAACGCATGCAATCGCTTGAAAATGGCTTGACAGGTAACTCCTAATGCTGAAGCAAGCTGTTCTTGCGTTTGGCACGGATCCTCTTCGAGCAATGCCTCCAATTCAGCGTCTTCGAAGGACTTTCGCCTTCCTTCACGCGTACGGTCGTCAACATCGAAATCACCGTCTTTGAAGCGACGGAACCAATCACGGCACATTGTTTCACTTAGAGCAGCATCTCCGTAAACTTTTTGGAGCTCCGAATGAAAGAAGAAAATCAACACTTCCCGCAAATGACGATTATTTGGCACAAAATCAGACATTTTCACACAACCAAAAGTATATGACGCCAAAACAAAATCACTAATGTGTCAAAACAGTTTGTTTACCATATGTCTAAGCTCGGTTCATGATGTTTTCGATATGTCAACATCGACCAGCACTTACTGCTGGAGCCATCTATTGACAAACGGCGAAAACTTAGTTGCGCACCTAATACTTTTACACTTGTACTGCTTCGGGTTCCAGAAAGCCACCACATTTGATCTTCCTAGCTCAAAATTTAAGGCCTAAAAAGTGGTTACATATGGACGGACATGACCACAGCTTTTGATGCCGGTCACAAATTTATATACTTTTGGGGGTCTACCGTTATTATTTCTCTATGTTACAAACTGTGTCAAATGTGTCAAAATGAATATATGGTATGATATTTTACAGATTAGTTGGTGTATACTCGGTACTAAGTCATCCCCTGCTGCTTTCCATTGGCCTTCATATCCAATAGCCAACGTGCATTTGAGTTAGGATGTTGCTATCTTCAGTTGACTTTGGTCGGATGGGCGCAAACATTCGCTGTCACCGTCCAGGTTGTATGGAATGGAGTTTTGGTAGTAATCACCGTTTAACAGCATGCAGAACTGATCTTTCCAAATTTTTAGCACCGACTGTGACTCGATTTCTAAATTTCTTTCTTCTACCCTATAGGCTTCTGTAGAGACTATCTTTACAAAGTTTCTCTAGTGACAGGATCGCGGGCTTCTCATTATTTCGACTTATTTTGAAGAAAGATAACACTGGAAAGAAGACATGACATCACAAAAGAAATTCGTACACTTCTACACCGACGGTTCCAAACCAACGGCATGATGGGGGGAGTCTTCTTCGATGATGCAAACATTAGTATCGCTTTTCTCCTCAGATTTATTGCTTCACCTCGGATGGTAGCGTCCATTGGTTTATTGGTAGATTTTATCTTATAGGCACCTCTGCCATAGTTTCATTAAACTCTTCTACAGTGTGCTTCACTTCTAAGTGGATGCATGCCGAACTACTCACTATTTTGTACGGATTTCTAACGGGGGTGCTTCCGTGCAGACTTCTTCCACTATGATTTTGTGACGGGACATAAAAATCTGATAGATCCTTTATTAACCATCTTAAGATCGGGATGAGCTAAATTTTACATTAAAACAGTCATTGGAATTTCAGTGGGAGGACTGTACAAATACTTGCGAGAGGGTTAGTACATACAATGTAAGGATGTCGCCGAAAAGGTGGAGGATGTAGTCAGACAAGCCCCTCGAGGTCTCATGTCTGTGATCGACGTATACTACTATGGTGAAACCTATAATCACCAGGATTTGGACAACGACGAAGAGTTTTCTGAAAGTGCAAAAATTGATTCGAGGACAACAGAAAGTATTGACGAAGGAGTATTACTCGTAGGATTTAAAACCAAATACTCAGGATCGATAGGAAAGATCTGCAGCATTTTTCAACCTCGACAGAAGCTATCGCAGAAAGGCATTGCGATTATGTTAGATTGGGGGCACACTCATTTTTCGCAGACATTTAATTTGTTTATTCTAAAAAAATATATTTTAATTCTGCTCAAAGAGCTCTTTTTAAAGACATGCGAACGACTATATGTAATTTTTTTTTATTGCGACTTTTGCTTGTATTCAAGCCACCTCTTGTGTTTGGGTCATTGTTCTGAAAGATACTTGTATGTGTGAAAACCAGCCATATTGTTTTTTATATTTTAAGAGTTAGAAGGTTGTAACATACGGACGGAGAGCAATAGGGTTTCTTGGTCTATTTACGGAACCCTGAAAACCCCTGTAAAAGGTAAGCCCAGAGAGCGATAATATTTTCATATTCTCTAAACGAAGCAGAGTAAATGCCAGATTAACTTCTAGAAAACTGTGGGACACAGATTCACAAAAAAAAGCGCATATCAGGTGAGAGTGTTATATTCTCTTACACCCACTCCAGATAATTCAGTTTCGGTATCGGTACAATAGGAGGTCTCTTTAAGTCGCAATATAGATGTAATAATTTATTTTAATGCAATTTTTCATTCAGGGATGTATCCATGGACATCTTTTGATCTGACATAGGACCCGTGTCCTTGTTCATACGGACCAAGAACAACTGGAATGGAAGAAATTGCAAAATCTTTTTCTGTCTTCAACGCGGCCACCTGCAATAAAATAAGATAAAAGATACTTGTAGCAAATAAACACCTATCTCTATTGGCATATTATTCTTATGTGACGCCTTTACTACATTAACACTAAACATTTTTATTGTTTTACTAATCAAGTCATACCTATATTGCAATTAACACATCAATTAAATAATTTTATGGTTATTTTTTATAGTAAATTAAGACGCCCAACTCTTCGCATGTAATTAAATAATCTATTTATCTCTAGGGCTTTTACTTTTACTTAACTATTAATTGAATCACTTAAATGCTTCAACAATGTTACAACTTATTTTAGTCAACTGTGATCGTACGAGTACAATATAAACAAAGCAATAAATTATGCAGACTAGGTAAACATTTAAACAAGAAACTTCCTTCTAGATCATTTACAGTAGAGTCTTTTAACATTGACCTCCTTAAAGTTTAAATTTTTGATGACTCGGTAGTGTGAACAAAAACTGTTTTAATGACGGGGATTCCAGTGTTAAGAAAGTTTACATGTATGCAGGCGGAACATTGCATTAAAAATTTTGGCACAAGAAAAATCTTTCTTAGTTTCTCAATTATTTTCGTCAGACAGACAAAGGAATAAGTGTCACGTTCCTTGCCAAAAAGCATGAAGTACCAGAATCAACGATTTGCGCGATTCGCAACAAAAAATCAAAGATTGTAAAAGCTATCATCTGAGCTATCAGCAACACGTATACGGTTTCAAATAAAAAGAAAAACTTTGAACAATTCTTAGCTATCTTATCACTGGAAATAAGCCGGTAACTGGGAAAAAGTGATAAAAGCAAAGGCGAACTTCTTTCATAACCAAATTTAGGAAATCTCGGGTATTTTCAATGCAAGACAGATTACAATGCTTAAAACCCGCCATAGCACCAGTTTCTCAGCTGAGAATAGCTTTCATTTCAATCGGAGCTAATCGATCAATTTAAATTACAATTAAATATGAAAATGGAAGAGTTAAGTTCGAGACAGGAGCAAATCTGTAGTTATAATGCGGACAAGATAGGCCCTTATTGGCAACTTCTACTAGAAAAAACTTTATGTCAATGCAAGAAAAAACACTCGAATAAAGAAACCGAAATACTGTTGAATACATTTTTAGCCTGCACCAATGAAACCGAATCAGTGGCATAATTCATTTTAAATAACGATTTATAATCGGGTTAAGCCGGAAGTTATGAGGCTAAGTAAAATGTTCTATCAAAATAGATTTTAGGCAACTATTGTTGGAATTGATCAAATGGTCATGGCCTGAACAACTTAAACATAAAAGATATTGTCCTAAATTTGACTGCTGCTTTGATGAGAATGTAATTCCGTTATGTAATATAAGGGACCTTATGAGACAAGATGTAATTGTCCTTATGACTGAAACAATCTAGCTACTGCAAGCTATAGACATTTCTTTTATATAAATACGAGTACTAATACCTTGTGATAGGATTTATTAATCCATTATTATAGGCTTAAAATTAAAATTACGAGGTGGTAGAATGTATGATATAAATAAAAACTTGGAACCGACATTATCCGACATAGATAAGTTAGTTAAGCTAGTTTTAAGCATTAATTATAATTGAGAATTAATAAAAATGCACTAAAAGTGAAAATTAAAGCGATACCAATAGTGACACAAGTGAGCCTGAATTTATGAACCATTCTTCAGCCAAAATTGATCCACAAGCTGCAGTAAACTTCCATGAACACAATAATTCAGTGGGTAAAGGTGCATCACTCCGTAGTGGTAATATTTATTCAATCCGTTTGTCTTCCATATTTTTTGAAAGTATCATAGTATTGATTTATTTCAAGAAAAATATATGAACTATGCTGTGATGTATTTGAATGTTCTTGTACAAGTATAACGGTTCTGAAATAGTGTATATTTTTATGACCCAAAATCTCAAAAACTTCTTAATAATTTTGGGTTTGAAGGAGATAATGTCCTCCAACAACTAGGAGAATCGAAAATGGAGTTACCAGAAGACGAAGACTACAATAATTCAACATTTCCAGCAAGTTGCAATGGTTCTGTAGTGAATGAAGGAGTTCTGAATATAGTTCTTTTGAGTGTATTGATCCTGCAGAAGAACAAATTAATTCAGTCGTCAATGACATCGTCGAGCGTCACTTATGCGAAATTCTAAAATCCGATAGAGAAACAGGAACCGGACGTCATCCTGGCAGATGTGAAACTCAAATCAGAGCAAAATCTCATAGAGTAAGATGCTTTTTTTTTTAAACAAAGATATTTACTTACTTAAATCCTTTAAATCGAGGGGCATAGGGCGTCAACAACGGCTGCGCGTCATCTTGTTCGGAGTTCTGCAACTGCAACGTGTTTGAGCTGCCTCCAACTCATTTCCAACAGTTCTGCGCCACGTTTTCCTAAGCATATTTCGCAATGGAGTTGTCACTGCCACTTTCTCTTTTGTATAGTGATGTCAATAGATTCTTGGTCCGTTCTCTGATAAAGTTATTCGTTGGAGATACGATTGGGCCAACAAATCCTTAAAATGATTCTTAGACATTTATTTACGAAGATCTGTAGATTGCGTGTTTAGTGCTATCCACCTTCCAAGTTCAGTACTGATTCTATGTTGGAGCAGAACAGTCGCAGCTTGATTCTTGTGCTGAAAACATTGCTTCTCTATACAGTTCGGTGCCATCGCAGTTAGACGAGACCACACTTCTTAGATGTAGAAAGATGTCTACTTTTTCAATTTCCTGCCCGGCAATGTTGAGTTGAGCGTGTGTGTTAGAAGTTCTCAGAGATTTAGTTTTGGCTGTGTTTATTTTAAGGCCCACTTTGTTTGCCTCAGCTTCTAGGTTTTGGGCCATCAGATGAAGGTCCATTATCCGATGTGAAAGTAGGCAAACATTGTCAACGTAGTCGAGGTGATTAAGGTAAGATGTCTTAGTCCATCGAATTCCATAGTTACCCTCCATTAATGCTGCACGAAGAACATCGCTGATGACCACAAAGAACCACAGCGGTGAGAATATGCACTCCTGACGTATTCCACCTTGGACATCAAGGTCCTTCGACATCTTACCACCGTGCACGTCGTCACGCTTACTACTCTCGTATGTTGCCTTGATAATAGCTCTGATTTTTTCTGGTCCTCTCCTGCACAAGGCCAACAAGATAGCATCTCGATACAAGCTGTCGGAAGTCGATAAACAGTAGAAGTAGCGGAGATCTGTACTCGACGCATTGTTCTATTATGATCCGAAAGGTGTTTATGTGGTCGAAGCAGGAGGATCCAGCGCGAAAGCCTTCCGTTCTAATATGATTCTAGCTATTATCTTAGCTGCGGCCTGGAGAACGCATATACCTCTCCAGTTTCCACAATCTATCAGTTTTCCCTTTTTCAGAAGCTTGACGATCAACCCTCTTTTCCACTCTTGCGGAAATTGCTCTTTATTCCACGCTCTCCATATGAGCGGGTGTAGCAATTCTGCCGATGTATTTGGCGCCGCTTGAAATAGTTCGACAGGGATGCTATCAATATCCACCGCTTTGTTTTTTTGAGGGACATGATTGCTGTTGTTATTTGGTTTTACTGGGAGGTCCAGCGCGAACTCGGGAATTTGTTGCTACGAAAGACTTATTAGAGTTCGAGGTCAAATCACCATCGACTAAGTGATTACGGACTGTAGTGAAGTGTTCTCTCCATCTATTTTTTTTTTTTTTTATAATTTGTGCGCACCAAAGGGGATATGAATACCCTTATATCTTTTCAGAGCATGGTCGTTTAAAAAAAAGGGGTAGAGGAACAGAGAAGATGCCTGTGAACTTTGTCTTTAAGTGTTTGAAGGTTGTAGTGATGAGAAGCTGATCCTCACTCGAAATCAAAAGGTTACCATAGAAACTCTTCACTTGGCGTTCTTTGGAGTTCCGACCACCAAATGAGCTCCTTGCTGATGTTACAAGTATAAACAGTCCTACTATCACACCTACTTGCTGCTTCTTCAGCCCTTGAGGCAAGTAACTTACGTTTCTCACGTCTCACACTACGCTGCTCTTCCTTCTTTCACGCGATATTGAGTTTCTAGCTCGGCTGAGCGTACATCAATTGTACGCTCATCGATCCATCTCCAGGTTCTGATAGCCATGTGCGGTGACTTTTCTGTTTTTCACCGGCGTAAGTGCGCGCCCCAGTTTCGAAAACATTTTTCACAGCATTCCAGTTGTCATCCACACTCTCCTGCATTTTGCTGCTGATTGTTTCTGCTTCTAAGGCAAGAAGGTCCATGAATTTTACCGGTCTTTGACTTTATTTATGCTCTTGGGGATCCCTGAGCCTATCGGTATTGACCCTGGTAATGTTGAGCAAGTTTGAGCGGCTGCTGTTGACGGAAACGGCGGCTGATTGCAATGTGATCGATCTGGTTGGATGTACTCTGTCTGTTAGTTAAGACTTAACTGATCTTGACTAAGTAAGATACTTTACTGTTTTTGAAACAAAGATGAACTACGTAAATAATTTGTCAGTGTATTTTAATTTTAATGGGCCAAAGATATAGTAAGGACTCGCGTCATACAGTTAATAAAGAAAGTCACAATTTTATGGCTGAGAGTTTTTGTTTTAATATTTTTCTGCTTAATTACTCCACTTCTGCAACTCTATTGTGATCAATAGGTTTGTGACACTGGCTTTGAACTACGTGTTCGATGTTCACGAGTGCATCACTAAATTCGCACTGACTTTTGTAGCACTTTAATGTGTTCACTGGGGGTGTACTGAACTCACCCCAAGTATTTTCTTGGGGCAAGATAAAAGTGCTGTCAAAAAACTAAATATAATATGTACTGTACATATATAGCCAAATCGGTTCGGGTTGTGATAATCAATGAATGACAGCTTCCAGGGCAACATATTTTAAAACAAATTTTCTTGACAGTCAGAAGGTTAAGGGAAATGCTATTTTGCAAAATATTGCAAAGATGAAATACGAGTAGACTAGAGTTACAGATTTCTTTTTAAAAAAAAAACCTAAACACTAACACCCTTGGTTTTTATTAGTTCACGCTACCGTGACTCTACTGTATAAACATGGGTAGGGTCCATTAGAAGTAGAGTTTATGCAAAGTGAGTCCGACCTTAATTAATTGTTTAGGATCGCCTGATTCGCATCTGTTACATGCGTAAATACATATGTATCTGTTGTTTTATTTTGAATTTCTATAAAAAGCGAGAGTCTCGTGTCATCGGTTTGACCAAAGAGACGTGCAAGTCATAAAATTGTGCGGTTAATGTATCCATAAATTACCCGGTCGACGTCGTCGAAGAGGTGGCGCTGTATAGTTCAATAAACTGCAAAAAAATTAAATATATGTATGTAGGTACGCAGGTTTAACTTTTTGTGTCATTGCGGATTAACCCATACATCAGAACGAATCTTTTATTTTTCTTATTGGCTCAGCCAAAGTGGAGACTTAATTTATTATTCTTGGAATGCAATTTTTTAATCTGAAATTTATTTATTTTTTTTTTTTTTTGCGCATAAATTTACTAATGCACTTTTGGTGGGGATATGAATTTTTATTTTATTGTGTTGATTTTGGTTGTAAATGTTAATTGTTTGTTGCATTACGATGTTGTAATTTGTGTACACTGATGAGAGAAGTGTATGTATATTGATAACTTTGCCTTGGGCTATAAAATTCTTCATTAAAGTTTTGCGTTTTTGTTGTTGAGTTGAGTTGTGAATCTTTTTTAGTTGGGTGTGGAATTCAATTGGGCGGACAAGTTCAATGATTGAGTGTACCAGATAAATGTTGGAATTTTTGAGAAGGTTAATAAGATTTACTTAATCTACCAAAAAACGTGGAATATGATTATATCTTTCAGTTTTAATTCTAACTTTTGTAATAGTGTGAAGTAGTATAAGTAAAAAAAATAAAGTGCGCGACTGAGAGAGGGCACACAATTTCAATTTCACCAATTCTTTACAACATAGTTCATGCGCATTAGGATTGCATAAGTTTCCGTTTGGAAAACAGATCCATATTTGCCTAACAAAAATACAGCCTGATATTGTCGTCTTCCAGCACTAGACCTCTGACTGTTTTTGGAACCATCCGCGAAGATTCGGCTTCCTGGTTCAGATTCTGTCCGAAGTCAGTCCTTAGATTGCTTTAATAGTGCTGCCTATGATATAAGCATCAAGAGTAGGTAGATTTAGCAGTGCATCTAGAGCAGAGCCAGGCGTACTCGTAAAAGCCCCCGTGCAGCCGAGACAAGCCCTTCCATCAAACAACCGACGCATATCCTAGGAAAGGTCTTAACATAGCCGTATAGAGAACTTCTTTCGTTGATAATACCCATGTCTTGCCAAAAGCACCCTTACACTGGCAGAAAACTGAGAGCGCCTTGGTTGTCTTCGACTCGACATGTTTTGACTAAAGAAGCTTTTTATCATGAATTACTCCTATATATTTGGCTTCATTGGAGATCCGGAAAGTGACGCCCTTTAGCACTGGCTGAGTTAAGATCCTTCTTCTCGTAAAAAGAACAAGCTCGGTTTTGAGAGTGTTGAGCAAACCAATACTTGGTTGCAAGTTAAAAGTATTGGATATATCTAGAAAATGCATCGAATTGTTATAAGTCCATTTATAACCATACCTCAATGCCTTCGAGTGTTGGAAAATAAATCCTAGAGTCAACGCTTCAAAATCTTTATTATCCAGGGCTGGACCTGGATGGTGCCAATTGTACCGCTCCGATGATCAACCAGACTGAAATAAACCCAGTCAATAACGGTGTATGCGGATACTCGATTCTTCCTTCTTAAATCCATAACAATTATTTAAGAGATATTTGTCCCTTAAATTCATACATATACGTAATATACTCGGGAGGCTGTGCGTTGTTGTGCCTGGGACACAACTCCTACTATAGTGGACTATCGTTACCATATGGATCTTACTAATTTTAATTGTGATTAAATGGACCCTGGAGAGTTTCTTATAACAAAGCTTTTTGTCTTCTAAACTATATATGTATACATATTGTAACATAATGTAGCATAATAACTACGCCCCAAAAAGATGCAACACATTCCGAAGTGTCTTTTCATTCGAGGTTCGTGTCCACGGTAAGAGACGACGTCGCGGAATTAAGAGAGAATTATAACCACAAGAAATTATTGGCTGCAGCTGTCATCTTGGAATTATTACATCCGAATTTTCCCGTTCCAGTGGTCGAAGAATTTGCTAGAAGTTTCTGGCTATCAGAAATGCGACTATATAAGGACAGATGGCGATCGAGGCAGGGCAGTTGGGTTTCGAACCGCACGAAGAGAATGGAAAAGTGGTAAACGGCGAAGTTGTAATTTTGTGATAAATTGAAAGTTGAGAGTTAAGAAGAAGAAGTAATTAGTTTGGATTTGTGAATTAAGTAATTGAAATGAGATAAAGTTTCCTTGTAAGGAAAGAATTGGCGAAGAACAGTATAGTGTGAACTTGAGTTGTTCTATAGACTAGAAAATAAAGAAATAATCTCACAGAATAGCGTTTTATCTACTCGAGCCGTAGCTCGCATATTACAATATATATACGAGGGTGGGCCAATGAGTCCCTGAAAATTAACACAAATTGTGTAGTCACCTTAATTTTTTTTTTGTCAAGAATCATCTTTCAAAAGAACACACCCAAATTTTCAGACAGATCTGTCGAATAGTTTTGTTGTGGCAGCCATTTTATATAGACGCCTACTAGCATTTTCGTTAAAATGAAAAAAGTGAATTTCTAGTGCTCATTAAACACAATTTTTTGCGAGAAAAAACTATCCCGCAAACCAAACAAAAGCTTGACAAATATTATGAGGACTCTTCACCGTCGATTGGACCCATTCACCACTGGTTTACTCAATTTCGGTGCGGTCGTTCAAGCACAAGTGACGCCGAACATTCTGGTCGCCCAATTGAGGTCACCACACCAGAAATGGTCGTCAAAATCCATGGTTTGATAATGGACGATCGGCGAGTGAAAGTGCGTGAGCTTGAAGAGGCCACAGGGTTATCACATGGCTCAGTGATTTCGATTTTACATAAATATTTGGACATGAAAAAGCTTTCCGCAAAATGGGTGTCGCGTTTGCTCACAATCGACAACAAACGCATTTGTTTGACAACTTCAAAGGTGTGTTTGGCGATGTTCTAGAAAAATTCGGCTGAGTTTTTGCGCCGTTTCGTAACCGTGGATGAAATCTGGATTCACCACAAGACACCAGAAACCAAGGAACAGTCAAAACAATGGACTTCTCCTGGTGAATCGAAGCCGAAGAAGGCCAATGCGGGTTTGTCATCAAACAAGGTCATGGCGACAGTTTTTTGGAATGCGCGCGGTGTTATTCACATCGATTATCTTGAAAAGGGTAAAACGATCACCGGCGCATATTACGCAGAGCTGCTGGATCGATTCCATGCCGATTTGAAGCAAAAACGGCCGCATTTGGCGAAGAAAATAGTTCTTTTTCACCAGGACAACGAACCGGCGCACAAGTCCGCAGTCGCAATGGCAAAATTGCTTGAGTTAGGCTACGAACTCCTCCCTCATCCAACATATTCCCCAGATTTAGCCCGCTGCGACTATTTCTTATTTCCAAACATGAAGAAATGGCTCGGAGGTAAGAGATTTGGGTCGGATGAAGAGGTCATCGCTGAAACAAACGCTTATTTTGAGGGGCTCGAGAAATCGTATTATTTGGAGGGCATCAAAAAATTGGAGAAACGTTGGATGAAGTGTATAGAGCTAAAAGGAGACTATGTTGAAAAATAAAATGATTTTATACCGAAAAGAGTGTTCCTTATTTCTTTTTTCAGGGACTTATTGACCCACCCTCGTGTGTATATATGATCGTATTTGTAAGGGTTGAATAAAAAAAAAAAACACCTTTTGTTCCGTCGACATGTCTGTTTGCTCTTACATGTCTCGCTAGCGATCCACTGAAGAAATTCGGGACTGCCGTCAAGCATTTCATCGCGAGGAGGACTCCAGCCTTAGGTGTTCAACTCACTAGTTTTGCAGCCTCCTTCACTGCGTTTCGTTGTCGCTCCTCTCGATACTGCTGCTTCATAATAATTGCCATAGTGTCATTAACTGCGTCCCAGACATTGTTCGTGTTCACCATCTACCTGGTAATGTTGTCTGGGGTTAAATCCTCAACCAGTTTCTCCGACGGCAGATGTCGTACTGCGGGCAATGAAACATCACGTGTTCCACATCATCGACTGCTTCCGTGCAGGTTGGGCAATAGGGGTTGTCGTCATGCTCAAATTTGTGGAGAGAAGCCCTTGAGTCAAATAGAAATTCAGCTCATCATGCTCCCTGTTGATCCATGTGCGTCCACCTACCTTCCAGTGATCCCATTTCTGCTGCCATTCCTGCAGATTTATTTCACTTGATGATAACTGGGTATTGCTTCGTGTTGTCGTTGTTGATGCTGTTGTTCTGCTGTCGAGGTACTTCCCATGCGTTTCTCCCACAAGAAGACCGATTTGCACCATACCAGCCACTACACACACCGCTTCGAAGGAAGTTGTTCAGAATGCACTGCATACGTTAATTTGATATAATGCCTCCGTCTTTCTCCCGTAAGATTTCGTCTTCACGGCACCGGCCTATATTTGGCAGCCATAGAGCATCATCCTATATTTTTGTTCAACGGTGTTTGGCATGATACGAATACTTGCTAGGGCAGCGATTGCCTTTGTGGTCTTATCAGCTGCATGCTGCAAGTGTTGCTTAAACGTTAGCCTTGTATATATTGTAGAATAATGCCAAGGTACTTTAACTTCCGCTTGGAGAGCACTGCGTGATTGTCCTGATACGTATGTATAGATAGGTACATACGTATCGTAACTTCGTTAAAAAGGGGCAGGATACAAATATTTGGCCGCCTAACTCAAGAATTTCTAAATAGATTTTGATGAAATTCGGCTCGCAAGCTAATACTGACACTGTACTTATCTCATCTGAGTATAATCTAATTCAGATGAAGTGCGGGCAGGATGTGAGGAGAAGTTTTAAAAATCGAACTCAAGGGCCTCTTAACGCATTTTGATGAAATTTTGCCTTGAGCTAAGGTGAATATGGATATGTTTGTTGTTGAAGTTGAATTAAGCAGAAGTAAGATAAAGTGGGGTGATTTGTAACCCCAGATAGAGCGGTGAGACCTCGCTTTCGTCTTAATTTTTGAGGTTTTTTGTTCAACAAACTATGAGGGTGGCCGTGGTGTAGTGGTGACATCATCGCTTGTCACGCTTCAGGTTCACGGTTCGAATCCTGATGTCAATAATCATCTATTTATTTCGCATGAAATAAATAAAAAGTCGATCAATTGCGAAAGCTTATGTCAACTCTACTGCGAAGGCATAACACTGGCAGTAGGGCGGTCATATGGCTAAAATGCAACTTGATCGTGATGATGACATCATGGGGACGGACAAAAATACTGTGAATCATGAGCAATGACAAAAGCAAAAACACACAAGCTCCCCAGTTATCTGGACAGCCACCCTTAGAGTTCACTGAAACTTAATACCAGCTGAGTTTCAAACCAACAACACCAATCTGTCTTTCTCTCTATCTCTTCCCCTTTCCTCAAACACGCCCGTGTCCTAAAATTAGTATAAGGGTATTCATAACCCCTTTCACACGTGCAAATTATAAAAAAAAAAAAAAAAATGTAAACAAATTTTTTACATACTCGAATTCCTTGGAAGCTCAGCTGTAATATGATGTGTCGCATGGTGGGGTGGAAACGTATTTTTGTTTAGGATACATTGTGCCTCAAGAGACCCGCCTAACAAAATGTTATTACAATTTTTCTTAATAATTATTTTCGGTTTGTTATTTCTATTGTTTATTTTTATGAGAAATTTCTGCTGTCTAGGCCTAACGTTTTCAAGTTATAAGCTTGTAATATACCGATGGACAGACAGACAGACAAACACCATGTGCCGTTTTATACCATTCTGATTTGGAACGTTAAAAATAAGTTTTTCATCACTTAGAACTGTGGTCTTAAAGTAAGATTATTTATATCAATAATGATAAAAACTCGAAAACTGCCAAATTTTATCAATTCTTAAAAAAAGTGGTCTCATTGGGGCGAGGCAGTGAAAAGGGTCAACTTACGACTCTTGTCGCACAACGGTAGCACTGCATGTGCTTAAACTTCTACAACCATCTCAAGATAGAGCAGAATATAGACAAACGGAAAAATATTAAAAAAGAGGAGTAGAAGCCGTGATGTCTGTGAAACAGACTAATTGTCCTTTTATTTTAATTTATTCTTTAAGCCAATTTTAAAAGACCTTGCATTAAATAAACGCTGCCTTTTGGCTGATCAGCAATAAAGGTTTTCTAATGAGGAAAACAAATTATTTGATTAGCAATTTAATAGTTTCTGATCGTAAAAAAATTTGTTTAATCCGCAGAAAATTTAAAACAAAATCAGCGACAAAATAAAGAATTAACAAGAAAAATGTAAGATGTGCTGAAAAATTGTCTCAGCAAAAATTAATTACTTGATTAGCAGAACATATGTATTTTATTGACTGACAGAAAATCAAATGTGATCAGAAAAGTTAAAAAAAAACCTGCAAAAATATTAAGATTCGTATGTAAATAGAAAACGATAAAAATTAAACACTGTTTCCTTCTGTTCGATTTCTTTTTTTTTTAAAGCTGTTTCTTTCTGCTGATAAATAATTCATTTTTGCTGCAAAAATTTTGTTCAGCTCATCTTTGATTTTTCTTGCTAATCATTTATCTTTCTGCTGATTTTATTTTTAATTTTCTCCAGATCAAAAAATGTTTTTTGCTGATCATCAAATTACTTTATGCTGATTGGAAACATTTTTCCTTGGGGATTCTCCGATAGTTATTTTTGTTTTTCTTAGCATATTTTTCTGGTCGTTTAACTATTTAGCTGATCATTAATAATGTTAGCGTTAAACAATGTCCTGTGAAATACCTGTATCTTCTTTTTTTATTTGAGCTGTATTTGAATTCATAGGAAAACCCTGTATTTTGTCAAAAGAAATTCGGTCACATTATGTATGTGCATTAAATGTTGAAGTGAATCAAGTTAGTGGATCGAAATAGTCCGGGACTAGTGGAATAGGCCTGAATAAGAACCTCTCTACAATCGTTTCAAAGGTAGAAGCCAATTTAAAATTACAGATGAACGAAATTACACATTATATTAATTTTTAAAGGACTTCGATACATTTGCGACCTTAAAAGGTTTGAATTGTGCATCAAGTAATTACATTTGGTCTTTCAGCTCAGAAACAGTTGTTGATAGATACAAGTACTCCAGCAATTTTAATGTGTACAATTCAGTAAAAATCATATTCAAAATTTGAGAACTATTAATGTAAAATTTTGAAGAAAAAAATCGTGTAAAACATGAACATTTTGTGAACAATTTGACTTTGAAGTCAAACCCTCTGGGTTGTCGAAGATTCATCGCCTGAAATGAAATCACCCTAATCAAACGAGTATATGCTGACTCGGAACTCGGAACTTGGAATTCGGAACACGGAACTCGGGAAGGTTATCAGAATGCGCAGCTAAATATTTTTGAGGTGATCAAGGACTTTGTCCACTGTCTCTGGGTCTAGAACTCAGTTGAGTAATAAAACTCTCTCAAAGGCAACTAAAAAATAACATCCTCATAATTCCAGTGGTGGAAAATACCCTTGATTTGGAAAACAAATTCGAGTGATTTTCAGTTCTGCTTGTATTGGCGAAATATAATGTTTGATGTCTAAGACAGCTAGTATAAGTGGAACAAATGAATATCAACGTTTCAACGGCAAATTTTCGAATTTATCTCAGAGAAACTAGGTATGCATTAAAATAACAGGTCAACTAAGGTGGCGCTCATAAGTGCAAACATAAAAAACTGGAGGACGTTAGCTAAGGATAGAGTTGGTTGAAATGGATTTTTGAGACTGTAGTAAACTTGCTTGTTGCCGGCCTCCCCGCTCAAGATGGCGCAGTTGAGTCCGTTTTCCTTTAAGGTTTTAATTTATTTTTTTATAATTTGGGCGCGCCAAAGGAGATATGAATAACCTTATATTGCTTCAGGACAAGAGCGTTAAGATATTTTACAATTGTATCATATTGATGTATAACATAGTAATGGAATTGTTTTTATTTTTGTCTGGCTACAGGGTGGGATCGAACACCTTTTATAAATCAGAAAACATGATCAATCATTACCCAGTTAAATGCGAAGGTCAAATTCTAACAACATGTTAGTTACTATTTTTTTCTTTTGAAACAAACCATTATCATTTCACTTATCAATGGGTACTTGGCACAAAGTATTTGAAAAACCTATTAAATATGAGTATAAACACATCACCGGAGTTGTCAATCATTATTCTTCCATGGTCAGGTGTACACCAAATTTAATGTTTTACCTATTGTTTAGAGATTTTTGGATAGCTTTATTTAAAAGGTCGTTCTGATTTTATATCTACTTGAAGGTTTGGATTTAGGGCTATTAAAAAAAAAAAAAAAATCCCGTAGTAGGAAGGATGACAAATACGTTTGTTGCTGAAGCAATTGTTTCCGCTAATTGTATTCCTCTCTTACTATACAAAAACATTTTCAAGGTCGTTTTAGCTTGTTTTACCCTCTGGCAATACTAACAATACCATCATGTTTGTTGACTGATGATATGCTCTGATCTTAACATAAAGGTCAGAGAAGTTGTGTTGTTTAAAATTTTCAAAAGACTGCGGATACACGCACACCAGTCTTTTAAAATGAATATCAATTCATACCATGATGCACTCAAGGTATGCGCTATACACGAAGCAACAAAAAATAAAAAATTAACAGTAAGCAGATCCGTTTATTTCCATACTCCAAGAAATCTATCCCTTAGTATAACAAATGGTTTAAACACCTTGTAAACCGCAATTTACAACAGAACAGGTTAACCACTCTGTTAACTCGTCATCTCATCATCGACATTGGCATTCAAAGGAATTACGCCGGATACACCTCTATGAACGATCTGTGGCGGCCTCTGCGTATCATCTTTCACTGTCAAGAACCTTGCGTACGTCAACTAGCTGATCAACACAGTACGAGTAGCAATAGCTAGCTATCAACCGGCCCAGTCGGCAACCTTCAGTGCATACTGTGCCACCATGCGCATTAAATTCCTACAACAGCCTACCCCTAACAATGTAGTGTCAAGTCAAGGCTCGACATTGCATTTGAACAAGTGAATCCAGATTGTCATGTCGTTCCCACTCTCAACGCACACGGGGGTAGTCATATGATAACTCTCTCTTGCCGGCTGCCTTTCCCGAATCAGTGCAATGCACAGTGGCGGTACAAATTTGTTCATGTGTAATAATCGGTCGACCGCGAAGATATGCGTACATTCCACTAGACGAGAGTGTACCTTTTCTTTTTGAAGTTCAAATGATAACTGCGCGAGTTGTTTGAATGATGGTACATAGCACCACCATCACGTTGAAGAGTGAAGCACCGACTCACTTAGTAAAAATTCGCGTCTGCCGTGCTAAAAAATAATTAAAAGATACAAAATAATAAAACAAAAAAAAGAAACCATAATGAATGAATGAAAAGAAACCAAATAGAAGAAAGGTGAGTATTACAAGAGTCACCTTCTTTGGAGGTTTTGCTGTTTGTATTTTGTATTTTTTTTCATCTCTTGAACTCTCGGAAGTCTTGGAGGAGATGGTAATGAAGATTTTTGTTTCGAACCAAATGCAGAGCAGATCTCATTTATTTGCTGAAGTTCGAGGTGTTCGCAGTTCGCAGCTGCAAAAGATTCATCCGTTTGTTTTGTCTGCATCGGTTTGTGAGTGCGTTCGGAACTAATTGTTTAAATTAATTGCTGACAGTTTAAGATTAAATAAAATTAGCGCGATTTTTTGTAAATAATTGTGTAAGTGGATTAGCAGGATTTTTTCTTTCCCTTTTTGTTTCACAATTTTTGAAAAAAGTGAGTAAATTTAATTTTTAAATTTAACGATTATTGTTATACTTATTGTGTGTAAGATTTAAATGTAGTGTTAGTTTTGAGATACATTTGGTACTTTTATGAGGTATTATACTTTTTTTTTTTTTGTTCAAATTTCTTTATTGAAAATAATACTTTTTGGGAGTTGTATTGTTGAGATTCAGATTTCTTTGGCGTTTACTTTAAAGTGGTGGATTTTAATGTTATATTAGTATTTTTATACAAAGAAAAATGGAACAAGCTGGCAGATAATATCATTGAATATCAATTCTGGCTTTGTGCAAAACTCGATGAATATAGATCTTCGTTTATCTATTTATTCTATGCCATTCAAATTAAAAGAGATTTTTCCACTTGTTTTCCACTTTTTACTTGATTGTATTCCACTTGATTTTTCAAGGTTCCGCAAAAAAAAAAAATATTGTATGGGACCTTAATGCTTTCACTCACGCGTCCATCTATCCATCCATTCATCTGCCACCTAGACTGTATTAGAAGCTTCTAAATTATAAAAGCCATATGTATGATTTTTAAAAAATGCCTTTCATTTCAGTTTCTTTCATGAAACTGTAATTTTGGAGACCCAGCTAGGTGAAATTGTCATGAAAAGCTTTTCTCGATCAAAAAAATTGACCTTCGAAAACGGCATAAAACTGTAGGTCCCTCCGATTCGTGCGTCACATAGCACGCGAGAAGCTAAGCCAAACCCTGTATTGTCTGTTAGCGTCAGAATATTTATATTGTAGATGGTTACTACATTCAAGAAAAAGCATTTATACATTTTGTATTCTTATACGAGTATAGGCATGTGGCATATTTGAGCAGAATTCAATAAAAAGTTTGCTCTATTTTTTGTAAAATTCGCTACCCAAAAATATGATAAAAATCATGGTAATACAGCATTTCCTGTTTTACAGTGATAAGAAAAGTTCGATTGTGATAAAATAATGAATTTGCGAGATATCACATTATTCATAATCATGATTGTGGGTTCACGTGTCCTTCCTTGGACAAGTTGTCACTGTCATATTAAATTAAAAATTATCAAAATATATAAACATTTTTTGGTTTTTATTTGAAAATTTGTTCTTTTTTTTTGTTTAAATATTCTGCACCACTATGATCTTTCAAAGTTGATTAACCCAGTCGTGGAAATAGAGGAAAGAGTATTGATAATTAGAGATCTCAGCCGCTTATAACCTGGAGAAATAGACTTTCTTCTCAGTCGCCCATTTTAGGTCAGACGCTATGAGGGGGATTATGTTCTTTTATTTTTTTTTCGCCTAAAGAAAGACTTTACTTAAGGTGGCGCACATAAGTCGAAAGGGACTTCAACCAACTTTGTGTGCAAAACTGGAGGCGGCTGGCTGGAGACACTTGTTCGTTGAAGTCCAGGTCGACCCCGTACTGTAGCGTAATCTAAAGTAAATCTGCTCATCTTGTCATCCTTGGACCCAGGTATATGTACCTTTTAATGGGAAATCGCAGAGGCAAACTGCAAAGTACTCCGCACCTAACCATATCCGCTGCTCGTTCGGAACTTATTCACAGCTAACTTTCACATTTAATGACCGTTCCACCAGGCCAGTCCGGTAGCCTGCAGATCGGCATTCGCAAAATCGCCCATAATCCGCTCCAGAATCCGAGAATGAAGCAGCAAAACGATGAATAAAAATATATTTAAAGAAACAAATATTTTTGTTTTATATTTAAAGCTTCGTAAGTGATTGACACTGATTTAACTTATTTCCTTTGTCACTTTGTTGGCTCTAGAGCAACTAACATTCCCACGAGCAATAATCTATGGTTCATAGCGACGTGTCTCAGCTTAGCTCTAACCGGCTCTTTTCTAATTGCTGAGATTCTTCTTGGAGTGTGACCAGTCCACTGATTCGTATTCTCATAAACTTTTCGTTTGAAATACGGTTTAGTCAGCATACCGACAATTCGTTTTAGAAAAGACGACTAACATAAGTCTGCAGGTTTCTTGTGACATTGGTGGTCACTTTTCAGGTACTGCGCCCATGCACATAATTGTACTGACTTCACATTTGAGTGGATGTTTTGCAATGTTTCCCCAGATTTTGGACAACATGCTGGGGAGGTTGAGGCGAAGGATTTTAGTTTTAGCTAAGAGTTCATCTCCAGTCCCAACAAGTTTGTTTTTGTCACCAAAGCCGTGGACTACCTGTTTATGACAAAGCGAAAAACGTCACTGATTAGTGATCGCGATTCAAAAAAAGTGGCCAGCGTTGTCAATCTCAAATTCCTTCTTCTATGCAGCATGTAACATTTTACGTCTTCGAAGTTTGCTTTGATAATAGTCACTAATTTGTCCGGAATGTACATTTTTTTTATTCCATTATTCATCAGGAAAGGTTTTGGTCTTCCAAGTCTTTTATATGAGTGGGTGCAGACGGTTTGCCGATGTTGATGGCGAAGCTTTTGTAGAGCTGCCCGAGGATCCCGTCAAGCCCTCCAGTCTTATTTGTTTTGATTGCTTTGATTGCCATAAGTATCTCATGCTTACTGAGAGGTGCGATGCGGATCACCGAATTTGAGGCATTCCACAGTTCATCGTAACTTGGAAGCATACTTCTATCGAGTATATGGTTTAAGGCAGAGGAAAGATTATCTCTTTGTATTCTTAGTTGATCTTCATTTGAGGTGGCTGTGATTTAAAAGGTCGCATAATGAGCTGGTGACTTATTGGAGATCAATGAACACAAACCCTGGCATGTGTCCACCTCAAAAATAAGGAACTAAATAATAATCTATTTAGCAGTACATTCCACTTATGTAAGTTGCCCCAGCATATTCATGTGCACACCTGAAAAAGTTATATCGACGTTATCTGCATAGATGGTCGCATTGCAACCTTCGACTTCTACATTCAGTAGTACCATAATCGTCACCAATAATTTCAAAGAAGAGACACGACTTACAGTGGCTGCTGTTGACAAACTTAAAAGCGGAGGAGTTACTTTGCTTTGTGCTAATTATCCAGCTCATAAGTATTTATCAATGTGCCAATAGAAGCCTTACCCCAAGTCCTGAGAGTGCAGTTCCAATCGCCTATAGTTCGGCGTTCTTAAATGCGCCCTCAATATCAATAAAGGCAGCTTAGTTATGTGTAGGTACATATATTTGCAGATCCTTTTCTACTAATTTATCTTCATTTTCAAAATTTTTGATGGGGTTTTGAAATATCTCCGCTTTGTAGTATTATTCATTTAACATTGTACATACATCTTTAGTACCTAAAACTATGTAGATACACGTGTCACCTAAGTAGTGACTTCGTAGTAAATTCTATCGGGATTTTGCATATCGAACATTATTTTGAAAAATGATTTTGTAAAATGAAAGTCGTGTATGGTTTTCCATACCGATATCTTTAATATTGAAAATCTGTTCATCAGCATTGAAATCTACTCCCCTTTTTTTCGAATCTACTGCGGACACTATTCCCAAAAGTGACAGCTCTGATTAATATGGATGCTACAGTGATGATGAATGAATCTATTATCCATACTGCATCGATGAGTTCGGAATTTTGTAGGGGTTTAAATCACGTTGAGATCACGGTGCAAGAAAGGTCATACTCTTTTCCAATGTCGATAGTGCTACTACTACTCTTGTCCCACGATCTTGTCAGTTCTACCACGAAAGGATAATAATTTGGCAAAAGAGTGTCTCTGTATCTATTATGCGGGTGTATTGAGCTCATGGCCCTGTAGTCCCCTGCAAAGTATATTTTTTCTCTGATGTTTTTGGTGTGTTCCATGAAGCGTCTACTTTCTTTGCAGACATGTTCATTTGGCTATAGAAATGTTGTCTGTAATCTATGTCTTTTCTCTAAATTCACCGTTTTGCAGTGGATGTGTGGGATATATCCTTACAGCTTACGATGTTGCAGCTATTTGTAAAACCAACCCCGGTGAAAGTTATGAATGCGACCATCAGCTCTACACATAGCCAAGGTACGAGCACCTAATGGTTATTACCTCTTAAGATCATTGCCATGACTCTCCTAGCACTTTGTGGTGATCTTGGTCCTATTACAGTAGGAACATACATTCGACACTGGCGAGGTAGAGGTTTTTCACTTTCCATTATTCATTATTGCGCGCTAAAAGCTTTAAGAATGTTTAAGAGACTACATCCTTCTCAACGAACGTGTTGGGGCTGTCATTTTGACTGTATGACAGTTTGCAAATTGTTATTTGTGTCATTATGTGCAAGCGACTCATATGAAAACATATTTTAGGTAAATACATTTTTCAAAATAGTACCAAAGTAATATATTCAAAATAAATTGTTTAAACAAAACAAGCCACAATTTAAAATAAACATAAAACAAATGTCATTTTGACGGTCCCATCTTCTTAACCAATTGTTTGAAACTAGGGCTAGTTCAAAGCAACATTCAGGTTTCTAAACAAATCACAGAGTTGTGTTACCGGGTAACAGCAAGTGTCTAAAAAAATGCTTTGAGGCAATTTCAGTGCGAACCCAGGGAGACTACAGGGCTAAAAGAACAGACCCATTATTCGACAGAAGAGAGAACTAAAATTTGATGAATCGGAAAGCGCATGACTGATTCATAAGTGGGATCTACGGCAAACTCCAAAGCAAACAATTAAAAACCTCAGGGCGCTCAAATTACCATCGATTAACTTTGAACAAATCAAGTTGACTGGATTTAGCCACTCAATTACGCCATAATTTTCTATTCATTATTTCCAAGTGACAGAATTAACATATTTTCTGCATAAATTTAGTCATATTGACCTAAAAAAAATCTTTTCTGTACATGCTTGTCTTACAGTTTTCTTTTCCCGCTAAATTCTGTGTCAACAATGCGAATTTAATGTGTCATTCCTTCCTACACCAAAATGTTTACTACCTTTCAAAAATAACTTTCAATTTGTTCCTTTATTGATGAGTCAATGACTCTGACATGTAAGCTGTGTATAGAATATCACTAATCGATTTGATCGCCGCGACGATGACGATTCGCCAATGATAAAGATAAAAAAAATCTTTTATTTATTCAAATTAGGAATTTCTCCATAAACGATTTGTCTACTTTCTTTCGATGTCAAGCTTTTGACACATGTCTACGCCACCGCCACCGCCACATCTGACACATCGCTATTATTAATTTATCACTTTAGCTGACAGCGTAGAGGGCTATAACTTTGTTCGTCTATATAGAACGATAAAAATAATGCCGGTAATTAAAATTATAATTGTTTTTATTTATTTTCATTTTTTTAAGTTTTCATGTGTCACTGTCACACTTTAGTTATTCTTCTGATCTGATAAATTTTAAAGAGACACAATTCTAATTTATGTTTCATGATTCGTTCGATGTTGCGTGAGCGATAAGCAAATAAAATCTAGATTATGCTCTAGAATTTCAAAAATACATAGATTGTTCCCAATTTTAGACATAATAAATAACGAGAAAAAAGAATCTAAATTAAAGTATACTAACTAATAAACTAATAAGACCTCCATGTGAAATGGTTTTGGTTAACTTTATGGCTAATTAAAAATCACTCGGGTTGTGATCTGCGATTATTGTTAAGGGCAGTGAACTTTCACATAGTTATCTTTGTTTATTGACAGATCACCTAAGAATTTCATGATTCTTAAATTAAGTTAAGTAGTAAACTTGAACTTAGCAGAATGTTGTAGCTCGAAAAAAAGGACCGGTTTACAGCAAGTGCGGCGTATTTCAAATTTATAGTCGTATAAGATAAGAACTTAATTGCTTTGAATACTTGGGAATTTTGTTGATTTCATATTGAGTTAAGTAAAAATTATGAATCATATTTAATTATGAATTGGCATTGTCTTCTTGACAGATACTTTACTGACTTTTTATTAACAAAGGAAACAAAGAAATGAGGACTCTCGGAGTTTTTTAGTTTACAAAACAAATTAAAAGCAAGTGTAGGCATGCCCCTTTAGTTTATCTAGGTTCAACCATATTTAGCTTTTCAAGTTGCTATTGTACCGGGTGGTACTAAGCCTTTATCAATAAGCCACTCTAGCTTGCGAGATAATTTTGCTAGCTGCATACAGTAGTGGACGCCAAGTTGGTTGCAGACACCATCAAAGATTAGATTTGCCTCTTCTGAGTAGTACCTCTGGGAATTTTTTAAAGACTTTGTGGGCCAGAAAGTTGGTTTGCATTTGCTCTACGTAACCTAGTCACCTTAAGTGCTGGGTGCAGCAGTCACAGTCTTACAGTCTGAGTCAGCAGCTTTGTTAGGTTGCCTGATTGGTGACTATTCAAAATTTTTTCTTGTGGCCGCCCAGTTTTCAAGTGCGTGAAACACTGAGTGATTCAAGTCTCACCTCTCGCGAACTTTTGACAAACATCCAAGAGAAAAATTTGTTATCAAAAGCTTTTCAATTAAGCCATGTGGAAACGGCATATAATTGTAGGCTGCAACAAAATAAGCGCTAGGCCCTATATGGGCTGATTGTTCCAAGTATTTATTTATTTTATTCAAGTTGTTCTGAGGAAGACACAATTGATTTCGTGCAGCGAATAAATTTGACATCGAAACGTTTCAATCGCAAGAGAGGGGCTCTGACAATTGTGTTTCTTACGAAATCTGTACTCCAACAGTCCTTTGCTATCTCACAAAAGCATGGAATACCTGTGGGTAACATGGCCAGAAAGCCAACCAAAACCCCTGCAGCTTAATTTTGTACGACTTTCTCGACTTGTAGAGAGGGATCGTTCAGAATGTTATTTGATGTATTCACTACCAAATCGAATTTGGATCGGTCCTTCTCGATAAGTCGGAAAAGCCATACAAGCATATGTATACTCTGACGCTGTAAGGAACGATGTGAGGAACATTGTGTCGGCAGGGGAAATACGAAAATACGAGAAACGTGTTAGAAAGGAGTTACAACACTAATGAAGTTCGCAAGTTTTAAGGGTAAAAAGATTATGTTATGGTTACGAAGCAGAGTCAACCAAAAAAACATGGTTATAAAGTCACTGTTGGTTACTTCTCCAAGTAAATGGCGTCAACAACCAATATCTCGCTTTCAGGAAGTGTTTAGTATACCATTAGATGCAAACGTCTTTGATCAACAATTTTGTGCAGCGGATTTAGCCGAGGTACTTAATGATGTATTACATGGCCGCGCAAATGAGTTCAGCATTTAAAGTGAGATAATGCTTAGAGCAAAGTCAGCAGACAGTAAGGGACAGTATTATGAATTAAATCGAATTTGGACGTCGTTCTTTAAGCAGGTAGCATAATTGGGGTGTGAGAGAATAGTGATCTCACTCCAGATCTAGAATTACCATGGATGGTCAATCACGAGTTACATTTTCTAGTTGTCCGCACGTGGTGCGTGGTGTGACCATATAAACCCACCATAAGAGCACATAGCTGCACCCAAGCTATGGACCAACAAAACTGTAACTAATGGACTACATGCAGAGTTATTGTATATGTTATTCAACTAGTTCCCAAAAGAACAAAGGACGACGCTACGCAATTTAGTACACTCAGCCAATTTTATTTTTATGAACATGCAGTGTATTTAAAATTTGTGTGCCTTATTTACGAACTTTGTAGTAGTTTCGTGAAGTGAATTCAAAATTTTATTTTACTACTTGCGGCTTACAACTGCAATTTGTTTCCTGCGTGAATCATAGGTGAACACATTTTAATAGATGTATTACTGCTAGGCTAATATGTTGGACCCTGGACCTTAACAGGTCAAAGGTAGTGCTAAGATACCGTACCTCTACATCTCCAAACCCACAAACATCATAACCAGATACTACAACATCGGCAGAAATACTGGGAGACAAAGTATTCGGGTATAAGGGTATCCGGATATCAACAAAAAAAAAAAAGGATCCAAGTCTCAAGTCCGTTGGCGCGAGTACTCTGATCCAGATTCGAACATCTGAACCGGGAGATCCGGGTATCCGGGTCTAGGTTGAAGTACCCGGATCAAAATTCAGGTAGACGAATTCATGGATTCCAATATACTTGCACGTGGGTTTAAATACTGCTGAATGGAGGTGATTCTAAACCCAAACTTTTAGCAAGTTGTATTAAGATACTGGATAGTCGAATCAGAGATTGGTTCAGATCCCATATCCAGATATCCTGTTACCCGGATACTCGAATAATTTTGAATAGTTCAACCACTTTCTTCTAAATCTTGCAACAATTGATCCAGGACAATCGATTAGAACTGATTGCACGGGGGGCCTTCAATATGTTTTCGGTATTGGTACGTTAGTGGTAAAGATCCTATCAAAATGTTCAAGATTGCTGTTTCAACCAGAAAGGTTACGGCGACGATATTTGAAGTTGTGAAGGCACGCTGTTGATTGATAAAATGCGTCAATATTGCAGGAGAATACTATTCCTGTATTTAACGTCGGCTAAAGGAAGATGTCAAAGACAAGAGACGTGAAAAATTGAAGAAGAGTGTATGCTGCTTCTTCACGACAATGCACCGGTTCACACTGCACAAGTTGCAAAGCATGTTTCACGAATTTAAGTTTGAAGAAATCAATCACCCACTGTCAGTGTTATCAACAATTAAAAAAAAAAAAATATGTCACCTTGTTGGCATTTGAAGACCAAAAAGAGAAAAAAAGACAAACTCTGTCTCTATCTTATACCTTTCATCTTTCATCTAACAAACAAATTTAAAAATAAATAGTGCAGCTTGATATAATTCAGTCTAAACGCAAAAAAGCGAATGCTCTAAGCTCTCTACTACCGACACTTGAGTTTGGTTGGGATAATCATTTCGTCCAGGTTTTGACAAAAAATATATATGTATCTATGTACATAGGTATAATCGATAAATTTTTTTTTTTCTTATTTTTTCTTAAAATTATGTCATTCATTCTGAGAATGCTAAAATATGTCACTTATATGTCTGCATAATTTGTTTTGAAATTATGTCACGATCGAAATAATTATGTCATAAGTGACAAATTATGTCTCGATCAAAACAACGCACGTATAGTCCGGATCTAGCCTCAGTGTTTTTTTTTTTTTTGTCTAAACACTATCCAGGGTATACTAATTTTGGTATGTGTGGGTAGTTTGTCGTGTCACATTGAGAAATAATAACGATAGATTCTCAATAGTTTACGTATATATATTTGTGATCAGCTTCAAAAGTCGATCTAGCCATGTCCGTCCGTCTGTCCGTATATCACCTCTTCTTCGGCCTTCAATTTTGAGTTAGGAACAAGAATTTTCTTATATAGGCTTTTAGGCGAGGGTGGGTCCCTGAAAATTAACACAAATTGTGTCGTCAGCTTAAATTTAATTTTTTTTTGTCAAGAATCATCTTTCAAAAGAACGCACCCAAATTTTCAGACAGATCTGTCAAATAGTTTTGTTGTGGCAGCCATTTTATATAGACGCCTACTAGCATTTTCGTTAAAATGAAAAAAGTGAATTTCGAGTGCTCATTAAACATTATTTTTTGCGAGAAAAAAACTATCACGCAAACCAAACAAAAGCTTGACAAATATTATGGGGACTCTTCACCATCGATTGGAACCATTCACCACTGGTTTACTCAATTTCGGTGCGGTCGTTCAAGCAGAAGTGACGCCGAACGTTCTGGTCGCCCAATTGAGGTCACCACACCAGAAATGGTCGACAAAATCCATGGTTTGATAATGGACGATCGGCGAGTGAAAGTGCGTGAGCTTGAAGAGGCTACAGGGTTATCACATGGCTCAGTGATTTCGATTTTACATAAATATTTGCACATGAGAAAGCTTTCCGCAAGTGGGTACCGCGTTTGATCACAATCGACAACAAACGCATTTGTTTGACAACTTCAAAGGTGTGTTTGGCGATGTTCTAGAAAAATTAGGCTGAGTTTTTGCACCGTTTTGTAACCGTGGATGAAATCTGGATTCACCACAAGACACCAGAAACCAAGGAACAGTCAAAACAATGGACTTCTCCTGGTAAATGGAAGCCGAAGAAGGCAAAGGCGGGTTTGTCAGCAAACAAGGTCATGGCGACAGTTTTTTGGGATGCGCACGGTGTTATTCAAATCGATTACCTTGAAAAGGGTAAAACGATCACCGGCGCATATTACGCAGAGCTGCTGGATCGATTCCATGCCGATATGAAGCAAAAACAGCTGCATTTGGCGAAGAAAAAGTTCTTTTTCACCAGGACAACGCACCGGCGCACAAGTCCGCAGTCGCAATGGCAAAATTGCATGAGTTAGGCTACGAACTCCTCCCTCATTCAGCATATTCCCCAGATTTAGCCCCCTGCGACTATTTCTTATTTCCAAACATGAAGAAATCGCTCGGAGGTAGTCTAGGTAAACGTGTACATAGTTAATTTTCTCTATATTTCTTCTATACATTATACATGGCCACGCCTACTTTTTGGTAGCGTTTCTGCAACTTATCGTGACTATCGTATCGGAATCTGTGAACTTCGGTTATCAATTTTGGCAGCAACACCCACTTTCTGGAAATAATGTCATAACAGTAGTTTTCTTATGAAATCTGTTGAAAATCTCGGAAATGTCTTCTGAATAGAAAGATATCATTGTACTTACATATGTTAACAATTTCGCAAAGCCCTACTTACTTTATTAGAAGGGAGCTAAAAGATGGGGGATACAGTATCATACGATCCGTTCCAGATGGATAGTAACTTTCCTGTATGTTTTTTATTACTTCTGATTGGGTGTGAGTGATCACTAATTGTTAATTTTAAAAACTTCCCGTAAACTCTTAATATCGATTATACCTAGGTATATCATAAAAATATTTTAAGAAGAACTACATATGTATCCTTATGTGCCTTAATATCAATATTAATTTATGTCTTTGTTTTTTATTTCAGAATGTTTTTCAATCCACACACACTGTTCCTTTTTATACTAACCACTATAGTCAGCCTGGTATCATCGTACATGACCAGAAATGCACTGCCACTATCATCCAAAGTGATATTCCAAAGTCCGATGATGGAGAATATTTATAAGGAGTTCTTATTATCTTCAAAGCCACTCAACTTAAAAAAGTACGCGACAGCAAAGCCAAAAAACGCACTAAAAGACTCAAAAATATACTATATTCCAATCGCACCGTTACCATATCGATTTATACCCGGGGTTGGTTATGATTATCAACCCGTCAAGATTAATCCGATCGTTAAAGAGGCAAAACAGCCTGCACCTACATCGGCACCAAATGTGATAGTTAATACAAATTTACCGAAAATTCCGCAGCCTTTGGAACCTAACACAAGAGTGACCAGGCTAAATGGACACTACTATTTCAATGGGCGACCGTTTAGGCTGCAAGCATATAGAGCGTCACCCAAACTAAATGTTGATAAATATAATTTAAAATCGAATTTATTTTTTAATAAAAATATTATTTATTAAGTTTTAAAACTTATTGTTTGTGTTTTCTTACTTTTTGTAGCCTACCTCATATTTCTGACAAATAACAGCAGAGAAGCAGTTGTTAAACCATGAATTTTTAGGTAGGAAAATTGAGTTATATATGATTTTGCGAACGGGAGAGGAAGAATTGCAAGTTCTTTGCACCAAATAACATGCTTTTCTTGTGGGCAAACAACCCGTTCTTGAAAACCTTTGGCTACTGAATAAGAATTACGATAGTATTGTGTAAAGTTAGGACTCTTCATCTTTGGAAGGCCTATCGAAAAACATAGCTTATGTGACTCCAACTCCGGAAGCTAACATAGACTTGGTAGTGTTAAGCACTGGGTACGTATGTACATCTTAAAACAGCATGGAAGCCTCCTAATCAACTGACCTCCAACCAAATTGATAAGTTTGCGACAAGCGAAAGATACTCCTATAGTAGTGTAATGGATGTCTGAAAGTTTCAAAGTGCCAATATTGATTTGGATGATTACCTGGCATTGAATTAAACTTTTTCAAAGTACTCGTAGTAGGCAGAGAGCAATCATAAAACCCAATTCTTCATCACTCCTTCGGTATCAAATCACACTCCTTGAAACCCAATTAGCTCCTCTTTGGCGGAACAGGTGCATTTTAACGTAGGAGAACAAACCTAAGTCACAAGGCACTAGATCTGAACTGTACGGAGAGTGATCTAGAAGACTCATGTTAGGCTGGGTTAGGTGGGTATCCCCGTTCAGGCACTGACACACTTAGACCAAGAATAGATCCATTGTGAAACCACAGGGAGAACCGGATTTCCAGCACTAATGACGACTAATTTCTTCCTGAAGAAAAATAGGAATGGGTAACCATTGTGATGTTAACTCTTTTCCGCTCCGCATCTATGTGAAGACCCATCTAGATTCATAGACAAAATTCTTTATTTTCTTAATATCAAGTGGCTAAGTCATTGAGACCTTCATAGAAGTATTCGCCTAGTGTTTTCCTTCCTAACATTGATAAGGCAGAACAGGTGCATAAAACTTGAGTAAAACTTTCCTCCTCATCTCTACAGCTTCTATCCATTGTAATAGCATGTCTACCTATCAAGCAGTGCCCGGTGAGTGTTCCTATTATTATACTAATGTGATTATTATTAACGGACGGAGGTCTTTCCGTTCTTCAGATCCAGCTTAGGCCAGATCTGTTTCGACTAAAGACAAGTACTGGGACTATTCCATCTGCTGTTTGTCATTTTTCTGGCTTCAGTATTAAGGCGGAAGTTTATCGATTCTAATGGATTGGATAGTTCCCGTCTATATTCAGTGAAGTTCCGACCGGTACCCTTTTTTGCCAGCTCATCCGCTCTCCAGTTGCCCGGAAATTCACTATGTCCTGGAATTCAGCACAGAGAAATGTCGCAACTAACAGTGATCTCGTTAAGAAATCTGCGGCATTGTTTTACGAACTTGGATCGTATTGTCGGCGACTATCTTTATATAGTACAATAGCGCTACCCTCTACTGCGTTAATTGAAAGCGAAGCCGCAGCTTCATGGATTGCCGTAATTTACGCTTGAAATACACTACAGTCATCCGGAAGTCGTCTGGTAATGTTTACATGAGGTGCACTGGAGAAGACTCCTGCACCAGTACCATACACTGTCCATGATCCATCTGTGTATATTTCTATCGCAGAACCGTTCAAGATTTCTCCAGATTCCTAAACGCTTCTGCTAGGAATTCTGGTCTTGTATCTGGCATCAACGTCAATGTAAGCGACAATATAGTCCGTCTTACTAGGTGTAGTATTCTTGCCGATCAGAATTCTGGAGTGGCACGTATTAGAGTTAACCAACTGTGAGGCTTCCCTAAGCTTTATTGCTTCTTTTGCCGCCATATGCTACCCAAAGATATCAACAGGAAGCAAGTGGAACTTTGTCTGTAGTGCAGAGGTAGGAGTTGTTTTCAAAGCGCCCGTTATACAGACACATTATAACCTTTGAACTTTCTTTAGAATATCAGAATATGTTTTCTTGTCCAGTGCTGTCCACCAGACTAGTACTCCGTACATCAGGATGGGTCTCACTACTGTCGTATAAATCCAACGGATCACTTTAGGTTGATGACCCCATTTAGGGCCCAAGGCACGGTCTTCAGTTCCAAACTGAGTTTCTTGTCGAGAATAACCCCCAAGTATCTGGCATGATCTGTGAAACGATGAATCGTGCCATTTAGCTTTGGAGGGACGATACATGACATCTTCTTGTGAACAGAACAAGTTCGGTCTTTGCGGCTTTAATTGAGAGACCAACTTTTCCGTCCATTTCACACACCTTTACAGTAAGAGGAAATTTTCGCGACATGGCTATCGCAATGTCATCCGCATAGGCTATAACACTCTACCCATCTTTTTCTAGGATTGTTAACATTCCATTTAATACTTAGACTTATGTCAGTGTTCCTAAAATACTCGTAGTATGCAATATGCTCCTGGCCGAAGATTTGTGAGGGCTTCCATCAAATGAGTAAGACACTGTTCCGTATAGTGTAGCAGTGACCGTTCGCTTATATTCAAGCATAACTTACATTACATTCCAAAAATTAAATCAATCTTGTGTGAAAAGAACGAAATCTTCGGGGTTGAGTCAGAACATACTCATCTTCAAATACTCTTATGTACCTTGCTCTGTTACCATTAAAATGGAGATCCTTGGATTTTCCATTATTTAATTTGTTGATCATGTTCCGTGACCATTTCACTCTGCAGTCTTTTTGTTCGGGTGTCAGAACATGAGGTACCCAGAGAGTACAAAGTTTCTAGTTTTAAGATGATTGACCATAATTCGATGTTAACTGGATACATTAATCCCCAGGACCTCCTCTATCTGCCGTTTCAAGAGTGGACACTTCATTTGAATGTCCAGTATTGACGACCGTCCAGGTTAAATCATACCCTCAGGGTGGTCCTAAAAGATGGTAAAATATCCCATAAAACAGAAGTCGTCTCTCTGAAATCGCGTCGATTTCTAATATCCACCCATGGCGATGGGCTAATTGTGCGGGAAGAGCTACTGAAGAAGGAGGAAATCGAAAGGGCTACATTTTTAAGGGAACTTTCAAAACAAAGGCAGGCAAAGCCACTTCTAGAAAACTATAATCGTAGAAGATCTTAGATCTGTACCATCTGCATCAACTATAATATAATCGTAGAAGATCTAAGATCTGCATCAGCTCAATTTAGCAACGCAATATGCCTATCTTACAACTATGCATATCCTTAGGAACTGTGGGACATTGACTCCCAGCAGTGTAAGCTGTCTGAAAGCCTACCAGATTTAGGAGATAGAACTTCCACCTTTAGATCCAATACAGGTTATTAAGTTTTTAAGGAAAACCAAATTGACCGTGGAGGTTTAGCCCGTGAATCGTTTAGGTCGTAGTGTACCTAACCCCATGGAAATTCATTCATTCATTCATCAGCAGAACGAATCGAGCAATTGTTGGCGAATTCGATTGAATCAAATGAATAGCGTATAAGATTACTGGTTTATAACCAGAAAATAAAACGAAGTACAAGATTTGAATTTCGCACCATTTGTGCGGTAAAGTGTTGCCAACGAAAAAAAAAGACACCGTGACAGCTGACAGTTCAGGGTTATTAAAAATGGAGTGCTACAAGAAAGAACAACGCGTTTTCATTGTTGAGCAATAATTTAAAAATAATGAAGGTTTGGCAGCTACAGTTCGCAATTCTCATACAAAATATGGTTGGAATAACTTTATCAACTGTGAAGAGATTAATTTTAAAATTCAGGGAAACTGGATCAGTTAGTCATCTTAGGCACTCTAGCCGTCCTTCAACAAGTAGTTCAACACAAAACATCGAAGCCACTTCGTGAGAGTGTTGTTGAGAATCCAGGAACATCAATTCGGCACCGTTGTCGTCTCCTGATGTCGTATATGACTTATTAGAAGCTGTAGGCTTGGCAGGTTCATTATTTCCTCAGCAAAGCGCCTGCAGTGGAACACTGCTTGCTCCGCGTCTTCCTCTTCATCTGGGCACTCTGGGCAGAAGGGCGAACTATCGTGTCCAAATTAGTGCAGATATTCAAGATAGCTACCGTGCCCAGACAAGAACTGCGTAAGGTGGTAGTTGCGTGCTCTTTTTGTCCAGACCTCTATGGTGAGGATCAGCTTGTGGGTTCACCTGCCTTTTGCCGTGTTATCCCACCTGGCTTGCCACAATACTACAGAGCTTGTCCTTTCGTCTCGTTTTACCCTCCTGATAACGCTAGCTTCTTGACGATTTGCGGTTCGCTTAAGGTAAACCCTTTGCATATCGTTGGCGAGAATCTCGATAGGGATCACGCCGTCTATAACACAGTCTGCTTCGGCCGAAATTGTTCGGAAACCTCTTATAGTTCTGATTGCGGAGTGCCTGTATGCAAACGAGAGCTTACTTCTTGTTTCCTTCGTGCCCCCGCCCAGACCGGGGCAGTGTATAGAAGGATTGAGCTTACCACTCTGGATAGCAGGATCCACCTGGCGTATTCAGGCCCTCCGATGTTTGGCAGCATACTGGAAATCGCTGTCTGCATCTGTGACGCCTTTTTACCTGGATACTCGACATGAGTTTTGAAGTTCAGCCTATTGTCGAGCATTTCTCCTAATGCCTCTTTAGACCTGATTGTCTAGTTGCCAACCTGGAAATTTGCGTATTCTATGGTCTTTCGGTTGGTTATTAGGCAGCTTTGGTCTTGTGGTCAGCTAACTTTAGGCCGGCAGACTCTAGCCAATTTTTGATCTTGGCGACTGCTTCATCCGTTGCAGGCTATATCTCGTGGATGTGTTTAACTACAGTAACCACGGCGATATCGTCAGCAAAGCGGATCACCTTAACTCCTTCATGACTATCTTTAGCAGCTTGTATGGTGTACCTATTATGGTCAGGGATCTCCTAATGCATGACCAGTTTGTCGCTTTGAAAACATCTTTAACGTCGAGCGTTACTACTGCGCAGTATTTCTTAGTGCCTCTTAGCCATCTGCTCCCAAGTATTGCTTCAGCTGCTGTATCTACTACCGCCTTTATGTCATCGACGGTAGAACGCGATTTTCTGAAACCATACTGGTCATCTGACAGAGCTCCTCTATCCCCTGCCATCGCGATCAGTCTGCCGTATATGATACGTTCTAGGATCTTTCCCATAGTATCTAGCAGGCATACTGGCCGATACGACGAACGTTCTCCGGGTGGCTTGTTTCCTTTGGGTAGGAAAACCGGATGTTAAAGTTTCTATGGTTCAGGGAAAAACCCCTCCTTTCCATCGTTGCTATAAATATGTCCGGTCTCTTTTGGGCTGCCGCTTTGACCGCCATATATTTGGGATGCCTTCAAATCCAGGCGCTTTGTTGTCGCTTATCTTCTTCCATGCTTCGTGCAGTTCATCCAGCGTGATTGTAGGGATGAGTTCCGTACTGGTCACCCTGGTGATGGTGCACATAGTAGGAGTGGGAGTCTATGGGGGAATAAATGCTCCACTATTGTCCTCAGAATTGTTGGGCAGGATATTTGTGGCGACCTGCTGCCCTTCAGCTTCTTCATCACTATCCTATATGGTTAAATCTGCTTTGTCACAGAGTCGTCTGAAGCATCTTGCTTTGCTCTCTTTGATGGCCCTTTCAAGGTTGTGTCTCGCCAGGTCCTTATCAGTTTTATTTTGTTTCCAGAAAAGTTTGCCATCGACTAAGTATTCATACTACGGCAGATCTAGCAGAAAATCCAGAAATTTCGATAGTCACCATCTCCTCATCAATTTCAAAGTTGTGCGCTAACTGTTGTGTAAAACGTAAAGTTATAGCTTGCGCTCATGCGCAGTACAGCAGAGGTCCAAAAATACATAAGTACCTGTTGTTCTACTTTAAAATAATCATACCACTTCAAGGATATGATGGGCGAAGTGATATTGTTTATTAGCGCACCAAAGGCCATGCGTTTAAGCGATAAGACAAAGGATTAAAAGACAAAGAACGGACCCATTGCAAACAATAATTTTGGTTGTTGCTGAGGTTATTTGTAAAGCTCCTCGATTCCTGGATCGACTATTATTTGACGAACAAAGCAGCCATAGCAGAAACATTGTATACTTTAGCAATACCTAGTACATGGTTAATTGCTCTAGCTAACGCTGGAGTTCTGCGAAAGCAGTGAGTAAGAGATTCCTTCTCATTCCTATGCATGGAACTGCAATGTGTATTGTAGGAGATACCATACTTACCAACTAGTGACCAATACTAATAGCGATAATATGTATGTATGATATCAGTACAAGTCTTGTTAAGGAGTTGGTTTGCATTGACCCTGTCATAGGCGGGTAATATCTTTCTAGATATCCTGTAACTTAGTAATTTACTCCAGCTGAAATCGATCTTTAATAAATAGGGCGCAAATATCTTTCTTTTAACCGCTCCCATCGAAACGTGAACTCTATCTGCAGACTTTCCCGTAAGCCTTGAAGATTGCCAGCAGTTCTGCCTGGAAGACACTGGTAGAGTCCGGCGGCCAAAAGGACTTGGATGTATTCAAGCTACAATTAACCTGTAGTCTATCTTTGAGCTATCGGATATAATTGCTGTCGAAACCTTTCATCATCCGACCGCTCTCCCATTTCGCTCTAATAGCGAATCTTTCACAGTTAAATCTTTCCTGGAGTATGACCCCGAGGTCCTGAGGCTTGGTATGCAACCTCTAAGACACTTCAAGCACTGACAATAAAAGCTAATATTACGAGTAAATCTAACTTTTAACGGTTTTTTGATGGGCAGGAAAAAGTATTTGAATAATTTAAACTTGGCTTCAGTTGTTAGATAAAGGCCTTGAGTAGTAACTTTCTTGAAGGGTTCAAGGGTTGTTAGATAGGTTTGCTTCTTTTACCAAACTCGAGAACATTGGATGCAAGACCATAATTACGTGCAATGTGGGCAAACACAATAGGCGTATTTGTGGTATCGGAGAGACAAGGTTGTGCAAAAGTAATGACCCTATGTGAACTGTATGATTTTTGCAAATGGCATCTCCTGTCATCGTGATATTGACAGTTGTGTAGGAAAAAGATGAGAAAAACACGACGATGAACAATGGAGCGCTATATTCGTGGGAGAATTGTGTCGATTTTTTGCGGAATAATTTATCAGTGATAAGAACAGAGCATAAATTTCGTCGAAGATTTTCCCACCCTTCGACACCGACTGTTAACACAATTCGTCCACAAGCCGCAGCAAGGGCTGGCAGACCAAGAAGAGGCCGTATGGCCGAGAATATTGATGCTGTGCGCGAGAATATGGAAGAGTGTCCAGAAATATCAAGGAGACGACGGGCATGGTATTTTGCTGAAAGACTTGAAGATGTTTCCGTATAAAACTCAGATGGTGCATCAGCTGCTGTCCGCAGACCACTAAACTCGTCTGAAATACAGCCAACTCATCATAAGCCAACCATGAAGTGGATGATTTGTCTTCAAAATTAATGAGTGATGAAGCACATTTCCATCTCTCCGAACATGTCAACAAGGAGAATACTAACTTTTGGGTCACAGAAAACCCTCGTATTATTCAAGAATCGTCTTTTCATCCACTGAAAGTTATTTCGTGATGCGGCATCTGTACTGAAAACGTGATTGGGTCCTACTTTTTCCGAGAGCCTGGCAACGCGAAAACTGTCACTGACGAGTGCTACAGAACCATGTTACGAGACTTTTTCATACCCGAATAGGATGAATTGGGGTTGGAGCACATGTGGTTTCAACAAGACGGTGCCACTGCACGTGGGTTCCTGTCTACCACCTCTGTGTGCATCAGCCGTCCCTCTGGGGTGAGACACAATGGATACTATTTCAAGCTGTGTTATCTTCCGCTTTGACGATTTGCGTTGTATACTATATATGTAAATATTGGATTCACACAAAAGGAAATTTAGGTAAACGTAATATAATTTATGTATGATAGCGAACAATTTTCCACTACGAATCGGGATCCCCTGCCTTTGTTATTTGCCTGATTTCAGCGTACCCGCCCGGAGAGTATGTCGGTACACCCAGTGGGACAACGCAGCAGAGGAATACCCGACCATAGGTGGAGCCCACAGTTGGAAAGGGATCTCAGCCAACTTGTCGTGTGAAACTGCGGGTAGCTATCCAAGGATCCAACTAACCGTTGGCTGAGGCTGGCATGGAAATCGGTTAGTTACAGCATTTCAATTCATAAGTCAGAGATGTATGGCAGATCAGGTAGATTTATATTTAGAGATGACGATGTTGATTGATGCAACCCATACTCAATCCATATAACTACATACTCGTAGGTATATAATAATTATAATTTGCAAATAGTCTAGTTTTCAAGTTTTATAGGACTGATTACCTTTCTCTTAGACGCTGGTTGATAAATTATGTTAATCTTCTTCCTTGAGAATCAGACGTTAGAGTTAAATTTATTATTACGCTCCAAGCAATTAAGCATCGTATAAATGATTTAATATATCGGTACATTCAGTGCTTGTTTATCACAGCGAATCAATCCGCAGGGCATGAATTCTCTTTATTTTATATTTACAGACAATGAGCACAATCAAGCTGTAAATTAATGCTCATGCAGATTTCTGTTGCCTTAGGATTCTGTATAAATATTAGCTGTAAGTGATTATATCCAGACACCTTGTTGCACAGGATATTTGTGTATTGATTTATAATCTAAAGTCATAAAATATGCACAAGATCTAGTTTTAATAGCCGAACTAAGCCATAAAATGCCTACCAACGAGCATAGATACATTTTCTCCGCATACCTAACAGTACACAAGGTGGAGCTCGAGAGGTTAACACTTTTCATGTCTCTAAGCCGTTTATTCACGTACATAGTATACGTATAACATATCAATTTTGTTATGTGGTTTAGCTGCAATTTAATATCTCTCAGATAAGTACATTCATCCCAGCAGCAATCAGAACTGACAACAAGTTAAACGTATGTTGACAGGCGCCAATACCAGTCAGAGCCCCTAGGCGATGATCAATTACTTGCGGTCATTCTTACTTACACCTTTAGCAAGTGGAAAAAAAAACTACAGGGCTATTCATTTTGTGCTTATTTTAAATTTAAATAAAATATAATGTATTAAAGATTTCAATGGAATTTGTTTTAAATTGTGTTTAAATGGAATACAACATCAGTTAAATGGCCGCCACGGGAGATTTGCAAAGTTCAAGGTAATTTTCGATGACTTTTCGGCCCATTTCTGGCTGTATTACGGCCATAACTTCACTAATGTTGGTTTTTAAGTACTCCAAAGTATGGGGATTGTCTGCGTAGATACGATCTTTAGCATAGTCACAAAAGGGTCAGATTATAAACGGCCGGGGAATTTTTCGTGCAATAGAGCCAAATTTGCCTGTGTTGTGTGGCACTTAGCTCTGTCCTGTTGGACACGCACGTCGCTCACATCAATGTCTTCAATACCACGTCAAAAAAAAGTTGGTTATCATTTGACTATAGCACAGAGAATTCACCGTAACAGTGGCGCATTCGTCATTTCCCAAAAAAATATGGCGGTGCAATGAAATAAAGTCTTATGCAAAAAGCTCCAAAACGTAATTTTGGACTTTATTGCACTTTTGAAATTGCAATAAAATCCATATTGGCCCGATCACGCCGTCGGTCCAGGAGAACCATCAGCCCCCAGGAGAACCATCATCCTATCGCCCAATATGCCTATTAGACACCATGGGAAAGATCCTCGAGAAGATAATCTATAATAGATTACTCTCAGTAGTAGAAGAGAAAGGAGCCCTCTCAGATCACCAATTTGGCTTCAGAAGAGCACGATCTATTGTTGATGCCATAAGAGCGGTAGTCGATATCGCCAAAGGTGCCATCGAAGGAGAAAGATGGCTCTACGGCACAAAGGAGTATTGTGCAGTAGTAACGCTGGACATTAAAAACGCATTTAACTCTGCGAACTGGTCGTTTATTAGAAGGTCACTTGCCAGGATGGGTACCCCATATTACCTGCTACGGATAGTGACGAACTACTTCAACAACAGGAAGCTGAGGTACAATACCGATGAAGGCGTAAAATACTACAACGTAACTGCGGGAGTTCCACAGGGATCGGTTTTAGGGCCACTATTGTGGAACATCATGTACGACGGAGTACTACGATTAGCATTACCTGGGGGAGTAACGATAATTGGATTCGCCGATGACATTGCAGTCGTGACAGTAGCTAAACAGATCCGTGCAGTAGAATCAGCTACAAATGAAGCAATTGCCGGGATAAAAGATTGGCTAGTTTCTGCCGGACTAGAACTAGCTGACCATAAAACAGAAGCTGTTCTTATAACCAGCCGGAAAACTGTCGAATTTGCCAACTTTCAGGTTGGTAACCAAACCATCAGGTCGAAAGAGGCAGTTAAATACCTTGGAGTAATGCTGGACAACAGGCTACGGTTTAAAACGCATGTTGATTTTGTTACCAAAAAAGCATCGCAAATGCAGGGAGCTCTCTCGCGTATCATGCCTAACATCGGTGGACCTGGATACGCTAGAAGGATTCTACTCTCTAGAGTTATCACCTCAGTTCTGTTATATGCCGCCCCTGTCTGGGCGGAGGCACTGAGGACGAAGGAGACCAAAAGGAAACTATCGTCATCATACAGACTCTGTGCGTTACGGACAATCAGCGGCTTTCGAACCATCTCTGACGAAGCTGCATTTGTCATAGCTGGAATGGTCCCCATCGATATTCTCGCAGATGAAATGCTGAGGATATATAACAGAAGAGCATTGAGTCATCACGACGCCACTGGTATCAAGGTGATAAAAATTGAAGAAAGGGCAGCGTCAGCAGCTATGTGGCAAGCTCGTTGGGCTAATACAACAAAAGGCAGATGGACATACAAACTTATACCGACAATCCAAGATTGGATAAGTCGAAAGCATGGAGACTGCAACTACCATCTAACGCAGTTCCTGTCTGGCCACGGTGGCTACCGCAAATATCTACACCGATTCGGACATGACAACTCACCATCCTGCCCGGAATGCCCAGGTGAAGATGAGGATACGGAGCACGCAGTGTTTTACTGCACACGTTTCACGGCATGGAGAATTACTCTGCCAAGTCCGCAATTACTCCTCGACCACATGTTACGGTTGGAAGAAAATTGGATGGCAATATGTTCTTTCGTAACAACTCTACAAAAAGAGTTGCGGAGAATAGAAACCTAAGAAGAGCAGCAGAAGCAACAGAAGCATCAGAAGCAGCAATACAAGAAGCATAGCATGAATTGCTAACCAGCCCCGCGAAGTAATACCTAACGGCAGTCCCGCGGGGAGAGTGGTTGAAGTGTGTAGGGTGTGTGTTTAGTACGTAGTCGTATTCCTGGCATCGAGTACTCAGGTTTGCGAATCGTGCATGCTAGTAGCACTCGGGCTATTAGTATCTATGAAGATTACAATCCCTGGCGCAATCCAAAAAAAAAAAAAAAAACGCCGTCGGTCCACAGAGCGCATCAAACTGCTATCCGTGGTAGATGAAATGGCCTCTCAACGATTACATTTGGATGTAAAGAACCACAAATTCTGCAACTTTGTTTATTTACGTAGCCGCTGAGCGAAAAATGGGCCTCATCGTTGAGTTCGATCGGCGTATACAGATTTAACAGAACTGTTATTTTTATAGTAACAATTTTAACGGTTAAACGCTTCATATTGTAAAATGCCAAGGAAATAATTAAGTACATGTCACTGTGGATGACAGATGCATTTGACAGGTGCCATGTGGCAGGATGTGAAATTCCAAAATGCCATCAGCCGGCGTTTTAGTAGTTGTCTCCTGGATGTCCGAAATAGGCGAGGAGCAGATGTGGGGAGAGTACGAGATCACCATCTTATGATAGGTACTCTCCAACTACGCACTGTTGCAGTTCAAAGATCCCATGACAACATAAGAATGCCCAGGTTCAGAGGCTAAGTGATCCTTCAGTGCGTGGAAGTAATCAGAAGTTCACTGCCCGCAACCATCCAAAATATTGGTGTGCTGTGAAAAAAGTTTTTACATCTGGTGCTGAAAGAATTGTCGGTCGATCATAGGGAAGATATATGGCATGGCTTTTCGAGGATACCTGGAGACGGATCGACGAAAGAAAACAGCTGAAAGTTCACATTGCAGCTACTTCAACAACAGGCAGGAGCGAGTTAGAGATGAGAGAAGTTCAGCGTAGCGTGCGACGTGACAAGCGAAACTACATCGACGTGCTGTCTAAAGAAGTAGAAGAAGCTGCAAGCAGGACCGCCTACAGAGTCACTAATAAACTGACAGGTGGTCTCAATTCCAGCCAACACCCAGTGAAAAGCCTAGATAGTTCTTTGCTCATTTCAGGTGAGGACTAGCTCAAGAGATGGAAGAAGCGTTTTGCAGTGTTTTACAGTTTACAGTTTTGAACCGTGTATTCGGTAGCTCCCAAATCAGACCGTGGTGCCCGAGGTAAGAAGTGCCCGAAGACGCACCACTATGTAAGGATGAGATTACTACTGTGACCAAAGCACTGCCAAGTATTCCCGCGAAGATTTTACGAGCAGCGCCAAACAACATCGGCTGAGTTGCTGCTCCCATTTATGGAGAGAGCTTGGGAAGCTGAGAGATTTCCTGATGAGTGGAAGGAGGAAATGATCCTCAAGCTTCCTAACAAAGCAAATTTAATGCAGTGCGGAAATTTGAGGGGTATCTGTCTGATGCCTGCTGTAGCTAAGATAATAGCTAAAATCTCCTGTGTAGACCACATTTACACCCTGCGGATCATCATCAAGCAGTGCGTTGAATATAGATCGCCACTTCACCTGTTGTCCATCGATTTTGAGAAGGCGTTCGATAGTGTCAACAGGGAGCCTTACGCAGGAGAAGTATTTCCTTGGAACAAACTCATCAGCTCACATATGCATTGCTGGACAACCAGTAGAGGATTTCCAGTATCTTGGAAGTGTTGTCTCCTCCGATGGTGGAACCGAACTGAATATAGCCAACAGGATCGCAAAATCAAATTCTGCGTTCGGGATATTATACAAAATATGAGAAAGCAATGTAATCATTTTGAACATCAAGCTAAGACTGTCCCGCTTCAACGTTATATCCGTGCTGTTATATGCATGTAGCACGTGGAGATTGATCATTACTGTAACGAAAAAGCTGCAAACGTTTGTTAACAGGTGCTTGCGCAACATCTTAAAGATTTTCTAGCCCAACCGTATCTCTAACGAGCACCTCTATCAGAGGTCAGGAACCAATAGTCACAACCATCCAACGACAGACGTGGCACACGTTCCGAAAGGGTGATAATTCCATAGCTAACCATGCTATGAAATAGAACCCTTTAACTCAGAAGAAGGAGACACAGAAGTGGTTGACCTGGAGAATCGCAATAGAATATTAGAAGCACAAATTGATATTTTTTTTACAAAAAAGCACTAAGTCCAACACTGTGCTAAGGTTTACGAGGAAGTCACTGCTTAGGTGACATAATATTATATGTTACAGTGTTTTTTTCATTCGTTTCATTTTGGGGATCTGCATTGCGATTGATCAGGAAAACAACTGACTGCAAAAAACATGCCTTGGGCCAGTAACAATCAAGTTCGTGATGAAATGCTTGTTTTACCTCCTAGTGGTAGTCCCCGGGCAACTAAAGGTACAAACCCATATACGTGTATGCCGAAATTGAAAGTGCTGGTTGTCTGAGACCTTCATATTAGACTAGGTAACGTTGATTGGCCAGCAACCTGCGTTACAGAAAATTGCCTGTTACAGAAACCGACATTACGCCTCGCATAAGGAACGATCACATGTTAACGACATTTGGCTGTTGAACCCGGACAAAAATAGGATTCTAGAATGTGCAGACGCTTCTCGACTCGGGAAGCGAAGGGTCTCACAATATCAGATTCCTTCAACTGGAAAAGAATTCATGGAATATACGAGTAGACTGTAGAAGTGGTCGAGTACCAGTCCCAGGAATACATGCAGTCCGTTGTTTAATATAAGAGCAACGGCTGTAAAATAATGTTCTTACCTCTGAAGCAGAAACTATTATTGGCAGGGAGAAGATAAACCTACATACTACGAGTACATCCACCTAGCTCTCCCCAGATACTCGTAATTAGAGAAGGATAGAACAATGTAAAGAAGCTATTAAACTCTCACTGCAGTCACTTCAGTAGTACAGAGAAGCGACCTCGAGTCTAATATCGTTTTTTTTTATAATTACTAATTTAGGACACGGGCGATTTTGTGGAAAGGGGAAGAGACAGAGAGAAAGCAGGTTGGTGTAGTTGGTTTGAAACTCAGGTGGTATTAAGTTTCAGTGAACTCCAAGGGTGGCGTCCAGACAACTGGAGAGTATTTTTGTTTTGCTGTTATTGTCGTCCTCCTGATGTCGTCATTGCGATCAAGTTGCATTTTAGCCATATGACCACCCTACTGTCAGTGTTATGCCTTCGCTGTTGAAAGTTCGTCAACATTTACACGAACGATCTCATAGGATCACTGCCATAGCGTACGCAGACGATTTGATCGCGTACAGATCAGGACCAAAAGTCGAGGACATTGCACTGCTCTTGCAACATGACTTCGATAAGATTCAGCGATATTGCGATGACTGGAAGTTGAAGATCAACTTCCGGAAATCGGACACCATTCTTTTTAGGACGCGCGACATTGTCACGAGAAAGTGCGCTTTATCGGCTTTATTCCCCCAGAGGCGTTTCTTTATCTTGATGAAAAGGGTCTGATCCAGGACAGATTGGCCGTGCCGCTAATTTTCCACGCCGGTCGGACAGCTGCGGATAGGCGACACAACTACGACAGAGACGTTGCAATGTGAAGCGTCTCCGGTTTAGTAAGGCGGTATCGAATCGCGACATAGAGGGACGTACAACGTCAGTACGGACATATCTGGTGGCTAGCCGAAAGAGAGGAAACTCCTTCGTCGTTTCCCCCTAATCCAGGTTAGCCTGTTTCATGTTTAAGGTTGGCTGTTTTATATTCATGGCCGACTTACATAGTTTAAGTTTAGGTATTTTAGATAGGTAGGTAAAAATAAAAAACATAAAGAAAAATCACAGCAAAAAAACAAAAAAAAAGCTCAAAAAAAAAAATAGAAAACAAAAAAATAAATTACATATCGATTTACGTAAGGTAGAGTAAGATAGATTAAGGTAGAATAAGGTAGTTTAAGATTTATTTTAAGGTAGTTTTGTAAGTTTTATATATAAGAACAAAGAAAAAAAAATAAGTTCAGTTACTAGGTTTTTTAATTCTATTAAACAAATTTTTTCTTTGACAAAGGCTTCGCAATTGATCGACTTCTTTTATTTATTTCATGCGAAGTAAATAGATGATTCTTGACATCAGGATTCGAATCGTGAACCTGCAGCGTGACAAGCGATGATGTTACCTAGTGTCACCATGGCCACCGTATTGCAGCATGCGTCGTGACAAGCGTAATTACACCAAAAAAGCAAAGAGCGGATGCAATAGTATGACCGTTTGAGGAATTATTAAAGAACTGCGTTCAGAGTATTCAAAGGCAAAAAGTCAGTAGAACTTAACGGATCTTTTAATATCTTTTGGACAATTTGACAAGATACTGAAAATTTGATACCTACAGGTTGGGTATCAATTTAAATCATAATAATTATTTTATTTTTTTAGGATGTATCGTTTTCGAGATATTCAGCCTTAAAACGAAATAAATTGAAATAATCATACTTTAAAACGACGTCCATTACCTTCAGGATAAAGAAATGGGCATCAATCTGTCGACTGTAATAATATTTTTCTTACGAATAGCATGCATCATTTATAAGCTATTCACTGTGAACACAATTTTTTTGTCTATTGCTAATTTTCAATTTTTGAAAATTTTTAATATTCGGCACCCATCTTGTAGATAATTTCAAACGTAAAGTCGGTCATTTTGGTTTCGTATCCTTAATGTGCGAAACTTTTGAAAAATTTGTTAAATATCTTGTAGAGAATTTCAAAATGTTGGACTGATAATTTTTTTCGTAGGACTCACCATTTTTGAGAACTTTGTATATATTTTAAATGTCAACTAACAAAAATTGTTATCAACGCCGCACATACGAGTATCATAAACAAATTTCGCTATGACAGAGAAAAGCCCTGTATATAGCAAAAGTTTGAAAAAAAAACTGTTTTTTTTTCCCATTGCTCAACTGAATAACATTATGGGAATTGTGCTTTCATCACATTTTTTTTGTGCACAATTCCTTTGTATATTAAAGCAACTTAGCTATGCAATACACATGTTGACAGGCACACACACACTCCATGTGTGTAAAAAAACCTTAAGCTGAGATGGGCACGTGCCATTTTACATATTTCAGAGAAGTAGTGGAAGGATGTTTCGCAATTTTGTTTTTGTACTTTCTAGTAACAATGCAACAAAGTCTTTGTTGTCAACATGTTGCAAATGAAAATAAATACTATGTAGAAGAGTGTTTTCAAAATGTTAAGAATTCACAAATTTAAAATTTACGTGAAATTTTTTGAAATGAGATTGGGAGTTAATGTGATTCTATGGACCTGCATTAATAATATTAAGTTGCAGGAGTACTCAAAGGTCTTAACATACACAAATCCATTGGTCCAGATGATATCTTCCCCATAGTTCTAAAGAGGAGTTCTTCCACTCTGGCAAAACCTCTGTGCAATCTTTTGTGTCTATTGTACTCTTCAGAGCGAATCTTCCTCCCTATCCAATTACCCATCCATTGTACTTACGTCCCTTCTTTCGAAGGTCATGGAAACGCTGATAAATCATCAGCTTATGAAATATTTTGATTCACGAAAACTCCTCAATGACCGGCAGTATGGTTTTCGTAGCAACAGGTTCACTGATAATCTCTCCATCACTTCACTAAGTTGGTTGCGTCTGACATTTCAAAGGCAGTTGACAGAGTTTGGCATCAGGCTCTTTTGTCAAAAATGCGTGTATATAGCGTCGATGAGTCTTTTCTTAATGGATTAGAAAATACCATTCGGGGCGTTCAATACAAGTTGCCTTGGACGGCTTTAAGTCTGCAATACATCATATAATTGCTGGTGTTTTCCAAGCCTCTGTTTTGTCTCCGACTCTCTTTCTTATTTTTTATAAATGTTCTCTTGTCTGCAACTTCTAATCCATTTCTTCGCTGATGACAGTACCCTCAATTTTTCATATTCGTTCCCTAACTCACGTCGTTGCTCTTTGGTCGTAGAGCAAGGACGCTATCCGACATAAAGGGTGGTTAAATTTTAAGGGCCGATGTTGAATGTGAACCACACCTAAACGTCAAGTTTTTTTCTGCATTTCATTTGACATTTCTCAATTTCAGACTAACTCAATTTGAACCATGGAAAGATACACAATCGAGCAACGCGTTAAAGTTATTTAGGCTTATTGTGAAAATGGGCGTTCAAATCAAAATGCATATCGTGCATTTCGTGATTCTTTCGGTCAATTTAATCGTCCAAATGTGCGTACAATCGGAAAAATCGTGCAAAAATTTGTGCAAACCGGGTCTGTAGGAGATGTGAAAACACCAGTGCATGCTCGTACAGCTCGTACTGCAGAAACAATTGCACCTCTCACGCTCGTCGTTGATGAACATTATGCATAAAGACTTGCATTTACGCTCTTACAAGGTGCAATTGACTCAAGAACTAAAGCCTCTTGACCATTTCAAGCGTCGTCAATGGTCACAATGTTGGCAAGAAATGGCAACAGTGGATGAACAATTTTCGAAGAAAACCATCTTCAGTGATGAGGCACATTTTCACCTCAGTGGATTCGTCAATAAGCAGAATTGCCGCATTTGGGCGAATGATAATCCAAGAGTGATTGTCGAAAAACCAATGCACCCACAAAGAGTGACTGTTTGGTGCGGTTTATGGGCTGGCGGCATCATCGGGCCATATTTTTTCCAAAAATGACCCCGGTCAGGCAGTTACTGTGAATGGTGTTCGCTATCGTGAGATGATAACGAACTTTTTATGGCCCGAATTGGAAGATATGGATGTGGACGATATATGGTTTCAACAGGATGGTGCCACTTGCCACACAGCTAACGAAACAATGGCTCTTTTGCGCGACAAATTCAATGGCCGTGTTATCTCACGTGGTGACGATGTCAATTGGCCGCCAAGATCATGTGATTTGACACCGTTGGACTTCTTTCTTTGGGGTTATTTGAAAGAAAAGGTGTACGTCGATAAGCCAGCAGCAATTCAAGAGCTAAAGGATGAGATAATTCGGCACATTAACGGCATAGAACTTCAATTATGCCTCAGCGTCATCGAAATCGTCATCGATTTGGACCATCGGATGGAGGTGTGCCGCCGAGGTCGCGGCGGCCATTTGGCCGATATTTTGTTCCATACATAATTGAACCATACCAATATTATCATAATAAAAAGAAATGACAGTAATTTCCTAAATAATTTTTTTATTCAAAATCAACATCGGCCCTTAAAACTTAACCACCCTTTAGTATAATCAAATGGTGTTCAACCAACAACTTGCATCGGTGAAATAAAAAGATTTGCGTAGTAATTAATCGTCACATATTCGAGGTTGCCAAAAATGCTGGAAAATGTCTAGAATTCCTTAAACAGTGCAAGAAATATTTTGTCCCGTCTGATTTGGCCTCAATTTATAAGACATTCGTCTGCTCATAACTGGAATATAACGCCCACATCTGGTCTGGTGCACCCAAAACCGTTCTGCACATTCTAGACAGGGTACAGAACCACGCTTTAAAACTTATAGGTGATAGAGTCATTGTGAACTCCATGCATTCACTTGGACATCGTCGAAATGTGTCGTGTCTTTCCCTATTTTATCCTTATTAGCGATTAGTGAAGCTGAAAATGAAAACTACTGAAACCCAACTTAAGCTAAGCTAAAATCCAACTCTGAAATCCAATTCTTTGGCTTACAAATTTATTGAGCGATTTGCTGCAAAAATTTCTAACGACGTACTCGTACATATTTAATATGTCTTTTGTTTGACAACAATTTGAATGTTAATTGCAGTACAAGCCATCTGCATCGAAAATCGTATCACTACAAGATGCAGTTCAAGATACCCTTCACTTCCAGAGCAGATGCAGGGTAATATACAAGGTCAAGACGTATCAACATCGAAACAAGCGATTAAAATGTTAAACACATAAACTTACTTAAGTTAACACTACCGAAGAATTTGCTAGTTGGTGCCTAGTATTGCACATAAAAGTCAGTTAACCAAACAAGTTTAATTAGGACGTTCTCTTCAGCGCACCCGATATTCAATTAACACTTCGGGCAGACACATCTGCGCGCAGACCAAGAGTGCTAAAATAATTATTTTACTTTAAGAGTTTACATCCAAGCCGAACACTGACAAGATACTCTCAAGAAAGGATCATGTTAATAAGTTCAGCTAATAATGAAATATGTACTATTAAGGTTTGCCTGTAAACGTTGCAATTTACAAGTTGTTCGGTAAATGTTCTCACTTCGGATGCGCTTTTAAGATGAATGACCTCAAAGAACTGGTACATGGCCTGCTTTCTGATTGCTAAATAATTCGCGGAATTTAATTTCACTGATTAACTCATGTGTCGGGTTTATTTGTGTAACAAAAGAGTTCCGAAATGGAAAAAAAAAATGAACAGCAAATAAAAGAAATCCTGGAAATCGTGAATTGCATAATAAACGTGTTGATAATTTTGGACTCGAAAGAGGTCAGGCAGAACAGTGGTCGAGTGTTGAATGCAGGTGGTCCTAAGTAGGTAATTTGGTAAATTAAGAAGATTTCGTTCTTGAAACATGAATCTTCGAAAGGTTAATGGACTTCTGAAGTGAAAAACCGCATTAAATCTGGCTTAAGCGTGGTGTAGGGTTAATGTCTGTTTTGGGTGACAATCAAATTTATTGGGAAATTACTTTTATGAAGGAATAAAAGCGCAACAAAAATATAAACCCCAAGGATTCAATCTAACTGCAAAATTATTTATTGCAGGCGTATGCTTCGCTTTGTTTGTTTTTCGGTTCACCGAAAGTAGATTATTTCGATTTCGATTTTGCCGCACAAGTTTGAATTCAAATTACACCACGCCTTTGAATTCTTAAGGGAGGACATATTCGATAAAACTATCGAAAAGCACAACCTGCTCTACATCACTTCCGGTACCAAGCTCACGGTGATCGATTTTGCAGTGGGGCGAAACAAGGTCTGTATTTTAATGTGCAGCACGCAACCTGAAAAAAAAGAACAACCATATGAGCCATTTTGCGATCAATGGGAGACACTCTGTGAGTGTACTCCATGTTTGAACTTTTCTCACAGCGAAGATATTCGTACGTTTACCAATAACCGCCGATGCGCATTCCCCACAGCCATCATCCTGAGAAAGTTGAACGTACCGGTGACAACGGTGTAGTATGTACATAGTGTGTTTGCTTGTGATTCGAACTGTGCAGGTTCGAGTCCGAACGGGGAACAGCAACCAACAGCCACCAAGCATAAAAGAGAAACGAATAAATTTAAGTTTCTCACTTTTATAATAGCAGAAATAAAATACATCAATGTCAGAACCCAAAAGGTCGAAGTGCAAAAGTAAGATCCTTCGCGCACAAGAGATATGGGGTCTCAGACTACAGGCGAAACAGAACTAAATGTACTGAACTATTAACTGAGTTCGGTAGAGAGGTTTTTTTTGATGACTACAAGGTTCACAAGCGACTGTAGTGTCGTCTAGTATTTAAAAAGATGGCATATTTTACGAAAATTAATTGAAATAGTTGGTTAGAAAGAGGAAGTCAGTTCACGCTTGTATAAATACGTAACTCAGGCAAATTCTCCGGGCCCCTATGATTAAACCATTTCAGTGATACGTTAATACATACTAAGTTGTAATACGAGTCTTAATTGACATTTACATTTCTATCGGTTGAATCTCTTACATTTGCATGCAAATTCATTTAATCCTTGTTAAACACGTTTACCAGCATCGGGTACCCTTCATCGTGATTTAATTATTCTGTCGCTCAAAAGAATTGCGTACCAATCTGGAATGCCAGTCGCACGAAAAGTATACATACTCGTAGATTGTTAATAGTAATTGAAGATACCAACTTACATATGTACATATGTCCATGAAGATGTGGTAGATAAAAATTAGATATACACGTAAAACGAGGAATCACTGATTGTCAGTAGCGTAGGTATTATTTGCCAATCGACTGTCGATTGTAACTATAATACTAGTCCTGAAAAGGAAATTGGCAATTATATGTTGGTAGTCCATGTATGCATAGGTTTATGATGCAACTTTTATTTGCTGAAAAGTGTATGTACGAGTATGTATAACTATAAAATGTACGAGGGCAAGGTGAAAAGTTTCTAGGACTGACGCAGGGATATCTTTCCAATCAGCAAAAATTTATATTTCCTGCCTGGCTGCACTTCTCATTAGTTCGTATGACAAGTTTCAACTCTCAAGTAGTTTCTTTACACGAATTTTTGCAGTAGACGTGTTTTGCGTGTTTTTCGTTAAAATGGATAAACTTGAAAATAGTGCGGTGATAAAATTCTTCGTTTTGGTTAACCCCTAAGGAGATTCATCCAAAGTTGACAAAAGGTTACGGGGACTCTGCTCCTTCCATGTCAACCGTTAGAAAGTGGGCAGCTGAATTTAAACGTGGTCGCACGTCCCTCGAAGATGACCCACGTGAAGGACGGCCAAAAACCGCAACCACACCCGAAAGCATCGAAAAAGTGCATGATATCGTGTTGGACGATAGGCGAGTGAAGGTGAGTGAGATAGCTGAGGCTGTGTGTATATCGGAAGAGAGGGTGCGAAACATCTTGCACAAAAACTTAAAGATGCGAAAGCTCTGCGCAAGATAGGAAGATGGGTGCCGCATTTGCTGAATGCCGATCAAAAGCAAATGCGCAAACGATTTTCGCGGCAATCTTTGGACCGATTCAATGGTCTCCGATTTTGTGTGGCGATTTGTCACCATGGATAAGACATGGATCCACCATTACACCCCAGAAATGAAACAGCAGTCCAAGCAGTGGGTGGAAGCCTGTGGTTCAGCGTCAAAGAAAGCGAAGTCGATCCCATCTGCCGGAAAGGTCATGGCCAGTGTGTTTTGGGATGTGAAAGGGATCCTGTTATTTGATTACCTTGAGAAAGGCAGAACAATTACAGGCGAATATTACTCCAACCTTCTTGACCAGCTGGATGCCAAAATTCGCAAGAAGAGACCTGGCTTGAAGAAGAAAAAAATCATCTTTCACCAGGACAATGCACCTGTACACAAATGTGCGTTGGCGATGGGAAAACTACGGGATTTGGGGTACGATTTGCTCGGCCATCCCCCCTCTTCACCTGATTTGGCACCCTCAGACTTCCATCTGTTCCCAAACTTGAAGAAATTTGTTTCTGGGAAGCGCTTCGCATCCAATGCAGAAGTTGAGAGGGCCGTAGTTTTTTTTTTTTTATAATTTGCACATGTTAAAGGGGATATGAATACCCTTATACAAATTTTTGTGGAAAGGGGAAGAGACAGAAAGAAAGACAGAGTGGTGTAGTTTGAAACTCAGGTGGTATTAAGTTTTCTGTAAACTCCAAGGGTAGCTGCCCAGATAGCTGGGGAGTATTTTGTTTGTTTTCGCTATTATTGTCGTTGCTTATGATTGACAGTATTTTTTTCCGTCCTCCTGATGTCATCATCACGATCAAGTTGCATTTTCGGCCATATGACCACTCTACTGCCAGTGTTATGCCTTCACAGTAGAGTTGACTTAGCTTTTGCAAGTGATCGACTTTTTTATTTATTTCATTCGAAGTAAATAGATGATTCTTGACGTCAGGATTCGAACCTTGAATCAACTGCGTGACAAGCGATGATGTTACCACTACACCGCGGCCACCCTGAATTTTGAATATTTTTACAGCCTTCCAGACTCTCACTTCCGAGAAGGAATACTGATGTTGGAGAAACGCTGGACCTAATGTGTTTAAGTCAAGGGAGATTATGTAGAAAAATAAAATCATTTTTTAACTGCAAATCCTATTCTTTCGTTGTTAGGCCGATAACTTTTCACCTTGCCCTCGTAGATAAGTGCGTTGGTGTTTATATCTGCCAGGGGAAAAAGTGATGAGGTGGTGCGTCAATTAAATTTCAATTCGAACTTTATTGAGACATATAAATCAATTACATTTTCTTCTTAAAACTAAACATTTATTTTTGGTCGACTTAAAGATATGTCTGACTTAAACTATTCTTTAAACAAAATGTTTTCAACTTCTTAATCATGGAGTTCAATAAAAGACATATATAAATTTGTATGTGTACACTTGCTCCCGGCATACAATCGCAACGTTGCTCTTTAAGGCATTCTTAACTTATGACTAGAATTTAAAACTAAAATAAACTAAAATTATATAAGGTTTACACCATCTAAAAGATATCAATGTAAAAGGTATGAATAGAACTAAGCACATAGGGAGCATAAGTCATAAAAATTCTTAAAGATAAATATAAATCTTATACCATCCAAAGAAAATTTACGAATACAACCTTACGCATGTTAAACAAAGGTTTATACATTTTTTGCTTGGTTTCTTTTTCAAATTAATATCATCCCCGAAAATTTAAGGGGGATGGTCTTAACAGAAACATAGAATGGTCATTTAGCAGATTTAAAGGAGATAAATAATAATTTTCATTTAAACTGTGGCCAATAGCAGAATCGATTAAAGATCTAACAAGTGGGTTGGGATGTTAACTGTTTCGATCCATCTTTTTTAAGAGAAGTTCAATTTGGTATATCATTAAAGGAGTTACTTTTATTGATTCATATACGACTTTATTAGAAAACCATTTTTTGTCCGATTTTCTGAATTTTCCACATCAGAATCTCAGCAATTTTCATTCTAAGATTTCCATTTCCTTGGATACAATAGGAGATATTGTAAACCAAATTGAAAAACCGTACGTGAGATCAGAGTCTTATAGTTTTCCTCGACATTTGCTTAGAGTTAAGTAATGGTTTCAACGTCATAGTTAACGCAGTGGTATCAGTTTACATGGTGCGTCTATCTGTAAGCCCTAAAAAAACACAACTAATTTTTCTTTTACCAGAAGAAGAGATTGAAACCTTATTAGACCTTATTCGCACAAATCGCAGGACACCAGTATACTGGTGGAACCATGAGATAGCAGAGTTGCACCGGAAGTGTCATAGAGCGAGAAGATTGTTCCAGCGATTCAAAGGTTCGACCTTCCAACATAATATACATTTACATTATAAAAATAGGCATATGGACAGGGAACTAGCCAACAGGAGTAGCAAAAACAAGAGTTGTAAGGAACTCTGCGAGCAAGCAGACGTAAATAATTGGGGTAGCGCCTGTAACATAGTCACGACAAACTGAAAGGCATCATTTTGCCCCATTCTTGTGCAAAAAATAGTGTTGGGAATAATTCCACCGCTAACATCAGCAAAGCGCAAAAAAGCACCTCAGGAAATACAGAAGATCTCACCCGTCATGCAAATAGAGCTTCTGGATGTATGCAGATTATTCGACGATAACGAGGCACAAACACAGAACCATTTGTGGAACTGTATGTGTTTAAGAGAAGGAGTTTTTCCAAACCAAAAAAGAGAAAAAGCAACGTCTAGTATTATCCCTAAAGGGAACAAACCACTAGATGAGCCTTCGCATACCAACCCACATGTTTGTTGGACATAATGGGTAAAATACTGGAATGAATCATATGCAACCGATTGGAAGTGGCAATTGGATTCAGAAAAGCTCGTTTTACAGTTACTATTCGTTATAACATTGGATGTCAAAAATGCGCTTAACTCTGCAAACTGGGGAGTTACACGAATAGTGCATTCCCTCAAGTCACTGATGGTGCTATGGTTCCTAATTAAAATAGTGCTACGCAATTTTGAGAAAAGGCTTCTACTTTTCGACACGGATGAGGGAACCACATGTCTGGCGGAGTTCCATAAGGATCAGCACTAGGACCTATTCTAGAGAACATTATGTATGATGGTGTTTTGAGGCTTGGAATCCCAAATGACGCAAAAGTCATAGAATTTGCCGATGATATTGCAATTGTGGTGGCTGCGAAACACCTGGAAGAAATAGAGAACATTTGTAATAAATGTATCATAAGAGTGAGGTGGTAGATGACATCAGTTGGGCTACAGCTGACAGGACAAAAAACAGAAGCAGTACTAGTGAGCAGTAGCAAGAAGAGAGAGGCAATACCCATCAGGGTTGGCGAGGTCATCAGATATTTAGATGTGATGATTGAAGCTAGACTTGCTTACAAGGAATACCGAAAAAGAACGTGCTGGATCGAGGAGTCAACCGACTATGTGCGGTCAGGGAGTGTTCTGCGTTTCGGATAGTGTCAGATGGTGCTATATGTATTATCGCGGGAATGCTACCAGCAGATATTTTGGCTAACGAACTACAGAAGATCTACTATTTTATTCAGTAACCCCGACCCTCAATCAAAGATATCAAGCTGGTGAAAAGACAGCGAAGCATGAGACTATGGCAGGAAAAATGGAACCAGTCTTCGAAGATGGACACATCGACTCATACCAGATATTCTCACACACGAAGAAGATGATTTTTACCTCAGCGAGCTCCTTACCGGACATGACTGCTTTAAGGCGTATCTAAACAGGTTTCGGCATGATGAATCTCCCATTCGCCTAAATTGCGGAGAGGTCAGAGAAGCACGTATTTTTCAAATTTCCAGAATTCTGCATAGAGTCCAGAATTCTGAAGGGAGTAATTGGAGAAACACCAGTGCTTGAAAATATTGTAAACCATATAATGGCATCGAGCACAATACGAGTATGGGGTATGGCCAAACAGGTTGCAGCAATAATCCTGAAGGAACTTCGGCATTTAGCCAGGCGACAACTCGCATCGAACAAGAAACGGAGAACGCTGAATCCGAAGCTGAAGCAGCAAATACAAAAAAGAAGACCATAAATTGCTAACCAGCTCCTCGAAGTGATATCTAGCGGCATTCCCGCGGAAAGAGTGGCTGAAGTGTGTAGGGTGTGAGTTAGTACATAGGTGTATTCCTGGCATCGAGTATTCAGGTCTGTCAATCGTGCATGCTAGTAGCCCGGGCTACTGCGAGTAGCATTTTTAAAAGTTTACACATCCATTGACCCAATCAAAAAAAAAAGACAGTAAATTGTCCCGAAACTCTCACATTGACCAAATCGAGCCAATTGAACACTATGGACCTGTTGCCGCATCTATGACTGGAACTGGGGACTAAGTCCCAAAGTTATAGGGGATTTGGAAATTTCTTTAAACAAAAAAAATTCTTAGCATACGCGGAAGTAGTTTGATGAACAAAGCCTAACGAAGTCAATACGGTTGGAAAGTTGGAATGGGTTCAAACGCCTGTCTGAAATCAGTTGATCAAAGCGCACCTACCCACTTTCTTTTTAGGGGGCGGGATGTAGCATTTTAACTAATAACTTATTTTCCCTAATTTTTAGAGGAAAACATAATAAGACAAAATGTAAGTTACATTATATAACTTGTTTTGCTACGTAGCCATAGTGTTGGTTTTTTAGATACAGGACGTCGCAAAAAACATTTTAATTCCCATACACATAAATGCAATACTTTGCAATGACCTCTATTCGCAAAATCAAAAATCTGGCTACTTTGGAGTTTTGGTAATGAATCTCTAACATGTTTGAGGGCTTACAAAATTAGGGGTTGGCGTTACATACTCCACCCTATTGTCCACTTAGAAGCACTGATTATGAAGGAAGCGATAAAACTTTAAAAGTTAGAGTGCGTCTCTTTCTAGCTTCAACATACAGTTTTCGATTATCTCGATTATCTAACAGATGCAGTGTGATTTTGGAACAAAAGACTAGATGTGGGCGTTATAGTACTTAAGCTAAGCAAGCAGTTCTTTTTTTGTAGAAAATAAAAGGGAGCGCAGTAGCAGGTTCTGTTGTTTCATTGCCATACGACCAAAACCTAATGCGTTTTTATTTTCCCACAGTTTAAAAGCTCCTTCCCAATATACGATCTATCACAAGACATCTTGTACAACTCGTGGAATAGAAATTTTCACGTAACATCACTTTTTTCACACTATTCGAAATTTTATCCAATTTGTTGTGCTGGAGGAGGCATTGAAATTACTCAAATGAACAAATTGATTTCCTTCTTTGTCCTAAACTATATATTTGTATGTCAATACAATATTGAGAAATTGACATTAAACATGGAAATTGATATCGGCCAAATTGGCGCCATGGCTGACCTTGCATAAAACCTGCAGTAGTTCATAAATAATGTGTCGAATCTTGTCCTTTAGCTCTGGAATCGTTTGGGAGTCATTGGGATATATCTTTTGCTTCACAAAACCCCAAAAAAATCCAACTACGTGATAAAGCACGATCTGGCCTATTTTGGTCGCCGGAACGTGGGATGACGCGACCGGGAAACTTTGTGTGCAATAACTATCATATATTTTTTTCTCAGGCTATGTATACATATTAAGTGGCACCGTCTTGTTGAAACCACATGTCTTCTACATTAATATCGTCCAATTGCTGCCAAAGATAATCTATTATTATGTCCCGATAAGGTTCACCATTGACTGTTTGACGGATTGTTACCACTATGATGACCCACTGGTCTTTGTACATCCAACACTGACCCGGTTTGATAGAATATTTCCATTAATTTCTTAATCGATAGGTTTCTGGAATGTGAAGACGCTCCTCGACTCGGGAAGTGAAGGACCTCACAATGCCAGATTCCTTCAATTGGAAAAAGAATTCATGGGATATAGACTGGACATTTTGGGGGTAAGCGAAACCAGATGGTTAGAAGCGGGTGAGAACCAGTCCCCAACGCATAACACTGTACTACTCTATTCCGGAAGACCATCTGGAAGTCCGCGGGAATATGGAGTCGGATTGCTGCTAACACCAACAGCACGCAAAGGCCTTGGCAACCTTATGGTGATAGGATTATGTCGGCCAGATTTCGGACTAGAGTACGACGCGTCACCATCATACAATGTTATGCCCCAACGGAGGGCTCGTCTGAGGATGAGAAGGAGAGCTTCTACAATCTCTTAAGCGCTGTTTTCAATACTACACCAAATGGAGACATTGTCATAGTGATGGGGGATTTGAATGTCAAGGTAGGCAACGACAACGAAGAGCTCAAACATGTAATCGGGAAGCATGGACTAGGCAACCGCAATGACAACGACGAAGGGTTTGTGGATTTCTGCAATGCCAACCGCCTTGTGATAGGTGGCACCATGTTTGAGCACAAGACCTGCCACAAAGTCAGCTGGGTTTCCAACGACAGGCAAGCAACCTCCAATCAAATTGACCATTTCGCCATCAGCCGCCGCTTTAGAAGTAGTCTCCTGGACGTCCGAAACAGGCGAGGGGCGGACGTGGGGATAGTACGAAATCACCATCTTATGATAGCTACTCTTCAACTATGCACTGCTGCCGTTCGTAGATCCCACGACAATACAAGAATGCCCAGGTTCAATATCGATAGACTTAGTGATCCCTCAGTGCGTCAACAATTAAGGGAGCACATTTCGCAAGGTATGGAAGCAATCAGCAGCTCACTGCACACAACCATCCAAGACCATTGGTGTGCTGTGAAAAATGTTTTTACATCTGGTGCTGAAAGAATTGTCGGTCGATCACAGGAAAGGCATAGGGCGTGACTTTCCGAGGATACCTGGAAACGGATTGACGAACGGAAACAACTGAAAGCTCGCATTGCAGCCGCTCCAGCAGCAGGGAGTAATTAGCTAGAGTCCCTATATCGCATGAAGATGAGAGAAGTTCAACGTAGCGTGCGACGTGACAGGCGCAACTACATCAACTCGCTGGCTACAGAAGCAGAAAATGCTGCATGAAGGTGCGATAAAAGGACCGTCTACAGAAACACTAAAGAGCTGACAGGTGGTCGCAGCTTCTGCCAACACCCAGTGAAAAGCCTAGACGGTTCCTTGCTTATTTCGGATGAGTACCAGCTTAAGAGATGGAAGGAGCATTTTGCTACGGTTTTAAACCATTTTCGCTAGCGATATGCTCCCAAATCAGACTGAGGTGCCCGAGGTAAGAAATGACCGAATAAGCACCGCGACTCCCAGTAAGGATGAGATCACTACCGCGATCAAAGCACTTAAAACCAACAAGGCGGTCGAACTTGACGGTATTCCCGCAGAGCTCTTACGAGCAGCGCCAACAACATCGGCTGAGCTTCTGCTTCAACTTATAGGGAGAGCTTGGGAAGCCGAGAGCTTTCCTGACGAGTGGAAAAAGCGAATGATCGTCAAGCTTCCTAAGAAAGGTAGTTTAATGGAGTGCGGAAACTGGAGAGGTATCTGCGAGCTGCATGTTGTAGCTAAGATAATAGCTAAAATCACCATGGAGCGAATCAAACAACATCTCGAAGACACACTCGATGCCGAACAAGCAGGTTTCCGCTCTGGATCCTCCTGTGTCGACCACATCAACACCCTGCGGATTATCATCGAACAGTGCGTTGAATATCGATCGCCACTTTACCTGCTGTTCATCGATTTTGAGAAGGCGTTCGATAGTGTTAACAAGGAGTTTATTTTGCTTTACGCAGGAGAGGTATTCCTGATAAATTAATTGCTATTGTCAAAGCTACATACGAAGGGTCCAAATGTCACGTTCTGCACAGAGGAAGGTTGTCTGAGGAATTTGAGATCCAAAGTGGGATAAGACAAGGCTGCACTCTTTCACCAATACTCTTCCTATTGGTGATTAGCGATGTGCTTCGTGCAGCTTTGTCGACGGGAAACAGAGGAATTCGATGGACTCTCTCATGCTTACTCTCTCATAGAATTATGGACCTTCACCAAATGACAGCAAATGTGGAGAGGGAGGCTGGCGTCGTCGGGCTGAAAATTAATACCGCAAAACTAAATTTATCAGTCTTGGAACGAACTCATCGGCTCAAATATGCATTGCTGGACAACCGGTGGATAGAGTAGAGGATTTCCAGTATCTTGGGAGTATTGTCTCGACCGATGGTGGTACCGAACTGGATATAGCCAACAGAATCGCCAAAGCAAAGTCCGCGTTCGGGATCTTGTCCAAAATATGGCGAAGCAAAAGAATCAGTTTGAACACCAAGCTAAGATGGTTCCGCTCCAACGTTGAATCCGTGCTGTTATATGGATGCAGCACGTGGAGAGTGCTGCTATCACCAGAAAGCTGCAAAAGTTCGTTAATAGGTGCCTGCGCAACATCTTAAGGATTTTCTGGCCCAATCGAATCTCTAATGAACACCTTTACGAGAGTACGGGTCAGGAACCAATAGGCATAACCATCCAACGACGGAAGTGGCAGTGGATTGGTCACACGCTCCGAAAGGGTGACAGCTCCATAGCGAACTATGCTATGCAATAGAACCCTAACTCAGGATGGCAGAAGACCCGGTGGTCCAAGGAAAACATGGCGCAGAACAGTCGAGAAGGAATCACGGCAGTTGGGGAAAAGTTGGGGAGAGCTGAGAGACATTGCCAGACACCGTACACGATGGCGCGTAGGCGTAGTCGAGGCCCTAGGACCCACAAGGATATATAGGACATAAGTAAAGTAAATGTCAGTTGTTTCGGCAGCTGAAAATATTATTATTAAAGACCCCTTACCGCTGGTGGGGGGAAGTCTATTAGAAATAAAAAGTATTTTCTTTGCTGCCTGGTTCAAGTGAACTCACCCCTTTATTTTATTTTAATGTCTTAAATACTAAATTAATGCTAACTTTACAAATATATACAGCAGGTGCACATTCTCCATCAGCGATATGACACCTTCGTTTTCATGGAAACATCATTTAGAAAATAAAAAATGCTGACCAGCTGGGAACATAAAATGAAAATAAAGATGGTCTGTCTGATGGTGTCATCATGACATCAGTTGTCTATCTTTGACGGAACAATAGTAGTGCTAGATTTAAATTCTAACTTCCAACTGAATCACCCCTTATTGTTATAACTATTTCCTATTTTTAATTTTCACTGTTGAACTCTGCACAAATATGGATTTTATATCTACGTGTGTGGATTAATTGGACTAAAATTTAAAAATTGAAATTGAAATTAAAAATTAAAATTACAACTTTCATTGTCAACTTAACGCCGTCGAAACTCAACGTCCAATATTATCATTTCGATTCCATGCTAGAGCAGGTTAATGATAGTACTTCGCATAAACAAGTAATAGCTATAGGTAGTTATTTGCTGTTTGATTCTGAATAGTTTCTAATTTATTAAAAAGACCAGAAAATATGTTTATGACGCTCAATTATACCTGTAGCTCTGGTCTTTGTAATTCAACAATAGTACCTACATGCCTGAAATTAGTAAACCAAATGTTTATCGCTTTTATTTATACAACTTTAACTCTGGGTATAACCTCACGTTTCCTCCATTTTCACTCTCACGATCAACGCAATTACCCAGCGCCCATTTCGACCTTGCAAGGTCGTACCTGCATTCACTTCTCCTTGAGCCCAAAGCAAAAAAAAAAACACTTTCCCATTCACGCTTTGATCATTAGGCGAATGAACCTCAGTCACTTATGTACGAGTACATGGATTAATCTATCTACTATTAATATGGTAGACACCCAGAAGCATCCGGCGTGGTAAAGTTGTCTGAGTCAGTCAATAATATTCACATGCCATACATAGATGAACGTTCAACAAGCGTGCTAAAGATCATTGCTCCTCTAACTCCTACAGGAGTAGTTTTATGCAATAGAAAATTGCATTCCAGTTATGCCCATGTCGATACATTAACGCCAGGAAATGCGTATCGAGATTCTTTTATGGTGTTTCATACCCGTCCGCACATAATAATAGTGGAAAACCATGTAATTAAATCAAACAGAAGTTTATGCAGCTATACGAAGTGAAACAGTGTTGCATGGCAAGATTAATCTATCTAGTGTTTGTATCTATAATTACACACAGCGGTTAATAGTGAACATTAAATTTGATACGTTATTGGTTTTTCTGCTTTAATTCGTATGAATTTGCATGAGAATACTTGTAATTCATCGGAGCCATAGATTAGATTACTTCACTTGAGAAAAATGAAACACGCATTATTTCATTAAAGAAAAATGTGTAATACACATATATAAATAAATTACATTAAGCCACGAACTAATTTATATGGCAATTATGTGACTTTACTGAAAATGAGAATGAAAGTGCAAGTATGAAAGTGCTTTTAATAATGAAGATAATGCAACATAAGGCACTCAAATTTAAAAATTCAATACCGTTTGCATAAGCCCCCTTCTAGTAGGAAACATACAAATTATATCGATGAGGAAGGATTTAAGGGGATGCTACTAGAATCACTCAAGACTGAATATATCCAGATGTGTATCTACAATATGGATATATGTAATTTGCTAATAAATTGCCCCTTAAATTATGACTTTTCGAGGTCTACAGAAGCCGCCGGATGATCTGCAGAGCTAAAATTTTGCAGACTATAGTACGATCAGAGAAGGTGATTTTCGGAATACAGTGTGTTGCACCATATGATGATGGATGACTTAGAAAGCTAAAATCTCAGAATGTTCAGCTATTCGTACCCATTATACGAGGGTGGGTCAATAAGTCCCTGAAAAACGAAGTAAGGAACACTCTTTTCGGTATAAAAACATTTTATTTTTCAACATAGTCTCCTTTTTGATCTATACACTTCATCCAATGTTTCTCCAATTTTTTGATGCCCTCCAAATAATACGATTTCTCGAGCCCCTCAAAATAAGCCTTTGTTTCAGCGATGACCTCTTCATTCGACCCAAATCTCTTACCTCCGCCATTTCTTTATGTTTGGAAACAAGAAATAGTCGCAGGGGGCTAAATCTGGGGAATGAGGGAGGAGTTCGTAGCCTAACTCATGCAATTTTGGCATTGCGACTGCGGACTTGTGCGCCGGTACGTTGGCCTGGTGAAAAAGAACTTTTTCTTCGCCAAATGCGGCCGTTTTTGCTTCAAATTGTCTTGGAATCGATCCAGCAGCTCTGCGTAATATGCGCCGGTGATTGTTTTACCCTTTTCAAGGTAATCGATGTGAATAACAACACGCGCATCCCAAAAAACTGTCGCCATGACCTTGTTTGCTGACAAACCCGCCTTGGCCTTCTTCGGCTTCGATTCACCAGGAGAAGTCCATTGTTTTGACTGTTCCTTGGTTTCTGGTGTCTTGTGGTGAATCCAGGTTTCATCCACGGTTACGAAACGCCGCAAAAACTCTGTCGAATTTTTCTGGAACATCGCCAAACACATCTTTGTAGTTGTCAAACGGATGCGTTTGTTGTCAATTGTGCGCAAACGCGGCACCCATCTTGCGGAAAGCTTTTTCATGTCCAAATATTTATGTAAAATCGAAATCACTGAGCCATGAGATAAGCGTGTGGCCTCTTCAAGCTGGCGCACTTTCACTCGCCAATCGTCCATTATCAAACGATGGATTTTGTCGACCATTTCTGGTGTGGTGACCTCAATTCGGCGACCAGAACGTTCGGCGTCACTTCTGCTTGAACGACAGCACCGAAATTGAGTAAACCCGTGGTGAATGGTTCCAATCGATGGTGAAGAGTCCCCATAATATTTGTCAAGCTTTTGTTTGGTTTGCGTGATAGTTTTTTCTCGCAAAAAATAGTGTTTAATGTGCGCTCGAAATTCACTTTTTTCCATTTTAACGAAAATGCTAGTAGGCGTCTATATAAAATGGCTGCCACAACAAAACTATTTGACAGATCTGTCTGAAAATTTGGGTGCGTTCTTTTGAAAGATGATTCTTGACAAAAAAAAAAAAAATTTAAGGTGACGACACAATTTGTGTTAATTTTCAGGGACTTATTGACCCACCCTCGGAAGCCCCTGCTCTGCACAGTCATAGTATGGAACCAGGTTTTCGACTTTCGTAACACGGGTGACACAAGGTCATTTTTCTCTTCTACAAGCTAAGCACACCTGCCATGCGTGCTAATACACAAGTTATACTTTAGGCAGATAATGCACTTGGGCCTATTGGTCCACTGTGGTTCCCTTTGGGTTTCTAGTTAGCTGATTCCTGCTCGAACAAGCGTGTGCTCCTTACTCATCCAGTTGTCCGAAGAGTCTGTTTCCCGTATGAAGGAGGCTACGGTTGTGAAGATTTGGACTTTTTTTTAACAGGAGTGTGGCCATGCCCAAATGGAGTGTAGGCACTGCGACCAGAAAAAACTATTGTGCCAGAGATCACTTTTTAGGGCAGCAGTACTTTAACATTCCTTATGAAAGCTATAATTACAGCTGCGGAAGTGTTGTTTAGGTCTAATGGAGATATTATCTCCTTAAGAAAGAAGCTTCTCACAGAGCTACACACTCACATTGTATGTGTTCTGCAGTTTCATCCTCTTCTAGCCAGAGGCGGCAGGTGATATCCTCTGAAATTCTTATTTTATTTAGGTGGTAGAGTAATTGGCAGTGACCAGTAAGGAAGCTCACAAGCCTTCTTATGTCATTTCTGCTATATTTTAGGATATCAGCTGCCTTTTTTTGGAAGGGTTGGACAGCTCTTTTAGATTGTCTGAGACCTTGGGAGTTATTCCAATGTTTCATTGCTGTCAACTTCTATATGACCCGGTACCCACCACAATTTTACTTTATTGTATCGGGCCAAATTTTGTAAACTGTCGAAGAAGCTTAGAACTGATTTTGAACTTATCAGGTAGGGGATCAGTACTTTAAGCGCCGCTTGGCTGACGATGAGTATGTGTATAGCCTCATCTCTGATTCCTGATTGCAAGTTTATATTTGCACAGGTCTCAATAGCGTAGAGCTCGGCCTGGAAAACACTAGGATTCTTTCCAAGTGATTTCGTGATCTTGTAATTCGGTCCATACATACCGTCGCCAACTCCTGAATCCATTTTTGATTCATCGGTATACCAAACGATTCCCTTTGGATTAAGCTATGGTCCGCCAATATTCCATATATCACGGTTTGGGATCTCAATCTCAAACCTTCTACCAAAATAGAGGGCGTAAAGTCAGAAACCATGCTGAGCATGTCTAGCTCGGGGAAGCCGTTTATAGATCCATGAGATCCACATGATCCCATGCACTGTTAACATCCGATTTTCGAAGATTAACTGCACTGTGAATTGTCATTTTTTTTTTATGAAAATGTGTAACGGAGTAAGTCCGATTATGGCTTTTATGGCTGTTGTGGGACAGGTGTGCATAGTACCTGTAATTCCGAGGCAAGCTAATCTTTAAAATTTGCTGAGTTTGCTGATGGTTGTGACTTCCTTGGTTTTCGTCCATCAGACAACGGACGCGTATGTAAGGATGGGTCTTACCACCGTGGTATATAACAAGAATATGACCTTTGGGGATAGACCCCAGGTTTTGTCATATATACGACGACAGATCCACATGCGAGTGGTTACCTTGGCAATTTTATGCTTAACAGGGAGTTCCAGTTAAGCTTCTTATCCAGGAGAATTTTTACATATTTTACCTCGTCGGAAAAATGAATGGTTGTGCTATTCAGAGTCACTGAACCAACGTTCAGTGTTCTTCTTCTTGTGAACGGTACAACGACTGCCTTGCTGGGGTTTTTATATCCAGAGATGTATTCACTATATTCATATAATTTTCTACAAAATTGCCTAAATTATGGCTTTCTAAGATCTACAGAAGCCCCCGGATGACCTGCAGACCTAAAATTTTACACACTTATAGTATGATACAATCATGATGAGATGGATTACTTAGGAAGCTAAAATCTCTAAATGTTCGACCCTTCGTACTCATCATAAGACATCCTATATTATCTAGAAAGAGGAGGCTTTGCACAGTCATAGTATGGAACTAGGTTTTCGACTTATGTAATTTGTTCGCATCTATAGGACGTGCTTAGGACACCTGCCATGTAGGTTAACACACAAATTATACTGCATTTGCCTAGGGCCACCTATTATACCAGTACTAAAATGGATGGGGGCATCCACTAAGCTGGCGAAATTGTATAACCACCTGTGCTGCTGCTATCTAATAGTGAACTAACGATGCTGAGTCTGACTATAAGTGTGTAGCTGAAGAAGGCTGATAGCACATTCTTGTTGACCTGATTAGCTGAAACTTACGTCTAAAAAGTCCAACAACAGTTCTTCAGAAGGCGGACGTGCGGCGGAAGAATTCTCTCGATGAACTTAACGGTGGCTTCAAAAGCCAGTTTAGCGGGTACATTATACGAAGTATTTCAATAAGGATTTTCAAGACTTGGTCATCTGAGCTAAAAGCAGATGGTGGCGAATGAACTCTTAATGGGCCAACGGCAGCGCTCATATTCCCATAGTGAGTTACTAACATCGGAATATCCGACCCCTTATCCTAGGGGGGAGATAGATCTAGACCTCCAGGTTGGGGGTTGCGTGTCGGGGTAACTGCCCTACCATGGAAAAATGGACGACGACAAGTTGACGTATTGTCATGTGATTTCATTATCATCATACTTGAAAGGATTGTATAAAATTATCAAGCTTACATCGATTTTACAAAAGTGTGTACAACTACCCGTATACGCCGATGACATTGACAGAATTGGAAGAACGCAGCGGGCTGTCAGTGATACGTTCGGGGGTATATGGCGAAAATAGGTTTAGCGGTCAACAAGACAAAACAAAATATATGCTGTCAAACAAATAAAGACAGACAACATCGGGGATTCGGACAAAAGGAACAATGGACAGCTACAATTTTGAGGCATTTCAGGTCTTTGTCTACTAGGCTCCTCTGTAAATTCAAACAATGACACCAGCATAGAGATTAAGCGAAGAACCACTCTTGCCAACCGCTGTTTCTTTGGGCTAAGATGGCAATTGCATAGCAAAATCCTCTCACGGACAAGTAGGTTAGGTTAGGTTTAATGGGTGTGTAAAACAAACAACGCCACACTTAGATCAATACAGATCCATTGTGATGCTCAAGGAGTGAAGCTGCCCCACTCGTGAACTCTATGGGTCCTTAAACCAACCCGATGCATTTATAAATTTAGTTATCTTAGTTGCCGATACATTAGATAGTTCTTCTAAGTCTTGGAAGAAGTATTTCCCTAGTATTTTGAATCTAAAGTGGTAGAGTTCTGGACAATGGCACAGAAAGTGAGGTGTATCTTCGTGTACGTCCTCATTGCAGCAGCCCCTACATATATCTTCTTCGCTTATTCCCAATTTCTTTGTATGACAATGTAACAAGTTATGTCCAGTTATCATCCCCACTAAACCAGATAAGATATACGAGTATCTGTTGAAGTGTAGGATTTGCTCGGTACGATTTTTATTGTAGAGCGGCCAGAGTTTTCTTGTCATTATACAGGATTCTAGTGATCTCCATCTGATATTTGCTATGGCAATCATTTCATTTCTAACTTCTACGTTCAGGTTGCAGTGTGGTGTCTTAATTGACGGGTCAGCTCGTTCAGGATTTAGAGCTGAACCCTCCCTTGCCAGCTCGTCAGCCTTCTCATTTCCTGAAACGCCATTATGTCCGGGTACTCAGCAGAGCTTTATATTGTGTTGCGTACCAAGAACCCGTAGCTCTTCGCGACAGCAACGCATAAGCTTCGATTTTATTTGTGTGGCGAAAATCGCTCTTATCGCTGCCTGGCTGTCAATGAAAAAGGTTATCACCTTTCTTCATCTGGTGGTGTAGCTTTCATTGCAGCGTCCCGGGCAGCTGTTGCCACCGCCAAGACCTCCGCTTGAAAAACACTGCTATAGTCCGGAAGTCGAATTAAGTTTTCCAGAAAAAATCCCTGCACCTACTCCCACGTCCATCTTGGATCCATCAGTGTAGATGGAGATGGAGTTGTCATTTAGTGGGATATTAGTTTCCCATTCCTCTCGACTCGGAAATGAACTGGAAAACGGCTTATGAAAGTCTAAATAGGGCACTATGTAGTCTGTGCTAACATCTCCGCCCATGTATTTGCGTAAAATTTGCGCATGCTTCGCCAAGCTTGACCTCCAACCTTCAGATTGGCTTAATCATAGAGCACTTCTAGCTGCAGATTCCCGTGCAAATAGATCTAAAGGTAATAGATTGAGTATGGTCTCTAATCCTGCAGTTAGTGAGGTTCTCATAGCTCCTATGACACCAATGCACGCCCATTCTTTATACTCTGGTTAGTATCTTGAGGTTTGCGCCATTACTTGCGGCTGGCCACCATACTAGGGTGCCGTATGTCAATATAGGTCTCACAACAGCTGTGTAGAGCCAGAAAATGACTTTTGGTTTGGGCCCCCAAGTTTTTCCAAATATTCTGCTACAGGTATAGAGAGCTATCATAGCTTTCCTTGCTCTCTCCCTTGTGTTTAGTCCCCAGTTTAGTTTCTTGTCTAGTATTAACCCTAGATATTTAGCTCTATCAGAAATTTTAAGAGGAGTGCCTTCAATGGATGGGATTTTGAATTCCGGTATTTTCCTCTTGTTAGTAAATAGTGTCAGCTCCGTTTTTAGTGGATTTATTGCGAGTCCACTTCTTTTAGTCCAGTAGCTGAGGGCGCCTTCTATTTGGTCGCTTAGGGTTTGAAGGAATTTACCCATGGCCAGTAACGCCACATTGTCTGCGTACGCTACGGTTTTATTAGCACAATAACCCAGAGTAGAGGAGAGAGAACACCTCCTTGCGGAGTACCTCTACCAGCTGATACTCTTAGTCTCGCATTACCTAGTTCTGAGTTTATGTACCTATTTCTTAGCATGGAAACTATCCATCTGATCAGAGTGTCCTCAATATTCAGGTTTTTTAAGGCATGCTGTGCCAGAGATATGATACTGCGAAAGTGTATGTCAATAAGTGTTTCAAAGGATTTCAGGATTAAGGATGTCAAGCTTATTGGTCTAAAGTTACCAGCGCAGGTATGACTAGCTTTACCTGCTTTGGGGATGAAAACAACCTTAACTTCCCGCCACTCCTTTGGTACATGGTCCCATTCAATGCTATCAAGGAACAGTCTCTTTAGAAACGGCATTATGTCTTTTTTGGCTGTTTGTAGTATCATCGGAAAAATTCCGTCCGTGCCTTGGGATTTGTACGGTCAGAAGGAGCATATTGCACACTAAATTTTTTCTTCTGTAACCAATTCAGACGGCGCTATTTCGTGTCTACTACTCCTGCTGCCAGAAATGTCACCTCTATCTACTCTATACCCTGGAAAATGAGCATCCAGTAGAGATTCTAATGTCTTTTCATTGGAGTCTGTCCAATTGTCAGACGTGTCTTTTAGGGAGCCTAACTATTACGGCTCTTTGGAAAGAACCCTTCTGAGTCTTGCTGATTCAGCGGTACTTTCTATTTCGCTACAGAAAGCTCGCCAAGACTTGCGCTTAGAGCGCTGTGTCTCTGTTTTGATTTTTTTTTGACTGGATTTATATATTTCCCAGTCTTCGTCTAACCTAGTTCTTTTAGCCATATTGAAAAGTTTCCTTGTTTCTTTCCTAATGTTAGACAGTTCTTTAGACCACCATGGAGGTGTGTTCTTTTGTTTTTTTGTCCGCAGCGGACAGGCGTTTTGATAGGCCTTTCCCAATATATTTGATAATATTGACGTTGTCTCATCAATTTCTGTAGGTGAATTCTATCATCCTATGGTCGGAGAAGGTTTCTTCCTTCAGAACCTTCCATTCCTCTATTTCTACACTTTTAGAATTACTAATGACTGTAACGTCAATAACCTCTTGTCTATTTCTAACTACAAACGTTGGTTTGTTGCCTTTGTTACCTACTAACAGGTTATGTTCAATTAAAAATTCGAAAAACAACTCACCTCGTTTGTTGATGTCTTTACTGCCCCATTGGAAGTGATGGGAGTTCGTGTCGCATCCCATCAGTATATCCCACTTTTCCTGCTCTATTTTTCCTGCCTAGTGATGCAGTAAGTTCAGGGGGTGGTCCCTCTGTCGCATTATATGGCATGTAAACAATCAGTGGAGGAAAGCATTTCCTCTCATATTTAACCACTGTGTTGTCAAAATCGCTGTATGCAGATAGAAAGAAAAGTTTTATTTGTTTTCTAGCTACGATACATGTTCTATATTTTTTATTCGAGTTTATCTCTGTCGTTTTATACAGTACCAGATCTTTGGCATGTAGACCCATAATTTTGCCTCCTGATACCCAGGGTTCTTGTATAAGGGCGATGTCTATATGCCTAACTCCCATGAGATAGACGAGGTTTGCGCTGGCAGCTTTACTGTGGTAAAGATTTATTTGCACAATCTTAATCTTTTAAATTTTTAACACCACCTACCTCTTTCTTTCCTTTTGTGCCAGCTATCCCTGCGATCGGCCTAATTTTGCATCGGGTTATACCGATACGGACCTTATAATTAATGGCTCGCAGTAATGGCATCGAACGGTGGTTGAGCAGCTACACAACCTCCGTTCCTTCCTCCGTATGTTCACCCATCTCTAAAACCTCCCAGTTATGGCTAAGCATTTTCGTATTGAGATGCTGAAGGTTTTTCTCCAGTCTGTCATTTTTTCATTTTCATTTTTAGTGCATTTTTATTATGTAATTCATTAAACTTATAGCAACAAAAAACGCTTAAAACTAGCTTAACTAACTTAACCATTCTTATTCTAACTTACTGGCCCTATGCGGGCGCTCTAAGTTAAACCTAATACTTAAAACTGTCTTTCGACGTAACGTACTTAAACATTTTCAATTTATTTTATTCATATAATTTTAACTGTAACTAAGAAAATTTGATAAAAACTTAGTGAATGTAACATTTTTTTTTTGTATTCTTATATATAAAACTTATAAACTACCTTAAAAATAAATCTTAAACTACCTTATTCTAAATTAGCCTATCTTATTCTACCTTACGTATTTTTCTACGTAATTTTTTTTTTTTTAATTTTTTTTTGTTTTTTTTGTTTTTTTTTTTTTTTTTTATTCATCCAAGTGTTGTGGATATTTTTTATACATTTTTTTTTTTTTCAATTATTACCTACACCTAAACTAAACTATGTATCAAACAGGCTACCCTGGATTAGGGGAAACGACGAAGGAGTTTACTCTCTTTCGGCTAGCCACCAGAAATGACCATACTGACGTTGTAAGTCCTCAACATCGCGACCCGATACCGCCCTACTAAACCGGAGACGTTCCACACTGCCGTGTGCAACGTCTCTGTCGTAGTTGAGTCGCCTATCCCCAGCTGTCCAAGCAACTTGGAAGATTAGCGGAACCGCCAATCTGTCCTGTATCAGACCCTTCTCATCAAAATAGAGGAACGCCTCTGGGGGAACAAAGCCGTTAAGGCGCACTCTCTCGTGGTACTCGTAGTTGGGGTAATAGGCCCCGGAGATCAGGTTGTTCGTCGAGCTAATTGCTCTTGCAATGTGCCTTCGAATCAGCTTGATAACGAAATTATCCACTCTTATTAGGTTAGCCCTGTTGTATAGGACCTCATTGGGGTAGAATTTTATGTACTGGGACTCTGGTGTTCTGTACAAATGAAGGCAAACCTGAAGGCAAGCCCTCTCAAACACCCGAATCTTTTCCAACAAGCTTGCTCCCACGTTGAACCACACGGGGCATCCATATACGAGCATGGGCCTAATGAGGGCCATGTAGCAGATTACCTTTACCCTTGCATCGAGTTGCTTGCTATAAAAAAGTGTCTTTGTAAGGGCAAAAGCACCTTTGGCTCTGGCCAGAGCAGCATCTATATGTTTGTTAAAATATAGATATTGGTCTAACCAGAGCCCTAGGTATCTGACTACACTTCGACTCGCAAGTGGCTGTCCGTGCGGTCCAACTATTGCGAACTTTCGCCAATTCTTTCGGGTATCCCTAGAGGCACCAGATAACGGCGTCCTAAAAAGAATGGTTTCCGATTTCTGGAAGTTGATCTTCAACTTCCAGTCATCGCAATATCGCTGAATCTTATCGAAGTCACTTTGCAAGAGAATTGCAATGACCTCGATTTTTGGTCCTGATCTGTACGCGATCAAGTCGTCTGCGTACGCTATGGCATGGTGAAGTGATCCTATCAGATCGCTCGTGGAAATGTTGAAAAGGATCGGTGAATTAACCGCACCTTGTTGCAGACCGTTTTTAATTAGAAATGTTCCAGCAGAAGTCACATTGCCATTTTTGACAATGAACTGTCTACTGGTGAGCATGTTATGAAGTATGTACAGCAGTAGTTTGCTTATGCCAGCTTGCTTAGCTTGTAGAAGAGTCCCTCTAACCATACGGTGTCGAAGGCCTTCTCCAAGTCAATCAGGCAGGCATCCGTGCATTGGTTCTTGCTTTTGTTCCATTGGATATCCGATACCAGTTTAGATGCGGCATGTATTGTATGATCCCCCGCCTTAAAACCGAATTGGTTATCCGGAATTATATTACTCTCTCCAGTCTGTCTTTTCGGATGTATGGACCCGGTATGAGTAGACGGATTTGGGTCTGGTTAGGTTAACTAACTCCTGCCGTTCGATTAATCGAAGTTCGGCGTTCGGCCATGTGGCTTCCGTTTTGCCAATGAATTCTTTTAGCCGTGTGAGAATGAACTCATTTTCACAGGTCATCACTTTGAATCCCCTTACGATGGTTAACTGTCCGAAATGTGGATGAACCTGTGCATTTCAGGACAGCATCATTCACACCATCGAGAATTCTTATCTCTAATAGTCTCCACTGATCATTAGTCAGTTTGCGCTCTGTATTACCGAAGTCTACTATCGCAACCTGTCGGCCGTTTATAACGACTAAGGAGGTCTTGGCTCTCTCCACTGTCTTTCTTGTTTGAGGAGACGGCGTATTATCCGTATGTCTGTTTCTTTTTGAACATCCCGTAACCGGCTCGGAGTTGGATTGGGGGTCCAGCTCCGGATTGGTCCGGATAATCTTAAGTCTATCCGTGGCTAAGGTGGAGAGCATATCACCATCCTTCCTTGCTACGGGCAGTCTACTTGATACTGTCCAGGTCTTCGTCGTAGTCCTTTTCGTATTTTTATTTTGTCTTGTCTCGTTTCTGTTCGTGGTATTGGGCAGCGATTTCAAGAGATTTTTAGCTCTCTCCAGAGCTTGTTGTTCCTTCATCGTTTAGGTTTCAGGATCACGTCCGCTTAGCCTTTTAATGCATCTGGTGGCGTTGCGTCGTCTTCTGTCACGGACAAGTAAGATGACTTTATATATACGTAAGGTTCTGATCATCCCAGTCATACTATACGACGCAGAAGCGTGGAAGTTATCAAAAGCGGATAAAACCACCCTTGGTTGTTTTGGAACAAAAAATACTTCGAGTGATTTTTGATCCCGTTTGTATCGACTGAGAATTGGGGAGAGGATATAACAACGAATTATACGGGTTGTACATCGACATCGACCTAGTCAGAAGGGTTCAAATCCATCGCCTGAGATGGCTAGAACATGTAGAACGAATGAACATCAAGGTTCCGGCCTGGAAAGTCTTTGAATCTATCCCAGAGGAACGACGCGGTAAACGAAGTCGTCATCTAAGGTGGAGCACATAAGTGGAAAGGGACCCCAATCAACTTCGTGTGCAATTCTGTAGGCGGCTAGCACAAGATCATCCACCCCGGAATGTAGCGCCAACTAAAGTAAAATGTAAAGTAAAGTATATGTATATCCTATAGACAAGTCTCTATCAGATTTCCACGCATACAAGATTGTAGCAGAAAAGTCGTTCATATCTCAGCTTGGTATTTCTTTGCAATCTACCTACATACATATATGTATGTAGCACTTCCTCGCTATAATAATAGCTATAAAGTCTATTAAAGCATAATTAGTCTGTCTGCGAGTATTTTATGAGTCAGAGCGCAATAAAAGCAGCTAACTAGACGAAAATCGGAAGAATGAAACAGTTCGCCATTTGTAGATATAAAACTGTACATACTCGTATCACAATCCGGCGCATAATTAAAAAAAAAAAAACAAATTATCAGCGTTCCAAATGACAGCATTTACTAATGGGAGCTATAAATGCACTTGCTAATGCACTCGCCAGTTAGGTGAATTTATTACATCAAATTGTTGTATTCTGCGCAGACAAAAGTGTTGCAAGTTTGAGGTCTGTTAATGTTTCGTTTGTTTGCACAACGAGGCTGTGGGGCTAATTGCTTTCACCAGGGTGACTTTTATTGGCGTAAGATAGTTTTTACAATTTGATGATGGGGTAATGACATCGCGTGAAAGACCGTGTGAGAGACGTCTCCTTTTTTTTGAGAAAGTAGTCTCGGTCGCAATGAATTTTGCTTATGATTAATACAATTAGTCACGTCTGATATAAGCATGAACGTGAATTGAATGAGACTTCGCACGCGATTTGACTATCTTTTTGGGAAAAATCTCTATGAGCTTGTAGTTTAGTTGCTTCCTTATTATGACTTGATCTTGTCTGGAGGTAATTTTTAAATCTCAGGTGTATGGCGTGCCATTTGTTTAATTGCTCGTTTTGATAATGTTCCATTCTAATAACTGAATTATAATAATTGTGTAGCAGACGGTATCACATATGACTTTCAGAAGACAAAGTCATGCCCATTGTCATCGATCAAAAAACCATTTACTTGCTTAATTTACCTATGGAGTTGGCTAATGGATAATGTGTTCTGCGGTTTTATCCTCCTCTTGTCAGAGTCCTCAATAATATTCATCTTATTTAGATGATACCTGCGGCAGCAGTGGCTTGAGACAAAGCCCACAGCCTTCTAATATCAGGATGTATTTGATTTTCTTCCCACTGTAAGGTCGGATGGCTTTCTTAGCCCGCCTGAGCCCTTGGGTGTTATCCCAGTGGGATAGGCAATTAGTAATTTTCCATCTGTTAGCAATCGCTCTAAAGGCAGATTCTGGAATATCGCAGAAAAGTTATGGTCCTATGAACTTTGCCAGAGATTCCTTTCGTACCAGTTCCACGGCAATTTCATTTCTTTCAATGCATTGGTGCCCTGGTATCCACCATAGCATGATTTTATTATGTATGGACAGTGCTTGTAATTCATTGTAACACCATTTTTGAGTTCCTCACGTAGGAACCTAGCATTAACCTTAAGCGCTGCTTGACTATCGGAGAAAGTATATATGGATGCGCCGCTGATACGTGTACCAGTGTTTAGCATAGAGTTCGGCCTAAAAAACGCTTGGATACATTCCTAATGGTTTGGAGATTTGGGGCACTTGCCCCAGAGTCCATTTTGTAACCATCAGTATACCAAACATTTTGGTATACTGATGGATTGCTTTAGGATCGATTTTTGGACTGCCAGTTGTGCAAGTTCCACTTCTGAGATGTCTATCTCAGGTTAGGTTAGGTTGAAGTGGCTGTCAGCTAAAAAAAGAAGCCAACACATTTAGACCAACAATAGGTCCATTGTGATACCATATGGGTTTGAGACGCGGCCTCTAGCCTACTCGTTGAACCATTTGGAGCTTCTGATGAAGCGTAGAAAGTCCCTAACGTCAATATTATTCAGATCATTTAGGTAATTGAAACAGAAGGCTCCTAATTGGAGTTTCCTTCTTTGGGAGAGAGCTGGGCAGGTGCAAAGAAGGTGAAGAATAGTCTCTTCCTCCTCCTCGTCCATGCAGCTTATGCAGAAATCGTTAGAAAAGACGCCAAGCCTCGTTTCATGCTTGCCAGTGTCCAGTAATGACACCTATAACAGCGCTAATATTCTTTTTATTTAGAGAAATCAAATTCCTAGAGCGTTTTAGATCCAGCATAGGCCAAATCTGTTTTGCCGCTAGACAAGTTGTACTCCTTGTCCACTTAGAATTTGTCTTTATGGTAGCATCCAGCTTTAATTTATGTTTGCATGTATCAATAGGCATAAACAGTAAACTTTTGCCTGGAACTATGTGTATTGTTGTTCCATGTCTGGCAAGTTCGTCAGTCTTACAATTCCCTGGAATATCCTTATGCGCCGGCACCCAAATTAGGTGAATATTAAACTGCTCCACCATCTCTATAAGAGACGATCGGCTGTCTAGAGCTGTTAAAGAATTTATTAATGATGATTCCAAGGATTTGATTGGGACTTGGCTGTCTGAAAAGATGCGGATATCAATGGACGATACAACGTTTTTCTTTAGCCAGGACAAGACTTTCCTTATTCCCATTATCTCCGCCTGGAAAACGCTACAATGGTTTGGGAGACGAAAAGAGAGGTTTAAATTAAGCCTTTCAAAGAAGACACACAAATGTACTGACTTATCTTCCGTGAAGCCACCTTCTTCCCAGAATGCTCTGGAAGGGATGGTAACTTGGAAGTTTTTGTCAAAATTTAACTTGGGGATGGTGTAGTCAATGTTTTCAGGTAAGATATTAAATTTGTTTAAAATGGAGGCGTGGCCATATACTTTTTTGGACCACTGTGAAGTAGCTTTAAGGCGAATAGCCGAGTTAGCTGCCATTTGCCTGCCATAAATGTCAAAGGGTGTTAAATGAAAAAGAATGTCCTTAGCTGCGGAAGGTGTCGTCCGTAGTGCTCCGCTAATGCACAGACAAGCTGAACGTTGGCCTTGGTTTAATAACTTCTTGTTTATCGCCTTATCCAAGGCTATCTACCAGACAACTACGGATATAGAGCCGGTGAGTTAGTCTGGGTTGTAAGTCCCATTTGTACCCAATGGCTTTTTTGCAAGAGAAGAGTGCGACAGTGGCTTTCTTAACTCTTTCCTGTATATTAGGTTTCCAGCTTAGTTTCCTATCCAAAATAAGACCCAGATTTTTTGCTTCGTTGGAGAAAGTTAAGCTTGTTCAATTAAGCGATGGAGGGTCAATAGGTGGGATTTTATATTTCCTTGAGAAAAGGACTAGTTCGCTTTTGTGGGGATTCACTCCTAGACCAAACCGAGCTGTCCAACTAGATAGCTTATTCAAAGTATTTTGTATGAGCTCTTTTAAGGTAGTGAGGTTTTTACCGGAGACTGCAACATCGTCCGCATAGGTTATAACTTCGCAACCCTCAGCTTCCAGGATTAACAGTAGTTCATTGACCACCAGATTCCAAAGAAGTGGTGATAGGACACCCCCTTGAGGGGTACCCTTGCTGACATATCTTCTAGCAGATGTCCCACCCAGCTTTGAGTTGATAATCCGACCATTAAGCAGTAAATTAATCAGCTTGCAAAGTGAGCTATCTATCTTCAGATTTGACAGTGCTTTGATTATCGCAGATGAATAGACGTTGTTTAAAGCGCCTTCAATATCTAGAAAAGCTACTATGGGGTACTCCTTATAATACATGGACTATTCGATCTTATTGACTAACGAATGCAATACTGTTTCTACTGATTTGCCTTACAGTATGCATGTTGAGCCGTGGACAGTAGTTGTGTGTCAATACCGTAACGTAAGTGGATATCAATCAGTCGTTATAGTGTTTTTAGAAGGAAAGATGATAGACTAATAGGTCTGAGATCTTTTGGACTGGCGTGTGAATATTTACTAGCTTTGGGTATGAATACCACATTGACTTCTCTCCATATACTCGTATGCAGAAGATGGACCAGATTCAGACAGCTCTGAAAAATATTTTTTAGAACTGGCGGGATAATGTCAGATGGCATTTGTAGTTCGGCAGGTGTTATGCCGTCTGATCCAGCGGATTTGTATGGTTTGAAGCTATGTAGCGCCCAAAGCAGTTTGTCCTGCGCAATCAAACTTGAGAGGTTGTTTTTTTGAGTATTTGACTTGATAGAGTCAATATTGTTGGCAGTCAGGGAATTACTTGGGAAGTGTGTATCAATAAGTAAATCTACACTAGAAGTTGTCCAAGACCCATCTGTTTTTAATAAACAGCCTAGACGCCTCAGAAGTTTCTTCTATTTTACCACAAAGAGTCTCCAAGAATTAAATTTGGCTTTCCTCAACCATAATTTCAGGCTGGTTTTTAATTGCACCTGTAAGGGCAAGTATTAGTTTCCTCAAAATGTTCAATCGATTTTGATTTAACTTGACATTACTGTGATAGAGAAATGCAATAAACTAAACAATCGCAGAACATGTACCTATTCAAATATTTATTTTCATTGTCGAAGTGACAGATTGTCACCTCACTTTTATAGTCGCTCATTTTGAAGAGCAAATCAACTTTGTGGAAATTCTGGTACTCTAAATGAGACTTGTTACTCTAATAGATAATTTTTTTTAAGGAAGGTGAAAATCTCGAAATAACAGTGGAATCTCAACCAATTCTAACTGCACTACAAACACCTTCGATTGACAAAGGATTTTTATTTCTTTATGTATGTAACCCTTAAAGGAAATATTATAATGTGTTTTTGAATAATGTCTCTTCACAGTTCAATCATACTCGTAAAGTCGTGTGGCTTAGTTCTTCGCAATCTGCGAACGTTATTATGTGCATCTAGAAAAACTTCTATATTAGGGCCGCATATCTGGAAAATGTCATATACCTGGCTAATGCCAAATACTGAAGGACCCAACCAACCAATTATAAAACTGCTAGCAACAGTAAGCAAGTCGATACTTATGTATTCATCTCCTATATGGGCACCTGCGACGGATATAAAATCTTACATAAAACCCCTGAACTCGGCTCATAGAATCGCATCGAATGGTAATGCCTAACGGTGGTACCATGGGGAGCAGGGGATGGATGCAGCGGTGGTTTTAATGGATTAAAGTCACACACGCCGGCTCTCGATGATTTTCACCTTTATATAAAAAATATCTTTATATAAAAACTGTATTGCCTATACAGTTTATAGCCTGACAGGTGTTTTTCAAAAAGATCGGCCTTCTCCTTGGGTTTTCCGACCCATTTCCCATCGGATGCCTTCACTGGTGGGTCTTGTGGTTGCGGCATTTTAAAATATCTCGCTTTTTTTAGAAGAAATGGTCAGTGTTTTTATCAGTCGTCAAATTACGTAGGAATCTTTTCATGGAAACACTTATGAACTTGGTAGTAAATTTTTTTAACTTGTTATTTAGACGATTGAAAATAGTTTTCTTTTCGGAACATCTGGTCATTTGCCACTTCCTATGCGCTCTTCTCTTTTCTAGTATCATTTTTTTGTATCCATTGGATATTTAATCGTGATTTATCTTTTGGTCTGGTTTGCAGGTGTGCTTCCTTGTTGGACATCAGCAAAAAATTGCTCTACTTCCATGTCAATTTGGTCTTTTCTATCTAATGGCGATTTTATGTTAATAAAACTTTCCACTTTTTCTCTGGATTCTCACCAATTAGTTTGCTTATTCGTGAGTCTTGGGCGACTTTCTTTTGTGTAATTTCTTCAATTATACAATAGCTAGAATCACAGGATTATGATCTGACGATAAATCTTCACTATTTATACTTTTCACTATAAAGAAATTTATAAGATCTGGTGTTTTCATTTGGTCAGGTGGCCAATAGGTTGGAGATCCCTGCTTGGTAGAGTTGCTTTCCTTTTGTCGTTGTTAATTTTGATCCCCAGTAAATGTATTAAGATTATAAAGCTTTTCGTTTTATTTTACCACTTGAAGAGGGTGTGATTTCTAGAGCCTATACCCCTGAAAATATACAATCATAGTGATGGGTGAGGTTATTTAATTCAGCCATGAAGATGAAGAGTGGACTGATTATAACTGTTAGGATCCTGCGATGTTTACTATGAGAGTTCAGTAAAGTTCCGGATTTTCTGTGTTTCTGTGTTAAAATTCAGGCAATAGTAGATAGTTTTGTACAGATTTGACTTTTGTTGACACAGCATAAGAGTTTAGGGTCAATGAGGGCGTACATATAAATTCATGGGTGAGGCATAATTTAACTTTTATCATCGTCTAACGCCGGCATAGCCCGACATTCAGCTACTAATGCTACAGGATGTTATTCTGACCTATTTTTGTGAATAACAGCCTTTTTATGGCCTTCGTAGTATATTTATATTTTTTTTTTTATACAAGTAAGACGTTTTGTCTTTTATAGTACAATGAAATCGATATTACAAATGCGGTTAGATTTAAATATTATGTGATATTGGAGCTAAGAGTAAACCTAATATTTTAACAAACAATTCTATAAAATAATGTAAAAGAAGATAGAAGGACATAGGAAAGTGTGGGGAATAAGGAAGAAGATGAATAAACAGGTAAAGAAAGAGAGATGAAAACTAGCGCTGATTAGAAAAATAGCTAAATATATAATTTTTAAAACTTGTGAAACTTATGAAAACTCTTATTTGTTTGATGTTTACTGGCAAAGAATTCCAAAGAGGAATGCTATTAACATAAAAAAGGTGCGATGAAATCAGATATTTAAACGAGGGTGCTACTGTGTTGAATGTTATAGCAAACTGACAGAAGTTGATTTTGTTATACAAATAACGTGGTGACTTTGTATGAATGATTTTATGGAGAAAAATACAATTTCTTGCATTTTTTTTTTTTGTTTTGTTAGTATTGTCGTTGTTTATGATTCACAGTATTTTTTTACGTCCTCCTGTTTCCTGTTGTCATCATTACGATCAAGTTGCATTTAGAGTCATATAACTACACTACTGCCAGTGTTATGCCTTCGCAGTAGAATTGACATAAGCTTCGCAATTGATCGACTTTTTAATTTATTTCATGTGAAGTAAATAGATGATTCTTGACATCAGGATTTGAACCGTGAACCTGCAGCGTGACAAGCGATTATGTTACCACTACGCCATGGCCACCTCTTTAATGTAATGCTTTAGCTAAGCGAAGCCTTGTTTCAGTTGGAGTATAACTGCTAGATATCCAGAGTTTCCTCAGAGCTTGATCATTACCAGTCAAATTCGCACTTTAAAAGTTTATCACTGACTTGGAGAATGCTACTTTGAAGTCTTTCAGATAAATAGACAAATAGAGGGAAAGACATTAATAGCATTGGGATCAAGTGCACAATCTAATTTTTCCCTTTTGCCAATACTGATATCCCGCAGATTAGACCAAAGCTGTTTCGAGGAGAGTTGTCCATTTAGCTTCGATACAAAGAAGTTTATTTTCACTAACCGGGTACTGAAGTAACCCGGCCTCGCGCTAGGCAGAATATTAACCAATTTTCTGAGCTTTGGTTACTTCTCCAGTTATGGTATTGCTTACGACATTGTCTTACTAATGCCTGTACTTCAGAAGTAAACCAAGGACTCTCTTTATTACGTATATGAACTGTCTTAAGAAGGACTTGCCTCTCGAACAGTTCGTTAATACATGATTGTATAATATAGTTTTTCATCAACATTTGCAACATATTTACAGCCGTCCCAAGACATGCAACTCACATCAAAACCAAGTGCGCTGTTATTTATAGACTTTTAATTTCTAAACTGAAAAGTTAAAGGTATAGTCGAATGAGAAAAGTCTATGTCATATATGCAGAAAATAAGATCATGATCTGAGATCCCATCAGGAGCTAATTGGTCATGAAGGAGCACATTGGAAGGGTTCTCTACAATTAAAAGGTCAATAAGACTCGTTGTATAATTTTTCGCATATCGAGTGGGATATACATATGCTGCTCATTACTACCAGTCCAGTTGCAGAAACTGCATTAAACAATTAAGACGAAAGTGAATCAGATTTCAGCAAATTGACGTTAAGATCTCCACAAACAATAATATGCTCATAAACAGGTGAGAACTGAGCGAATACATCAAAGAAAATAGAAGAATTCTCGTTTTCGTTTCATTTTTAATGCATTTTTATTTTTGGAATTCATGAATCTTAACAGCTAGACACAAAAAACGCTTAAAACTAGCTTAACTAACTTAACTATTTTATATACTAACTTAATGGCCCTATGCGGGCGCTCTAAGCTAAACCTGGACCACCCTGTACTTTAAAAACATACAAGTGCCTTATTGGTAAAATGTTAAGTCTCTTAAACAAGGGCCAACTATGAGTGCGAAGATTATAGCTAGAGATAATGCGAACTAGATGTTTATGTGCAATCAAAACAGGTCGGAGTGTATGCATGTGCAAGACCATAATAAACTTTATCCGAAACTTTATTGGAGCAATAAGGTTTAATGAGATACTCGTACAGTTTACGAGCCACTAGATTCATATTCGATTCCAATGATTGTAAGTTATAATCTATTAAGACTCCTAGATATTCAAAGATTTTTACTGACTCAATTATAAAACACTTATTAGAACATGAGCTGTTACACTCAAAATTATTTTTACCACAAGTATGTAGAAGTAAACTAAACCTATTACAGTCATGTGCATGAAACCAAAGATTATAATTGGTTGAAACATTACTTATTATATTAAAGGTTAACAGTTTCGTTTTTTCGCTAACAATTAACTTATGAGCGGCAAACCACAGTCTTAATTTCTCTAAGTCTTCACCAATCTTAGCAATACATTTAAAATGATTTTTAAACATATAAGTTAAGGTTATGTCATCAGCGAATGCAGTGGCTAGGCCATTGAATTGCTGCTTGAAGAACGAATTAATATAGATCAAAAATAGAAGAGGTCCAAGTACAGAATCTTGAGGGACGCCATATTTTAAGGGATGAGGCTTACAAATGATACCATTAACTTTTACTTTTTGTTTTCTATCCGTCAAGTACGTTTTGAACAAATTGTATATTAATCCTCTAAATCCAGCATTATACAACTTAATAATACAAAACAATCAATGTTTTTCTTTTGTTACTCTTAGTATACCGTCTAGATAATTTATAAAAATCGCTTTATTAACTTCCTGTAATCTATATAAGCACAGCATAGAATAGATTTCATTCTGATATTTAACAGACAACTTCTCGACATCGGCGCTTGAAATATTAATTTTAGAAAAATTACACGTATAACCAAGTATGCGATAACTTCATTTTTCGTGACTAGCCATCACTACATTACAGACGAAGAAGAACTCACGCGCGAAAGGTATTGGATTTTTAAACCATCTAAAAAATGGAAGGCCGGTTCATCGCCCGAAGTTGATCAACACGAAACTAATCGCAAAGCGCAGCGAAAAGCAGAAAAGCAAATTGAAAGCAAACGCGCCCCTCCTCCAATAAATATTACAGGCGTTGCAGACTATAATTCTCTGCGATCAATTTTAAAAACAACGATCGCTACTGGATTTAAAGTAACTTCCTTGCGAAACGATGCATGGAAAATCAAGGTTAATGACGCTGAGGGCTATAGGGCTGTATCTCAAAAGCTTAACAACGAAAAAATTCAATGGTATACTTATGAAGACAAGTCTGAGAGACCTTTGAGGGTCGTAGCTAGAGGACTTCATCTGTGAACCTTTTAAAAAAAGAGAAAAAACGAACCGACCATGGAGAAGAAGCTATAGTGAAACGTAAACTTCCGCTTTTTGTGCTATCCTTCTATAAAACGGAAAGCCAGGAAAAGATATACAATATTCGTACAATCATGAGTATGGTCGTTAAAATCGAGCCGCTACGTGTCAACACGAAGACAATCCCTCAATGCAAGCGTTGCCAAGAGTTTAATCATACGCAGGCGTACTGTCGGAAAGAGTCACGCTGCGTTAAGTGCGCTGGAAAACACTCTTCTGAAAATTGCAATTTAAGCAAAAATGAAAAAGCAACTTGCGTTAACTGCAAAGGAAGGCACCCAGCAAATTATGGCGGTTGCGAGGTCGCAAAGGAACTACAGATGCGACGGAGAAAATCTACAACGCCGACTGTGCGGGGAACGAAATCAGCCGATCGGGCTCCTAAGTCCGTAGAGCGCGTTGCTAAGCAAACTGAGCGGGCTCGTAAGCCAGTTGTACAGACTCCTAAGCCGGCTGAAAGGACGCTCGAATCAGCAGTGCAGACTCTTGAACCAGTCAATCAGCCCTCTAAGCTGATTAAAAGTACGTCGAAGTCGTCCACTAAAAAGACTGAACGAAAAATAACCTCGGATAAGCCAACGAATCCCAGTTTTCTGACGTATTCTCAGGCTGCAGTCAAAGCAATCAGACGAAACGACGGGCCACCCTCTGATCCGTTGAAAGAAATTATGAACTGCATTTACGCTAAGTTCGAGGAACAATGTGAAACGAACAAACGAATTCTCGAACGTCTCAGTAACGTCGAAAGCTTTTGTATGGCTAACCTTATATCTAAATCTAAGTAGATATGGACTCTTTGCTTAAAATTATAACATGGAATGCGAACGGACTCTTACAAAAATCTAACGCATTAGAAATTTTTCTAATGAGAGAAAATATCGACATATGTTTGATCTCCGAAACCCATCTAACAAGGGAATCGCAAATAAAGATACGAGGCTACGTTGGTTATCACGCCTATCATCCTTCTGATAGAGCACGGGGCGGTTAGTCCTTATTCATTAAAACTAACATAGAACACTTGGTCGATATAAACATAGAGCTGGAAAAACTTCAGTTGTGCGCGATAAGGGTTAAAAATAAACACCTGAGCTACAATATAGCGTCTGTTTACTGTCCGCCGCGATGCTCGCTTGAAAAAGACGACTACTTTCAAGTCTTCAATGCCCTTAGTTCAAATTTCCTTATTGGTGGAGCCAATAAGGAACCACCAACCGACTCAGAAAAAATTCCCGGTCTTATCGATTTTTTCGTTTCAAAATGTATTTACGATAAATTTATTACAGTCGAAGAAAGTTTTGATCTCTCTTCTGACCACTTTCCAGTAATTTTATTACTTGATGAAGCGTTGATGAAGAAAGAAAGACCTCCAAGACTTACTAGCAATAGAACAAACTGGGAGGGCTTTAGAAATGATTGCGAAAGAAACATCGCCCTAAATGTATCACTTAAAACACCTTGTCAACTGGAGGACGAAGTTGGTCATTTCGTGGAAGCAATCCAAAGAGCGGCATGGAGAAAGACTCCTTCTAGAAGCTATAAGATTAACCGCAACGAAAAGTATCCCAGTGAAATCATTGAACTGGTGAGGGAGAAAAGAAAAGCACGAAAGAAATGGCAAATCACTCGTGCACCGCAGCATAAAAAGATCCTTAACCGACTATGCAATCGCCTTAGAGATAGTATTCGGGAAGAGAATCAAATTATTCACTTTGGAAAGTACTAAAAGGCATCCGGAAACCTATAGAACTTGGGCCAAAAGTGACAAAGAAAAGGCAGAACTTTTTGCTTTGCACCTAGAAGAAACGTTTAGGCCATTCAACGCTCCTTTAAAAAAAATTGCATTAATTGAACTGAGGGAAGTGATTAAAAATCTAAAGACTAAAAAAGCACCGGTTTACGACTTGATAACGGCGCAGGTGGTCAAGGAATTACCGAATAAAGCTCTTATCAAATTGCTATATTTGATTAACGCGAGACAATGGAAAGTCGCAGAGATTATAATGGTCCCGAAACCAGGCAAACCTCTGAATGAGAAGAAATCATATCGGCCTATTTCTCTATTGCCGGTTATCTCTAAAATATTCGAAAAACTACTTTCAAAACGACTACAACCCGTAATCAACGAAAGACGTCTCATTCCTGACCATCAGTTTGGATTTAGAGTCAAACATTCTACAATCGACCAAGTCCACAAAATAACTGACGTGATTGGGAAAACTCTCAAAGAAAACAAATTTTGTTGTGGTGTAATTCTTGACGTCTCACAAGCTTTCGATAAGTTTTGGCACGAAGGCTTGGAGTATAAATTGCAACGACTACTGACACGGCAACTCTTTCTAATCTTACAATCGTACTTCACCGAAAGACTTTTTCGTGTTAAGTACGGAAATGATTACTCTGATTTCAAGGAGATTGCGGCCGGAGTCCCACAAGAAAATGGCCTTGGCCCACTTCTATATGTACTCTACACGCGTGATATCCCGCGGGAAAGAAACTGCGTCGTCGCCACGTTTGCGACCGATACGGCGATATTGACAACGGGCGATACAATTGAAGCAGCAACTGAAAAACTGCAACATGCTATTAATAAAGTCCACGCTTGGACGAATTCTTGGCGTATTGTGCTTTTGAAAATAAAGTTTTTAGAATGATCGTTAGCGCACCGTGGTACGTACGTAACGAAGATATTCATCGGGACCTGGGAATTCCCAGCGTCGCCGAAGAGATAACAAAATTTGCTCGTAAACACAAAGATCTTGTTCACGGCCATTGTAACAGTACCGTCATTCAACTACTTGACGCGAACAATTCAATTCGTCGTCTTCAAAGGACAAAACCTTTTGACCTCGCGTCATAGTAAATGCCGGTCGTGAAAACAGCAGGAACTTTCATTGGAATTTAATCTGTCTGAAGCGCTACATTCTTTTTAAATTACATACATCTTTTCCAAAAATCACGAGTCTCGTAAGCGAAAATAAAACTGCTGGATAAGCGTCGGCTTAGTTGTAGTATTAATCTTGGAGAGAGGTGTTTTTAGTGAGTAAAAATTTCACACTACCATAAGCACGCGCGGTCGCGCCTTATGGTGTCTTAATAAATTTCTCGTGTCAAGATTTTATGCTTTCGCTGCGATCGCCTGTGGAGTTCTGACAGTGCTAGGACGTCCGGATATTTGACGGTCAGTTACACTACCAGTGTCCTCAAACAATTACTTATAACACTTCGTATATAAAATATCGGGTGATTCCAAGCGGTCGCAAGGTCCGCAAAATATAGCCTCTTCCATATTACACGTGTGAAGGCCAATTACCACAACATGGTTTTCAATATAAACTTAGTATAAATGTCACTCCTTAATTATCTGTCAATATAGAATGGATGTGTTCCATACTAGGTTCACGATGAGTATTCTTAGTCATAGGTCATATATTATCTCCAACGGAGCCGAAGTGACCACATCAAATTTGTTCGTCTATAAACTGCCACTATCATCAGCACTTCAACCACCTTCCCCTTCGTTTCTACATAACAATCTTCCTCTTACATTTTACTACCAGAACGTAAGAGGCCTACGCTCGAAAACCCAAGCTGTTGTGCGCCAATCTCATGCTCTCCCTTTCGATATCTATGGTCTGACTGAAACCAATCTGATCCCCGACATAAAGAGCCAAGAATTATTCCCCCCTACTTTTAATGTTTTTCGAGACGACGAACCTACCCAAACCTTGGTTGACTCTCCCTCTCGAGGCGTGCTACTGGCCATTCATAATGACCTTGACTCTTCTCTCATTGCCATTTCTTCCTTTTCTAAGGTCGACTTTATTACAATAAAAATAACTTTTCCACTCCGATCCCTGTACGTTATGTGTTGTTACATACTACCAAATCAATCTATCGAATCTTACCAACTTGCTATAGACGCGATTGATCAAATAATCGACCTATCTGACTCCCTCGATGACATCCGAATTTTTGGCGACTTTAATCTACCTCTGCTGCAGTGGAGTTCTTCCGATGATGAATCCTTTTTCATCGCTTCAAATGCCAACTCCACTAATGAATATCTCTTCATAGATCGGCTAACTGATTCAAGTCTATTTCAAGTAAGTAATGTCTTAAATTACATGGGAAGTCAATTAGACCTTATATTCATAACTGACCCCATTAACTCCTCAGTCTCGCTTTGTTCCGACTATTGATAACTTTCATCCTCCCCTTCTTTTTTCACTTTTCCTCAATTCTCCACTTCAATCTACACCTCCTGCATTTTGCACTTCTTACGACTTTCATAAAGCTAATTTCTGCAAAATAAATGCCTATCTGAGTAGATGTTCCTTTGAGTTTGCTATCTTATCCTTAATCGAAGCTGTCACAATTTTTTACAGAAAAATGTTTAATTCTATTTTTCTTTATGTCCCCTTTTCTCGTCATAAAACTTCATCTTCATCCCCCCCTTGGCATAATCGCAAACTTCGCGCCTTACGTAACAAGAAAAACAAGTTATGGGCGCTTTCCTTCGTACCAATTCTGTTTTGGACTATTCCAACTATCTCGGTTCCTACCTTCAATTCAATCATCTTTATAACTCTCTCTACCCAATTAACGAGCAAGCAAATCTTATAAATGACCCTAAGTCATTTTTTTCAATTCGTCAACTATAAAAAATAAATCTGACGGTTACCCTCCGTCCCTCTCTTTTGAAAACATATCTTCAACTAATCCGCAAACCATTGCCAACTTTTTTGCCACCTATTTTAAATAATCCTTCGCCGACAACTCTTTTGAACCAGACCCCTCTTACTTCAGTCACCTTCTTAATTTCTCCGTTGGCCCCTTTTGATCCTGCTGTAATTGAAGATAAACTTCAAAATCTTAATGATGAATTCTCACCCGGCCCAGATGGTCTCCCTGACATTTTTCATAAAAAATGCTCCTCCATTCTCTCCAGGGGGATCTCATCTCTTCCGTTTGTCTCTATCACTAGGAGAATTCCCTCAGATTTGGAAGACCTCTTTCATAACCGCCCTACACAAAAAGGGATTAAAGAACGAAGTAACAAACTACCGCCCCATTGCTAAACTTTCTCATCTACCCAAGCTTTTCGAAAGTATTTTATACGAATCCTTAAGTATTTTATACGAAGCCTTAAGCTTTCAGTTCTTATCTCTCCCACCCAACACGGATTTCAGAAAGGTAGATCAACTACCACTAACTTAGTCGAATTCGTGTCCTTCGCCCTGTCTGCCTTAGAGAATGGGAAAGAAGTCGACGTTATTGCAACTGATTTTAGTAAGGCTTTTGATAAGATATCTCATAACTTAATCCTCTTCAAATTGTCTACCCTCTGTTTCGAACCCATATTGTTAAAATGGATATCTTCTTATCTGGAAAACCGTTCTAACAGAGTTAGCTTCAGATCCATCTCCATATCGACTCCCTTCTTGCCCACCTCTGATGTTCCGCAAGGCAGCCATCTAGGTCACCTTTTCTTCATTCTAACCATAAACGATGCCGAGAGGTTTGTTAAACTCTCTTCTCTCTCTCTGTATGCTGATGATATCAAATTTTTCAAAGCAATCTCTTCACCACATGACTACTGTCTCCTTCAACAAGACCTTGATAGTTTTTCGAACTGATGCTTACAAAATCGCTTATAGCTCAATATCGCCAAATGTCAATCCATTACCTTATCACGTAGGCATCAGGTGTCTTCCGCCCGCCTTTACCTTCTCCATAGTCCATCGTTCAATCTCTCCGCGATCTTGGAATATTGTACGATAGGGAACTAAATTTCCGTTCAGATATTGATGAGATAATTCGTAAAGCTAACTCATCACTTGGCTTTGTCAAACGATGGTCCAAAGAATTCTCCGACCCTAACGTGACCAGATCCCTCTACATTACCTTTGTGCGCCCCCTCCTTGAATACGCCAGTCAAGCGTGGTCACCCTTTCAGCAAGTTCATGTGACCAGAATCGAGAATGTTCAACGTCGATTTCTTCGATTTGCCCTTCGAAGTCTTCCTTGGAACGATCCATTTATCTTGCCTCCCTATCAAGACCGCCTCAACCTCATCAACCTGAGTACTCTAGAGAAACGCAGATATGTTGCAGACATTCTTTTCATTCATCGACTTCTTTCATGCTCTGTCGATTGTGCATCTTTTTATAATTCAATTTTCTTCAATACCAATCCACGAAATTTACGATGCCCTCGTCTTTTCTATCTACCGTCCCACAGCACTTCATATGGATCTAATGAACCAATTTCCCGTATTCTGCGAAAAGTGAACTCAAACCTCACCCAGTTTGATTTTAACCTCAGCAATCCCTGCCTCAAAACCAAACTCCTTCACCAGTCTCCTTAGCCTTAAGTCTTAGTTTTAAGTTTTAATTTTAAGCTTTAGGTTTAAGTTTTAGTTGTAGCTTGTAATAAGCTAAATAAATGGGGACCAAAAGTAGATTAAATTAACTATATACATTTTTCTTTCTCAATTTTTTGTATTTTCTTCTAGAAATTGAAGAAAAAAAACAACATTAAATGAAATGTTGTACTCTATTCATTCGGCTTGTCATAGCGCCTGCTATTATGATTACTTAATTTTAACCAGCAGCTACGGGAATTACACTTGAAAGAGAAAGAAAGATTCCAACCAATGACCTGTGCATAACCAATAATTACTTGTCGTTCTATATAGAAAAAAAAAAAAAGTCTTTCATGGTACCTACCTATAAAAAATCTCAAATAACCCCTATGGTTGCAATTTAATTTTATTTGCATTTGTTGTGTCAATTCCTCCTACACGCACACTCATTCATTCGATACCCATTACTGATTTGGATTAATTGATTTTCATTGTTATCTTGGGGGGTTTCTATTTATAGGCCATTGTGCCGGAATGGCGTTGAAAGTGAGAAAAGAACACGCGCTGTTAATGATTAATGACAGAGAAAACAATTAAAGGTGGGAAATTGTGAAATGAAAACCCCATTGAAGATAACTGGTAAATTAATTATCTACATCCGTGTCATAATGAGTAGTTTCATGTTGCATGTGTGCCGCCCCATTTTAACAGGTGCGATATGTTCTCACGGTCTATGAGTAGTCAAATCATAAAGTTTTTTTTTTTTTTTTTTTTTCTTTTGTTGACCTGGCAGCACAATTGGTTACTGTTCTATGGCCCTTAAACCTAAATCAAAGCTTGAAATGGGGAAAACAGATATTTGTCAAAACCATTTGAACATGACGAGGTGGCCGAGTGGTTAAGGCGTTGGACTGCTAATCCAATGTGCTCTGCACGCGTGGGTTCGAATCCCATCCTCGTCGGTTCTTTTTTTTTTATTTTTTTTTTAGTCGAATGAATGAAATGCAATCCTTAAATAAATAATAATTTACTGATTCGAGGATGAATAGTTTTTGTATCTAAAAGGAATGAATTGTGATACTTGTGCTGATAGCCTAAGAGCTCACAGCAATTTTTGAGTGTAAAGATATACCAAACGATTGATACATGAATATGAAGCACTCCAATAAATAAAATCAAATACGTCTAGCAGTGTTTTGTCACAGCTGAGGTTAGTAATAGCATGCTAGATTGTTTTCCTAAATATGGATTTTTGTTGAATCTGGTACTAAATGAAAGAACAAAATGCCCTTATCACAAAAAATAAAGGTTACAGAATTTTCACGCGCAGCCATACCCTTGCCATACATACAATAGTATGCTAAAAATCACTTTTTTAAATAATTGGAATAACCATATTGTGGTTAAACCACACATGCCAATATATGTATATATATATATATATTTTCTTTTTTTTTCCGAGGGTAGGTAAAAAATCTTCATGAAGACACTATGAGGATCGATAGCGCGTGCTCATAGTAGTGTGAGATTTTTACTCACTAAAAAAACCTCCCTTCGTGATAAATTTCTTTGATTACTACAACTAAATTTTAACTTATCCAGCAGTTTTTCTTTCACGTATTGAGGTCGTTTGGCAGGTCCCTTTCCATTGAAAGTTCCTGCTTGTTCCGCAAATTAGACGCGGTTTCTTGCTATCGCGTTAAGTCGAAAGGTTTAGTCCTTTGTAGACGACGCAGTAGGACATCAAGGTTAACGTGTCCTTGTAATCTGTCTTCATGCTTACGCGCGAAGTTTTTGATTTCATGTTCGACTGTTGCAATTCCTAAATCTCTATGGATATCGCTATTTTTAATAAACCACAGTGCATTAACTATTTATCTTAGCGCTTTATTTTCAAAAGTTTGTAAAATATTGACATTACTTATTTTGGTACAACCCCAGAGTTGTATTCCATATGTTCCATATCGGCTTTAGCACTTGCTTGTATAAAAGCAGTTTGTTCTCTATATTAAGCTTCGAATGTTTTCCAAGTAACCAGTACATTTCTCTGTATTTGGTTTCTAGTTCTTTACGTTTTTTCTTCACGTGCCATTTCCACTTCAGCTTAGCATCAAGTGTCATTCCAAGATACTTAGCCTCGTTTGCAAACGGAATTTGAACCGAGTTTGAAAAGATCGGCAAATTATTTATTTTCTTATAAGTCAAATTGACATGAATAGATTTGTTTTCGTTTAAAGCTTTGTCCATTCATTTACTTTATTCAATGCTTCTTGCAATTTTTCAGTCGTTTCTTCGATCGTTTTACCCGTTGCCAGGATGGCAGTGTCATCGGCAAATGTAGCTAATACGGTGCCTTCTTCTTGCGGTATATCGCGAGTATATAACAGGTACAAAAGCGACCCAAGGACACTTCCCTGTGGCACCCCAGCCCTTATTTCTTTAAATTCTGAATATTCATTTACGTGTTTGACTCGGAAAAGTCGATTCGTCAAGTATTTTTCCAGAATATTATATTAGTGTTTTTTTTCTTCGTAAGCTTTCTCAATTAAATCAGTTATTCTATGCACTTGGTCTATTGTTGAGTGCTTGGTTCTAAACCCAAACTGGTGATTGGGAATAAGAGATCTTTCTTCTATAACCGGCTGTAATCGCTTAAGTACTATTCTTTCGGAAACTTTAGACATAATCGGCAGCAGTGAAATAGGTCCTGGTTTTCCTGGCTTCAGAATCATTATTACTTCCGCGACTTTCCATTGACTCGGAACATATTCTAGTCTTATCGCTGCGTTTATAATGTAGAGGAACTTAACTAACGCTTTTCAAGGTAACGATTTAAGAAGCTCTCCTGTGATTAGGTCGTATCCAGGAGCTTTATTCGGTTTCAGTTTCTTTATTTCTTGTTGAAGTTCGATCATCCTTGCATTTCTTACTGTGTAATTGTGAAGTGCTATATCCGACGCATTATCATTTTCAACAAGCGCTTGTCCATCAAATGGTTTAAATGTTTCTTCTAAATGGGCGGCAAAGACTTCTGCTTTGTCTTTATCATTCCTGGCCCATTCGATGTCATTTTTCTTGATTGGGGCCGCTTATATTTTCGGTTTTTTAATGCCTTTTATAGCTTTCCAGAGCGAATAATTGGAATCTTTTTCCGCTGTTAAGCTTTCAATGCTGGTTTGTATTGTCCGATTTTTAAAATCAATAATGGCCTTTTTTAGCAAGTTACACAAGCGATTTAAATGCGATTTATGTTGCGGAGCACGAGTTTGTTGCCATTTTTTACGCGCTTTTCTCTTCTCCCTTACCATTTCTTTTATTTCCGGTGGATATTTTTGAGCATGATTGATCGGCGTTTCCCTTTGATAGGGAGTATTTTTCCACGCGGCGCGCTGCAGAACTTCAACAAAACGATCAACTTCGATTTCGAGTTCAGAAGACGTCCTAAGTGATACTCTTAGTTCGATATGTTCTTCAACGTCTTTTTTAAAGCCTTCCTAATCAGTTTTTCTGCTAGTTAGTCTAGCAGGTACATCTTTTTTAATGAGGCGTTCGCTCATCGTTAGAATGATAAAATTCGGTCCAAGAGAGTTGAAAATATTTGTAAAATCATTTTTTCAAGCCTGCAACGCAGTGGACAATAAATAGACGAGACATTGAAAGAGTAATGTCCATTTTTCACGCGTACAGTGCTCACTTGCATTGTTTCAAGCTCTATCATAATCTCTTCAGAGTGTTCGATGCAATCTTTTATGATTAAAGACGATCCGCCTCTGGCCCTTTCCGACGGGTGACAAGCGTGATAGGCACTGTATCCAGTAATGTTTACACGCGATAGTTTCGTCAGGTGAGTTTCACAGATCAAACATATGTCAATGTCATTTTCTCGTAGAAATATTTCTAGCTCTTCTAGTCTTTGTGTGAGACCGTTGGCGTTCCATGCAACAATTTTAAGAAGTTTCGTCATGTTCGTTTTGAAATATTCCTGTTGATAAGCTTATATTCAAGCCTCTCCAACCTTTCAACAATTAACGTGTTTGTTTTTGTTTGCTCCTCAAGTCTCGCAAGGATAATGGAAAAGACGTGAGATACGGGGTTTTCCGAATTATCAGTGTTCGTCTTTGTTAATGTTGATGCTTGAGCATGTCTGCATGTCAGAATCTGATGGCTTTTCTTTAGGCGCTTTTACCTTTACCCGGTGTGGAATTTGATCGTTGTTTGATGTCGCAGCTTGGGCGTATGTAAGCGTGCCAGGGTCGGCTCGGTTGTCTCTAGTCACCTTTCTTGCAGCAGTTTTCGACTTTTCTTTATTTATCGGTTTTGAAGGTGGATTTTGCGGCTTCATAAGTCGATGTCTTCTTTTTTGCAATTCCTTGGCTACTTCACAGCCTCTGTACCACTACAGTTAATACACGCTGCAGAGGTTTTTTTTGTTTACGCCACACTCTTGACTAAGATGTTTACCGGCGCATTTGACACGTCGCGGTTCTTTTCGGCAATACGTTTGCGTATGGTTGAATCCTTGGCATCGTTTGTACTGAGGTATCAACCTTGTATTCTTGATTTTGACTACGACATTCAGAATTGTTCTTATTTCGTAAATCTTATCTAAACTCTCAGTCTAATCAAAGGTTAGCATAAAAAGAGGAAGCTCGCGCTTAACCATCGTTTCCTCGCCTTCCAATTTTTGCTTTTCCCGTTTAACTAAGTTTACCGCATCGACGATTTTAAAGTCTTCCTTTCGGCATGAGGCATGAAGTCCTCTAGCTACAACTCGTATCGGTCTTTCAGATTTATTTTCATACGTATATCACTGGATTTTTTCAGTATTCAGTTTATTAGATACTGAGCGGTAACTGTCTGAGTCCTTTACGTTTACTTTCCATTTGTTGTTGTTGAGCGATGTTACTTCAAAATCGGATAGCAACAAAGGTTTGAGAAAAGAATGCAGTTTATTATAGTCTGCAATTCCGATCACGTATATTGGTGGCGGTGGTCGTACCTTATTTCGTGGATTTTCTTCGGCACGCGTGTTTATTTTGTCAGGCTGTTCTTTACCTTTTCGTTTATTTTGCGTGTTTTCTTGCCTCGTTAACATTTCGGGCGAAGAGCCAGCTTTTCGTTTCTTTATTGGTGAATTTTTTTTATAATCCAATTGGTTTCCCGACTTAGTTCTTCATCATCCTTTTTATAATCCGTGTTATCGGGTACGTTTGAACTCGCAGCAGACTCATTACGATTTTTCGATGTATCATTAAATGCTTTATTTTCTGTTTTAAGTACATTTAGTTGCTTCTTAGTTCTTCGCAGAGAAGTTCCATTTTACTTAGCCTGGTCCGGAGTTCCGTACTTTCGTCCGTTAGGCTTTAAATTTTCGCTTAAGTCCGTTGTTCTTGCGCCGACACTATCGATGTGGCCGAACTTCTTATTCCGCACGTTTTTATGGTAGATCTTGATGTTGGAGATCTAACTATCCTAGTACTTTTTTTAAAAGGGTCAGATGAACGCAATAAATGCCAATATATGTGCATACGTATAATAAATATAGGGAGACCATCGTTTGGTGTTGCACTCACAATGCAAGTTTTCGGCTCTTTTGATCATGCAAAACAAGCGACTATTTTGTACAGTTGACGTAGAATATAGATGATAGCAAAAGAAATAAGCTCGCTGATAAGAAGATAGCTTAAGTAGTTGGATTTAGTTGACCGTGATGTGAATATGTCTTACGAAGAAAGTGTTAAATGTGTTCTTCATTCAAGTGATAGTCTGAAACAATGTGGACAAAATACTTTGTTTCATAAGAAAACATTGAAGAAATGCACTCAAATTTTAAAATGTTGGAAATTCGAAAGTTTAAAGTTTCGGATGTAGACCTTCCAATGGCGATTTATAGTGTAAGTAGTTATTATTGCACGTGCTATCGGATTTTTACTGCTATTTCTAAAACGTAGACAGCATCTTCGATGGATTAGAGTAATGAATGTAAGTTATATTTAATTCCAATAAAATATCGGTGGATTCGAATACCAAATGCTTTTTTTTTTGTAATTGTAGTACCAAATATTCAAAGGGTGGCCGAAGATCTACCTTGGAACACATTGTGTGTAAAGCTATATTTATTTATTTATTTCATCAATGGATTACAATCTGTTGATTACAAAAAGAAAAATTCTTACTTTAGATGGCTATAGCTTTCTCAACTTAAGAATTAAATAAATTTTGTACAATGTTTTTAAAGGTATCCCTTCTCATTGAAAGGTCGACTTCACTACAAATAGAATTATACAACGATAATGAACGAGTTAATGGATTATTAAGACCATAATTAGTTCTATAAGTGGGAACATAGAAAATATCATTTCTATTTCTAAGATTTCTTTCGGGAACGTAAAAAGGAACTAGCGCGAGTAGCTCCTCAGATTTGATATTATTATTTAAAATATCTTTTATAAAAATAACGCATTGGTCTTGTCTGCGACTTTCTAGAGTTTTTAAATCTATTAGCGCACATCTTGAAAAATAATCAGGCATTTCGTCAGACCATCTCAGATGTCTTAATGCGAAACGCGTGAATCTTTTTTGTATTTTTTCAATTCTGATAATAGCATTCTCATAAAATGGAGACCAAATGACACAGCAATATTCTAGGATAGGCAGTACCAAGGACAGAAAGATTTTCTTTAATGTATACACGTCCTTAAAAACCCCTAAGGTTCGTTTAAGGAAACCTAACAAGGAATTTGCTTTCGATATAATAAAATCTATATGCGCCGAAAAGGTTAGTTTGATGTCAAATATAACCCCTAAATCCTTTACCTCACTCACTTTAGAAAGATTTCCAAACCTATAAACAAAAGCCACGGGCGACAGCGTTCTGTAGGCACTGAAGATTTTACATTTCGAAACGTTTAGTTCGAGATGGTTGTATTCACACCAATTTAAAAATAAATCAATATCATTTTGAAATTTGAGACAAATAATTTAACATCGTCCGCGAACATCAGACAATCCGAAAATTTTAAAACGTCAGGAATATCATTCACGAACAATATGAACAAAAGTGGCCCCAAGTGACTACCTTGTGGGAGACCTGACTCCACCTCAATGAAAAAAAGATTGAAAACCATCAATCTGAACAATTTGTTTCCGGTTAGATAAGTAAGACCTCAACCATTCCAAACAATTTAAATTAAGTCCTAACTTATGAAGTTTTTGTAATAAGAGGCCATGGTGTACTCTGTCAAAGGCCTTAACAAAATCTGTGTAAAAGAAATCGACTTGCATTCTGGTTTCTATAGAATTTAAGCAGAAATGTGAAAAGATGCACAAATTGGTGGCAGTTGAACGGCCTCTAACAAATCCATGTTGTTTTGGGGTTATGGATTCCTTGACTGAGAAATATAGTCTCTGAGTTACTAATTTTTCAAATAGCTTTGGTACTGCAGAGAGTTTCGATATTGGTCTGTAATTTTTAACTAGGTGCTTTAGACCACTTTTATAAATTGGAATCACAAAGGATATTTTCCAATCATCGATAAAATCACCAGTTAATAAAGATTTATTGAAAATGATTTTTAATGCACTACAAAGTGACGAGGCACCTTCGAAAGTAAGAGCGGGGGAATTTTATCCACTCCAGCCTTTTTATTTGAATCGAGTTCAATTAGACCCTCATAAACATCTTGGTCCGAAAAGCAATTTAAATTAAAATCTATATTAGGGACTATGTTTGAATACCAATCGTTTATATTAGAAATAACATCTCTGTTATAATTCGATTGAAAGTGCTTTGCAAAGAGATTGCAGGACGATTTGATGTCATTCGATTTTTCACCGTCGAGTTCCATTGCAATTGGAAGAAAAGAACTTTGTCGTTTAGAATTTAAGAACACCCAAAAAGATTTGCTGTTCTTTTTAATATTTTTTTCGGCAAGACTTATGTGCTGATGATAAAGAAATTTGTTTAAAAAATCAAATTCTCTCCGGAGTTGAAGAAAACGAGTTCGATCCTCTGATTTGCCTGATTTTTTCGATTTTTCAATGCCTTATTTTTAACGTTTTCTAAATTTTTTAATTTTTTATTAAACCATGGGAGCTTAAAAGAAGATCGTTTGTTAAAAACGGGGACAAACTGATTAACGCCGTTAAAAATTCAGCTTATACAGTATCGAAGACGACGAACTGAAATATCATCAGTGGCGAACATAAATGCGTCCATTCAACTGTCTGCACCTTTGTGGAAGATCACATTTTAAAATTAAAAGAAATTTTAAAAAAATTAGTAAGTAAATTTTTACATAATATTTTTATAATTAATGTGGAGAACAAACTTAAATATGATTCCAAATCATTTTGGTCTTTTATAAATCAAAAAAGGTGCTCCAAAGGATTGCCGAAGCAAATGTTTTATAAAAATGCAGTGTCTAATGACGTTAAAAATTCTGTTGAACTATTTGCGCAGTTTTTTGAATCTGTCTTTTCTCCCTCTGTAATTCCTATTTTGCCTGAATCATATTCAATGCCAAAAATTGATTTTAGCAACTTAGTTCTGGAGGTTCAGGACATTGAGTCTGCTATCTGTTGCCTCAAACCGAATCCTAAGCCTGGTGCTGACGGTATTCCTGCAATTGTTTTTAAAAATTGATGCAGCTGTATCTGCAAACCTTTTTCTGAAGGTATTCAATCTATCGCTAGCGTCGGGTTTATTCCTTGATGATTGGAAAATCTCCTTTTTGGTGCCTATCTTTAAATCTGGCTCTAAAAATGACGTCGAAAACTATAGAGGTATTTGCAAACTTGCCGCTATACCTAAGCTTTTTGAATGCATTGTAAAAAGTAAAATAGATTTTCACATTAAAGTTCATTTATCAGAGTTTCAACATGGTTTTGTTTCAGGTCGTTCAACAACATCTAATCTAGTCCATTTTACATCTTTTGTCATTAATGCTCTTGAAAGCGGATGTCAGGTGTACGCTGTTTACACGCACTTTAGTAAGGCTTTTGATTCTGTGAACCATGTTTTGCTGATAAAGAAGCTAGAAAGTTTTGGATTTCATTCAGTAATGTTGAAGTGGATTTCATCATTTTTAATTTGTAGGTTTCAGAAGGTCTGTCTTGATAACAATTATTCAAGATTAATCTCTTGCACTTCTGGAGTTCCACAAGGAAGCCATCTAGGGCCCCTCCTTTTCATTATATTTATTGATGATATTGTTCAACAATTCAAATTTTGTCAGTGCTTAATGTATGCTGATGATCTTAAAATATTTTTAAGAATTAAAGGCTTAGATGATTGCATAAAACTCCAAATGGACCTTAACAATCTATCGACTTGAAAAGTTAAATGTTGGAAAATGCTTTGCTATCTCTTTCACAAGATCTCATATGCAACATTTGTTTAATTATTGCATTGAACTCATGCCCTTAATAAGAGTTAAACAAATAAAAGATGTCGGTGTATTTATTGATACAAAACTAACCTTTGTTTCTCATATCGAATACATAGTTGCGAAGGCTAATTCACTAGCTGGGTTTATTAAAAGAAACTCAAAAGATTTCTCTGATCCTCATACTTTTTTATCGCTCTTTATTGCCCTAGTCAGGTCAGTTCTGGAATACGCTGATGTTGTTTGGAATCCAAACTATTTGACCTATTCAGACCGTATTGAAAAAGTGAAGAGGCGCTTTACAAAATATATCTTTTTTAAAATGCGTTGGAATTTTGAACCATCTTATAAAGCTAGATGTCTACTTTTAGGTTTAATGCCACTTAGTGCAAGAAGGTGTGCACATGACATCATGTCGACTTCCTGTGTTCCCGTATTAATAGTCCTTTACTTTTATCTATGTTCCCAATTTATGCTCCGGAGAGGGTATTAAGGGATCGTCATATCTTTTACCTAAAGGGGCATAGAACAAACTATGGTCGAAATGAGCCAATATCTAGATCTCTGAATTCATTTAATGAAATTAGTAGACATATTGATTTTCATATTTCGAGAGAGCGATTCAAAGACATTTTATTCAGTTTGCTTTCAAACTAAATTAGTATTGTTTAAATTTTTATTTTCATTATACTTACTGTGCATTTTATATTAAATTAATTTTACATATGATTTCTTAAATTTAATTATATATTCGTAATCTGTAAGCTAAGCTTGTTGATGAAATAAATAAATAAATAAATGCATTCATTTGATGACATTTGTACAAACAAAAATTATGTGAAAAGATAAGTCAATAACTTATTCCAAAAATTTGTTTGAAAAAGAAGCTACTAACCATATAAAGAGAAAGAATTGAATACTGCAGCTTCCATAAATTCTGTGTATGTGAAAGAAATTTTTAAATATCCTCTAACTGTACCCCAATCATCCAGTCACCTAGATAGATACATTATATCATATAAACCGACAAATCAGTATTGCACATACATTTAGAAAAAAACAGCAACAAACCAAACATTCCTCTAAATGAAGTAGATGCTATAGTTGTAGATGGTTTCTTTCTTCTACATGCTTTAGGGAACACACCTTCAACTTTCGTCAATATTACTATAAACATACTCGTATTAAGAAAGATCTACAGAATAAATGCAACCCACACGCATATTGTATTTGATCAAATAATATCGCCATCTATAAAAGATATTGAACGAGATAGGCGAAGCTGTTCAGATAATCATGTTGATTATAGAGTTTTTGCAAAAAATCATAGACGACCAGCCAATTTTGTCAAAAGCTTAAGTATTGTCTTATTGTTTGATGCGATGATAAATATTTTCACTTTAAAACTGAAAATGACAACTTTTTTTGAGAAAATGTGAATGAGTTGATGAGCTTTAAGAGTGTCTTTTTTGCTAAAAGTCTTTCCTGTGGTCATAATGTCATCAGATACGGGTGTGCTTATAATACAGTAGTTCAAATAAATAATCGGACATCGATGGCGGTTGAAGAAAAGAGCTAAATATACCATGAATTAAGAACACATTATTACGGGCTTGCAGTTAAATTTTTTCACATTTTCTTTATATTAGAAAAATGTTGTTGTTTTTAGAAGAAGGAGAGATCTTCAAAAGATACTGATGATCCGAGTAATCAGCATAATTCTTTTAAGCCTTCATAATTGATTTTAATTAATCAGTAGTTTTCTTGCATCTAAGTTTAAATGCTCTTCTAGCTTTTCTTTCAGCTTTTTTGGATGTTTTAGAATTTCCGAACTTTCTACCTTCAGGTCTCGATGAAGGTCAGTACTCGTATTTCTTATGTAGCAAGTTGCATTTACTAAATTTCTAAGCACCTTATTTTGGAACCGTTGTATTTTGTCTATGTTTGTCTTTTTGGCACAACCACAGAGTTGGAGTTCATATGTCCATGTTGGTTTCAGAATTTCATTATATAAAAACACTTTAGTTTCAATTGATACGGATGAGTTTCTACCTATCAGTGCAGTTTTCTATATTTGATCTATAACTCTTTTTTTTTCTTTTTTACTTGCTTTTTCCATTGCAGCTTTGCATCAAATTTTATAATAATTAGTATACTCGTATGTTCAATCCTTTTATTAGTAAAGTCAACATCGACTGACTTGGACTCGTTTAAATTGATTCTCCACTTTTTAGTCCATTCACAGATTTTGTTTATGCCAATTTGAAGTTTTTCTATGAATTCTTCATTGGTTCTTCCTACTCCTAAATCTAATCATATGCAAATGTTGACATGGTATGATTTTCTAGCTCCGGAATATCACAAGTATAATATTGGGCCCAGTACACCTTGCGGTACGCCGGGCCGTCCTTTATTCCTTTATATCTTAGTTGTGAATAGGTATTCTGTTGTTTTATTCTAAAATGTCTTCCTTATTACAAAGAAAGTAAAAAAAGCTCCAAGAAGGTCACCAGGGCTGCCAGGGAAAACATTCTGCACCAACGTATGCGATAACAATTGAGCAGCGCGATTAAAGAAGATCCTTTCAAGGAACCACTAAGTTATCAATTTCTACAGGCGGGTACTAACTTGGCAACCGCAGCCGATACCTTTGAGACGCTGATGTGCGCACACTTCCCAAACTATTTAAATAAGGCAGCCATATCTCCCAAGTGTGGGCTTACTCGAACTGAAACAAAATGGGAAGACACTGACAACTTAGTTAATGCAGATAAAGTGGCCTGGGCCATTAACTCATTTGCACCATATAAATCACCGGGCATCGACGGAATACTCCCCATCTTTTTTTCATAAAGGGATATATCCCAAAGAAAACCCTGGTCAATATCTTCAACGGATGCCTATATCTCGGATACACGCCAACACAATGACAAGAAATTGAGAGTGGTGTTCCTACAAAACCCCGGAAGGATTTATCGACGGCGAAGGGGTATAGACCTATTAGCCTAACATCTTTCCTACTAAAATCAATGGAGAGAATCTGTAACAACTATATCAGAACACAGATTACAAATCCGCGGCTGTGTCCTAATCAACACGCATACCTCAAAGGGTATGCACTCTCGATATACTGTTAAAACCAAACAATAAACAATTGGCTAGAACATATGCTTTCAAAATGCATCATCACAGCTTCACTGGGAGACGAAACAAGAAGGGGAACAGTTCATAGGGCAACACCACAGGGGGGATAATATCTCCTTTTCTGTGGGTGCTCACAATTGACAACCTTTTATAAGCACTAGATAGAACCTGTGCAAAATGCTAAAAGGGCATATTGGATATGCAGGAGGGCAATCGGGAAGATATGGGGTCTTTTTTTTTTTTTTTGTTAAAGGGAAGGAATACCCTTATACTAATTTTTGGAACACGTACGTTTTTTTTTTTATGGAAAGGGGAAGAGACAGAGAGTAAGACAGAGTGGTGTAGTTTGAAACTCAGGTGGTATTAAGTTTCTGTAAACTCCAAGGGTGGCTGTCCAGATAACTGAGGAATATTTTGTTTGTTTTTCGCTATCATTGTCGTTGCTTATGATTCACAGTATTTTTTTTCCGTCCTCCTGAGGTCATCATCACGACCAAGTTGCATTTTAGCCATATGACCACCCTACTGCCAGTGTTATGCCTTCACAGTAGAGTTGACTTAGCTTTAGCAAGTAATCGACTTTTTATTTATTTCGTGCGAAATAAATAGATGATACTTGACTTCAGGATTCGAACCGTGAATCAACAGCGTGACAAGCGATGATGTTACCACTGCACCACGGCCACCCCAACAGGTTCTGAAACCGAAACAGGTTTACTGGATATACGAATGCGTAATAAAACGGAGTAGTTGTATGGTGGCCAGTGACAAATAAAAACTTGTTAAGAAAGGTGCAGCGTATGCCCAGATTGAGCATTACAGGAGCACAATCCTCCACACCAACCGCGTGCATAGAAGTGATCTTAAACATCCTACCAGTGCACCTCAAAGCGAAGAAGATTGCCGGTCTTTCAGCCTCAAGAAATACGGGACATCGAAAAATCACCAATATGATAAGAGAAATGACACCACTCATCGACTGTCGCAGTGATGTTGTTGAAATTTTATACGTTCATCAACAACTTCGAAACAATATTCCCCACAAGAGAATCTTGGACGTATGAAAGAATGACAAGAAACTCCAATGGTTTATCGGTATATGCAGACGGCTTTAACATATCTATAAAATCAGGGGCTGGCATCTTTTGTGCTAACCCACCGATTGAACTTACTATATACCTAAAACCATTTTTAACGGTGTTCCAATCATAAGTCTTTGCAATTATGAAAGCAACCGAAATACTCACAGAAGACACCAGCGAAGAGAGGCAAATCGACATCTGCTCGTAATAATAGTAAGGGAGTGCAAAATTAAATTGAACTACTTGCCAGGCGCAATAGAGTCCGCCTTGCATGTGTACCGTTGCATGAAGGTGTACCGGGCAACGAAAGGGCAGATGAACTGGCAGAAGATACGACAGGAGTTCAATAACTACAGGACAAATCTAGATACGTGTAAATTGGCCAGATCCGTGGTAATAGAACCAAGTAACAACATAGCAAAAAGAGCTCTTAACTCAAGCAGAACACAATTGAGATTGATGGTGGGGCTTTCAACAGGGCACATCAATCTTAACAAACATTCTTTCAGACTCAGGCTAGCTCATACAACGATCTGTGCCAACTGGGAGGAGGTGGAGGAAGATATAAAACACTTCCTCTGCCACTGCCCTGCAACAGCGAGGTTAAGACTGAAGATTCTGGGATTCGCAAGGATATCGGATCTAACACACCTCAGTAAGAAATGAATCGCTAGACGAACAAGACTATTTCCTGATCACTATATGACATAGTCTCCTTTTTACTGATCATGGTCCCAATACCTACGAGTACACCCCCTTTCAACACATAATTCCTATATCACAGTACTATTCCTACAGATCAGTGGAACACAACGGGCCCATTGGAGACCCAAGTGAAGAGCATAAACTCACCCTCTAAAACCAATCAACCAATCAAATAGCAACGATATTAATTGTTTTATGCTTAGCTTTTATGCACACTGCTGTAACTTGTATTTTCTCTGTAAAATTCGCCGTAGTGCACGCACTTAAGCTGCACATTTTGGAGCTTTGTACATTTTGTTGTGTGGTATTTTCCAGCGCTCATATGCCTGGCATTGCTTACATTGGGGTACCAGTTTTGATTTTTTAATGGGTTCTTCTATTTCTTCTTCTGCACTGAATGTAAATTAATACTTAGTTGCAAATCCTTTTAACCCAATTTCTGCTTTTCATCAATTAGGCATTGATTTTACAAAATTTTGACAAAAAATTGGGGCCTTCTGGCTGATCGTATTGAACGTTTTATTGTATAGCTTTTTGGAAAGTTCTTCCCACAAATGTTCGATAACATACTCGTACAAGTCTGCGGATTGCGGAGGTGTTTGCAATAATTTGAGGCAGTTACATATCAACCAAAGCTTGACAACTTTCGACATGTACTTCGGATCGTTGTCTTAATAAAAAGCAATATTCCTAATTTTTCAACACTTTGCTTCACATTTTCTTTGAGAATATTGACATAAACAAATCTGTCCATTTTGCATTCGATGAAATGCAGATTGCCTACCCCTGCACTTGACATACAGCCCCAAACCCATGAAGGAGGAGCTCGCGTATTTTTCTTTTCAAATTCAGTGTTGACTTTTTGCCACACGTAGTCCTTCCATCCGAATTTACTCTCATCAGTAAACATGACCTATAAATTTGTATTAACAGCATTTAGAAACTTTCAAAAAATGCATGCAAGAGTTTTTACCTTTTTCCAAAATTAATTATCTTTAAGCAAATAAGCGTTGGCAAATTTAAATCGCCATTTCTTATTCTTTGGACTTATTTTTTCATATAATTCTTCCATGGTAACTGTTTTTTTTCTTAAAACGTTTTGAATTGTTTCATGACAGACATCCTTTCCTATGTTACGAAATTCCTATGAACGAAATTTTTGAATTTCCTGGTTGTTTTAAAAAAATTATCCTTTACTTCTTTCAAAATACTTTTCTCTGCTCTAATTCTCAGTTCTGAATTCATCACGATATCTTTTAGTGAGGTTATGAACAGTGGAATGACTTCTTCCGACGATGTCGGCAATATCCCATACCATTTTACCTTCTACGTGAAGTTTAATTATCAAGCGTTGTTTCAACAGTTGTTTGTTTTTTTCCTCTTGGAACCATTATGTTCAAGAAGCTTCAACTAACACTGATTATTCGACATGATTTCTCCGCCCATGGTATCTTGTGCTCTGTGATAATATCTTTAATTTCTTCATCAAGTACTAAAGAGTGTGGAACGGACGGAAGTGTGGTTGAGTCTTCTACGGGGCCTGGAAAGTGTGCTTCCATTAAGAGTTGTAATGATTGGCTCGTCTCCGTCCAGGATATATAGGAAGTTATATCCCGCCTGCCCGTCTGTTTAATCGTAATACATGTGTAGCTCATGCACATGAATGCAGAGTTTGAATGTTTGCTTTCCCCCGCAGAGATCACCGTAGGAAATCGTTTTGTAGCCATTCACGAATGTGGAATATCCTGCCTTCCTTAGTATTTCCAAGAATCTATAATTTGTAAAGATTTAAAATTAACGCGCATCGTTACCTCGCTCTCCCTCCTCATCTACGCACTCTTTAACACTTCCCTATACCTTTTTCCTTTCACTCCATTACTGGGTTTTATAAACTTCAAAGAACACAGTTCTGAGTGGTAGAGAACATTTGAAAAAATTTGGTCAAGTAGTTGGGCATCGCGCACTTTGTGTTCGAAGATATCCGTATTTAGTTTAGTCAACAATTTTTAAAAAGCGGATGAAGTAAGCGGGTAAGATTGGAGGGCGGTGTATAAATATGTTGTAGCATAATAATAACTACGCTCCTATGTCTATGCAGCAAATTCCGAAGTGACTTTCCATTCTGGCAGAATTTTGGTTCGAACTGTCCTTTCATTCGAGGTTCGTGTCTGGGACGAAGTCTCCACAGCTCATGTCAACGAAAGAGACGAATAATATCAGGGATAAAAGGGAATTATAACTGCAAGAATTATTTCTCTTGTTCCAGTGGTCGAAGAATTTGCTAGAAGTTTCTGGCTATCAGAAACTTCTGCTATATAAGGACAGATGGCGATCAAAGAAGACAGTTGGTTTAGAACCGTGGCGAAGAGATTGGAAAAGTGATAATGGGCGAAGTTGTAATTTGGTGATAAATTGAAAGTTGAGAGTAAACAAGAAAAAGTAATTAGTTTGGATTTGTGAATTAAGTAATTGAAAGGAGATAAAGTGATTTGAGAGGAAAGAGACCTTGTAAGAAAAGAATTTGCGAAGAATAGTATAGTGTGAACTTGAATTGTTCTATAGACTAGAAAATAAAGAAATAAATTTCACAGAATATCGTTTTATCTACTCGAGCCGTAGCTTGCATATTACAATATAAATCATATTTTTGGCCGCCTAATTTAAGAACATCTCAATAGATTTGATGTAATTTAGCTCGGTAGTTATCTCACGCTAAAATAATCTAAATCGAATAAAGTTAAGTTAAGATATGGGGAGGAGATTTCAAAATCTTCGAATAATTTTTCTCATACGAGGGCAAGGTGAAAAGTTCTCGGCCTGATGCAGAGATGGCGTTCCAATCAGCAGAAATTTATATTTCCTGCCTGGGTACACTTCTCATTAGTTCGTATTACAAGTTGCAACTTGTTCTCTCAAGTAGTTTCTTTACACGAATTTTTGCAGTAGACGTCTTGCGTGTTTTTCTTTAAATTTGTAAACTTGAATATCGTACGGTGGTAAAATTTTTCGTTTTGGAAGGGTTAACCCCTAAGGAAATTCATCCAAAGTTGACAAAAGTCTACGGGGAGCAGTCCTTCCATGTCAAGCGTTAAAAAGTGGGCAGCTGAATTTAAACGTGGTCGCACGTCCCTCGAAGATGACCAACGTGAAGGACGGCCAAAAACCGCAACCACACCCGAAACCATCGAAAAAGTGCATGATATCGTATTGGACGACAGGCGAGTGAAGGTGAGTGAGATAGCTGAGGCTGTGTGTATATCGGAAGAGAGGGTGCGAAACATCTTGCACAAAAACTTAGGGAAGCGAAAGCTCTGATCAAAAGCAAATGCGCAAACGATTTTCGCGGCAATCTTTGGACCGATTTAATAGGTCTCCGACCACCACTACACGCCAGAAATGAAATAGCAGTCCAAGCAGTGGGTGGAAGCCGGTGGTTCAGCGCCAAAGAAAGCGAAGTCGATCGCATCTGCCGGAAAAGTCATGGCCAGTGTGTTTTGGGATGCGAAAGGGATCCTGTTAATTGATTACCTTGAGAAAGGCAGAACAATTACAGGCGAATATTACTCCAACCTTCTTGACCAGCTGGATGCCAAAATTCGCGAGAAGAGGCCTGGCTTGAAGAAAAAAAAAATCATCTTTCACAAGGACAATGCACCTGTACACAAGTGTGCGTTGGCGATGGGAAAACTACGGGATTTGGGGTACGATTTGTTCGGCCATCCCCCCTATTCACCTGATTTATCACCCTCAGACTTCCATCTGTTCCCAAACTTGAAGAAATTTGTTTCTGGGAAGCGCATCGCATCCAATGCAGAAGTTGAGAGGGCCGTAGATGAATATTTTCACAGCCTTCCAGACTCTCACTTCCGAGAAGGAATACTGATGTTGGAGAAACACTGGACCAAGTGTGTTGAAGTCAAGAGAGATTATGTAGAAAAATAAAATCATTTTTTAACTGAAAATCGCAGTCTTTCATTGTCAGGCCGAGAACTTTTCACCTTGCCCTCGTATGTCTAACTCAAGAACCACTTGACTTATTTTGCCTTGGTTTTTGAGGTTTTTTTTATATTAAATATCTAATTCTTTGGAAGTTCGGCGCCCCAAAAAAATTGGTGGGGCCCTGAAGTTGAGCTACTTATTTAGAGCGCAACAGCTCCTTATCCTATACAAGCACAAGTTAGACCAGGATTTGAAAATTGTTCTCATGTTTGAAGTTTTGCAAATTTTGGTATACGAGTACTCTAACTTCCAATTTCCAACCATTAGCTAATCGAAGACTGATAATAGACCTGTGCCTATACTGTAGATATTATCATTGCAGATGTTCTGAAGACCGCAATAGAATGATCCCTAGAAATGTGATACTTGACAGTTCATCTAGCATTGGCGCGGACATCCTTTTATCAAAACTCGAGGCGCCTCGGTTCGCCTCTCTCCGTTTTAGCTAGTACCAATTTTAGTGCAGATTTGAAATCAGTAATTAACTATAATGTTACAAACAGTTCAGAATGAAATTAAAAGATAAGACCCTTTTTTTTCTTTAATTTGAATTCTTCTGTAAGGTTTTTGGTTCTGTTCTGGTATTACTCAAGTAAATCGTCATAATAATGTAATTGCACGCTAATTAGGCTCACCAATATGTCAGTCGATAAATTATTTTAATTAATTGCCAGTCATCATTCAATCTTGAATTATAACAGCTAACATGAAAAAAATGGTAAAAAGAAGGTATCGACGAGGATGGGATTCGAACCCACGCGTGCAGAGCACATTGGATTAGCAGTCCAACGCCTTAACCACTCGGCCACCTCGTCATGTTGCGAAGGTTGGATAGAAAGCAGTTTGACAATTTTTTATTTTTTTTTTTTCGAATTCAAATAATGATAGTACATACTTTCGTACATATGTACATACATCGCTTGAAAGAATTTTTTTTTTTTGAATTATTATTTACTCGAAGTGGGGAAGCAATTATAAGTATGTGAATTATATTTTCTGCCCTGTGAAGGGATGGAAGTGAATGAACTGCAGAGTTCCATATGGGGGGGAATTTGATTCGTATTATTGTAACTGAATGTAGTGAATCCGTTTCTTGCGTTACGATAAGGCATGTAGTTGGCGGTTCAAATAAAATCTTAAGCCAAGCTACGTAAAGAAAAGAAAAATGCAACTAAACAGGACGGGCTTTCAAAATGAGGATGATGCATGATAGATGATGATGAGGTTGACGATAACGATGCGGAGAGGATACTGTCAAAGTATAAAACAGACACAAATTCAATGACACAGACACAGGGTGACGCAAAATTACCTTTATGGTTTAAATTCGTTACAACTTTTTTATTTAAATTTTTTTTTTTTTTTTTAGAATTTTGCAAACAAGACTTCGGGAATTTAATATGGAACGATACACAACAGAACAATGAACAAAAATCATAGAATTTTATTATGAAAACCAACGGCTTTCTGCAAGAAGAGTCAGTAAGGCACTGGAGCGTACTGGAGACTGTGCAAGATAGTCCAGAAACACCAACAAGGAGGCGTTCAGTTCAACTCCGGCTATCGCGGAGGTCCGTTCATTGGATTTTGGCCACATTGCACATGTACTCTATTTTTTTTTTGTCGTTTATTACTTCACTTACACATTAAAGTATTATATTGTCCAAAAAGCTAAGAACTATACGACTATATTGACCTGAAAGATAGGTACTCAGTACTTATATTATGATTCTTAAAAGAGCTTACGTGTAGCGTTTTTGTTATATTTTTTTTACAATAACATCATAACACTTTATTATTTAATTTCGCATAAAGGAAAAATGTGGGAAACCCTTTTGGAAGACCTTAATTTTTATTCTCTTAAAAGTTAACATACTCAATAAAAATTTAACACTAACCTAACATAAGTTAATCTATGTCCTGGGCTGAGCCCTGACTTATGATTTTCAGGTCGTCAATACAAACGCCCAGCAAATTATAAAAATACCATTCATTTGGCCATTTCATTTGGCGGGTCAGAAATCACATGCCAGGTACCAGCCCTACTTAAACTACTCGTTGGCTTCAACCCAGTCGAGCCAAAAATTGTTCTCCCGATTCAACCTGTCGACATTGACCTTATCTCTTTCAGGTATGCTTACTCAGTATCTGAAGTCAGCGTTTCCATCCCCTGTGTCAATCGGTTCATAGAAGATACGTTTATCTTTCGCCCTTCTAGCAAGATGGTAAATAATTGGCAAGTTCGTCGAATCTGACAAATAGCCATATGCATCCAGGTGCAAGAATGTCTCAGGTGGGATGTACCTACTCACCAAAGTGTTTCGGAAATACCCATGGTTAGGGTAAAACAAGCCCGACACAAGATCGTTCTCTGTAACGCTGGCTGACAGCTCAAAATAATTCGTCACAAGATCCGGAATGACATTGTCGATTCTGGAAACATCGGAAGCATCCAATAGTCACTTTTTAGAGACGTAATGCCGAAAGTCAGAATGTGCACTTCTGTGCATTCGCATTCAGGCTCGACATTTTCCCTCAAATAACCGAAGCTTTTCCGTATAAGAACATATAAGCCCAGCTTGTGCAAACATTGAAGCCGAAAGACTACTAGCAAAGGATTAATTATGCCATTTCGTTGCGGCAAAAAGCAGAGCAAAGTGAGAGATGAAGTCCATTTCCATTTATATGACTACGGGGAATCCAAGAGCAGTTCACCAGCGACATTTACACCTACCTAAGTGAACTATTTGGTGCGGTGTATTGTCCGAAAGGATCATTGGTCCATATTTCTTTGAAAATGAAGCCGGTGCCGCAATTACCATCAATACTGCTCAATATTGGACGATGTTGAGGCCAGCTGTGCAAAACCATCGACAACTATGGTTCCAACAGGATGGACCCACAGCGTATACTTCAATGGATACAATAGCTCTGTTACAGGACATCTTCGTCAAGCGACGACAAGCCAGCGACCATCCCCCAACCGAAAACCAATATTCACAATGAAATCCGAGTCATAACACCTGAAATTTTACTAAAGGTGATGGAAAATATTTTGGAAAGAGCACGAATGTGCGAAGGAGAAAATGACCACCATTTGCGAGACGCCAATCTTTCACGTTTAGGTCAATAAAATCCCCCATTTGTATACTGTACTTTAAAAAAAAAAAAAACATAATTTACTCCAAAATAAAAAAGTTATAACGAATTCAAATGTAAAGGTCATTTTGCTTTAGATAGATGGTACTTCCATTGTAACTTAAGGTAACTTCACATATATTGTGAAAATGTCTAACTCTAACAAGCAACGGTTTTAAGACCTTTCGTAGGCCCTAGGTTCTTTTATTTCTAGAGACTCCTCTGGAAAATTTATATTTATTATCTGTTTGACGACCACTTTAGTATATTAACATCCATGTTCTAAGCAATTGGAAGTATGGTGATCGTATCAAAGAATCGTGTCGAGTCGTAAAGTTTTTGGATTTCCTCTTTAACTCACACTTCCTCTATGACTGTTTTGAGCTCTTCTATTGTTTTAGATGCTTTGTTGTGTACTTTGTGATCCATAATTGACCACCAGTTTTCTATTATATTAAGGTCAGGGCTATTTCCTGGTCAATTTAGGGATTCAAAGCAACATCAGTCTTGCATTGGGCTATCTGTTAAAAGAAAACAATATTAAGAAGTGGTATTAAATTTTGGTTTCAAAATTTGTTTTTACTTACGGTATGAGCGCGATGACAGAGAGCGGAATTGTGATGTAGCAGCATAACTCCTCTATTGTATTTGCGGAACCGTCCAAAAGCAAAATACCGCCAAGACCCCAATTTGTCATGCATCCCCAAACCATCACTTATAGTGAATGCTTAACGGTGGGCAGCAAACATTCATCTAAATATCGCTCCTTAGCTCTCCTTCACACTGTCTACTTTCCGTCAGGTCCACTCAGATTAAATTTGTATTCGTCAGAAAATATGACCCTTTTTCAATCGTTGGCGGTCCATTCCCGGTGCTGTTTGGCCACATCAATCTTTTTCTCTTAATTACTAACGGCTTTTTCAGGTCTACGGGGTTGAAGACCTACTTCATAAAGCCGGCGTTGAATACTCCGCGTGCTGATGTTAATAGAACACCTCCCGTGCAAGTCTTTTCTCAATTTCTTGCCAGTTGCGAACCGGTTTTTCAGAGACTTGCGCTCCAAAATCCAATCTTGCCGTATTGTCGTTTTGGTGGGTCTTCCGCTCTTACGTTGCCTCACCGTATGCCCGTCGAGCTTAATTTCTTCAAAAGCCATCTCGCAGTGCTTTCGTGACATTTCACAATGTCTGCGATTCGCCTATTTTCGCCATGAAGAGCGAGAATACGCCCTTTATCTGCTTCGCACAAAACCATAGTAAAATTCCTTATCTGTTCACAAAACACTTTGTCGCGGTGTAGAGCACTAATGCGTTATCGACTTGAGCGTTTTTTCTTTTACACATGAAAAAGAATAGCATATAAAAATAAAACTGCAATCGTACCTACATGTGTTAAAAATATGAGAGGAACGCACCCGGAAGTCATTTTTTTGGGATACTTTCAATAGTGTTTGTCTTAATGATGACTCAGTCCAATTTTCGGTGACAATTTATTGGATTAGTGGTTTTCGAGATACATCCGTATACGTAATGCAGTTCATTTTGTTTATTCACAACTAAGAAATGAAAAACTAAAAACCAATCTATATTAGACTCATATTGACTAATTAAGCCTCGAGAAACAAACTATAACAACTTATTTGAATTTTATTCTACTGACGAAAAAACTTATAACAGACAAGAAACCGATCATGTGGAAAACAACAACGAAGAACCAGAACCTTGTAAAACCGAACAAAAACCCCTCTTATATAATTTTATTTATTTATAAAAATCCTTTTTTTTTTTTGTCATATCCCCTTTAGGATATGAATACCGTTGTACTAATTTTTAGGACACGGGCGTTTTTTGTGGAAAGGGGAAGAGACAGAGAGAAAGACAGATTGGTGTAGTTGGTTTGAAACTCAGGTGGTAGTTAAGATTCAGTGAACTCCAAGGGTGGCTGTCCAGATAACGGGGGAGTTTTTTGTTTGTTTTTCGCTATTATTGTCGTTGCTTATGATTCACAGTATTTTTTTCCATCCTCCTGATGTCGTCATCACGATCAAGCTGCCTTTTAGCCATATGACCACCCTACTGCCAGTGTTATTCCTTCACAGTATAGTTGATTTAGCTTTCGCAGGTGATCTACTTTTTTATTTATTTCATACGAAATAAATAGATGATTCTTGACATCAGGATTCGAACCGTGAACCAACAGCGTGACAAGCGATGATGTTACCACTGCACAACGGTTCTAAATGAAGTCGGAAACAAAATCTACGAATTAAGAGTGCAAAATAACGAAATAAGGGTTCAGCTAACAGAACTTACTTCAAACACAGCAATAGTAAAACTCCTTCGACAATTAATACAAAATACTCGAAGAAATAAACCACAAAGTTCTAAACATACAAAACATGCAACACAAATGAACCAAAAAACCCCTTTCATTATTCTCCATAGACCTAGCAAACAACACAAACAATAAAAATATTTAAAATATAACCAAACTTCTAAACTGCAAACTAGAATTTGAAACACTTAATTACAAAGGAATATTTCTCAATGCACCACTAGCCAACAATATGGGCACACCAAAAATTATTGTAATCAAGGGACCCAGTATGCAGGAAATAAAAGACACTGGACTGGTAATTGACCAAAGACGACAACATAAAATGAGCTTTATGTGGAGGAAACCACGCTGTAAATTATAAGGGATGTGGAATCTACAGAACATTGAAAATACAACGTTTCCCACACAGTACTATGAAACCAGGAGCAAAGCCCCCAAGTCACCATCTCAACGAAACACAGATACTGCTATCCCAACCTTTATCGCAAGACCAACAAAAGCCGCACCAAACAAATGATATTATGGATTATCAACTAGATGACAAATATTATGATCATAATTCACAGTGAAGATACTGTAACATAATGTAGCATAATAAATACGCCCTCGAACTGGCATAATTTTGTTCCGAAGTGTCTTTTCATTCGAGGTTCGTGTCTGCAGTTAGTGTTCACAGTTCGTGTCCACGATAAGAGACGGATGATGTCTAAGACGACGTCACGGATAAGAGAGAATTATAACCGCAAGAAATTATTGTAATCTTGGGATTATTACATCAGAATTTTCTTGTTCCAGTGGTCGAAGAATTTGCTAGAAGTTTCTGGCTATCAGAAATTCTGCTATATAAGGACAGATGGCGATCGAGGCAAGGCAGTTGGTTTTGAACCGCACGAGGAGATTCGAAAAGTGATAACAGCCGAAGTTGTAATTTTGTGATAAATTGAAAGTTGAGAGTTAACAAGAAGAAGTAATTAGTTTGGATTTGTGAATTAAGTAATTGAAAGGAGATAAAGTGATTTGAGAAGAAAGAGACCTTGTAAGGAAGGAGTTTGCGAAGAATAGTATAGTGTGAACTTGAATTGTTCTATAGACTAGAAAATAAAGAAATAATTTCACAGAATATCGTTTTATCTACTCGAGCCGTAGCGCGCATATTACAATACTTAATAGACCGCAAATACAACTCACTAAGGATTGTAATTTGGAACGCAAATGGACTAAGCCAGCATGAATTAGAATTAAAACAGTTTATTAAAGACAACAATTTACACGTTTTGTTAATATCTGTAACTCTTCTAAGTGCCCTTTAAACTAACAACTGGAGAACCAACATACTGGCCAACTGGCCCGAATAAAAAAACAGACTTAACAAAAAACATCAGTCATTCGAAACTTTAAATTAAATTTTGCCTAGAACTCTCATCTAACTCTATTCTCCTATTGTGCTAAAATACTTAACCGACGTCATGGCAATAGTGGAAGAACCAACCAAATTGGAATTAATTGACAATTGATGGAATTAATTGACAATTGATTGACACATTTCAATCAATCGGCATGTGGTCTTTTTTTTGTAAAGTACATTGCAGGTTATAGGACTGGATTTGCTGCTACCAATCTTTTTTTTTTATAAGAAATTTAGTAAAAGTGTGTAAATATGTAAACTGAATTCAATTGCTTAATCCTAATCTACTTGTTTAATAGGAAATTTGTAGAAGAATAAATTCATATTGGAATTAGAATTGTACTAATTGTGTCTCCTTTAAATCCACTGTTACAGAAACTGAAGTGTTGCTAAATACGAGGGCTGAGTTCATTACAGCTGTGTTGGGGTCGACGGTCTTGTAGCTCAGCGGGAATGGCTTTATCCAGCCTGCATAGACAAATATACCTTGCCAAAACAATCTAAAATTCAAGCACGCCTAAAAGAGAATGTTTTGCCTCTGTCCAAAAGTCAACCATTTACAGATGATAATCCCCTACACAAGGAGTCCGAATCGGCAGCTTCCACTTTGATGTCAAAGCGAAAACCTTCTAACGCTTCACCTAACAAGCGTCTACAATTGGAATTTCGAAAACTTGAGGAGGAAAGACTCGTGACAGAAAAACGGGAGAGAGAGGAACGTGAAAAGAGACAGTTAAGAGATCAAGAGTACATCAACAAAAAATATCAGATTTTGAGTATGATGGGGGATGAGTAATCGGAAACAGAGAAAGAGGATCCACGTCCCTTGCAGGTAAGAACTCAAAATTGGGTAGTTGCTGTTGCACAGAAGTCGATGGGAGAGGGAATGTTAGCATACCCTGCATTGTTAAACCAGAGCACTCATGATCCGCATGCAAATGGAACTTGGCTTGGGGCTACCGTTCGAAATCAATAACAGCGACAACAATGCAGCCAATAACAGGTTAATCTACCACAATAATCTCAATCAAGCAATCAGGCACCAGGTCTCAAGCCAACAAGCTCAAACAGTTTTACCACCACAACAACAAACATCCTCACCCATTCCCCTGCCTTTTACCACCACAGGGTTTGGGTCAGATAATCGATCGTTAACAAGAGCTAATATTGCTGCTCGCCTTTCAATCTCAAAGGAATTGCAGAACTTTAGTGGAGAACCAGAAGAGTGGCCGCTTTTCATTTCCAGTTTCGAGCGTACCACTGAGATATGTGGATTTTCAAGTGAGGAAAATCTTATACGTCTCCAACGTGCTCTTAAAGGAAGAGCTTTGGATGCAGTAAGAAGCATGTTTATACAGCCAAATTGCGTGCCTCGGATTATTTCTACGCTGAAGATGTTGTTCGGAAGGCCCGACCTTATAATTTATACGCTGCTATAAAAGATCCATGTCACGCCACCTCCTAAGATGGAGAGATGGAAATCGATGTGCGACCATAGGGCATCTGGCCTTGAAACACATTTGAGTAACTCTACCTTATTGCAGGAGCTTGTGGATAAATTACCACCATCTATTCGGCTTAATTGGGCTATATATAAGCAAACTCTTCCTGTTTGCACGCTGTCACACTTTAGTTCATGGCTATACCAGGTAGCTGAAGCTACGAATGGCGTCATCGTTCCAAATTCAACGTCGCGAGTGACCAGCGGTAAACAGAGTGATAGGCCCATCAAGGAAAGAGGAATGCACATATCGAAGATATTGAAGCTAAGATTTGTGCCGGGAAGTGTCCATCAGTGCCGATGTGTAAAGAGTTCAAGCACCTAAGCCATAGCTCGAAGTGGGCAGCATTGAAAACAATTGAATGTTAAAGGCATGACAGCTTCGCTACTCGTATGTTTAAAATGGACAAAATAGCGGGAACTGGTGCACGAGACAAAATCTACACTCTGGGAAAAGTACGTACGGTTAAAAGTACAACACTCAATTTCGACGCGCTACAAATTCGATATAAACATTTGAAACATTTGCCGGTAAAATCATACATAGATCAGAGTCCTCGATTACTCATCGGTATCAACAATTGGAAGTTGGGTTTGCCATTGAAATACAAAGAAGGCGATCCCGAAGAGCCAGTTGCTACAAGAACCAGATTGGGATGGACCGTTCACGGTTGCTGGAGAAGTTCGCTGAAGGCCATAAGTAACGGCTGCTGTTTTCACGTTTGCGAGTGTGAACAATGCGGTGATGCTGAGCTGCAGGGATTAGTTAAGCAGTTATAAAGTTTTAAAGAGAACTTTGGCGTATCAAAACCGGACAACCTTTTAAAACAGTGTGCTTCCAAATTGTTAAAAGAAATGTGTCAATCAATTGTCAATTAATTCCAATGGTTGCTGGAAGAAAATATTCGGAACGGAAAATATTCGGTCAGGGTTGTTAACACTCTCCCCCCTTCCCCCCCTCCCCCAATCAGCATGTGGTCTTTTTTGTAAAGTACATTGGAGGTTATAGGACTGGATTCGCTGCTACCAACCTTTTTTTTGATAAGAAATTTAGTAAAAGTGTGTAAATATGTAAACTGAATTCAATTGCTTAATCCTAATCTACTTGTTTAATAGGAAATTTGTACCAGAAGGTGCGAAGAATAAATTCATATTGGAATTAAAATTGGACTAATTGTCTCCTTTGAATCCACTGTTACAGAAACTGAAATGTTGCTAAATAGAAGCAACAATGACGTCAGCACCTATGGTCCACAACTAAACCCCAATAGGGCTATTAATATCCCAATAAATAAGGTGACAATAAATTAAATAAAACAAACTATCAAACATAGAGTAGAATACAAAAAAGTTCCAGGACATGATCTTTTAATCGGAGAACTACTAGACAGATAACCCAAAAAAGCACTCCAGTAAATGTATATAACGGAATGATTAGACGACAACATTTTCTAAAAGTTTGAAAAGTTGCGGAAATAATACCAATACCAAAAACCTGAAAAAGACGCAACCAGAACAACATCATATAGACCAATCAGTTCACTTCCAGTCCTTTCTAAAATCTTCGAACGACTACTATGTGACCTCGTGGAAACAATACAGCACCATTCGACGAAACAACAAATTCATAGAGTGGCTTGAAATAAAACCAACTGCCGAAAATCACATTTTCCATTTATTTGTAGTATACGAGTAAAAGCAGGAATAAGAACAATAATAAGCAAAAGGAATACAAAATTTAAACCTTTTTACATTATTTTGTTTTAAAATGGATGTTTGATGTGTTCACTACATTGCAACGTTTTATTTACAGCTTAAATTTCCTTGCTTTGGTACCCTTTATCAATGTTAAAAATGTTCTGGTGAAAACTCTCGCCGTGTTCGGCGCTAACCGCTTCTAAGTTCCCGGGAAAGAGTCCAGGTGGGAGTGTAGGAAGTGCAGTTTGAAGAACATGTTACATCCCACAACTTTATAAAGTCTCAATAGGATACTTGTTAAGTCTTGATAGTTATCTGTCCTGTGATTACCCAAAAAGTTCTTGACGATGTTTTTAAAACATTTTCAGGCGTGTTTTTCAATAGAATTTAGTTTCTGCTCGAAGGTTTCGTTTTTTATTAATTCCCTTACTTGGAGACCCACAAATACTCGTATGCACTCTTTAATTTTAGATTCTATGGAATCTTTCTTTGAGATATAAAAATCCATCACCATTTCTGTTCATCGCCTTTACAAAATTGTTCATTACACTTTGTTTTCTTATCGAGATTAACTAAAAGTGTATATAAGACGTTCTTTTGTCCTGGAGTGAGTGATCTTTGGTCATTCTTTTTTAACATGATAGTGAGTTTTTCTGTCTCTGTTATCCCATTCGCAAATAAAAAAGTATAACTTTTTAAAGAATGTCCCAAAATTCACACACGAAGTAATTTTGATAGAAAACACATGTTATTAATTAAAAATTGTAAATGTTTTATTGAATCATAAAGTATACAGTATAGGGTCATGTACAGAATAGTATATCGGATAATTGGACTCCACGGCTATGCTGGCACATACGCACTCTTTTGTCGAAATTTTCCATGACCGTTTTGCTTTAAAATGGCTGAATTTCATTGATATAGCGCTCAATTTGCTCCTTCAAGTTGTGGGTGGTTGTGGTCTTGTTGGTATAAACCATAGGCTTCAAAAAACTCCAAATAAACAAATCCAACGGAGTTAAATCAAATGATCTGTGCGACCAATTCTGATCACCAAAATGGGAAATTATACGACCAGGAAATGCCTCATACAGTAATTGAATTATTTCACGGGCTGTATGGCATGTGACACTGTCTTGTTTAAACTACGTGTCGTCCACATCGTGTAATTTAGGCGCAAAAAACTGGATTATCATGTCGCGATAGCGAGCACCATGAACTATTACTGCCTGCCAGCCGCATTTTCACAGAAGAATGGTCCGATGATGTCTCTAGCCCAAAATCCGCACCAAACAGTGCCACGTTGTGGATGCATTTGTTTCTCAACAATCACTCGTGGATTTTCTGAACCCCAAATTCGACAATTTTGACGATTAACAAAGCCATCAAGATAAAAATGAGCCTCATAGCTGAAGATAATTTTGTTCGAAAAATCAGCATTCACTTGCTGTTGTTCCATAATCCATTCAATGAACTCTCTTCGCTGTTCGTGGTCAGTCGGCTTCACTTCTTGCATTAATGAAGATGGAAATCTTTCGTGAGAATACGCTGTAGAGAGCTTCTCGAAATACCCAATTCCTGACCACAGTGCCGAATTGATGTTCCTGGACTCTCAACAACACTCTCACAAACTGCTTAAATGTTTTGTGTTGAGCGACTTGTTGAAGGACGGCCAGAGTGTCTAAAATCACTAATTGATCCAGTCTCCCTGAATTTTTGAATTAATTTCTTCACAGTTGATGAAGTTATTCCGACCATATTTTGTAAGAAAGTTGCAAATTGTAGCTCCCAAACCTTCATTAATTTAAAATTTGTTTGCTCAACAATAAAAACGCGTTGTTCTTTCACATAGCACTCTATTTTTAATAACCTTGAACTTCAACTATGACGCTGTTTCTTTTTTTTTTCGTTGGCAACACTTTACCACATAAATGGCGCAAAATTCAAACCTTGCGTGAATTTTGGGACACCCTTTTCAAATCTCCACATATTTGCCGTACATATTAACTGATATGTAGCCCACGATGCTAATATGAAAGAATCATACGACAGCATGAAATTACTAGAATGTCGTATGATTTTTTCATATTAGCATACTAGATCTTTTCTAGTAATTTTATGCTGTCGTATGATTCTTTCATATTAGCAGCGTGGGCTACAGGGATAGCAGACAATTTATTTCCATTATGTAGCCTTTTTGAACTCACTTTGGAAGAAAAAATTAACAAAGGCCTGTCTATTGATGTGTGTTCGTGATTAAGTATATTCACTATTGAGCAAATGTCATTACAAAAAACAAAATGCTTTTGAGAAAAATACTTTTCAGTTCATTTTCACAATTTAAGAAAAAAAAAAAATAATTATCGTTTCACGAGAAAGTAAATTTCAACCTTTTCAACCTGGATTCTAAAAGCTCTGCTTGTTTCTTGGACAACTTCAAATCGCGAACTAGGTCATTAAGTTCTTCTTGTACAACTAAAAGGGGCTCACTTTAAGAGGTACTTGCTTCAAAGGTTGAATGATCGTCCACATTCTCATCGTGTCTTCACTATGGAAAATTGATGTGAATGAACTTAGTTGTGATACCTTTTATAAAGCGCTTCCTATCTTTAAATTTAAATAAAATAAAGTGTGTTTGAGATATCATCGAAATTTTTTATTTTTTTGAAAGGCCTATCGATGCCATTATATATGGAATATAACATTGTTCAAATATCTGCTGCGGCTTCTCTAAGTGGCGCGCATCCGAAATGTCCAATTTTCCATGACTCTGGCGCATAAACAGGCTGAATTTGACCGATGGCATGGGTATGTTGGCTTTGAGGACCTTTGTGGTTTGTGGCTTATTCGCATAGACCTGCGACTTCAGAAAACCCCACAAGAAAAAGTCTAACGGGGTCAAATCGCACTATCTCGGTGGCCATTTCACATCACCTCCACGTGAGATGACCATGCCCTCGAATCGCTCGTGCAGCCGTCCGTAGCGCCGTCCTGTTGAAACCACATATCGCCGGTGTACATATGATCCAATTCAGGCCAAAAGAAGTTGGTAATCATCGACCTATAGCGCTGGCCGTTGACGGTGATGGCCTGGCCAAAGTCGTTCTCAAAGAAAAATGGACAGATGACGCAGCCAGCCCAAAATCCACACCAAACAGGGACTTTTTAAGGATGCATTGGACGCTTTTGGATCTCATGTGGATTGGTATCGTCCTAAATTCGACAATTCTGTTTGTTGACGTACCCATTCATCCAGAAATGGGCCTCATCGCTGAAAATGATTTTTCGATGAAAATTAGGATCAGTTTCCAACTGCTCCAGAGCCCATTCAGCAAGCACACGTCATTGTCTATGGTCGTTTACCTTCAGCTCCTGGATCAGTACGCGTCCAGCCCCAAATCACGACGCAAAATTCGCCAAGTTGTGGTCTGCGAAAGGCCGAATTCTTTTGAGCTACGCGAAATCGACTGCCTCGGATTCTCCTGAACACTCTCACGGACAGCGTCGATGTTTTCGGCAGATCTTGCTTTTCGTCGACGTACGGGTTATACGGACTCAAATTTTGTGTGGACTCAAATTTATCCACCCCACTGCTAATAGTCCTCTCGGAAGGACGATTATGGCGACCCTAAAATGGTCGAAGCGCGCGGAACGTTGCCCGAACAGAACACCTATTTTGATAAAACAATTTTATTATTTGCACATATTGTTGAAAACAGACTAAATAAATGACAGTCAATTTGATAGATGTAGCTTCAACAATATGGCCGCTATCAACTGTAAAAGTTCGGAAGTCCCTATTGGAAGACCCTGTATTTGTCAAAGAATAGTAGCAGTCAGTTAGGTGATTGGTTGGGTCTGTCCAAATCATTGTATCTGCAAAAGGTATATGCCGATACCCCTTTGCCCACCCCTTAAGAAGTTTAACACATGTTGTACAGCAGAAATGAGGCGCTCATTATTTGTCCTGGTGACGAACTGGAACACCAAAGTATTCAAAATAACTCTTACTTATTAAAGGTGTAAAAGTTATAAGAACAGTAAAGATGATTTATACAATTTTTCGGCATGTTTCCACACTTAATGGCTCTATCAGAATCACAAAAATAAAAATTCACTATTGTCGAGTAAAAATAAAAAATGAGATTCTTAAGCGCGCACAAAACGCATCAAAATTTTGCAACTATCTATCACGGAAAAACTATGCGTGATGAATTTTTTTTTTAGAAACACTTCCACAATTTTGATCATTCCCCAACTGATTTTATTTAGTCAATTACAATTTCGGTCATGTCTCAAATGTGATTATTTCAATCGCAATTGATTAGAATTTTAATTGATTTCCGTAAGCTAAATAAGTACAATTCAAGTATATTGGCCATGAAATTCAGCACATATTGATTTCAATAACATCAGGAAGAAACTAAGTATCCAATTTTATGTCGCGAACATCATTAAAATCGATTTTTATTTTTATTAATATCGATCGTCTTTTTCCACCATTAAAAAACTTCTTCGACAATATTCACAAAGCTGGAATGTCTTCTAAGCTAAAATTAAGCAAAGCATTTTAACCAAGCATTATCCAGTTCGCAGAGCTTTATTCTAAACGTCACACAATTTGAGCGTACTCGTATTTAAGCGATTACCAAATACACTATCGGTCATTTGATTACCCTCATTTAAAATTTCGACCTATATCATAATATAGCGGTAATATTTCTTTTGGGGATTGGTTTTGTTGTCTTTCAATGGCGAATTATACTAGTATCTAGCACTTGCCAGATCTACGATATTCTGCCGATGTTCTGAGTATAGATTTTTATTTCATCCCATTTAACCATTTAGCAAGGTTTCATGGTATGAAGAACTTAAAATAAATCAACATTTAGCACCTACAAGTACGGATATACCTCCGGATGCGATGAGTTCAGTTTTTATTGCATACTTTCCTATCGTTGTTTCCATTATAGATATTTAACAGTGCGACCAAAGCAAAACTATATTTTTTATAACACCTTCAATAGATACCAGTCAATGTTATCTAGCTTTACAGAACAGTTTGTATGTACCTACATATATACAAGTATATATGAAATTAATAACTTTAATATTAGTTGTAACATTCCTAAGCCGATGGAGTGTCCCGGAGTTATTGGGTTTATAACTTAATTCGTGCGGTTTTTTTGTCAAAATTTGAACGTTTTTTTAAAAAAACATGTACAATAGTATTATTCATCTGAATCTATGACTTTTTCCCATCTTTCTGACAATTTGTGGATCCCATCCCAAAAGAACTGCGCCGGGTTGGCAGCCAAGAATGAATCAAGCCAATTTTTGATATTCTGCTCTGATGTGAACCGTATTTCAGTGAGGGCGTTCTGCATCGACCGGAACAAATGGTAGTCAGAGGGGGCAAAGTCTGGGCTATAAGGCTGGTGGGGTAAAACTTCCCATCCACTGTTTTCCAAATAGTTCTTAACCGGAATAGCAACGTGGGGCCGAGCGTTGTCATGATGGAAAATTATTGCCTCGTGTCTGGTCGCATATTCCGGGCGTTTTTCGGCTACTGCTCTATTCAAACGGATTAATTGTGTTCGGTAGCGTTGTCCACTGATGGTTTCACCCGGTTTTAGCAGCTCATAATACAGCACACCCTTCTGATCCCACCAAATACAGAGCATTACCTTCGCGCCATGGATATTCGGCTTTGCCGTTGATTTGGCTAGTTGGCCGGGTTTCACATATGATTTTTTGCGCTTGGGGTTGTCGTAATGGATCCATTTTTCATCACCAGTAACAATCCGATGCAAAAATGACTTCCTTTTGTGGCGTTCCAGCATCATTTCAGACATGCAAAACCGCCTTTTGACGTCTCTCGGCTTGAGTTCATGTGGAACCCAATTTCCTTGCTTTTGAATATATCCAGCTGCTTTTAAACGTTTTGAAATGGCTGCTTGAGTGACACCCAAAGATTCTGCGAGCTCTTCTTGTGTTTGGCAACAATCTTCATAGAGTAATGCTTCCAGTTCTTCATCTTCAAACTTGTTTGGCTGCCCAGGACGTTCATCGTCTTCCAAGCCAAAATCACCACTTTTAAATCGTGCAAACCACTTTTGGCACGTTTGCTCAGCTAGCGCATGTTCATCATAAACTTCCACCAAAATATGATGACTTTCGGCAGCAGTTTTCTTCATATTAAAGTAATGAAGAAGAACTCCCCGCAAAACACTTTTTCAGGCACAAAGTTTGACATATTTGAGTGAAAAAAGATTATTGTTGTTTACCCTTCAAATGAATTACATATACAGAAATGACGTACAATGACAGTAGCTTTCCAACGCATGTTCCAATGGAATAATAACAATGGAATAATACAAGTTACGCCATCTCTTAGCAAACCGCACGAATTAAGTTATTGAGCCAATACTATACTTTATCTACAATGAGAATACAGTGGTCTACAATGGGATAAAGTCAGAGCTGTAAAATTCCAAATACAAGTACCAGTACCAGTCCGGGACTTGTACTTGTACTTCAGTACTCGGATACTGGTACTTGAAAAACCCAAGTACCAGTATTTTTCAAGTACTTCGTCGCAAGTACCAAGTATCGGGTACTTAAGTACCAAAGTACTTGACCAGTACTTTCAAGTAATTGATCAGTTCTTCGATTCAAAGTACTTACTTAATTTTAGTCTTTTGCACAATTTTTATAGATAGAGATGTTAACATTTTTAGAAGAATTCAGGAAAAAACATTGTTTGTGTCATACTGTTTAAAAATTTGTTTATCAATTATTTTGGATTAATACTTTTTAAGAAAGTCGAGTTAGCTTTTAACAAAACTAATTTCTCAAAATGTTGGTCAGTAAGGGCATGACGTCTTGGAGAATTAACAAGACCAGCGAATGAGAAAAGTCTTTCTACAGGCGCTGAAGAAGTCAGCGGCGTATTCAACTTCAAAGACAATTTTTTCAGAACGGAATATTTGTCCAGCATAGTCATTCCATTTCCAACGCTCGGATCTTTTATATAGGTCGAATATTCATACTCAATTTTTCTGGACAATGACAATTTATTATTTGATGTGGCAGCTGGCAATGAAGTAGAATCTGAAAAAAATGCTTAGAGTTTATACATAAATGCAGGGTGATTCCATTTCGGTTGACCAAATTTTGAAATTGTGTTTTTTTTTTTTGTAATTTGCGCTCGTTCAAAGAGTCAAGGATACTCTTAAAGTGTTTTAACAAATCTTAATGGAATCTACTTTTATTTTGTGTTTTGTGTCTTATATGACCTACCACACTCCGAAGTTTGATCATCTGACAAGGATTGACCTCAATACTATTCTAATTCACATAAACACTCATCAAAATCATAAAAATCGTCGTTTTCGCGGAAAACACCGCCTACCGTACTTTCAGTATAAATCCCCTCATCGCCTTCTAAAGTTCCAGTTACCCCGGCCTCTTGCTCAGCTTTACTCCGTACTAATGCATGAATGTCATCGATGGTACGATGATGATTAATTTCATCTTTTTTTGCAAATACTGTTGTTTTACTGTACATACCTTCACTTCACTATAAAAAGTGACATTAAATAGAAATTTTTTTTCTCGTAATTCATCCAACTTCATTCGTTTTGTGCTTCCATTTGAAGTACTTTGGGAAAGTGATCTCTTTCTTGATTTCACATTAAATTTTGAAGGTGAAAAGGAAGGATCAGTAATGAAATCATCGGATGAAAAGTCAACATCTATTGAATCTTCCTTTCGATTGCTAAGATAGCGGATTTCTTCCATATCCATGTCCTATCCTAATAAGCCTTCCTAAGAAGCAATGCAAATTATACTTGTTTTTTTTTTTCAGATTTTAAATTCGAATATAACCCCACTTACCAAGTTGTCGAAACAGGCCGTAATAACTTACACGTTTTAAACAAAGCACTCTTATCTAGGAGAAAACCGAACAATATCAAGAACTAATCTGTTATACTTGTGACCTGTTATGCATAAGTTTTCATTCAATTCAAATCATACATATGTATATATTTAAGTGGAGACAAATACATATTATCATTATGTAATTGAAAACGGGATGGCAAATGTGAATTCCCATTTTCTGCATACAGATACTTACGTTTACGTATTACGTTTACATATGACATGGCTAAAGAGAGTACAGGCGCGTTGAAAACATTCATTATTAATTTCCCCAAATAAATGTTTAGGTTTTTAATTGCATACGGTCTAGTAATTGTATAGTGATTTCTATTAGAAACTAAATGATTAATGAATTACCGGAATTTGAACCTTTCTTGTAGAATACATTGTAAATAGTTTTAAAGTTTTTACTTCGATCGCTGGCTCAAGGGTTTTAAAATTTCGAATAGATTATTTTCCGGCAAATTGCTCGCTTATGATTGCTATAACAACAACTGGGCTTACAGTTTCTGGTCTGCTGATCAAAAAAACACTTTCTTCTGATGAAATACATAATAATTACCCTTTATAAATTGACGTTGAAGCAAACATTACTCAATATCCTAGAAAGTACTTGAAAGTACTGGTCAAGTACTTGAAGTACTGGTCAAGTACTTGGAAGTACTGCTCAAGTACTTTGGTACTTAAGTACGTGATACTTGGTACTTGTTCCCAAATACTTGAAAAATATTGGTACTTGCCTTTTTTCAAGTACCAGTACAAGGGTACTGAAGTAAAAGTACCAGTATCTAGTACTTGTACTTAAGAGTACTGAATTCCTGAAATACTTAAGTACTTTACAGGTCTGGATAAAGTATAGTTACTCGTTAGCCTTCCTCAGGATTGAAAGGAAAGATTCAAACGCTTACACTCCAACACTCAATCAAACGCATTATGTCCTTGTGGCTATATTTTATTCGCCAAATGTATTTTATTTGATCTGACATTGAAAAATTAAAAAATAATCTGCGAAAATGTTAAGATTCCTATGCAGAAATAAAATGTAAAGATTGCGAATTTCGGAAAATAATAGTGAAAAATTAGCACGAATTTTGTCAAAAAAAAACCTTAACTGCTAATCGATTAGTTGGTAGCCATAAGTAGATAGATGTGTTGCTATGTAAAGTCTTAATAGTTATAATAGGTGGTAAATATTTAATTTACCTTAGATGTTGAATGGAACACATTTTTTTATCAGTGGTAGAATATAGCATCAATTTATATTAGAACCATTAGATATTATTCTGATAGCATTTTTAGTTGTAAACCTGGTAGCAAATCATTTTTCGTTTTACATCAAAATATTCGTAGTTTGCGTCAAAATTTCGATTTACTGATTGGGAATCTTGAAGCTTTTGTAAACCTGCCACAAATAATATTTGTGTCTGAAATTTTGGATTTATTCTTGTGAAATTGAAGATTATCATATTCCTAATTACAATTTTTTTGCAAATACTAATGATACGTACTCTGCCGGTGGAGTGGGAGTTTTTGTATCGAGCTTGTATGAGTGTGATGTTAAAATTTGTAATTTGTCATCAAAGTGTGTTGCAATATCGCAAACGAATTATTTAATTTTGTATGTGTATATAGACTTCATTCTTCACCTCCTAACTTGTTTTAAGACGAATTATCAAACTTTCTTAATAATGAACGTTCTGCAAATCTGGTTATCTTAGGCGACTTTAATTTAGATATTTTAGATTCTAATTCAGTTTCTGATTCATACCAAGCGCTCATGGCTGAACACGGACTCTTATCCTTGGTTGATGAACCTACCAGACCAATTTCAGGCGCCTGCCTTGACCATGTTTTGTTCGTCTTGTGAATTTTGATGTGAATTTTCTTGCTGGAATTATCATGGACCTTCATATAACTGACCATTGTTTGACGGGAATCCTTTTTGAAAACGTAAAATGTAAAAAGCCATTCGTGTCTTCTCAAGCCAAATTTGATAATATAAACTTTCATTTATTGAATGATAAGCTTCGCTATGAAAATTGGGACAGTATTTATGTTGAAAAAAGTGCTTCTCTAGCATATGACGCATTTCTTAGGATTTTAAAGCACTACATTGGTTCATCTATTTTCACTTTCACACACAAAAAATCGGAATATCGCCTTAAACCTTGGATAAATCGTACCCTTATCAAAAAAAATAAATCAAAAACACAAATTGAGAAAAAATGTTGGAAACATCCATTGAATAATAGTCGCTTAAAAAGTCGTTTTAAAAAGCTTTGCAAAAATGTGAATAAGGAAGTTGTAATCGCTCGGGATAGGTATTTTCACTACAAATTACAAACGGCAAGTGAGAATCTAAAGAAAGAGTGGCAAGTCGTTAACAGTATTGTTAGTCGAAAAGTTTGTCCTAACTCAGATCCCATCATACTAAAAAAAGGTAGTATTTATATTTCGAATCCTTTAGATATAGCAAATGAATTTAGCAATTACTTTGATTCTATTGGACAGTCCTCTTTTTCAGGTAGCCCGGAAATTTCTTGTAATTGCTGCACTAAGCCTGGTACTCTAGGCAATGACTACAGGAACAGCTTCGTTTTTTAATCGATTACAGGATTTTAATTGCTAAAAACAATAAATTCTCTACCAAATTCTAATTCACATGATAATTATGAGATTTCGAATTTGATTCTAAAGAAAATTGGGCCCAACTTAGTAGATATTTTGTCTTACCTTTTTTAATTTCAGCATTATGTCTGGTACTTTTCCCGTTGAACTGAAATGCGCTATAGTGGTTCCATTATTTAAAAAGGGTAACAAGACAGACAAATCCAATTATAGGCCAATTTCGTTGTTGTCTTCGATTTCCAAAGTTTTTGAAAAAGTAGTTAAAACAAGAATTTTAGCCTATCTTAATCATATAGATTTTTTCAGTCCTATGCAGTTTGGTTTCAGAGCTGGTCTTTCCACTGAAGATGCCCTATTGGATTCTTGCTCTATTTTGTATAAAGGGTTAGATAGCAAACCCTTTTGGGCTGGCATTTTGTGGACATTCTCCTAGATAAATTATATAAGGCCGGATTCAGAGGATTCATATATGAATGGTTTGTGTCTTATCTTAACGATAGGATACAATATGTAAAAATTGGAAGCAATATAAGCAGTCCAAAAACAAATAATATAGGAGTGCCCCAAGGTTCTGTACTTGGTCCAATTTTATTCCTAATATATATAAATTCCCTATTTACTCTTCCATTCTTGGGTAAAACTAAAGCATTTGCCGACGACCTTGGAATTGCATATTGTTCAGTTAGTCCATTAGATTTAATAGCTAACATAAACCATGACGTCTTTTTACTAAGATGCTGACTCAGATATAATATTCCATTCCCATGATTGTGAAAGCCATGACCTGTTAAACAATCGATGCAGTTTCCAAAATGGTCTAACTTTCAATAGAAGCGCTGACTGTAGTATTAACTGCTTCAAAATTAAAAGTGTAGATAGTTTTAAATATCTTGGTGTTACTATTGACCAAAATTTTAACTGGTCTAAGCACCTTTTCTTTTTATCTACCTTTGTACACCCCACACAAAGTTAATATTTTTAAATGTGGCTTCACCTCTATTTTTATTAAATATAGATGCCACTAACTATTCTGTATGTATTAACTCATTTGACTCATTTCATTCTATGACATTGACACGCTTTGGATTTTTCAGTAAAGATTTTCGTTTTTTAAATAAAGCCAAATACCAAAAGATCGGTTGGGACTTGGACGGAGGCTACAACAGTCAAGATGCGTAGCTTGCATCATGGAATGACATCAAAACCATAATTAAATTAAAAGACATCATGGGCTATTACCAGCTTCTTTCCATATAAACCACCTGGTCTCGAAGGCATATTGCATATTATGGTGCAGAAATCCATAGCTAATTGCTATTTTTAGGAGCTATATACATTAAACCACGTCCCACTGAGTTGGAGCTGCATTCGAGAGGTAATTATCCCGAAGCCAGGGAAGCGAGGGAACGAATCCGTGAAGGCCGATTTGCCTGACTTCGTTCTTATTTAAAATGTTTCAGCGCATTTTAGACACTCACATAAGAAAAATTCTCGAAAGATCATCCCAAATCTCAACACGCATATATCAAGGGAAGTTCCAAGGAGACGGCTCTTCATTATAAACAATATACACCAGATGCCTTCTTAGACATTGAGGGTGCTTTTACGAGTAACAATGTGCACACTGAATCCATTCTAGAATCTCTCATTGAGTTAGGAGTTGTGGTGAGGGTGATTAACAAAATCATTTATAGACTTGACAGAGACGGAGTCAAAGTGGCGGCGTGGAAGACGTGGTAATCCTAGTGCCGGGGTTGTTTCCCCCCGTGATGAGTGAAATCATGGACGGTGCTTTGGGTAAGATTAGCACCTGGACCGCTAGTTATGGGCTGCATGTTAATCCAAACAAAACTGAACTGATGCTGTTTACCACTAAAACCAAAATACAGACCTTTACGACCAAAAATGTTATCCTCCTGTGCTAGGTATCTTGGAGTGATACTCGACCCAAAGCTTAGGTAGAAAGTAAACGTAGAGCTTCGAGTCAGGAAGGCTTGCATAGCTTTCTACGCATGTAGTAAAACCTTTGGTATAAGGTGGAGACTTCGTCCAAAGATGGTCTTGTGCATGTACGTCCTATCCTTATGGGTTACTGACTTGGTAGCCCTCCTTGAGTAAGGACTGCAACATAAAAAAATTAAGCAGGATTCAATAATCAGCAGTAATAGGAACAACTGGTGCAATGCGGTCGTGTCCGACTTAAGCTTTGAATGTACTTCTGTACCTTCTACCTCTTATATCAGAAACATCGCGTAGAGCGATGTCGGGGCTTTGTTTAGCAAAGCCCTACGGTCATGGTAAAATTCTGGATTTTTTACCAGGGAATCTAGCAAACATTTTTACTGATTATACTACACCCAAACTTTAAGGAAGACTTCTTGGTAGCTTTTCCTCCCAGGGTGGACTGAGAAAGAAGTGCCGTGCTGAGGAAGTTCGAAACAACAATTTTCATCTACGGTTCAAAGATGGGGTTGGTGCGGGAATCTTCTCAGGACTACTGCAATTTTACTTCCTCCCGGACTCGTCCAGTGCATTCCAGGAGGAATTACTGACGATATTGTCGGTATATTTGTCGGACTCTGAGAAACCATTCTGCACCCAAGCCAAACATCCTCATTTTCATTGATAACCAACCCACTATCAAAGCCATAGATTCGACTATATCATCCTCTAAACTCGTAGAGTAGTGTAGGGAGGAACTCGACCTACTTGGCCGTCCGTTTAAGGTCAGTTTCCTCTGAGCTTCAGATCATAGTAACATAGAGTCGGTGATATAATCAGGTTCTTCAACTCCAAGAGATGGATTTAACAACAGAGTTCTGTCACAGTCCAAACACATACACATTAGCATCCAGATCACTTGAGTTGTGGTTTCCAAAACGGCACAAAAGCGCCAGCAAGCAATGCAGGAACAACCACTTTCACTACTACTTACTAACTACGGCTTCGTACCAAAGCTAAATACTTTTAGTATTAATTTTCTTTCAGGGTTCTTATGACGTAACAAAAGGTAAGAACGGAACCCTTAAAGTGAGAGTCAGCCAGGGTTAAGTTTTACAAGAGTATACCTTTTGGAGGTAAGAGTAAAGTAAAAAAAAAGTCAAGAAATATTTGTTTGTACAGGTTTAAACACAATATCGATAAGAAGGGTGACAATACTGATTTCAAAAATGTATACTTCCGTTATTTTTACTTATCAGGTTTCGAGAAAAATCAACAAAACTGCTGAAAAGGTACACATATCTCCCCATCCCTTATCAATGATACTACCAAACTGACAGTTTTTGAAAAAAATCGTGCAAACTGCATGCACTTATCATCCTTTACAACAAATAAAATCTTAAAGCGAAACCCTAGTCTTAGGAGTATGGACACCCATGCATTCTCCGGGCGACCTGCTCTCATTCCTCTTGGATAAGTGGGTTCTATTCTATGACCTGGCGGGCTATGGACTTATTATCCTTTTGCAGGGTGTGACCAATCCAGTGCCACTTTCGCTTCTGTAATATTGGCCAGAATACCCGCACCATGTTTCGGAAGGCAATATGTTTGCCGGCGAAGTTACCACAGTCATATCCTCATCAATATTTCCTTCATACAGTGCTTCATATACCCCACAATTGTCACACATGAATGAACGTCCCACGAAGCAAATGTAGACATCAGCTGGCTAGATGCCAGCGTGAGTGAAAGCGCTCATATACCCACATGTATTTATTACTACCCACACTACGCCGCACGCTCCACGGTAGATGCAATAAACGCGGTTATAACGAGAGCCCGAACCGCTACAGAAGGCAGACGCTGGAAAGGCGGTACCAAAAAATACTGCGGCATTATAACATTGGACGTGATAAACGCGTTTAACTCAGTGAATTGGAAACGCATTATGAGCTGTCTTTATCGGATATAAATGCCGGATTATCTCTGCAAAATAATAATGAGCTATTTTGCGAACGGAGTCCTCCTTTAAGATTCTGACGAGGGAATTAAGACATACGAAGCAAATGGCGATGTCCCACAAGGCTCGGTCCTTAGGCCGCTGTTGTGGAACGCTATGTATGTTCTACGCCTACCGATTCCAAGAGAAGCGTCAATCATCGGCTTTGCGGACGACATCGCGGTGGTGGTTGTAGCAAAAACTCAAGAGTTTGAAATGGCCTGGTAGACAACGAAAGAAAAAATTACGAAAGAATCCGCAGTGTTGCAACCTGGCACCAACAGTGGAACGTATCCGTAAAGGAGAGATGGAGACATCGCCTTATACAAGCGATCGATGTATGGATAAAATGGAAATAAGACGAAACAAACTTTTATCTGACCCAGTTTCTGAAGGGACATAGCTGTTTTAGAGAATACCTCTTCATACCTATCTCAAACTGACCACATTGTGAAAATGTTCCGGAAAACACGTGCTTTTTCGTTGTGAACGGTATGGAAACGAGAGCATGGCCCTTCGGAACCAATTTGGGGAGTGACCCACTCCCGAGAATGTCGTGAATTAAATGCTTCAGAATGACGAAAACTGGACCATCGTAAGTAACTTGGCGGTACGCATACTCAGGGACCTTAGGCGCATAGACAGTCAACGTAACACGAATAATCCGAACAGCGGAGTGTTAGTCGCCTAGGAACACTAAAGGCGTAGAAGAGAACATAGCCTAAAAGGCTAACCAGCCCCGAAGTAATATCTAACAGCAGTCCCATGGGGAGAGTGGTTCGAAGTGTACAGAGTGTGGTTTAGTACGTAGGCGAATTCCTGGCCTCTATCATTCAGGTTTACGAACCGTGCATGCCAGTACCCCGGGGTACTGGTATCTATGAAGATTACGCACCCTTTAGCGCAACCAAAAAAAAAAATCAAAAAGAACACACACCACTTCATTTTTCACCGGTCGGCAGAAACTGGTGTGTGTGGACGGGTTCTAAGAGTCAGTTTTCATTGGTAAAATCTAAATTAAAGTTTTCATTGGTAAAATGTAAATTAAAAAGAAAACATATCCCTTTTTATTTTAAACGTAAATAAATAAATAAATAAATAGAAAAACAAACACAGTATCAAACACACACAAAGCCAATTGAAATCTCATTTAAACATATTACTCTGGTAGTACGAGCTATCTGGTAATACATAAAGACCATTAGGACGTCCATTGAAATCAAATTGTCCCTTCATAGTGCTAAACTTTGAGTCATCGAAAAACTGTCTCCTCCCGAAAATTGGCGGCTCTTGTCGAAGGAAACCCTTTCCGGGAAATGCGCTCGACATCAGTTCCGGCATACTGAACTCATAAGCTCCATTTGGCTGTCCATTTGAGAGGAAATTTATTGGCAAGTTCATAAACGGATTCATTGGATTTCCATGGAAGCTCTCTGATTGCAACGAACTTGCGACTGGTGATGGTGGCTGTGAAACATATCCCAGACCAGGGGTATACATATAAGGTGTTGGAGGCAATCGAACATAGTAGATGGGTGAGTTGTTCTCAATACTTGACAGCCTTGGTGATCCGCCAAGGAGTCCAGCGTAATCTTGCCTTGGACTAGCCGCTAGCATCTGATCATCCATCATTGAGTATAAGGAGTTGCCAGCAAGGAATCCCATTTTTGGCAATCGCGTAGATTTTCGTTGCAGCTTCGGTTTTGATTCTGCGAAAAGTAAAAAGGAAGTGTAAGATGGATACATTGTCTAATATTTTTCACTAACTTTGTTTTTTTATTCCCATTAATTTTGCAAGTAGTTTACTCGAAGGGGGTTTTATATTAATCTCCGTCACACTTTTTGATTCTGAGGGTACTGTCAGTGTCATCAGGAAGATAGGTAGAAGTATTAAATACTTTGTTAACTCCATCTTGTGTTAAATAGTTTTATATACTGCAAAGAGAGAGAGAGAGAAAGAAGATCAGCAAATTTAGAATCTGATTGCCATTAATGGAAAAGTCATCTCCCTCTAGAAGGGTTTTAAAGAAATTTTTTTATAGAGACTCAGTCTTATTCTGTAAAAGAAAAACTTATGCTAACTATTGCCGCTTCACCTGTCCTTTTTAAAATTTGAATCACGTCACGATCCATTGTGAAATTTGTTGATTGAAGGCAATATAAAAATTGTATCTATTTGGTTGTTTTATGATCATTTACAATAGCCAAAATGAACTTGGTTAAATAAATTAAAGAAAAAAAAACTCCAAACCGAAAAATACCACAAAAGACATGTTATCGATTAACTGTTAAAAGATTTCTCACGTCTGCAATGATGGTGTTGTGTAATTTCTTATTCCGTTCTGGTAGACTTCGTAATTCCGATGGGAAAGCGAAATAGCAAGAATTACAAATACAAACATGACTGGATTCCTAATTAAACCAAATCTGTGAATGATTTAAAGAGAACATTTTACCTGCAATTTGAAATTATCGTGTAGAATAGGACAGGTACATATTTCGTGTAGCATGACAACATTTCTAATTCATTGCTTCAAAATGTTTGTCTCATTTTTCGAGGAAGGCGCCACTGTTACGGGGAATTCTCAGCGCTATGGTCCAATGATAACGAACTTTTTTTGGCCTGAGATTGAAAGCATTCATGTGAGCGACATGTGGTTCCAACCGAACGGGGCTACGTGCCACACAATGCAGACAAATTTGGCCCCATTGCACGACAAATTCAATTTTGAGATTTGGCGACATCAATTGGTACCAAGTTTGTGTGATCTGAAGATCGTGTTTATGCAGAGAATCTCCAAACGCACTGCCAGCGTTGGCAAAGTTTTCGTTTGAAATTTGTCTTCAGACGCAGGCTTTGGCGATGGATTCTTCTTAAAACACATTGAAAAATACCCAACTTTGACATTATACAGTCAGGACTCAAAATTATGAGTTAATAGTGTCTTTTCATAGTGTAGATACAGATTTTGAACTAAATAGCCCGAGTCGTATTCGCAAATGAGGCATCAAAAAAACGGTTAATAAGCAAAGAACAGTTGTACGATTTTTTTTGGCAAAAGCCTATTACGCTGCGCCGTCCTATAGCACATACACCAAGTTAAATATCACATTTGAGCTGTTTTCGAGTTTCCGTTTCCTTTAATTTTAAGGTTAGAATTCATTTTCCGAGAGAGGCACCCTTTTCGGTAGCTCTTTTTTTTATTTTTCTCAAAATCTGATAAACTAAAAGTAATGGAAGTATACATTTATGGAATCAGCGCATCGTCGTCTTCCATTTTATACCCGTATTGAATTTATACAAAAACGTATTTTCAAAATTTTACTTAAGACCTGTGTTTGGTTTAACAAAATTCAACTCTGGTCGAAATTTCAAAAGTCATGAGGGTGTGACAGACAGACAAACAACTGATTCTTACCATAAGGTTCTTACTTTTTGTTGCCTTTTAAGTACTGGAACCCTGAAAACTTGGAAAAATAGAGCGACTGACTTCCAGTTACTATAAAATGGTACCCGGGCGGATCGAGAGGTTCTCCAAAAGTTTCCAAGTCAAGATTCACGCGGAAAGAGCATGCATGTGAGGGTCCTAGTAGTGGGTGAATTACGCACGAACAGAGCGTGAGTAGCTCAACTATTTCCCGTGCTATTGAATGATCATACACAAATTTGTACAATTCTTTCAAATGTCGGTGTCTCGGTGTTTAAAAAATATCACATTACAGCGCGTCGCGTCGCGTCGCCTTGTCATAGTCCTCTCCTCACATCAAAGGTTTCGGTGATGTTGTTAACAATCTTTATGGAGCAGTATGTATTCTCCATCGCCATACTGCACAGATGAACGAGTTTGGCAGGGAGAGATAATAAAACTAGAAATGGCTCTGTATAGCGCTTCTCAATAAACACTATCATAGGCAAATTTAAAATCGGTGGTTTTCACCCAGATCTTTCAATTAAGGCGTGGTGAGTAAACCCCTAACTAAATCCCACTTTTAAAGCTGGAGTGTTGAGGTACTCGTGCTCAGCTGCATGACTAGTTAGTAGTTAAAGAGAACTAGTTGAACAGTCCCCTCCGATGCCCAGGAAAGGCCGGTTGTATAAGTGCCTTATCGCAGTACGACATACTCGTGGGAAAACATAACTAACACAACAATGAACAAACAACACCAAAGAAACAATAACGAAAACAAACAAGAACAACCACAAAAGCCTGTTCTTTGTCAGGCAAGACACAACCCTTATCCCAGACATTCCCGACAACAACCTACAAACAACGCACAATACTGAAACTCTCATCACAAACCTTCCTTTCGGCAACCTAAACATCGACGGCACTCACATTGAATCTCTCCTTCCACCGGAGACGGAGACAGACACAATAGGACCCGACACGGACTACTAATTGCTCCTGACATCTGAACCAGAAGAGGCAGCCTTGAAACGTACTACCTTCCAAGAAGAGAAGCAACGTAGTATCTACAGGACCTCCAAAAGATATATATCCAAGATGTCTACAAAAGATCCTACTACTCTGAGTGCAAGAGACAGGGCTCTAATAAGGAAGCATACAAAGTGCGCTAGGAGCTACGAACACAAACACACCCTAAGAGTGCCTGAAACCGCGGTTTCTAGAGTAAACCAGATGTCTAAAAAGCCAGAATCCACCAATGCGGATACGGGCAGTAGAGCACAGCAGGTTAAATGTAAGTCGCTCCCCCTAAAATGATCGACCAGGAGCGGACCAGCAAGGTTCCTACAAGGGACGACAAAAGAAAGAAAGGAAGACGAGGTAAAAGATCATTCTTCGAAGAAAGAAGTCATCATCTAGTTTCGAAGCTATGGCATTAGAACTGCAAGCAGTAATCAGCAAGATCCTGATGGGGTTATCACTCAGGAGAACTGGTTGCTTATAGAAAACGAAATACTAAAACCCATGATGACTACCATCGACAACGGTGACCCAGACGACTAAAACTTCGACGGAGCCGGATGGTTCAAGGGAGTTAAAGTTGTCGCTTGGAAAGATGCGAAAGCCTTCGAGTTCATGACAAGAACCATCACCAATATTGGTGAACTGTGGAAAAGAGCCAGTCTCAAGGTGCTGCCTAAAACCGCACTGCCACTCTGCCAGAAGCTTAAAGTGTGGATACCACCTCCTGCCCTGCATGAGGACGAACACATCATCATGCTCCTGGTGGTACAAAACAAGTATCTACCCATTAAAGAATGAAAGTTGCTTCAAGCGAGGAAGAGCAGCAACGGAAATGGGAAAGACCTAGTCTTTACCATCGACAAGCTATCCTCGAAAGCAGGCATATTAAGGTTTGGACTGGACTTCTTGTCGTCAACAAAATTCTTAAAGCTCTAAAGTACCAAGAAATAAACGCAGTAGCAATCCTGGTTAATGGTAAGCATTTACCAACAATCAGCGGTATTATGGAATCTGCACTGAAAGATCTTTTTTCGTGGGCGGAACCAAATGGACTACAGGTCAACGCAGATAAGACTGAACTGGTCCTATTTACCAGAAGATGGAATCTCTTCAATGAAGCTAAATATCTTGGAACCATTCTGGACTCAAAGCTTACGTGGAAGCGAAACACAGAGGAACGTATGAAAAAAGCACTATGTGCGTTTTACGCATGCAAGAAAACCTTCCGTAAATGCTGGGGAATGCGACCGCATATAATCCACTGGATGTATACAGCGATCGTTAGACCCATACTTCCTTATGGGGCACTAGTATGGTGGAATAAAATGGCAAACACCTGCTATCTTAACAACCTCACTAAAGTATTAGCATGTATTGGAGTAACAGGAGCACTGAGATTAACACCACAAGCAGGGTTGAAAATAATACTTCACCTTCTTCCATTGCAGGAGTACATAAAAGGCCTGGCAGGCAAAGACGCAATCCATCTTAAGGCGTCCGATCTTTAGAAGCAAAGTTCCTACGGTCACGCATCTATACTTCACAGTTAAGGAATTGTTGACCCCAGGATAAACTCAGACTATGTTATTCCATATAAGGATTTCAATAAGAACTACTCCACCCTTATTACCAAAAGGCAAGTATGGGAAACCAGCTGATTGTTGAATGAACAGGTATTGCAAATCTACACTGATGGGTTTAAAATGGAAATAGAAACCGGAGCAGGAGTGTTCTGCGAACGCTTACAGATTAATGACTCATACAAACTCTCAGATGTATGCAGTGTCTTCCAAGCTGAAATCTTTGCTATTGATAGAGCAGCGTTGACAATCCTAACAAAGAAAATAAATCCATCTTGGATTACAATTTTTGTGGACTGTCAGGCAGCAATCAAGGCGCTGGACAGTGAGACAATAAGATCTAGGACAGTATGTAAATGTCGTAAAACCCTGAACAAATTTAGTAATATCCATGTGGTCAATCTTTACTGGTTCCCGGACATAGTGATATAGAAGGGAATGAGATAGCAGATGAACTAACAAGAAAAGAATCAGCACTAGGTACAGGGGGGCATATACACACACAAATAGACATCCCTATTCGTGTAATGAAATAGAATATAAACCTTAGGACCAGGGAACGAACCAACAATGCTTGGCTATCCCTATATCCAAAAGGCTGGGCATAAACACCCCGGACTACTGCAGGAGCTGTCAAGATGAGGAAGAAATAGAAACCACCAAACAACTACTCTGCGATTCGCCTCCACCATTATGTGAAATATACTCTTCGGAGAACTGGGTGAGGTGCACATGTTTCGTTGGTGGACTTAACGAGATTCATAAGAAGCACACACTGGTTCGAGTAAGAACCAGCTAACTTGAAACAGTGTTAGGAGTATCACAACCCAGGGGGTATCGCGATGGACCAATATGCCCCCGTGTAAGCCCTCTTTGAGATTCTGCAATGAGTCCAGTGAGACTCCAGGTCATCTTCTGGAGTCTTGTGGAGTACTGGCCTACAAAAGATTGAAATACTTGGGCAACTATCAGATGAGGATATGCCAACCATGGACCCACTTCTCATTATCAGATTCCTAAGAGAAACCGTATTAGAGAGGGTGCTCTACGAACTATCCTTGCCAAGGCAAAGAAAAAGTTTTTGACCTTCGATAACAATTCTGAAGGAATTATATTCTGAGGGAAACTCTAATGAGGGAATGAACCTCTCCTAGGTATTAGCAGTTAGCAGGGGGCACAATAGACCATTAGGTCGCAGTGCAAGATAACCCTACACATATAATAATATTAATACATACCGCCTATTTCGAAATATGCGCTTGAAACTGCCGATCTTTGAAAAACTCGATTTGTTCCAAAACGTCTCTAACGATTTTGATCAAATTTTATATTTGAGTTATAGTGGACATATCCTATCTTATGGCGTACCACTGACATATTTGACATATGCAATGTCATGGCAGGTCAAGTTTTGGAAAATAATTAAAATATATATTTTTTTAAGGTTTATTTAAAAAAAGATTTTTTTTGTTTTTGTTTAAATTTTAAGCACACATTTGTAAATAAACAACATAGGTGCAAGTTCGTGCTACCCAGTCGTGCACTTTATTTTTATAGTTGCAGAAAAACATAAAATGCACGATGGGTTGCACGTACTTGCACCTATACGTTGTTTATCTGCAAATCACTCAGATTTAAATTTTTAACAAAATCGTAAAATTTTTTTTTTTGTTAAATCTCTCAAAAACAAAAACCAAATATTTCGAAAATTTTTCAAAACTTGATGTGTCATATTCTTGTATATGCCAAATATTGATCAAATCTCAATTTCGAACAAAACCGATTGAGTCGTAGCCGAAAAGTGGCGAATTAAAAAAAAAAAAGTTAATAAGTGAATTGCCGTTATACTCGCAAGCAATTTTCGACTAAAACCTGGTCCGCCATATGTTGACATATGTCCACTGTAACTCAAATATTTAATTTTAACAAATTCGTTAGAGCTGTTTTCAAGAAAATATTTTTTTTTTCACAAAAGTGGCCATTTTACTAATGACCGTTCGTTTTGGGGTTAAAAAGAAAATTAAGATGTTACTTCGAATTGTGAACCCATTGATCCCAGATATGAAAAAGATCACTTTTGCAGACTGTTAAACGGCAATGACGACCAAAACTCCGCTGTCAGGCAAAGGCAAAGTACTCCATTCCACCTGAACAATGACGATCAACAATTCCATCCACCTGACCAAAGTGAGGTGTAGATTGCAATATCTACTCGTAAACTTAAATCCAACAAGGCTGCCGGAACCGACGGTCTAGCTGCCCAACTATTTAAAGAAGCTGAGTATGATTTGGCACGTAGCATACATCAATTCATCTGAAAAATATGGTCAGATGAATTATGCCCGACTAAGGGAACCTCAGCATTGCGTGCCTGATCTTCAAGTAAGGAGACCCTTCAAACTTACGAAGGTATCAGTCTCCTCAATTTTCCTTTAGTGATTTTTGATCCTGTTTGTATCGATGAGAAATGTAGGAGAAGATATAATAACGAACTATACCGGTTGTATGGCTATATCGACCAAGTCAAAAGCTAGGACATGCAGACCGAATGGATATCTACGTGTCTTCGAATCCATCCTAGAAAGACGAGACGGTAAAGGAAGACGTTATCTAAGGCGGGGCACACCTTTACCAACTTCGTTTGCAAAACTGGAGGCCGCTAGAACGAGATCCAGCTGGCTGGAGACACTTGTTGGTTGAGGCCCAAGTACACCCCGGATTGTAGCGCCATCTAAAGCAAGTAAAAAAGAAGACTTTATCACACCAGGGAGTGGAAAGTGCAATTCATATTCATAAGAAACAAATTCATTTTTATCATTACTAATAGCCAATAGCACTCCATACAGTCTCGCTATTACAGACAACACATGTCGATTCCTTTACAACTGATCCTTCTTTATTACTTATTCATGTCACATACACTATTTATATTTTAAACACTCTATGGATCCTCGTCCATCTGCAATTTATTATCCACAATCTACCACTAGCACGTCATTTGTTATTCTAAAGTGTTCTGTAATTTACCACCGCCACCCAAATAGAACAATTACCACGCGACAAATACGAAGTATGTAGACCACCACAGGATACTTGTCTTACGCCACTCGAACACTCGAACTCACTTCAAATTGTCCTTAATAAATCGGCAATCTAATCGCGTGATAAACTTACAACCAAACTGCGCAGACTACACACGTTTACAGAGCAATTTAGTTTCGATACTAATAAATCTTTCCTCTTGACCAAGTAGTTAAACCCCAGCACTACCATCATCAACACACCACCTCCAACCAGCCAGCACCTCCAGCGTTCACAAGTAATGTTTTTTTTCATTTTTTTGTTTAATTAAAATTCAGAGCGTCAAGTCCATTTGCGTGCAGAATTCGCCTGAGAAAAAAAAAAATGGTAAGAGTGGTATCTTAACAGTTTATCGTTGTCTCCTCCTCCACTAATAATACATTGCGCTTTCCGAGCATGTGCTTCCATTTCTTTCCGCGTCAATTTAAATACCAAAAAAATAATAGCAAAGTCCACCACAACAGTTATATTCCAAAAGTAAATATGCCACATACGCGACAGTGATCCGTGGGATATTCGAAAACGCGCAAGCTGCCCCTTTCATAATATCGCAAGAGTGTGCGCTTCGTTAAGTACCGAGTACATAAATAGAAATCATGAATCGGATTTGGATTTGAATTTGGATTCGGATGGTTTCGATTGTGACAATTAACTTGGCTTTGTTGTATCTGCCTACCAGTGGGACGACCTCAAAGAAGATTCAACAACAGAGTGGTATCGATGTGGAGGAGGATCATAGCTGAAAAAATCTCATTGGAGTCTTGGACACTAGTGACATTGTGCCGCCTATTCTCATGCATGCCAATCAGTTTGGAGAGAAATATGAACCCACTATGTGTAGAAGATACTTTTCTTTTGAGATTTGAGAGAAGCATATCAAGTGGCTGCACACGTTCGGATGCGACTACGAATACGCGAGTACCGCGCGACATGTGTAGGAAACGGAGGACACACTGCATGGAGCATAATAATTGGCATGGCATCCGCCTGTTTGGTAGTCCCACTGTATGCCAACATTTTCTTTTAATGACAGGTGATAGCAACTGAATCCGATCTAGTTAGTTAAGTGAACATTTCTCGTTTTTATTTGTTTGTTACGATGGCGGCAGCGGTGGTGGGCACACATGTTTAATTGAATTTAATTCGGTTAGTGGAAATCAATGATCGCGTATAGGGGAATATTTTTTTTTATGTATGTTTTGGCATAGGTTTTCCATGGAAATAATTACTCCACGCGAATGGAATGTGATTTTTAGTGATCGTGACTGGTTGGGTTTGTAATTGCGATTACCTAGATGCATATTTTAGTCCTACATATGATTTGGGGTGCGATCTTTTCAGCAGGTGGCAATTGGTTGGCATCTTTAGAAAGTTCACTTATCCGAAGAAAGGCGGTCAAGAAAAGCGCAGGTACTGACTATCAGTTAGGGTATCTCCATTACATTGAATGTTTACTGATTTGAAAATAAATAATGAGATACATACATAGTTTCACGTTCGCAATACAAGGGAGTGGAAGGTGAATGTCATGTTTTACAAAATGAAAACATTAGAGCATTAGAGTGATTCTCAAAGTGAGCGGTTGGTTCCTGGAATGGAAGACGGGCGTAGGGGGGCTGCCGATTACTCAAAAGGGGCAACAAATATAAATCAATACCTCATATATTAAAAGACTATTTAGTCTCTTATTCGTACTTTTAACATATAACGTAACTTGGCCATTTTATTCTTCTCTCTCATCAACAAAATATTTGTATAACGATTGAATTCTACAAAAGACACAAGGTGTTCTTTAAAGATGTCATCTACGTATGTATCTCGCAGCAGTGGGATGCATTGCAAGCCTATCCATAGTCTTTGTCCGTCTGGAGCTCGAAAGTCCACTATGTTCTCCAGTCCTCCAGTCAGCCAAAAAAGTCCTAAGTGCCTCTCATTTATTTGTCTTCTCACTATCGATCACTTTCCATATTAATTGAGGTAACTTATTTAATCCTTACAACTTCCAGATATTTGGTTTAATCATTATACCTTCCAGACTTTTCCAAAATGCGCCAAATATATCGGCAGAACCCCTGCATCATATGATAGAGAATGCTTAGATTAGTGAAAGCTTGCTGAAAGCTTGATGGAGTGCGGAATCAGAGAGGTGCGTTGCCTTCTTCCTGTGGTTGCTAAATCATTAACTGCAAAAATTCTAGATATGATCAAAGAACACCTTGATTCAACTTTTGATGTCGGACAACCAGGTTTCCGTTCAGGATCCTTTTGCATCCATCATGAAGCAATGCGTCGAGCATAGATCACCGCCTGATCTGATTTTTATAAACTTCTAGCAGACCTTCAACAACGTTAACTGGGATTTTATCTGGTATGCTTCATTCAGGAGAGGCATCCTCGAGAAACTTGCAACTACTTACTATAAAGGATACCTACGAGGGTGGTAAGTGACATACATATATTGCACAATGGTACGGTGTCAGAAGAATTTGAATTTGTAAACGGGGTGCGGGTTGCATACTATCGCTACCGATATCCTTGGTCATTATCACCGACGTTCTGCCCTTACGAGCGTAATCAAGGATTTAAGGAAATTATCAAAACTTCGTTGACGATATTTCCTTGTTGTAGCACAGAACAATGGTCATCCACTAAATGACTCATGATTTGGAAACCGGAACAAGCAAAGTGGGGCCGAAAATGAACATACCCAAGTCAAAAGTACTAAGGCTTTCAAATTCCATCACTCAAATAAGCATTGCCGGACAGCAGATCGAGAAAGTTCACAACTTTCTTTTGTCTCTTAAGATTGCGGCACCGAACTGAATGCGAGCAGTAGAATAAGGAAAGTAAGAGCTGTATTCCGTATGCTGTAAAGTCAGTGCTGCTAAATGAGTGTAGTACTTGAAGGATATGTCCCCATATCTTCTTAAGGTTTTCTACCCGAATCGGTTATCAAATGAACAGCTCTATGCGAGAACAGGTCAGGAACCTATAGACACCACAATTCGACAAAGGAAGTGGCAGTGGATTCGTAACAGCGCTAAGAAAATTTCATTGCTAAATATGTCATGCAATGGAATCTTCTTACCCAATCATGCATAAGAAGAGCCGGCCAACGCAGTTATGGTGCAGCACAGTCGAGAAGATATCGAGAACTTTAAGTGCGAGTTCGAAAGAGTTTGAAACCGTTGCAGAAATCCGAACACGGTGTTCGGATGTAGGCGTTGTTGAAGCACTACTAAACGACGTAAGCTGTCTTATTAACCAAAACCAGAAATCTTTTAGATGAACAAAAAATTATTCTTTCCGGTTAGTAGTTAAAATAAAAAATATGGAGCAACAAGCCCCTTGAAGATTATCACTAAACCCATCCATTCATACTTTCATGGCGACTGCAAACGAGGAAGGATTTGGCAATTTCTGTAACAACAAGACTTGCCATGTTCCTTTCCTTACTTACATTTGATAGCGCTACAGTCCGAGCAATGATGCCAATATTATTTTCGATTAAGGAAAAACAAGGGGTATCCTCGTCTACTTCATGTTCCTCGCATCTTTCAAATATTATATTTTTAGTATTCCGTACCAGAATGGTACAAAGGAACAATAATAGATTCAAGATGGTGTCTATCTGTCCATCTGTCCATCTGTACATCTGTCCATCTGTACATCTGTCCATCTGTTCGTCTATCATACGTTTGTAACTTTTGAACCGTTTGACCTAGAGGACTGAATTTTTGCACGAAAATAGTACGTGGTGGAAAGAAAATTACAAAATATATTTTTGTGGGAGGCTTTTTGGTATAATAAAAGAGAACAAAATATTTTTACACTCCATCAGGTGATATAACAAATTAAAGGACCAACATTTTAAATTTTATGTTTGTATTAAGTTTGTTGACAAAAAATTTCGAAAACCCGAGCATTGACGATGTCGCTCCTCCCTCTTCTGTCTTCTAAACTATTAATGAGATAAAAACTGCTGACGTATCAGTCTATGTTTACGTGCCAAATTGTATCGAAATCCGTTTAGGAGTTCTTGAGTTATGTGGCTAACAAAGATGATTTAAACATTCTTAAAGCCCGCCCCTCACATCCAACTCGCACTCGATCCAATTTTAGTTTTTAGATGAAATAACCCCCGTATCAGAATGTTTATACTTATGTACCTACATACAAACCAAATTTCGTCAAAATATCTAGGGTCAAGCATAGACTTAAAATGACGGCACGGAACACACTAACAGTGCGAGGGACGACTTGTACTTGATAAATTGTTTTCATGTTCATGTTCATGGATAAAAATATAACAATAAAGAGTTCAGTCATTACACTATACAGATATAAGTTGGTATATACGTTAAATTAGTAGTTGTAAGTAAAATGTCAAAAGTCCTCAGTCTTAGCATGTCAGCATAGCTTTTTGTAGCAATTAAAAGGTATCAACGATGGATTTTTCACAAATATCTGCTTACTTATTGATCCCATGACAAAAGTGCAGAATTAAAGATGGGTATCTGTTTTCATATAAAATAATTTAATAAGTTCCAACCTCTGGTAGTAGTGAGGCAAAAGGTACTTTAGTACTAGACTGCGAAGAGGTTGAAATTCAAGTTATAGGTAGTTTATGGTGTCTATAGACAGCTCATTCCAAATATATCTGCTTGTTGCTGGAAAGGTAGTAAGTAAGTAAGTAAGTAAGTAAGTAAGTTCATTTTATTTTTCATTTTATATTTTTAAAACCAGGAAAGCCGCCAAATGAGGTAAAATCTTATAGACCAATTTCGCTACTTCCAGTCATATCCAAAATTTTCGAGAGGATATTGCTAAGGCGCCTCCAATCGGTTATAGAAGGAAATAATCTTATCCCTGACCAACAGTTTGGGTTCAGAAGTAAGCATTCGACGATTGACCAGGTGCATAGAATTACTGATGTAATCGAGAAAGCACTTGAAGAGAAAAAGATTTGCTCAAGCGTATTTCTTGACGTCTCGCAAGCCTTTGATAAGGTGTGGCATGATGGCTTGAATTGTAAATTACTACAAGTTCTCCCTGTTTGCCTATACGACATTCTAGAATCATATCTCAGGAATAAAATCTTCCGTGTTAGACATGGAAATGAATACTCGGAGCTAAAAGAAATTTCGGCCGGTGTACCCCAAGGAAGCGTTCTTGGGCCACTTCTCTATCTGTTATATACACGAGATATACCGAAAGAAAATGGCACTATCCTGGCTACGTTTACCGATGACACCGCTATCCTAGCCGTAGGTAAAACAATCGAAGAAACGACTGCAAAACGCGCTGAATAAAGTAAATGAATGAACGAGGGACTGGCGGATCGCCCTCAACGAATCTAAATCTGTTCACGTGAATTTCACTTATAAGAAAACTAATGTCTTGCCAATTTTCCTAAACTTGGCCCGAATACCTTTTGCAAACGAGGCCAAATACCTTAGAATGACACTCGACGCAAAACTGAAATGGAATTCTTACGTGAAAATGAAACGTAAAGAACTCGAAATCAAATATAGAGAAATGAACTGGTTGCTCGGAAAACACTCCCAGCTCAGTACTGAGAACAAACTGCTTTTATACAAGCAAGTGCTAAAGCCTGTGTGGACTTATGGTATACAACTTTGGGGCTGTACCAAGAAAACGAACGCCAATAATTTACAAACTTTTCAAAATAAAGTGCTAAGAGAAATTGTCCACGCACCGTGGTATTCATTCAGTATACCGATTCCATAGCTCTGAACTGTCTGAAATTAGCCATGCTTATAAGAGACTAAACGATTTTTTCCGTGCTACCATGCATTCACAATCAAACCACTTCTACTTAAATAATTTACGGATGTGTCATTTTCTTTGCCGATGAGTTTCTTACGCAGGACACTAATTGGGTTGTGAGTGTCTCAACGGTCTCCATATTTGAATCCATCCGTGACAGCAAATCATTTAAGGTTTGTTGGTAGGCATGAGTGTTTTCTTTTTCCCACTTAAGTTTTGGAAGCAAGTTCGGATTCCTCTGGTGTATAGATAAATGTTCACTTGTCCATTCCACAACTATTGGCAAGTGATCAGAGAATCTTTTATTATAATTTCCACTTAAAATTTTTTAATTAACGGTATCTATTCATTATTTACAACGCAGTAGTTAATAACAGATTTTCCTTGTCCTCCGACGAAAGTATAGTGGCTCTCGGTGTCGCTTTCAGTGCAGCCATTTAAGACAATACTGTCAAAGAGTTGGAACATCTCTATTAGCTGGGTACCGCGTTGGTTACAAACGTTGCCTTTTGAGGATCTACTAGTGTGGCATATGACAGTTGTTTATTACGTACGTCTCCAGCCAGCTCGATGAAGGGTAACCTCATCCACTTTTAGGGTTTTATAAAGGGTCACTTTGGAGTTATTATTCATTTTATCTCAGCGCTCGTGTCGTTTTCTAAATTTATAGCGGAGCCTAGGTAGACAAAGTTCCTAACTACCTCAAAGTTATATCTGTCTACGTCGACGTTTTGCCCGAGACGTCGATGTTGGTTGTCCTTCCTTGTTGACAGCATATATTTGGTCTTGCCCTCATTGACTGTTAAACCCATCTTCGCCGTTTTCGCCTCAATACTCATGAAAGCGCCAGTGACAGCCCGCTGCGTTCTTCCGATTATGTCAATATCGTCGGCGTATGCGAGTAATTGGACGGACTTTTGAAAGATTATGCCTCTGGTGTTGGCGTGTAAGTTTTGCACTATTTTTTCAAGAAAGAAATCGCATGACAGCGCGTCGCCTTGTCTCAATCCTGTTTTGACGTCAAAGGTCTCGGTGAGCTCTTTACCGACCTTGATGGAGCAGCATGCATTCTCCATCGTCATCCTGCAAAAATGGACAAGTTTGACAGGGATGCCAAAACTAGACATTGCTCTATACAGATAGTCTCTATAAAGGTCTTAAAAACGATGAAAAGGTGGTGGGTATCGATTTGAAGCTCCTGGGTTTTTTCCAAGATCTGCCGTAGTGTGGCTAAAGCCACACTGATATGGACTGATAAGGTTGATAACGAACGGCTTTAAGCGTTCCCACGATAAGATCTTATAAGCGATGTTAAGGAGACTGATGCCTCTGTAATTGGCGGAGTTCAGACTCCTTTTTTGAGGATCAATACTGAGGAAATCAATACTGAAGTTCCATTCAGCGGGCATACTTGCATCCGACATTATTTTACATATGAGTTGGTGCATGCTCCTTACCAAGTCATAGCCCTCCGCTTTGAACAGTTCGACAGCTAGGTCGTCAGCTCCAGGAGCTTTGCTAGAATTAAGTTTAGATATTTCTATCTTCACTTCGTCTAGATCGGGAAGACGGAATTGTTGTTGAAGCTCTCGAGCAACTCTAGTCCAACCTATGCAATTCATGTCGAATCTGGCCTTCCTCAAATCTACAATATTTACTCAATTGAAAGTCAATGCCGTGTGTAGGTCTATAGGCAATCTTCAAAATCGACTAATGAAATTTGCGCTACAATAAAGTGGTATGAGCTCGCTTCTTCGCACAACATCGTCCTTGGACTCACAGCGATCAATGTAAATGAGTGGGAGACATAATCATGCCTCGTACTATCATAACAGCTTTATTAACCTGTAACGTAGCCTCAGTATGTTATGCGCATCGATTATTAAATTTTTATTTTTGTTCTATATTCTTATATTTTCTTTTCTTATACAGGGTGTATTTTATATACCAGGCCGATGTTTTTTGTGACTAACAACGAAATGAAATACAATTTTTTAATTCTGTTTTTTAATGACCGATTATTTGGCTTATTCATGTATAGAATATTATATTGGCCAGATGTCCGCCTCTGGTCATGGTCTAATTTCCTTTTAGCAACGGGATTTTGGTTGGCTTATTACCGTAGACTTCCTTCAAGTACCCCGAAAGGAAGAAGTCAGCCTCAAATAGCGCACCTTACAGAAACTCTACGAGGGTGTAAAGGTGAATGTTTTATTATTAATTCGAAATGGGCCTAAATGAGTATATCCCATTAGTTTTTCAGTCAATTTAATTTTATACTAGTACAAATGCAAATCTTGTTTGATTATTTTAAACAAACTTGCCGGAGACATTCCAAATTCTTGTGCACGACGTCTAACGGATATATAGATACCCGGGAGTTTCATCAATATTGTCTCTCACTGCAGCAATGTTTTGTGTCGTACGTACACTACGAACTAGGCCGGACCTTTATGAGTACCTGCCAGGGTATACTGGGTTTCAAAGGTATTCATTACACGCTGAATGATTGACTTACTAGGTACATGATTTAAACCAACAAATTCATGTTTTTTTTATATATTTGAACGATTATTTAGATAAAATATTTAAATAACTTCAACACGTTGTTGAGGCGTTAGTTGCTCCTTTATAAATTGCTATCGACTACTCTTCACGACCATCAAACCTGGAAAATAAAAACACCCTCTATTACATATTATAAAATAAAGCAATTAAAATAATAATTAATAGGTAATAATAGGTAAATAAAAACGCTATCGCTATCAGTTGAATTCAGTATTGATTGGGTGTATGCTTGGCTATGTTCTAAATCGACATTGCTCTAAAAATACACGAGTCACGCATGTTAATCTATTGAAATAGCGTGTAATGATATAAAATAGCAGATTAATGCTGATTTCAAATTTGTACTCATGATGCTCCTAGTCCTAGCGAATTTCACGCAAACGGACATTCAAAAGGCGCCGCAAAACTCAATTATTTGCTGTCTTACATATTTTCTTTGAATTATTTGCAGTTTAATTCTGACATACATAATTTGCATATACAAATAAGGAAATGAGGAATACATCTTCCGGTACCGCCAAATATCCATTATTCTTTCATTGAATCGGTAAAACAAAACGGAGCCGATTTTTGAAATCAGCATGCAGACATCATTAAGATATGTAACTTTCTTGTTTAGAAAAGGCTTCAGATGGACAATTTTGCGGCGCTATGTATGTACCAATACATCGCTTTTTATTTTTATTCCAATTTGAGACTTTTTCTTAACTTACTGTCAACAAAGAAAACCCTATAGGCAACTTTCATTTATTCGAAGATAATAACTTTGTATGATACATTTGCTGAGTGTGGGTTGTGGGTTTTGTTATCGAGAAAAAAATTGATTTCGAAATAATTTCATTTAAAATATTTTTTTTTTAGAAATATTCTTTCTCATAGGGTTTATTAATTTGTATACATAGTTTGTAACATAGAGGAATAATAGCGATAGTGCTCTAAAAGTACATATGTACATATATTTGTCATCAGCATAAAAAGTTAAATTTATCTAACCATGTCCATCCGTCTGTCTGTATGTCACCACTTTTTGGGCCTTACATTTTGAGCCATTAACATGAAATTTGGTAGGCTTTGTAGAATCCAAAACAGTGCAACTGTAAAAACATTTAGACATCCCCACTTTTTTAAAAAAAAATTTCGTTTTTCGTTTGTCTAGTTAAAATGTGTTTTGTCCATATATTGGCCTCAAAAACCATATGCTTTTTTAAAGTTATCATGTTTGCGGTGACGGTTAAGTCTTATTGTTAACATCTCATCAGGATCCGTGAACTTCGGTTACACATTTTGTCTTACGAATTTTGTTTCTAGTAAAAATATTGAAGGAAAAGGTTTTTTTTTTAAAAAAAAAAAAGTACACACTCACAAAATTGATAGAAACATAGTATCATATCTCCGCGGCATGAAGTGAATCGAATTATACTTGAATAACGGTGGGAAATATTGAAAACTTATTCCCAAAGTGTTGCCGAAAAGAAAATTCTTTCGAAATAATGCACCAACCGTGCCTGCTGTACGCAAGTTTGTAAAGAAAGTTCTTGAGATTAGCATGCTAATTGATAACACAAGTTATCTTCGTGTTCGTCCTGTACGCTCAGCCGAGAATATTTTTGTTGTTGCTGAAACTGTGCGCCTAAACCCGATAACCTCAACTCGCTACAGATCTCAGCAACTGAACATTAGCTTTACTATCCTGAGGAGAATTATGCACAAAGACCTCGTATTATTCCCTAACAATGTCCAATTGACTCAGGAATTGAAGCATATTTGAGACCCGCTTCGTTATCGCTTCTCTGTTTGGGATTTAGAGCAGCTCGAAATTGACGTCGATTTTTGAAAACACTTTTTCGGATGAGGCGCATTTTCATTTGTATAGTATTTGGTGCTCGGAAAACCCCCACTAGTCGAAGAGAAACGAATGCATCCTCGGCGTGCGACTATTGGGTGTGGTTTATGGAATGGCGACATTATTGGCCCACTTTCATTCGAAGATGAAGATGTCAACAAGGTTACGGTCAACAAAGAGCGCTACAGAGGGATAATAACCGACTTTTTCTTAACCAGAAACTGAGGAAATGAATTTGGACGATCTATAGTTTTCCATAAATAATCATAAATAATCAATAAAACAAAAAAAACTTTGAAAAATTGTTTAGATATATATTTTTTTATAACAATTTTAAGAAAAAAACGACAGATGACTCACCCTTGGGGGTTTATCGTTATTATTTCTCTGTGTTACAAACTATGTATCAAAATGAATACACCCTGGATGGGGTATAAACAAATAAACAAATTTAATTCTGAATTTAGTAAATATAACTGCAATTTTTTACTTGCACCTATAAGGGCAAGTATTGTCTTCCTGAAAATTTTCTATGTCGAAATTGTGATCAAACTTGACATTATTATGATAGAGAAACTCATTAAAGGGGGTCTCTCAATTCTGTCTGCCTGTCTGTACGCACGACTGCCTAAACTGTAATTTTTTTTTTCTAACCCCAAAATTAACTATATTTTACAAATGGCCGATTTAAAAAAAAAAACAATTTTCTCGAAAACGGCTGTAACGATGTCGATCAAATTTGATATTTGAATTATGGTAGATATATGCTATCAGATGGTGTATAAGGTTTTTACCAAAACCGGCTTCTGAAAATTTTCTATTTTTCGCCTATGATTCGATTGATTTTGGTCGAAATCAATATTTGAACTATTTGATATATAAAAAATTATGGCATACGTTTTGGGAAGTCTTAAAATATATATTTCTTTACAAAAAAAAAAAAAAAAAATGTTTAACGATTTCGTTTAAGTTTTAAAACTGAAAACCTATTGTGCTGAAGCGATTGTTACTTTTTCGCCGTCTAACAGTGCTTGTGATCCAGGAATACCTCTGTTCACTTCACCTAACAGTGTAAATAATTTCAGAATCTTAATAATAAAAAATCCACAGGCGTCGATCAAATTTCAAATTTCATCTTAAAAAAATGTCCTCATTCTTTTGATATTACATTGTCGTCAATATTCAACCAATGTATTAATAATGGTTACTTTCCGGAAAATTGGAAACAAGCTAAACTTTTGCCGATAGCAAAAAAAAGGCTGCAAAAGAAGTTAATAACTTTCGTCCTGTATCGCTTCTTAATATTGGAAAATTATTTGAGCGAGTGTTAGCCAGCCCCTTAAATAGCTTTTGTGAAGATGCTAACATCATTCCAAACAATCAATTTGGGTTTAAAAAAGGAAACTCCATAGAACATGCACTACTCATATTCCAGAATAAAGTTATTCAAAACGTAAGAAACAAAACATGTACAGTGAGCTAAGATATTGACCTTGAAAAGGCTTTTGATTCGCTTTGGCATCATGGTCTCCTTTTTAAGCTCATACGACTAGGCTTTCCGAATTGGCTTATCAGAATGATTCACAGCTTCTTGTCAAACAGAACAACTGCAATATTTATTGGATCCGAGCACACGGATTTTTTCCATGTGAACTCGGGTGTTCCACAAGGATCGATACTAGGGCCATTTTTATTTAATATCTATCTACAAGATTTTCCTCTTCCAGACCTTATAACGGGAGAACCTGGATCACTCCATTTCGCGGATGACACCATTATACTGGCAAGCGACTTACAACCAATCCAAGCCCTTCACAAAATTAAAGAAAGACTTCCACACGTGGAAAATTATTTTAAAAAGTGGACATTAAAAATCAATACCAGGAAATGTGGACTAACATGTTTTAGAAACGCCAGTGGGAAGGGACACTATCTCGCAGTTAGGAAGAGCAAATCCCTATGTTTGATAATAAACAACTCTTCAATTCCATTGCGTTCCGAAACAAAGTAACTCGGAATCAACTTTCAGAACGGATTTCTTTTCAACAAGCATGGTAGGGCTGTGCTTAATAGGGCAAAAATGGTAACCGGAACACTAAAACCTTTACTTAATTCTAAACACATGTTAGGAACAACTAAGATTCTTATGTACAAGACCCTCATAAGACCAATTTTGACATATGGATTCTGTACGTGGCTTACCATATCACCCACTGTAGCAAAAGAAATTGACATTTTCGAAAGAAAAATCCTGAGATCTTGCTGCAGAGTTTTTAGAAAACCGAATAAAAAATGGTTTTCTAATAAAACTATATACGACGCAACCCAGATTAAACCTTTTATGAACTACCAAATAGATCTTCTTTTAAAAAAAGATGGAACGAATAAGTTCTCACCCAAACCCGCTGGTAAGATCTTTAATGGACTCCAATATCGATGACAGTCTGGTGAATCAATATTGTTTGTCAGCATTTAGCTCAGTAAATGAGAGGTCCTTACCTCTATTAAGATGCAAATGAAAATCTGCCCCGTTTTATGAAAAAGCATCCCCTATTAATTATAGGGATGATATTGTTTAAATATAAACCTGAAGAGAAGTGACTGCTAACATAAGCCTTTGTTTTAACGTAGAATGCTTTAGATTTCCTTGTGATTATATAATTTACTTACATAGGAAACCATTAAGGATTTTAAAGCTTTTACAGGCATTATACGTATGCAGACACATGCACACTATTTATATGTTTTGATGTTTTTTTTTAGTTATAGTCTTCCTTTTAGTTGTAGTTTTAGAATTAAGTTCTAGTCATTAAGTTAAGTTTGGCAAAAAAGAGCAAAGTAGTGAATGTACGCCGGGAGCAAGCGTACAGAAATGAAGTGACTTTCAAACTATATTGTAATGGATTCTGATTAATATCGCTTTAAATATTTAATAACTTTCTTTAAGTCAGACATATCAATAAGTCGACCTACATTTTAATTGATTGTTAATATTAATGTACTGAATTATATGCCTCAATAGAGTATATATATATACATATATAGTTTTAAAACTGAGTTTTTTATTTCTTTTTTTATTTATTTCAAAGACAATGACTTATGATAAATTACAATTTTAAATATGACTGATTACAATACCATATGTATATACATACTCGTATACGTATAGGTGTTAATAAGTGCGACACAGTCCTGCACTTTATTTCTATTGTGTTTTCCATTACACATTTCAAACTACATAATAACAAAACCATATTACACAATTGTTTCATGTTAAAATTGGATCTATCATAGAAACTTTTCAATTTTTTTTAATCAGTTTATTCCTCACCTCATCTTTATTCAGTGCTTAATTAGCTATACAACTTATTTATGCAGTAAATTAATTAGCAAATTCTTGCTGATTTATGAATTCCTAAACCTGACACGAAAGGTGTTTTTAAGATTCATGGGTTTAATATTTCGCTTACATTAGTCGCACGCTAAGTTAATTAAGGTATAAAATGAAAACGCTACAAAGCTATTCATTAAATCTTATCAAGTTGATATCCACATTCAAGCTTGTATTATTTTGTAATGAATTCCATTATTATTATCTCCTTGATAACAGTAGTTTCTGTTTTAATAGTCAATATATTCCCGATTGTTGGGTTAGGTTAGTTTGCTCTGCCTGCATTATTATGTATACTCACTTGAAAAATCGGTGTTCGTGACGTAAGTTTAAGCCACTGCTAAATCAACTAAGATTTAAAAAAAGAAAAAAACAAAAACAAAAATGTCAAGTGCGTGTCTGGCCCGTGTCTTACTGTGTTCCGTACCGTCATTTTAAATGTTTGTATGTTTGTCCTCACCCGACTCTCTGGAGAACCACTAAAGACTTACCTGAAACCTTCTTAACGGATTTCGATAAAATTTTTCACTTACGTTTAAGTAAAGAGTTCCACTTGAAACTGATCGAAATCAAATGGAAATGTGAAAGTCTTCATAGACACTATGAGGAACGGCAGCGCGTGCTAAGTTATCTTATCTAGTAATTTAATTTTAGCGTTGGGGAGGTAGCTTTCCAGTAAAAGCAAGTGCTTTTACGGCCATTACATATGGCTACTCCTTATTGCGCTAAATCGAACGGTTTCGTTCTTTGTAGTCAGCGCACAAGGTTTGTCACGTCCAGAATTTGGAGTATGGCATCATTGACCACGGATTAGTACGGAGTTTGCAAACAAAGTTTGTTTTAACGGGTTTGGCAACGTGAGTCCGAGCGTTGTCATGCTGTAGAAGCCGTTTTTCACGCAGTGCTCGGCTCAATCGCATCAATTGGAGTCGATACCGTTGCCCAGTAATGGTTTTGTTGGGTTTCAACAGTTCATAATAAATGACACCGACCTGGTCCCACCAAATACACAGCATAATCTTCACAGCGTAAATATTCGGCCGAGCCGATGACGTAGAAGCATGACCGGGCAGTCTCCATGACTTTCTTTTCTTTGGGTTGCTGTAATGAACCCATTTTTAATCACCCGTCGCGATGCGATGAAGAAAACCCTTCCTTTTTTGCCGCTGGAGCAGTTGTTCACAGGCGAAAAACAACGCTCAACGTCCCCTGGCTTCAAATCATAAGGAACCCAAGTTCCTTGTTTTTGAATCATTTCAAACGCATGCAATCGCTTGGATATGGCAGTTCTTACGATTGGCACGGATACTCATCGAGCAATGTCTCCAATTCAGCGTCTTCGAAGAATTTTGGCCTGCCTTCATGCGGACGGTCGTCAACATCGAAATCACCGTCTTTGAAGCGACGGAACCAATTACGGCACGTTGTTTCACTTAGAGCAGCATCTCCGTAAATTTGTTGGAGCTCTCGATGCGCTTTACCCGCCGTTTTCTTCGAATGAAAGAAGAAAATCAACACTTCCCGCAAATGACGATTATTTGGCACAAAATCAGACATTTTCACACAACCAAAAGTATATGACGCCAAAACAAAATCACTAATGTGTCAAAACAGTTTGTTTACCATATGTCTCAGCTCGGTTCATGACGTTTTGGATATGTCAAAATCGACTAGAACTTACTGCTGGAGCCATCTATTGACAGCTGGAGAACTTAGTTGCGCACCTAATAAAAAAAATTATATTTTTGGATTCCTCGGAAGGTCAGCTTTAATTTGATATACCGCATCATGGGATACAAATTTTTTTTTTTTTGATTCATATTATGACCCCAAAGCCTCTCCACAAAAATACACTTCACAATTCAGTTATTATTCAATTCTTATTCGTCCACCATCCACCGATTTCAGCTCCCTAGGTTAAACGGTTCAAATGTTACAAGCATGTGACAGGGAAATGGACAGATAGAGACCATGTTAAATCCATTAGTCTTCATATTGAACCATTCCGGTACGGAACACTAAAAAAGGTTGTAGTTAATTTTCTGATAGGGCGCAATTACGTAAGAAAATTGATTGTTTCTTCTTCGTCTTCGTCTCTTCAAATTCTAAAATAACTTTTGCAAAGAAGATTTAACCTATTTACACTTGTGCTTTACTATTTTTTATTTTTTTTTAGAAATTAAGTTCAACTTATGAAAGTTCTGCTAAATTAAACTGGCTCTTTGTAGTTGCTTTCTCCTGTGCAGCTTGCAACAACTCTGAACCTTTTTGTGTTGTCAAGAAAAGCCACTAAAAAAGTCATGTAGCCTTATCCCTCTATAAGATTAATTAATGCAATTTGACAAAACTCTCTGTAACTATTTGTTACATTCTATCACGAGTCACTTTGACCATGTTCCAATCCAAGACGCGACTGAGGATGATAAGGCTCCGTCTACAACAAAACGCCTAATGGTGGCATCGTAATGGTGAGGGGGGATGTCAAGGTCAAGTTAGGAAGCGACAACTCTCTGCATAAGCACGTGATGTGTGCCGTCGTTGACGCCCATAGGAACCCTTTCAATGCGAATCGGATAAAGTTTCGCCGAAAAGCCTCAATCCGATCTTAATGAACTTCATTCAAGATAGAGGCGGACGAAACAATTATACAAAGACGGAGTAGCATATGGGTTTTAAAAATCTTTTGACTATCTTTATATGATACCTAACATCGTAAAGTCAAGATAAGTCATTTCATACCACCTTTGAAGAACTATCCACTCTCTAGCGCAGATAGAGGCATGCCTAAATTCCTGACCTCTGATAAAAGTAAGTAATGACATAAATGTTACTCCAATAATCACTCCCGGTAATTTTCTGATTGGACCTGCTCCCAATGCAGTACCTTAACCCTGTTTAAATGACATATGAAATTATGGATACCGCTGGTGGTAGATTTATGGAAGATTTGATCTATAGAGTACTTACCACATCTTCAACAACGAGTGAAGTGGAAGGGCACTGAAGCGAAAATCAACATTGATGAAATCGTTTTGGTTAAGGAAGATCGGTTAGCCCCAATAACCATGTACGAGCTGCAACCTTTCTTAAATATAGGAAAAATTATGTTCCTTCTGAAGCTGTCAGATATTTCACTCGTGTCGAAAATATGGTTGTATGCTAGAGTAACAATTCCAGGAATTTGCTGGTAGCTAATTTGAAAAATTCGTATGGGATATTATGTTCTCCTGGAGCTTTATTCATATTGCATCTGTGCAATACCCTACAGACATCCTGGATCGTGATCGTTCAAAATGATAAGCGAGAACTGAGGTTTCAAATTGTATGCTTTGTGCAAACTTCGTACCGTTGAGAAATCTTGCTAGTTTCCAAAAAGAGCGACTATCGTTAATATACCCTAGGATCCTCATCAGCTGATGTGAATGCCTTATTTGCTTATCCTTACATATTTTTTATAAGTCTTGTTGGCCTCTTGGTACATAGTTTTAGCAAAGCTGCTGCCTGTTACCCTGACTAAACGTAGGTATGCGAATAATTTTTCCTATCTGCGAAGCACTCCCAGTCATACCATACTTGTTTTCTATTGCATCTTCTTGATGATTAAAAATCTTTTACTGCATCAGAGATACAGGCAATGAAAGTGCCCACACAACGTTTAGACTAGATTTCACTCACATTTATAGAACTGAGCATGAGGTTCAAATTTCTTTCGTAGACGTGTGACGATTTTTTTTTCTATTGGAGTTTAGGTAGTAGCCTGTAAGTTTAGGTAGTAGCCTGTTATTGTTAACGGTAGGTGATACGAATGAATGTTCAGGTCTGTTACGCGTTCCAGCCATTTCCCGTATACAAAGCAGTAGTTGATCGTTAAGCAGGCAGCTTATATTCGACTCCCCTGGTTGGTTGGTTTGGTTGGTTTGAGAGGGTGAGCTTATGCTCTTCACTTAGGCCTCCATTGGGCCCGTTGTGTTCCCCTCATCTGCGTAACTGTAAGGAATAGTGATGTGTTTTGGGAATTATGTATTGAGAGGATTTAGGTCTAGGGATCATGAGTAGTATCAACTATATCGTATAGTGATCGGGGAATCGTAGTGTTCGTCTGGCGAACTCCAGTATATCCCCGATTCCTTTCTTATTGAGGTGTGTAATATCCGGAATCCTTGGAGATCCCAGAATTTTCAGCCTTAGCCTCGCTGTAGCAGGGCAGTGACAGAGGAAGTGTTCTATATCTTCCTCCTCCTCTTCACAGTTGGCACAGATTGTTGTATCAGTTATCCCGAGTCTGAACGAATGTTTGTTGAGATTGATGTGCCCTGTTAAAAGTCCCACCATCAATCTCAATTGTGTTCTACTTGAGTTAAGAGCTCTTTTTGCTGTGTTGTTACTCGGTTTGGTTATTACAGCTCTAGCCACTTTGCACGTGTCTAGATTCGTCCAGTAGTTATTGAACTCCTGTCGTATCTTATCATTGATTATTGTTTTAATAGTTGTCAGAGGGACCCCTATTGTACTATCCGGGTTCAGTTCTGTATTGCCTGCTCCTTTCCTTGCTAGTTCGTCTGCCTTTTCGTTGCCCGGTACACCCTCGTGCCCCGGTACCCATGTGAGACGGACTCTATTGCGTCTGGCAAGTAAGTTCAATTTAGTTTTGCACTCCCTTACTAGTAGTGATTTCGACATGGGGTTTGTGATCGCGCTAATTGCTGCTTTGCTGTCCGAGCAGATGTCAATTTGCCTTCCTTCGCTGGTGTCTTCTGCGAGTATTTCAGTTGCCTTCATAATTGCATAGACTTCTGCTTGGAACACCGATACAAATGGTTCTAGGTGAATAGCAAGTTCAATCGGTGGGTTAGCACTAAAGATGCCAGCCCCTGATTCCCCTGATATGTTAGAGCCATCTGTATAAACCGATATCCCATTGGAGTTTCTTGTCGTTCTTTCATACGTCCAATATTCTCTTGCGGGAAAAATTGTTTCGAAGTTGTTGGAGAATGTGTACGATTTCCCAACAACATATACGACTCCCCTACTCTTGCATTGCAATCTGGATTACCATGATATCGTCCTCAACAAATTCCAGTAAGATATCATAGAAACTTGTAAAATCATCCATCCATTTACTGCAGTTGATATAAACTGGGATTATATACGTCTTAACGTCTTTCGAGATTATTTCTACTACAATTCGGTTGATTCTGTTAGTAAATCGGCATTTAAGGCGTGTATTTAGTTCTTTTTTGGTGCTACATATATAGGCATCCTCTACCACGAGAGTTGCTGCGATCCAGTGAAGGGTTTACGGGTAGGTTTCAAAACGCTCCATATTTTTTTCCTCGACGCAGGTTTCAAGCAGAAAGAATATATCATACTGATTAATATACTTAAAAAATTTATTAAAAGGCAATTTATTGTTAAAACCCGCTACGTTATATGTACTGTAATAATATTCTTCGAGGAATATTTGCGTGAGGCAGGTAGATTTTCGGTAAAGGCACCTGCTGCTATCGTTATTAAATGCGGTTATTTCTTATTGCGCTAAATCGAACGGTTTCCTTCTTTAAAGTCGGGGCACAAGGTTTCTCACGTCCAATGTTTGGAGTATGGTGTGGTTACAAGGACCATGAAGGCGAATATTGAGCTTACGAGCGAAGTTTGTTATTTCGTCCTCCACGGTTGCGATCCCTAAGTCTCTTTGTATATCATTATTTCTATATACCAGGGAGCATTCAAGATTGCTCTTATCACTTTATTTTAAAAAGATTGTATAAATTCTCTATTGTTTGTTTTGGTACAACCCCAGAGTTGTATACCGTAGGCTTTAGCACTTGCTTATATAATATTTAGCTTTAAATGTCTTTCAAGTAGCAAATACATTTCTCTAAAGCGATTTTCAAGCTCATCGCATTTTTTTAACGTGCGGTTTCGACTTAAGTTTCGCGTCTAGTATCGTCCCCAGATATTTAGCTTTATTTGCATACGGTATTTGTACCGAGTTAATGAATACGGGTAGATTGTTTATTTTCTTGTTGACTTTGTCTCGTTAAGAACAATGTGCCAAAGTTTTGTCCACTTGCAGATTTTATCCAAAGCTCGTTGGAGATTTTCAGTTGCTGACTCGATTGAACTTTCCGTTGCCAAAATAGCCGTATCGTCCGCGAACGTAGCTACTACGGTGCCTTCAGTTTGGGGTATATCCCGAGTGTACAGCAAAAAATAAAACAAGACCAAAAACAATTCCTTGCGGAACTCCAGCGGCGATTTCCTTGAACTCGGAATATTCAGTTCCGTGTTTAACACGAAATAATCTGTTTTGAAGGTTGGATTCTAAAGATCTTAAATAAATGTTTCGGAAGAACCCTTCTTAGCTTGTACTTCAAGCCATCGTACCAAACCTTGTCGAAGGCTTGAGAGACGTCAAGAAAAGAGCTAGAGCAAATCTTTTTTTCGCTCTAGGGCTTTTTCAATTTCATCGGTTATACTATAAATCTGGTCAATTGTGGAATGCTTGATTCTGAACCCGAATTGGTGGTCAGGTATAAGGCGTCTTCCTTCAATGACCTGTTGGATTCGTTTCAATAGAAGTTTTTCAAATACCTTTGATATTATTGGAAGGAGCGATATCGGTCTGTACGATTTTTTGTCGTTTGGAGGTTTTCCTGGTTTCGGAATCATTATCACTTCTGCACTTTCCACGGATCTGGAATGTATAACAGTCTAATTGAAGCGTTTATTAGATATAAAAGTTTAATTAATGCTTTTTTTGGCAATTTCTTAAGTATTTGTCCGGTTATTAAATCATAGCCAAGGGCTTTATTATTTTTCAAGTTTTATATCGCCTGGCAAAGTTCGGTTAACAATACACTTTATTTCTATTCTAAAGTTACTTGTACCAGATGTCGTTGTCATACCTCTAAGATCGTCTAACAATGGTTGTCCATCAAATGGCTTAAACGTTTCTTCTAGGTGTTCGGCAAAAAGATCCTCCTTTTCTTTGTCACCCTTTGCCCATTCGCCATTGCTTTCCAGAGCGAGTAATTTGTGCATTTTTCGGCTGTTAAGCCTTCAAGATAAGCAGAGGTCTCGCGGTTTTTTATGTCTTGAATCGCTTTTCTAAGTTTATTACATAAGTATTTGTCCATGAGGTTACTTTAAACTCCGATGTCATAGTTCCTTTAAGAACGCAATGCAATTTATTATTGTCCGTAATGCCGACGACGTTTATTGCAGGCGGAGAACGTAATTTATCTTGAGCTTGTTTCTGTTGCGATTCATTTTCTTTATCTTGTTTTCGTGGCTCAATTTCGGGTGAAGAGCCCGGCTCTCCGTTTTTTGCTGGGTCTTTTCTTTGAAACCCAGTCTTTTTGTGCCAGCTTTTCTTCGTTCGTGTGTGGGACTAGCTGCATGGGGTGGGGTAACTTTCCGTTCCTTTTGCGAAAGTGAGTTCTTTAGAGCCTTGTTTTCTTTCTTTAAGTGAATTTACCTCTCTCTTAAGCTCTTAGTAGAGTAGATTCATTCTATTTAGCTTAACACGGAGTTCATTGTTTTCCTCTTTTACATTTCACTGAATTCCGTTTCTCTTGCGCTTGCGCTTCCGGCGGACTTCTTTTTCCGGAGACATTCGGTCTTGATGGTGGAGACCCTTGAATTTTTTACAAATGGGTTTATTAAATGCAACAATTGGCATTTCTATGAAACAGTCTTCCGAATAGATATCATCATGAGATACGCCCAATACTCTCACCCTCTGGGCAGCTTCCGGTTTTGGAACACAGAATTTCGATTTGGATTTTAAAGGCTACGCAAGGCGGAATTTCTCTTTTGAATGAATGAATAGGGAGTTATATGCACAGTAACCTGAAAGCTCTATTGTGCCCCTCCTGGTGTTAGATGAGGCTAATCTCGGCCTTAAATACTTTAAGTAAGTTTTCCTAAGTTCAGCTTAATATTTCTGATAAACCCAAGAATTTAAATCCGATCTAAAGATAGAAGGTCAGTTTCGCCTGTCTAATAGACTCCTAGGTATCTGTTGCGAGTCAATTCCTCATATGGTCCATAGTGTCTTCAGCTTCCGCTTACAATCTCCCTTGAAGAGGCTTTAGAAATTTCCGTGTTAAAATTCTCCAGGAATGCTTGACAGTGCCTAATAAGTGAAGCTCTTTCGATTTCCTTCTCTCTTCAAACTTCTTCTCAGGTGATGTGTACGTCCATCGGCAGAAGGATTCTAGTCCTAGGTACCGCTCTCTGTTTCGTCAGCTCATTGGTTTCCTCATTACCAACCATTCCAACGAGGCGAGTAACCTCGTTGATCTAGTCTAAGTTGTTGAGTCCATCAACGAATGAATGGTTAGTCTATCCGAAGCATTCAGACACGAAGCGGTCCATCGTACTTAACACCCCTGAAGAGAACACCTAGTCAAATTTCATTGTACCCTTTGTGAAACGCAAAATATTGATCAGGGATTTTTAACAAGTATGTGGCCCCGCGCAAATGGCGTGTAAGCACTGCGACGCCGACGATCAGGTATAGAGATCTATCTTCGCTTTTGGAAAAGTATTCACACGTAGAATCTTCAATCATTCCCGTGTTAGTAATGTATGAATGTGTTGTGCCCTGTGATTAGCCTAACCAGAGTCCTGCGATTCTTTCTACCCAAATTCAGAAGGAATTTTATAGCGCTTTTGTCAGACCCCGTCACAAAACACTTGTTGGTTTTGCAGGAAACTGAACTAGACCATCTGCCTTTATGTATCGAAACCATGTACAGAATTTTTGCTAAACTATATCAATTACTGGTTCCACTTCATTTGTAGGAGTCTCGAGTGCCTTGAGTCTAGCCTGGCTGTCACTGCAAATGCTAATACTTCTACCACCCCTTCTCTTTTCAGTTATCCAGTTTGGTACTCCAAGTATGGAAAAAACCGTCTAAAAGACAGTGGCCACTTTGCCCCGAGCTCAAGAAATTTTGGACTCATTGTCCAAATACCAACCAGCTCTAGTTCCGCTAGAAGACAGTAGTGAAATACGTGACAGTAGATCATTTGGGTTTTCCCATTTGACCCTCTCGGGGAAACACACTTCATGTCTCATATCAATGGGCATCAGGAGCAAAGAACATTCCTATAAAATTTGCAACCTGTGGCTCGTGGTATAGGAATATTTAACTGACGTCATTGGCCACAATACTACAGACACATAGGTGAAGACTGGTCTGGCTATCGCTATATATAGCAAGTATACTACAGGAGGCCTCAAACCCCACGGCTTGCCGAAAGCTCTGCGGTACTGCCAGAAACCATCACAAGTACCTTCTAGGTCGACGAATACTCCAAGAGTATAGTTTCCCCTAATTTATCCCATTCAAGGTCGTGAAAGGCAGACTCATAGAATCTACCACTCTGATAGGCGTGCTGATGTCCACTCAGAGGCTTTCTTTCCAAAACCACCGATCTCACATATTTTTCTACTATGCTTTCCAAACTTTTCAGCTAAAATGAGGAAAGGCTGACAGGTCTAAAATTTTCGCCAAAGTATAATCCTCTCTCCTTGGATTGAGAATGAAGACTACTTTGATACAGCACCAAAGAGATGATACATACGCTAGCTCATGGATATGTATAACAAGGCTTAAAAACCCTTTTCAAAATCTTAGTCTTAGATGCCTTGCTTGCTTTAGTTTCTGACGAGGTTAAGTTGGGTACACCTTCTTTTCTTAGACCACATAGAATAAGAATAAGCAGAACAAGTAGGTCGGAAACTGGCCAGTTCTTGTGCTGAGAAGAGATAATGTTTTGTGGAAGGCCATACAAAAATCATCCATTAAGTACTTAGTTCAAGTGATGCATACACGGTATTCAGCTTGCTGGAAGCGTCCCTGTCTAGGTTTCTCCTCACCATTATGGAGATCTTCAAAGTCGATCGTCGTGTCGGATCTTCAAATGTGATCAATAAAGCGTACAACAGGTGTATGGATATCGTAGTATTGGAAACAGAATGTGTTGAATTCCATAACAAATAGCCAGAAAACCTAATCAGCCCACTCCCAGCAAAAAAGTTTGAGTGTTTTCGGGATTGTCTTGGCTGTAACATACACCATTGCATACTAACCCTTGAAATTCTACAATACCCTGAACCTGTCGAGCTTACCAGCGCACAAATAAGACTACTATACAAAGTGAGGGTTCGTCTACCATACCACAGCTTCAAGCGCATAATCAAATTATCCATCCCAAGGAAACCATGTATCTTCTTGGAGTTACAGTCAACTCCGGTGTTACAAGCACATCCAATATTGCAAAATCGGCATCCATGAAGTTGAGCTACGTGCTTAGAGACAAGACATACTTTACAGCGCAACATCTCCTTCTCCAGCACGAGTTAGACGAGGACTTGAGTATTTTTCTCACGTTTGAAGTTCAGCCCAAAGCATTCTCTTCATCTGCTCGACAACAAAAATTATTTTCAGTTTTCACCCCAATAGAATGGAATGGCTAGTTTTCAGTAACATGACTTGAAATGCGATACAGGTCCTTCCCCTCATTAAGGTTGACACTCCAACTGGTATAAGCTGGTTCATAATTAGCGCTGCCACTTTTAGACTTTTCCTCAGTTTGACATTTTTCCTCTCACAATCTACATAACTCGGCAGCTGCCACAGCATATGAATTATGACGGTGAGCGCTCTAAGTTCAGGCAAATTATAAGCGTAGGTACCTGTGCCAGATTACCATCGTAAAAATTTGTGCTCATGAAAATTTTACGTTATAATCTCTAATGAAAAGAAATATACATTTTTAAAGACTACTCTAAAGTAGAATTTTGTTAGTTGACTCTAAGGCCCCTCTAGCATTTCGTAGAAATAAAGCAAACTTAATAAAAGTCAACCTTTCATTATAATTGTCCATCATTTTTATATTTTCGTTGACAGATGCTAAGAAAACGTCATTTCTCTCAACGATATTGTATTATTTATCGGCTTTTCTGCTTGTTGCGTGTTTATATTTATAAAAAATATTTTATGTGTCACTTTAGATTCAACTTAAATGCCAGTAATTCGACTCTATTTCCTATATTAGAGTAGATCATATTTGTGAAATTTTAACTTTTAGTTAAAAGTCGTCTCTAAATTGTTTTATTTTTAAGAGCGAATGTTTCTAGATTTTTGAGTACTATGTAGAAATTTTAATTAATAAAGGTTTAATGCAATTTAATAAAAAATAAAAAAGATGATCAATTGTCTGCGGAAAATTTCACGTCATATAGCCAGCCCTACCTTTTCGAAACACTCTTTATGTTAATAATTACATTTTTATTCAAAATTCGACTTTTGCTATGCTATTCGACCTTTTGCTACCCTATTTTACTACGGAACAAAGTTTCTTAGTGGCAGCGCCGTTCATAATCCGAAATGGTGCCGTTGGCCGTAGGTGTTAGTGGCAGGGTCGCTGATTGATCAGGGAGATCTGTGGCAAAAATCATATCTAATCCTTACTTTGCTTTACTGTAGATGGCGCTACAGTCCGGGATAGACCTGGTCCTCAATCAATAAGCCGCTCCATACAGCTCTGTACTGAGCTAACTGCCTCCAGTTATGCTCACAAAGTTGATTACGGTTCCTTTTCACTCGTGTGTGCAACCCTAGGCGAAGTCTTCGTCCCTCTGGGATAGACTCGCCTTTTACTTTTGTAAAGAATTAAGTGCAGAAGCTTGTCTCAAGGCAATTCTTTTTTAATGTGGATTAAAGTGGATTTTATTTTTAGTGAACCTAGGAGCGACTAAAATTACAAACCACCTCTTTCATGCCTATTTCATTTATTTTTTTTAATTTAAAATTTTAATAAATATACATTCTTAGTGTTTGAGCATTTAAATCACAGTTGCATTTGCACAAATTTTAAGAATAGTGGCCTCTTATCTTCTACCCATTCACCTTTCCCCAAAAGTTGACTTTTGCAACGTCTTATCGAAAATCCTAACTACTTATGCACTAATTCCATCTGTTTGGCTGTCTAAACTAATTAAATTAATAATAACCCGATAATGAGTCCTGGTACATCGATTGCATTGGATTGAAATTATTAGGTAAAATGTAGATCTCTTCCGGTCGTCCGTTGAAAATGAAAGGTCTCTTGAGGTTGGTCATTTTGGTGTCACTTGGCGGCATATATGATGGTTGAGGTAAATAGCTCGGCCGGTATGATGGTGATGGTGGCCTTTGAGGTGCTAATGTTGGCAGTTGACCTTGCAAATCATTTGATGATCCCATTTGGTAAATGCCAGATGGCTTACCATTGGCCAAGAAATTCACTGGTAAATTGAAGATTGAACTCAGTGGAACAGTTGGATACGAGCTATATGGAAGAATGGGAGAAAAGTTTGGTGTAAAAGTACCAGGCTGTGAGGTGTAACCTAGGCCAGGAATAAACATGTAAGGTGTTGGTGGTAGCCGGACGTAGTAGATCGGTGAATTGCGGAAGGATGCAGGTCGTCGATTGCTGGCCCGTGACATTGAATCTTCGATGTCGTTTTGGCCGTTGAACTGGTAAAGCATCTCTGGAGAAATTATCAAAGGATATGGTATAAAGATCGGTTGAGGATATCCAAGAAATGGTAGAAATTTATTATGTGGCATTGCTTCCTGCTGCTGATAGGGATTCCATCCATTAAAGTGTGGAGGCATTCGTTCTGGTTTCAATTCGTTGAGGATTTGATACGGGTCTTGTTGTTCTTCTTCAGATGTTTGCTCTGATTTGATGGAGTCGTCTTTATCGTGAACATATTGCACTTGGGAATGTTGCGGGGGGTTGGGTTTTGTTGGTGTTAAATTGGCGCATGACGTCAAGTCCATGTAGACTGCCATTGTTAGTAGCAGTATTACAGTCTTCATGTTGAAAGTATCTGAAAGGAAAGGAAATATTATTAGTATGGTAGAATAGGAGATTTTGGTTCGTTTTATAGTTTGAAGAATAACAAAACACAAAGCAAATGAGTCCAGTGACACAAATAACAGAGTATCTTATTGAGTCATGGTTGGCATCGCACTAACCTGGGTGGCTACTGAGAATATCTACTATGTACCACCTAAGATGTTAATAAATTTAACTTACAACCACACTACAGTACTATTAACTTTGGAGTAGCAAAAAAGATATATTTTCAGCTCTCCTATTTCGACCTGAAGCTCGCGGTATTTGAGGTAGTCAGTGTTTGAGTATATTCAATGAAATTAAAAGATCCGCTACATTCGCTACAGCGAATTCAATCAGATGACTTGCTATACTTTCCGCGTGCCTTGTAGAATAGACTAGAATGCCCGCAATTGTTCCAAATAAGCAGTTGGAACTAAGCAAGCTTAACAATATTTTAGCCATTACCAACCAAACCAAATCCTGGAGCATTTAGACTCAATTTCAATCTATTGTATCACCTGTCCAAGAATCCCTTTTTGATGTAGTGGTTGAAGAAATTTGGATTTTATTCGTTTTCCTTTTACCCTCAGGTGACTCTTGGTTGCTATTCCCTATTAGAGCTTGAATCTGCACCCGTCGGGTCACAAGCAAACGTCTTACCACTGCACTTTGCCCACCCATTATCCAATTGTAGATATGAACTACCTAAAACGTTCATTATGATGGATCGTTGAACTTCATAGCACTCGCTATAAAAAGCAGGGAATCTATGATACAAGAAAATAGTTCGTTACCACTCAAAGTAGTGGGCGTGGCATTATGAAATTTTCAATACAAATTCAATGAAATGCATATCTTTCCAGTCAGAGTTTATTTTCGAGACTCTTAAAAGATTTTATAAGAAAAAGTGATTTTATATCTACGAGTATATCTTCTTCTATTATCGAAGTTCATAAATTCTGATGAGATCATGAAAATAAGTCTTGTCCATCACCGTTAGAAGATTTAAAAAAGCAATATCAGGTTTTTTGAAGAAAACGCTCCAAAAAGTAGGCACAACGTACGGACGAATTGTAGAAAATATATTTTGCTAAGGCCGTATTTTTCAATTTCTAGTATCCGGATTTTAAGAATGTGTACACTTGTACGAGTACTGCTTCGGGTTCCAAAAAGCTCACATACCAAATTTCAACTCCATGGCACAAAATTGAAGGCTCAAAAACTGGTGAAATACGGTCGGACGGATGGACGGACATGGATAGATCGATTTAATTTTTGATCACAAATGCATATTTATGTACACTTTTAAGCGTCTACAGTTATTATTTCACTATGTTGCAAACTATGTATCAAAATTAATATACCCTATTGGAAAGAGTATAAAAAGTATGGCGTTGCAATTGGAATGAGGACACGTAGTGCTTTCCATTTGTTTCAATGATTTTCTTAATAAAATTTACCCATGTACATAATAAATAGATTTTCGACAACCGGAGAATTTTGTTTAAAAAGACACTCAAACAAGTTGAACTTGAATAAGTAGTCAAGCGATCAACCCATTACTTGAGCGGACGCAGACTGTGATGACTAATTCCGATGTTAACTCCTTAAATTCGTCTAATTTGACTGCACTATTGTAATATATAAATTGTTGAAAAAATTGGTAAAAGGAAGTCATAATATACCGTTGAGTCACCCCTTAGATATTGTTTATCGTAACCAAATCTTGACCACCATCAAGGGACTGAATGGTCTGTCAAGAGTAGCACTGGAGTACTGAGTGGCGAAAATATTTTGTTCTCACCGCGTGTTATACTAAAGCACCGCTTTAAATTTAAAAAAAAAACGCTAAAAGTTGTTGATTTTAACTTACACCTATAGGGGCAAGTATTAGTATCGTAAAAATTTACCATTTACTTAGGAAGTACTATTTCATTGAAGAACAAATCTATATTTAAATGCGACTGAAATTGCGAAAGCCTTTCCAGTTGCTAACCCCCAAGACTACAAGAAATCAGTGAGAAAAAAATAAAACGTAGGATTTAAAATGTTAGGATTAGGAGGAGTTCAGAAAAGCCACAAGCAAAAGAATAGTCGCTTTCCCCACAGATTAAATAAATACGGTATCAATGATTTTTTGCTTGCTTAAGAAGAAGTATTGATTTCCTAAAAATTGTTCATTTCGAGGTTTTGATCAAACTTGATCTTGATCTGATCTGTTTGTTGATTATGTTTATTTAGACTTTTAAATTTGTTTCCATTATTCGGACTCGTTCCATTCATTTTCCATGACTTTCCTCAAAATTTCTGGCGATAAATTTTCCACTTCTTGTCGGATGTTCTATTTTAGGGCCGTTAAGTTCTGTGGCTTGTTCGTATAGAACAGTGACTTTAAAAACCTCAAAGAAAGAAGTCTGGAACGGTCATTGCAGGCAATAGCTGATGTTTGTACTGATGTACGGATACATCTTCAAGTTTTTCACCAAAAATCGCTGAAAAGACAGTCTATTGATGCCCAATTGCGTGGCCCGTCGTCTGGTTGATGTTGAGGGTCCTCTTGGACATCTGCAGCCACAGCAGCGATATTATCGATCGAACGGCTGCTCCGGGGCCGGCCGCGTCTGCTATTGTCCCGTATTGAGCTAGTCTCCTCCAGACGATCGGCTTAACGCCGCAGTATTTACCCAGTTGGTGCCACATGACTAAGGGATCGACGACAAAATTCACATTGAGCCAAAACTACCGACCGATTATTTGTCAAAAAGATTGATACAATTATTCCGCGTTCTTGAAGAGAATAGCAATCCATGGTTTATCTGCGTGTATTCTACTTCTCTTTGTATGAGAGTATATTCCAATAGGGTGATGACTTTTGTGCCACCTTGTATAATAGAGAAACTCAAAAAAGTGGGTCTCTCAATTCTGTCTGGCTGCCTATCTGTATGTATGTGTGCTGGACTGCAGCCGAAACGGCTGGACGGATTTATTTCACACTTCATATCTGGAGTCTGTAGGGTCACAATTCGATTACTAATGGTCGATTTGCAACCAGTGCAACCCAGTCGTTCATTTTCTTGTTTTCAAATTCATCTATAATAACTTATTTTAACTGAGTTGGATGCATGACCTTTGTGATTTGTTCTGAGCGCTTTCTCTGCAAAACCGCTGGTCTGAAGAGGTTCTAAGGAAATCCAAGTTTGTCACGTATAGGAAGCGCTTAAATACTCTCCAAGTTACATACTCAGTTTCAGATATGCAATCATTAATATGGAAAGAAAAATAGACGTTTCCAGTGAAATAGGTTGGGGGAATACGAAAACGACCATAGGGGAGGCTTGAACCAATCGAGATATTGCAGTCCCATTTCACGCGAAGTGAACGATTGTTTGTGGACAGTGTCTCGCTACTAGACGATGTTTATGTGTGGTTATTGAAATGCATCTTGCTTATTTGAAAATATCTTTTTTATCTATCAAGGACCTGAGGAATACTTGATCCATTGGCTTCTAATTCAATACACATTTCAATGAAATTTAGTTTCTAAGTCCAGTCTAGTTTGCAGATGGTTCTACCTAAAACTTATCGAACTGAATGGGAGCTAGATACAGTTAAAAGTCATCAAATATAATGATTTCCCATCAATTCCTTTTCCACCCACCTAGCTTGAGAACTTGATGAATTAGAATCAAATTATACAAAATGTTTATTCATTTTGTGCTTTAGGATTTTAATTTAAAATACAAAAGAAAGTATTAAAGATTTCAATAAAATTGCTTTACTGTTTTAAATTTTGTACTTTTCCATTATGTACGGAATATATCATCTGTTAAATCCCTCCAGTGAAATTTTTGCAAACTTAGATTCATTTGAGGTAATTTCCGATGACCATATCTTGCGTCCATAACTTCACAGTTGTTGGTTTTTAAGTGTTCCAAAGTTTGGAAATTGTCTGCATAGACACGATATTCAGCTTAGCTCCACAAAAAGGAATCCAACGGGTTCAAATCACACAATCTTGGTGGTCAATTGATGTGCTAAATCTTGAAATTAAACTACCATTTTCGGTCAATAGAGCCAAAGTTACCTGTGTTGTGTAGCATGTACGAGTAAGCCCGTTCTATTGCAATCACATGTCTCTGACATTAATGGTTTGGGTTCAAGAGTAATAAGAGTTTTATTCACACAAAATTACTTATTATTGAGCTCAACATTACGTATGTAGTAATAAACTTTTGTTCGTATTATCTATTGGAGTAACACGTCTCATTTAGAGGGATAGAAATTCCACAGGGTCGATTTGCTCATCAAAATGAGTGACTATAAGTAGTGAGGTGACAATCTGTCACTTCGAGAATGAAAATGAATAGGTGAATAGGTTAGGTATGTACGTGATTTGTGTAACATTTAATAAATTGCAACACAAATCTTGAAAAAGAAACTTGACTAGACTAACTGAATTCACAATGACAGTTTATATCATTGCTTAGTAATAAGAAAAAAAAAACTTATTACTTGTCATCGTCGATGTAATTTATTGTATAAAATGAGAGTGTTTTGTATGTATCGTCATAGCCACAGTAGTAGTCCATTACGGGCAATTATTTCGTGAGCGAGATCTAATTGATATCGCAATTATGCCCATGTGATCGACCGCAGTTTCAGCACGTCTATCTTTTACCGATTCATTCAGCGGACATTCGATTATTCGAAACTTTCTCATCTCATAACTTTAGGTTTTATATTCGTGTCAATCGTTTACGCTGAAGATCTAATATTTAAGCAATCGATAAAATGTTATTCAAAAAATAGCCAATTATAACCGGGCCAAACGTATTTAGTAGCTTTTCTCTCCACAGAAGTATGACCAGTCATGACTCAGATGTCAGATATAAGGTTTGACGGAAATCTGTTCAATCATTTACGTTGTAACTGACTGCACAAACAAATAACTTGAACAGTTAGTTAGACTGATACTATGTATTTATCTTCAGCCACAGGTTTGGTACACACGGGTGCCTAAGCACAGGCACACTTAGACAGGGAGTAGTTCTACTACGAGTACTTAGGTATTCCCCAGAAACAACCCGCAAAATCACCTCATTGGAGGCATCAGGTCACCAAGATTTACGAAGTAAGCTCCTAGATCAAGTTTTCTTCTAATGAAAAATTTGAGAAGACTTTTAGCGCTTCTTCTCCAGTACCTTTTTATAACACATATTGTAGTACTGATATGCTAGAGTATTCCCGATTCAGCTCAGGCTAAATCTGTCCAGGAACCTGACAGGTAGTACCACCAGTCCAATTGCGGTTGGTTTTACTGATAGTATGCAGCGTACGTAACAATTTGCGTGTAGCGAGAGGCATGCCGAGATCTCACTTTTCCGGTAGAATCTGTAAATTAATGTCATTTCTGGTGAGTTCAACAGCCATACAGTTCCCCAGAATACCCCTATGCCCAGATACCCAGAGTAGGTGAATATCGAACTGCTTAGCTATCTCGTTGAGAGATAGATGGCATTCTAGGGTGATCTTAGAGTTGAAACAGACCGATCCCATAGACTTATTCGCAGTTTGACTGTCGGTGAAAATTCAAATATCCCGTTTATATATTACATTCCACTTCTGTCACGATAGGGCCTCCTTGATCGCTATAATCTTCACCTGAAATACGCTACAATGAAGAGGAATTCGAAAGGAGATATTGATTCTATCCATGTACAAGTGTACGGATTTGAATTGCGATGCTAAGTCTCCTTTCCATTCTTGACTGGAAATAATGGTGGCTTCGAATTTTTCTTGTACAATTTATAAGGGTCATCCTGGGGAATTTTGTATTTCCTAGTAAAGAGGACTAATTCGGTTTTGTGTGTGTAGAGAGGGTATTTTGTAAGAGTTCTTGAGGTGCTTGCCGGAGACAGCTATAGTAACGTTATCAGCGTAAGCGATCATCGTACAACCTTCCCCTTCCAGGATTAGTAGCAATTTGTTTAGCACCAGGTTCCAGAGTAGATGAAATAAGACATCACCTTGGGGTGGGCCTCTATTGATAAACCTTCGTAGCGCCAAACAACTTTGTGGTCGTGAGAAATTCATTGATCAATGCGCTAAGCTCGGCCTCCACACCAAGGTTTGGAGCGCATGTGTGACTGCCCTCAACGTTGTTAAAAGTTCCCTCAATGTTGATGAAAGCAACCATGGCATATTCCTTCCAATCTAGGGATGCAGTTTTATGTACCAGTGAGTGGAGAGCTGTTTCCATTAACTTTCCTTTGTAGGGGAGTTAACTTATATTTGGAGTTAACGTGAGTGCTTTGTACCTTATTCCATAGCCTTAGAATGTGAGACAAGTCCAGTTTCTAAATATAGCACATAACCAAGGAAGTACGATTTCCGAAGCAGTCTGGATTTCGGCAGGTATTATGCCATCCAATCCTCTCCACTAATGGCTTAAAACTGCGTATTGCGAGAAGAATTTTAGTTTCCGTGATGTTACGGTTAGAGCTGCTTATTATTGGTATGGAATAGTATGCACTACGCATAAGATTTGTAACAGCCAGGAGAGTGTTTATACAATAATAAGTCAAGGGATTTCTCATCAGAGGAGGTTCAGGATTCATCTGATCTAGGAATGGACTAGCGGAGAGGATTTTTCTATGCCTATGTTTCCAGGATCTGCATTGGCCTGATTTTATACGGCTTCTTAACTTGTCTAGAGGCAGCGTTCAGCGTTCCGTATTTAATTTCACAAATTCATTACCAAATCGTATACGAACTTTTGCTCAAGACAAGCCGAGAAAATTGTTCAAAATCAACCCACAGAATTGCTCAGCCTCTGCAGTCAATCCAGATGAGATTTGGTGAAAGTCCATAATTCTGTGCGACAGGATGTAAACGCCATCGGTGTAGCTGAAGTGTTTTAGATTGATTCTAAGACTATGTAGATTTCCACTGTGTCTCCTAGCAAACCGCTGCGAACAAAAACACTACATACGACATTAAAATTGTTTTTTGAGATTTTAATGTTAAAATTAAAACAGAAGACATCTCTTAGCCTGCAGGATAGCAGCTCCGAATCAAGCTGTTCTCTTTTACAGCGGAAAGAAACATGTCTTAACATCCAAATAGCAAGGTAGTAATCTGATCATCTGACTCTAAACAAATTCATCATTGGAGTGCAATGAATTTGCGTGAATTAAGATGCACAGAACTCCGAATTCTCTGACATAACATGAGACACGTTACGCTAGATCATTTGGTATTATTATCGACGAGAAGGCTGCCTACGATAAATATATTTGCTATCGCTGTAGACAAGAGCAACCACCAATAAATTGAGGCTAGTCCCAGTCCTAGCACAAATTAAGTGGGATCATAAAAGCTATTTATGAACAGGTTTTCTTGAGAAATTATGAATTCCTAATGAGCGGACTTTCCCAAACATTTTCACGCAGCATATAGAAATACGAGTTTTACCGAAAAGAACACTGGATAGGCTAAAATCTTCTAAATTAGCTGCAAACCTAGTTAATCATGACGGACCTTCAATTACTTAAAGAGCAGTGAAAAAAAATATTGATAAGAGCAGCTGCAAAAAGCACTGACTCTCAAAAAGTAACAAAAACAGGCGATTGGAATGGGCTCGGCAACATAGGGATTTCACCAAAGGGGATTAGAGCAAAACTGTTTGGTCAGATGATTCAAACTTTGAGCTAAGTTTCATAATATTGTCATCTTTCTGAACTAATATCATATATGTACAACAAAAATTAACAGAGAACTGGTGAAGCCCAAACAGAATTGTACCCGCAGTGAAGCACGGTGAATTGTTATTTTTTATTGGCACATGGTGGCGAATGGTGTTGGAGAACTCTTCATATTCAAGTAAGGATGAACAGTGATAGCTATATTTCAGTGTTGGAAGTTACGCTAGTGTACTTGAAAACAATAAAAAAAATATACAGGAAAGTTATAATCCGTCCAGAACAGATCATATGATATCCTATCCCCAATCTTCTAACTCACAGAATGAACGTGGCGTTCAGAAAACGCCTTCGATAAGTGGGCGTGTCTATGTATAATGTCTGAGCGAAATCTAGATAAAGTGAACGTCTACATATTTTACTTAGGCAATATTTTTCAATTTCTAGCAAAAATAATGAAAGCAACAACATTTTTGAAAAGTGGGCGTGTCTGTTGGCGAATTTCAAAAATGTTTACACTTTTATCGCTTTGTAGAGAAGGACGAATAGATGGATATGACTAGATCGACATAACTTTCGATGATGATCACACATATACATACTTTTGGGGACCTACCGTTTTTTTACTGCAAAAAAGGGCTGTTTCTAATAGGTTCGTGACCCAAAAAATTCCTATCGATATTCGTGTTGCAAAGTAGAGGGAACTATTTTCCATGAAAGTCACGAAAGTTAAACTAATAATATACTCTGCTAGATAGCCGGTCGTTGTTATATTCGGGGAAGCAGTCCTGCCTATGAATTAGCTCGACAAGGTTCACTCTGCGTGTGGGGAATTTCAACGCGGCAATGTCATCTATCACGTACCTGATTCACGGTGATACAGTGGAAAAAGTGAGTCATTTCAATAACTGCAACACTGATATTCTAATTTGGCTGGCCATGAACTTTAACAGATCAGAGATACTGCTAAGACACCGGAGATATAACATCTCCAAACTCATAAACGTCACAAATGGATACGGCGTCTTTGGCACACATGCTTAGAGACTGTGGCAAACAATGATATCTGCAGAAGCTGCAATGAAGAGTAGGAGGAGAAGACTATAGTTCACTTTTTCTCCCTTGATCATATCTCTCTGTAGGAAAATACTTCTACGATCTTAATGATCTGAACCAAGCCTGAACTGCTATAATCGACGACTTCATGAAAAAAGTAGATGATTTCGGAAGTAGATAGGGGTCAGAATCGCTGTTTCATATTGGTATCACAATGAACCCGTGTTGATCTAAGTGCATCTAATTGAGGACCATTTTCTATCTATCAATCTTTGTATAGTGAAAATATGATGAAATATTTCTATCTTAAATAAAATATGATGAATACCATTTATTTTTGGCTAATATTTGTAATATATAAAATAACTAAATAACAGTTTGTTCAGCTATAATACTATTTCAAATTCTAAGAATATCCCGGGATACCGGTATCGCTCTGATTATTTGGCAGAATTCCGGGATTGTGAAAACCCCGGGAAATGCGAAGCCCACAAATTATTTCTTTATTTCTTCTTAGCCACGTCACCGATTTATTTAATTTTAAGTAAGCTCCTAGATCAAGTTTTCTTCTAATGAAAAATTTGAGAAGACTTTTAGCGCTTCTTCTCCAGTACCTTTTTATAACACATATTGTAGTACTGATATGCTAGAGTATTCCCGATTCAGCTCAGGCTAAATCTGTCCAGGAACCTGACAGGTAGTACCACCAGTCCAATTGCGGTTGGTTTTACTGATAGTATGCAGCGTACGTAACAATTTGCGTGTAGCGAGAGGCATGCCGAGATCTCACTTTTCCGGTAGAATCTGTAAATTAATGTCATTTCTGGTGAGTTCAACAGCCATACAGTTCCCCAGAATACCCCTATGCCCAGATACCCAGAGTAGGTGAATATCGAACTGCTTAGCTATCTCGTTGAGAGATAGATGGCATTCTAGGGTGATCTTAGAGTTGAAACAGACCGATCCCATAGACTTATTCGCAGTTTGACTGTCGGTGAAAATTCAAATATCCCGTTTATATATTACATTCCACTTCTGTCACGATAGGGCCTCCTTGATCGCTATAATCTTCACCTGAAATACGCTACAATGAAGAGGAATTCGAAAGGAGATATTGATTCTATCCATGTACAAGTGTACGGATTTGAATTGCGATGCTAAGTCTCCTTTCCATTCTTGACTGGAAATAATGGTGGCTTCGAATTTTTCTTGTACAATTTATAAGGGTCATCCTGGGGAATTTTGTATTTCCTAGTAAAGAGGACTAATTCGGTTTTGTGTGTGTAGAGAGGGTATTTTGTAAGAGTTCTTGAGGTGCTTGCCGGAGACAGCTATAGTAACGTTATCAGCGTAAGCGATCATCGTACAACCTTCCCCTTCCAGGATTAGTAGCAATTTGTTTAGCACCAGGTTCCAGAGTAGATGAAATAAGACATCACCTTGGGGTGGGCCTCTATTGATAAACCTTCGTAGCGCCAAACAACTTTGTGGTCGTGAGAAATTCATTGATCAATGCGCTAAGCTCGGCCTCCACACCAAGGTTTGGAGCGCATGTGTGACTGCCCTCAACGTTGTTAAAAGTTCCCTCAATGTTGATGAAAGCAACCATGGCATATTCCTTCCAATCTAGGGATGCAGTTTTATGTACCAGTGAGTGGAGAGCTGTTTCCATTAACTTTCCTTTGTAGGGGAGTTAACTTATATTTGGAGTTAACGTGAGTGCTTTGTACCTTATTCCATAGCCTTAGAATGTGAGACAAGTCCAGTTTCTAAATATAGCACATAACCAAGGAAGTACGATTTCCGAAGCAGTCTGGATTTCGGCAGGTATTATGCCATCCAATCCTCTCCACTAATGGCTTAAAACTGCGTATTGCGAGAAGAATTTTAGTTTCCGTGATGTTACGGTTAGAGCTGCTTATTATTGGTATGGAATAGTATGCACTACGCATAAGATTTGTAACAGCCAGGAGAGTGTTTATACAATAATAAGTCAAGCGATTTCTCATCAGAGGAGGTTCAGGATTCATCTGATCTAGGAATGGACTAGCGGAGAGGATTTTTCTATGCCTATGTTTCCAGGATCTGCATTGGCCTGATTTTATACGGCTTCTTAACTTGTCTAGAGGCAGCGTTCAGCGTTCCGTATTTAATTTCACAAATTCATTACCAAATCGTATACGAACTTTTGCTCAAGACAAGCCGAGAAAATTGTTCAAAATCAACCCACAGAATTGCTCAGCCTCTGCAGTCAATCCAGATGAGATTTGGTGAAAGTCCATAATTCTGTGCGACAGGATGTAAACGCCATCGGTGTAGCTGAAGTGTTTTAGATTGATTCTAAGACTATGTAGATTTCCACTGTGTCTCCTAGCAAACCGCTGCGAACAAAAACACTACATACGACATTAAAATTGTTTTTTGAGATTTTAATGTTAAAATTAAAACAGAAGACATCTCTTAGCCTGCAGGATAGCAGCTCCGAATCAAGCTGTTCTCTTTTACAGCGGAAAGAAACATGTCTTAACATCCAAATAGCAAGGTAGTAATCTGATCATCTGACTCTAAACAAATTCATCATTGGAGTGCAATGAATTTGCGTGAATTAAGATGCACAGAACTCCGAATTCTCTGACATAACATGAGACACGTTACGCTAGATCATTTGGTATTATTATCGACGAGAAGGCTGCCTACGATAAATATATTTGCTATCGCTGTAGACAAGAGCAACCACCAATAAATTGAGGCTAGTCCCAGTCCTAGCACAAATTAAGTGGGATCATAAAAGCTATTTATGAACAGGTTTTCTTGAGAAATTATGAATTCCTAATGAGCGGACTTTCCCAAACATTTTCACGCAGCATATAGAAATACGAGTTTTACCGAAAAGAACACTGGATAGGCTAAAATCTTCTAAATTAGCTGCAAACCTAGTTAATCATGACGGACCTTCAATTACTTAAAGAGCAGTGAAAAAAAATATTGATAAGAGCAGCTGCAAAAAGCACTGACTCTCAAAAAGTAACAAAAACAGGCGATTGGAATGGGCTCGGCAACATAGGGATTTCACCAAAGGGGATTAGAGCAAAACTGTTTGGTCAGATGATTCAAACTTTGAGCTAAGTTTCATAATATTGTCATCTTTCTGAACTAATATCATATATGTACAACAAAAATTAACAGAGAACTGGTGAAGCCCAAACAGAATTGTACCCGCAGTGAAGCACGGTGAATTGTTATTTTTTATTGGCACATGGTGGCGAATGGTGTTGGAGAACTCTTCATATTCAAGTAAGGATGAACAGTGATAGCTATATTTCAGTGTTGGAAGTTACGCTAGTGTACTTGAAAACAATAAAAAAAATATACAGGAAAGTTATAATCCGTCCAGAACAGATCATATGATATCCTATCCCCAATCTTCTAACTCACAGAATGAACGTGGCGTTCAGAAAACGCCTTCGATAAGTGGGCGTGTCTATGTATAATGTCTGAGCGAAATCTAGATAAAGTGAACGTCTACATATTTTACTTAGGCAATATTTTTCAATTTCTAGCAAAAATAATGAAAGCAACAACATTTTTGAAAAGTGGGCGTGTCTGTTGGCGAATTTCAAAAATGTTTACACTTTTATCGCTTTGTAGAGAAGGACGAATAGATGGATATGACTAGATCGACATAACTTTCGATGATGATCACACATATACATACTTTTGGGGACCTACCGTTTTTTTACTGCAAAAAAGGGCTGTTTCTAATAGGTTCGTGACCCAAAAAATTCCTATCGATATTCGTGTTGCAAAGTAGAGGGAACTATTTTCCATGAAAGTCACGAAAGTTAAACTAATAATATACTCTGCTAGATAGCCGGTCGTTGTTATATTCGGGGAAGCAGTCCTGCCTATGAATTAGCTCGACAAGGTTCACTCTGCGTGTGGGGAATTTCAACGCGGCAATGTCATCTATCACGTACCTGATTCACGGTGATACAGTGGAAAAAGTGAGTCATTTCAATAACTGCAACACTGATATTCTAATTTGGCTGGCCATGAACTTTAACAGATCAGAGATACTGCTAAGACACCGGAGATATAACATCTCCAAACTCATAAACGTCACAAATGGATACGGCGTCTTTGGCACACATGCTTAGAGACTGTGGCAAACAATGATATCTGCAGAAGCTGCAATGAAGAGTAGGAGGAGAAGACTATAGTTCACTTTTTCTCCCTTGATCATATCTCTCTGTAGGAAAATACTTCTACGATCTTAATGATCTGAACCAAGCCTGAACTGCTATAATCGACGACTTCATGAAAAAAGTAGATGATTTCGGAAGTAGATAGGGGTCAGAATCGCTGTTTCATATTGGTATCACAATGAACCCGTGTTGATCTAAGTGCATCTAATTGAGGACCATTTTCTATCTATCAATCTTTGTATAGTGAAAATATGATGAAATATTTCTATCTTAAATAAAATATGATGAATACCATTTATTTTTGGCTAATATTTGTAATATATAAAATAACTAAATAACAGTTTGTTCAGCTATAATACTATTTCAAATTCTAAGAATATCCCGGGATACCGGTATCGCTCTGATTATTTGGCAGAATTCCGGGATTGTGAAAACCCCGGGAAATGCGAAGCCCACAAATTATTTCTTTATTTCTTCTTAGCCACGTCACCGATTTATTTAATTTTAAGTAACTCAGTTTTCTTCTAAAGAAAACAGGTGTGCGAAAATGACTGTTTGGGATGTACATAGGTACTATAAACAATTAAGGGTTTTTCGCTTCTAGCACCAAGCGCACCGGTTAAAAAAATTCTTTCGGAAGTGCACGTAATTTGTTCTTCCTTTCTGCAGCACTAATTACTATATAACAGAATTGGCAAAACTATATATCTATAGAATATAATTTTTTTCCGACAGAAAGTGTTTTCAACCTATTTGTCAGTCTGAGGGATCTGCACTATGGCATCACTTATAGAGGAATTTATGTTTACTACGAGGTAGATAAACTCCTTCATAATTTTAAAATTTGAGGTATCGACATTGGCATCTTGTCACAAGCGGTGCGCAGACTCTTTTTTTGTTCGTCGAAAGTGCGTATTTGGTTTTGTCTTCGTTTACTTCAAGACCAATAATATTCGCCTAAACTTCAATAGACGTAACAGCCTCCAAAATACGTACGATGTTGTCGATGTCATCCGTGTAACCCACCAGCTAAGCACCTAAGCAGACTTGTTTAACATCTGTCTTGCGCATTATCTGTTCCAGTACAACTTTGAAGAAACTAGATGACATCGCATCCCCGTCCATCATACGTTTAGAAATAGTTTCCGACGTTGCGTTGTGCGACACAACTGAATTAATTTACTACGGCGTGAGCTCAATTTGAAAATGAAAAAAAAGTTCAGTCAATTTATTGGTAATGATTAACTTGAAACTAGATTTGACAATATCATAATATTGTTATATCAAGAAAACTACATTAAGTAAGTACAATAATTAGTGGGGCTATGTAGTGATAATATGTAGTTTCTCAGTGTCAGCTTGTCTTATTTATCTTTATTTAGAATCGTAAACTATGCATTTGATCATGTGATGATCTTTAGCAAAGTTGTTGTGCATGAGCCCACGAAGGTTTCTGAGTTGGTACGACAAATTTTCGACAGATGGCACCACTGTCATTCCAATGAATTTCATATATTGCCGTGACAGTTCATGCTGATTTGAATTGAAACGAAAACAGCGAACGAATGATGACGTTTCGAGTTGTGGGTGACATACGAATTTATGTAAATTGTGAAATTCATGTCCGGCTCACATTGAACAGACAATATTGTCGTTTTGAAACGAAACGCTGCAATGTCACAATTTTTTCGAAATGAACAAAATCAATAAAATGACTCAAAATGAATTGAATATTTGTGTAATGTCTTTCCTTCAAATTTACTTTAGTTGGTGGTGTTGCAACGCTCGCAGGCTAGTTAATAATAAAATTAAAAATGCTCGATTTTTTTCATTTTTTTTTTTTGCGTAGCATTCTGATCAGATGTTCGTATTGGCCATAGTTAATACTGTGTTGTCAGGGCAGAATATTGATACCGACCTTATTTGACGAAAATTAATAGTAACACGGCCTCCCAACAATTGGGCAGCATCAAAACGTAATTTCAGACTCTGTAAGTTTAACAATTTATAATAGAGAGATAAGTTGTAAGTATCATCACAGCCCATAATATATAAATCTGCGTTGAACAGACATGCATGCTCAGGGAGAGTCATGCAGAGACTTTTGGTAATGTATGGATTTAAGAATTCCTTTGCCCAACGTTTAATAAAGCCAAGTGTAGAGCTGGGCCTATTTTTTATGGAATCAATACAAGAAAAGAAATTATGGAAATTTACAATCGCAAATAACACCCAAGTCATGAATTGAGATTACAGTGGCAACAGGATCACTCGTTATAAAAAAATATTTCGGTGCTTGGAGATGACGCATACAAGAGTAAGTAATAGCTTGAGATTTATTCACATTAAGCTCTAAAAGATTTTGAACTCCCCAAATGGAGAACTTATTTAAGTCTGATTCCTTAATCTAATTGGGTCCTAGATGACTATCCTGTGGTACGCCGAGGTCGCATTAGCTTCCAATGAGTACAAAACTCGACTGAAAACCAAATGCTTTAAGATTGAGAGGAATGATTTAGGGAGGGATTTTATCAAAAGCTTTGCTGAAATAGATAGCCAAAAACATCAGCCTATTTCCGTTCTCCAAAGCACTTAATGTTCTTGAAACAAATTCAATAAGGCTAGTAGAAACCAATATTGCTTAGTAGAACAAATTAATTTATAATGAAGGGACATTGTGTCATATGCCGTGTGTTCAAAGAGTTTAAGTATACATACAAGGGAGGATCCAGGGGGTAGGCACAGGGGCAGGGCCCACCCCCAGACACGATTCAGATAAAACAGGACAGTCGAAAAAACACTAGCAATTAGAATACTATGGGGTACACTCTTTACCTATCAAGCCTTTGTGCCCCTCCCAGAAATAAATCCTGGATCCGCCCTTGTATACATAGAGCTTAACAATGGTTTCCAAAATACTTGAAAATAAAATTCTTGCAGCCTTATTTATGGGTAGGGATGATACGAATATACGAGACTTTCCACAATTTAGGAAAATCTCCGAGAGAAATTAATAGCTGAAGTAGAGCAATGGGGACCCGCAATAATATTTTTCGTACGACATTTTGAAATATTGCGTACCTACTCAGCTCATTCAGCAAACTACTAAATGAAATAAACTGAATGAGTGAAAATAGCACTGAACGAAAATAGTAGTTTAAAATAGTTCAAACGAATAAATTTTAATAATTATGAATGAATATTTCGATACTATGGAATGAGTCGATAGTTTTGTATGCAATAATTCTAGTAGCAACAACTCAGTATCGAGGAAACCAGGAGACTACAGTGCCTCTGACAGAAACTCTTCTCCTGAATTCCTGGATTTTTATCTCTAACACTTTATCACTTTATTATGATCTTGACCCCTTTGGTCAAGATCACTTACATAATCCTACCCCATGTTGCTAAAAACCATCTTACCGTATTTCATGAATAAAGACATAAATTATACTTAAACATAAATTCCCATTATTTCATTATGTAATCACCGCTTAACAGTTTTGACATATCGATCAGCTCACTATTACTGACACTAGCAATAATTTACAACCGCTAACAGGATCAGCTTCTAAGTCGACAAAACAACCAAACGACTGGGTAGCATAGGTAACATTTCATCGTTGGTAATTTATAACTAAATACATCGTGTACCAGCCAATTAAGAAATGTTGTAAATCTTTTCCTCGTTCCCTATCAGTATGATGGGAAAACTCACCTTTCTTCATGGACATCCGCACAGTATGCTCCATGCAAAGACGAACAACCGGCAAACTAATTTCCAATAACGTTTTCCCGTGTTTATGCCTATAAATAGTCACTGAAGGACCGGCTTCCTTAGCCTACATATTTCGCATGCATACGAATTCCACACAACGCATCGTCGGCAACACTGCACAATTCGCAAGGTTGTTATCCCCCATTGAAGATCGCACAGGAATCTTTGTCCCGTGCCAACTAACGTTATTTATCGCTGGAACTCACGATGCACTGCCCACAGATGGTGGTGCACGTTCAATAGCAGATTTGCCGATGCTACAGATGCTTATGTCAGTCAGTAGGTTCTTATGCATCTTTACAGTACACCGTGGTATTACGAAATTAGAATCTACTCAGATGAGAAAGAGATTAGATAAATTGCATGCTCTGGAGCTCACGGTACTAAGCTTCGCACATAGAGAAAAAGTGAAATGATTGCGGGCCTGAGCTGCTCCATTAGATGTTCGGACGCGAGCAGCGTTAAGACGATTGTGATTGAGATTGGCGCTTACCAGATGGAATTGGTTTTTGATGTATCTTTCTAATCGTCTTAGACAACAACGAGGCGGCAAGACCGGTTCAAGTAGGAGAAAAACCAAAAGAAATGTTCTGTGTTCGTTTGGTCTGATTACCTTGTCTACCTGTTCATGTTGCGTATGTCTGCAGAGGTTGCATTGCTTCGAAGAGTACCTACAAGAATTGAGGTGAGGCACGCGTAGGTGAGATACAAGTGACTGTGAAGAATTTAAGTAGACCATGTCAAGAGGATCAACATGTGTTGTTAATTGTTTTCGAGGAGAATTAAGAATTTGTTTTGATGAAAGTACTCACTTCTGTTTGGAAACATTTCAACAAGTCCACGCAACGGAAACTATTGTAGTGGGTATATGTACGTCAGTTTGGATTAAGTTGTCTTGTAAGTACATAAACCAATTTTTCCATACATGAATATTTTTTTTTTTTTAAGGAAGCTTTTATTCGGGGATTAAAGACGAAAATATTTCGTTCCGCTCTGATGGGACCTAATGTGAAATATTCCGTTGGCTGAGTTTCTCCTCACATAATTCGACGATAAAGTCTGTAATTCAACGTAGACTCTATTGGAAGATGGATTTGTGAACGACTCAATATTGCCTGTTAATTTTTAGATAACCCTATGCTGTGTATGATTAGAAGGGAGGGTAGGAGCCGCTGTGTACATCGAATATAAAATTTGCAAATTTGCTTTTGAACTCGACAAACTATTCCTGTAATAAGAAACAAATTACGGAGACTTTTGACAGAGCATCTACTTTAATGGACCTTCTTCCAGAACCAAGAATCATGAGGCAAATACTTTGAAATTTTCTGAGCATATTCAAAGAAATAAATGTCTCGAAGATGAATTTTCAATCTTCGACCAACATATATCACAGGCGGCGATGTATGCATACCCAGTTTTATACTGTAGCGCACATACTCGTTGATACCATTAAACAATCGCGAGTCGAACACAGTATATCATTATTGTACCCTATCCAGACAGTGGATTCGATGCATAGTTTGTGACATGAAGAAATAATAAAGATATACCCTGTAAAGTCAGTCCATCGATGAATATTTACTGATATTCAAATGTTGCAAAAGACACTGCGGTGCTTCCATCTATGTCTGTTCGATATTAAATTTATGCACCCCGATGTTTTGAAGCCCTAAGCCTGTTGTTTTCCAACAAAATCTGTCGGAAGAAGTTATAGTATAGTTTGCAGTGCTGTTGTAGGAGGGTTGGCATTTTCCAAGGGAACATCCCCATAAGAGCTCACTATACTACTTTGCCGCCGAGGTGTGCGATCAGCTCATAATTTGGTTGTCCTATAGCACAATTGCTATAATGTGAGATGGTGAGTAGATATAAGTGGCGAGTTCACACTCATTTACTATTGCAAACGCTCTGCTGATGAGTCATATAATCCACCAAGCCAATGAGCATCACGGGGAATCAAGAATTGTCGCCCCGGACATCTAAGAAGCACTCGATCGAGTTTGGGCTATTAGACAAACTAGCCTCTTACGGATACTCAACTTTATTAGTTTTCCGTCAACCACGGTATCATACATACGTAATAGAATACGTAAGAGCATATATATAAGAGAGTTTCAATTAATGCAGATTAGCTTTAATTATGAATTAGTAGCGTAACCTTTGCACTACATTTTAAAGCACTTAGCTTTACAAGATATGCTATTACGAACAGACGCAAAGTTTCACCAGCTACTACAGTTCAGGAGAGAAGAAATATGCTTCGGTTGGCCTCCCATGCAGACCTATTCACATTCAGGCTTGGCAGGGTGGTCTAATCATGTTTAGTGGCACTCTCATCTTAATCTATTTTTTGTGGTGGTTGCCGAGTTGAAGGAAAATGCCGAGAGACGATATGATGAAGAAATACACCTTTGTTGAAAACTCAACCACAAAACTGAGCACTACGAGGGTATGAACCAAATAATCCACGGTGTATGTATCCTCAAAAATTACACCATAAAGAGGTATACGAATCGAATCGATTGCCATTAGTAATAATAAAAGTGGAACATTTCTACTTAATTATATAATCGGGAAAGACTAAAACGTAGCAAAATCTATGAATTTGGTGAAAGTGGGTAACAAAGTAGCAAATGGGCTTATTTCTATAAAGATGTAGCAAGGTGGCAGCACTCCGAACAAAATGTCGATGAATCTTCTATTTAATTAAATTCAAGAACACATACCGCGAAATTTCCTACTACTGATAGTTAGACAATCCCATAGCTGAATAGTATGAACGAAGAACTGATGGTCGAAAGTCTGGAAAGTAAATTCAGGTTGTTTAAACATAAAAGAACGCGACGAGTTTGGTAATCCCAGTTAAACCTAGTGATCAACCAAATGCCTAGATTCTGTCCTTTTTCTACATACTCAGAGTATTTCCAGCTTTAATCTAGATTGGTCTTTTCAATAACCAGGCAATTTGATTTGGCTGGGTTCAATTGTATACAATCGTCCTCGGATCAAATTAAAATCTGTTTAAGATCAACTTTCAACTCGCACTGTCTTCAATTAAACCAAGCTTATAGCTAATGTGAAGTTGAACATCATGGGCGTTCATAAGTATGTATTAATGAATGTTTAACCAACAGGGAGAAAATCATTTGCGGACATGATAAATAGTAGCGGTCCAAGAATGGATCCTTGTGGAATACCTTTTGACGGGTTTAGGTATTGGAAGAGTTTACTATTTACTGAGACAGTCTGTTTTCTCCCAGTCAGGTAAGTGGTAAATACATCACATCGTCAAAGATGTGACTAAATCAACTTATTAAATGAAGGCCTGTAGAAAACTTGCAGAGAGAACACGTCTACTGTACCAGAAATTCAAATAAGCGAACAAACCATTCAATCCAAGGAAGCAATATATGTATCGTCTTGGCGTGGCAGTCAACTCTATTGTAACATGACGCGACTACATATCCGACATTGCAAAATCGACATCCATCAAAATGAGCTATTTGTTTAGAGCAAAGATATACTTTGCACCGAAATAGCTCCTTCTTCTGTACAACGCACAAGTTAGACAGCAGGTTGAGTAAAGTTCTTATGTGTGGATCTCGGCCCCTAAACATTCTCTTCATATACTTGACAGCGTACAGAGACGAGCAGTTCGTTTAATTGACGACCCCGCTCGAATAACCAATCTCCACTCGTTAGTTCATAAAAGGCTGATAACAAACCTGTGCCTGTTCTGATACTAGATACTACTATGGCAGATGTTCCGAAAACCTCGATGGAACGATATTTAAGCTTTCTACTAGGCAGTGCCCATTACCTACATATCCACCTGGCAGCATTCTTTGTGCTACAGGACAAGTAATCTTTGGAATTCACTCCCAGAAGACATATGTATTTACACATTCCATGCACCTGGAAATTATTAGAGAAAATAATTGCCAAAAGGTCTGGTTCCTGGAAAAAAATAAATTTAATGAACACCAATCAGGTTGTATTTAAACATGGACGCTCTACTATGGATGAACTTATCCACACAGATCATTCCATCTCATCCGTTCTATCAAATAAGAACCATATTTCAATTCGATCAATCGATTTTGAGAAAGCGTTTGATAGAATGGGAATTCATACGAGGGTGGGTCAATAAATCCCTGAAAATTAACACAAATTGTGTCATCACCTTAAATTAAATTTTTTTTGTCAAGAATCATCTTTCAAAAGAACGCACCCAAATTTTCAGGCAGATCTGTCAAATAGTTTTGTTGTGGCAGCCATGTTATATAGACGCCTATTAGCATTTTCGTTAAAATGGAAATAATTGAATCCCGGGTGCTCATTAAATACTATTTTTTGACAACAAACCCATCCGTTTGACAACTTCAAAAGTGTGTTTGGCGATGTTCCAGAAAAATTCGGCTGAGTTTTTGCGCCGTTTCGTAACCGTGGATGAAACCTGGATTCACCACAACACACCAGAAACCAAGGAACACTCAAAACAATAGACTTCTCCTGGTGAATCGAAGCCGAAGAAGGCCAAGGCGGATTTGTCAGCAAACAAGGTCATGGATGGGAGCGGTGTTATTCACATCGATTACCTTGGAAAGGGTAAAACGATCACCGACGCATATTACGCAGAGCTGCTGGGTCGATTCCAAGCCGATTTTAAGCAAAAACGGCCGCATTTGGCGAAGAAAAAAGTCCTTTTTCACCAGGACAACGCTCCGGCGCACAAGTCCGTAGTCGCAATGGTAAAATTGCATGAGTTAGGCTACGAACTCCTCCCTAATCGAGCATATTCTCCGGATTTAGTCCCCTGCGACTATTTCATGAAGAAATGGCTCGGAGGTAAGAGATTTGGGTCCAATGAGAGGTCATCGCTGAAGCAAACGCTTATTTTGAGGGGCTCGAGAAATCGTATTATTTGGAGGGCATCAACAAATTGGAAAAACGTTAGATGAAGTGTATAGAGCTAAAAGGAGACTATGTTAAAAAGTAAAATGTTTTTATACCGAAAAAAGTGTTCCTTATTTCATTTTTCAAGAAGTTATTGACCCACTCTCGTATCCCCTTTGACACGTGCAATTTATAAAAAAAAAAAATCTCCTGATTCACATAACCCCAAAGAAATAAATTCAACGGCGTGATGTCGCATGCTCTTGGTGGCCTATTTTGGTCGCTGAAACGAGAGATGACGGGAAACTTTATCTGCAATAACTGCATTGTTGTGCCATCATGTGTCTTACACATCAGTATCGTCCAATTGATGCCAAAAATAATTTGTTTTCATGTCCTGATAACGTTCACCATTGACTGTTGCAACAGTATCAAGAGCATTTTCGAAGAAGTACCGCCCAATCATGCCGCCAGTCCAAAATTCGCACCAAACAGTGACTTTTTGTTCATGCATCGGACCCCAAATGCAACACTTTTGTCTGTTTACATAGCCATTCAGCTGAAAGTGAGTCTTATAACTGAAGATAATTTTGTTCGAAAAATTCAAATTCAAAAAATTCAAATTCAATTCAATTCAATGAAGTCACGACGCTTCTCATGGTCTGCTGGCTTCAATGTACCCGAAACCAATGCGCTGATGACATAGCTTTAACAACGCAAACCAGAAATATGCAAGACGTAGTAGAAATATACCAAATTTCATCAAGAAGTTCTCAAGAGGTTAGGCAAATAGTTCGTAGATTGGAGACTAAAAATTAACCTAAACAATACCGAGACAGCTTGTTTTCATCTTAACAATAATCTAGCTAACACACCCCTTCAATTCATGTTTAATAATACCACTCTTCAACATAAGTGGTACCCGAAATACCTGCAAATTACACTCAACATATAAAAACCACCTGGAGAATACATGTGCGAAATTGAGATCAATAAATAATCTCCTCCGAAAGCCTGCTTGTGACAACAACATGGGGTGCTTTACCCACAACGCTGCGAATAGCTGCATTAGGCCTGTTGTTTTCAATGGAGTATGACGGACCAATATGAACCAACAGTCAGCCAGCTCAAAACAACTAAAAACAGTTTAATATCCGGGACCATTAAATCAATTCCTACCACATGACTTTCCATTTTTAGCAATATTGCACCACCTGATTAGCGCTGATTAGCGCTTAAAGATTTGAGATTTCAACTGAATGAGGAATGGAAGATACAATGGAGAAGCTTTGTACCACCAAACAACATCGTAATTAAGACCCAAAACTGTTACTGTTCTGGATAACAATCTGTCACGCTCTCTAAGGACTAAGCTAAATCGTGTGGGCACCAACCATGGAGCCAAGGCAGACAATACAACATCACATCGGACTGCCAGCGAAGACTATTTAGAGGAACTACTACCGACATCCACAACCTTAAACTCGATTTAATTGATTAAAAAACTTAAACTTAAAAATATGGTAAATCTATTTGAGAATTGTACAGGGTTTTTCAATAGGGACATAACAATTTGGTATTTTAATACAAACGCACCCTTAAACTTTTTTTATGATCTGTCAATGTGAGAACGTCAATCAAGGTTTATATTTTTATCGTGGTGAAGTTTATAAACAAAGCAAAGTTTGAAAATTATTAAAAATTACTACCGAAATTCTGAGTCGATGGTAGCAGCTTTTAGAGCGTTTACTCCAATTTTCGGCGTGCGTGCTATAAATTCGAGTCAACATATTCACTATTGAATGTTCCTATGCCAGTGAGACAACGCACCGGTACTTCAGTTCAAAATGAGCCAAATTAGTTGATTCCACTCCGTTCACAGGAATTGGGAATCTCTCAGTCCACATTGTGGCGAATTTTGCGTAAAGATCTTGGCCTACACCCTTACAAGATCAAATTAACTCAAGAACTGAAGCCTCTTGATCATTTGAAGCGCCGAAACTTCTCCGATTGGTCTCTCGAAAAGTTTGAAGAAAATCCAGAATTTTATCGAAAAATCATCTTCAGCGATGAAGCATTTTTGGCTTAATGGCTCTGTCAATAAGCAAAATATGCATTATTGGACAGCAACAAACCTACATGTGCTTCAAGAGACTCTATTGTATGCACAAAAAGTGACCGTATGGTGTGAATTTCATGCCGGAGTATGATTGGACCGTATTTTTTCATCGATGAAAATGATCGCCATGTTACGGTCAATGGAGTTCGCTATAGTGCCATGTTGGAAGACTATTTTTGGCCAGAATTGGATGGACATGATATCAGTGATATGTGGTTCCAACAAAATGGTGCCACATACTACACAGCTGGTCAAAGAATTGATCTATTGAAGGGGAAGTTCGGTAATCGTGTAATCTCGATAAATTGTCCGGTCGAATGCACAGCTCACCGGTGAATTTATTTTTATGTTTCGTTGGTTTATACGAACAAGCTAATAACGTTAGAGAAGTTCAGGAACAATAACAAACGCGAAATTGCCAACATTCTGGGCGATATGTGTGCGAGAGTGGTGGGAAATTGGCTCCAAAAAATCGATCGCTGCAAACGTGCTCGCGGTGGTCATATGAACGAAATCGAATTTCATACTTAAATTTAATTACAACACCTGGAATAAATTTCAGCCCGATATCTCAATTATTCTCTGTTTGCTTATTGAAAAACCCTTTGTTTCTAAAATCCAATGTGCAATAAGTATAATATATCTGTGTTACGTGTACCATAAGATAAATAAAAAGATCAAGTAGCCACTGGGGTTCAGAGAAGTCTAGAAAAAATGGAACTTATGCTCTTCATTAGCCAAACCAACATTTTTGGCTTTATAGCTCCCCGGTTAAAAGCATCACCACTTTCGTTATCGCCCAGAGCTATTCTTAATCAAGGTTTGATTTGAAACTTATAAGGGTTAAGAAAGCATTCTGCAGTGGAAATTTTTTAAAGAAATGTGAGCTTCAACAGAAGAGCGACAATGAATTTAAAAAGGTTTAAAGAACTACAGGCGTTCTGCGGTCAAGTCCAACAGACGTACTAAGTGTGCATCTGATCTATGTATTAATAAACCTTATGTGGCCTCACTTTTGTGTGTCACTTGAATCCACTAAGAGAATGGAAATCTGTAGTTGTCACCTTATTTTTCAGGTGACACGGCTATGAGAATTAAGCTGATTAAAAGCATCGAATGGTACAATGCATACAGGCTCCAAAAATTTAAGTGATGTGCTACTAAGCAATACAGTCACAGCCACATTCTGAACTTAGCTATCTACTGCTGACTGCCCCACCTCTAAACTGAATTTCAGGAAAGCTTTCGCTGTGGACTTCCCTACAAGGAGAGGAATGGAAGAATGGAAGAATGGAAGAATGGAATGATATCAGTGATATGTGGTTCCAACAAAATGGTGCCACGTACCACACAGCTGGTCAAAGAATTGATCTATTGAAGGGGAAGTTCGGTAATCGTGTAATCTCGATAAATGGTCCGGTCGAATGCACAGCTCACCGGTGAATTTATTTTTATGTTTCGTTGGTTTATACGAACAAGCTAATAACGTTAGAGAAGTTCAGGAACAATAACAAACGCGAAATTGCCAACATTCTGGGCGATATGTGTGCGAGAGTGGTGGGAAATTGGCTCCAAAAAATCGATCGCTGCAAACGTGCTCGCGGTGGTCATATGAACGAAATCGAATTTCATACTTAAATTTAATTACAACACCTGGAATAAATTTCAGCCCGATATCTCAATTATTCTGTGTTTTATTTAAATATAAAATTGTTATGTCCTTATATAAGTATAAAATATCTGTGTTACGTGTACCATAACATAAATAAAAAGATCAAGTAGCCACTGGGGTTCAGAGAAGTTTAGAAAAAATGGAACTTATGCTCTTCATTAGCCAAACCGACATTTTTGGCTTTATAGCTCCCCGGTTAAAAGCACCACCACTCTCGTTATCGCCCAGAGCTATTCTTGATCAAGGTTTGATTTGAAACTTATAAGGGTTAAGAAAGCATGCTGCTGTGGAAATTTTTTAAAGAAATGTGAGCTTCAACAAAAGAGTGACAATGAATTTAAAAAGGTTTAAAGAACTACAGGCGTTCTGCGGTCAAGTCCAACAGACGTACTAAGTGTGCATCTGATCTATGTATTCATAAACCTTATGTGGCCTCACTTTTGTGTGTCACTTGAATCCACTAAGAGAATAGAAATCTGTAGTTGTCAACTTATTTTTCAGGTGACTATGAGAATTAAGCATCGAATGGTACAATGCATACAGGCTCAAAGAATTTAAGTGATGTGCTACTAAGCCATACAGTCATAGCCACATTCTGGACTAAGCTCTCTACTGCTGACTACCTCAACTCTAGACTGAATTTCAGGAAATCTTTCGCTGTGGACTTCCCTACAAGGAGAGGAATGGTAGGATGGAAGAACGGTGGGATGATGAAAATGGGGTGCTATTAAGAAGACAATTATTTTCGCACTTCCATCAAAAGTCAACTTGTTGGGATAAATTAACTAGCTACGTCATAAAGAGGAAGATATGACCCATCTGTAACAGGACTATCGCGAACGAACTCATTAAATAGATTCGTATAGCCTGAACTTTGGCAATGAGTGGCATTGATTTGAACAGTTAGCCGTTTTTTGATCAATAGCCATCCCGCTCCTCAAGCGAATCATAAAGTAAAGTACATAGATTTACTTAAGCTTTATTCTTATGTATATTTATGTCTACCTATAGAAGGCTGTATTTAAAATCTTACGTACCAAGTTCTTCCATCCACTCACCGCCCAAATAAGTGCGGGAATTTGTTTGGACCTCCCCCGAATGTGCCCTTTCGGTGGAGTCTCTTAATTTGTCCCCAAACTACAATATTTGTTCGGCGCGCATACATTCTCACCGTTGCTGGGGACAAATAATTATAATGCAGTGAATAGTGCCGTTTAGAAGTCATAGCATCTAACATGATTTAGAGGAAAGTGTATACTTTCGACCATGACGCGAAATATGGGCAAATTTTTTTTTTTTATAATTTACGCGCGCCGAAGGGTATATATGTATATATTAAATAGTATAAACGGGCGTTTATGCACGTTGGCTTTAAATGTTTGAAGGTCGTAGTGATGGGGAACAGAGCTTGGTAGATCATTCCACATTCGTGTCGTTCGGCTTATAAAAGTATCCCTATATTTGACAGTACGACCGAAGTTAGGCTTAAGGGTAAACTGATGTGAGAAGCATGACGCGTATTGCGGGTGAAATTTTGAAGGAGAGGAATGCAACCGGCTATTTCGCTGGAGCATTTTTTATAGACTCCTAGCCTAGTACAATTTGTTTCTTGCCTAGCTCCCTGTAAAATGACGTTGCAATCTAAAACACCCTGTATATGTAATTCATATAGGGATCTGCTAGTCTCCAGCCAATGAGACAATTCCTTTCATGTTGATTACACGTAAAAACATTTTTTTACAGCAAATCAATAATCAATAACAAAACATATGTAACAGTAAAAATCAAATTATACCTAGCCATCATAAATATTGGTAAAAACGCATGGTGAAACTGTCATAGCAGTGAGCACGTCCATTCTATATTGACATGTATTTAATGAGTGACTTTTTCATTAAGTTAACGTGAAAAAAGATTTACACAGAAGTCGTTTGAAAATACGGACTGGGCAATATTGGAAACCGTATTTGTGGTAATTGACCTTCATAAGTGTAATATGGAAAGAGGCGATATTTTCTGGACCTTGCGACCGCTTTTAATTACCCGAAATTTTGTGTATTTAAATTTGTTGAGGATATTGGTGGAGTAACTGACCGTTAAAGATTCAAGCGCCCTCTCACTCTCAGAACTCCTCAGGCGATCAAACCTGTTAAAGCCAGGATTAATCGATTAATTTTGTCAAGAGAAATGAAAATATCATAGGAATCTATGCCTCGTATTATCAAACAAGCTTCAAGACTCTACGTATATAAAAGACACACTCGTCACTTACTCACAGCATAATTAAAAAAAAAACGGAATGAAAAATCGATAGCTCTACGCCGCCGGTACGCGCAAAATGGTCACCGGAAAATTTTGTTAACGATCGAAATAAATGTTACTATTGAGGAATCGTTCAATAAGCAAAATGACTGAGTCTATACCCGGTCATCTAAAGAAATATCAGAACTCATTCCGCGAGTTGAACGCATCAGCTCATGAGGCAAAAAACAACACAAGGCTGGCTCCAAAACAATGTGCCGAATTTTATAGCAGCAGACGATTCAGGCATTTCGAATAAATTATTTTAATATTGGTTCCTAAATAATCAATTAAAATTTTACAGAAAAAAAAAAATCTCAAAATAGTTGTTCATTTTAATTTGATGACGAAAACCATGCATGCATCAGTATTTATGACTTGATCATGTATAAGTTTTTGAGTTCATTGAGCTTTAGCTTGTTAACGTTCCTCTCAAATAGCAAAAATTCCAATAAAATATATTTATTTATTTTTTGTAAAATTATATTTCAAAGTAATTGAAACAAATCTCCTTGCTGTAACAGTTCTACTTTTATAGTGTAAGAAGTGATGGCACCTCTAAGCCCCATGATTTACAGAAATTCAAAAATGTGCCTTGAATTTGTTGCAAGCCCCCCAACACAAAAATATCTTTTACAATTTATTAATTTTGGTCTGCCGCCTATTATTTAAATGTCAGCTCTGTAAGTCAAACGGTTTAAATGTCACAAGCGTGTGACAAACACACGGACAGTCGGACAAACAGACACCGTGTTGAATCCATTAATGTTTCGTTTATATCTACTCGTACCATTCTAGTATGGAACACTAAAAACATACTACAAGTGTAGGGCACACAATTTCCTGCAAGATACTCGTAGTTACTTTATTTTTTCTTTACGTTTTTGAAAAAATGGAGTTTTGGTATACGTGTTCTACTCACATCAATACTAAGGTCTGTTTCGCCGGATACTCGTATAGGCCGTCGGATATACGTCTCGAAGTGAATAGAACTCAGCGAGAGTTTTCACTCATTTCCGGTGTTAGATATACGACGTTCTATACACTTCGAGTCGGATATAACATACAAATGTAATATAAATATTTTAGCGTAAATAAATGTGCGACACACGAATGGTAGGGACCCATAGTTTCGATTGCCTTTTGACAATTTTGCACTTGGATTTTTGTCAGACGTTTGCGAGAGAGAAAAACACTTTTTCTTTTAATTTTGTGTTTTCTGTGCCTCGAACATTGAGTCTCTCGCTCAGTGATCCCGCACTTAACCACTGAGACATGGCGCCCACGGATATATGACGCCTTAATGCCGATGTCGGGTATGTGTGAAAGGGGCCTAAGTCGATATTCAATGCTGCTATGATCTCTGCGAGAACATGTCATTTTGTGATTCAATCACACATTCTACTGTTAAGTGATCCATGCAGTATTATAAATGGATGTCATGCATTTTGTACTAGTACTCGTATGTCATATTGCATTATGAAAATGTTGTGGGACTTTACTATCTTTTGCTTGTGTCAAAATCTGGATTGACAACATTATAGATAGATGCTGGCATACTATGTGTAGAATGACTTCTAGACAGTTCTTACCCCTTCTGCATAGAAATTATCTTTCCATCTTCGTTTCAAGATTCGAATGTAAAACAATCAATGTTTCGAGGCTACGAGTTGACATGTATCTACCTACGAGAACCTAAACAGTATTTTATAAAATTCAGGTACAATGTATGTACCTCTCATCTCTAGGGATCATCAGCCGATATAATAAGATACGCAGCATTTCTCGTATGTTGGAATAGAAGGTATTAGATAGTTGGCTGAGTGTGGGGTTCTATTCCAGACCTCTCGAGTTCCAATAACTTCTTATTTACTTTTCTTTGTAATTCTGAATATCGATATCGTTTCCATTCATTCAGGACACACTCGATCACCCAAATCTTTTCTATAAGCGAATGTAGTTGGCAATGCTTTGTTCAGATGGTTTGAGTGCTTTGATGATGGAAATTATAACAATACTGTGAGCTTCAAAGTGAATGGGTTTTGAGTATCGAGTCGCTCATTTGGGGGTTCCGTCCATAATTTGACTCAAAAGCATGTGGCGTCTATGCCCAGAATTTTTACATATAGTTTCATTGAATTTTCAGCTTTAACAAGGAACGAACTCTACTGATGGAATTTCAGTTGCACTTTCTTTGGATGATACGATTCTTAAGAATGAATTATACATATGTATGTATGTATGTAATGTGGATAATCTTTTTTGTCTAATCCCATTTTATACTTGCACCTATAAGGGCAAGTATTTAAATATAAATATATAAATATTTTGATGCTAAAGCCCAAGAATCCTTCTAGCAGCCACTCGTACTGGTTGGGACCCACAGTTTTATGCCGTTTCCAATTTCTTCGATTAAGAGAAGCTTCTCATGACAATTTTTACTCTCGGATGTTTATCAGACATTCGTGAGTAAAACTTTTTTTGGGTTCAAGAATTGACCCTCCTGATCACTAAGCGGATCACGCACTTAACCGCAGAGCCATGGCCCCCACAAGGGCAAGTATTAGTTTCCTAAAAATGTTCGATATCAATGTTTAGATCAAACTTGACATATGTATGTAGAATCTCAAAAAAGTGGGTCTCTCAACTTTGACTGTCTGTCTGTGTGAGTATCTGTCTGTCTGTCTTTATGTAGACGAATTTTCTTGTAACTTCATATCTGGGATCTGTAGGATCACAATTCGAGGCGAAATCGGAATTTTCATTCTAACCCTAGAACTAACGGCACTTTACTAATGGTCGCTTTGAAAAAAATCGCTTTTCTCGAGAACGACTCTAACGATTTTCTTTAAATTTCATATTTGAACTATGGTGGATATATCCTAATAGATGGCTTACAATGTTTTTGACAGAATATACGTATAACGGTACTTGCCTAAATTACAGGTTTTTGAAAATCAATATACGTATACGCAGTATTCCACATATAAAAGATTATGGCGTAAGAAGTTTTGGAAAATTGTCGGAATTTTTCTTTTGATTCTTAGCTTTTTTTTTTTTAAATATTTTAACGATTTGATATAAATTTCAAATGTAAGTGGTTTGAAAATAAACAGCATATATGTACAAGTACATGCGACCTAGCCCTGTTAACTGTCTAATAGGAAGTCCGATGCTCTTTCATTTTGGCCCTATGCATTTTTTTCCTAAACTCAATCGTTTCTAAGATAATTGCGAAAAACTGAATAAGAAATCCTATGATCTTCTATTTTTCCAGTATGGTGGACATTGCACACAACTAAATTCTGCTCCAATTTTTGAGGAGTTTTGATGTGTTTTGAAGAAAAAAAAAAAATTTGCCAACTTGTATTTTGTTTCTTTCTTTTTTTTACCTAAGACGTTACATCAAAATTTGGTTAGCTCTATAATCAGGAACAACAAATTAATAACAGGTAGACAAAATGGCATTGACCTTTCGGTAAAAATCGTATTGACTACTGTAATTTTTGTTTTCTTTAACAAAGGTTGTTAGCGTGCATGGCAGCCGAAATTATATTTTTGCACCACCCCCTAACTTTGGTTACAAAGATACCATGAGAATGATGCTGAAAAGGGGCTATTAACGAATTGAAACCACTATTTAACGACATAAGTGGTACTATGCCATGTAATGCCAATTATGATTGATAGAATAATATCTACGAGACTAACCTAAATAAAACATAATCAGGCTTAAACTATTTTTCATTGACCGAATTGGCTAACAATCAATCACCGCCTTTTACAATTTTAAATGTACATCACAGGGCACTGCCACAAAACAAATTTATTACGAATATTTATTTTGCCATTAGAAGGCAGGAAAACTATAATCTTTCTCCATTTTAAGACCAATATTTTTCTTGAACTGATTAACTTCTACAAGCCAAACATTTTAAATCTATTAACAGCACTGTTAATTTTCGATATGAATTTAATACTCACAACGAAAAAAAAAATCCAAATCACAGTGAAAAGGCAAAGCGCGAACAAACTTCGATCAAATCCACTATGTTCATCAATTGAACTTCAATTGTAATTGAAATACAATTTAACAATAAACAAATGTCCACTCTCACAACGCGATCACTATTCACCAACGATCTTCTTAACTTGCCGGGCAAAATTAAAATGACTTAAAGTTTGCATCGTGATAATTCTTTATATGGAGTACCATCAACATCATCTGCGCTTCGTGCCGTAGAACCTCCAACCCATGGTGTGGTAGAAGAAAAAAAAAAAAGAAATTAATAAAAAAGAAATGATTTGTACTTTTTTCCTCGTTTTTTTTTTATATATTTCAACTTCTTAAGTAAAATGCGCATACAACATACAACGGCAAAGTACATGGTTAATGTACATTTCTCTGAGATACTCATTGGACGGCCGGCGTGGATCTCTTGCTATAGCGAGATAGGCACAGAGAAAAAGACGTTAAAGACACCGCACAGCAAATAGAATGTATTAGTGGACTGCCTAGTATGGTTTTAGCTACTGCAGTGCACTAGGAAGACTAAGTAGACTTACCCCACTAACTTTTAAGCCAATAACGATATTCAAATGGCAATCATTTGGAAACTGTCCAGCCTGGTACGTGTACTTTCTTTCAGTTTCTTGGGAGGAGGCAAAATTCGTTACCAATATGAAAGATGTAGTTCCAGTACTGGTAATCACTATGCACCGAAGCAGAACGTGTCATCGGTATGAAAGGCGAGAATATAGGGGAGGGAAATGTGGAAACAGTTCTCAGGATTACTGTTTGGGAAAGGTTGGATGCATGTCATCAACTCAAGAGACTCTTAGTCCTAGTTGGCTGTAGTAAGCATAACACTAAATATGTTAGATTCAAGATCATCAGCTGCAACCTGTTACGTAAAACATCTACAATCCCAGTCATTCTCAAAAAACAATGATGGACAGAACACTATTAAAAGAAACATGGAATGCAAACGGCCTACAGCACACATCTGAATTGAACATCTTTCTAACCATTGAAAATATAAACTTATGCCTGGTTTCCGAAACACATTTCCCCATGCTACAAAGTCTTGATATTAAAATAACAAACTATACATGTTATCACGCTTCACATACAGATTTCAAAGTCATACTTCTTAGAAAAAACCTGAAACAATATGCGATTGGTTTAAAAAAGAAAGAGCTTAATGTAGCAGGTATTCCCCAACTGAAGAAGACTATGTAGATGTCCTAAATTTGCTAGGATATAACTTTCTTGTTAGTGGTGGCTTCAAAGTCAAACATGCTAGCTGAAGATCTGAGTTAACAACAACAAAAGGAAAAAGGCTTTATGAAGCAGGCTGTAACTACAACAGTGATTTTTTTCCTCTGGATCGCCTACAAACTGGCCTTGTGATCCTAACAAAATACCAGACTTTATTGACTTTTCCCTAGCAAAAGGTACTCGTATTAAACCAAATCATACCACAGTTAAAGCTAATTACGACTTTTCGTCAGATCATACTCCAGTGATCTTGTCACTAAGTGAAGCGAAAGTGCAGGAAAAAAGTAATCCTAAGCTTGCAAACAAGAACTGGACTGAATTCAGTGAAAAGCAAGGAAGTTTTATAAACCTAAGTGGAACAATTCATTGCTGATGTTCAACAGGCGGCAAAGGAAAGCACACCGGCTAATTTGAACAGGAGACAATCTGAAACAAAATACTCCTACGAAATGAAAGAGTTGATGTTCCCCGACGGCAAATCTGTTTTCAACCGTCGCAATAATGAACTCAAAGAACTAAGTATCTAAAAAGACTTCAGTTACAAAATCCGCCCTTGAAAACACCAGACGAAAAATGGATTGGAAACCAGAAACTTCTTCGCAGATAGAAAGATAAAAAAGAACCAGGGTACGGTCTAATAAATGCCAGGCTTTAAAAGAAATGCCACCAATAGCTCTAAAAAAAACTGCAAAATTTCTGAAGTGATTATAATACCCGAGCAAGAAAAGCCACCAACAGAAGTCACATCTTATAGACCAATATTGCTTGGTATAAGCATATTATGGCACAGGATTTCGAAAAATTGCTCCTAAAATGCTTAACAAAATCGTAGAAGAGAGAAGTCTAACCCCGAATCATCAGTTCGGATGTAGTGGAAAAGCACTTGAAGAAAACCAAGTCTATTGGGAACTATTTTTAGATGTTGCTCAAGCCTTTGACAAGGTTTGGCTAAGGGTCTTGAAATACTGAAATCTAATATTTCGGACCGACTCTTCCGAGTTTGATACGAACAAAAATATTCGAAAAATTAAAGCTAGTGGTCCACAAGGAAGTACCCTAGGATCAACCCTGTATATGTTGTATACCAGGGAAACTGCAGAATGCAGTCAATAGAGTAAGAGATTGGACGCAACAATGACGTATCAAACCCAATGAGTCAAAATTAACTCACATAAACTTCACAAATAAAGAGATAAACAATCTTCTGATATTCATTAACAACCAAGTTAAAATAGCGACCTACAATGAGACATGGTGAAAGAAGTGGTTAGAAACCACGATGTGACACACAATCAACAATTACAAAACCATATAAACTCCGAAATAGAAACCGTCTTAAATGTACGACACAATATCCGGAGATTGAGAAGAACCAAGCCTCATGGTCTAAAAGCTATGGGAAAGTACTTAAAACTTTAAATTTTCATTAACGCGACATTAAATATTAGAAAGAAAAATCATTTGTCGACCTTTCATAGATTGGTCCTGATTAAGGAGGTGTTTTTAGTGGCGTTAGAATCCCACACTATTTGGTAACCGAGAACCACCAAGTGTCTTTCGAGATGGATCCATATCGCCACTTAATTCTTAAAAAACCGTAAATGAACACATTTCCAAAATATTTACAGAAGGAAGCTGACACCATAGAACCAATTATATTTAAACTGTTAAACTTCGATCTGATTTATGGGTATTTACCAGAAGACTGGTTAAGGGTGACAGTTAAATACCCCCCTTCATGCCACTTATTTTGTATAAGATAAGAAAATTCTTGACAAGCATATTCGAGAAAATATAGCATACTCGTATATACAATAAGTTTATCGACTGAATAAGTCAGCAGAGTCTACCCTTAACGAGTTCTTAACTAAAATTGAAGCTGTTCTGCCTTATAATCGAAACATAGTTTGAATGATGTGATATATTTTGGATATAATAGATTGTCCTAGAATGCGTAGATAAATCGCTATATGGAGAGGTAGACCAAGTCTCTATGGACACGCTATTGAATCTGAATAACAAGTTGAGCTCGCTCTAACGACGATCGGTTCTCCTTACCAGAGCGACTCGATGGGTGCCAAAGCAAACCCTACCACCGATTAAGGTCACCTCCAGCTAGTCACTCTACATGCAACCAAGTCAGACAAACATCAACATCAAACCATCCACTCGACACACCGTTTTTTCGACACCGGCTGGGCTACTCTTTCTAAAATTTAAAAACAAAATTCACAATTTTCCAAAACTTATGACCTTACATACTATATTCCAAACAACTACCAAGGCCTCAGACAAGCTAAAAGAGCTGTCCAACCCTTCCAAAAAAAGGCAGCTGATATCCTAAAATATAGCAGAAATGACATAAGGAGGCTTGTGATCTTCCTTACTAGTCACCGCCAATTACTTTACCACCTAAATAAAATAAGAATCTCAGAGGATATTACCTGTCGCCTCTTCCTACAAGAGGCCGAAATTGCAGAACACATACTATATGAGAAGCTTCTTTCTAAAGGAGATAATACAATAATAGACTCATTAGACCTAAGGAACTCCTCCGCAGCCGTAATTATAGCTTTTATAAGGAAAATTGAAGTACTGCTGCCCTAAATAGTGGTCCCTGGCTCAATAGATCTCTCTGGTCGCAGTGCCTACACGCTATTTGGGCGTGGCCATGCTCCTGTTAAAAAAAAAATGTATGTCCACCATAACTCAAATATCAAATTTCAAGAAAATAGATTTTTTTTCAAAATCGGTCATTAGTACAGCACCGTTCATTTTGGGGTTAGAACTAAAATTCAGAATTCCCCTCGAATTCAGAATTCCCACTTCATAGACCCCAGATATGAAGTTTGAAGAAGTTGCAGTTGGACATACACACAGACAGATGGACAGACAGATAGAATTGAGAGACCCTGTGTTTGAGTTTCTCTATTATAGTGATATCAATTTTAATTAAAATCTTGAGATCAACAATTTTCACCAGAGGGGTTTGAAACATTTTCAATTTTGATTTTTCGTTGATACAGCGCTCAAATTGCTCCTTCAAGGCGTGGGTTTGTTGGTATAAACCTTAGACTTCAAAAAACCCCAAAGAAAAAAGTTCAATGGCGTTAAATCGCATGATCTGGGCGACCAATTCTGATCACCAAAACGGGAAATTACACGACCAGGAAATGACTGATGCAGTAATTGAATTGTTTCTGGGGCATGTATGGAATGTGGCATCGTCTTGTTGGAACCACATATCGTCCACATCCATACATTGTAATTTACTCACAAAAAACTCGAATATCATGTCTGGGTAGCGAGCACCATTAACTGTTATTGCCTGACCAGCCGCATTTTCAAAGAAGAATGGTCCGACGATGCCTCCAACCTAAATCTGCACCAAACAGTTACAAGTTGTGGATGCATTTGTTTCTCAACAATCACTCGTGGATTTACTGAACCCCAAATTCAACAATTTTGACGAGCTATCAAGATAAAAGCTATCAAGATGGAAATGAGCCTCATAGCTGAAGATGATTTTGTTTGAAAAATCAGCATCCACTGTCTTCGCTGTGCGTGGCCAGTAAGCTTCAGTTCTTGAATCAATTGCACTTTGTATGCATGAAGATGCAAATCGTTCATTAGAATACGCTGTATAGAGCTTCTCGAAATGTCCAATTCTTGACCACGGTGCCGAATTGATATTCCTGGACTCTCAACAACACTCTCACGAACTTCTTAGATGTATTGTTTTGAACGACTTGTTGAAGGACGGCCAGAATCTAAGATCACTATTTGATCCAGTCTTCCTGAATTTTTGAATTAATCTCTTCACAGTTGTGAAGTTAAATCACTGTTGACCAACTGTATCTGCCAATCCTCCAATATTGCTCAACAATGAAAACGCGTTGTTCTTTCATTTAGCACTCCATTTTTAATAGCCCTCAACTGTCAGTTGTCACGCTGTCTTTTTTTTTTTGTTGGCAACACTTTACCGCACAAATGGCGCAAAATTCAAATTTTGCGTGAATTTGGGAATCATTGAAATCGGATGATATTCCACGTATTCCAATATTTTTCAAGAACTGTATGTGCTAAAGGATTTGTTATAATTCTCCTCTTACCGCCTTAAGAAATTGTTTGCATTAATAGTTTCGAAAATAGAGGAGAGGGACAGCGCCAATGCTCGAGTCTTTGAGTTTTTGTGTCGAATGAACTTTATCCAAATGAAATAAAACAATTTTTATATTTTTTGACTCCTTGGAAGTTCAGCTTTAATTTGACATGGTAAAATATTGTACATTATATATTACATTGCAGTACATTATGCTCTGAAAAGCCCCCTCACAAAAATATTGTTTACCTTTTTTTTAAACTTTTTTTGGACCACCGCATACTACTTTTGTGCACAATATCAGCACTCTAGTTTAAACGGTTCAAAAGTTAAGAGGGTGTGACACTCAGACAAACAGACAAACAGACAAACACCGTGTTGAATCCATTAGTGTTCCATTTATACCATTCTGGTACGGAACACTAAAAAACTTCTATGCACTCACCAGACGTACTCCTTTCAACAGCGCTATACTCCTCTAATCACCTGTACTCCTTTTGTATTCCTTGTGAGTTTTTCAATCTCCGTGTACTCCATTTTCCTAATTTTTAGAACACGTGCATTTTTGTGGAAAGGAAGAGACAGAGAGAAAGACAGAGTGGTGTGGTTTGAAACTCAGGTGGTATTAAGTTTCTGTAAACTCCAAGGGTGGCTGTCCAGATAACTGGGGAGTATTTTGTTTTGTTTTTCGCTATTATTGTCGTTGCTTATGATTCACAGTATTTCTTTCCGTCCTCCCGATGTCATCATCACAATCAAGTTGCATTTAATGAAAATGAAACACAAATGGAACATGTTGAGGTGTACATATTTTTACTAAGAGCAACTCTACACAATTTCGAAATACTCATACGATTACCTTGGGAACTTGTAAAAAGAAAAACCATTGGAGACCTCACACAGTAAGTGACAGATAGATTCAGTTTCTTCTGCTTTGTCCCAACAGCTTCTGCAATAGTCATTGTGGACTACCCCGAGACGCCTCGCATAACGACTCGTTCATCTGCGCAACTAAGATTAACTAGAAAAGGGATCTCTTCTTTTCGCAGACATTACTGACGGCCAAAGAGGGATGCAGCTCCCAACTCCTTCCTAGCAAGCTTATCCTCTTTTTCATTATCTTCTTTTCTATTATCTTCTTTTCCATATCTATAATATATTTCCCAGTATTCAGCATAGGGTCACCGCATTGGTTGTTGATATCTCATTAATGTGTTACTTGCAGAGCTTTACAGGGGTGCCTGACTGTAAATGTACACAGCAATGATCTTTCTCACGATATTGTCTTCTATGATCATTTTTGCTGATAAAATACGCTGCAATCATTGTTTATTCTAAAGGAACGGTTGGCTCTAGTGTTGAACATTAAACTCCGGCTCCTTCTTCAGTTTCTTCCAGGCATCCTAGTAGAAAATATCCTGTCAAAGACTAATATCGAGTCATATAATCGACGTTTGGTAGCATTACTTCTAAGGCGTCTTCCACTTATGTTAAGTATTTCCCGTTTATTTTATTATGTATCAGCACTATGTGTCGATATACTGGAGCATGAGTAAGTGTAAATCATTTACAAACTCTCATCACCGTGAGAGTTTGTAAAAACCACAGGAAGCAAATAAAGGTCTATCAAGCTATAAACATCCGATGACTCTCTGTTGATACACATTACTCGTATGTATGCATCTTATGTAGGCAACGTAAATGTTTACGTTGGTGATTCAATAAGAGAGTTATGTATCGCCAAACGCATCACACTTTTCACTGCCATACTTGGTCTAGAATAATCCCGGAAAATTAGTATTGACGGTCTTTTAATGTCAATATTGATATTAAAATATTAAATAATGGTGGACATTATCTTCCATCTTCATATCATTCTTTGATATTTTCTGTCCTGTGCATGATAAAGAGAAGCTGAAATGAAAAGTAAACAAAGAATCGGCGCATACAAGTACATTTGACAGAATAAAAGGGAAAGCTACGAAGAGGCAGTGCTTGAAGTTCGCTGCAATTCCCGGTGACCCAGTTGGGCTGGGTGCGAAAACTCTGAGGTGACGCAGAAATAATAATAATGGAAAAAACTAAAGAATCGCCCCACAATCTTTTAAAAAATGGGGATTGTAAAACATTGCCTCTGGTAGGTATCGGTTGCAAGGGAGCTTTTCCTAACGTACCTGGTTCTGCTCTAGATGCATTGTTAAATCTACCTCGCCTTGATATTTATATCATAGGATGCACCTGTCTTTTAAGCGGAAACTGTCGTAATAGCTTTGAATTATAATAGATTGTGAGGAAAAGATGCCAAATATCTGCATCTGTAGTGACAGCCAGGCTTTTCTTGCTCAGCCCTTTAACCACTTCCAAAATACTCGTAAATCGAGAATGTAAGACCTCTCTGAATTCACTGTGTTGGGTCTCCCTGCGTCCTCCGAATTTTAAACTTTTCGGCGTCTGCAAAAAAACCGCTGCATTCATTATTGGTATTCTTTCGGGCTATGTTTAAACGACACCTATGGAGAGGAATTATGTGACGACAATGCGAAACACTTCCTCTGATATTGTCCTGCCTTAGCTGATATCAGGTGGTCGATTTAGCGGCGAAAGCGGTGGCAAGACGTTCGAATGAAGACATGGTACGGTTTGCCACAGCACAGGTAATAAGATGACTTGGAGATCTAATAAGAATGGATGACTCAAGAAAACCAAAAAGAAAGCTCAACGGAAACCCGGCAAATGTGAGAGCAAGGAGCAGGTCAAGGATGGTGTAACTAACGATGTGAAAAAACTAAACGTTCAAAACTGAAGAGATGCAGCAATAGACAGAACCGAATGGAAGCACGTCGTTCAAAAGGCTAAATCCCACCCAAGGATGTAGATGACCCGCACGAACACAATTACAATTTACCGTCTTTTTTTTTTTCTTGATTATTTTTGGTCCATCACGTACTACTTTTATGCAAAATTTCTGGACAAACGATCAAAAGTTACAAGCGTGTAACACATGGGCAGACGAACAGAACACCGTGTTGAATCCATCAGTGTTCCGTTCACACCATTGTTGCACAGAACACAACAAATTAGCTTCTGCTCATCAAAAACTATGTAAAGGGTGAGCCATCCGTTGTTTTCTTTTTAAAATTGCTATAAAAAAATGCATTTAATATTTTTCAAAGTTGTTTTTTTTATTGAAGAGAATACACTTGCCGATTATTTATGGAAAATTATTTCATTTAAATGGCTTCTGCGGCTGGCTTGGCACTAGTCCATCCTGTCACCCCAATTTTGTCGTATATTTTCTATGGTTCGGGGTTCTATTTCACGAATAGCTCGATCAATATTGTTTTTAAATGCCTGAACCGTTTCTGGATTGTCAGTATAACATCGATCGTTAAAGGCACCCTACAAAAAAAAAAGTCCAAATCGCAGCTCCGCGGAGGTTAAGCAACATCACCAAAATGGCTGATTACACGATTATTGAACTTAGTGTGCAAAAGATCGAATATTGGACAGCTTGTATGGTATGTAGCGCCCTCTTGCTGGAACCGGAGACCATCCAAGTTCATTTCGTCAGTTTCTAGACAACAACTGTTATCATGCCTCTGTAGCGCTCTCCGTTGACCGTAACGTTGTCGTTTCTCTACGAATACGTGTGTTTTCAGAGATCCAAATACGGCAGGGTTCTTTGTTGACATACCCACCGAGATGGAAATGAGCCTCATCCGAAAAAAAAATATTTTTTTTAGCAAAATCGACGTCAATTTCGAGCTGCTCTTGATTAAATTCCTGAGTCATTTGGATCTTGTAAGGGAATAATCCGAGGCCTTTATGCATAAGTCTCCTCAGGCTAGTCCGGCTAATGTTCAGTTGCTGAGATCTGAGATTTTCGGGTTTAGGCGCGCACTTTTGGCAACAGCAAGAATATTCTCGGCTGAACGCACAGGACAAACACGAGGATAACTTGCGTTATCTTTCTTTCACAAACTTGCTTGCAGCATACATGGTTGCTGTATTATTTCGACCGAAATTTCTTTTTAAAATTCGCACTATTTCAGCTACACAACACTCACTTTGGAAATAAGTTTTCAATATTTTCCAACTTTGTTCAAGCGTAAATCAATTCATTTCGTACCACCGAGATATGATACTGTGTTTCTGTAATTTTTTTTGAGCACAAAAGAGCTGTCAGTGTCAAAATAACATGTAATTTATAAATAATTAATGTTTTAGTGAGAAAAAAAACATTTTTTTAAGCTCATCTTTTATTTGTCTTGCTAATCATTTACTGTTTCTGCTGATTTGTTTTTTTTTTTATTTTCTACAGATAAAAAATATATTTTTTGCTGTCAAAAAATTACTTTTTGCTGATTGGAAAATGATTTATTTTTCTGCTGATTAATTATTTATTTTTTTTAATAAATAAACGCCAAAGAAAAATGCTGGTATTTTTCACACTCGTCTATTTATTAGAACTTCTAAGATACCCACATTTCAAGCGATCATAATAATACCCCGAGACATACACTACAGTTCATAAGTTTTAGACCACCACCTGATTGTACCCATATTTTTTTTTTTTTATTAGAAATAATTTATTTTGTTCATTTCTGTTTCCTAATTTCATTGTAATACTATTTAAAATGTATCTACATATATACAGTTCTCCAATAAATAAAAATAAGGAAAACAAATCAGTTCACCGATTCTTTGTAATAACACCTTCTTTTCATAGAACTTATTGGTGCTCTTAAACTTATGAACGGCAGTGTACTTAGGAGCTCTTATATGTAAATATACGTATACATATTTGTACTACGAAACTATGCTTGCAGAGATCCAAATGTTTAGTTACACAAATTACGTATCAGACGCAGTACATATTCATCGTTACTTCGCTATGAAAACGCTATCTGGCTGCCGTCTCAGGAAGGTGATACTACATCCTGCCCACCACATCATAAACATGAAATTGTTTCGGTCTTCTAATCTCAGTACTCACATAAACGGCTATACATACGACCAGTAACAATCAAAGAAAATTCACGACAATTATTAGGCTCGTTGATTTCTGTGTGTATTGAGGCGCTCCTTTGCGAGTAATTAGCCACGCAAAATTTAATTGAAATACCTAAGTATCGTTTCCTCATGTCTGGAATCCGGAAGAGATTCTCTTTTCTAACTAACTCGTTCTAAATTATTTGTATTTGATATCCATTCCGCTTGCACTGTTGTTAAATTCTCATTAGAAATAGCCACTCAACTTGATTTCCACTTTAAAATGGAGTTTTTCTCATAACCATCAGTCCGGTTTATGATCCTTTTATGACATTGTCTGCCACCGTTCCATGTTGTATGATCAAATAGGAAATTACCTAATAACAGCGTTCAAGCATTTCTACTTGCTGCCCTTGAATTTTAGAGCAATAAGCTAGAAAATGTTGGATGGACGTGCCCTTGTAGATAAATTTACATATTACGCTTCTCCATAAAATGATCCCAGCACTCAGGCACTTAGTGCATTAGAAGCTATTGAAAAAAGTTGTAAGTCCTTTTATTTATGCAGTTCTTCCCTCGTTACCTCTAATTCTTTTGTCACGCGAATGTCAAACAAGTTAGAGAACTGTGATGGGGAACATGCGTGTAATCCAGTGGGAAAATATGTAGATACATGAACTTGCACTTGAAATGAACATCATAGTAGTCTTCAATGCGACATGAAGTCAGGAAGTTAATAAGAAACACAGAAGAAACGACAGGGAATTATAGAGCAAATGTTTAATGTTAAAATAAACACATTAGGTCACAAACCGAGATCCAGGAAATGTTTATACAGACTGTGACTGTGATTCATTAATGAAAAAGTGTAAGATAGAAATAGAAATCTCTTTAAAGTAATATAAATAATATTTTAAACGAGTTGCTATGAATACCTTTTGAAAAATGTTGGGGAATTTGTTGCCTGTATTTGGCAACTCAAGCGTCAATTTATCTGCAGCTGCAAGTATGAGCGCCAACCATCGTCATGCTTGAGTGATTGAAGGGGAGAAAATAGGTCTTAGCGAGTCGGTACCTTTATGGAGATTTTTTTATTAGTCTAACTATGCTTTCTCTAAATGCTTTTTCCTGTTTTATCTAGAATTCGAACTTGCATCCAACTTCGTTACCATGTGGCTAATAAGGATGACTTAAAGATTTTCAAAGCCCCACTCTCCACACCCCACTCATACTTGTTCCGATTTTGACAATTTTTAGATGAAACGACCTACGTATCAGGATAGAAGCGATTTTCATCAAAATCTGCTCAGTGGTTCTCGAGCGATTCGTGTGAGAATAAACATATAAGCAGACATGAAATGAAGAGTTTGTTTCACTTGACCCTTTCAAAAACCACCATAACTAATTTAACTAATTTTTAATCCAAATAACGGATGCGAACACTAGCCGAACGCGTTCCGATTTTTTTCAATTACATTATTCATTGCTGCTTAGTTCTCTGAAAATTTAACTCATCTTATATATAACCTAAAACCGTCCTCAATATCAAAAATCCGGTATTAAAATCGGTTTAAAAGTTTTCTAATTCACGACGGATATCCTCACATAAGGAAGACAAAGTACATGGAACTTTATTTGATAGTTTTAGATATTGTGTCGGTCTGTCGATTTCTTTGTTCAGCAAACTGACCGGAGGATTTCTGGAACCTGCCCACCCTATATGTATCACACTTACGCCATTGGCAACGTACTTGTAGTTCGAATCGCTATCTTAACGTCCTTCAAGTAAACTGGTGAAATTTGTTCCTGAACCTAATGAATACAATCGTATTTTGAAAAGTGTAGGTTAGCATATTAAGGTTTTTATTAAAAAGATGTTTATCATGATGTTTGTGAAAAGGATGTCTATTGGAGGCAGTCTTGCCACCGGAATGCGGAATGCACAACTTACCCTCGCGCACAGGTTCGATGTGACGCGATTTTTAATCTGACTGCGTTAATCCTCATTGCTCTGGTCCAGATTGGTGCAGCCTAGACGATTATGGATGCAACTACTTTGTCCAAAAACAGTCTTCGACTATGCTTTGGTACACCTATGTTAGGCATAGGTCTACCTATGTTGCTGTTAGGTCTTCCTGTTGTTGCTGGTAGAGTAGCTTTATTGTTTCGAATATTTTCGTTGAGATCTTCTACAATTGCTGGGCATAATAACTAATTTTAACTCCAATGTAAACGATGCGGAACCATCAAAACTGGTTAACTCACTGGCTAATTCAAATATCCACATTTCGAAATTATGTGGTTTTGGAAAACGTCAGTTAATACGTGCACTGTCATGCAAGCTATGTGGACCATCGCAACGTTCTGAAGGACAATTTTATATCGTTAGTTCAAGAAGAAATATGACCGCAGTGCATATCAGAACGTCACCCATTATCAAAACGTTATTACGGAGGTGCAATAGCCTCGACTCGAATGAATGGTTCCTAAAATAGAACTGTGGATAGCAATATCTAAGCTCAAATCAAACAAGGCTACTGGAAATGATAGCCTACCTATTGAGATATTTCAAACAGCGGGAGGTGATTTAATAAGGAGCATGCACCGTTCCTCTAGGCATGATGATGATGGAAAATGCACGCTGCTCCATCAAGTTCAGAAAAAACCTGTCCGAACCGTTTGATGCCAGAAACGATCTAAGACAAAGCAAGGTATAATATTTCAAAACTCTGTTCAACAACTTGCATTTGTCGACAATATTGACATTATTAAAAGAACGCAGCTGACTGTCAGGGAGGTGTTTATAAGTATTGAAACGAAGGCAAAACTAATTATACGCTGTCAACAAGAAAGGGCACACAACATTGGCAAGTAGGAAAAAACGTCACTATAGACAACTATAAATTTGACTTGGTTAAGGATTTGGTTTACTCTGGTTCGCAGATATCTATGGAAACGATACCAGTGCTGAGCTTAAAGGAAGATTTAGTTTTACCATCTGCTGTTTCTTTGGCAATTGAGAAGTAAAGCCCTCTGTAGAAAAACTAGGGAGACACTATACAAGACCCTTATCATCCGAGTCCAGCTACATGGAGCGGAAAAGGTACTCTTGGCTGTTTCGAAAAACTGATGATGTCCCGTTTTTATTGACGGTGTATGGAGGAGAAGATTAAACGAACTATATGGTCTTCACAACGACACAGACTCGGTCAAAAAGGTGCGAATCCAGTTCCTAAGATGGCTTGGATATATAGAACGTATGAACACCAGCGTACCTCCCCAGAGAGTCTATCAGTTCCATCAGGTTGGACAACACAACAGAGGAAGGCTCCACCTTAAGTAAAGCGCAAAGTTAGAAAGGTACTTCAGCCAACATATCGTGCGAAACTGGAGGCAGCTAGCGTAGAATAGATCTGTCTGGGGAGGTTTATTGGCTGAAGGCTTGGTCCACCCCGGGCTGTACCACCATCCAAAGTAAAGTAAAACATTTTATAGAATAAGGAACTGATGGAATTAAAATTTGCAAACATTCTGTCGTTTTAAAAAAATTGTGGCAGATTTTGGGGTAAAGGAACGTTTCTGGATAAATGTATATTTGCTAAGATACACTTAAGATAAGACGGCACACAGGTCACACCCTGGCTTACACAATAACAATGCATTACAATTCCATTCAAAATGATACACAAATTTATCGAAGAACGTCTGTAGTCTCGAAAGCTTAAATATCATACAATTCATAAGAATGCAAGAAAATGTAGATAGATCTCCAGTACGTACGTACTACTGTCAAAGAACAATCCAAGTTCCGTTTATAATCCTTAATTCTTAGTAAAAAGAAATGTAATTGTACTCACCAATTAGGACCACTTCTATAGCACCACTCCAAAGAACAGCAGGTGGTAAAATGATTTATGAACAACAGCTTAATTTTCAAAGAAATATCCGTACCTACTTAAAACTCAAATTTATTTTTATTTTATTCATCTCGAGGTACCTCCTCCTTTTTTTTCATTTCAACAAAAAGGCTGACAAACTCATCCAGACCTTGTGATAAAATCTAATTATAAAAATATATAAGAAAAAAATTACCTCGAAACTAATAAGTCAAACACATTACCTTCACTTTGTGGCGCTTAAAGTGTTAATGATCTTCGCTTGTGTAATTTACACATAAAAAAAAATCTTTAACTTTGCAAAGTAATATCTTTTTTTTTCATAAAAAAAAAAGATTCTTCACAAAATGCAAACAAAAAAAAGTCAAAGAAAAGAAAAGTACCCAAAAGTGCTCGAACAAAAGTGTCTCCATTTCATTTTCGAGTGATGACATAATAATAATGGCGAGCTAATTAGATACCAGTTTTGAAAAATTGTCAATTTCACGCATCATGACAGCGGTCGCCGCCTCTTTTTGTTAAAGAAAAAAATTATAACAAGAGGACAAATAAAAGAACAGTGTACACAAAATGTAGATCAATTTAATAAACACTCTTAAACCGTTATGCTTGAATGAGAAAGTCGTTTAAACAAACACTTGAGGAGCAGACACACCACCGGTGAAATGTGACATGCAAAATCAGCGCCATTACTTTCTCTGGTAAGGTGTTGCTGGGCTTCTTTGGCACGTTCTTAAACAATATTTTTTAACGATATTCCTAGTAAATTCGTTATATAAACAAGCATTTAGTAAAAGCCATAAAGACAACTGACAATTGACAGGAAAACTGCATCATAAAATTGCTGAACATACCCCTTGTTGACATTTAATAATATTTTCTTATTTATTGAGAATATTAGAGTGTCAGAAGAATTGACCACGATTCTGAACAGTTAATTGATGAAGAAGTAGGAGCTAAAACCTTAAGAACTCACTGACACGCTTTTAAGGGGTGGATGCCAAAATATTCCCCACGGCGGTCTATAAAAGATGTGATGAATTGTTTTCAAAGTAATTAAGGCATGCGAAGCTAAAAAGCAAAATGTAAGCCCGGCGGCTACTATGTGCGAACATAAGAGTGAAGTTTTGCAAATATTCTTGGAAGACGTTTAATTATCCGACAAAGTAGAGAACACAAACAAACGCTTATCGTGTTTGTAAATCAGAAGCCGCGTGGTGAAATGTGACAGCCCGCGGCTACCACTTTAAGCACGCTTCCAAAAGTATTAATGTGAAAATATACTTGATCAGAAAAAATAATAAGGATATGTGAAGAACAAAGTGCGACGCAAAGGCATTCTGATTTGTTCAGATCATATTTCTGGTGGGTGATATCAGATGTCCACGCAGGTTGTCAATAGCAATACTACTCCATAGTATATTTGGGCAAATAGCTTATATAAGGTCTAGAGCCGAGTTTCTCGCAGGCATTCATGCTGCGGGACACACGGATAGAAAGGAATGGATTTACAGTTTTATGCTGTTTCAAAAAGCAAACTTTTCGATTGAGTGAGGAGTTTGTCATGCCAATTTGTACTCTCGGTGGTCCCCGCATTTAAGCCACGGCGCCCGTGTATACCAGTGCAACAATACTCAAGCATTATCGAAGCGTTTATCTGCAATCTACGCTTTTACTTGCTCCTATAGGACAAGTATTGTTTTCGTGAAAGTTGTCGATCTTGAAATGTTGATCAATCTTCACGTGTTATCCCGTCTTGCGCTTTACTTGATTTCGAAAAGCCTTTCAAATTGAACTTATGAATGAACAAAGCTATAGTGACTAGAGGAGCTTATAAAAACCAATATAAGGCGTTTTGTCCACTAGGAAGTATTATATATTTTGCAAGTTTTTGTGCTAGCTAACTTTCAGGTTAGCTTTCGCTGCCGCCATTCGTCGTATAAGTAGTCGCAGCAAGCTTACTGCAAATTCTTCGTAGATATTAGAGCTTGCTGCAAGAGAAAAACTTGCAGAATTAGGTTCCCAAGATAACTTTTGACAGTTCTATTGCTGTGGATAAGGCATTTAAGATCTGCGACCTAAAATGGACTAAAGCACCTAGGCAACAAGAAGGATGGACTCCGAGGCATACTGAAGGACCAGACTCCCAGTTTCAATAAAAAACAACGATAAGTTTACTTCAAACTTTCACCATTTGTTGGACGCCAATGCTTGCCACATTCCTAAACAAAAAATTGGTATATCTAAAACGTTTAGCAAACTTTATACAGGAAAACGTGATTTAGAATAAATTTTCAAACCTAAAAACCTTACTTGAAACCTGCTAAATGCCAAAATCGGCGTTTAGTGAATCTATAAAGTATGCGTAAATAATTTGTAGGGTTCCGTACCAGGATGATATAAACAGAACACTAATAGATTCAACACGGTGTCTAACTTTCCATATGTCTGTTCTATACTTGTAACTTTTGAGACGCTTGAACTAGAGTACTGAAATTTTGCACAAAAATAATCTGCGGTAGTCCAAAGAAATGTAAGAAAAAATATTGTAAAAAATATTTTTAAAAGGAGACTCTTGGTTGCTGGGCTTTTTTGTACTCGTATAATCTCCGGAAATCGAATAGCGGTGCTTTCAATTTCTTTGATCTGGGAGACAGCGCGGCACATTTGCTGCTCCAGAACTTGCAAATGTGCCTCTTCAGTCGCTTTTTGTAGTTGCGTGTCTACTTATTTTAGGCATTAACTTATAAAGTTTCTTTTTGGCGCAGATTGGAGATCTATGATAGTTTCAGCTTCCTAATTGATCACTTTGCGACACTGCATGCGCTAGTAGTTAGCATTCATTACATCCATAGGTGGTGGTATGTAAGCTCTGGCTACTCCAAGCAATGTCTAACGTTAAATTTTGCGTTCTGGGCTACTCTCAGCTTATTCTCGTTGGACAATTGAGTTCTAAATTTGGTTGCAAATAAGAAATAGTCAGAACTGACGTCCACCCCGTGTTCGTGTACATATCTAGAACATTTGATGCTTGAGTTGCATCAATTTGGAGGTATCCAGATTGTTATGTGGATTCGTAGATGATGAAACCTAGAGCTACTTATTTTGGCTGCTGCAGTGGTTAAGTCCGCTATCACTGAGCGACAGATTCAAGGTTTGAATCCCAGAAAACTCAAACAAGGAAAAAAAAAAAAAGTTTTCTCATGTACCCAACTCTCGCGAACGTCTGGCAAACATCTGAGAGTAAAATTGTCGAGAGAAGCTTCTCTCAATCGAAAAATGGCATACAACAGTAGATTCCAACCATTCGTATACCGCGCAGCACAAGTGCTGCGAAAAGCATTCATATTTATATTTATAAAATGAATAAGTCGGAAGCTGTTGCTGGTTGTCGTGTCAAGGAGTTTTTTCTTTCCGACCAATCCGACAAAGATCCTTTCATTGCTAATTTTGGTTTTTGGCTTTATTCTTTAGGCTCCGTAATACGTGCTCTATACCGCGTGATAACAGTTTCCAGGTTTTAGGAAGCCTTCACAAATGCGTAACTACTATTTAGATAACTACTCTCAAGTCGTAGTCCATGAACGTTCCGAGTCTTGCTACCGAATAAAGGGTTCCATTATTATTTCAGGCTGGCGTCTCTCTCATATACATGTGTATAAGGTAATAAAGAAATTACCCCTAGGACAAAGAAGCGGTTAAACCGATGCCGAGAAACGCCCGATCAATCGTATTTTGACTGTTGGCTCACGTAGATACATGGTCCCATTTCAAAAACCATGAAAATTAAATGAAGTTGTCACCAGATATAAAGTGAGGTACTGAGATTTCCCCGGCAATCAGAGAATCGTATATCCAGCGTCTGTAACGTACATCCGATGCTGAGAACATGTGTACTTATTCAAATACACTACAAGAAATCGGTTATCCGACGTCGGCTATTCGGTGCCGGATATGTGTGAAATGAATCTAAGACTAACGAATAATTCACTCGAAATGATATCGAAATCCTGAATCTCACCCGATTAGTCGGATTTCTTAGTCCTATTGTTGGTATGTAATTCTCACAGGTCTGCTACTTTGGCGCCGCCAAACCAACAGTTCTTCAAGTTCTAATATGTTTTAATGTTGGAATACAAATACTAACATAATAAATTTAAGTAAAATTACTAATTTGAATTCGCCGACCGGCGGAAAACGGGTAGGCCAAAACCGCATATGTGTTCAGTTTTGACGGTGTAGGTAGCAATTCATGAAATTTTAGTATGTAAGGGAACAAAAAGGGTTATTCAATTTGTGATTGCAATTTAAATTTCAAATAAAACACACTGGTTTTCTCATATTTTTATGTCAATATAGATATTAGTGAACAGCGCTAAAGTGGTTACAGGTATTTAGGAAGAAGATTAATGTATGTAAACTTGAAAATGTATACCGCTTAAGGAAACACGTCTACTCCATACTACTATTCGTTATATACCATATGCATATATATATATTCATCGGGCATATACCTTTAGCTTCACAAAACCCCAAGAAAAAAAATTCCAAAGCCCTGATATCGCACGATCTTGTTGACAAATGCAGATTTTTTGTGAGCTACTTAGAGCTGTAGAAAAGTTTCAATTGCTGGGAACGATGGCGAATGGATTTTGACGGATTATCACAAACATTGTCACTCACTACGGCGACATTTTCGCGTGGCCAGCCACTGCGAGGACGCAATGGTATTTGCACATCCAACACTGACCTGGTTCAATCGAATTTTTCCACTAGTTTTTTAACCGCGGCACGAGTTTGACGGTTATATATTCCGACATTATTTCGCAAAGTGCGAATCGTGTTAGTTTAAATTTTAACAATTGAAATCCATTGTTCTCTCGTATACCGTTCCATAATTCCAAATGTCAATGCAAAATATCCAAAGAAGTCAAATATTGGCTGTTTATCTTTGATAGAACCACGGTAGTGACAGGTTAATTTTTCTCTCATTTCACAATTTAATTCCATATTCTTCTAACCATAAGTTGAATTACAATTTGTAGCTAATTAAATAATTATTAATAATTGTTTAAGAGAATAGCTAGTGACATTTTGTGTTTATCAAAAAATAGAGTTAAATGGCACTTCATAATGTATGATATAAGTTAAATTATTTGTCGGGTGAAAAGAATATTAAGATAGTAGTTTATAATATTCTATTTTATTATTGTTTAGTGTGGATACAAAAATTGAAAAGCAGCCAAATGTTTGTAAAAGAAATAATACATCATACAATTCAGCAATACAAATTACGCCTATAAAAGGGCAACAATACCTGGATTTCATTATGGTATTTTTTTGAGTGTTTATCAGACAATACTTCCTGAGGCGATAAGATAAACGAATAGATGATAGCAGATATTAATTGAAACTCAAAATATGTTTAGACCAATTGAGATTTAGATCAATAGTAACACCAATGTATTTGTAGTCATTCACAACTTAAATTTTAAAACAATCTTCGCTACATCCGATATTATCACGACAGGTTTCAGACCTCTGTTCTATGACAGACAAGTTGTACCTAAAATAATCAGCTTCGTGAAATATAATGTCTATGTCCGTTTGTTTTAGTGCATTTAATGAGGATACCAGGAGGTACTTTTGCCGAAAATCTGCCTGCCCCACGCGAATATTCCTCGAAGCTTAAACTACTTGATAAGAAAAACTTAGTTGTAGTAAATAAGAAGAAGGGACGGATGAGTTTAGACAGTAAAAATCGGACACCACTATGAGTACACGGTGTCTCATAGTGTCTTGAAGATTCTCACCTACCCACAAAAAAAAAATGTCCGGGGATTCTTACATACTTAGAATAAAACACATTACTTTAGTTTTATTGCTAACAGTAAGTCTGTATTTGGTAAACCAGAATCTCAACAAGTGAATGTCAGGCTTATCTTTGCAATTAAATTCAAACGGCTATCTGAGTTGTAACCAATTCCAAGATCATCTGCAAATGAATTAACTCTTCCCTTGAATGGAAGTTCGAATAAAGAATTGATGTAAACAAGAATCAAAATTGGACCCAGTACAGATCCTTGTGGCACACCTAGATTGTTTGCTTTCGGGTTACTTAAATGATCTCCAAATTTAACTTTTTGTATTCTATCTTTTAGATAAAACTCGAACCATTTGTAGCTATCCACGAAAACCCGCTTTTTGTAATTTATTCAAGAGAATGATGTGGTTAACCATGTCAAAGAAATTCTTTATATCGACAAAAAGTCCCGCACAACATTTTTGGCATCAAGTCTTTTGTACACAAAAGAAGAAAAATACAGAAGGACGTCCTCAGTAGAAAGAAATTTAAAGAAACTTATTCTGTTAAGATAAGATAAAGTTCTAAACTTAACTGCTTTGTCAAATGCTTTTGAAATTGAAGGGAACAAGGAAATCGGTCTGTAGTTAGTTTTGTCTTTTCTGCACCCTTTTTTTAAACAATGGAATTACAATGCACATTTCAATTCAAATCCAGAAACCATACTTAATTTAAACAGATACGCCAAAATCTCTTTAGCACAAAGTTAGAGATTCCATCAGCACTACAAGAATCCGGTTTCTTTCAAGAATTAACTAACTCCAAAAGTTCGAGCCCCGTTATGTGCTCGAAAAAGAAGCTATTTCTAGTAATTTCAGAGAGTACAGACATGGTGCAACAACTGCAGGACGTAGAAGGGTAGCAAGTAAAACACGATAGCCCCACTGAGACAAAGTATTCTCTGAATTCGTAAGCTACACCCGTACGATCTGAAATATTTGCACTCTCACTTTTTAACATGATCAAATCGGCAAAATTATTAACATTTCAGTTGATTACTTGCCACTCCTTTTTGAGATTATCTTTTGGTATTCTTATCTTGCTCTCATAGAAGTAGAATAAAACTACTTTTCATACTCAAATTTAAATAATATTTTTGGCATTTTCGTCTCCGAACGTTTTTACAAAAGTTAAGCTCAAGGAGCTTATGTGATTTTTTTCTTCATATTCTCTAGAAGCATTTTTTTGAATGCGAAGGTTAATGTTCAGCTCGCGAAAATTGATTCTGGAGAAATTAGGAAGAGGAAAATTGTTTTTATACTTATTTTTTAAACTTTCAAAATAAATACCAATCATACAGTTGTATGATATTTACAGATTTAAATTAACACCAGCTACGGGATTTAACGGAATATTACCGAAACAACAGAAGACATGTCCAATACAGGTGCCAGATGTTGGTCTAGTTGACTTATTTATAAAAGAAGTGAATTCGATTTAAATTATAACCTTCAATGGAATCACCCTTTATATTCCTAAAACAAATTCTTTCATGTTTTTATTCAATGTATGGTATCTTTACTGCAGGCACTGTTGCCAAATCGACGATATTTTGATAAGGAAATAGAAATTTGATTTATCTTCTCTATACCGGGTGAGCCATTTAAATCCAAACAACTCAATATCTACGAATCTACGGTTAGAGATATAAAAGATTAGGTAGATAGGTACTTAAGAACAAAATTGTGGACAACGGAGGAGGACGTTAAATGATGGCCTTCGATGTTCTTGATTTTAAGGATATGGACCAAACGTCTTTTTAAATGGGAATGCGTACTTTTGAGATAGTCCGTAGAAAAATAAAGGTACCTCTTAATCGATCAGAGGTAAAGGATGTTTAACCGCAAAATTTAATAATAATCAAACGATTAGCAGTTTAATCATTTGTTTGATCCCCAGAAAATTATTTTTCGATCTGCAGGAAATAAAAAAACAAAATCAGAAAAAAAGTAAATGATCAGCAAAAAATAAGTATTTAATCAGCAGAATATTTTTTTTGATGAGAATAAATGTAGGAGATTAGAAACTATTTTAATAGACTACTCTAATACTACTATTTTGGCGCTTTCAGACCAATACAGGGCTTGGCCTAGTTTCTCGCAGCCACTCGTGTTGTGCGCCGCACGAATGGTTGGAACCTACAGTTTTATTCCGTTTCCTAAGGGCATTTTTTATTTTTATTGAGAGAAGCTTCTCATGACAAATTTTACTCTTAGATGTTTGTCAGACGTGTTCGCGAGAGGTGGGACCGTGAGCAAACTTTTTTTTTTTTTGTTTTCTTGTATTCGAACGTTCAACCTTCCGCTCAGTGATCGAAAATGAGTTCCTGGCAGAGTGAAGAAAGAGTGACAACTTTTACGAAAAGGGCATGAAACGTCGTATATACTCGTAGCGCATTAAGAAAACCTTAAAAGTATTCTTTGGTCTATAAGAGTGTGTGTGTGTTTTTTTTTTCAGAAGAACTTATTAAGATCCTGGAACCAACTCAAGACTTAGCACCAGGAATCGTCATTTCCTTACCTTTAATGTTCCGAATTCGCAATAGTGCAATCCATCAAATCAATCCTCAAAAGCAACACAAAGCAAATTCTTATAATTGTATCTAATTTCAATGGTCACTGCAACAATCAGCATCAGGAATTAATTACACAAGATCGGTCATAATACTATTGCTTTTGTCCGTTTGTCGTATAAAGGAAATACCACATCATGATGATACCAAAGCAAATGCTAATAAATCAGGCAGTTAATTCGATTAGCATTGACAAATCTTCCAATTAACTGACCTACTCTTCACACCATCTTTCAGGGAGTCTTCATTTGTTGTCGTAGTCGTAACACCGTCAATTTTTCATGCGTAAATGCCAAGAATGGAAGCGTACAAGTGGCAACCGGTTCCGCCGCGTTGCTGCTGTAATTGACAACTGTGCTTTGGCTAAATCAACACACACTGGCCAACAAATCGCACACGTACTCAAAATGACTTGGGGTCCGATTTGATTAAGACCTGTTGATTACTCGGGATCGTGATTTATCACCTCAGGCGTCACCTGGCAAATGGAAATTATCGATGAGGATGCTCCACAAGTAAGCCAAACAACAATTTCGTTCTAAGCTGAAACTAAAAATTAATCACTTATCCGAGGTATCATGTGGTTGGAAAACTTGAAATTTAACTTTTAGTTATTTATATGAGAAATATGGAAGAATCTAAGTTCTGAATGAAGTATCTGTGACGGTTTGTATTAAATTGCTTAGGTACTCGTACCTGGACAGGGGTTCGGTCAGTCCGAAGCCGTTTGGCATAGTTTTGACAAGTTTTAACTTTTTTTTTTCCGCGCCTGGGCAGGTGAGAGAACTACAACTAGCTGGCAATAAAGCAAAGTGAAAAGCCCCATTTAGGTGATCGTAATTTATGGTAGTCGTAATTCTTTTTCTTTTTTTTCAGAGCAGAAATAGTGTGAGAAATTCTATGTGCAAATATTTTACGGGAGTACGGGAGTAACCTTTGATGTAGTATTGTCCGCTGTAAAGTATTGCACAGACAAGAGCATTTTTTGTAGTTACTAGGAAACCTATAAAGTCAGTCTTTCCTTAAGTGAATAGTGCGTTTTAAATGGTACAAATGGGGATTGTAAAGTGAGTTTTGCAATCATACCGCTTAGTTCCCTACTACTCCGCAACATACGAGTAATAGTTGACCTTATCCTTGTTTAAAATCAAACGCTTCTTAACTCCTCCAGTGAGAGCTCATATCAATCTGCTGAGGATGATCATTTTGTCCAGATATCCCAAGTACGTATATTGAACTGAAGAAGTGTCTTACGTTGATCGCGTTAGGTAGCGTTTCCTTATGCGAATTGAAATATTCTAACCTCGTACTATTCACTACCATGTTTAGCGCCGGCGGCGCCGCTGAAATTGAAGTAGTTCAGATTGTATCTACGAACATTTTGCATTAGCACAGGAATTTTAGGCAAAATTTGGGTCAAATGTCTGAAAAACATTAAATTCGAATGGAAAATGATAGAAGAACTACTGCACGGATTTTGATAAAATTTTGTTTCTGAGATGGGTTTAGAGTGTTATTGGTCACATTTAAAAACAGATAAAATCGAATGAAGTAGGGATAAGACATGATCCAAACATTTTTATTTATTTCCCGTTTTTGAATTATAATAAATTCCTAAGAAGTTTCTTAATGTGCCTGTTTATTGTTGGATACCCAAAGATTTGCAACTTTGCACACTTTTAGTAAGGACCACAAGGGAAAACTGATGGAGCCTAATTTTGATTTCCGAAATACAGGGTGTTACAAAAAATATTTGTCTTCTTTCGTATTCACAATCTTTCGTATTCTCAGCATAAATCCTGAGATAGTTCATAAATAAGGCGGTGGATCTCGTCCTTTAGCTCTGGAATCATTTGGGGGTCATTGGCATGATTCTAATCCGCATAATCTGAAAAAAATTCAACGACGTAATATCGCACGATCTTAGTGGCCAATTTTGGTCTACAAAACGAGAGATCTTTGTGTGGAATAACTGCATTGTTTCTAGCGCTGTGTGACTGATGGGTACTGTCTTGTTGAAACCTGAAGATAATTTGGTTCGAAAAATCTCCATCAACTTGGTGGTGCCCCATACCGAAACATAAAGTCACGATGCTCTGCATGATCTGTCTTCAATTCCCGAGTTAGTCGGATCTTCTGGGCTTGCAGATGAAGATCTTTTGTTAAAAAGACCTGCGTGAGCTGTAGAATTCAATTGATGACTGATAAAAACACTAACTATTCCCTCTGGAAAGCAGCAAAATATTTAAAATGGCCGCAACTACAAGACCCACCATTGAAGGCACCCGATGAAAAATGGGTCGAAAAACCCAAGCAGAAGGCTAATCTTTTTGCAGAACACTTGTCGGGCATTTTTAAACCTTTCACACCTGGAAATTTTGAATTTATGGATAAGGTAGATGACGAAGAAATGTCTTACGTCATTCCAAGAGAAATAAGAAACAATAAGAAACATCAAAATATCGAATAAAAAAGCAGCAGGTTACGATCTTGTTACAGCGCAAATTTCGAAAGAACTACCAGACGTAGCCACAATAAAACTTGAACTAAAACACCAGAAGATCTTTAAAGTAGTCGTAATACTGAAATAAGGTAAGCCATCTACAGAAGTTACTTCCTATAGGCCAATGTCGTTACTCCTAATATTATCAAAATTGTTTGAAAGACTACTCCTTAAAAGACTATGTTATTGAAAGACGACTCTCCCCGAACCATCGATTTGGGTTTACGAATAAGCATTCGACAACAGAGCAAGATTGCAAAGAACTAAGCCTCACTAGCTTATGAGTATGATTTAACTGTGAAGAAAAATTATTCAAAAACATAATATTTTCTATAAAGCGATTACATACGAGTACATAAAAAAAAAAAAATTCATTTGTTGATCCTTAGATTGGTCATGATCGAAGGTGTTTTTAGTGCAGTTAGAATCCTACCACAGATAATAAAGTTACAGTTGTAACAAAATTGTAAATTGCTAGGAACGATTGCTAATGGAATTTGACGAATTGTCACGAACACTGTCACTCACTGCGGCGATATTTTCGTGTGACCGGATACCAAGAGGACGCACTGGCCTTTGCACACCCAACACTGATTCGGTTCGGTTGAATTTTTCCTTTAATTTCTTAACCGCTTCACAGGATGGACATTTACCACGATTATTTGTTGAAAGTGTATAGCAAAATTCGGATTGGCGATCAGGCATATTGTTTCGCCAATTATGTCTTACGTAGTTACCCAGTTCGTTACAAAAGATGTTTCATTTCCAAGACCAGACAAATATAGATTTTCTCAGTGAGATTAGAATTTATAAGCCTACTATATGGAGCCATAGGAGTTATAGTTATATACGAGTACCTATAGATATCTAGAAACGAATCGTAGAAAATTCATATGCCAAATGGAAAGATTTTTGAAACTCCAACCCCTGACTTAACTAACACATATATCAAATTCTATCAAAGTCCGTTAAGTGGATCTTGAGCTAGACATTTTGCCAATACTCGTATCTACCAAACCGTTCTACTGATTTACACAGTTAAAAATTCCTCATATTATCATATTTATTTATTAAATGTCAAGCGGTCGGTCCAATTTTTGATGACTCGGTCCAATACGTGCGGCGTTATTCCGGCAATAGCGTCTCGAATGTTGGCCTCGAGCTCGTTCAAAGTGGTTGGCTTGTTAGCGTAGACTAAGGACTTGAAGTAGCCCCAGAGAAAATAATGGATGGGTGTCAAGTCGCATGATCGCGGTAGCCATTTGATGAACGCTCGCCGTGAGATGACCCAGTCGCCAAATTTCTCGTTCGCCTCGCTTGTATGGCATGTAGCGCCGTCTTGTTGGAACCACAGCTCGGATATACCGATTTTGTCAAGCTCTGGCTACAGAAAGTCGGTTAACATCGCTCTATACCGAGGACCATTGATGGTAATAGCATCTCCTTCCTCATTTCGAAAGAAATAAGGTCCGATGAAGCCGCCGTGCCATAAACCGTACCATACAATCAATCTTTGTGGATGGATTTATGTTTGGTCGAACACTTGTAGATTGTGGTCGGCAATTTTGCTTATTGACATAGCCGCTGAGCCAAAAATGGGTCTCGTCCGAGAAGATGATTTTTTAGCCAAAATTCGGATCTCCGGCCAACATTTCCAGCGCCCAATTAGCGAACTCACGGCGTTGTCTATGGTAGTCCGGCTTCAATTCTTGCGTCAGTACAATCTTATATGGAAGTAAGCCCAAATCCTGGTTGACTCTCTGGCGATGCCCAATTCAGCTGATCGGCGCCGAATCGACATTTCTGGGTCTTCTTCGATACTGGCCGCTACGGCGGCTATGTTTTCTTCACTTCGCGCCGATCTCTGTCTGGTTGGCGGCTTAAGGTCCAAAAAAGTGTGCTCACGCTCAAACTTTTCCACAGTGCGGCGATTTGCCTGTGCACTGAAGCCATGATGACGACCGACCTCACGACGAAATTCACGTTGCGTATTTACAACTGTGCCGGAATTTCATAATATTTTTTAATAATTTCCACAAGTTCGGGAGCGTCAAACGATGCACGATGAAATGGCAAACCTTACTGAATACAGCTTTGACAGCTGCTGAACCATAACAATTGGAAAAACTATCATTGCTATCTGGTCACCCTCTAGTTTTACTCACCAGCCAATTATTTTCTTTTTTATGGGATCCCGAGAAGCTAAAGATTCACCCTCATTCTTCAAGTCATGTCAGCAAGAAAGTAAGCTTAAAAGTGACACTCAAGCTTGAATTCCTTAGTACTTCCAGAAACCTATAATTTGCAATGATTTAAAATAAACGCGCACAATTTTTTTTACAAACTCCTCTTAGGAAAGATGAACGTATAACGCTGTGACAGCACCCCGAGATGCCTGTAGTAGCCCCACGTGCAAGATGTGGTGGAATCTCCCAAGACGAGAAGATGGTGGGTCCCTTTCTACCACCTGTAGGTTTAGCAGACACCATTCTGGGGACAGACGCTGACCTCTTTGATTAGGTTCTAGTCATCTTGTACGACAGGCATACCTTTCTTCAGGGCTATTCTTGACCCCAACCCTATGGAGGGTTATCTCACTATCTTCCCTAAATTACAACTCAAATACTCTATTAATATTATTGCTTTTTCTTAACAGAATGTGGAAATTTATAACCATCACCTTAAATAGCTTTGAGAAAGCAGTATAATTTTTTTTAAGAAACTCCCCCAAAAAGTGGGCGTGGCCATGGAGAATGTATGGACGTAAAACATGTTTTATCTACACAATATTTTTCAGTTTCTAGCAGAAATATAGAGAAAAAGCACATTTAAAAAAAAAGGGGCGGACCTCAAAAATGTTTACATTTATACTGCTTCGGTTTCTATAAAGCCTTTATATGAAATTTCATGTTCTTAGCTCAAAATTTGAGATCCGAAAAGGTAGTGAGATACGGACAGATGGGGAGACGAAAGAACGGACGAACGAACGGACATGACTAGATCGACATAATTTTTGATGCTTATCACAAATATGTATACTTTTGGGGTTTATCGTTATTATTTCTCTGTGTTACAAACTATGAATCAAAATTAATATACCCTGTATAGAGTATACAAAATCGTTGGGCCACCTAACGTATAAATTGAATTCTCACTTGTCGTAGATCTATTTTTACCAAATCGAAATAGGTTTGGTAATTTGTTCTGTAGATGGATAATAACATTATTCTAGCCGTGCATTTTAATTTAACATAGTGGTAAGCACATGCACATGTAAACCCACCACACATTTCTTTAACTGTCTAGACTTTCCATTAATAAAGATAATAAATATTAGTAGGAACGTCCCATAATTAATTCCAATTATTCTTTACCGTTCTCATTTATATTTTTTTTTATCGATTCGACATAAAAATATAGTCGACAAAGTAATCTCCTTAATTAATAATCTTTCTAATTTACGTACTTTCTTTTAATTTAAATTTCACTTTCCTTCAATTAATAATTGATTGATTAGTTCTAAGCCCATAGAAAAAAAAATAATTGTACATATATGTATTTGCATTGAATATTTATCACAAAGATCATTAATTTAACGAAAGCTTTTTGTAAGCACAGCGACTTGAATTGTGAACAAATAAAAGCATACTCACAGGCGCAAAGGAAATTAAACTCTTAAGAATAAAATATCGCTATACACTTAGGAGGAGTAAAAAAGATGACAAGAAATTTAAACGTGGGAATAAACTTCAATATCTTTTATCTAGTTTGAATACGCAGGGGCAAGCATTGATTTCGGGAAAATTGTCGATCTAGAAATTTTAAGCAACTTCTGTATTATGTACTACTAGCTTAAATCCCGCCCGCTTCGCCAGGCATTAAAAAAAAACTGTTGTTCTGCTCAGCTGTATGTACCACAACGGTATCGCAGACAAAAATGTCAAAGTTTTTTTTTTCAATGTTTTTGAATGTTTTTGTAATTTTTTTTTGCCTATCACCTTTGTACCGTAATTATCTTCTTCTTCTTCTTACGGCGAAGATATGATGCGGAGTAGAAGGATCACAACCCTCCCACTTTACTGCATCCCTACTGCTCCGCCTGTGGGGTTTGCCAGTTTGACCTCAGGAAGTACCATTGTACATTGTCCAGCATTGTGAACCGTATGTGAGCGCCGGACGTACAACTGCGGTGTAGAGCCTTCCTTTAAGCTTAGGGGGCGTTTTTCGATCACAGAAGACAGCGGAGTTTTCCCGCCACTTCATCCACCCTACGCTTACGCGATGATTGATGTCATCATCACAAGTTACTTCGCTATTGATCATAGATCCCAGATATTTGAATTTTTCGGAATTGGGAAGCACTTTTCCATTCAAGTAAATGTCTGGAATAGGCCGGTGTGGATCAGAGAACGGGCAGCACAGATACTCTGTCTTTTTTTAACTAATACGGTACCCATTTCCCTCCAAAACATCCACCCATACATCAAGTGCTCGTTGCAGGGCCATTTGATCTTCGCTTATGATAGCTCCATCGTCAGCAAAGAATAACTGATGCACTTTGGGGTCCGTCACTTTTCCTTCAAGCAGATAATCAAGGACTGCAATAAATAGCGTACCGTAATTATCTACATCTAAAAAAAAAAAAACTAAATTGGTTGAAAATTATGGGCGGTAGAGGGACACATACGCATTTTGCCACTTAGTTTTATATATAGAGATTTCCCTGGTTTACACCGCTGATTTGGTCGGACAGCATCCCGGCGAATTAGGTCCGGAGCAGTACTGAAATTGATTGTCTTTTGAGTTTACACCAGGCAGGACTACATGAGCTTTAGATGTTACTATTGTCTTCCAAACCGTTATCTAAAGAGCTTCGATTGTTTTTCGTAGCACAGTATTCCGGTCTCATCGTCCATCCAATTACAACTTCTTATTTATTTTCGTCGACCTTGGGTATATTTTATCACTGCGAAGTAGACCATGGTGTAGTGGTAACATCATCGCTTGTCACGCTGCAGGTTCACGGTTCGAATCCTGCTGTCAAGAATCATCCATTTATTTCGCATGAAATAAATAAAAAAGTAGATCAATTGCGAAAGCTTATGTCAACTCTACTGCGAAGGCATAACACTGGCAGTAGGATGGTCATATGGCTAAAATGCAACTTGATCATCATGAGGACGGAAAAAAATACTGTGAATCATATGTAAGCAACGACAATACAAAAATACTCCCCAGTTATCTGGACAACACCCTTGGAGATCACTGAAACTTAATAATACCTGAGTTTCAAACCAACTACACCAATCTGTCTTCTCTCTGTCTCTTTCCCTTCCCACACTCCCGTGTCCTAAAATTAGTTTAAGGGTATCCATATCCCCTTTCATACGTGCAAATTATAAAAAAAAAACTTCGCAAACATCCCAAGCGGCAAATTTGATGGAGAATAAAATACGGCACTTTGAAATGCCATTTTGACATTTCTTTAAAAAGCGCCATCTATCTCATTCTCGAAAAACCTATTAGTTCAGAGTGCTTACATCCCATAGACTGCACCAAAATATACTCGTAATCTAAGTTAGGTACCTAAATTGTTGGACTGTATTCAAAGCGTCTACACCGATGACATTTGTACAATACCTGCTCTTGGTCGCAGACCCCGGATATGCAGCCATCTAGTGCATGCAAGAAAACTTAATAGTTCATAGGGTTTACACGCCGTAGACTATACCAAAATAAAGTCCAGAGGTTTGTTTGATGTCCCCAGCACCAGTACAACCCTGCATAGAGTCAGTGCATTTCCATGGCTGCAGAAATCGCCAGAGTAGCCCCAGAATATTTACTTTACATCGATCAGAAATATGTTCACCTGAAAGCTGTCATTCTTCGATTTTTACATTATAAATGTTTGTTTGTCATGTTTACACATTTTTAATAATAATATAATATATAATATATTCGCATTATATATTATTTTACCACACAACGCAAAGTATTTGGTTCTCGAAAATGGGTCTAACGATTATAAAATATGCCATCAGATGGCGTAAAACATTTTTTATTTATTAACTGGTTTTCGAAAATGGGCTATTGCTCGGCTATGACTAGAACAATTTTGTTAAAAATCGACATCTATGCAATATTTGACATATGAAAGTACATGACATACCAACGCAATTTTCATTTCAACAATTTCGCTTAAATTTCAAAGCTAAAGATTTCAAAATTGACGGCATACGAGTATATGTATATATATGCGACCCAGTCGTGCACTTTATTTAATATGTAATCCACACCCAGATAGCCTTATTTCATGCAATTTAATTAAATGAGTTCTTAGATCTTGTTAGTTTCTTTTTTCATGACCTCTGGTGATTTTCCCTTTTTCCTATTTCATTGTAACCAAAATTCCCACGATTTTCTCACAAGATAAACACAGGGTGCGGCATTTAAACTGGGACACCTCCATATCTCGAATTCATTGGAGAACCTGTCTCCTACCTATGAGAAAATATTTACTTATGAATTTCATCGGAGAACCTATCTCCTACCTATGAGAAAAATATTTACTTATATATTTATAAGAAAATGTGTAAGAAAAAAAAAAAGAAGAAGCTGTTTGGTGACCTTAAATATTCTTAGTTGGATGGACGAAGTTTGCGTATTTATATAGATAATAAATACCAGTGCACCTAAAATTGATCCTTGTGGCATACCAAATTTAACCCCGACAGAGTTTGACACACTATTATTGACTTTCGTCAATAATTTATTAAAAACTTCACTTCGTTTTTTGAAAGGAGGAAAACACTTATTCGCGAAGGAGGGGCGTTTTCAGTAGATTTAAATTTGGTGAATTTTAAGAATACTGATCAAACTTACCTTTTTTTGAAATAAGAATGCATACTTCTGAAATAGAAGTAAAAAATTCGATCAAAAAGTCGAGAATATATGAATAAATAATTATCTTCTGTATGGAGATATTTTGTTCGTAAACTGAACTGTTTCGGAAATATCCAAGGAAGACAAAATTTTAAAAAGTTCATTTATCTCGGAAACGGGTGGAGATAGGAGAAAAACAATTATGAAACAATTAAAAGAAAGTTTAACAAAATCGGATGCTACTTCAGAACAAAATTTTTATTTTGTTTACAGAACTGCACGAGTATAAACGGAACACTAATAAATTCAACACGGTGTACGTCTGTAAGTCTCTCTGTGTGTCTGTCACATGCTTGTATCTTCTAAACCGTTTGACCTAGAGAGCTAAAATTGTACACTTGGTGGATATTGGAAAACGTGGCGTAAAATGTAACCGCACCATATCTAACCCCGTCTTCACACGATTTTAATGCTTTTCAGACAAATGTCATGTCTGACATAATTTAAAACCAAAATTGCACCAAAATCTGTTGAGTGGTTATTGAGCTAGGCGTGTGGGAAAAGTGATTCGGAACTGTTTTAAACCTCATACTCGTATCTTACTGCCTCTATCTATCTATTGAAGAATTCTAGATTTATGTGGCTAACAAAGATGCACCCCACATCCCACTCACACTTGATATGGTTTCGACAGTTTTTAGACGAAATAACCTACGTATCAGGATGTACATACGAGGGCTGTTCGATAAGTCAGTGACTATGAAGCAATATGGCGCTCGGATAGCATAGAGGATTTTTTTCTGACATCTTTCTCGACATAGACAAAAAACACGATAATCCACCAGCTCATTCGTCCGCAGTAGCAACAGCAAAATTAGCTGAATTGCGATATGAACTGTTCCTCATCCACAATATTCTCCAGATTTGGCTCCGTGAAGAAATGGCTCGGCTGAAAAAGACTTCATTGAATGAAGAAATTATCGATGCAACAAATGCCTAGTTTGCAGAGTTGGAGAAATCATATTTTTTGGAAAGACTAAAAAAGTTGGAATATCGTTGGGAAAAGTGTATCGCGCTGAAAGTAGACTGCATTGAAAAATAAATTCAATTTTGAGAAAAAAAAAAAAAAAAAAACAAGTATTTCATTTCACAGTCACTGACTTATCGAACAGCCCTCGTACATATGTTCATACTTATGAACATACAAATTAGATTTCATCAAAAGATCTTTAGCGCTTCTTGAACGGTTTGGAACACTAACCGCGTGAGACCTATCTCGCACTTGACGAATTTTTATTCCAGTAACAGGGAAAGAAAAAAATAGATGTGTACGTATACGTAGAGCTATTAGTGTAGAGTGCACTTTAATTGTATGCGTTTATTTTGATTTTGCCTCAGAGTACTACAGTATAACAGCTTCTTTTAGATTTTAAAATATTACCCTAATAAATATACACATGTATGTATGTATGTATGTTTGTGATCTGCGTAAAGTGTTCTTCACGTTTAAATCAAATTGCAGTTATACTCGTAAATTCGTAAAGTATAACATAAGGCTAGGTGACAAGGTTTCGACTACGTGAAGCTATTTATCATTTGATCAAGTGCTTTGTTGTTGTTAATTTGAATTTTGTAAAGGAGCTACCTTTTTTGTATAAATTTCTCTCTGGATAGGCGAATCTCTAACGCTGAGACTGCGCCCCGAGATGTTTGTAGATGCTTGTTGATTCTTCTTTTGAATAGCTAGTAAAGCATCTACAAATACGGCTTCTGGGTGTGACTTCCAAAGCTTAATTGTTCTGTGAGTGTTCGCGTGGTTGCCAGGTGGGCATAAAGCTGATGGGCCTTAGCGGCTTGGCTAGTAAAACGCTTAAATGTCACATTTCTGGGCATCATTCCATTGAGATATTTGGACATCTGCCGTTGTAGTATTCATAGAAGAAACATATGTATGTAGGTCTCTACTAGCCTCCGATGAGTCAACTCACCTCTCTCTTCCTTTCTCTACCTACTTGGATTAAAATAAAGTATCGATTCCTACGTACATATGTATCTATAAGTATCTTGTATCGAAAAGAAAGTAACGATATTTACTTATATCGTGAAATTCATGTGCGCTTTGTTTCTGCATACACATTGTTTCTCATTACAATTTGCAAACGTTTAGAGGTACTTTGGAAAACTGGGCCTTATTAGATGCCGGGTCTTATTAGACTAACGTACGAGTACCTTAATCGAATTTAATGAATTAATTTGGCCTTGTTATTCGAATTGAACATATGGTTTTGGACCTCTTAATTTTGTAATTTTTTTTTTTTTATAATTTGCACGTGTGAAAAGGGGTTATGAATACCCTTATACTAATTTTAGGACATGGGCGTTTTGAGGAAAGGGGAAGAGACAGGGAGAAAGACAGATTGGTGTAGTTGGTTTGAAACTCAGCTGGTATTAAGTTTCAGTGAACTCCAAGGGTGGATGTCCAGATAACTGGGGAGCTTGTTTGTTTTTGCTTTTGTCATTTCCTCATGATTCACAGTATTTTTTTCCGTCCTCCTGATATCATCACGATCAAGTTGCATTTTAACCATATGAGCGCCCTACTGCCAGTGTTATGCCTACGCAGTAGAGTTGACATAAGCTTTCGCAATTGATCGACTTTTTATTTATTTCATGACATCAGGATTCGAACCGTGAACTTGTAGCGTGACAAGCGATGATGTTACCACTACACCACGGTCACTCTTAATCCTTTGGACAAACTTGACATACAAAATTGAACATTACCTGGTCAAAATTTAAAATGAAATCTTGAGCTTAGTTCATTCGAACTCTAATTTTTGTAACTTTTCAATCCTACCAAAATTCTTTGAAAGAGAGTAGCATAATTTAAGTTTGGGTAACATAATAGCATGAGTCTTACAAGAGTAGCAATAAACTACGGTATTCTTCATCAAAGAAGGGACTTGATGGCAGTGATGCCACTGCTTTTTTTAAACTGATTGATGGAATGAGACTTCTTGAGAGGTTAAGGGACACTTCATCGAAAAAGGCTCTACCAGTCTCTTGTGATTGCTGCCGTTTCATATACATTTTTCCACTGTAGTATTTATTCGCTTTGTATTTTAAGCTTCAAAATCCTCAAAACTGAGAGTTAACCGAGCTAAGATTGTAAAAGCTCTTCATTATAATTTCTTGTGTATTCAGGGAAGTTCGGCTAAATTACAATCGACTGCAAGATAATTTGTTTATGACGTATATATGGCAGGGATTTGGTAAGCACATACGTTTCCATCAAAACATATAGTACCATGACAACTGTATTTAGCTAGGCAAGTTTGTCCAAATGCAAACTTGCAATTTAGCACACTGCTTAATAACGGATATATATTTTTTTTACTAGTATGAAATTTTTCAGAAATAATCACAGTAATAGTCTCGCTAGCCAAAAGTCGGTAATGCGGCATCATCATTATTTCCAATCTACAGGGTGGCGCACCAATTGTGCTACAATAAGAAATACAAATAATTTTTTTTTTTAATCAATGTATTTCTTTTTTTTTTTTGTATAGAAAATTCAATTTTATTTTATATAACTAATTGTTTTTGAAGTTGATAGACCGTAAATGATCTCCACGCTCATCCACGCATATGCGACACCTGATCAGAATATTATTCATTGCGGCTTGAAGGGTTAAAGTCGGGATCGCTTCAATTGTTGTTTTGATGGACTGCTTCAATTCAGTCAAATTCCTTGGTTTCGTTTTGTACACCTCTTGCTTGACATAACTCCATAAAAAAAAGTCTGGTGCAATCAGGTGAGGTGACCTTGGGGGCCAGCGGAAAGTGGAGTTTTTGGATATTAATTTGTTTGGAAATTTTCGTTGGAGCTCCGCCATAACAGGTCTGGCTATGTGTGCAGTTGCTCCATCTTGCTGGAACCAAATGCTGTTGCAACGGATACTTCTTCGGCGCAGTTCTGGGCAAAAAAAAACTCCTTCAACATCTTTAAATAACGGTCCCCATTGACAGTTACTGTTCCACCAATTTCTTCAAAGAAGTATGGCCCCACAATGCACCTTGATGAAATTGCGCACCACACAGTGACTCGTTCTGGGTGCAGTTCCGTCTCATGGAGTATTTCTGGATTAGATTCACTCCATATACGCCAATTTTGCTTGTTTACATTACCGTTTAGATCAAAATGGGCCTCATCAGACATAAACAAGCAATTTATCAAGCTGTTGTCTTCTTCGGCCATTTCAATAATTTTTTTGGCAAAATTCCAGGCGAATAGGAAAATCCAGAGGGTTTAACTTGCTTGTAATTTGGACTTTGTACGGAAACAAGTTTACAAGTTTTACTCCAATTTGCACCGATAAGTTTCGAGTCGAAAAGCTTGGATTTGCCTGAATAGACGAATATAGGGATCTCGATGTTACGGTCTCGTGCGATGCTTCCAGATTCGGCAAACATGTTTACCAGCCTCATAATGGTCCATCTATTCGGGGGAGTGCCGCCAAAGTTCCGCCTAAATTCCCTTTAAATGGAAATGAAGGACTGCAAAGCATGATACCGCTGCACTATCCAAATCCTCTTTTCGGTATCCCAAGCATTCATTTAAAAAAAATAAGCCGATTACTCACACCGGAAAAAAGTTATTACGTTTTGTTTTTGTAGCACGATTCGTGTGCCACCCTGTATTAAGATTAAAGAACATAGCAACAACATTTGAACTAATTGTGTATGTACCTATTTGTTAAGACCTTTTGTCAATTTACCAAGCTTGAAGAACCTGATAGTGTATTGAGAACAATTCCATCTCACTCGTACTACTGAAAACAGAAACAACAAATCATCAAAACCATTGATGAAGAAATGTCAAATATCGATACGTATTCAATTTTTGGTATGCTTTTTTTTTTTTTTTTTTTTCTCTGCTGCTATAAAGTCCGACACATTGTTTTGAAGCTACCCTTGTCTTGTTTTTGCCTTATGAGCTGGCACTTCGACCTTTCATTCCTATAATTGAGTACTCACAGCTCACAGTGGCCAGTGTGTATTTTATAATTTTTGTTTTAAATGCGAGACATAGATATCTGCAATATCTTCATTTCTCGTGACAAGATTTTTCTTTAACAGCTTGCGTCCGGCTCTTTGACGGTCAGTTACTCCACCAGTGTCCTCAAACAACTTAACAGTTCAATACACAAAATTCCGGGTAATTTCAAGTGGACGCAAGGTCCGGAAAATATCGTCTCTTTTCATATTACACTTGGGAAGGCCAATTACCACAACACGGTTTCCAATATCACCCCGGTCCATATTTACAGACGACTTTTGTGTAAATCTTGTAAATCTAAATGTCACTCATTAAATACCTGTCAATATATGATTGAATAAATGTGTTCAATGCTAGTTTCATGATGAGTGACTGTACCAGTATTTATGACATGACTAGGTATATCGTACATATGTATGTTGCTTAATTGCAAATCACTCAGATTTAAAATTTAAACTGAATTATTAAAAAGTTTTTTTTCTTTTAAACTAAGAAAATTGACTTGAAGATTTTCCAAAACTTGGTACATATGCTATAACCTTGTATATGTCAAATATGGTTCAAATGGTTAAAAAATTGTTTTCGAATAAAATCTATTGATTCATAGCTGAGAAATAGCCAATTTTCGGAAACCCGTTAATAAGCAAAGTACCGTTGAGCGTACTTTTGGAAAAACCTGGTAATCCATCTCATAGCATATATCCACCATAACTAAATATCTAATTTGATTAAAATCCTAGGAAATAATTGGTTAATTGGTTTTGGGGTTAGAATGAAACTTTTGATTTCGCCTCGAAGTGTAACCCTACTGGTAGTAGATATGGAGTTTAAAGAAAATCCATCAAGCCTTTTAGGCTGCAGTCCATACATACAGTCAGACAAACAGAATAGATAGAATTGATATTTTTTTTTTTATTTCTCTAATATAGTAATGTTAAGTTTGATCAAAATCTTGAGAAGGAAACCAATACTTGCCCTTTTAGGTGCAAGTAAAAAAGGAGAAATATAGAAAATCGCTTCACTGCGAAGCGAGCAATTCATAAGGTCCTCGAATAAAACGGACGAAAGAAATATTGTGGAAACATTTAAATGTATTTCATATATATAAAAAAAGAAAAAAAAAAAAAAAAAAACAATTCAAAGGTTTACCGCGACTAGCTACATGTTGCTAAAAAATGGAGGAAGTAAAACATGGGCCGACATTTTGTTCTACGTGCGAAGTCTTATAGTAGCTGTGTTGTTTTGCGAAATGTTTCTACGGCACACATAGGAGTATTTGCACCGAAAACCTGGCCAAAATTATTTTCCACTCTTTTTTTAGTTGTTTTTGATTCAAATGCATAAGATGCAATAAAATAATGTTTTAACTTTTTTTTATCAATTTTGGAATTTTTTATTGAAAAACAAAGAAAAATTATGGGTATATAGATTTTACCATATTACTATAGCTTTTCCTATTTAATGTTGGCACTATTCGCTGGAATCTGTCCATGACTCTTCAACAAATTAATTTTCATTATTTTCACCTTCATCTCAAGACTTAAGGGTTTCATCGTTTGAAGTTGTATTTGAATCTTCTGGAAGTAGCATTTCTATAGTGTTCTTCGAAAATGCTCTTTTTGACTTCGAGGGGGATTTTCTTATGGAAGAAATTAAGGGATCAGAGTTCAGTAAGAATCTGTTTAGGACATTCATGTTACAATCTGACCTAGAAAACTTTCTTGAATAGTTTAACCTGTATAGCCTGCAAGTCAAAGAAGAAAAAAATCGTTTGACTTCCGTAACGTTTCTTTGTGATGAACTGATAAACTTACCTAAAGTGTTTGTGCCTGGCTTCGGCTGCTTCCTCTGATAACTGGCCTATTGGAAGCAGAGCATTTTCTATAATTATGGGTCCGTGCATTAAAATTTTATGCATAGTCGGAGTCATAGGGTGCCATGGATATAACTTTACATAAAGTTTTGCTATAACCATTGTGTACAGACCAAATTTTGAGACATCAATTTTGTATCTACTAGAAATTGTCTCTAAAATAATTTTGAAGCGGAAAATCAGTTGAAAATCTATTCCGGTTATTTCAGCTGCAGCTTCCGGAGTATTAAAAAATCTGTGACTAGTGTTTCCGTTACAGTATATGACTCTGGAACAGGATAGCAATCTTTTTTAGCTTTTTTGAGTATATGTACTGTAACATGGAAATAAGTTTTTATCACTTGTAGCAATGATTTCATACTGTTTCCGTGATAATCCTGCCTCAACAAATATGGAAAGAGCCTTCAGCGTTGACAGTTTTTTTTTTCCTTGATGCTATCACAGTATGCTTCTTTATACTTTTGCGCTCTGCCGGGAGATTTCACTATTTCTGTCAATAATTTTGAAGCAACAGCCTTGCCAGAGTCTCTTAATTACATCTGAGTGGCAAACGTTAGTTCTTCAGTTCCAAACTTTTCTCGAATACCTTCTGTCTTTCTTCTCTTACTTCTGACACTCGATTCTTCGAAAGATTTTGCAGAGCGTCCTGGCCTAAAACTGGTTGCTTTATTTGGGAATTCAAAACTTCCTTGAAGCCACGTTTCATTATTCTTTAAAAATATATTCCTAATCCTGTGGGATTCTAACCATTTTCTTATCAAGTCAAACAAAAGCAGCGCGAGCAGCATTTTAATTGCTCATTTGAATAAAAAGCACTGTTTAGTAAAAAATGTTTTTTTTAAATTTAGCTTTTTCGTTATATCTCCTTCCCCACTTTCTTCCATAATGTTAAATAAATATCTCCTCGTCACAACCCTCATACCGGACGGCCCTAATAGTAAAATTTGTTTTCTTTAAAAAGTTATGTATTGCATATGAGCATTATTTTAATATGAAGGTGAAACACTACTTCGCTTATAAAATTAAAAGTTGCAAATAGTTGCAGCTAATTCTTTTTGTATTGGGTTTAAGAATATTTTTATTGTATAGAAATGCTTAAACCGTTGCACAATAGTGCCCAATTATAAAACAAACTCATTCGAGATTAAAAAATTTCACAAAAATATGTAACTTTTTTTAATGAAATTTACAAACAGGATAATTGAAAACAAAAAACCGCTAAATGTTTCATAAATTAATTTAAAATGTTAATACATACCCGCAGTAGAATTCTCCATTTAATAATATTGTTAACTTCTTATCACAACAGCAAAAATCACTTGCTGAATAACTCTGACCTAACACTAATTTTCACGCACAGAAAAACGCAGCAAGTGCAACAGTTAATTTTGAACTGATTTTATCACACAATACGATCTCTGAGGAAAAAAAGCCTGTATAATATTGTCCCATGTATATTTAGGATCCGCTATTTCAAGCATTTATTTCTTGATTTTACTTTTCGAAAAATGGACTTTTGGCCGACTTTTTGCCAGAAATACTCCTATGTGCGGCAGCGCAAAAGAACGATTCGCAGTAGCATCGTCAAAAGTAGAAATGAATGCAATAACAACAGACACACTCCACAACAAAAGCTGGATCCTCTCTTAATTTGTAGTAGTGAAATTTATTCTTCAGCAATCAGTGCTCTCTTCATATTATCGCCAATGACTGCCAGTGGGTTTTTCTTTCTGCTTCTAGTGTAAATTCAAACATTCCTTGGTATACAGCTTGCAAAAAACACAAATTGTTCAGAGTGAAACTGAGATAAATTGTCTTAAATAGTATTACAATTTGTTCTATTTATCACTTCATTGTTCGCAGTACATACATACCTAATCTTTATTTGGTTGAAATGCTTATCCGTCGATTGTGTATCTGAGCAAATATGCTTGCGAATTCATGGCCCAATAAAAGAATTCGTAGCCAGTTTTATAGAAAAGCAAACATGTATGTACGTACTAAGACAACTCACGCGTCGAAATTTTCCGGTCGACAGCGGTTGACGGTCGCCCAAAATTAATGCTGAAGCAGAAGCAAATCACAGCAGAATAATACAGGTATTCTATTGGTGGTGAATAGTAAACTATTCAATTAATTCTAAACAAAGCATTTATTTGTTTGCATAATTTACTTAAGAAAATAGGATTACCGCACCAAATGATTGGCAATACTCGTAAAAGCGCAAAAATATTTATGGGTGAAAAGATTCTTGATGTAATCTGCAACATTCCACTTCCACCGCCCTTGATTACACATAGCAGTGATCGATTGCACTATGCCCTTTGATTAGTATTTAACCACATCCAGATAATAAATAAATTACCTACCATTGGTCCAAAAGCGATTGTTGAAATCGTCGCAATACCTGCAATCTCTCTCGTAATCTTCTTCCAATTAATCTTCACTTTCACGTTCAAATAAAAGACATTTCCTTTAAAAACTCCAGCATCTTCAATTTATTTTTATAAAAATGTATTCTTAAGTCTAACTCCACATCCTCCTTACAAATCTTCATGTCCCAGTGTCAAACAAACCGGATTCTTCTTGTAAATACCTTGTTCCTGTAACACTGCATGTGGTGAACATCTCCACGGATCATCTGTTGCAATTTGCCAGTTTAGCAAACGCTCCCGCAAGTTCTTGAAAACATCCTGAAATTTCGCCTTCTCTGCCAAATTCCATTGTTCCAATGGATCCATTTTTATATCAAACAACTCCCACTCCGGTCTTTGGTAGTAGCCTTGCAACGTCTTCACCCACGGTAGAATCTGTTTCGCCATAGTAGCATTTAGAACCTCCTGGAATGTAGGTGATGTATATAAATCCTGGTCAATGGGGAAGTAACTCCAATAGTTGAGATTATGAATCAGCTTATAACGACGAGTCCGTAACATCCGCATTGGATAGTTCATTGTGATCTCATGGAAATTCTGACTTCCGTAGATGGTTTCGTTCTCATTTGGTTCCGGTTCCTTTTTAAGCAGCGGAAGAAGTGACTTACCAGTCATACTTCCATTTGTATTGATGCCAAACACATCCAAAACAGTCGGAAAGACATCCAGGAGGCTTGTCATTGCAGAGGTCACTTCGTTGCGACGTACACCATCTTCTGGAGATGAAAGAATCATTGGCTCACGAACACCACGATCGTAAAGATTAGTCCTGCCGCTTGGAAATGGTGGACCATTATCTGAAGTGTACATCACCAAAGTTTCCTTTTCCAAACCAATGTTTCTTAGCTCTTTGAGAACCAATCCGATTCCTTGATCTAGTCGGGAGATCGTCATGTACTGTGCTGCTAGCTCCTTCTGAACGGTTTTCGTTTGCGGCAAGTAGCCGGGAATTTTCAAATTCCTCCAGTCATAGTAAATTGGATGCCAGTCAGGGATCACACCCATTCCTTCCTCTCCAGAACCCCATCGTTCGCAGAACTCGCCATACTGTGGAGTTATGTGACCACAGCGATGTGGATCATGAAATGCCACCACCAAAAAGAAAGGCTTATCCTCTCCCATCGTCTTGTTAAGAAACTCTCTCACGTGCAACTTTATGTTTGTTATGTTTCTTCCAATTTGGTTTATCGAATGATGCTCTTCAGTTTGTTCATAGTCAAATAAGAAATTCTCTCCAGCTCCCACATGCTTCTTGCCGATGATTCCAGTGAAAACATTGCCACCTTTCTCTTGTCGCAGTACATTCGGTAGTGACGTCACTGATTTAAAGACGTCAAAATTGTGAACTCCCTGATGCAAGCCGTACATTCCATTTTGATGGCTCGCCTGACCGGTAAGAATTTGTGCACGACTCGGAGAACAACTACTGACAGAAGTGAATGCGTTGTTAAAGAGTAAACCATCCTTAGCGAGTGCATCTAAGTTGGGAGTTTGACAGTATTTATTGAGATATGCACCCATTTCAAATCCGGCATCATCGGCCACAAGAAGGAGAACGTTCTTCACCTCTGCAGTATCACAGATGCTCACTGATATTATAAACAATATACCAAGATACGAGTAGTTTGCCGGTTTTTTCAATATCAATGCCATGTTGGCAGGTTAATGCGCTTCAATTTAAAAATGCAAACTTCACTCAATTTCTACCCGTACCGTACAACGACCGGACTTGTTTTCGAGTCAAATCGAGACTGACCACTTGTCCAGAGACAGAATCTCTTTTCCCGAGAGATTACTTGGAATGGACACCATATGGGGGGCATTATATCATTGTATTCCAAGACGCCTGAGACTGAAGTAAAGTGAATGTATCTCGCACAGGCACACATATAACCAAAGGAAAATTAATCTGATTGAATAATGAGAAGAAAGAAAATAGGAGTGCATGGATTGAATAAAAACAATGAAAATGGAATTGAATCGGAGAGTTACTTGTGAGCTGGCGTTTACAGAAGAGCAGAGAAATCAGTTAGTGCTCCAGTACGTAACAAACACATTAAAATAATAATTAAAAGGTATTTATCGTCAGCAAATTCTAAAAATAAGTTGGACCAAATGAAGACTGCACTTATTTATCGCGTCTGAATTAACTAAAGCGTTCTTCGTCGCTTTATTACAATTTTTAGTGAAATAGTGGGAATAAATACAACTATCACTGCAGTGAGGGTGCCCATGATGTAGTGCAGGTTCACGGTTCGAATCCTGATGTCAAGAATCCTCTATTTATTTCTCATGAAATAAATAAAAAAAAGTCGATCAATTGCGAAAGCTTATGTCAACTCTACTGCGAAGGCATAACACTGGCAGTAGTAGGTGGTCATATGGCTAAAAAGCAATTTGATCGCGATGATGACATCAGGAGGACGGAAAAAAATACTGTGAATCATAAGCAACAACAATAACAGCAAAACAAAAATTCTCCCCAATTATCTGGATCTACCCTTAGAGTTCACTGAAACTTAATACCACCTGAGTTTCAAACCAACTACACCAATCTGGCTTTCTCTCTGTCCCTTCCCAAAAAAGCCCGTGTCCTAAAAAATTAGTATAAGGGTATTCATATCCCCTTTGACACGTGCAAATTATAAAAAAAAAATATGATCCACATGAGCACTTCCGAAGTTGCCAATATAGCAGCATTTTGCTACTCTTGCAAGGCTTCTATGCTACCTAAACGTCAAATACGCTACGCAATTTATTTAACCTAACCCACAAGCCCCTTTGCTAAGACTCGCGAAAGGAGAGTTTTTACTACTTTACGCCAATTTCAATATTTGGTAGAGGCTTTTGGGCAAAGCTACTCACCATAACCACATCGGTTGCGCACCCTCTTCTTATTAATCATTTAACTTCATCTGATATTTCATATTTATACAAATTTGGTATCCACCTTGTAGAGAATTGTATAGCCTAAAAGTTCGACCGTAAAATCATTTTTCGTACAACAAATTTAAGTCCTCCCACAGACACGCCCACATAAAAAAAAAAATCGTTCAAATCAATATTTTTGCCAGAAACTGAAAAAAATTGTCTGGATAAATACATACATACATATATAGAAGTCGACTTGCTCCACATTTCGTCCATGCATTGTACATGGCCACCTAAAATTTTGGGGGCGTTTTCTTAAAAAAAAAACCTGTATTGCTGTTTCAAAGCCACTTATGGACTTCGGATGTAAACAAAATTGTCAGCAGCGCAGTTTTCTGATAAAATCTCTTAAAAATCGTGGAAATATCCTCTGTATAGAAAGATATAATAGCATCTGTTATAAAAATCTCTCAACGCCATATCCATTTCATTAGAGGTGGATTAGAAGATGGGGGAGGGTATCATACGACCGGTTCCAGATAGATTATAAATTTCCTAAGCTTTTTTTCTTTATACGCAGTGTGCTTCAAGTTCTTCCGATCAAAATTTCAAAAAACCTGCCAAAAATGTGGTACGATGGTATATATAAATCAACTAAAATATCAAATTTGATAAAAATCGTTAGAACTGTTTTCGAGCTAATCGACTTTTTTTAAAAATCGCCGCTAATTTTGGGGTTAGAATGAAATTCCGATTTCGCCTCGAATTGTTAACCCACCGACCCCATACATGTAGACAGTCAGAATTGGGAGACCCACTTCTTTCTCTATCTCGATATCGAAAATTATCAGGAAACCAATACTGCCGTTATAGGTCTAAGAAAAAACAAAAGAATTCAAATTTTCGTCTATATATGTAGGTACTTAATCTCGTGCTCAATTGTCCGAAGATTAGGAAGAGTTAGTTAACTAGGGAAAAAAAAATAGATAAAATAAAATAAAAATTTTGAACATGATCACACTAAAGAGTGATTGAAACTACCTACATATCTAGGTACTCCAAAATAAAAAGAAACTGACAACATACAGTTACTGAATATACAAACTTTCAAGTGTTAAAAACAAATTGCTAATTAGTTTGACGACCAGGTGCGATAATTGGAAGGATGACATTAAATCAAGCCTTCTTCGGGTGTTTTTAGTGTATTAAAGTTCCACACTATCGCAAAGTTCATATCTTTTGATAATTTTCACCCAGCTACACGCAAAAAAAAAATGTACACTTATGACGTCAGTGTAATTTAATTTTAAAATTATGTCACCACCAAAATAATTATGTCACCAGTGACATTAATTAAGTCACAATGTCAAGACTATCCAGGGGTGCGATTCTATAAAACGATCGATGGAAAGCGATTCTATAAAAAAAAAAAAAATTAGTGGTGATAGTTTTGCTTATGTAGAGTGATAAATGATAGTAAATTGAAAGGAATAAAAGAGAACACAAATGATAGAGAAAGCAAAATGACAGTTCACTATCGTTTATAACTTTACAGAAAGCAAAACTATCACTTGCGACATCTTTTGAGTTTGTTGTCGTTTTATAATTTTGTTGTGTAAAAAAAAACACAACTTTGCACACTTATAAATAACATAACATAACGGAAGCGGATTATTTATTTTCGAAATACATTGTTTTACAAATACTCGTAACGCTTTAGAAATGACATTAATACGGTTTGCAAATATGTGTGTGTCTTTTCACACTTTCAGGACCACTCAGATAACTCACATCCTTACTATTATAAAATTAAGTTAATATTTTCTTTGTAACGTAGGTGTATATAAAGCTACTCGTACATACCTATTGCTTTTTTAAGTTCGAGAGACCATGAAATGATAGAATAAAACTTACAAATGCAAATAACCTCAACTTTGGCTTGAATGATTTTAATAAAATAAGTTTCGGCTTTTAGAGCTTTTAAACATCTAGATTCCAAACCCAGCAACACATTTGTACTTTATCTATTATAGAAGCTGAACAATATCAAAAATATAAATACTTTCCTAAATTCAGAATTCAATTAATTTCTTCTTTGGCATGGTATTTTCTTCTGCTTCGGTTTCTATTTGTTTTTTACGAGGGTGGGTCAATAAGTCCCTGAAAAATTAAATAAGGAACACTCTTTTCTGTATAAAACATTTTATTTTTCAACATAGTCTCCTTTTAGCTCTATACACTTCATCTACGTTTCTCCAATTTGTTGATGCCCTCCAAATAATACGATTTCTCGAGCCCCTCAAAATAAACGTTTGTTTCAGCGATGACCTCTTCATTCGACCCAAATCTTTTACCTCCGAACCATTTCCTCATGTTTGGAAACAAGAAATAGTAGCAGGGGCTAAATCTGGGGAATATGCTGAATGAGGGAGGAGTTCGTAGCCTAACTCATGCAATTTTGCCATTGCGACTGCGGACTTGTGCGCCGGTGCGTTGTCCTGGTGAAAAAGATCTTTTTTCTTCGCCAAATGCGTCCGTTTTTGCTTCAAATCGGCTTGGAATCGATCCAGCAGCTCTGCATAATATGCGCCGGTGAGTGTTTTACCCTTTTCAAGGTAATCGATGTGAATAACACAGCGCGCATCCCAAAAAACTGTCGCCATGACCTTGTTTGCTGACAAACCCGCATTGGCCTTCTTCGGCTTCGATTCACCAGGAGAAGTCTATTGTTTTGACTGCTCCTTGGTTTCTGGTGTGTTGTGGTGAATCCAGGTTTTATCCACGGTTACGAAACGGCTCAAAAACTCAGCCGAATTTTTCTGGAACATCACCAAACACACCTTTGAAGTTGTCAAACGAATGCGTTTGTTGTCGATTGTGAGCAAACGCGGCACCCATCTTGCGGAAAGTTTTTTCATGTCCAAATATTTATGTAAAATCTAATCACTGAGCCATGTGATAAGCCTGTGGCCTCTTCAAGCTCGCGCACTTTCACTCGCCGATCGTCCATTATCAAACCATGAATTTTGTCTACCATTTCTGGTGTGGTGACCTCAATTGGGCGACCAGAACGTTCGGCGTCACTTGTGCTTGAACGACCGCACCGAAATTGAGTAAACCAGTGGTAAATGGTTCCAATAGATGGTGAAGAGTCCCCATAATATTTGTCAAGCTTTTGTTTGGTTTGGGTGATAATTTTTTCTTGCAAAAAATTGTGTTTAATGAGCACTCGAAATTCCCTTTTTTCCATTTTAACGAAAATGCTAGTAGGCGCCTATATAAAATGGCTGCCACAACAAAACTATTTGACAGATATGTCTGAAAATTTGGGTGCGTTCTTCTGAAAAATTTAAGGCGACATACTGATGGTAAACCAAGAAAATGTAGTGAAACACTGCGATAGTAGTGAAAGTGGGAACGCTGGTGATAGTGATGTTCTTTCAGAAAAGAAAATACTTTTTTTTGTCTTAAAAGTGATAGGCAGGCGAAGCGCACACGGGACAAAATATAGCGGAGCCGTATTTTCGATTTTCGAAATACGGGCTATTAAAAAGATCATTTTTGGGTATCTTTAGGAATATTTCCCTATGAATCTGTGTGCCTTTTCACCATTTTTCAAGACCATCCAAATTACCCAGAAAGATAAAACTTTGTACACGTACAGCTTGACCAACATAAAATATTTTAAACATTTATTTACTACACCTCTGATCACATAGAGAGATAAAACTGTGTACACTTTCAGCCGCCATTTTTCAAGGTAGCAATATGAGAACACCTATACGGAACTTCAATCAAAGGCTGTAGACATGTATATAAATACTTATATGAATTTTATGTTTATGGTTGGCCTAACTCGTGACTTATACAATACAATACTTTGAGGAGCATGCCTTTCTATTATTAAGCATTCCATATTGCTTTGAAAGAAAATTTAAGATAAAGTTCCAATTGCTTGGATTAGTCATTTAACTTTCTTATCGAACTTTAATAAAACACAAAACGCATTAAGTAAAATGCCTATGAGTAGGTAACTCCTTATCGAAATGGGCGGTAGTTTTATTTTGAGTCATATTTGAAATGTGGTCAGAAATTATGACATGTTATTAACGCATTTTTACATTATTCGTCATACACTTTTAATTTTGCTTCGCAGCTTACATTGACACAAAGTAATAACGTGAGTTAAAGTTCGAAGTGATAAAACTTGTTTCTGTCCAGCTAGTATTTTATTTAACAAAATGCAGCACTGCTGGTTTGCTTCACGGGTGACAATGATGTAGTGGTAACATCATCGCTTGTCGCTGTTGTTTCACGGTTCAAATCCTGATGTCAAGAATCATCTATTTATTTCGCATGAAATAAATAAAAAAGTCGATCAATTGCGAAAGCTAAGTCTACTCTACTGCGAAGGCATAACACTGGCAGTAGTGATGATATGGCCGAAAATGCAACTTGATCGTGATGATGACATCAGGTGGACGGAAAAAAATACTGTAAATCATGAGCAACAACAAAAGCAAAACAAACAAGCTCCCCAGTTATCTGGACGCTATCCTTGGAGAGTACAGAAACTTAATACTATCTGAGTTTCAAACTCCTACACTAAATCTTTCTTTCTCTCTCTCTATCTTCTACACAACGCCCGTGTCCTGTAATAGTATAAGAGTATTCATAACCTCTTTGGCGCGCGCAAATTATAAAAAAAAAAAATTGTAATACAGTCTTCTTTGTACACTTTAGTTTCCTATCTAATCACAAATTATAATCCTCATTTCTCAGACCTATTTATAAATTGTCCAGTCGCTATAAGCATTATAGCGCTGTGAAATTTTTGATTGTATTTGTTCTTGCTATGTATGTAGATGCTACTTCCTCGATTTTTAGATTTCAATAGAAATACTATTGATAAGACATTTATAAATCTAATTCTGATCATATCTTTAAAATAAAGCTCAGGCATTCCTGTGAATAATAACCGGACTCCTCAAGGAATTGCCAAACAAAGCTCTAATCAAACTGCTCTATGTTATAAATTCTTTCCTGAGACTACTGTACGTTCCAAGACAATGGAAAGTCACGGAAGTTATAATGGTTCCAAAACCGGGAAAATCTCCGAATGACAAAAAATCGTACAGACCAATATCACTCCTTTAGATAATATTAAACGTATTTGAAAAACTCCTATGAAAGGGCCTACAAGCGGTCTTTGAAGACAGACGATTAATTCTTGATTATCAATTCGGCTCCAGAATCAAGCATTCCACAATTGGCCAGGTTTATATAATAACCAATGTAATTGAGAAAGCTATAGAAGGCAAATAGATATGTATGTTCTAGCGTTCTAGCGGTTTTCTTGACGTCTCTCAAGTCTTCGACAACATATGTTACGAAGGCAGGTTGAGAATCTTCTCAATTTAAGGAAATCGCATCCGGAGTGGAGTTCCACAAAGAAGTGTTCTTGGTCTGGACTTGTTCCTACTCTACACTTGAGACATACCTCAAGACGAAGTTGTAGCCACATTCGCAGACGATACGGCTATACTGGCAACGGAAACTTCTATCGAGTCAGCAATTGGAAAGCTTCAATGAGCTTTAGACAAAATTTTCGAATGGACAAAGATTTGGCACATTATTCTTAACGAAACCGAATCATTGCATGTTAACTTCACTTACAGACAAATAAACAAAATTCCCATTTACATTAAATCGGTACAAATACCGTATGCAAACGAGGCAAAATATCTAGGAATGACACTAGACGTGATACTTAAATGGAAGCCGCACGTTAAAAAGAAACACGATGAGCTCGAAAATAGATTCAGACAAATGTATTGGCTACTTGGAGACATTCGAAACTAAGCACGTACGAGTATAACAAACTATTTTTATATATGCAAGTGCTAAATGGTATACAACTTTGATGTTGTACTATACTAAGCAATCGTGAACGCGCCATGGTATATTAGCACAGAGACTTACGAATAGCTACCATCGTAGACAGTTCATAGTCATTGCAACAACGCAATTCTGGACGTGACAAACTTTGTGCGCCGACTACAAAGAACGAAACCATTCGATTTAGCGCAATAAAGAGTAGTCATACGTAATGTCGGTTTCAGCGAATTTTATTTGAAACTAAAACTACTAGACAAGGTTAGTAATTAGTTATAGTCAACAAGAAGAAGGGAGGTCTGGCAGTTTTCATTGTGTCTATGAAGATTTTCCTACCCACATACAAAAATAAAACCAAAAATCCTTGTAAGTAGAACAAAAAAGTAGGCGTGCCTGTATATAAATAACCTTGACAATTTTTTCTCATTTTCGAAAAAATTTATGGAAAAATCATTTTAATTTTCGTCCTCATTGTAAAGTGGGAATGTTTTGTGTTATGCTTCGAGATCGAAAAAGCTTATATATATATGTATATATGTATGTAGGTACATGGAATTAAATTTTCTCAGCTCAAAATGAAAGGCATATTTAATATTTGCCTTTAAAATCTATCCCATAGCACAGATAATAAACTACCCAGATGTCGCACGCCCATATAAAAAAATTAACCATATTTTTATCGTGGCAGACAACGTCCTAGCAGACAAAGATCTTTCAGAATAAGTACAACAAATAAAGCCTTTTCTTTTTCCTCACTCCGTTATTATATATATATTATATATATTATATTTTTATATATAGTATATTTAGTATATATAGTATATTTATTATCTGTGCCCATAGGGTGCATTCATAGAGGCCCCCAAGAGTACATATATTTGTAATCAGCATCGAAAATTATGTCGATCTAGCCGCGTCCGTCTGTCTGGCTGTATGTCACCAGTCTGTGGCCCTTCAATTTTGAGCTAGAAACATGAAATTTTATACATATACATATATATATGCCTTTTAGAATCTAAAGCTGTCAAGTATAACATTTTTGAAAACCTCCCACTTTTCTCTTAATCGTGAGAATATCCTCTGATTAAATTTGAATCAAAAAGATTATAACACCACGTCCACTTTATTAGGGATGTGTTAGAAGATGAGGAATATGGTAACATACGATGCGTTCCGGACAGATCTTTTTGTATCTTTTTACTTAGTTTTAATTTTTTTTTTTTGATATTGAAAAATGAAACAAAAAATTGAGATACCGAATTTGTTTAAATCATAACTTTCATCAGTTATTGAAATTTGGAAAATTGTTCTTAAAATTAAAAGAAATTAAAATGGTTTAATGCTGTCAATTATGACTTAGAAATTCTGCGCAAATGGTTTTTTTTACATAAACTAATAAGAATTAAAAAAAAAAATAGATTCAAGATATTCAACATTTTGGGCACTGTCTGTGAAGATATGGTGTTAAATAACCTACTAGTAGTTGTCCTAAATATAATTTAAATGTTTGTCACATCAATTTTACAAGACCACTTATAATACATGTACAAAGTGTTCTTTTGGTTGCTTTAATATCGAACGTGTTGACAGCTTTAAGTAGCTAGAAAGATCATACTTTAAATTTGAAACAATACTTAAATAACATTTTGAGACAGTCTTATCACCTTAGCCTTTATTGTAGTCAGCATGTTTTAAAATTAGTTTATATTAGTTTATTTAAATCTAAGCTGTAATATCGGTTGATCTGTTGGGGTGATACTCACTTCAATAAAATTGTACCTTTGCTTGCTAAGCAAAAGCATGCCATTATTATTTTTTGTAGAATTAACCGCAGTACTCATAGCTTTGCGTTATTTAAAAACCTTGAAGTTCTTCCTCTTAAGCATTTATATTTTTATAAAGTTAGGAAATCATTTTTTGAAAATTCCGGGTATTCTGCCTCAAGACTGTATGGTTCTCATAATTTACGTGTAAATGTAGGTCTGAGTTGCGAGAGACGTAAATCAGTTTTCTTAAAAAACTTAAAATCTTTTCTTTTTTTCTTTTAACTTTCTTTTTGAATTGCATTAACCACACAATTGTAACAATTAGAAGTTTCCTTTTTTTTTAAATTCATATTGACCCCCATCAATATTTACTTAAATATTGTAATATGCAAGCTACGGCTCGAGTAGATAAAACGATATTCTGTGAAATTTATTTCTTTATTTTCTAGTCTATAGAACAATTCAAGTTCACACTATACTATTCTTCGCAAATTCTTTTCTTACAAGGTCTCTTTCCTCTCAAATCACTTTATCTCCTTTCAATTACTTAATTCACAAATCCAAACTAATTACTTTTTCTTGTTCACTCTCAACTTTCAATTTATCACCAAATTACAACTTCGCCCATTATCACTTTTCCAATCTCTTCGCCACGGTTCTAAACCAACTGTGTTTTTTTTTGACCGCCATCTGTCCTTATATAGCAGAAGTTTCTGATAGCCAGAAACTTCTAGCAAATTCTTCGACCACTGGAATAAGAGAAATAATTCTTGCAGTTATAATTCCCTTTTATCCCTGATATTATTCGTCTCTTTCGTTGACATGAGCTGTGGAGACTTCGTCCCAGACACGAACCTCGAATGAAAGGACAGTACGAACCAAAATTCTGCCAGAATGAAGTCACTTCGGAATTTGTTGCGTCATATTTTTAGGGGGCGTAGTTATTATTATGCTACACTGCCCCCCTCTTAGACATGTTCGTCCCGAACAAGTGCATCCTCATTTCGGCCATTGTATCGACTCAGTCGGTCCACATGAACCACTTTCATTTTGGCCCTCGGTCCTCGCTGGATGCGGTAGACAACATCGTTGATGCGGGTTATTATTCTGTAGGGACCTTCCCAGTTCCGCTGTAATTTAGGTGATTTCCCCTTTTGGCGATGGGGATTATACAGCCACACCAGATCTCCTTCCTGGAATCCTGACGTTGTTGCCTTGGCATCATACCTGGTCTTCATGCGGTCGCTCGTCATCTTAATCTGGCTTCTGGTCCTTTGGTGTATGTCCCTAAGCCTTTCCCTAAGGTCCGCCACGTACTCTTCTTCATTTCTGGGCTCATTGGTAGGAGATCCAAATTTCACCTCACTGGGTAAACGAGCTATTCCACCAAATAAGATTTCGAACGGCGTATGTCGAGTAGTGCTATGCACGGCACTTCTATAGGCCATCAAAAACAAGGGAATCTGCCGGTCCCAATCCCGTTGGTAGTCACCTACGACCTTCGAGAGATGTTCGTCCAAAGTCCTATTGAAACGCTCCACCATACCGTCCGACTGTGGATGAAGCGGGGTTGTCCTTGTCTTTTTGATTCCGAGTAGTTGACACATCTCTTGGAAGATTCTTGACTCGAAGTTCCGCCCTTGGTCAGAATGCAATTCCAAGGGCACACCGAATCTGCTAACCCAATTGTAGACGATCTGCTCCGCCACGGTTCTGGCTTCCTGGTTAGGGATCGGAAACGCTTCCGGCCACTTACTGAAGTAGTCCATCACTACGAGGATATACCGATTACCATTGTCGGTTTCCGGAAAGGGTCCTGCGATGTCAATGGCGATTCGTTCAAAAGGTGCTCCCACGTTGTATTGGTGCATCTTACCTCGAGTTTTGATTCTCGGACCCTTGCTAGCTGCACACACGTCGCATTTTCTGCACCAGTCTTCTATATCTTCCTTCGCTTTTAACCAATAAAAACGTTCTCGTACCTTTTCTAGCGTCTTATTCACTCCCAGGTGGCCTCCGGTCGCCCCGCCATGCATTTCCTGTAACACCTCCTTGACCCTCGTCCGCGGTACGACAAGCTGCATTACAAACGACTTTCCGTCGGAGGATTCCCATTTTCTTCTCAGAACACCTTCTTGGACATGGAGGGAGTCCCACTGCGCAAAATATGCCTTTAAGGTCGGGCTTCTGTGAGAGATGTCCTGATGATCCGGTTTCTCCATGTTCTCCTTCCAGGCCAGAATCGGCTCGATATCCGGGTCTTCCTTCTGAGCGTTCCGGATCTCATCTACGCTCCAGCCGACGATAGGTTCGGCTCTCATTCTTTGGATTGAAACCAGCTCCCGTTCTTCCTGACGCGCACAATGTTTACAATCCGTTCTGCATGGTCTCCGGGACAGTGCATCCGCATTAGAGTGGAGTTTTCCTTTACGATGCTGTATTTCGTAGTCGTAGATTTGCAGCCTTTCGATCCATCTTGCGACCTGACCCTCAGGACTCTTGAACTGTAATAGCCATTTTAAGGCTGCATGGTCTGTGCGAAGAACGAACTTCCTCCCGTAGAGGTATTTGTGAAAATGCTTCGTAGCCAAGATCAAAGCTAGAAGTTCCCGCCTTGTCACGCAGTAGTTCCTTTCTGGCTTAGAGAGCACCTTGCTGAAGTACGCAACCACCTTCTCTTGGCCGTCATGCACCTGGGAGAGTACGGCTCCTACCCCGACATTACTAGCATCTGCATCCACAACGAACGTTTCCCCGGGAGTGGGGTAAGCCAGTATCGGGGCATCGCATAGCCGTTGTTTAAGTGCCTTGAAGCTCTTCTCGCACTCAATTGACCATTTGAATTGTTTTCCCTTTTCCGTCAACTGGTGCAGGTTCTTTGCGATCCCGGCAAAATCCTTCACGAACCGTCTGTAGTAGGTGGCTAGGCCCAGGAAGCTCCTTAGTTGGTGTTTGTCTTTGGGGACTGGCCAGTTTTTCACCGCTTCGACCTTCTCCGGATCGGTTCTCACTCCTTTCGCTGAAATTATGTGTCCCAGGTACTTGACTTCCGCTCTAAACAGGGCGCACTTCTTGGGGTTGAGCTTCAGGTGGGCACTTCGAAGCCTTTGAAACACATCCCTTAGATTGTCTCGGTGTTGCGCAAACGTTTTTCCTACGACGATGACATCATCCAAGTATACCAAACAGGTTTTCCATGTTAACCCTTGCAGGACACATTCCATCAATCGCTCGAAAGTCGCCGGAGCATTGCACAGCCCGAATGGCATTACCGTGAATTGCCATAGCCCATTTCCTGCGGTGAAGGCGGTTTTCTCCCGGTCTTCTGGATGGATCTGTACCTGCCAGTAGCCACTCTTCAAGTCGAGAGTGGAAAACCATCGGGCTCCTGATAGTGTGTCTAGCGTGTCGTCAATCCGTGGCAGAGGGTAGCTGTCTTTCTTGGTGACGTAATTGAGCTGCCGATAGTCCACGCAGAACCGCGTGCTGCCATCTTTCTTCTTAACCAGTACAACCGGTGATGCCCACGGACTTTTGGAACTTTCAATCAGACCTTCTTTCTCCATTGCCGACACCATCTCTGCAACTTCTGTCTGCTTTGCCAATGGAAGGTGCCTAGCAGGCTGACGAATTGGTCTAGTATCACCAGTGTCTATTCGATGTTGTACCAGGTGTGTTCGGCCGTATTCTCCGTCCTGTGAGGCAAATACATCAGCGTACTCATTGATAAGATTCTCTGCCATAGTTCGCTGCTCCTGATTCAGCTCACTGGACTGGAGAATCGTCTCTCTCGCTTCCGCTGTCCAAGGTGATGGGAGAAGTTTTGGAGCATCACGTTCAGATATTGTTGCGACGGCGGTAATCGGCGTGCATTTTCCAGTCACCTCCCCTCGCCTTAGTTTGACAGTGTGTGGTCTTGCGTTCAAAACCCTCACTGGAACCATGGTGTTCTTTGGTTCGACTAACGTCTTTCCCACGATGTAGTCTTGAGAATTCTTCTCTGGGTCTGGTTCTACTATGTAGAATCGGTGGCTCCCAAGATCACCTTCCAGCTTCGTCCAAATGATTGTCTCTGAAGACGGCGGCAAAACTTCGTCTTTGCTGATGACTGTCCTGAGAGTTACGGCATTCTCATTTCCGTACACCATCGGAATCTCCACATTTCGATACCTCAGTACTTGCATCCCGATGTCCAAGATTACTTCATTTGCTTTCATGAAGTCTACTCCGATGATGCACTCGTCGCATATATCTGCCACCAGAAACGCATGGGAGAACGTCAGTCCTGCCAGAGTAATCGTAAGACGAACTTCTCCAAATACCTTCGCCATTTCCCCTGTTGCAGTCTTCAGGCAGTAGCTGTTGGTGTTGTGCAGCCAGGAGCTTTTGACGATATCTCTTCTTACAATGGAGGCAGTGGCACCTGTGTCGATGGTGGCTACGCACTTCTTCTCGTTGATTAGTGCCTCCACTGTCAGGCTCTTGTTACCCCGTTTGGTTTGCGAAACTTGAATGGTGGTCCTGGGGCCTCGATTCCAGTAACCAACTTCTGCCCCGCGAAGTTGGTCCTTACGCATTTCCCGACTGCTGGTTTTGGGAAGTCTGACTGACAGGATGGATGTTATCACCGCCAGATGCTTCCTCTCTGCTTCTCCTACTTCCGCAATGTGAACAATTTCCTCGTCTAGGTGCACTCCTGCACTGCCGTTGTAGGTGTCCGGTTTGGTTGCAATTCCAGCAACGGATTTGACTTCCGCGAGCTCTGTCTTCATCCATGACGGCTGTTCTCTGGCATGAGCATTCCACGACGGACATTTCCCTGACACGGTGTATTCCCTGGTATGCTTGGTCCGCAGCCTTCATTGACAAAGCGAATGCCAATGCCTCGGGGAGTGTTCGCTTTTCAGCCATCCTTACAGCCATTTGCAGTTGTCTGTCCTCTATGGCCTGAATAAAAGCTTCCACCGCCATTTCGTTGATAAGCTCCTCACCGGCTTTAGGGTATGAAAGATGGGCTAGTCGCTCTATATCCGCTTGCAACTGTTGGAGCGTTTCCCCCCTTTTCTGGACTCGACTACGCAGCTGAACCCTGTACACCTGCTGCATGTGTTCATCCCCAAACCGCATCTCGATAGCCTGAACCAGAGAGTCGTAGTTCTGCTGTTTATCTTCCGGGATGGTCTGCAAGAGCTCCGCAGCTGGACCCCTCAGTGCAAGCGTGAGTGCAATAGACTTCTCTTCATCGTCCCAGCTATTGGTCATTGCGGCCGCTTCGAATTGCCTCTTATAAATTGGCCATGATGTTTGACCATCGAAGATAGGAGGCTGCACCTCCTTTCTTCTCAGACCGTCAGTGGAATATTCCCGTGCTTTCTGTCTCTTCACGTTGCTGAGCTCCTTAGCAAGATTTTCGACTTGCTTTTCTACTTTTTCAAACTGAGTCTCTATCTTCCCGAACTGAGTTTCATGTTTCTCAAAATTTTCATCGAATCTAGTTTCGACTTTTTCGAGTTGCGTCTCGACCTTCTCGATTTTCTCTTCGATCACTTCGAATTTGGATTCCAAGTTCTTGTTTTGCTCATCAAGTTTACTTTCCAGAGCATCTAGAGAATTCTTTTGTTCGTCCATCTTAAGTTCTAGAGAATTCTTTTGTTCGTCCATTGCTTTCTTTTGTTCGTCCAGCTTAAGTTCTAGAGAATTCCTTTGGTCGCCCATTGCTTTCTTTTGTTCGTCCATCGCTTTCTTTTGTTCGTCCAGCTTAAGTTCTAGAGAATTCCTTTGATCTTCTATTGCTTTCTTTTGTTCGTCCATGACTAACTTAAGTTGCAGGAGCAGACTTGTTATACCCGGGTCGGCTGCTGTACTTGCTGGTTCCTCTTCCACGTCAAACTCTACGTCGTGCGGATTTTCACCTTCCTGCGTTACTGCTTCTTCCAGACGAATCAGCAGGGCATCTTTTCCCCCAGTTGTGTCGAGGTTCCGCTTACTGAGTTCTGCCTTTAGTTGAGTTATAGTTAGTTTTCCCAATTTGCGACCCATTTTGCGCAACTAATTAACTCAACACAGAAATCGTTTTTTTTTTTTTTTTTTTGTGCAATTTCACACCACGGAAATAGTTATTCACAGAATAAGTTTTATCCCGCTTCTGACACCAATGTAATATGCAAGCTACGGCTCGAGTAGATAAAACGATATTCTGTGAAATTTATTTCTTTATTTTCTAGTCTATAGAACAATTCAAGTTCACACTATACTATTCTTCGCAAATTCTTTTCTTACAAGGTCTCTTTCCTCTCAAATCACTTTATCTCCTTTCAATTACTTAATTCACAAATCCAAACTAATTACTTTTTCTTGTTCACTCTCAACTTTCAATTTATCACCAAATTACAACTTCGCCCATTATCACTTTTCCAATCTCTTCGCCACGGTTCTAAACCAACTGTGTTTTTTTTTGACCGCCATCTGTCCTTATATAGCAGAAGTTTCTGATAGCCAGAAACTTCTAGCAAATTCTTCGACCACTGGAATAAGAGAAATAATTCTTGCAGTTATAATTCCCTTTTATCCCTGATATTATTCGTCTCTTTCGTTGACATGAGCTGTGGAGACTTCGTCCCAGACACGAACCTCGAATGAAAGGACAGTACGAACCAAAATTCTGCCAGAATGAAGTCACTTCGGAATTTGTTGCGTCATATTTTTAGGGGGCGTAGTTATTATTATGCTACAATATGATTCAAAATCGAATGGTACATTCGCCTCATGTTTTTTGATAACTGAATGCTCCAAACTGCTTCATTGAAATTTAAAGAACTTTTTTAAAATACTTTCTTTTTTTTAATTTGTAGTAATAAGAACAATATTAGCTTTAAGTTCTTACATGAAACAAAATTTTAAATAAATAAATAAATAAACTTAGTACAGATAGTACGCCCACAGCCACCTCCGCAATCATGTTTAATGTGAAGAAAACTTGTTTCTAAAAAGAGGTTTAAATTTATCTGCGATAAGTTAAATACAAATTTTAAAATGGTTCGCAAAAAGTTTAAATTGGTCCGCAAAAAGTTAAATTGTTTAGGTTTAGTTCTAAAAAATGCGACCCATAGTTATCGCTATTTTTAGGTCAAACATTTTAAAAGTAGCTCAGTAGCTCCGATCAGCAAGCGGCACTGTTCATTTAATTTTTATAAATTTTTCTATAATGGCATAGCTGGTTTTACGTAGTGGAAAACTACTCGTATTTGTTGATACCAACTTGACTACTTTCGATTGGAGTGACAGCTCTAGCAACTTCAACTTCATTAAGATTAGACATTATCACTTAAATTGTTTACCTAAGGAATAAACAATACTTTAACAAAAATTCTTGCAAACGAAAACAAGCACAAAATCGGAAAAAAAAAACAAAAGCTAGCACACACGCGGAACAACCGAAAGTCCAATGAGTGCAGTAAGAGCGTTTCGCTCGGTCATAAATTAATTCCCGCTAGTCAAACATGGTTAAAAATCACAGCTACCCGTAAGAGAAAACGACGTGTTAAACAAAATGTGCCGTTCGTTCATTCTTTGTTTTTAAACTGCGTTCCTCTAAATTAGTCGTACAATTCCTTCAAAATATGCAAATATATTTTATTTGTCATAATTCTATTGTAACTTGAAAGGAATACAATGCCTACTAAATTTTGTATTCTTTTATTCTGTTATTCTGATACGAATTTCCGTACAAAAGTTCGAACTGTCAAAAAATCTTTTACGATTTCCATTATTGGTATTCTGCATGGCAAGATCTGTTATGAAATCTGTTACAATTCATAACAGAATAAAAGACAAGACTTTGTGACTTTTATCATAAAAGATTTTAATGAAGTATCAAGTTTTGAGTAAAAATCTATAACTATCTAATACTTCGTCAACGAAATGCTCATAAAAGGAGACAAATGTAATACATACGAGTATATATAAACAAATAAGTAAACGTAAATAAATTGAAAATTTTTATTTTTAGTGTATACGAAAACATAGAGCACTTTTGCTGGATTTAAGATTAAAGAGTAATCCACTTGATCATCCTGATGTGCGTTTTATACAGCTTTTTAGATTGAACAAGGTGAATGCTAGAATTCTAATGCATAAATTGGAACAGTTTACACAAGCCACGACCACGAAGATTCCATTTTAAATTTAGGTAAATTGTATTTCTAAGAATGTAATGATGATGCAAAGTTAGATAGTTCTTAGTGACACCATATACATATTTACGGATACGATGCGTATCAAACATCGATAGAATAGGCTTAAGTGAGAAACATAATCAACATTCGCCTGCATATGTACGCATATGTAAACTCACGAATAATCACAATTTGATCATCGGACACATAATAAGCCCAACGTCGATTCGTGAAATGTTCGTTCACTTTTGCAAACATGAGCGAACATAAGAGAGCGGTCTCAGTCGCTTATTGCATATGTAAATCTGACAGTTATCATGTTTGTTATGAAAATTTTCCAAAAAAAAAATGTTGGGCTACGAATTTGTGTACATATTAATAGAAAGTGTTCGCAAAAATATGTGCCTTTTCGATAAAAGAGATGCCTTTTATTTTAATAAAATGAAGAAGAAAAGGGCATGGGATGATATTTCAAAAGAAACGGGCAGATTAATTTGACAGATAGGTATCCAGGCAAAAGTATTATGGTCAACGGTTGGAATTGACGGAACATAGCGAAGAATTTCGTTCAGTTATGACATTACGTCTGAACAACGCTTGCAAATTGTGCAAATTTATTTCGAAAATCATGGTTCAGTTTGCGAAAATTACCGTGCGCTACGTCCATTTTACGGTCGACATAATAGTTCATCCGAGCAATAATTCGAATAACCATGGATCGTTTTCGCACCACGCATACTCTAGTTGATAATACACATCTGAATAGACGTCGTACATTGCACACCGATGAAGTTTTTGCTGCTATGAAGCGTAGTATTGAGGAGGACCCAAATGAATCGATTAGCCATCGTGCACAGCAATTGGAGTTGTGTCCATCCACTTTATAGAAGATTTTGCGGAAAGATCTTGGTTTACGAGCTTACAAGATCCAGCTCGTGAAAGAATTGAAGCCGCTTGACCATCGGCAGTTTTCAGAAAGTTGTTTTTCAACTCAAGTTCATCAAATAAAAAGATTAATGCGTTCCAATGGATGCCCGAAGAAGAGTTGCTGCTGCTGGATAATGCGCCATCTCATCCACCAGCAAATAAGCTAAGAAGTGAAAATGACAGGATTTTTGCATTTAAATTGCAAGTTACTGGTTCAACCCATGGATCATTAGAATAATAAAGCTTAATTACAAAACAAAATTGTTACGAACCAAAACGACAAAATAAGCACTGGGGCCTTACTCGTACTCTGTATTTCGAATCGAAAGTCAAAACATTCAGAAGCGGGTGATTAGTATTTAGTAATCCGAAATTCGGATTGTTTTATTCAAGAATCCAACAACTTTTTGTTGCCGGCAATTTTTAATTCGAAAACTAGTGTAAAAGTCACTCGAATTTCTCATGTTTAATTTATATTTAGCTTGTGGTTTGATTCTTTTTTCTTTGAAAGTGAAAGATTTTTTCATGGAAAACCGAAAACAGATTATTTGAAAGATATCAGTTGATAAAATACTATACATACATATATCACAAATTGGCATTTCGTACGATTTTTTCTTTTTGTTAATGGTAATATCTTTCGACACAGAGTGCTTTATTTTCTGTGGGTTCAAGTAATATGAAACTGTGTCAAATTTGTATACTGAAGAACCTCCAATGAATGATGGAAATTTACGTTGACTGCCAAGGAGCTTCTAGGCATTTTATTAAATTGTTAAGCACTCACAGAAACTCATCGCTTAAAAGAAGATCTAAGAAATATAACACAATCAATTCAAATTAATCTTTTACTATTTTTGCACTGAAATCAAATATTGTGATTATTATGACTAATATACGTTCTCGTAATATAATAATAAGTGCATATACTCGTATCAGAATATTGCTAAAGGCAAAATAAATAATTTTTAACAAATATGCAGCAGCACACACTCCTCATCTGTGTTGATGTTAGTCACTGACATTTAAAACGAAAGACTCACAACAACACAATGCATTCGTTTCGAAAGGCGTAGAGAGTGTTAAATGAAAAGCACTTTCGAATAGTTTTTTTAAATTCTGAACGGAATACGGAGCAGGGCCTCTGTTTTGAAAGAATCACACTAAAGGACACTGTTTCATTCTTCGCCAGTACTTGGAAGGGACTATCATATTAAATGATGATAAGTTGCTGGAAAATATTGCTATCCTTTATGAATCAGATAGATAGGTAATTAAACACAACATTCCATAAGAAAAGGAAATAGTGTACCACGCTCTCAAATTGCAAATTTCACCTAAACTTTCAAAAGTCTATCAGGAATAAATTTGAGTCTTAATGAAGTTAACGATTGGCTGGGTGAAAACAACATTCAGGATAACACGGAAGCAGAAAGTGAAGAGGAAGATACGGTACATGAAAACCAAGAAAACGTTAAACATGAAGATGCAATAAAAGCTTTATCTGTTTCTATGGAATGGGCGCTTCAGAATGATGCATGCGCTTCTGATATCTTGGCTTTGCAAAAACTTGGAAAAAAAAAGTAATTGCATTGCACACAAAAAAGAAAAAAACAAACATTAATTACTAGTTTTGCGATCCAAATTCTATAAGCTGAAGATACATGTTACAGTCTTCATACAGGCCGCTGTAAAGTGCTTTAGAAAGTCATACGAACAAGAGTAGAGCGATGCAATGAAGGAGACTTCGGGCTCTCCAATCAACAATACAACTTCAGAAAGAAGACAAGCACCATGCAGGCAATAGTGGCAATATACAACATTGCGCGAGAAGCAATAGCGGGATGAAGATGACGAGGAAGGATAAAGCAGTATTTACTTACTTATATCCTGTATCCCCTTACGGGTCTTACAATGCGTTTCAGCTCTCTCCAACTCTTCCCAAGCTGTCGGGACTCCTCCTCTATTGTTCGGTGCCATGTACTTCTCGGTCGACATACTATTCTGCTGTCTTGAGTTAGAGACAAAGCGGTACAGCGCCGTCGTAACACACGTCGTGAAGAAGGCGTTCAATACAGTCAGCTGGAACTCAATAGCAAGAGCGCTGCAGGTACCGCAATACAGAATGAGAATAATTGCTTACTTCAAAGGCAGGACCCTTCACTACGACACAGACGAAGGACCAACGAAGTACAAAATTACGGGAGGAGTTTCTTAATGGTCAGTGCTTGGCCCAGTCTTTTGAAACATAATGTATGATGGGATCCTGAGAATACCCAAGCCGTGAGCAGTAGACATCATCGGCTACACTGACGATATTGCAGTAGTCATTGTGGCAAAAATGCTGGAACAAGCGTCTAAAGAATGTAATCATGTTATCATAGATGTCAGATCATGGCTACAGACATCAGACCTGGAACTGGTGGACCAGAAGACAGAAGGAAAGCAGAATACCTCACTATACAGGTCGTTGAGCACACCATTCAGTGCAGCCCTTACATCAGATACCTGAGCATGCTGCTGGACTACAGGCTCAACTTCAAAGAGCATATGATATACGCAGGTGAAAAAGAATACTGGGCAGTAGCGATATTATCTATATTAATGCCAAATAATAGAGGACTCAGCCAACCAATTAGAAAACTGCAAGCAATTAGTAGTTTACTTCCCCATGTTTTCTACTTATCCACGGTTCTATGCTGGGGATTAGTTTTGTGTTCTGCCAAAGCTAGACTCTTTGACTCTAGTCATTGACATTTGACAGATGCGATGGTCTCGTTAGCATTTAACTCTAGCTCGTCTAAGTGTTTCGCTGTAACCATTATAGCTATGTCGTTGGCAAAGCCTATGATTTGTACTCCATCGGAGATTCGTACGCTCAGTCCGCCATCGTACATTATATTCCATAGAATCGGTCCGAGTATTCCTTTGTCCCTAATTCCGTTTCGTATAATTAACAGCAATCTTTGGTGGAAATAGTTATCTACTATTCGCAGGATATATCCCAGGGTATTCATATTTGTTAACGCATTCATTATATAGCTCCAGTTTGCTGTATTGAACGCGTTTTTCACGTCAAGTGTAAACATTCCGCAGTATTTTTTTACGTCATCATCTCCAGCTGGAACCTTGTATCAATTGCTTAGCCTCACCAATAGCGTCTATAGTGGATCGAGCTTTACGGTATCCATATTGGTCTGAGAGGCCATCTTCTGAGCTATATGTTAGCTATTTCGATTCGAAAGTTGGTCGAATTCGAATAGAATAAAATAGAAAGTTACTAATCGAAAGATCATTTATCAGTCGAATGTTGAGCGTATTTTGAGTTTCTAATCGTTCGACACATACGTTCATTTTTTATTCGAATACAATTTTCCTGTCGAATAGATTCACAAAAATGTTAGTGTATTTTTGCTGAAGATTAGGTTAAATTGGACAAATAGGGAACAGAAGGAAGTGTTAATAAGGCTGATGGAAGAAAATCCTGAAATCGCCAAAGGGTTATCGCCCAACCGTAAGGTAATCGCTAGCATTATGATGGGAGGGATGATAATGTTGTGGCCCCTTGAACTTCAGTTATCAATTCGTTCAATACGTACTTAAATGCATGTTCATTTAAGCGAAAATTCTGAATAAATCTTTAAACAAATGGATAGATTAAGTACCTATTGGAAAATAAACACAGAGGATTATAAGTATGTATTTGGAATTTCCAAGTTCAATGAATTTAACCCATTTATTATCCTTCTCCTACTGATCCGCTCTTTACTATCTATAATTAATGCAACTTCCATGTCTCCTATTACTTAACTTTAACTTTTATCAAAAGAGACCAGATTTGTGTTCAGTAAATGGAGGGAGCAACTTATTATTTAATATATTTATTTATATAATTAAAAAACACATTTTATAAAAGTTAATATTTGAATTTCGGTTTTTAAGTCGTCAAAGTGTAACTAATAATATACAAGTATATCAATATTTCTACAAACATATCTAACTTACCGTTCTTGTAATCCTTAGTAGATAGATAGTTAGATAAATGTACTTTATTTTTCAATTACAAAATCTAACAGTCTTCTATAAAATATAGTACAATTTAAGCAATGGCTTCGTCGTCTGCCATAGATTGACAATCCTATAATTCATATACATACATAAATATGTGTGTATATATAAGTATGTATTTAAAAAACATTAATAAAATAGCAGCTTGTGTTTTAGGTTTAAATTAGAAGTTTTCTTCCACAATTCTATTTCTTTAACTATAAGCTACGTCACAGTATGCTACTAAGGATCTCAAGTCACTACCATTTAACAGATGCTCGACTTCATTTCTTTCTAAGCGCTCCACTCCAAAATGTGATAGTCTGACTTCTTTCATTTATTTATTTATTTTTCAATGAATTTTTAAAATTTAGAATTTGTTTTTTTTTTTTTTTGATGAAAATGCAACTTTATTGTGAAAAAATGGTACAGGTAGGTTTTAACGGGTTTGGCAACGTGAGGCCGAGCATTGTCATGCTGTAGAATCAGATTTTCGTGCCTCTGTTCGTATTGTGGCCATTTTTCGCGCAGTGCTCGGCTCAGTCACATCAATTGAAGTCGATACCGTTCCCCAGTGATGGTTTCGTTGGGTTTCAACAGTTCATAATAAATGACACCGACCTGGTCCCACCAAATACCCAGCATAATCTTCGCAGCATGAATATTCGGCCGAGCCGACGACGTAGAAGCATGACCGCGCAGTCCCCATGACTTTATTGTCTTTGGGTTGCTGTAATGAATCTATTTTTCATCACCCGTCATGATGCGATGAAGAAAATCCTTCCTTTTTTGCCGATGGAGCAGTTGTTTACAGGCGAAAAAACGACGCTCAACGTCCCTTAGCTTCAAATCATAAGGAACCCAAGTTCCTTGTTTTTGAATCATTCCAAACGCATGCAATCGTTTGGAAATGGCTTGACGGGTAACTCCTAATGCTGATGCAAGCTGTTCTTGCGGTTGTCACGGATCGTCATCGAGCAATGCCTCCAATTCAGCGGCTTCGAAGAATTTTGGCCTTCCTTCACGCGGACGGTCGTCAACATCGAAATCACCGTCTTTGAAGCGACGGAACCAATCACGGCACGTTGCTTCACTTAGAGCAGCACTTTTGGAGCTCTCGATGCGCTTCAGCCGCCGTTTTCTTCGAATGAAAGAAGAAAATCAACACTTCCCGCAAAATGACGATTATTTGGCACAAAATTTGACATTTTCACACAACCAAAAGTATATGACGCCAAAACAAAATCACTAATGTGTCAAAATAGGTTGTTTACCATATGTCTAAGCTCGGTTCATGACGTTTTGGATATGTCAAAATGTGAACTTAGTTGCGCACCTAATAAATAATTTTAATAAACAAAATATTCCTCAAGTACACACAGAAAAAGAAGTATGTTTAACCTATTTAAAATAAAAATGTCAAACCATTTCAAAAAGCTATTAAATTCTTTTAAGTTAATTTTATGATATCATTCGATAATGAACATTATTCGTTCGAATGTCAAAATGCACGAAATTCATTCGAATGAAATTTTAACGAATTGACTTCATTCAAATCTCAAAATAAGCATGAATTTATCAGCTATTGTTACTTTCCTTTTCTCCATTTTAATAAATACATATGATTTGTTTTCTTCAAATAAAGAAGTTTTTTTTTTTCCTAGCCTATTACTATGTGTGCTCCCCAATCTGTATACTTCGATAATCCGAACTACCCCTTGCAATAAATAATTCGGATTAGCGACCCATTACTGCAGTGAGAACCCCTTCAGGTCATTTACTTTAAGAGATAATTATAGTTGTAGTTTTAAGTTTATTTTAACAATAAAATACATATGCAATAGCGTTTAAGTGGACAAAAAAACGAGACAAGTAAAAAGAAAAGCATATTCAATTATTTTCGAGATTTTATTTAAAAAAAAAAAAAAACCCGTCATTCTAAACGAAAACATTCTCCTTCTTTCTAGCTGCTAAATTTGATTAAGTTTACAAGAATTCAAAAATATTTCCGCGTCAAATGCTAGATAATGAGAATCGTAAACAATGAACATCGATAGCAGCGTGTGCCATTTCGGTCAGCGACATTTTCTGTCTTGGCAACAGAGTATGGCACTGAATAAAATTCCCTATAATTAACACACAACATGTACCTATTGAAGTTTCTCGCTCATTTGTTCAACCTGCAGGGTAGGGGAAAAAAAAACTTAATCCCACAAATAAGAAAAAAAGCTTTAATGTATCTCTTAACCATATTAACGATACAGCAGTGCTTTCAGTGATGAAACTACACGAAACTCTTACATCAGCAATCCGTATGACAATTGAAAACTAACGTTAAACACTGCGCATCCAAAAGTACGCAAAAATACATTTGCATATCTATCTGCGGAGTTATCAGCTGCAAAACGTACGCGGCGAGATCGTAAACCAGGGCGCATGCAAGGAGAAGTCGAAAGCAGATTTCCCTCATGTTTGCTTTTCTCTTTTTTTTCTGCTACTGGATGACGAAGCAGAATCTTAAACGGGTTATACACACGAGAGTGATTTTAATTTCATTTTACGAGTGCTTTCTCAACTTTATGGTAAAGTCGAAGAGCTTCAGGGTGGAAAATGTCTATTGTAGTATTCGACTAAGTGTAGCGTAAAATTATTTATACATATGTATGTACACTGCTGAACAAAATTAGAGGAACGCAGGTAAAAAGTGAAAAATTTTAATATTTGTTTGGATTTGTTTTTATTTTTTTATGAGGGTTTATAATTTTTTCAATAATTGTATAGCATTTTATGAAAAGAAATGTCTGCTACATGTTTTTCTACGAAAAAAAAGTACAAAAAAAATATATTTTACCTAAAATAATGATTTTCATCGATTTATTCAGTTTCGAATATACCTTTAAAGCTCAATGAAATTGAGTACTTGGTACTCCTACCTCTTGCTCTAATTAGTGAAAGTAGTCTCCTTGCTATACTTTTAATAATGTTAATAAATGTTATCGTGTATTTGGTCACATGCTTCGGGCAAATCACTTCTAAGCTCCTCCAAGATGGATGGGTCCGGATTTCCCTGCTTTGCCTGTCTGCCAAGCATGTTCCAGATATGCTCAATGGGATTCAGGTCACGGGAGCAAGCTGGACAGTCTAGGGTTTTCATTTGGTCCTCTCGAAGATGCTTCGAAACCCTATTTACAGTGTGGGGACGAGCGTTGTCTTGCATTAAAAGAAAATTGTCGCCGACACTTGGGCCAAAAACCACAACAATTTCTTCTAAAATGTCCCTTACATCGTGCTGTTAAGGACCGATTTTCTACCACGTGTGACTCCATGCGTGCTCCCAAACATATGCCACACCAGACCATTGTAGTACCTCCACCATAAGCCACTCTTGGAAAGACGTTGAATTGTGCAAATCGATCACCTGATCGTCTATACACTTTTCCTCGTCTGTCGTCTGGCTTTAGGTAAAATCTGAACTCATCCGTGAAGAGCATTTAATTATGACATATGAGGAGAATAACTTAAGCAAAGTATTTGGGAACATGAAAATTCACTCAAAGTTAGAAACAATAGAAAAGAGTAAGGAAGTAAAAATTTTAGTACTCCGTATATACACCTCAGGCCTCTAGGACTTCTGTATATCTAGCCGACATTGAATTCAAGAGCGTTTGGCAATATTCAATGGTTATTTCTTTTTCCCAAGCTACTTTTGTGGCTAATTTGTACTCATTTTCTGATTGTTCTTTTTATAGTGAAGTGTTTAAGGAAGCAGAGACCATATTTTCTAAAAAAAAAAATTGTTTTTACCTTATGTCTCTGTGCAGAAACGTCTTGGAAGATTGAGTTAATCAAAAATGGAAATTGGGCTAGCTCCAAAGAAATCCTTATCCCTTTTATAAAGTCCAATGTACTAAATAAATAGTAACTTATCCATGAAACTTAGCGGAAATTTTGTTTGAAGTCTTCATTAACCCTTCGGCGGACGTAGAGGATACCATTTGACTGATTAGAATTAGGTTTGGATTCATCTATAAATATCGCTCTCTTCCAGTCATTTTGAGTCTAATCTCGATGTCTCAGTAAGGTTAAGACCACAGCTCATATTTTATTTTATAATAAAAATAAGAAAACTAATAAAAGTTTTTTGTCTTGGCCTTCGTCTATTTAGTCCCATGTCTTGTAGGGTCCGGCTTAATTTTGCAAACGGTAGAAAATTATTCGGTTTGCACATTTTCAAAATAATACAGCCTTCGCGCCGAGTCGTCTTTTATTTCGTTTTCCTATTCTTCGCTTTCTTTGAGTAATGTTTTGCGTTCAAAATTTACGAAAAAAAATTAGGAACTGCGACGTGACTACATCCAACTCTTTGACCAATAGTCTTAGCAGAAAGATTTTACGCTTACAACAGAAATGGATACAGAAGTGACGAATATTCACCGACTTTTAGGGTTATTTAGCTAAAACTAGAGAATTTACGTAATATGAAGGGATGGTGATATTTATTTGGGCACTAGTGTATGTACGTTCCTTAGTTTGCTGTATTGCCACCGATCTTCTTTCCAACAACCGATTTTACCTATTTTTAACCTTTTCTCCAAATCCTCTAGGTTCTTATAGCTTCTTGCGGATAATTCTCCAAACCAAAATCGTTCAAGATAATTCCGCCTTTTGTGTACCCTTTTCACACTGCTACTTTGTGATCCGCAGCCATCATCACTAAGCCAGCCGTGTCAAGGATATAAATTCAGAAATAGTTCCCATAATTCTGGAAATGATCTCAGTTTTCTTTTATAATTTGCGCGCACCAAAGGGGATATGAATACCCTTGTACTATACAGTGCACGGGAGTTGTGTAGATAGACAGAGAGAGAGAGAGAAAGGAAGATTTGGTGTAGTGGTTTGAAACTCAGGTGGTATTAAGTTTCTGTACACTCCAAGGGTGGCGTCCAGATAACTGGGGATCATTTATGTTTTGCTTTTTATTGTTGTTGCTCATGATTCACAATACTTTTTTCAGTTTTCATTTTAAGTCCGTGAGCAACATATCAATTCTTTGCCCTTTCTGAAGGGTGTGTATTTGACGCTACGTTGAAAAATGTGCGCCGAAATTATCTTTTTAGGGAATATCTCGTTAAACGGTAAAAATGCTAAGACCTTAATTGTTTAGGATACAATTTTCTACAAAAAATGTCAACCAAATACTTCGTAAAATGGATTGTTTTCTAATTACAGTCGCGAGAAGTCAATGAATTTTAAAAGTTTCTTATGCAGGTTATTCCATTTTGGAATATCATACACCTTGTCAAGGAAAAAAAAGTTAAGGGAAGGTGTATCATCAATTCCATGCTATCGAACAGTGTTTTTTTTTTTGTACTCTTCTTTATAGTATTTAAATCATCTTACCATGTTACTTGAACAAGATCCAGGATATCGAATTTGTACAGCATACTCGTATACTCCCGCTCAAGTTGGAAGAATCTGACATTTTCGGTACATTCTGGAGTTAGCAAAGGTCCTCTCATCGCAGAAACTAGTCATTGCCCGGGTATGATGGCTAGAAATGGTCAATGCAATATCATTTTTTACCTGACGGTTTCGAAGGTAAAACATACACATGAATGTAGCCTACCAGCCACCTGAAATTAGCTATAGTGCAGTAAATAAGTTTCATAACGAAACATCAAAGCACATATGAGAAGTGAAACTCAACGAAAAAGCTTTAATTCGCTCAAAACACTTTGCCTTAACCACAATTCACAATTCCTCCAGTTTCTGCTTGCGCTTCATCGGTGTTAAAGAATTCCTGCTTGTATCTACTGATTGCAAAAAAAAAGAAAAGTTTATCTTACAGTTCGTCTACTAACTCACTGGTCTTGAAAGCAAATTTAATCGGAAATCCCCATCCGCGAATTAGATGAAAAATTCATCTCCAACTAAAAAATACCCTCTCCTAATGTTGCAATAAAAAAATTCCCATTCGTGTATCTCAAAGAAAAAAAAATAATTTATTCATAAAAGTGCACGTGTATTGTTTACGAAATTGTGAAGAAAATTAAGCTTACGTTACACTTCTCTATTTTAAATTATTCATGGAATCGTGGTCATATCGATTTAGGGATTTTCCTTTCATAGCATAAATTTTGCTGTTTATTTGTTGTTTTTTTTCCTTGGAAATTCAATTACATAAGTGTCGAGTTTGTCGTGAGTTATTTTTAGATTTTTTAACCACTTTTTTTAAATTTTTTTTAACAAAATTTAAACCAAAAAGTGTACATATATCGCGAGTGTAGTCGGAAAGGAAAGAAAGGAAGAAGCGAGAGTGTTTGCAGATAATATGATATCTGAAAAAATTGTGCTTCAGTTTAATATTCAAAACAGTTTGAAATCCTTTGCTGGTGGTGTTGTTAATAATTTTAAAGAATCCGTAACTCTGTTGAGCACTATTGCTCTATTGTACGTCTTTACTGTCAATATTGCGGTTGAAAAGTTTAAGTTTATCAAGAAGACGAAGTTTGGGAAGTGTTGCTGTTGCTGCTGTTCTTGTGGTGGTAGTGGCATGTCAATGTTTAACTCTGGCTGCAGAATTTATCAAATGCAACCTGAGTTTGTTGGATATTGTAAGAAGAACAATAATAAGATCTACTGTAATTGGCATGGTGATGCCAACGATAATTTATCTTTACATGCTGTATTGTCCAAGAAGTGTAATAATTTGATGACCGTTGCAAAGAGATTCGCAAGCATGATGCGAGGTAAGCTTTATAATGACGACACGAACAAAACTTTACCCTTTCCATCAGAGCTTTGAGTATCTGTATTTAAAGTTCGACTGTAATAGTGTGGGTGGTTATGGTTGAGATATTCTGTAATTGTATGTCACATGACTTGCCGTTTTGCATGAGTCATGCGGCTTTATCAAAAGGTAGCACTGGCCGTATACATACATATGTATATCGATTCCGTAGTACCGTGATTCCCGGAATTCGACTTGACAAAAACAAGTGGATACCATGAGTGGGGAGAGCTTTTCTTTGTTATGAATTTCACAAGACGTGGCCCAAACAACACCAGATACTTTTAAATTGGTTATATGTACATACATATGTAGGTATGTATTTGCACACATAGTTGGTGCTATTTGTATTGGATGTGAACAATTTCCCCATGTTTTCTTCGACTGGACTCTGTAAACGTTTTCAAACGCACAAACAACAATTATAAGAAAAAAAAGTACTTCCATTACCTTATCACAAAACAAATGTAGCTATGATAATATAAAACGAAAAATATCTACGCCAATTCCTAGAATTTAGTTATTTGTTCTCTTATCTTGTCTACAAGATGTTTGTACTTCTATTCATGTTTCGCACTTGACGATGGGTGTTATGTAACGTGTTGATGGGGTTTAAATTTAGATTTCTTGGAATTAAGTTTATAACTTCTTGGCAAAATGGCACGTGGTTACTTTAAGCCATGCATAACTATTTGTTTTCCTCCTACGTATATATTATAATAGCAAATGTAAAATAATACGGAAACAAAGTTTTAATATCGAAATATTATCGTTAGACCGCATTCAGCATAGCTTTGTCATCTATCTTTTTCTGCAAGCAATGTTGGATAGATTTGCATAGATTTGTGATCCTCCGGATGCCTCAAATTTTTTTTAAAGCTTATTGTCCCCTACACTGAGTGAAACGTTAAAAGTTTCAACCATAGTGTAAAATACTGCTCAGAAACTAATTTTGAAGAAAATCGTATAAGCCGTATACGCGAAACAGACAATTTTTGCAAATACCGCTACACACATTTTTCTCCAAAAACTTGGTGTACTATATGATAGCATATGTATGTATGTATGTCCGACCTAATATGAATATTAAATTTCATCTACTATTTAATTGATCAGCTTTAAAGGCTTTTTGTCTAGCAAAACTAGATTATTTGATTCAGCAAAATTTGTTTTTATGTGCAGAAAATGAAAAACAAAGCCAGCGGAGAAATTAAATGATTAGCAAACAATTAATTAGGTATAAAATCTGTAGAATATATTTTGTTAATAGATTATCTGAAAAATTGTTTTTTTTAACAGCAAATAAATTAATTTATTTGATCAGCAGTACACTTTTTTTTGGCTGTCAGAAGATTCAATTTCAGTAGAAAAAGGAAAAAAACAATCTGCGAAAATTTTAAGATTCATATGCAATAAACGAAAAGAAGGAAACAGTTATTCAAGAAAAATTTTATGCGATTGCAAATTTCAAAAACTAATATGCAGTAAAAATTCGTGTTAATTTTTGCTATAATTTTCTAAAATTTGCTGTTTCCCTTGAAGCATTTTTATTTTTATACCTTATACCATAAGGTATATTCATTTGAATACATAGTTTGTAACAAAGAGAAATAATATCGATGGACCCCCAAAAGTGCATAAGTACATATATTTGTGATCAGCATCAAAACTTAAGTCGATCTAGCCATGTCCGTCTGTTCATTTTGTTTGTCTGTATGTCACCAGTTTTTGGGCTTTAGAGCCCGAAGCAGTACAAGTGTAAACATTTTTTTAGAATTCGTCCACAGACATACGCTTTTGTCAATATTTTAACTATAAACTGAAAAAGCCTTGGCGTTTTCCTAAAAACTTTAACTTTTTAAAAGCTACTTACTATAATGGATAGGCCTTATTTTCAAAATCATCAGCATTCATTAACTTGGGTAACAAATAATTATAGCCACGCCCACATTCTTAAGAAGAAGACATAAAATCAATTTTTCTGATAAAATCTTTTAATAGTCGCGGGAGTATACATTGAATTTGAATTGAACATTTCCTCTGTTTTACACTTGTTAAATCAGCGACTTTCCATCCTGTACGAACTAACACTAGTATTTAATTACTGGCCATTAATAGTACGAGAAAAACTGTCAAAAATTTCAGTTGTCAGTCAGTTTTTATTATTTTTTTTTTTTTGCATTGTTAGGCATTTTGTCAGCGGCCCTTATTAAACAGGGCCCACGTCTTATGCATTTTTTTATGGCAGTTTTCAAATTAACTTTTGAGCAAGTTTAAGTGTCTTCAGTACCCACTTTCATTTTTGGCAGGTATTGCTACTTACAGGTAAAGATTTTTGCTACGATTACCTAGCTGCACTACCACACCTACAAATGTTTTCAATACATTTGTATTTGTTTTAGAATGTACTTTAGGAATTAGTCCATACCTACAAAGTTTATATTCGCTCATTTTTTGTTTTTAAAAGTTTGTGAATGTGAACATTGTTCTTCTCTTCATTTTCTTTAAATCCATGAATTTAACTCATAATTAGCGCCAACCGTGTCTAATTTTTGTTAAAGCTAAATTTTCAAAGCCTTTTTGAAGTTTAATCGTTATATACGGTACCTTATATCCGATTTCTACCTTATCGTGCTAGAAAACATTTCATGAGAAAAGCCGTTTTCAAAACTTTGTGTTTTGTGACCATTAACTAGCCAAATTCACGGTTTATAATAATTTATTTAAAGTAAAGCTGTGAGCTCTATAGACATCTGTAAGGATGTCCCCCCACCATATTGAATGGGGTGTAGACATATGAAATGTATTTGTATAGATTGACCCTGGGAGGCTAAAATATTTTCTTCAAGAAAATAACATCAATGCATAACGAGCAAAAAAAAAAAAGCATGATGCATTCATCTAAAATACTTGCTGCGAAGTTCGTCTCTTTCACCGTCTATTAAATGTATGTACATATGACGTGCGTTTGAACATAATCCCCGTCCTCAGATTGTTGTATCGCCACACCGTGTTCCAACTGATTAACAAAGTTGAATGAAAACATGCAGAAAAGTTACAATCCGTCCAGAACGCATCGTTTGATACTCTATCCCCATCTTTTAATTCATCCCTAATAAATTGAGCATGGCGTTGCGAAATTTTAACCAGATGCAATGATATCTTTCTATGCAGAGGATATTTCCGTGATTTTTAGAAAATTGTATAACACAACTGTTATCTCAACTTTTTCTTAAGAGAAAGTGGCTGTGGCTCTCAAAATTTTTAGCCGAAGTTCACGAAATTGAAATGGGATATTCACAATAAGACTTAACCATCACCGTAAATAGCTTTGAAAAAGCAGTATTCAGTTTTTTTTTTTAAGAAAAAGCGCCCAAAAAGTCGGCGTTGTCATGTATACTGTATGGAAGAAATGTAGAGAAAGTCAACGTCTACATATTTTACCTAGAAAATATTTTCCAGTTTATAGCGAAAATTATGAGAAAAACGTAATTTTTTGAAAAGTGGGTTTGTCTGTGTCGGATTTCATTATAACTCAATGTTACAAACTATGAATCAAAGTTAATACATCCTGGATAGGGTATAAAAATAGCAATATTTCCGATAATGAAATAAGAGTTATAAATATCGATATGGAGAACCATCAGTTTCAGAATCATGTTTGATATACACAATTTTGGTGGAATTTACTAGAAAGTTACATGGGTGACATGGTTATGTTTGAATGCAGGACCAAATATAAACATAAACATCTGGAAAACATACAATCAAATGTTACAGAACTCCTCGTCCGATTGATGGGACAAATGACTACTTTATGTTCTATAACATACAGAAAGATTCCTTCAAATCTGTCTATTCCGGCAGAAGTAACACAAGTGTTTTCCAAAGCAACTAATTGGATTAGTATGAGAATCAATATGAGTCCTCCTTCAGGTAAGCATTCTCCAAAAAGAATCGTTAAAATCGGTGCATTTTTGCATAACTTAACGTGAACAAAGGGAACGAACAAATTTAACAAAATAAAATGTACTTTCAAAACCCCGATTCAAAATCTACAAGTCTACTTTACGTTAATAGTTTCCAAAAAGAATAGCTTAAATCGGTGCAGTTTTGCGGAATTTATAGTGAATGAAAAAAAATTTACAAAATTGCAGAAAATTATTTCGGCGATATCGGTGCATTTGTGCATTTCAGCTCTATTTATCGTGAACGAAAAAAAATCCATTCGCAGACTGCATAAAATTAAATGTATTTTCAAAACCCTTAATCAGATTGTCAGTAGAATCAACAGATCTAGAGTCATACTTCAGGTTAATAGTCTGCAAAAATTAATTAATTAGTCAAATCGATGCATTTTCGCAGAAGTTATCTTGGACGAAAGAGGTGAAAGGCAATGCCACAGACAGACACACAGATGGACAAGCCAGCATGCAGAAATCCATGACATTTCTGACATTTTTTGTAAAGTATATTTACAATCTGACCTTATCTCGGGTACCATTTTTTGACACGATTACCATACTTTCCATACTGATTCAGAAAATGTAGCTCAAAATTCCCTCACGCATTTATATTTTATTTTATTATTTATTCAGAATAATATAAACAAATAAAATTTAAAGTAAATAAAGGGACGTTGATAGAGTAAAAGCGTTTTTCTAGGTCGCTGAATTTGTCGTTTTTTTGTTTGAATTTTTTGGGCGCCATTTTAAAACTGCCATTTACAATCTAGAATTCCAGAAACATTTTGGCTAACATTATCCTTTGGCTTACTTCATTAATCTACGAAAAAGTCGAATTTGTTTTTGTACGAGGTGACGCAAAAGCAAAGAGACCAATTTAGCTAAACCTTCTTAAAACGATGGTTTTATTTATTATTATTTTTGTTTGGACCTTAAATTTCCATTACGTACTGAAGATATCGTTCAAATGTTGGCCTCCAATATTTATGCAAATTTGAGCCCTTTTTATGGTATTTTCTATCACTTATCAATGCTTCCTCCGGTATGTTATCCGAAGTCGGTGGCTTATTTTCATATACAAATGATTTCAAATAACCCCAAAGAAAGAAGTCTAGAATGGTCAGATCGGGTGATCTTGCGGGCCAATGCAAATTGCCAAAACGGGAGATAACACTAACTGGAAAAGTGTCCTTCACTAAGTCCATCGTGTATCCCGCTGTGTGTTCAGTGGCACCGTCGTGTTGAAATGAGGTGCTCCAACCCCAATTCATCCAATTTGGGTATCAAAAAGTCACGTAACGTGGGTCTGTAACGCTCGAAAATGACAGTTATCGCATTGCCAGCAACGTCTTCAAAGAAGTAGGGCCCAATCACCCTTTCAGCGCCGACGCCGCACCGCATAGTAACTTTCCGTTGATGTAAAGGCAATTCTTGAATAATACGCGGGTTATCAGTGACCCAAAAGCAAGTACTCTGCTTGTTGACATGTCCGGAGAGATGGAAATGTGCTTTCTCACTCATGATTAATTTTGAAGGAAAATCGTCATGGTTAAGGCTTATGATACGCTGGCTATATAAGAGATGGTCTTAGTGATCTGGCAGCAGCTGATGCACCACCTGAGTTTTATACGTAAACATCTTCAAGTCTTTCACCAAAATACGCTGCAGACACAGCCTGAAAATGCCCAATTGCGTGACTCGTCGTCTCGTTGATGTTGATAATGAACGTTGGGGAAATCTTCGACGAAATTCACGTTGTGTTCTTATCACTGATGAATTATTCCACAAAAAAATAGACACAATTATTCCACGTTCCCGAGGAATATATCGTTCCATTGTACACCATCGTGTTTTTCGCATCTGTTTAGTACGCAACTGTTAATATCTCTATGACAGGAAATGCTATTTGCTAGAATCATAGACAATTTATATAGGGTCATTACTTTTGCGCCACCTTGTATTAGGTGATTTCTAGTTTTGAAATTTTGGTTACGGCTCTTGCTCCTTTTGTCATCCCTCGATTTACTTTATCAGTTTATATTTTTGGTTAAAAATCTTATTGACTAGTGTTATTTATTTAATAACGTATTTTTTGATCAGGAAACAATTAATTCTGTTTGTTGATCAGCCTCAGTACAAAACGTTGCTTGAGTTAAAAAAAATAAAAAAAAAAACGAGCGTGAAACTTACAAATTCCCCAAACAAAAAACAAACGGCATGGAAATGGGTTCTGTAGTTCTTGAGTTATAGTTACACATATGTATATGTATAGGAAGCTATAGCCCATACAGGGTCTTGCCTAGCTTCTCGCAGTCATTCGTGCTGTGCGATACATGAATGGCGAGGACCTACAGTTAGGCGTCCTTCTTTTGAATCGGCAAAATCTGCCTCAATCTTTTTTTTGTTTTGTTCAAACCACCTAAACATTTCACTTGTTGCTATGGCAAACTGTGAATCATCTCACTTCTTTAACGTTTACATAACAATATTCTGTTAAGTTGAAGTGCAAATAGCAAAAGTTATTGTGAAGTGGAAATGCCGAAGCACAAGTGTTTGTTTAACAATGAACTAGAAGAAAAAATAAATAACTACAGGCCCCGAAAACATATACCTACCTACATACCTACATACATTCATTTGTGATCAGCATCGAAAGTTATTTTGATCTGGCCATGTCCGTCTGTGAGTGTGTCACCAGTTTTTGGGGCTTAAATTTTGAGGTAAGAAGATGAAATTCCATATACAAGCTTCTTAAAATTCGAAGCAGTGGAAAGGTAAACGTTTTAGAAATCCGCCCATAATCCCTTTTTATTCATATTTTTACTAGAAACTAAAAATTACTGGCTTAACATAATATATACATTGTGCGTATGTCATTAAAACAAAATGTTTTCTGTTACAAAACGTGACGGCCACGCTCACTCACTTCTAAGCAAATTTCGCAATAAATCTTAAAAATCGAGGAAATATCATTGGAGTAGAAAGATATCGTTACATTTGAATTAAAAAGTTAACACTGCCATTCCAACTTTATTAGGGATTGGTTAGAAGACGAGTGACAAGATACGAGTATCATATGATCCGTTTTATGCCATTTCCGAAAGGCAGTTTTTCGACTGAGAAAAGATTCTCATGATATTTTAAGTCACGAGAGCTGAGACCGTGAACAAACTTTGTCGGTGTTTTTTTAGGATTCGAACCTTAAGTCTCGCACTCAGTATAATCACGCACTTATACACTGAGTCATGGTGTCCACGAGATCAACGATTTACAGCGTTACAACAACAAAAATAGAACAAAATAAACTCATATCACTCAATTTTATGATATATGATGTGGAATTAGTGTTAAGCTATAAAATCGTTATTCTCGCGCTAATGGATTACATACTGTTTGCTGTTTCATCTCGTTTTTATGGTCATAGTCATGTGAAGTGATAAGTAAAATACAATGCTAGCAGAAAATAGTTTAAAGAAGAATTGGTCTCTTAAGTTCAAAAAAGACTTATTTTTTTAACGAAATGCGACAATTTGGGTACTAAAATCAAAGAATTTTGTCGCTTGAATTTTTAACTCAACAGATTACACCTCGAAAATTGCATTCATTTTAGTTATTATTCTCTGGCAGATCTGTATTCCCACAGCAGATTTGGGCAAATAGTAATCAATTACCGATTACTTGATTAAAAAATGTAATCTATTACACATCTTATAAACTGCGATTACCTTTTGAAATCTGTAATTATCTTAACGAAATAAAAATACGAAATAGTCGGTCATCATAGAAGAGTACATTCATGTGATTGTAATCGATTGCAACAAAATTACCTTTTTAGTTTCAAGAGGTTGTAATGTATATGTACATTATGTATGCAATGGGTGGAATGGATATGGATTATGGAGGGTGAGGTGATCTTTTAGAAAATGTATGCGTGGAAATGAAGTGTGGGGCAGATCGTTGATATTTCGGATATGTAAGGCGGCAATTGAATTTAAAGGGAATTGTTGGACTTATGTGGAATATAGTGGGCGGATGATATTTCCTCCGTTTCCACCCACATATCATAACAAAACGAATTACGTCGCTAATAATTCAACTTGCAATCTCATGAAAGTCCGCTAGGTGAAGTAATTAATTACTGATTACCTGTAATCATCATTACATGTCATCAAAAATCTTGATTACCAAGTAATTCGATTGCTTGTAATTTGAATTAATGTAATTCTTTAAGTAATTAATTACTTTTGTAATTGATTATGCTCAACTCTATCCCACAGTCGATTTATGTAACAAAATTAATTTTTATTGATAAAATATTGGAAGAGTTTGAATACTTTCACAGTACAGGCACGAGGCTCGATAATAAACAGATGAGTCAGCTTTTCTTGAGAATAGGGGTGAATACAATGCCATTTGAACTTTACAAAAGTAAGAGAAGCAAAATAAATTTTGTTTACACTAAATACATTGACAGTCACCATTGAAACTTTCTAAACACTTCAAAAGTTGCCAGACAGTAGTAAATGTATAAAAAATGTGTATCAATGTTGGTGTACCCCAAGGAGATGGTATTGGTTATTTGTGAATGTCCTTACGGAAGCTGGCTTTGTAGAAGTATTTTGTTTAGTACACATTGTATAGGTCACGGTAAAACCAAGGTCATCGGTCAATAATATTATTCAAAAAACTAGTCGTGTATCTGTTTTTTTGCAATCACATAAAAAGCCGGTGAAAACAACCGGCTGAGGAAAAAAACACCCCTAAAATATTAAGTATTTAAAAAACAGCTCAAGGTTTTCCCGATTACACTGTAAATTCTTTGACCATCCCACACACAAAAACTCCACACCTACTTATACGTGACGCATTCTCAATAATTATCGCATAAAGATACTTTTGTCCAATGTGATCCCCCTGGCTATCATCTGTATAAATATATAAAAAAAAAAAAAAAAACTTGTGCCTGAACAAGTACTATAGGTACGGGGAACAATTTAACAAAAAACCAGCACAAATACTACAGAATACACACAGATACTTTCCCCTTAATGGACAAACACAGTCTCAAATAAAAGCTTTATCATTTTATTCAAGTCATAACAAGAAAACCCGTCTGAATTGAATTTCACAACGAGCAGTAATTCGTGGACGTATAAGCAATTCGCACGGTATTCATTTTACCGCTTTCTGCTATCGTATTCACAACACATTCAATCCCGGTTGTGGTATAAAAGTAGAAACCCGGTTGTTAAATAAAATATTTAATTTGAAATTTTGTACAAACAGTACAGAGCTGGAGAAAAATTCTATTTTGTTGAAATTTCTATGTGAGAATTCAAGCTAGAAAGGCAATTTCTAGCTTGTGATAGAAAGTATCTACATATTTCTGCAGCCTTTCCCCATCCGGTGGATAAGAATAAAAAGTTTTAACGTAAGTACAGACTACCTACAAAGTTATACAATTTATCTTTCATTTTTACTCTAAAAAATAAGTACCATAAGTTTTTAATTAAAATGTACTGCCAAATCCAATTAGTCGCTGAAAGTATCTCCGTATGTATCTGTACTTAGAAATTCTCAGTATGTTATATTTTCAAGAGAATTCTTTATCATTTTGGGTGCATATTTTCATTTGGAAATTTATTTTCAACACAATGCATCACGCCAGACAAAATAAAATATAGCAAGTCAATCGCGTGGGCGGATAATTGCGATTTGCATTTGTTTTCCTGTATCCATTAGATGTAATTGCGTTTTTCATGGAGGGTAAAAACGTAATTTACCTCCTAAATTATCCATAAGCACTTAGTGTGCCACTCTATAATTGCATATAATTTACAAAGTTTTTCCCTTACTATAATTTATCTACACTACATTGTACATATGAAAAAGCTATTTTTACAATATTGTGAGTTGCCATGTCATGCATGATGATTTGAAGTCGCAGTTATTTATTTTTATTCCATTATGAACTTAACTCAAATTATCTGCCAATTTTATCAGCGGACGTTGTTTTATTTGCTTTGGCGATACTTGAGGACAGATAAAAATTATCATCTAACACGAAGCTCACAATAAAATGTGTTGTATCTACTTTGTTGCTGGGCATTTGAATTAGATCTAAATGTAGTTTCATTATCTGTCAAGAGCTCCCTTTTTTTATCTTTTTTTTTTAGATTTTTTCAAAATGTCTTCAAATCTGTAAAGCTTTATGTACATCTGAAATATTACTTATTTCATACGAATAGCAGTATCTTCCTACTGATGTTATTAGAAAATTAGACTTAAAGATACTTTCGCACATCTCATTCCTTGTGAAATACCTCAAAGAGCTTTAAGCTCGGAGCTTTCAAAATGGCAACGAGTAGATATGATCAAAGCCCTAACGTTTTACATGGAATTTTTAGAAAGTTATTGACTTGAAACTATATTTTATGAAATTTTTATTTAATTTATAAAATGTATACATCTTTATAAGTATGTGGACTGTTTTAATACAAAATGCACTTATAAAGATTTCCTCTAATTCATACATTTTATAAGGAGTCATAGGGACGGGCTTCTAATTGAAATCAAGTAACAACTTAATCTTCATCACTTTTAATGCTTTCTCTAAAGAAATATTTGAATCTCATTCTCAATCTTAACTTGAAGATCAGTGCTGGTCATTAGAAAATTGCAGCATCGGCCTATAAGTATGCCTTAGGTAACTACCTACCTGAAGTTTCATCTAGCTGATAGGCGTACGGTATATTTGATACTAGCTGGCATAATGCCTCTAATTGGCTGAAAGATTTTCCACGTGAATCTTTTGATCAGTTATAATATCTAACATCTAACAAATCGATCGTTCTCATAAATGTTTCCAATCATCATTGACTAATCACTACCGATGTCAAAGTCTAATTTTGAGCTACTTTTGGACTTTACTTATCTATTGGTTTAATATTGATATGTGTACAACATACCTACATACATACATACGAGAATATCTTTAGACCTTAGCAACAATTTTAATCTCGAATGTTTGTCTGGCGTGTTGCAAAATGTGAAACTGTAAAAATACTTTTTGGTTTTTTTTTTTGGATGAACCTGAGTATTCCGATCAGTGATCAATGCACTTAATCACTAAGCTGCAGCGCCCACCTCAAATTATTTTATGGTTATTGTGAACAATTTGTTGTGATCATTTAAAACAATATTCAAGCAACTGATCATCATCAAACAGTATGCACCGTGGATTCATTTTGTACTCGTGGAAATACCCACTATAGCGAACTACTCGTACATATTAATTCTGTAAACTGGTTGAGTTGTCTTCTCAGAAAATGTTCTTCCATCTAAATATGTATATACATTTTATATTTTTTCTTTTCAAATGTAAAATAAAAAAAAAAAAAACATTTAGATTGCAATTTGTCAAAAATCCCATGACTCATGGGTATAACAGGCTTTAAAGCTTCTAAAGCTCCTAGAGCTGGTATAGAACTACAATGCACATTTAATAAAGAGAAAATAAGTGAGTTTCTCTTGTAAAGTATTGGAGCTTTCTGTATTCCCTTTCAATTTGGCATGTTTTCTTTCCTTTATCTTCTTTTGAATTACTTGTATGTGACTTAAAGAGAAACAACTACATATGCATTCAGCTACAATGCCAAGTTTCCCATGAGCAAACTAAGAGAGAGAAATTTGAATACATCTTTGGTTGCAATAATTTTGCAGTGCATTCCGTCAGGTTTATTGCATCAGGTGGATTCGTTGCAGGAATTCCGATGTAAATATTATTTATTGCACAGTGGTGCACAGAAGTAGATAACTACCACAGACTTCTTAATTAATCAAGAGGCAGAGAAACTCAAATATAATATACTCAAATATAAAAAAAAAATTATATTAAAACCGAAAAGACACTTTCTGTGGAATGGATCGTAAGTTACCCTATTTTTCACATTTTAAACTTTTAATTCAGAACTAATAAAGTGGGCTTAGTTTTATGAACTTTTGTATTCTAATACAATATGTTGCTACCTAGAGGTTATTTCCTCGATTTTTGAGAGTTTTATCAAGGAAACTATTATTAGAATATTTTTTAGAAGAAAAGTGGGCGTGAACTGTCACCGTTCGTAACCCTAATTATTGGTCCTGATAAAGTCATGAAAAAAAAGATTTAAACATCATTGTGAATAGATTTGAAGAGGTTAATTGTTCTTTTGTGAAACCCCCAAAGTAGGCGGATTATAGTAATGCTTGCGCTTATACTGTTTTAAGTTCCAAAGAGCTAAAAACCTATGTAAAATTTCATCTGATTCACTGAAAAATTAATGCCCAAAAACGAAGTTCACGGATTCTGATAGATCACGGATTCTAATAAGAGTTAACCATAATCATAAAAAGCTTTGGAAAAAGAAAATATGTTGTTTTTTTTTAGAAACCGACTCCAAAAAGTGGACGTGGAAAGTATAATGTAGGAACGAAATATAGGCAAAGTCAATGTCTACATATTAAGACAATATTTTTCAATTTGGAAATTGTTTACACTTGTACGGCTTCGGACTTTACAAATATATATACTCGTCCTTACAGGGGTATACCGTTACTAATTATATGTACTACAAACTATGTATGTGTCAAAATTAATTATGGGGTAGAGTATAAAAACTAGAGTTCTGACATTAATGAGCTCCTGTTATGTGTCATCATAGACCACATCGACTGTCAGAAACAACATTTTCAAGAAATCAACTACAATGCAATCTCCATTGCGAATCGCGTTCGTTTATTAATTTGTTTGCCGCACTCAATCAAACTTTAATATCCAATTCTGTCATTATATTGTGTTCCCACATAAGCCGGTTTGTCCCCTTACTTTTGGACTCATTTTGAGATACTGACGAATTTTCAATTTCAATTCCTCCAGAAGGAATTCATCAATAAAAGACGAAAGACTACTATGTAGATTGTAAATATGGAAATGGGGAATTAGAAAAAAAATACAAGTGTTCATAAAAATAAATAAATAAATACTCTTCTTACTGCCATTCTTGCTGTGCGATACACGAATGGAGAGGGATCTACAGTTTTTTTTTTTTTTTTTTGGGAAGCTTCTCATGATACTTTTACTCGGATGTTTGTCAGGCGATCGCAAGTGTAGCGTGCAAACCTTTTTGGTATTTTTATGAACTCGAACGTTGAGTCCCCCGCTCAATAATCGTGCACTTAACCAATAAGCCACGGCGTTCACAAGTATCTTCAGGATGTTACTAATTCATACCAACATTGAAGGCCAAATCATGGTATTTACGATAAAGAATCTGACATTTTATTGAATTAATATCTTTGATTTTAATTTTTAACAACGTACATATGTAGGTATGTTGTACACTGCGCGTGGTTGTTTAGTTTTCAATACCTTTATCCTTTCAAGGAAGAACAAAACAAACAGTTGAATAGTGAATCCCCTTAACCCAAAAAAAACGGGAATATTTTTTTTTTTTAGCCAGCCCACTTAATTTTTGTATGAAAGTTTAACAAAAATCTATCGCTAAATAGGCTAAATCCAAAGGGAATAGCGGTTACGTTTGTTTTCTATGGATGATTTTTCAAGGGTTTTCTGTAAACTGCGCGAATATCAATCCGTGCACTTGCCTTAATCCATACTGCATATATAACGGAAATATATTTGGACAATGTTAAACCTAATGATTCTAAAAAAAAAAATTATTTTATTTTTTGGCGCCCAACGAACGTTCAAAATCTAGGATTTTTCCGAAAATGGCTTTCGTTTTTCTTGTCAAATTGATGACGAAATCAAGATTTAAGGATCTCGTAGAACTTCCAATTTGTTTACTTCAGGCTATAGAAATAACTTGCCTTTTTACTTAAGTTTTAATAAAATATTTAATAAAATTTATTTTTTTTTTTCTTACAGTTTGAGGGAAAACAATACCGCGCCAGACTCTTTTAAGAGCTAGTTGAGAGGTTCCCTTACAATTCCTTTGGAACAAACAAAAGGAAATCATTTTGTAAGTATATCTAAAAAAAAAACCTCAGCAATATGAACGTGATTACGATCGTGCAAAATATATTTTAATCGATTAAAAAAAAATATATAATATTATACAATTTTTGAAGACTCAAATCGATAGAAAAGTTTTGCAAATCGTTGTCTGACAAGTAAAATTGAAATATCTATAGTTCAGTTATTAATCACAATGTTCTGCTTTCTATTCACAGAAAAAATATAGAATTCTTATAGATTCCAAGAGTTTATATTTTTCTTGTTTGGAAAATAGTAGCAAATAATCATTTTTCTCATACATATATTTGTACAAGCATTTTTTAAGGATTTAAAAACAGGACAAAATGTTGAATGCGGTAATTGAAAAACAACAGTCTATCCAAAACCGCACTTCTATTTTTGTGCAAAAAAAAAAAAAAGAAAAAAAAAACCATGTACATAGCTAGTACATTTTATTTTCATTACATCTGGAAATTAAAAAATAAAAAAAATCCTTAAAAAAGGATTTATGTCTTAAATTTGGAAGTTGGGACAAGTAATTGTGAATATTATTATTATTTATTTGTCGACAAAAAAAACAATACAAATACATTCTAATAATAATTTCATTTTTCTCAACTCTCCACTTCTTTTAGATACATTCAAAATGGCATTCTCAAACGCAACCAATTGCCAAGCAAGGCCAAAATCCGCAGACAACAACAACTACGACCAAAAGTCAAACAAGAGTCCTTCCAACAACAACACGAAGAACAGAAACATCGACGACAAACCAACAACGAAATCAAAACCAAATTCAATCGACAACCAAGCAATTTATTCAACTGAAAGCGCAGAGTTTACCAAGAAGTGGCAGAACTATCTTGGTGAAACGACCAAGTCAGCAACAACACCGAGAGAACCGCGAACAACACCAGAGACCCATCTTTTTGAAAAATTACGAGATATTGAGCCAGGAATCATTGGCACAGTTGCTGAATCAAAACCAATTGCTGAATTCAAATCTACTGCTAAATCAACAATCGACGAAGTTACTGAATCGGAATCAGTTACTGAATCAGATGCAATTACTGAATCAATTGAATCAAAGAGCAACAAATCGATCACAAGCGATACCAACAGAAAGAATAATTCAGCTACCAATACAAAAGGAAGACCAGGAAGAGACGTCGACGACGACGGAAACTCCAATTTACACAATTATAAGTGTACCCTTTTTGGCGAGGTCCTTTTTGCCTACGCCTTCCGTAAAACAGAGGAAATTGAAAACGAACGGTTTAGTAAAAACAAAGCAAGTGGTAGTGAACGCAAACGCGAAAGACGACCAGACAATCATACTCTGCCCGGAGCAAGAGAATACTTCAGCGCATTTGAATTTATTAAATCAGCAGCAACAGAACAGCAACAGCAATCGGTTGAATACAACAACGGTAAAAAGTTTAAACGCGAATCCTATCAATTTGAATACAACAAGGACACCAATAACAACAACGTCATCGAACAGGATGATGGGCATTCATTTGCCTGGAAACGAATTCCAGGATATGAATGGAGCACTGCAAATTGCCGCAGTTGAAGAGTTAATGGCTCCAGTATGTCTTGACGGTAAGTTTGTGCAAATTTTCATCAAAAACTACTGGTAAAAAAAAAACTATGATTTTGTTGTTGGTTGTGTCATTGTACTGAAGACTTGGAAAATTTAACTTTAACAATAGACTTTTTTTGTTTGATCCAATTCAAAAGAATTTGGACGTTTGCAATGCCTTAAATTTAGCAAAAGAAAAAAAAAAGGCAAAATTTAGTGTTCTACACATTAACAAAAAAAAAAAAAAAAAAACGGATTGAATAGACCAAAGCAAGTAAATTAAAAACGAATTTTAAATTTACAACAGCAAAATCAAAATAGTTATTTAAACAAATTTATTCAAATATTCTTTGTATCCAATCATCTCCAAAAATAGTTTGGACTAAAATGATAACCTGTGTGCTGTACAAGCATTCTCCCATTTGGTTTGTGTCTAAGCTATTTTTGAAATTACTCTTAGGTCAGGAACCTATAGGTAGGCTAGGTATTTGCAGACATTCACAATAACACATTGCCTTTTCCCTATTTTGAGATTGAAGCCAATTTTTTCCGCAGAGTTTTAAAATTAACATTTGTTATACATTTAAGCTGCTACATCTTGTGATCACAACCTGAACTTATCGGGCGATCCAAATTTAACAATTAAGCCCAACACTAGTTTTTTGTTCTTAGCTCATTATTATTAAAAGGTCGTACGAGAAGAAATATCCTACCGTCGGATAATTTTTACCACAGATAATAAATTTACACAGATAATCGATCGAGTAAGAAGGTCCGTCCGAATTCTACTTCTTTTTTTTTTTATTATTCAAACTACTGACGTTTTCCCTACATGATCAGATCGGTCGTACGGCAGTCCAACTCTGCCTCACAATAAATAAACATGGTTTGATTTCCATCTAAACGTCTGACATACTGCACAACATTGCCATGTAAGATTTAGATCGGTCTGGCAAGTCTGTTCAACATATCGAATGAGCCCTTTCACACACCGGTTTTCACTGGGCCGGCGAAAAACCAGCTGACAGAATACCGACCATTGTTCCCTTTCACACACCGATATTTTGGCGGTGAAGTTACTTCAGTAGTGTCTTTATCAATATTTCCTTCACACATTGTTTCATATACCCCACAATTGTCACACATGAATTAACACTCCTCAAAGCAAATTGAAGAAAGACCAGGGAATCAGCCCGCTAAATATAGGCGTGCATGAAAACGCTCATTAAGTCACATGCATTACTACCCTCACTACACCAGCCTAGCGACCACTGTTACAGCCGATAGATACACGGTGATCGTGTCAGTGCCGGGTTGTGTGAAAGCTTCCATTTGATTGCATATTCCATTACGAAGATTTCTTTCGTGTGAAAGAGCTCTATGGGTGCAATAACGAAATGTTCATATGATTTTCTAAGAATGAACTAAGCAACAACCATGATTTATATATATCAAAGCAAAATAAAACCGACGTAAATTTCCGTCCTATTAATTAAAACTACGTCGAGTTAAAGTTGTAATCTTGTCTTTAACTCACACCACACACGAGGAGCGACTGATAAGTTCGCGGCCTAAGGCATTAAGTGAAAAAAGAGATCCGATTAAAAAATTGCATTTCTCAATATAATCTCCCTCGAGTGAAATGCATTTTTCACAGTGCCTTAATACCACCGAAAAATATTCTTTTGTCTTTGCCTTCAAAATCACATTCTATGGCCGCTTTGATCTCGTTCTCATCTGCAAATCTACGGCCTTGTAACTCCTTTTTCAAATTGGAAAATATAAAACAATCGCTCGGGGCCAAGTCTGGGCTGTAGGGTGGGTGGTCTATTGTTGAAAAACGTCTGCCTTCTAAGGCCTGTCTCGAAAACTGCGCTCGAGTCGTTTGTCGTACGGCGTCAACATTTTGGGTAACAGTGCGCACAAATTGTTTTCATGTTTAAATGCTCGCGTAAAATTCCTCCAATCCGTTCTTTGCTGTGCAACTCGTCCGCTATCTGCCACATTTTTATTCTTCAGTCGGCCAGAACTAATTTTTCAACTCTTCCGTCGTTTTCTTCAGTGACCACTGACCCACGACACTCTGGGCGGGGATCGTCTTCTCAGCTATCTCGCCCTTGTTAAAATAAGTGAGCTCAAAATCCTGAAGAGTCGATGACATGTCTTCGAAAATTTCTTTAGACGATGTTTCTTTTTTCACGAGTTACTTTATCAAGGCGCGGTGCTCAAAATTGCGAGAATTTCCGATTTGCCGCACTTAATACTATCACTAATGAGAAGATGTCTCGTTGTTGAGTATCTCAGGCCGCGAACCTATCAGCCGCCCCTCGTAGAGGTCGATTTACAGTAATATCGTATTTAACAAACTTTTTGTAATAAATTATTTCACGAAGTATTTTACTGATTTTGCCGATAAAATGATTTTTCTTGAAAACTGGCGCCCAACATATCACAAAGTACAATTAATCACCAAAATGTTTATTGGAATTTTCAAGCAGATATTAATAAAGTGCACTGTTTGCTTGCAGTTTTTAATAAATATTTGAGAGGATTCGAATGCGTTCTTTGACTTGTAGAACTTTCGATGGGCGCCAGTTTATAGTAAGCTAAAAAAAAGAACTGTTTAAATCAGATTTTTGCCATTTGCTCTCATTTAACACTTCAGAGAAGGCAAATGTATTTTTTCATTTATTCAACTCACTAGAATACCCTTCATTGAGTGCCACCCAACAAACAGGAAATTTTAACAGAATTTAGACCATTTTTTAGTTACAATCTTTGGCAATTGATCAAAGTGATCATGACCTAGTTCGAAGGCCTTTAAATTGATCTGCGGTCGAATCACGACATCAGCTAACGAGTGGATGAAATCCATACGCTATCGAGTGATCGAGTAACTATCATACATTGGGATGATCACATAAGAATGGTTACGTATCGAGTGCACTTTGAAAATTGTACTAGTACAATGCTACTACATTGAATTGAAATGGCTGACAAATATCAAAAGTATTTATTTTTGTGTGAGGAAAAGTTTTGTATTTATCGTCTTCATCTTCATCTTGTGATTCAGATGATGATCGCTTTGAGTGTATTAAGCGAAGACGTTTAAGAGATAAAAGCGATCCCTTTTTTTTACAAGACTGCGTACGTATACAAAACTTTAATTTTCTGAAAATATCTTTCACAACATACTTTTGATTGCAGTTTTATTAAAAGATTCAGGGTAAATAAGAGTGCATTCTTATTTATAATCGAGAAGATACATTTTAGACGATGCAATTCTACCCCTGTACAAGCTTATAAAATTTGCCAAAATCTCCTTTTGCAGAGGGTTAATTTTATTTAGACTCGACCTGAAATAAATTTTAAGCAATAAATTAAAAAAAAAAATAAAAAAAAAAGACAGATATTCTTACATATGTTCTCCCAAATGCACCACAGCTCGGCAGCAGAAACCATATCGAATAAATGTGTAAATACACGATTACTGATGACAGAATGCCAAATTTCGATTCTCAATACTCTCTTAAGCGGTCATGCAAAATCAACATTTATCAGTCACGTCATAGATAACTGATGCGGTAATTTGACCCATGTTTCGAGTAACCCGCCTAGGATTTATGTAGATTGATGATATACTTCTCGAGGATTGAGCTTATCGATCTGCTGGTTGAATTCCATAGATTCAGAATATATATTGACCTAAACAGGATTAGGAGAAAACCCCGATCGGTTTGCTTCGTGATAAGAATTTAGTTTAATTGCATTCTACTCATTTAAAGTCTTTCACACACCAAGGGCTACAATGCAATCACACGCACTAGCGAGCGGGTAATTGTTGCAAACCTCTGTGTTGAATAGTATTCTTTTGCCTAAAGAAAACGCTTACCTGATATTAACACACAATATTTATACAATTAAATTTGTATAAACAATGAAAATAAGTCATTGTTATAGATAAGGTGCAAAAGCTGGACCGACTTCAGTAGTTGGTGCTTAATAACTGATAAGCTCAATCTAATGATTGACTAGCTAAGTCACACAAAAGGTTGTAGGCAAACAGACGGCGATGACGTGTGGCCTGAGTGTTATGATATACATGTATGACTGTTCACTGTCACGTACGCCTTAGCCAGTGCTTGGGTGGATATATCATTATTGTATCTAAAACAAAAGGAGTAACCAAATTGTAGAAAAAAGACTAGCACATAATCATCGAAAAAGAATAAAAGCTATGTATGTACATATGTAAGTACTTCGATTGAGAATTACTTATTGTACTTGTATATAAGCTGTAGTACTTCTTATGATAAGGAAATTCCTGACCGCCCAATTACAGTACACAATGCCACTGAGATTGTGCATATGTATTGTAAATATTTGTATATATTGTACGTTAGTGTTCAAACCTGTAAACAGACCGTCACGTTGACACCACCTAGATGAACATTTGCAAAGCGTACAGAAAACTTTTAAAATTTCCAGTCGATTTGATTAACCGTGGGCCACTGTGTACAAATGATAATATCACAGTGCCCGATATAATCTATTCTTATTGTTGCATTGCAAAGAATTATTGAAGTTACTCATGGCTTGAAGTAAACCGCTTATTTACATTATATACGACCTCGTAGACAAGACAAGTCTTTCATTTAAGATAGTGTTTCGTTGTTTTCTTCTTTAACAATTTTATAAGCACATTATAATGCTACAGCCTCTATCGATGTCCTTCTTCAAATCTTAGTACAGAAAACCAGATTCCTCGTGGCCTGAGACTAACCGATTAGTATTGCGTTGAACATCCTTTTAAGTACTCGGCGGTCTTTAGCCGCTCTTCAAGAGAAGTTAATATTGAGACGTACCATGGCGGTAACGTCTCTTTTACCACAGTCACATTTCCCAAAGCCTTAATACGATCTTCCATAGTAATCAAAAAGGTTTTAAAAATAACAATCCAAATGGCCTCCACGGCTTCGTTTGTAGGAGGCGATCCGAGAGACCTAATTTTGGATGACTCTTCCAAATGAATCAGGCTGGATTTCAGCAATGGTTTGAATGACGTTGTTCTCCAGGTAGTAAACATGTTTTCTATTCACATCATCTAATTCGGTCCAAAAAATCGGTTACCATCGATACCTTTCGCCGTTGACAACTTCCGCCTCGCCTATCTCATTTCGGAAGATTACGCCGTCTGACCAAAATCCACACCAAACAGTGAGTTCTTTTTGAATGCAAAGGAAGCTCCTAAAACTGTTGTGAATTGGCATCGCCCCAGATCTAATAATTTTGATTATTTATACGAAGTCATTCAGCCAAAAATACCCTTCGTCGCTGAGGACTATAAATTCACATAGCTTGCGCATTATTTGGCAAACATAGCATGCATTTTTATAATAAATTTGCACAGTTTCAACCCGTTGTTGAAGCGTGTAGTTCTGTATGAATTACTGGCAGTTGTGATAGAACGCATTCATTATAAAAATGACAGTACTGTCATTTCAAATATAACCACAATCGGCTGTCAAAGTTCAGAGGTGTGGTTATTGAAAGGCCCTGTAGATATCTATGTCAGGTGTTATTCTACAGGCCGAGTCTGTGATATTTACGAATTTACCTTTCTCAGTGGATGCGTTCAGTTGTTGCCAATAAAGGCTGCTTTCAGTTTCACAATTTAACTTCTCAAAAAATGCATTCCTCGTCTTAACTTTTACGTCTCTGAAAATCTGCAATATCTACCAAAAACTATAAATAAATTCATTTAAAATACCCCAATTGTGTTATAAATGCATATAGAACCTTATTTTCATTTATGAAAAGTAAAATGGGAATTCCACAAGTCAAATTATTTACCATCTACATATGTACAAATAATTAATTTATTATCTTGTAAAACAATTTAACACATGTTGTGAAATACTAATTCGCACTCCAAAATAAATTTTCTCTTACACAACAAAAGCTCTTAAAAATGTCTTATGTCCAACACAATCAAAATTTGAAAATTCGATAAATGCGTATGTGTTTGGAGAGAAAATGATAACGAAAAAATAGTTTTTTTTTTTTTATAATATTCGCGCGATAAAAGGGGTTGTAAATATTATATTATTTCAGGGCACCGGTGTTTGAGAGAGAAAGATGGTGTAGTCGTTTGAAACTCAGGTGGTATTAAGCTCCTGTAAACTCTAAAGGTAGCGTCCAGATAACCTGGGGAGCATTTATGATTCACTGTATTTTTTTGTGTCCTCCTGATGTCGTGATCACGATCACGACCAAGTTGCATTTCCATCCATTGATCTACCAGTGTTATGCCTTCGCAGTAGAGTTGACATAAGCTTTCACAATTTGTAGACTTTTTTTTTCTATTGATTTCATACGAAATTAATGGATGATTCTTGACATTAGGATTTGAATCGTCAATCTGTAAAGTGACAAGCGACGACGTTACCACTACACCACAGCCGCCCTTTAAAATTATGAATATCCGAAAATATTTTGTAGGTGTAAAGTGCACTCCATGTATTGTTTTTTACTGCTGTTTTGTTCTCTTAATTGAAGAGTAATTAATATAATACAAACACAAATAAATGTTTACCGTTTGGTATTATGGCTGAGAGTAGGTATTCTCATCAATTCTCACTCTCTTTGAAATGGCCTGTGATAGAATGTACACATCTATAGGTTCTATACTAATGAGCATGAATGTGCTTATGGTTTTCCCCGAAATGTAGCGGATATACAAACAAACAAAATATTAAGGAGAACGTAAATATGTATGAATTTGGGTCTTACCTAATACAGAATTCGGCGTCGATGTATGTATAATAAGTGTATTCTTAATTCCAACATTCCAAGGAAATACTGCTGCTAACCTAATTGCCTAGGTTAGGTATAGCTCTACTGATGTTAATGATCTTGGAAAAAGAATTCGAAATTCTATTTTATATGTGATGATCATGCCACATGATCTGACTATCTGAAATGCTTTAAGCCTTGCATTTGTGTACATCTTTAAGGATCTACGAGTATGATACTGTAACATCGTCTAAAAGTATGCAACAATAATGTAGAATAATAACTACGCTCCTACAGCCCATTCCAAACTGTACTTTCATTCGAGGTTCGCAATAGCTGACAACGCCACGGATAAAGAGAGAATTATAACTGGAAGAAATGATTGTCATCTTGGAATTATTTCCAGTGGTCGAAGAATTTGCTAGAAGTTTCTGGCTATCTGAAACTTCTGATATATAAGGACAGATGGCGATCAATAGGAAAGACAGTGATTTTTAAACTGTGGCGAAGAGATTAGAAAAGTGATAATAGGCGAAGTTGTAATTTTGTGATAAATTGAAAGTTGAGAGTTAACAAGAAGGAGTAATTAGTTTGGATTTGTGAATTAAGTAATAGAAAGGAGATAAAGTGATTTGAGAGGAAAGAGACATTGTAAGAAAAGAATTGCGAAGGATAGTACAGTGTGAACCTGAATTGTTCTATAGACTAGAAAATAAAGAAATAAATTTCACAGAATATTGTTTTATCTACTCGAGCCGTAGCTCGCATATTACATTGGTGTCAGAAGCGGGATAAAACTTATTCTGTGAATAACTATTTCCGTGGTGTGAAATTGCACAAGCAAAAAAAAAAAAAAAAACGATTTCTGTGTTGAGTTAATTAGTTGCGCAAAATGGGTCGCAAATTGGGAAAACTAACTATAATTCAACTAAAGGCAGAACTCAGTAAGAGGAATCTCGACACAACTGGGGGAAAAGATGCCCTACTGATTCGTCTGGAAGAAGCAGTAACGCAGGAAGGTGAAAATCCGCACGACGTAGAGTTTGACGTGGAAGAGGAACCAGCAAGTACAGCAGCCGACCCGGGTATAACAAGTCTGCTCCTGCAACTTAAGTTAGTCATGGACGAACAAAAGAAAGCAATAGAAGATCAAAGAAATTCTCTAGAACTTAAGCTGGACGAACAAAAGAAAGCAATGGGCGACCAAAGGAATTCTCTAGAACTTAAGCTGGACGAACAAAAGAAAGCAATGGACGAACAAAAGAAAGCAATGGACGAACAAAAGAATTCTCTAGATGCTCTGGAAAGTAAACTTGATGAGCAAAACAAGAACTTGGAATCCAAATTCGAAGTGATCGAAGAGAAAATCGAGAAGGTAGAGACGCAACTCGAAAAAGTCGAAACTAGATTCGATGAAAACTTTGAGAAGCATGAAACTCAGTTCGGGAAAATAGAGACTCAGTTCGAAAAAGTAGAAAAACAAGTCGAAAATCTTACTAAGGAACTCAGCAACGTGAAGAGACAGAAAGCACGGGAATATTCCACCGACGGTCTGAGAAGAAAGGAGATGCAGCCTCCTATCTTCGATGGTCAAACATCATGGCCAATTTATAAAAGGCAATTCGAAGCGGCCGCAATGACCAATAGCTGGGACGATGAAGAGAAGTCCATTGCACTCACACTTGCACTGAGGGGTCCAGCTGCGGAGCTCTTGCAGACCATCCCGGAAGATAAACAGCAGAACTACGACTCTCTGGTTCAGGCTATCGAGATGCGGTTTGGGGATGAACACATGCAGCAGGTGTACAGGGTTCAGCTGCGTAGTCGAGTCCAGAAAAGGGGGGAAACGCTCCAACAGTTGCAAGCGGATATAGAGCGACTAGCCCATCTTTCATACCCTAAAGCCGGTGAGGAGCTTATCAACGAAATGGCGGTGGAAGCTTTTATTCAGGCCATAGAGGACAGACAACTGCAACTGGCTGTAAGGATGGCTGAAAAGCGAACACTCCCCGAGGCATTGGCATTCGCTTTGTCAATGAAGGCTGCGGACCAAGCATACCAGGGAATACACCGTGTCAGGGAAATGTCCGTCGTGGAATGCTCATGCCAGAGAACAGCCGTCATGGATGAAGACAGAGCTCGCGGAAGTCAAATCCGTTGCTGGAATTGCAACCAAACCGGACACCTACAACGGCAGTGCAGAAGTGCACCTAGACGAGGAAATTGTCCACATTGCGGAAGTAGGAGAAGCAGAGAGGAAGCATCTGGAGGTGATAACATCCATCCTGTCAGTCAGACTTCCCAAAACCAGCAGTCGGGAAATGCGTAAGGACCAACTTCGCGGGGCAGAAGTTGGTTACTGGAATCGAGGCCCCCAGGACCACCATTCAAGTTTCGCAAACCAAACGGGATAACAAGAGCCTGACAGTGGAGGCACTAATCAACAAGAAGAAGTGCGTAGCCACCATCGACACAGGTGCCACTGCCTCCATTGTAAGAAGAGATATCGTCAAAAGCTCCTGGCTGCACAACACCAACAGCTACTGCCTGAAGACTGCAATAGGGGAAATGGCGAAGGTATTTGGAGAAGTTCGTCTTACGCTTACTCTGGCAGGACTGACGTTCTCCCATGCGTTTCTGGTGGCAGACATATGCGACGAGTGCATCATCGGAATAGACTTCATGAAAGCAAATGAAGTAATCTTGGACATCGGGATGCAAGTACTGAGGTATCGAAATGTGGAGATTCCGATGGTGTACGGAAACGAGAATGCCGTAACTCTCAGGACAGTCATCAGCAAAGACGAAGTTTTGCCGCCGTCTTCAGAGACAATCATTTGGACGAAGCTGGAAGGTGATCTTGGGAGCCACCGATTCTACATAGTAGAACCAGATCCGGAGAAGAATTCTCAAGACTACATCGTGGGAAAGACGTTAGTCGAACCAAAGAACACCATGGTTCCAGTGAGAGTTTTGAACGCAAGACCACACACTGTCAAACTAAGGCGAGGGGAGGTGACTGGAAAATGCACGCCGATTACCGCCGTCGCAACAATATCTGAACGTGGTCCTCCAAAACCTCTCCCATCACCTTGGACAGCGGAAACGAGAGAGACGATTCTCCAGTCCAGTGAGCTGAATCAGGAGCAGCGAACTATGGCAGAGAATCTTATCAATGAGTACGCTGATGTATTTGCCTCACAGGACGGAGAATACGGCCGAACACACCTGGTACAACATCGAATAGACACTGGTGATACTAGACCAATTCGTCAGCCTGCTAGGCGCCTTCCATTGGCAAAGCAGACAGAAGTTGCAGAGATGGTGTCGGCAATGGAGAAAGAAGGTCTGATTGAAAGTTCCAAAAGTCCGTGGGCATCACCGGTTGTACTGGTTAAGAAGAAAGATGGCAGCACGCGGTTCTGCGTGGACTATCGGCAGCTCAATTACGTCACCAAGAAAGACAGCTACCCTCTGCCACGGATTGACGACACGCTAGACACACTATCAGGAGCCCGATGGTTTTCCACTCTCGACTTGAAGAGTGGCTACTGGCAGGTACAGATCCATCCAGAAGACCGGGAGAAAACCGCCTTCACCGCAGGAAATGGGCTATGGCAATTCACGGTAATGCCATTCGGGCTGTGCAATGCTCCGGCGACTTTCGAGCGATTGATGGAATGTGTCCTGCAAGGCTTAACATGGAAAACCTGTTTGGTATACTTGGATGATGTCATCGTCGTAGGAAAATCGTTTGCGCAGCACCGAGACAATCTAAGGGATGTGTTTCAAAGGCTTCGAAGTGCCCACCTGAAGCTCAACCCCAAGAAGTGCGCCCTGTTTAGAGCGGAAGTCAAGTACTTGGGGCACATAATTTCAGCGAAAGGAGTGAGAACCGATCCAGAGAAGGTCGAAGCGGTGAAAAACTGGCCAGTCCCCAAGGATAAACACCAACTAAGGAGCTTCCTGGGCCTAGCCACCTACTACAGACGGTTCGTGAAGGATTTTGCCGGGATCGCAAAGAACCTGCACCAGTTGACGGAAAAGGGAAAACAATTCAAATGGACAATTGAGTGCGAGAAGAGCTTCAAGGCACTTAAACAACGGCTATGCGATGCCCCGATACTGGCTTACCCCACTCCCGGGGAAACGTTCATTGTGGATGCAGATGCTAGTAATGTTGGGGTAGGAGCCGTACTCTCCCAGGTGCATGACGGCCAAGAGAAGGTGGTTGCGTACTTCAGCAAGGTGCTCTCTAAGCCAGAAAGGAACTACTGCGTGACAAGGAGAGAACTTCTAGCTTTGATCTTGGCTACGAAGCATTTTCACAAATACCTCTACGGGAGGAAGTTCGTTCTTCGCACAGACCATGCAGCCTTAAAATGGCTATTACAGTTCAAGAGTCCTGAGGGTCAGGTCGCAAGATGGATCGAAAGGCTGCAAATCTACGACTACGAAATACAGCATCGTAAAGGAAAACTCCACTCTAATGCGGATGCACTGTCCCGGAGACCATGCAGAACGGATTGTAAACATTGTGCGCGTCAGGAAGAACGGGAGCTGGTTTCCATCCAAAGAATGAGAGCCGAACCTATCGCCGGCTGGAGCGTAGATGAGATCCGGAACGCTCAGAAGGAAGACCCGGATATCGAGCCGATTCTGGCCTGGAAGGAGAACATGGAGAAACCGGATCATCAGGACATCTCTCACAGAAGCCCGACCTTAAAGGCATATTTTGCGCAGTGGGACTCCCTCCATGTCCAAGAAGGTGTTCTGAGAAGAAAATGGGAATCCTCCGACGGAAAGTCGTTTGTAATGCAGCTTGTAGTACCGCGGACGAGGGTCAAGGAGGTGTTACAGGAAATGCATGGCGGGGCGTCCGGAGGCCACTTGGGAGTGAATAAGACGCTAGAAAATGTACGAGAACGTTTTTATTGGTTAAAAGCGAAGGAAGATATCGAAGACTGGTGCAGAGAATGCGACGTGTGTGCAGCTAGTAAGGGTCCGAGAACCAAAACTCGAGGTAAGATGCACCAATACAACGTGGGAGCACCTTTCGAACGAATCGCCATTGACATCGCAGGGCCCTTTCCGGAAACCGACAATGGTAATCGGTATATACTCGTAGTGATGGACTACTTCAGTAAGTGGCCGGAAGCGTTTCCGATCCCTAACCAGGAAGCCAGAACCGTGGCGGAGCAGATCGTCTACAATTGGGTTAGCAGATTCGGTGTGCCCTTGGAATTGCATTCTGACCAAGGGAGGAACTTCGAGTCAAGAATCTTCCAAGAGATGTGTCAACTACTCGGAATCAAAAAGACAAGGACAACCCCGCTTCATCCACAGTCGGACGGTATGGTGGAGCGTTTCAATAGGACTTTGGACGAACATCTCTCGAAGGTCGTAGGTGACTACCACCGGGATTGGGACCGGCAGATTCCCTTGTTTTTGATGGCCTATAGAAGTGCCGTGCATAGCACTACTCGACATACGCCGTTCGAAATCTTATTTGGTGGAATAGCTCGTTTACCCAGTGAGGTGAAATTTGGATCTCCTACCAATGAGCCCAGAAATGAAGAAGAGTACGTGGCGGACCTTAGGGAAAGGCTTAGGGACATACACCAAAGGACCAGAAGCCAGATTAAGATAACGAGCGACCGCATGAAGACCAGGTATGATGCCAAGGCAACAACGTCAGGATTCCAGGAAGGAGATCTAGTGTGGCTGTATAATCCCCATCGCCAAAAGGGGAAATCACCTAAATTGCAGCGGAACTGGGAGGGTCCATACAGAATAGTAACCCGCATCAACGATGTTGTCTACCGCATCCAGCGAGGACCAAGGGCCAAAATGAAAGTGGTTCATGTGGACCGACTGAGTCGATACAATGGTCGAAGTGAGGACGCACTTGTTCGGGACGAACAAGTCTAAGAGGGGGGCAGTGTAACATCGTCTAAAAGTATGCAACAATAATGTAGAATAATAACTACGCTCCTACAGCCCATTCCAAACTGTACTTTCATTCGAGGTTCGCAATAGCTGACAACGCCACGGATAAAGAGAGAATTATAACTGGAAGAAATGATTGTCATCTTGGAATTATTTCCAGTGGTCGAAGAATTTGCTAGAAGTTTCTGGCTATCTGAAACTTCTGATATATAAGGACAGATGGCGATCAATAGGAAAGACAGTGATTTTTAAACTGTGGCGAAGAGATTAGAAAAGTGATAATAGGCGAAGTTGTAATTTTGTGATAAATTGAAAGTTGAGAGTTAACAAGAAGGAGTAATTAGTTTGGATTTGTGAATTAAGTAATAGAAAGGAGATAAAGTGATTTGAGAGGAAAGAGACATTGTAAGAAAAGAATTGCGAAGGATAGTACAGTGTGAACCTGAATTGTTCTATAGACTAGAAAATAAAGAAATAAATTTCACAGAATATTGTTTTATCTACTCGAGCCGTAGCTCGCATATTACAATACATTATCCAGTCGCAGTAAGCTTATTTCTGTAAATTGTCTCATAGATTTTAGAGTGAAAGACTTACAGAAGAAATCTTGTTGCGACTGTTCACACTCGCTACTGAAGAATGTTGCCAGACCTTGCTAATTGACAAAGCGCTTTAGGGGTTTTAAATATGTTCGATTGTCTACACGAGTAAAAAAACCCTCGTTAATGAACTGAGTTTCGTGAAGTACTTGAGCGGATCTGTCACTACAGCCTATCGGATCTTATAGGAAATTGACACAATTGTCAAAATAAAGCAATCCTTGGGGAATCAAAAAACAAACGCAAACAAAAAATATCATTTTGTAGTTGCAATAAGTATGTGCGGGTTCTTTTCTGAAAGAAAAAAAGAAATATGTCAAATTTCACAAGTCAAGAGAAAATTTTCTCAAAATCAAGAAAAGTTGTGGTTTTCAAATAAATATCAATGAAAATCGTTTGATCTTTCCAAACAAGTAAATCGCAGATGCAACAAATCATATCGAATTAACTTTATTAAGCCTTTTTTATTTCAAAATTTATTCCAAAAATTTGTTTCTGTTGATTTTAAATCCTTTGCTGTTAAATCTGTCAGCTGCAACTCATTTGACAGCTTTCATTTGTTCGTGGTAGAAAATTACAGAAAAATGAGCGAACAAGAAAACAAATCTCTCAAATTCGTAAAATCTCAGAACGCGTACGGTTTGCATATGAACAAACCATATGTATGTAAGTGCAATTCGCAAAACTGACACCAGAGATATGGTTATTATTAATTATTATTATATAAAGTGCCTTATGTCTGGCTGATATTCTCAGATTTATATGTGTGCGTGAAGTAGTGTCAGTATTTTTTTTTTTTTTTTTTCGCAAATTACAAATTTTTTTAATAAAATCACATGTTTATAATTTTTATAAAATGGCTTTTTACCATTGGTGCTATATGCCTGCATCTTCAAAGCTATTCACTAGCCGCTGAGATTCGAATCCACGATTATCGAGAGTTCAAATAGTTAACGTATCGTTATTTTCAATTATTCGTGGTAAAACCACTAATTCCAGACTGTTGCTGCCGTTTTATTGGATCTACCTATACTTACCTCAAATTAGTCCACTCAGATCAATTTTTGCTTTTGCATATTGCTAATATACATTTACAAAGTATATATATAAAACGGCAAACTGCTGCTTTGCATATTGCTAAAATAATACCTTTACAAAGTTTAAACTACCTTAATACAATATTTGTACGACTCCTTTAAACAATAAAGGCAAACGTACCCCATTAACTCATTCGATAGAAAACGTCATTACCTCGAGTTAAAATTAGTGATCTTTCGATTTTATCGAATTTGTCGTATCAAACTGTACTCGAGGGTTTGATTAATGGAACTCGATAGAGAGCGCCCAGCAATTCAGCCTGACTATCTGTCGATACTCAACTGCAGTTTAGATAGTCTTATGTACACTATGATGAAATACCCCTAGACGAAATCAGAATTTTCAAACATTTTCTCTCATACAACAATAGTACTTCGCAGAATATGCTGACATTTCAAATCGTTGACATGCACACAATTATCGTTAAACACTTCAGGAAGTAAATCCTGGAAGTTTTTGTGCACTGGACAGCATTATCCAATCGGCGTGTAAACGGTCAAAGATTTAATATATATATATTTTTTTTTTGTCGAAATATGGGTACTAAGCTGTCTCTTATGTAGGTACATACATATAATTTTTATAATGGCTTTTCTGAAGCTAAAACTATTTTCATTTTTACATAGGCATAGATATCATCGAATGATGTCATCTTTTTTGCCCCTACATGCAATCAACTATCTTTCTTTATGGAAAACGCAAAAGCAGAATTGTATGTACATATATTTTCTAAATAACTAGATAATTTCACATATTTAAAGTTCTGCATGGATATCAGTTTTGAACAAATTCCCATATAAATGTTTGATAAATAGGAAATACATACATACATATGAAATGTAAAACTAAAACCAAAATTGTGGCGTAGTCAAATACATATTGCCCAATTTAAGGTTGGAATGAATACTCAGATTTCATGTGGTAATATTACGTAATAGAACTCGCGTATCAAATCTGAAGAAAAACCCTCCAAAAACGTTTATGTAGTTTGCAGTCCAAAATACAAATCCACTTTGTCTATTGCTAACACATTGACTGGCACGTCATAAATAAACATGTGACAGATGTCGTCCAAAAGTTTGACACTCATATTTTGGTTTAAAAAAAGTGAACATAGATTACTTTCTTCAATGTCCCCTGAAATTTGTACGTCCAGAGCTTTTTCTTGGGCTCAATACACTGATTCAATACAGAATTAACACATCGAAATTATAAACGAATTAGTTCGCATGCAATAGCACTGACATAACGAACTTGAACGATAAACAAATGATTCAGTCTCACGTATACCTTATAGGTATATCTTGTTTATTTACGAATCACTGAGTTTTACATTTAAACAAAATCGTTAAAATGACTTTTTTTGGAATCCGTTCAATATCGATAACAAATATTTTGACAATTTTTCAAAACTTGGTATGCTATACCTTGCATATGTCGTCAAATATTACACTCAAAGTTTCCACCTTCATTTGACAATTTTACAAATTACCGAAATATGTCTCAAAATTGGGCGTTTACGAAAATGTCGAAAAAGTCATTTGATCGTCAGTGAATGACATAAAAGTTGCGAACATCAAATTTGCTTCATCTGAATTGTCATAGTCAACATTTTTTTTGTAAAGGCGTAGGTACAAATTTCAATAAAGACAAATGCTAATTTCAACAAAAAAAGAGTCTTGATAGCCAATTGTGTTTTCCTGTCCACTTTGCTGCACTTTAAATGAGGCGTAAAAGACGTTATCGCTAATGCAGTTTAACCTTGAAATCGTTTTCTAACAAATGACACAGATGACGTTTGCAAAAACGCCCATTGATAATAAATTCGACAGCAAAGTCAAATTTTGTTACACCTGGCATTTTCACCAATCAACTATTATTCTTCGCGAATTTTCCGTTGGAGGTGTGGAGACCATGCTTGACCAGCATATTCAAATCTCGAAATGTTTGACTATTTTTTTTACAAGGCAATTTCTAGCTAAGATTTGTATGTATGATCAAAAACAATAACATAACCTGTTGACGAGCTAATAAAGGGTGGTTAAGTTGATTTTGAATAAAACACAAATTATTTAGGAAATTACTGTCATTTATTTTTATTATGATAATATTGGTATGGTTCAATTATGTATGGAACAAAATATCGGCCAAATGGCCGCCGCGACCTCGGCGGCACACCTCCATCCGATGGTCCAAATTTTCGATGACGCTGAGGCATAATTGAGGTTCTATGCCGTTAATGTGCCGAATTATCTCATCCTTTAGCTCTTGAATTGTTGCTGGCTTATCGACGTACACCTTTTCTTTCAAATAACCCCAAAGAAAGAAGTCCAACGGTGTCAAATCACATGATCTTGGCGGCCAATTGACATCGCCACCACGTGAGATAACACGGCCATTGAATTTGTCGCGCAAAAGAGCCATTGTTTCGTTAGCTGTGTGGCAACTGGCACCACCATCCTGTTGAAACCACATATCGTCCACATCCATATCTTCCAATTCGGGCCATAAAAAGTTCGTTATCATCTCACGATGGTGCATTGGTTTTTCGACAATCACTCTTGGATTATCATTCGCCCAAATGCGGCAATTCTGCTTATTGACGAATCGACTATGGTGAAAATGTGCCTCATCACTGAAGATGATTTTCTTCGAAAATTGATCATCCACTGTTGCCATTTCTTGCCACCATTGTGACCATTGACGACGCTTGAAATGGTCAAGAGGCTTTAGTTCTTGAGTCAATTGCATCTTGTAAACGCGTAAATGCAAGTCTTTATGCATAATGTTCATCAACGACGAGTGTGAGAGGTGCAATTGTTGGACACGACGACGGTGGTGGCTCTTCAGCCACACTATCGCGAACAGCAACAATATTTTCTGCAGTACGAGCTGTACGAGCATGCACTGGTGTTTTCACATCTCCTACAGACCCGGTTTGCACAAATTTTTGCACGATTTTTCCGATTGTACGCACATTTGGACGATTAAATTGACCGAAAAAATCACGAAATGCACGATATGCATTTTGATTTGAACGCCCATTTTCATAATAAGCCTGAATAACTTTAACGCGCTGCTCGATTGTGTATCTTTCCACGGTTCAAATTGAGTTAGTCTGAAATTGAGAAATGTCAAATGAAATGCAGAAAAAACTTGACTTTTAGGTGTGGTTCACATTCAACATCGGCCCTTGAAATTTAACCACCCTTTACATACATATGTAAATTGTACCTAATGCAACACAATTTATTTATTAATTGAGAGAAAACTTCTGAATTTACAAATTATGCACTGCAAATTTCATCTCCCATAAAAGCAAGTGACGTGGCATAAAAGCAATCAAAACTGCCTTAGAAGCGATTTCAGCCATATATTTAAGGGTGACGGGAGAGTTGATAGTGACTCCCTTAAATTGATTAGCAATTTTGAAGAAAGTAAAGCTTAGGCCCCTGAAAAATTATTAGTTTGGCAACCAATGTCTTAAAAATAACTAAAAACAGAGATTTCAAGCAATACCAAAAAAAAAGTATTAAATTACTCAAACAACAACAGCAATTAGCAGAAACAAAACAAAAATAACTTAATCATTATATGATACTTCATTATTTTGTTTTCACAGACTGCTCTCCTGAGTCTGACCATCTTCCACTTTTCTCTTTAATTTAACTTTATCGACAGTATTCTCTTCCCTAAATAAAGCAAATCTAAACTTGCACAAAATTTATTCAACTTATCATTAAACCCTCTTCCTCCTTCCGGTGTCGTTCGACAGTCATATCCAATCCAAATTCAGTGCTAAAACCTAATCAGAAAAAAGTGTGCTTTTATTTGTTTATTTAATTCTCTTTCATGTCTTGACGAGATTACCGGCCGGCATAAATGAAAGGGTATATAAAGAGTTTCCATGGCAATGAAAAATTAGTCTGTATTCAGAAGCCATTGCAAGTGGATCGAACAGGTACTAAGTTTTATAATTTCTCAAATTATTTGTGTTCGTTTTAGTTCAAAATGTGCTTAGTATATTTTACTGGAAGGCAGTTGAATTGTTAATAGATGCAAGCCACAAATTTCGTTTCTATATGATTTGCAAGACGGTTGTAAAATTTAAAATCGGCATTCGATGACTAAGTGCTTTGGAGAAGCGGAATAAATGTATCGGATGTAGTTTACATAGTTGTTCCAAATTTTGTCTAAAAACGACGGATTTATTGAAACACCTTGTATCCAACTGACCTTATCTAGACTTCCAAAGGGTTGCACAAATTTAGAAATTGCTTTTAAATACATTACAAATACCGTAACACAACAACCCTTAAAAATATATGTATCTATTGTATGTACCTTTCCCAAGAGACTGTCAAACAATGCGGTCAATTATGCTCGTAATTAAATTCTATGACTCAACGTGTAATTTGCCTACAAAAAAATCGCAATTATACACTTCAAAAATTGATCGCGAAGCTACAAATACATATGTATATCTATTTGGACACCTCAAAACAAATTCCCAAAACAATTCTCATTCCATAGTTTCACCCAAAATTCGGTAATACAACAAAGCATGTTCTATCTTGTTCGTCACTTGCAAACAGCCATGGAAAATCGAAATCAAAACCGTCGTATCGTGAATCAGCTGTGAACCGGCGAATCATGTAAGAACTCGTTGAGTGGAAGAATTTTAAAGCAATACACAATGTGTCTCAGTTTTATTCTCTTTACTCTCTCTCTTCAATATTTTTCGCGATCGAATTGAATTCAAAATAACGACGTGAGAGGGTTGTTTTGATCAGGTTGTGGTGTAGTCTCTTTTTAGTTCGCCTATTTTAAAGAGAAAAATAAAATCAAATTGTGTGGGGGTGGGGGGTTTATCGTACTCACTTGCCGATAAACAGATACATTGAGTGATGGTAGATAGATACTAGTTAGTTCTTGTCAATCTGTTAATCGGTGTGGTTAACATCCTGAGTGGTTTATTGAGAAAAGACAGTATTGCAAATTTTAAACATTTCATAAATATTTCGCAAAATGATCGATTCTTTTAATAGTAAGTATTTTAAAATGTATTTGATTTAATTTTTATTTTTATTTTTTTAATCTAATAACAAGTGACATCGTACACACACTGTAGAGTCAACGGTGATGCGAAGTAAATAAATTGAGCTCTAACGTGCAATATAAAATGGCGACTATTGACAAACAAAATGGTGTCAAATGTTTTCAGTTTTTAGTTGATTTTCGCAAATCATTGACCAACAAATGACTGTAGCTACATATGTAGGTACTCCCAATTAAATAGAAAATCATCCATGATATAAAGCAAAGAAATTGTGTACTAAGGATCGATATAAAATGGCGGCTATTGATGTACAAAATGGCGGCAGATGGTTTTTTTTTTTTTTTTTTTTCAGTTTGATTTTGATTTACATCGGCAATGTCAATAGTATCTAGAATGAAGTAGAAATACAAGCATATGTATGGTGGATCACAAGTTTAGGATTCAAATGCTTAATAACAACATAAAATCAAAGTATGCGCTATAAAATGAGGTACACTTAAAGTGGAATTTAAAAACGCTTATACTTTTTGATGCCTCAATTGTATAATTTGAAAGATTTGAAAAGGTTTTCGGAGCTTATCATCAAATAGGGTCCATTTGACCTTGATTAGTGATTTTCAAACTGAGTGGATACCTATTCCTAGCAAATAAGCAATTGAAAAATAATATCTGCTTGGGGATTCACTCACATAGCAAATGCCTTTACCACTACAAACAACACACAATGTGCAATGTGAATGTGACAAATGGAAGGGTGGTGTTTATATGTAGGTCCAATGCATGACCCGTGGTTGGAACATTGGTTGTCGTTTTTTATGATTTCCGATGGTTTCATAGATACAAATGTATGTAGGTATTCTTAAAATACTAGGGCTTATAAGAATGTGATGGTGAAATCTTTTCTTGCTCCTGCAGTTACAAAGTTTAAGTTTTGGAAATTGTAGAATAATGCCTAATACCTTAGTCATTCAGTCCACAGATAAGCATTTTGAATATGTGGAAACTAAAGTCTTTGAAGTACAAAGTACATTCAATAAACACGTAGTCGTGTCAGAATGTAACTCTAGATGACGTGGCTTGTTGATTTATACAAATCGAAGAGAAAATTATGTTGTATATTATCGACTTTGGCTTTTACACAATTCCAAGCTAAACATATATGTTAACTGTTTAGATATAGCTGTATTTTTGTAAAACATAAGTTTACATGTACAATAAAAACAATTTGTTGGTAATAGCCTATAGCCAACATTTTGATTCTCATGTTTGGTATCTTAATGTTTTTTTTTTGTATGCAACAGCTAAAGCTAGCTTTAAATAATGCATCAATGTTATCGAATTTTAATTTTAGATTTAGCATTAATGGTTAACAAAGAAAGAACTTTTGTCCAAATTAATATACGTACTCGTTATCTAATTGGTAGTGTAGATATCGGTTAACTAAAACAATAAGACCTGATAATACCATATAAGGAAATTTTTTTCAGACTTGAAGTGTAGGTTAGGTACCCATGATTTTGTGGAATACCCACAATGACTTTCGTAACTTGGAATTTAAAATGAAAACTTTTTCTACAAATTAGTTTCAGTTTATCGTTCAATTAATTTGATTAGAACTACTGGTGAGCGGCATCGGGTCTTAATAGACTGTAGGTAGCATCCTTTGATATTGTTCGAAAATTTAGGGTTTCAGTTTGATGGTTGTAAAGATTAACTTTTGTTCAAAAATATATGATAACACTTCTGATTAGAGTCTTATCGAGAAACTAAAGACACTGATTGCTTTGTCGTACCTACCTTCTGCAATTTTTCTATTATAATATCTAGGTATATTTATAATCTTAGGAATATAATAACCAACATTTTGTATTAACTTTTTTTATTTTCTATTTATTTCAACAGATTACTTTATTGAAACATACAACAACTCCGATTTTGATACAAACAAAGGAACGTACAAGTTAGACGGATTAAACGAAATGACCATTAACCAGATGAATGTAGATTTTGCAGGCCAACTGCAATCAGAAGACGGACAAGAAGAACAATTAATGAAAGAAGTACCAGGAGAAGAACAATTTTATAGTACCCTTCGTATGCAACATAGCGAAGAGTTGGTTGGCTTAACCCAACCCAGCTTAGGACGTGAAACACAAGAATCACAATCACTTTTCACAGCAGAACTTATCGATGCTGTCTACAACAATGAAATGATCACAACTTCCGAAGATTCCGAAAATTCCTCTTCATTTGCAATCTCACCTGGCTCTCCACTACCAACGGAGAGCGATTGCATTGCCACTTCTAAATTACACAATTACAAATATATGGATGAGAACTGTAATAGCATGCAAGACGATGAAACATCCTGTCGCATTGAATTCTCACCAGAACACAGTCCAATGGCACGCAGTAATAGTATAAATAACGAAGAGGTTCGAGACATTGAGCAAATCCTTAAACAATTAGTAAACGAACCGCAACAACAAACGTTGAATCTGAAAAGGAATGGTGATCATCTCTCGAATACACAAATGAAAATCGCAGGGGTTAAAAAATCTAGAATTAACAGACCTAGGCTGATGGTGGATGCTGGATGTGAGGTTGGTTTGGCTATTAAAGTGCCCGATACACCGGAAGTGTGTAGTATGCTCTATAATTGGCTATCTGAGGACACCAGTATACCTTCATACAATTCATCGCCCAGTTGGAGTGGCACATCATTCGCAGCACCTGAATTCAACAACGAATCGTATACGCCCATTGAGCCTAAATATGAAAACCCTCCCAGCATAGCATCATCGTATATCTATGAAGAACCATCCTACGCAACACCATCGCCTAGCGATAGCAGCAGCTGTACTCACTACTCAACCAATCCAAATTCTCCAGCGGTTTCTGCCTATGGCAGCGGCTCATCGAGAAAACCCCGTGGCCGACCACCAAAGCAACACAGTGACCTGCCTGACCCTGAAGTATGGCGGAAATTACCTGAAACTGAACGTAAGCGTTATGAAGATCGCTGTAAGAACAATGAAGCCAGTCGTCAGTCACGTCAGAAGAACAAGGAAAAACAAATGAGTCTACTGGCTGACGAAGAACGTGAACAGCGCAGAAACGATGAGCTGAAGAACAGGAAGAAGGCTCTCGACAGGCAACACCGTAAACTCAAGAGGGTGCTGTACCGCAAATGGGGAAACACAAGTTCAGATTGAAAAGAAAATTGAAATAAGTAGTAGTAGTAAGTTTAAAAAAAAAAAAAAATGTGCAAAAAACTAAATAGTGATTAAAGCCCTAGCGATATGTATGTAGATTGTACTCGTAAGTTGTTTAGAATTAAGTGAATGTTATCCAAGATAAGGTACTTATACATTTAAAATGAGATTTGTATTGTTTCATGTTCATTTCCTTGTTTTAGAAATTATATTCATATTTAAAATTATACCTCAAAATATATTGCTTATGTTAAAAGTATGGGAAAAATGTTTAAAAAGATAAAAAAAAATCAAAAGTTATTGAAAAAAACTACAAAAAAAAAATATATTTTAATATTTTAATTTTTCATACAAATAAATAAATACTATCGATATTGTTTATGCATAATCAATTTTTAACATTCAAATGATTCATGCTTATATAAATAAAAATGTTAACACAAGGAAACCACAATTGTTATTATTTTTAACTATTTTCTTAGCGGGTTCAGAATGGTAACATCATATGACAGTTTTCTCATGCAATCAATATGTGCCAATCACCTGTACTCCATAAACGCCGCACCAAAGAGTGACTTTGAGAAAATGTAATGGCTCTTCGTGCATTACACGCAAAAACGACAATTTTGCTTATTCACGTATTCCAATAGGTGGAAGGAATGAGCTTCGTCGCTTATAATGATTTTCAATGGAAAATCTCGCGGTCGAGAGATTTAGATTTAGGGGAGGGCTTGGCTGTAATTTACACAACAGTGTAACTTTTCACTTTGTACGTGTACATCTTCAAGTCTTTAACTAAAATTGGCTACAAAGACCGTCTATTGATGCCCAATTGCGTGGCCCGTCGTCTGGTTGATGTTTGAGGGTCCTTTTTGATATCTGTAGCCACAACAGCGATATATATATATATATTTTATTAAACAATTTGTGCGTCCCAAAGGCGATATGAAAATCCTTATATTTTTGCACGGTATGGGCGTTTGGGAAAAGCAAAATAATGCAACGACTTAGACGTAACCTAAGAGTCGCGAGTGGGAACCTTGGAAGTATCCCCCATGTTCTGCATTCCACTTTTAGTGAATTCAACCACCAAAAGTGGAAGTAGGTGTTCTGCATTCCGACTGAAATTATCAATTATGGGTTGTATGTTCGAAAGTGAATATTATGGTGTTCTACATTTCACTCGAAATGAAAATGGAAATTGACGTTCTGCAATTCGAAAAATTGTTCTTTTCAAGTGAATTGAATTCACTTGAGTTTTGTGTTGTGAATTGAATACACATGCATTTGTGATGTGAATTTACGTGTTAGCTGTGAAGATAAGAAGCATTTTGAAAAATGTAATAAAAAAAAAATATTACTTTCCATTATTGTTTTAAAAGAATTTAATTGTTTTTTAGGGGAAAACATAAAAATCAGAAGGCAAGAGAGTATTCTCTTGAATTACATGGAGGAAAATCAAGATTTGGCGAAGGGTTTTGTTAAAAGGGACAAAGCGTACACTGAAAATTTGTGGAACAAGTTAGTACAACGGTTGAATAGCGAAGGTCCTCCAATTAAGGATGTAACCCTAAAACTGTTTTTGAAACTGCAAACAATCATAACATTAATTACTTTGGCTGAGGTTTTCATTATGCGCACTAAGCAAATTTATTTTTTTTATGTTTTTTGTTTAAATTGACTTATTCTAAGATGTACTGTAAAAGAATTTTTCTGCGGAAACTTTTTTTTCTATTTTTTTTTTTACTTTTAAAGTTTTCAATTTTCACAGAAAAGTGCATGTACTCGTATACAGACTGCACAAATGCACGTGTTCACTTCGCATAACGCTTGTGCTAAGTGATTTCTGTTGCTGAAAAGGGGGTTGGGTGGGGTGGTGAATGCAGTGAATGTTGGAAAATATTATAGGTATTGCCATATGTCAAAAAGTTAAAATAATTTAAAGTTAATTTTGTCTTTTTTTTATTGACTGAAAATATTATACTGCTAAATACCCCAGAGTAAATATAATTAAACTTTAGCTCCAGGCGCCTGCCTGACAGTTGTTGACATATCCTTAGCGGAGCGACGAAGTCGCGTGAGCGGCTAAACCCTGCGGAAAAAAGGGTTAAAATCCTGTTAACGAACGAAGCGAGCCACCCACCCCATGCTTTAAATACACCAGACTTTCTTACAGGCGCCTGCCTGACAGTTTTTGGTATACACTTATTCAACTATATAACTTCGTTTAAAGCCAGGTGGTTTTCACTTAAAGTGGCAACACTGTTCTCAACTATAAACAAATGAAAAACATGCGAAAAAAAATGTTCACTTCCTCAAGAAAAAAATATTATATTTATGTTTTAAGCCAGAAAAAAAAAAAATGTTTGCTCAGTGCGCATAATGGAAACCCGCCCCATTACTTTTCTTCAGTTGTCGCACTTCTATACGAGTACTTACATTTCATCCATTTTTAATAAAAACTGTTTTATTAAATTTTTAATTTACTTTCACAAGAAAAATTAAGCAACTGAGGATTTTAAATAATTTTAAAATGATTTTACAGCTGATTGTGACATTTCAAATAAGAATTCGAAGTGGATTAAAAAAAATCGAATTCACTTGGAATGCAGAACGTTGAATTTCATTTCAAGGGAAATTGAAAATCGATTTCAATCCACTTTCACTCAAAATGCAGAACAGGGCGGTATGAGTGGTCGCAGCTACGAGCTTGAAGAACTGATGATTAGAAGGCGAGTGAACATCTTGTGTGTACAAGAAACGAAATGGCGAAACACCGGGAATCGGGAGGGTTTCTTGGACGTTAAGACAAAACCTTACAAGATGGTCTACTATGGATTAGAACAAGGTAAAAACGGAATTGCTATGATCCTCGTGGCAGAGATATTTAACAACATCTTGACCATTTCAAAGTCCAGTGACCGTATGTCCCTCAAATTGGTGATACAGAGTGAGGTGTGGAATATTGTAAGCGCATATGCTTCCCAAGTCGGATGCGAAAAGAGAGAAAAAGATTCATTCTGGCTGGATTTTCACAACCTCGTCAAAAACATCCCAAAGAATGAGCTTTTGTTTGTTGGCGGAAATTTGCACGGACATGTCAGGCAGACAAACGAAGACTATGAAGACTGCCATGGCGGACTGGGGTACGGCACCAGGAATTCTCCAGTTGAAGACATCCTAAGCATGTGCAAGTCATACGGTCTTATCGTGCTAAATGCCATGTTCGTCAAACAAAGCCGGCACCTGATGCAGTGGCGGAAATGAAACTCAGATTGACTACCATTTAGTAGCCAGTTTCATGAAGCCCTGGGTTAAAGATTGCAAAGTGATCCTAGGAGAGACGATCGCCCAGCAACACCATTCCCTTCTAACAGAAATTTTTATGGAGACGGGGAAGAAAACAAATAAGCAAACAAAGGTGGCTGAGAAAATCAATTGGTACAAGCTGGACAAAGGAAAAGGCGAAGCTTTTATTACCAGCATGACAAATTACCTCTTTACCATCATCGATAAGGTCGGTGATGAGGAGTGCAGAGCACAAGACATGTGGGATTCCCTACAGCGATCTTGCTTGGAGAGAGCCAAATCATTGCTTGGAACGTCGAGAGGCCCCTGCCAACACGCCAAAGAAACATGGTGGTGGACAGATGAAATTAAAGTAGTAATACGGGAAAAGAAAACGGCTTTCAAAGCTTGGTCAAAGTGCTCTTCTACTAATAGAGATGAAAAAGCTCGCCTTGAATTGATAAATAGATGTTGCAAAGGTCTCGCGAAGAAGTGCGCCCAATTTCAAGCAAAAAGTATGGAAGGCCTCTATCGGGAGTTGGAGGAAATATCGTCTTCGGCGTCTGATAGGAATCAGACTATCCAGGAGCTTCGACAAAACAACTTGAACAAGGGAACAACTATCTCCAAAATAGCCGCCCAGAGAAGAAGAAATGTTCAGATTCGTTCCCCAAAGTTCATTAACAATGCTCGAGGCCAGCTTTTTGTGGACGACGACAAAATTCTCCAAGATGGCGAGCAGTGATCCAATGCCTAATCAGTGGAGGGAAAGTTATCTTCTTCCTCTGCACAAAGGAAAGGGCGATACCCTAAACTACGATAACTATCCGTTCTGTAAAGCTGATGTCATACACCATGTAGATCGTTGAGCGGGTATTAGATGGCCGACTGCGGAAAATAATACGGCTATCTGATGACCAGTGCGGATTTGTCTCGGATAAATCAACAGCAGATGCAATCCAAAGTATAAGGATCATAACGGAAAAACACCGTGATTCCTTAAAGGACTTGCATATGGTGTTGGTTGATTTTGAAAAAGCATTTGAAAGACAACCTAGAGATCTCTTATGGATGGCGCTAAGACAACGAGGAGTTACAGAAACCTACGTGCATCAGTTATTCTTTGCTGACGATGGAGCTATCATAAGTGAAGATCAAACGTCCTTGCAACGAGCGCTTGATGTATGGGTGGATGTTTTGGAAGGAAATGGGTACCGTATTAATTCAAAAAGGTAGAGTATCTGTGCTGCTCGTTCTCTGATCCACACCGGCCTACTCCAGACATTTACTTGAATGGAAAAGTGCTTCCCAAGTGCGAGAAGACAAATATCTGGAATCTATGATCAATAGCGAAGCAATTTGTGATGATGACATCAATCATCGCGTAAGCGTTGGGTGGATGAAGTGGCGGGAAAACACCGCTATCTTCTGTAATCGAAAAATGCCCCCTAAGCTGAAAGGAAGTTAGTTGTACGTCCGGCACTCACATACGGTTCACAATGCTGGACAATGTACAAAAAGTACGAGGGCAAATTAACGGCAGTTGAGATAAAGATGCTCCGCATGACAACAGGAGTAACAAGGCTTGATAGAATAAGAAGTTCAGAGATTCGAGGAAGCCTTCATGTAAAAGAACCCATCACAAGCAAGATAGACCACGACCGGTATTGTCATGTTCAAAAGAGAGATCCTCCGAACCCCGTCAAAAAGGTAATATCAATCAACGTTCCTACACAATAGCGCAAAAAAGGCAGACCAAAAAACAACTGGATCACACAAATGCGAAAACACCAGCATTTGATTGGCCTCGGTGACGAAGTGATCCGAAACCGGGAAGTCTGCCGGTACTTCCTGAGGTCAAACCGGCAAACCCCACAGGCGGACCAGTAGGGATGCAATAAAGTGGGAGGGTTGTGAAGAAGATGGGCGTTTGGGAAAACAACAGGAGAGATACCTGTGCACGTTGACTTTAAATGTTTGAATTCGAATAAACGAATCCCTACATTTGACAGTACGACCGAAGTTGAGCTTAAGGGTGAACTGATGTGCATTCGAAGCATGACGCATTTTGCAGGTCCAATTTTGAAGGGATGGAATGCAACATTTATACGATGTCAAGTTTTACGATGGAGTTCACAATGTCTCATCACCTATAAGTTTTAACGCACGATTCTGCACCCTGTCTAGAACGTGCAAAACAGTATTGGGTTCACCAGACCAGGGGTCGAATTACCGCATCAGTTATCGAGCAACACGTGACTGATAACTGTTGATTTGGCATTACCGCTTAAGAGATTGAGTATCGAAATTTGGCATTCTGTCATCAGTGATCGTGTTTTTGTTTATTCGATATGGTTTCTGAGATCAATAAGAATAAGCTTAAGGGATACATTTAATCGTGTAGATCCATCACAAACATTGTAAGTAAAAATTAAAAACTTTTTTTTGTGCTTTTAACCAATTTTCTTAGATTCCAAAAATATTACCGAGTAAATAAGCCAATGTTCAAATACTTGTTGGATTTGCTCGTAAATTCTTTGCCGCAAACCAAAAAAATTATTTGGAGTTTCCCCAGTAGTGAAGCTAAGCGCGTGCTTGCGCTTTTTTGCAGAAGGTGGACCAGGTAGGAGTGGGAAAATATCATGAAGTTGGATTAGCCCAATCATCTTTTTCCGAAGTGCTTTCAAGTGTGTTAAGCATATTTGAAGTAAACTTTGTCCAATTTAGATAAATATGCAAATGACGGCGGAAGAGAAAAAAAGTGTAAATCTTTCTTTCTAAGAAAAGCATAATCTGCCAGGAGTGATAGGCTGCATTGATGGTACCCATGTTAGAATCATCTCCCCACCAGCAAATAAGCATTTATACTACAATGGTAAAGGATTTTATAGTTTAAATGTTTTACTTGTAAGTAGGCTCTTGTTTGTTGTGTGATGATCAAATGCGAATTCGCTTAGTTGATGCTTCTCGCTCTTTAGCGTGTCACGATGCCCTGGTGTGAAATTGAGGTTATGGATGGAGCAGGAGTATTTAAATAGTGAAAGGAATTCTTGGTTGTTGGGTAAGATTTTGATTCCGATTTTATTCAATTTTGATTATAATTTTGATTCAAATTGTATTTATAAATAGGAGATGCTGGATATCCACTAGAGCCGTGGCTTGTAACTCCCTATCGCACACTCGAAGAAGCTTCACCTGAAATCAAATTTAACCAACCAAATGTGTTTTTAAATATAGATGGAGATGCTTGTTAGGAGCCAGGGAATTACACAAACTACCAAATGAAGCGACAAAAATTACGAATGTTTGCTGCGCACTCCACAACACTTGTATATATTACAAGACCGATAGCACCATCACTATCCCAACAACTCCTATTCTCATAGACGAAATAGAAAGCAACAGAAACAGACCTGAAATTGCTACCACAAGTAATTCAGAGCACATGGCCGAAGCACAGCATATAAGAAGACAAACATCAAATGCATTGTAAAATTAATAAAACAGAACGACAATATGTAAGGTATATTAACATGAATAAAACAGAATGACAATATGTAAATAATATTGTAACATAATGTAGCATAATAACTACGCCCTCGAACAGACAACAAATTCCGAAGGGTCTTTTCATTGCTTCTTCTGAGGTTCGTGTCTGAAATTAGTCACCACAGCTCGGATAATATCGCGGATAAAAGAGAACAAGAGAGAATTATAACTGCACGAAATGATTGTCATCTTGGAATTATTATATCAGAATTTTTCTTGTTCCAGAGGTCGAAGAATTTGCTAGAAGTTTCTGGCTATCAGAAACTTCTGCTATATAAGGACAGATGGCGATCAAAAAAGAGACAGTTGGTTTAGAACCGTGGCGAAGAGATTGGAAAAGTGATAATGGGCGAAGTTGTAATTTGGCGATAAATTGACAGTTGAGAGTGAACAAGAAAAAGTAATTAGTTTGGATTTGTGAATTAAGTAATTGAAAGGAGATAAAGTGATTTGAGAGGAAAGAGACATTGTAAGAAAAGAATTTGCGAAGAATAGTATAGTGTGAACTTGAATTGTTCTATAGAGTAGAAAATAAAGAAATAAATTTCACAGAATATCGTTTTATCTACTCGAGCCGTAGATTGCATATTACATTGGTGTCAGAAGCTGGGATAAAACTTATTCTGCGAATAACTATTTCCGTGGTGTGAAATTGCACAAGAAAAAAAAAAAAAAAAAAAAACGATTTCTGCGTTGAGTTAATTAGTTGCGCAAAAATGGGTCGCAAGTTGGGAAAACTAACTATAATTCAACTAAAGGCAGAACTCAGTAAGCGGAATCTCGACACAACTGGGGGAAAAGATGCCCTACTGATTCGTCTGGAAGAAGCAGTAACGCAGGAAGGTGAAAATCCGCATGACATAGAGTTTGACGTGGAAGAGGAACCAGCAAGTACAGTAGCCGACCCGGGTATAACAAGTCTGCTCCTGCAACTTAAGTTAGTCATGGACGAACAAAAGAAAGCAATAGAAGATCAAAGTCATAAGCTCGATGACCAAAGGAATTCTCTAGAACTTAAGTTGGATGAACAAAAGAAAGCAATGGATGAACAAAAGAAAGCAATGGACGAACAAAAGAAAGCAATGGACGAACAAAAGAAAGCAATGGACGAACAAAAGAATTCTCTAGAACTTAAGATGGACGAACAAAAGAATTCTCTAGATGCTCTGGAAAGTAAACTTGATGAGCAAAACAAGAACTTGGAATCCAAATTCGAAGTGATCGAAGAGAAAATCGAGAAGGTAGAGACGCAACTCGAAAAAGTCGAAACTAGATTCGATGAAAACTTTGAGAAGCATGAAACTCAGTTCGGGAAAATAGAGACTCAGTTCGAAAAAGTAGAAAAACAAGTCGAAAATCTTACTAAGGAACTCAGCAACGTGAAGAGACAGAAAGCACGGGAATATTCCACCGACGGTCTGAGAAGAAAGGAGATGCAGCCTCCTATCTTCGATGGTCAAACATCATGGCCAATTTATAAAAGGCAATTCGAAGCGGCCGCAATGACCAATAGCTGGGACGATGAAGAGAAGTCCATTGCACTCACACTTGCACTGAGGGGTCCAGCTGCGGAGCTCTTGCAGACCATCCCGGAAGATAAACAGCAGAACTACGACTCTCTGGTTCAGGCTATCGAAATGCGGTTTGGGGATGAACACATGCAGCAGGTGTACAGGGTTCAGCTGCGTAGTCGAGTCCAAAAAAGGGGGGAAACGCTCCAACAGTTGCAAGCGGATATAGAGCGACTAGCCCATCTTTCATACCCTAAAGCCGGTGAGGAGCTTATCAACGAAATGGCGGTGGAAGCTTTTATTCAGGCCATAGAGGACAGACAACTGCAAATGGCTGTAAGGATGGCTGAAAAGCGAACACTCCCCGAGGCATTGGCATTCGCTTTGTCAATGAAGGCTGCGGACCAAGCATACCAGGGAATACACCGTGTCAGGGAAATGTCCGTCGTGGAATGCTCATGCCAGAGAACAGCCGTCATGGATGAAGACAGAGCTCGCGGAAGTCAAATCCGTTGCTGGAATTGCAACCAAACCGGACACCTACAACGGCAGTGCAGAAGTGCACCTAGACGAGGAAATTGTCCACATTGCGGAAGTAGGAGAAGCAGAGAGGAAGCATCTGGAGGTGATAACATCCATCCTGTCAGTCAGACTTCCCAAAACCAGCAGTCGGGAAATGCGTAAGGACCAACTTCGCGGGGCAGAAGTTGGTTACTGGAATCGAGGCCCCCAGGACCACCATTCAAGTTTCGCAAACCAAACGGGATAACAAGAGCCTGACAGTGGAGGCACTAATCAACAAGAAGAAGTGCGTAGCCACCATCGACACAGGTGCCACTGCCTCCATTGTAAGAAGAGATATCGTCAAAAGCTCCTGGCTGCACAACACCAACAGCTACTGCCTGAAGACTGCAATAGGGGAAATGGCGAAGGTATTTGGAGAAGTTCGTCTTACGCTTACTCTGGCAGGACTGACGTTCTCCCATGCGTTTCTGGTGGCAGACATATGCGACGAGTGCATCATCGGAATAGACTTCATGAAAGCAAATGAAGTAATCTTGGACATCGGGATGCAAGTACTGAGGTATCGAAATGTGGAGATTCCGATGGTGTACGGAAACGAGAATGCCGTAACTCTCAGGACAGTCATCAGCAAAGACGAAGTTTTGCCGCCGTCTTCAGAGACAATCATTTGGACGAAGCTGGAAGGTGATCTTGGGAGCCACCGATTCTACATAGTAGAACCAGACCCGGAGAAGAATTCTCAAGACTACATCGTGGGAAAGACGTTAGTCGAACCAAAGAACACCATGGTTCCAGTGAGAGTTTTGAACGCAAGACCACACACTGTCAAACTAAGGCGAGGGGAGGTGACTGGAAAATGCACGCCGATTACCGCCGTCGCAACAATATCTGAACGTGGTCCTCCAAAACCTCTCCCATCACCTTGGACAGCGGAAACGAGAGAGACGATTCTCCAGTCCAGTGAGCTGAATCAGGAGCAGCGAACTATGGCAGAGAATCTTATCAATGAGTACGCTGATGTATTTGCCTCACAGGACGGAGAATACGGCCGAACACACCTGGTACAACATCGAATAGACACTGGTGATACTAGACCAATTCGTCAGCCTGCTAGGCGCCTTCCATTGGCAAAGCAGACAGAAGTTGCAGAGATGGTGTCGGCAATGGAGAAAGAAGGTGTGATTGAAAGTTCCAAAAGTCCGTGGGCATCACCGGTTGTACTGGTTAAGAAGAAAGATGGCAGCACGCGGTTCTGCGTGGACTATCGGCAGCTCAATTACGTCACCAAGAAAGACAGCTACCCTCTGCCACGGATTGACGACACGCTAGACACACTATCAGGAGCCCGATGGTTTTCCACTCTCGACTTGAAGAGTGGCTACTGGCAGGTACAGATCCATCCAGAAGACCGGGAGAAAACCGCCTTCACCGCAGGAAATGGGCTATGGCAATTCACGGTAATGCCATTCGGGCTGTGCAATGCTCCGGCGACTTTCGAGCGATTGATGGAATGTGTCCTGCAAGGGTTAACATGGAAAACCTGTTTGGTATACTTGGATGATGTCATCGTCGTAGGAAAAACGTTTGCGCAACACCGAGACAATCTAAGGGATGTGTTTCAAAGGCTTCGAAGTGCCCACCTGAAGCTCAACCCCAAGAAGTGCGCCCTGTTTAGAGCGGAAGTCAAGTACCTGGGACACATAATTTCAGCGAAAGGAGTGAGAACCGATCCGGAGAAGGTCGAAGCGGTGAAAAACTGGCCAGTCCCCAAAGACAAACACCAACTAAGGAGCTTCCTGGGCCTAGCCACCTACTACAGACGGTTCGTGAAGGATTTTGCCGGGATCGCAAAGAACCTGCACCAGTTGACGGAAAAGGGAAAACAATTCAAATGGTCAATTGAGTGCGAGAAGAGCTTCAAGGCACTTAAACAACGGCTATGCGATGCCCCGATACTGGCTTACCCCACTCCCGGGGAAACGTTCGTTGTGGATGCAGATGCTAGTAATGTCGGGGTAGGAGCCGTACTCTCCCAGGTGCATGACGGCCAAGAGAAGGTGGTTGCGTACTTCAGCAAGGTGCTCTCTAAGCCAGAAAGGAACTACTGCGTGACAAGGCGGGAACTTCTAGCTTTGATCTTGGCTACGAAGCATTTTCACAAATACCTCTACGGGAGGAAGTTCGTTCTTCGCACAGACCATGCAGCATTAAAATGGCTATTACAGTTCAAGAGTCCTGAGGGTCAGGTCGCAAGATGGATCGAAAGGCTGCAAATCTACGACTACGAAATACAGCATCGTAAAGGAAAACTCCACTCTAATGCGGATGCACTGTCCCGGAGACCATGCAGAACGGATTGTAAACATTGTGCGCGTCAGGAAGAACGGGAGCTGGTTTCCATCCAAAGAATGAGAGCCGAACCCATCGCCGGCTGGAGCGTAGATGAGATCCGGAACGCTCAGAAGGAAGACCCGGATATCGAGCCGATTCTGGCCTGGAAGGAGAACATGGAGAAACCGGATCATCAGGACATCTCTCACAGAAGCCCGACCTTAAAGGCATATTTTGCGCAGTGGGACTCCCTCCATGTCCAAGAAGGTGTTCTGAGAAGAAAATGGGAATCCTCCGACGGAAAGTCGTTTGTAATGCAGCTTGTAGTACCGCGGACGAGGGTCAAGGAGGTGTTACAGGAAATGCATGGCGGGGCGTCCGGAGGCCACTTGGGAGTGAATAAGACGCTAGAAAAGGTACGAGAACGTTTTTATTGGTTAAAAGCGAAGGAAGATATCGAAGACTGGTGCAGAGAATGCGACATGTGTGCAGCTAGTAAGGGTCCGAGAACCAAAACTCGAGGTAAGATGCACCAATACAACGTGGGAGCACCTTTCGAACGAATCGCCATTGACATCGCAGGGCCCTTTCCGGAAACCGACAATGGTAATCGGTATATACTCGTAGTGATGGACTACTTCAGTAAGTGGCCGGAAGCGTTTCCGATCCCTAACCAGGAAGCCAGAACCGTGGCGGAGCAGATCGTCTACAATTGGGTTAGCAGATTCGGTGTGCCCTTGGAATTGCATTCTGACCAAGGGAGGAACTTCGAGTCAAGAATCTTCCAAGAGATGTGTCAACTACTCGGAATCAAAAAGACAAGGACCAAGGGCCAAAATGAAAGTGGTTCATGCGGACCGATTGAGTCGATACAATGGCCGAAGTGAGGACACACTTGTTCGGGACGAACAAGTCTAAGAGGAGGGCAGTGTAACATAATGTAGCATAATAACTACGCCCTCGAACAGACAACAAATTCCGAAGGGTCTTTTCATTGCTTCTTCTGAGGTTCGTGTCTGAAATTAGTCACCACAGCTCGGATAATATCGCGGATAAAAGAGAACAAGAGAGAATTATAACTGCACGAAATGATTGTCATCTTGGAATTATTATATCAGAATTTTTCTTGTTCCAGAGGTCGAAGAATTTGCTAGAAGTTTCTGGCTATCAGAAACTTCTGCTATATAAGGACAGATGGCGATCAAAAAAGAGACAGTTGGTTTAGAACCGTGGCGAAGAGATTGGAAAAGTGATAATGGGCGAAGTTGTAATTTGGCGATAAATTGAAAGTTGAGAGTGAACAAGAAAAAGTAATTAGTTTGGATTTGTGAATTAAGTAATTGAAAGGAGATAAAGTGATTTGAGAGAAAAGAGACATTGTAAGAAAAGAATTTGCGAAGAATAGTATAGTGTGAACTTGAATTGTTCTATAGAGTAGAAAATAAAGAAATAAATTTCACAGAATATCGTTTTATCTACTCGAGCCGTAGCCTGCATATTACAATATCACTAAAGTCTTTTTAATTTGTCCTCTTCTATTTCCAGAAGGCGCTGTTTGTGTTCTAGCTTTGCCACTATTTCTTGTTTTCTCAGCTTTCCATCTCAGCATTGTGGCGTTGATTTTCTTCTATTTCATATCTTTAAAGATCCTCCATTTCATTATTATGGGGCCTTGTTTCCTGCAGAACCAGTGTTTGTTGATCATATAGCCGATCAATGGAACGGTATATTTTTTTAATGTCCGCCTCCATTTCTACTTTGCTGATTGCATTGCAAAGTTTTTTTGATTTGCGATGATCCTGTGGGTATGTTCTCTTTTTGTGAATCATTGCAATCCTCCAATTTTAATTTTTTATTGCAAAAAGACAATCTGAATCGTTTTGCATCTGAAGAACCTCCAGCCGACTTACTCATTGCACATATTTTAACGATTGCTTCTTCCAAGGAAGAAAATCTGTATTCTCGGACATCTTCTTTCTAACGTATTTTTTTTTTTTTTTTGTCACTCCAAACCTAAATATTATGTAATTTTTAAAATTAATGACTACGTATACGAGGATGAAACTTACATTTTTCCAATCAAATGTAGACTTCATGGGTGGCCCTGCAATATTCACTTTCTTCTCCAAGGTTCTCCAAAAACAGCAACGGAATAATTCGGGGTAAAATACGGTTCCACTTTCGAAATTATTCACGATGCCTATTTTTTCGATGGAATTTGTTATTCCCTTTCGAAAATTATTCACGATACCTATTTTTCGAAAAAGGAAAACATTTCGGGGAAAATATTATTCCCGATAGGGGTGAGAATCGGGGACAAAACAGAGCCTTGGGAACACCAGGATTTATATGGTGAATTGCAGACCGAACAGCTGTTCTGGGGTCGACCACATCTGCTACTGTCTCGTGTTGAGCCAGTCTTATCGAGACGAACGGCTAAGCGCCGCAGTGTTTGTCCAATTGGTACCACACGACCAGGGAATCGATAATGAAATGCACGTTGAGCCAAAACCACCGACTGATTACTTGTCAAAAACATTGACACAAGTATTCTTGAAGAGCATAACAATCCATGGTTTGTCTACGTATATTCTGCTTCTGTTTACTTCACAAATTTCAAAATCGTGGCGACATAAGCATCTTCCGATGTGTGATGACTTTCCACCACCTTGTATATTTGAATAGTAGAGATGCCTTTTCAACCGAGATGTGTTTTCGAGTTTTTTTTTTTTTTGTTTAATAAACGTTCATCAGTATGTTTCAAAAACGTATGTATGTAAAATAGCGTAAACAAATTAAATAAGTACTAGTTTGCTTCGTTGCAAATTCTGCATAAAAAAATAAAAAATAAAATGAGTCCATTGTTGGGCGCCAATGTTACTGTGCGCAATTCGAATCGCCATAACTCGTCAACGATAGGTTAGGTTGCTGCCCTCGCTCAGGCATGAACACAGTTAGACCCAAAGGTACCATTGTGATACCATAAGGGGTACCGGAGTACCAGGACTAGGAAACTTACATAATTAATTTTTCACTAACGGAAAAACGGCTGACTTCCAAAATTCAAACAAAATGCGCATTGTGACTGCACCCTGCAAACACACAATGCGGTAATTGCAACTCATATAATTAATCATTTGCTAAATAATTATGGCACAGGTGACAACCAAATATTCATGAAATACATTTTAAAGATAAAACAAAAATAGTTAAGACGTAAATATCTGGCGATTTCACCAGCTTTAAGAAGGAACATAATAAAATACAAGACTTCGCATGGACACAGTTAGACCCAAAGGTACCATTGTGATACCATAAGTGGTACCGGAGTACCAGGACTAGGAAACTTACATAATTAATTTTTCACTAACGGAAAAACGGCTGACTTCCAAAATTCGAACAAAATGCGCATTGTGACTGCACCCTGCAAACACACAATGCGGTGTTGCAAACACACAATACTTCCACGTTGCGTTGCTTATACGGTTGCGTTTTGTATCATGACATACACATGACAGACTACAATTTTTTTGTAAATGGAACAATGCGTAACAAATTAATTGCAACTCATATAATTAATCATTTGCTAAATAATTATGGCACATGTGACAACCAAATATTCATGAAATACATTTTAAAGATGAAACAAAAATAGTTAAGACGTAAATGTCTGGCGATTTCATCAGCTTTAAGAAGGAACATAATAAAATGCAAGACTTCTTTAAAGTCCGAATGAATAGAAACACTTTTTAGTAAATTCCGTATTGCAGATTTATTCATACATAAAAACACATTTTTGTTATTCTAACTCATTTTGTTTTAAATTACTTAAGAGACTTAAAGACTTAGGAGACTCATAATTTCGTTTGAATATTGCCTTTACTTGACGTTGTGGAAACTCGCCAAACAATGTATGATAGCTTCCGCGAGGTTTCTGACCGATTTGGTATAGGAATGTGATCTTTATATCGACTTTCCAAAAGAACTATTGAAGATATACTTAAACTTAAAATGAAACTAATCCAGAGGCCATGCAACCTAGTCTCTAAAGAAAATAGCAAGTGAATTTGAAGAAAAAGGTAATAATCCATTCACTTTCGTTGTGGGGTATGTTAATGGTACACATTTTAAGATTCCGTCTCCGAAAGAGGATTCATTAAGTAATTATAACAGAAAAGGTCCCATTCAATAACTATGTAGGTATTTACACGCTTTTTATTCATGAGAAGCTTTTATACATAGCTGCTTTTTACAGGATGTATGCGATAGCAATCTAAAGTTTATGGATGCTTTCGTTAGCTATCCGGGATCCCGTCACGATGCTGCCGTTTGGCGTGATAGTCCATTGAGAAAAGCGTTAGGTAACCGGACAATAAGGATATTTTCAGAGTACCATCGGCGATTCAGCGTATCCGCTGGAAGCTCATTTCATTGTGCCCTATAATGATAATGGCCATTTGACAGCAACACAGAAAAAGTTTTTATTGAGCATAAGGCGTTCTAAAAAATAAATTTCGGATTTTAAGCTTTATCCCAGTGTGAAGTGTTTCAATTGCAAGGAAAATCATAATGAGCTGTGTAATTTTGCATAATTTCATTATAAGCCATGAATCATCTACCTGTGAAGAATTCAATTTAATTGATTCATTAGCTACTAATACGTCCCTAGAAAAAAATTTGGATAACTACACTGTTTTCTCTCTATTATTAATAAAACAAAAAAAAACTAAATTAAATTAAATTAGTATTTCAAAAAGAATGACTAGTAATTCATAGTAGATTTTAGTCGAGAAGAAGCCTCAAAAGATTTTTAAGATCCCTCATTTCTTCCCCCGCTTTGAGGCGAGTGTTCTCAATTTTTACCAGATCGTTGAACCACTCCCGGTCCTCATCCGATTCTTCTTTCAGAAACTCTAATATGACGTTTGACGAAAGTTCTTCATTGACCCTGTCAGTACTATTTTCGTCGTTCTTGCCTAATTCGTTATTCGCCAACTCCAACGAAGAATCCAAATTTCAAAAATGGAATGCTTTGTGCCATATTGCGTAGCCAGTATGGAATTTGAAAAATTCTTAGCAAGTTGTTGAGTCCTACGACACGATGTTCTATTTCTTCAACTAAAAAGACTTCTAAATGAACCCGGGTTTCAAATCACCTTTTTTTTTTCTTCTGTGAGCTGAACTCCTGTTCAAACTTCAGCCTTGTGGTTATCAAATTTCAAAATTGGATTTTTGTCTCATGGTTTCTGCTAGACATGCTAGAAATAATTATAATAAATGCTTTTAAATTTAAATAAACTTACTCCTCGCAACTCGTCATTTTACTAAATAATAAATGTCATTTGCATTGTGTATAGTTCATGATGCGCTGTTTGCTTTTGTTTGTGCAGTATACTCGTTCACAATTCATTTTTGGTTCGCACTTTGCTGCATTTTGGAAAACCCAAAAACATGTTGTGTAACGATAACGGTGTGGACTCCTGAACCCCAAAGTTCTTTATTTTGTAAATATCAAGCTTGACTAAGTCGCTGAGATCTTCGTAGAAGTACTCAGCGAGGGTTTCAATATTGATAGGGCAGGATAAATGCACAAATGGTAGGTAAGTTACTGTTTCCTCCTCCGCTAGTCTTTCCGTTTTCTTCAGATCCAGGTTAGGCCAGATCTGTCTCAATGAAAGGCAAGTGCGGGTACTATTCCACCTTCTGTTTGCTGTTCTTCGGGCTGCAGTATTAAGACGGATTTTTTTCGATACTATGGGGGCAGACAGTTTCTCTCTATGTTCAATGAGGTTCTAACCTTCTTTTGCCAGCTCGTCCGCTCTGCAGTTGCCCGGAAAGTCGCTGTGGCCTGGCACCCAGTACAAGGAAACTGCATCTGTCAGCGAACTAGAGAACTGCGACATTGCTTCACCAATTGGGAACGTATTGTCGTTGATTCTAAGGGTTTTATCGCTGCCCGCATATCTATGTATAGTACAACAGCACTACCCTGTATTGCATTAATTGAAAGCCAAGGCGCAGCTTCTCGGACTGTCGTAATTTCCGCCAGTGCACTGGAAAAGACTCCTGCTCCCTACCATACGCTGTATTAAATCCATCCCCAGATTCCCAAACGCTTCTGCTAGGAATTCTGGTCTTGTATTTGACATTACGATAATGAGGGACGATACAGTCGGTCTTTTTAGGAATAGTATTTTTGCGGTTCAGAATCCTGGACTGCCAACTGGGAGAATTCCCTAAGCCTTAGCGCTGCTTTAGCTACCATTTGCTTCCCATACCTATATAATATATTGTAACATAATAATAACTACGCTCCTCCAGCCCATTCCTCGTTATACAGACACATAATAACCTCTGAACTTTTCCCAGTAGACCAGTGTTACTTTTCTTACTCAGTACTGTCCACCATTCTAGTACTCCGTACATAAGGATGCTGAAGGCCGCGATTCGGCCCAAAGCCCTTCAGCAGTTTATTCAGTTTCCAATTGAGTTTTTTTTTATCGAGAATGACCCTCAAGTACCTGGCATGGTCTGCGAATTTAAGTTCCGCCCCATTTAGCTTTGGAGAAATGATACATGGTACCTTCTTGTATATAAACAAGTTCAATCTTTACAGCGTTAACTGAAAACACAACCGTGACCATCTAATTTACGAGTTTATTAAGATCTTATTCCATGATTGGTTGGTTGGTTTAAGAGGGTGAGCTTATGCTCTTCACTTAGGCCTCCATTGGGCCCGTTGTGTTCCCCTCATCTATGTAACTGTAGGGAATAGTGCTGTGTTTTGGGAATTATGTGTTGAGAGGATTTAGGTCTAGGGATCATGGGTAGTATCAAGGGGAAACTATATCGTATAGTGATCGGGGAATCGTAGTGATCGTCTGGCGAACTCCAATATATCCCCGATTCCTTTCTTACTGAGGTGTGTAATATCCGGAATCCTTGGAGATCCCAGAATTTTCAGTCTTAGCCTCGCTGTAGCAGGGCAGTGACAGAGGAAGTGTTCTATATCTTCCTCCTCCTCTTCACAGTTGGCACAGATTGTTGTATCAGTTATCCCGAGTCTGAACGAATGTTTGTTGAGATTGATGTGCCCTGTTAAAAGTCCCACCATCAATCTCAATTGTGTTCTACTTGAGTTAAGAGCTCTTTTTGCTGTGTTGTTACTCGATTTGGTTATTACAGATCTAGCCACTTTGCACGTGTCTAGATTCATCAAGTAGTTATTGAACTCCTGTCGTACCTTTTCATTGATTATTGTTTTAATAGTTGTCAGAGGGACCCCTATTGTATTATCCGGGTTCGAGAACTTCTTGCGTAAGTTTTTATCTCCGAGTATACACTCGGCAGTATGGGTGGAATCGCATTTGATCTGCACAACGTCCAGAACCAAGTGTCATCGTTGACCGGAGATAAAAACCAGCCTGGTCAAAATCGGCTAGGCATACCACAGAAAAAATATCTTGGAAGCATTCAGTGCTTTATTGGGCCTGAAATCATTTTGCGGTTGGTGCTTTCAACCAGACTCTGCTCTAAGGCAAAATTAACCCAGGTTTGGGGTAGGAACAATTTTCCCCATTTAATTTTGGTTGAGGAATAGCCCATACGCCCCTGAGCTCAATGCCGATAGTAAAGACTTTCAAGCGATCCCTGCTACAGAAATGGAATAAGATATTCCTCGAAGAGCTGCGTGCCATTATATCCAATTTCATTAAAAAATTTGAGGCTTGCATTAACGCCAGGGGAGACTACTTTGATTTTTCTTCTTAAATTTAGAAAGTCCAAGGACTTTTATACATACATATATACGAAGGGGATTTTTTAAGTTCGCAGAATATGGTTGGTGTTATAATTATTTGCTTAACTTTGATGTTGATTCGCCAATTAGTTCGCGCGACTTATATATTTCCTTTAAAAATGAAAAATACAAACTTCCGATTTCAGTCATTTACACTTTTATTTTTATTTCGTATTAAGAGTGCCGCTGTTTTTAGCGAGGCTGCACACTCTGTAGAAACTTGAACTACAATCAACAACGATTTTACAATATTCAATTGGCTTTATACCCAAATACTGCACAGTCAATATTTCCGTTATTTGTGATAGCATAAAGAAATAAGAAAGAAAAAAAGAAAAAGATATTACTCAATAAAATTATAAATTTGCTTACATTGTAAATCAAGCCTCAAATAGCGCAAATGTGCCATCTTGCTGTTTTTCGATTTTGTATTTTGGGTTGTATGTAACTCGCGCAGTAATCAAAAGAATAATTTAAAGACTGTGGTAATTTAAAAATGTGAAATTTTGAGTTCCGCGCAGTAATTAAATTCCTCACAAAACAAGGAAAAAGTGTGGAAAATATACTAAGTGAAATGCAAATACTTCACGGAACTTCTTGTCCTGGTCAAACCATGGTTTGCAAGTGGTCGAACTTTTTTTTCAACAAGGTAGAGAGTTCTGCAAGACCAAGTGACGCCAAAGCACATGAAATGGTTCTGAAAGTCGAATATGCCCTCATTGAAGATAGTCACCTCAAATTAAAATAAATTGTAAAAAGGTTCAAAATATCCCAAACAACGAGTTTCAAAATTTTACACGATCATCTTGGAATGTCAAAAATCAGCTCAAGGTGGGTGCCAAGAATGCTTACGCAGCATCAAATAAAATACCTTGTGGAATATCGTAAGCAGTTTTCGGAGCTGTTGGCAACAGTCCAGCAGAAGTTATTAACAAAATTGTTACTGGAGATGAAATTTGGGCTCATTATTATGAACCTGAGTTAAAACAGGAGCCCATGATTGAGTAAATGGGTGATCCTGTCCTCAAGAAGTACCATCGGCTGGGAAGATCGTTGCAAGTATTTTGGGACTCATAAGGAAACCTGTTAATAGATTATAAACCAAAAGGCATCAGCAACACAGGAGAATACTACACTAATGTCCTAAGATGCTTAATAGAATCAATTAAAGTAAAAGGGAGGTGGATATTAACAAAAGGCACCGGTTCACAAGGCTCAAATTGTCATGGCTGCTATGATGGCACCTAGTGATTATTACCTGTTGCCAAATTTGAAGATATACTGCGTGGAAAGCATTTTGGTGATGATGAATCACTGCAGGTAGCCGTAAACGAGCATTATGAAGGCAAACCGGAGAATTATTTGTATGAGGGCTTAAAAAAATCGGGGCGGGTTTCCATTAAGCGCACTGAGCAAAATTTTTTTTTTTTTTTTTCTGGCTTAAAATGACCTAAAAAACATAAATATAATATTTTTTTCTTGAGGAAATGAAAAAAAATTTTCGCATGTTTTTCCAGGCAGGCGCCTGGAGCTAAAGTTTAATTATATTTACTCTGGGGTATTTAGCAGTATATTTTCAGTCAATAAAAAAAAAAGAAAATATCAAAAAACACAAAATTAACTTTAAATTATTTTAACTTTGGGACATATGGCAATACCTATAATATTTTCCAACATTCAGTGCATTCACCACCCCACCCATCCCCCTCTTCAGCAACAGAAATCACTTAGCATAAGCGTTATGCGAAGTGAACGCGTCCATATGTGCAGTTTGTATACGAGTACATGCACTTTTCTGTGAAAATTGAAAACTTTAAAAGTAAAAAAAAAAATTGAAAAAGAAGTTTCCGCAGAAAAATTATTTTACAGTACATCTTAGAATAAGTCAATTTAAACAAAAAAAATATAAAAAATAAATTTGCTTAGTGCGCATAATGGAAACCTCAGCCAAAAAATCTATAGATCTAAGAAGTGTGTTCACGTTCCATTTGAAAATATCCGTCTCATCTATATGACTTATTATTATGATTTAATATTGTACGGGATTCATTGCGGCACTCTGTATACTCTTTCCTATAGGAATGTTTCATTAAAGTTTTGAGAAATTACTTTAGAAATTTTAGTTGTGTTTCTTACTTACCACAATTCGTCCTTTGATATTGAAGAAATAGGTTTTACATACATACGAGTATGCTTTGAATGGGGACTAGAGATGTTGTTCTTCATCTGTCCTTTTTATCCCTGTTTCCGAGGTAGTTTCCTGTTTAAGATTGCTCTACAGTAGGGATGGGCGATTATTGGAAAATATCGGTTAGCCGAATACTGGTTTAATTATTAACTGGTTAACCGTTGCGGTTATTCAATTAACCGGTTATTTTTGTCCATAGATACCTACATATATTCACTATTTTCCCAATAATTGCAAGACAAACCTTATAAATTATCTCAACCATTAAAAACAATGATCCAAGAACTATGAAACATTATTCAATACTGTGGTCATGTGATTAGAATGGAATTAAATCACTCAACACAACAAGGTATAATACTACGTTTTCACTAGAACCAAATGAGATAATTTCAAATGATTCATTTTGAGTTGTTTTCACTACATTTGGCTTGACAGTTGATACAACAAAAAGGCATCCCAGGTTCAAGCACGAGAACAATCTAGGTGTGGAACTTGCTATCCTTATCTATTGTAAGTGCATTTGACACACCACTTCACAAACCTGACATTTCTAGAGTTGCATGAGCATCGTTTAATTTTTATCGCAGAGACGTGAAAAATTGACACTGCAAATAAAGCTATTCGGCGTGTTCCAAGTACTCTGCTAGAATGTAGCAAAACTACTTTTTGTACTGGGATGACATGGCCGTTAAAATGTCAGCTACTGGCTCTAGCGGGGAAATGTGGAGGGGATATAGCAAAGAAATTCTCGCTACAACTATTAGCTAGATAAGAGCAAGAGAAAAATGTCATCTGTCAATACAATCCATTAGCGATGGGGTCTTCGAATAAAAGCCAAAAATAGTCGATATTTAAAAAAAAAACAAAAAACTATCGTTTACTATCGATAATTATGAATATATCCATTTACTGGCTCGAAATTATTTGTTTCTCAATTAAAACCTTTTAGGATTATTTTCTTTCTATTACAGATCAATGAAATTTATTTAAATTTCATTTTAGACTGCTCTTTGATATTTCAATGTGTTCGATGGAATGAAAAATCGAAAATCGATGGTCGGAAAGTGTTATCGATAGAATCGTTACATAATTAAAACAAGTAGATGTTTTGAATCGTTGGTAACTAGTATTTTAGTATTTAGTATTTATTGATTAATTTAACAAACATTTACAAAGATTACAAAGTATTTATAATGAGGTAAATGTGATCATGACAATGTGTCAATGGCATTGTATGAAATCAGTTAGTTAGGAAAATTCGTTATTTCGCTTCGGGATTTTATTCTAAAACTAGTTTTTAATATTAATTGTTTCTACACATTAAAGGAAACGAATCTTAGTTAATTTGCAGTGCAGTAGATTAGGTCTTCATAAAATGTTAGTATGTAATTAAAATTTTACTAGCATTTTATACAGCCTAAGACTGTTTTTTGTTAGTTTAACTAGATTTTATTAAAAGGTTCAATGAAAACAATCGAATAGTATCGGGAATTATCGAAAGTGATTAGTAAGTTCCTAGATATCAGCTGTTGTAAGGCCAAAGGGACGTTCCATGATTTTGCTACTAGCGGGTAGCAAATTTTGTGTACTTGGAAAACGCCGATTGTTCCCATGCTTGAACATGGAACGACCTACAAATATCATCTTTTGACAGTTTTTCATTCAATTCAATTCAATTTAATAAAATGTATGTTATTGCTTTGTTGAACTTTGTTTTGTACTCACTTGCTGATAATAAGATAATTTAGCAAATGAGGAAATGGGATAATTTATCGTAACAACAAAAAGCGTTGTCATTTTGACTCTTTTCCAAAATCTGACTGGGTTGAGATCAATTTAGCTGGACGATTTTATGGTTGTTTTTTCTCCGTTTACTGTTTAAAAAAAAATTCCACATTAATCTAATATATTCCTATTTCTATTACATCTATCATAATTTTTGTTATTCCGCCACAGAATTTGGTTTATCCTATCGCAATTTAATAGAGAAAGGTCGTTTCCTGCCTAGTTCGAGGCAGTCTAAGAAGGAATTACGAAATGCCTATTGAAAATATCGGTATTAAGTAGCTATTGATATACAGGCTGGGACAAATGTAACACGTTACAATGACACAAATTTTAAAGTCTTCTAATCTTCTACTGAAGTCTACTCGATACAGAGGCAAGGGGATGCTGAAAAACAAGTAGTGCTCTATAGATCACGTACTACATACGTGTTACTTGTAACATGTTATTGTGCAAATCGTTAAATAATCCTATGAACTGGGGTCGAATTACGACATCAGTTAACGAGTGAATTAAATCCATACGCTATCGAGTGATCGAGTAACCACATTGGAATGATCACATAAGAATGGTCGCGTATCGAGTGCACTTTGGAAATTGTACTAGTATAATTCTACTACATTGAATTAAGATGGCTGACAAATGTCAAAATTATTTATTTTTGTGTGAGGAAAAGTCTTATATTTATCGTCTTCAATTAAAAATTGAATATTTACATTATTTTTCATCTTCTGATTCAGACTTTGAAGACACAAAAACGATCCTTTCTATTTACAAGACTCTGAGTACTTATACAAAACTATAATTTTCTGAAAATATCTTTCACAACATACACTTTTGATTGCAGTTCTATGATATCAAAACAGTCAGGGCAATTAAGAGTGCATTCTTATTTATAATAGAGAAGATGAATTTTAGAGGATGCACCTAAACTGCTATCCCAGCTCATAAAATTTGCCAAAATCTTCTTTTGCAGAGGGTTAATTTTATTTAGACTCAACTTAAAATAAATTCCAAACAATAAATTTAAACACACGCAAACATAACAATAAACAAAGATATTCTCACATATTTTCTCCCAAATGCACTTCAGCTCGTCAGCAGAAACCATATCAAATAAATAAATACACGATCACTGATGACAGAATGCCAAATTTCGATACTCGATCTCTTAAGCGGTCATGTGAAATCAACATTTATCAGTCACGTGTTGCTCGATAACTGATGCGGTAATTCGACCCCTGATATAAAGACTATTATTTTGTTTGCCATTATAAGCGGCAGAATAATACTGCGATCGTCTGCTTTCTTTTTACGAATCTACTTGTCGTGAATCCCTCCAAATGGATGGCAAATCTACTCGAAATTTGACCAATCTTGATATTATTATAATAGAGGAGCTAAAAAAATGTCTCGGGATTCTGTCCGTATGGCCGTCCGTCTGTAGTACTCATTACAGCTCAAATGGTTGGACAGATTTACTACAAAATTAAAGGCAAGCCAATTTTGAAAAATTGCAAATAATATGACCTTTTGCAATAGGTCAGCCTACATAGGTTTTCGATAGAAATTCGAATAACAGTACTTTACCTAATAAGGACTTGCGGAATTTGGCTATACAGTGAAAGCTCCTATAAGAGGACACTCGCGGGCAATTTTTGTGTCCGATTGGGGGAGATTTTAATAGAGAATTGAATATAATAAACTGTATTTTGAAGCAATAACAGAAATGAAGTAAGCAAATAAAACAGGAAACCACTAAGACTACTTCCGCTTTCATGAAAATTTGTTATTTTCATCTCTGATATTGTGACTGTAATTTATCTAGAGATAATTGTCCAGTGTTCATTCTCAACTCGATTTAGAGTAATCCTTTCAGTTTTAAAAGTGCTAGAGCCGTTTCACTTGCACCGGTTTTCACCGTCCGGCTGTGTGAACAATGTATTTTTTTTTTATAATTTGCACGTGTTAAAGGGGATATGAATACACTTATACTAATTTTTATAACACGGGCGTTTTTTATGGAAAAGGGAAGAGACAGAGAGAAAGACAGATTGGTGTAGTTGGTTTGAAACTCAGGTGGTAGTTAAGTTTCAGTGAACTCCAGGAAATATTGATGAGGACACAACTGAGTTAACTTCACCGGTGGAAAACCGGTGTCTGCGACGTTTCTTTGTCGGCCTACTTTTCGCCGGTGTGTGTAAAAGAGTTCTTACTCTCCACTTACTTTCGGCTTTATGGGTCAGCTTGTGCCTAGCCCCAAACGTAGGATATTTTTAATTACGGATGTACGTGATGCATATAGAATTAATTTCCGTACAAATAATATAAATATTATCTACAATTTTAAAATTAAAAATAATAACAAAAAACAAAAAATGGTAAAAACAATTTACGTCTATAGACGAATATATTTCCTCGTTTTGCTTTTAGAAACAAGTACTTCGAGAAGACTCATTTGCTGCGTTGATTCCTGTCGCGTTACTATCATTATCGTCTAGGACGGTTTCATCCACACTAACATCATCGTCGGGAATTTCTTCATCACTATTTGCATTATTCGCCGAGGACCATGAAGCAGTCTGAGAAAATACTGATCAAATATAAATCACGCGCATAAGGAACAAATTTTATTTAACCTGTGACAAAATCTCATCTCCGTGCAGATCCTTGTTTTTTAAGTTCCCCATCCAGAAAACTGAGGCACATTTGTTAGCCGCCAGCATTGCCTTTACTCGAAATACTAAATTCTCCACTGTCTCCCGTAAGGATGGTATTTGGCTCACAATTGAGGTATTTTTAAGAGCCTGATGAGAAAAGATAAACATACAAGTGCAATGGAAATAGACATAAAAATGTACATACTTTAGAATGGCAGCATAGATTATGTAAGAAGCGTGTGGTCACTTGGAGACTTTTCAGCAATTCGTTGACTCGTTCTGGATTTTCTCTTAGGTAACTCTCATACACAGACAGTCCATGCTGCAGTACAATTTTTAAATAAAAGTGGGCGTGCTGTGTAAGCAAATAAAGTCATTATTACGAACTAACAGGAATAGCGTATGAATTACTTTCAAAAAAAGTACGAAATTCCTCGGTACATCCAAAGACTGAACAATTTTCAGGAGAGTATTCAAAATCTCACAACTTTTCTCCCATATTCTGAGCTTATCTGAATCGGCGCTGCCTCCATCGCGTGCCGCATCACTTAGTGAGCTGATTAGCATTTCGCAGAGTCCTCTGAATAGCATTGGGAAATTCGCCCTAAACCAAACAAGAGTTAGTTACATTTTGCAAGCAAGTTCACCGACCTCACTTATTGAAATTGGGAAATGATCTCAACGAGCTCTCCTTGGACTTCAAGTACTGCGTTTCTTCGAGAATCGCTTGCAAAATAGTCTTCTGACGGCGGAAATCCGACTTTCTTAAATATCCCTTAATTAATTCATCCAAATAGATATTACATAACGAACCCCTTTCCATTGTACCATCATAGTTGAACCACTTTCGACACAGCAACACTTTGCAAAGGTTACCTAAGGAAGACTTCTTATCCAAAACATAGACATTTTTTTTCATTTTAAACTCACGTAAATCATTGTCCAAATCCTTTGCGAGGACAAACTTCTTTAATGATTGCATCAAGTGAAACAAATGGACAGCAGATTGAATGTCCACAGCGCTTGCTTCAAATGTACGACATTTTGCGAAGACTTTAGTGGCTAAAGTCGATATATCTTTGTTTACAAACTGCTGTCGTACGGATTTCCCCATAATTGCCAGTAAAGCTTCTAGACAACACGTTCAATACAATTATAACGAAATAGGATCTACCACTTACCCTTAAGTAATTTCTTATTAGAAGCATCACCGAAGCCAGACCAGGAGAACAGAGCGGCCAACAAACGAAGACACAATCCAAAGCAAACTTTAAGGTAATTCAACTCATCTGTAAATAGATCAGCATTGCCAAGCGCTTCACCGACTCTCTGCACTGTCGTCGAAATCGCACTGGAAATCTGTCCAAGAAATAGCATTAAGGGTTCTTTAAACAACGAATCAATGCAAACCTGTTGAAAATTGCTTATGATTGGATCAAGGAACTGAGTAACGATATCACTGATGAAATAATTTGGATGGACTATGTACTGCAATTGTTGGTTTGTGGTGAATTTTTGAACTCCCGTAACCGATTCCAGTTTATTAACGATGTCTGTTATAATGAATCTAAACTCAAAAGAGGAGAACAGTTTAGGGTTAAACTTCTTTAGTGATTGTGAGTGAATCTACTTGAATTCTAAAAGTCCAATTGAGTTTGCAATTTCTTCCGTTGGGTGAGGATATTTAAGATTAAAGTCCACTTTTAAAATTAACATTATATCTGGATTCATCTGCCTGAAAATGAACAAAATTACGTAAGACAATAGAAGGTAAATCAAAGTACAATCAACGTCGAAGGTTGCTTACTGGAATAACTGAAACAACATGCAGAATCGAGAAGTTGCAGCACTTTAAGGGTCTGACTTCTAGAAAATGATAGTGCAATGATGGGATAAATCACTCAAACACCCGATGCATTTAATAAGTAAATAATTAAAATGATAGATCGTTGGTGGCAACTAAAAAGAGGTGGCTAAGTGTGTTACTATAAAGGCACTGTTCTTCTAATTCGGAAAGCCAGCCAGATGGAGTCAATCAACTTTATTGTCGATATCGGCCACAGTATACAAATCCCGGATGAGATGAACAGTTTTCAAGTCGAAATCTAGCATTTATTCATTGATTTCAAATCCACATATGATAGCATTCATCGCAGCCAACTTCGGAATCCCGAATTAAGTTATCCAGCTGTGCTGCGTAACACTGAAAAACGGTGTACTGTCTAAAAGTGCATCGAATTTCGACAAGAAAATGCGCTGTCATATGGTTTCTTTAATTTCAAGCTAAAACAGATAGTGCGCAGAGCTAATGTCAACAAGGAAGGCACTAGCTTCAAAAAGTCCTTTCAGCTGTTCAGATGGGCAGGCGATGTTGATATCATCAGGCTTTCTCAGCGTGGGCTTTCAAGGCAATTGAAAATCAGGCGAAACGAGTTGGTCTTAAGGTTAATGAGTACATCGTCTAGGAAACAACTTCATTCTTGATACCTCCAACTTCAAAGAAGTTAAGGAGTTTATCTACCTCTGAGTAAATATAAACTGTACAAATGACACCCTCGGCGAGTCGACGACTGACCCTAGAAATAGCTACTTCGATTTGGCAAAACAAATAAATTCTAAACTCCTAACTTGATCGATGATCCTTCCTATTCTATTATACAATGCCGCGTGCTGTACTATAAGCAGAAAAGCTAAGCAGATCGGATGTTTGGTTCTATATGCCAGGAGGACGAATGGAGGAGAAGACCGAAAACTCTATGACTTGCACAGAGATGTGGATGTAGTCCAAATAACTAAGATCAAATGGGCAACAACGCTCCAGCCAAGAGAATCTTTTGATTAGGAAGACCAGATCTATATTTTAAAGACCAAGAGTTCGTATCTTTCAAGCAGCTTAGCTTAGAAATTTGAATGCAAACTCCACAATGTAGTGTCTCAGGCGAAGACTCTTGACCGAGCAGGAGACAGTAAACTAAGTAAGAAAGCAAGCAAAATATAAATACAAAAAGAAAAGTATTGTACCTGTACATCTCTTTTGGACCGTATGACGTTTCAAATTTTCCTGTATACGTTTTCAATGCCTTTGGATTATTGATTCTTGTTGATTTTGTCACGCTTATGTTGGCCAATGTTACTTCAGTTTCCAATTGTTCTGTTGCATTGACATTTCTCTTATTTTCCCCGGCTTTACTTGATGTTTTTTTTTTGCCTTAAGAACAAAAATTAGAAGCACTTAAAATCGGTTATAAAAATCACTTCCTACCAGCAGGTTTCTTAGTGTGCCCCAAACATGTTGGTTGAGCCATAAACTGGCACGCTGGAGGAGTATAATCAGCTGGAGCTTTTGTCAACAACTTTCGAATTCGTGCCTCAATCTTAATCAACTCTGCAAGACGCATTAGAACCTAGAAAAACAAACAAATACTAGATTTAAAAGTATATCATTTTTAAGCTATTAAACCGACTTTTCCTCGTATCATTCGATCATCCTGACAGGAGAACGAACTAATAGTTTCACGAATCCAATTCACTGTATGAAAGAAAATGTCCAAAATATTTTTGTATTGTATTTCGTCATATTCGTAGAATATGTCAACATTGTCGACATCATCGAAAATCTTCGGCAATATTATACCACACCCAAGGAGAGCATTTATCATCTCAAGACTTCCATCGTAGCGAGTGAAATGAAGCACACGCATGAGGTTGAATAATGGTGCCAGCACCAGAATCGATGATGATGCTCTAAAAGAATTGTTTAAATATTTGGACTAACTTTTTAAAGATTCGAATATACTCTGCGGATGGACTCAAAACCAGTTGCGATATGTTAACAGCAATCGGAATTAATTCGCTTTCATTTGGTGAACTTGTGTCATCTGGCGTGTTGATGCATTTCTGATATGAGATTTGAATTCCTCTAAAGAAAGGCAAGTAAGATTTTCAATATAAGAAATATGCTTATGATTGGCTTACAAATCCTCGCTAGGCTGATCTTCAATAACGAAACTATTTTGAAAATAATACGTTATCAGCTCGCATAGCCAAATCACAAAAGGTCGATCAAAATAGGCCACATTTTCTGGACGTTTATGATTTGAAGAACACACTGTTGCTAATTCATCGTAAAATAATGCCAAGGACTCGGGGCAGTATAACGTTGTAGAATGAACTCGTGCTGGAAATAAGAAAAAATAAATATTGTTGTGCTTCTCTTTAGGTTTTTTTTTCAGGTTTTCTCCTCGGAAAAAACAGGGTATGACAAAAAATATCGAAATATGCCTTAGAATTGTACTGTAGGAATGGGAGGTTGAAAAAATAAACTTACAAATCTCATACACAGTACTAAAAAACAATAGAGCGGTCATGTGGTTAAAAATGGAATTGAATCAATCAACTTCTTCTTCTTCTTTTCCTTACGGTGAGGTTATGATCCGGAGTAGAAGGATAACAACCCTCACACTTTACTGCATCCCTACTGGTCCGCCTGTGGGGTTTGCCGGTTTGACCTCAGGAAGGGCAGACTTTCCGGTTTCGGATCACTTCGTCACTGAGGCCAATCAAACGCGGGTGTTTTTGCATTTGTGTGATCCAGTTGTTTTTTGGTCTGTTTTTTTGTGCGATTGCGTAGGAACGTTGACTGATATTTCATTTTTGACGGGGTTCGAAGAATCTCTCCTTTGAACATGACAATACCGACTAAGCCGGTCGTGGTCTATCTTGCATGTGATGGGTTCTTTTACATGAAGGCTTCCTCGAATCTTCGAACTTCATATTCTATCAATCAATCAACCTACGAGGGTGGGTCAATAAGTCCCTGAAAATTAACACAAATTGTGTCGTCACCTTAATTTTTTTTGTAAAGAATCATCTTTCAAAAGAACGCACCCAAATTTTCAGACAAATTTGTCAAATAGTTTTGTTGTGGCAGCCATTTTATATAGACGCCTACTAGCATTTTCGTTAAAATGGAAAAAAGTAAATTCCTATTCCTATTCCACTATATTTTGCGAGAAAAAACTATAACGCAAACCAAACAAAATCTTGACAACTATTATGGGGACCCTTCACCATCGATTGGAACCATTCACCACTGGTTTACTCATTTTCGGTGCTGTCGTTCAAGCACAAGTGACGCCGAACGTTCTGGTCGCTCAATTGAGGTCACCACACCAGAAATGGTCGACAAAATCCATGGTTTGATAATGGACGATCGGCTAGTGAAAGTGCGCGAGCTTGAAGAGGTCACAGGCTTATCACATGGCTCAGTGATTTCGATTTTACATAAATATTTGGACATGAAAAAGCTTTCTGCAAGGCGGGTTTGTCAGCAAACAAGGCCATGGCGACAGTTTTTTGGGATGCGCGCGGTGTTATTCACATCGATTACCTTGGGAAGGGTAAAACGATCACCGACGCATATTACGCAGAGCTGCTGGATCGATTCCAAGCCGATTTGAAGCAAAAATCGGCGGCATTTGGCGAAGAAAAAAGTCCTTTTTTACCAGGACAACGCACCGGCGCACAAGTCCGCAGTCACAATGGCAAAATTGCATGAGATTTAGCCCCCGGCGACTATTTCTTATTTCCAAACATGAAGAAATGGCTCGGAGGTAAGAGATTTGGGTCGAATGAAGAGGTCATCGCTGAAACAAACGCTTATTTTGAGGGGCTCGAGAAATCGTATTATTTGGAGGGCATCAAAAAATTGGAGAAACGTTGGATGAAGTGTATAGAGCTAAAAGGAGACTATGTTGAAAAATAAAATGTTTTTATACCGAAAAGAGTGTTCCTTATTTCATTTTACAGGGACTTATTGACCCACCCTCAAAGTTACGTAAATATTCAATGACAGATTGTATATAAAATAACCGGTTATTTTTCTATAAATAACCGGTTAATTGATTATCAGAGAAACATATTAAAAGTCTCTTAATTTCTCATGTGAGTGTCATGGTTTTCTCCGCGAAACTTATTTTGTTTAAGTTTATAAATTGGCTTTATTATCACTAAATAATGTATGCGTAAACAAATTTATACATACGAGTATATAGAACAATGGTATCCATTAGTTATGCTCCATATTGCATGCATATTCGATTAAGCATATAGTTTTAGGTCTTACAATGTGTGACTTCCATGTAAAGTAACGGTACATGTTTTTGTTTAAAGCATCCCTGCCTTTTAAAACTAAGCATCATTTTGTGAAACATGTGGGAGCCGTGGCTCAGTGGTTAAGTGCGCGAACACTGAGAAAGAGGTTGAAGGTTCGAATCTAAGAAAAAAAAAAAAAATTTTTATCACGGTCCCACCTCTCGCGAACGTCTGACAAACATCCGAGTGTAAAATTATCATGAAAAGCTTCTCTCAATAAAAAAAAAAATTGCCCTTCGGAAACGGCATAAAACTGTAGGTCCCAACCATTCGTGAGGCGCACAGCACGAGTGGCTGCGATACGGTGTGTTCTAGCCTATAAGAATGAAGGGCACTTAAATTCCGATATGAGGTCGGTCCAAAACAAAGTGCACGATGATCGCACGCGAAAGACCACCTCTAGAACCTATTCGACCATTATTCGTTTGAGTAAACTCGATCCACTTTTGACAGCTCCTAAAATAAAGCAAAAAATTGAAAAACAAAATTTCGGATGCTTTGCCAGGCACCATTGGTGTCAAAACGTAATTTATCATGACGTTTAGAGTTTGCACTCGATCACTTTAATAAGTGACCCCAACTGGTGGCAAAATATTATGTCAACCGATGAATAGAAATTTAATCGGTTCTGATCAGATGGGAAACAATATGTAAGACTAAATATACCAGAAAACGGTGAAGCATGGTAGAGGCAACGTCCTTGTATGGGGCTGCTTTTCTTCGCGTGGTGTTGGGCCAATTTATCGGATTGAGGGCATTATGGACCAAATAAATTATAAGGACATTTTGAACAACATTATGCTTCCCTATGCTGTTGAGTCCTCCAGTTAATAATCGCGATTAACAAGTAAAAACAGAACTCAAATTGAGGAATTCGGCTGCTTTCAAGAAGGACAACACCAGCAAATTACAGGAAACTAAAGGTTTTAAGACAAGACAACAAATAAATCAAAAACAATTTATTCAATCCGAAAATCGATTCAAAAATATAACACATCAATAAATAGCAAAGGTGGACACAATACTGTAGAAACTAGAGAGCATATCGCGAGAGATGAACGAGAAGTTCTCTGATTAAAAGTTTAAAAAAATGGAGACAAAAGTTTACGACAAAATAAAAGACATGGGGACCAAGATACAAAATTACGATTACGAAAAGAGGAAGAGAAAGAAGGGAAGAAGAGAATCCGAATCTCGATTCAAAAATAGAAAACATCAACAAATAGCAAAGGTGGACACAATACTGTAGAAACTAGAGAGCATATCGCGAGAGATGAACGAGAAGTTCTCAGATGAAAAGATTTAAAATATGGAAAAAAGGTACAAAATTACGATTACGAAAAGAGAAACGTTATAATTCATAACTTCCCAGAAAAAGAAAATAGCAAACAGGAATTAGACGAGGCGATACTAATGTTAATCAACGACCACTTACTAGTAGACCTCACCATCAACGAAATCGAATCAGCGAACTAGACCTTTGAAGCTAGGCATACTTTCGCTTAAACAAAAATCAACAAATAATGGGCAACAAAATAGGACTAAAGGAATTGCGATCAATAAAAATATACTTTTAAACGATATACCAAAAAAAGCAGCGGAACAAAAATATAAACTAAGGAAAGCATTAGAAATTCTAAAGCAATAAGATGATAATGCCAAAATAGAGAAAGATAAATAAGTTATGAACAATATGGAACTATCGGAAGACTAAACAGACACAATAAATGCGGAAAACAAACCCAAGAAAAGAACTATCATAGATCACTAGATGTGGATAAGACAACACACCACTACACAGACAGTCCCTGAAGAAGTCAAAAACATACTTCCTTGAAGAATCAAACATAGGACCTAGAAAACAAAGAAAAAACACTAACAAACCAGAAACACCTACATCAGTGGCAAAATTCCCCTTCACTCCCAAAACGTGAAACGTAAACTTCCGCTTTTTGTGCTATCCTTCGATGAAACGGAAAGCCAGGAAAAGATATAGAATATTCGTACAATCATGAGTATGGTCGTTAAAATCGAGACGCTACGTGTCAACACGAAGACAATCCCTCAATGCAAGCGTTGCCAAGAGTTTAATCATACGCAGGCGTACTGTCGAAAAGAGCCGCGCTGCGTTAAGTGCGCTGGAAAACACTCTTCTGAAAATTGCAGTTTAAGCAAAAATGAAAAAGCAACTTGCGTTAACTGCAAAGGAAGGCACCCAGCAAATTATCGCGGTTGCGAGGTCGCAAAGGAACTACAGATGCGACGGAGAAAATCTACAACGCCGACTGTGCGGGGAACGAAATCAGTCGATCGGGCTCCTAAGTCGGTAGAGCGTGTTGCTAAGCAAACAGAGCGGGCTTGTAAGCCAGTTGTACAGACTCCTAAGCCGGCTGAAAGGACGCTCGAATCAGCAGTGCAGACTCTTGAACCAGTCAATTAGCCCTCTAAGCTGATTAAAAGTACGTCGAAGTCGTCCACTAAAAAGACTGAACGAAAAATAACCTCGGATAAGCCAACGAATCCCAGTTTTCTGATGTATTCTCAGGCTGCAGTCAAAGCAATCAGACGAAACGACGGGCCACCCTCTAATCCGTTGAAATAAATTCTGAACTGCATTTATGCTAAGTTCGAGGAACAATGTGAAACGAAGAAACGAATTCTCGAACGTCTCAGTAACGTCGAAAGCTTTTGTATGGCTAACCTTATATCTAAATCTAAGTAGATATGGACTCTTTGCTTAAAATTATAACATGGAATGCAAACGGACTCCTACAAAAATTTAACGAATTAGAAATTTTTCTAATGAGAGAAAATATCGACATATGTTTGATCTCCGAAACCCATCTAACAAGGGAATCGCAAATAAAGATAAGAGGCTACGTTGGTTATCACGCCTATCATCCTTCTGATAGAGCGCGGGGCGGTTAGTCCTTATTCATTAAAACTAACATAGAACACTCGGTCGATATAAACATAGAGCTGGAAAAACTTCAGTTATGTGCGATAAGGGTTAAAAATAAACACCTGAGCTACAATATAGCGTCTGTTTACTGTCCGCCGCTATGCTCGCTTGAAAAAGACGACTACTTTCAAGTCTTCAATGCCCTCAGTTCAAATTTCCTTATTGGTGGAGCCAATAAGTAACCACCAATCGACTCAGAAAAAATTCCCGGTCTTATCGATTTTTTCGTTTCAAAAGGTATTTACGATAAATTTATTACAGTCGAAGAAAGTTTTGATCTCTCTTCTGACCACTTTCCAGTAATTTTATTACTTGGTGAAGCGTTGATGAAGAAAGAAAGACCTCCAAGACTTACTAGTAATAGAACAAACTGGGAGGGCTTTAGAAATGATTGCGAAACAAATATCGCCTTAAATATATCACTTAAAACACCTTGTGAACTGGAGGACGAAGTTGATCGTTTCATGGAAGCAATCCAAAGAGCGGCATGGAGAAACACTCCTTCTAGAAGCTATAAGATTAACCGCAATGAAAAGTATCCAAGTGAAATCATTGAACTGGTGAGGGAGAAAAGAAAAGCACGAAAGAAATGGCAAATTACTCGTGCACCGCAGCATAAAAAGATCCTTAACCGACTATGCAATCGCCTTAGAGATAGTATTCGGGAATTTAAAAGCAATAAGATAGCGATCTACCTCGAAAATCTCTCCACTGGAAGAGAATCAAATTATTCACTTTGGAAAGTGCTAAAAGGCATCCGGAAACCTCAAATGCAAGCGCCACCAATTCGGAAAAACGATAGAACTTGGGCCAAGAGCGACAAAGAAAAGGCAGAACTTTTTGCTTTGCACTTATAAGAAACGTTTAAGCCATTCGACGGCCCTTTGATAACGCCCGACTCCCCAGTCACGACATCTGACAACTTTAAAGTAAGAAAAGTTGCATTAATTGAACTGAGGGAAGTGATTCAAAATATAAAGACTAAAAAAGCACCGGGTTACGATTTGATAACGGCGCAGATGCTTAAGGAATTACCGAATAAAGCTCTTATCAAACTGCTATATTTGATTAACGCTTCATTCAGATTGCTCTACGTTCCGAGACAATGGAAAGTCGCAGAGATTATAATGGCCCCGAAACCAGGCAAACCTCTGAATGAGAAGAAATCATATAGGCCTATTTCCCTATTGCCGGTTATCTCTAAAATATTCGAAAAAACTACTTTCAAAACGACTACAACCCGTAATCAACGAAAGACGTCTCATCCCTGACCATCAGTTTGGATTTAGAGTCAAACATTCTACAATCGACCAAGTCCACAAAATAACTGACGTGATTGAGAAAACTCTCGAAGAAAAAAAGATTTGTTGTGGTGTATTTCTTGACGTCTCACAAGCTGTCGATAAGGTTTGGCACGAAGGCTTGGAGTATAAATTGCAACGACTACTGCCACGGCAACTCTTTCTAATCTTACGATCGTACCTCACCGAAAGACTTTTTCGTGTTAAGCACGGAAATGATTAATCTGATTTCAAGGAGATTGCGGCCGGGGTCCCACAAGGAAGTCTCCTTGGCCCACTTCTATATGTACTCTACACGCGTGATATCCCGCAGGAAAGAAACTGCGTCGTCGCCACGTTTGCGGACGATACCGCGATATTGACAACGGGCGATACAATTGAAGCTGCAACTGAAAAGCTGCAACATGCTATTAATAAAGTCCACGCTTGGACGAATTCTTGGCGTATTGTGCTGAACGAAAGCAAATCTACTCACGTCAACTTTACCTACAAAAAAGTGGACAGATTACCCGTATATTTAAACTCGGCTCAAATACCATACGCGAACGAAGCAAAATATCTAGGAATGACTCTAGATGTTAAGCTTAAATGGAAATCGCACGTAAAAAAGAAACGCGACGAGCTCGAAAACAAATACTGACAAATGTACTGGCTACTCTGAAAACATTCGAAGTTGAGCCTACATAACAAACTGCTTATCTATAAGCAAGTGCTAAAGCCAGTGTGGACGTATGGTCTACAACTAAGGGGTTGTACCAGGAAAAGCAATAGAAACATCCTACAAAATTTTGAAAATAAAGTTCTTAGAACGATCGTTAGCGCACCGTGGTGCGTACGTAATGAAGATATTCATCGGGGTCTGGGAATTCCCAGCGTCGCCGAAGAGATAACAAATTTTGCTCGTAAACACAAATATCGTGTTCACGGCCCTTGTAACCGTACCGTCATTCAACTACTTGACGCGAACAATTCAATTCGTCGTCTGCAAAGGACAAAACCTTTTGACCTCGCGTCATAGTATATGGCGGTCGTGAAAACAGCAGGAACTTTCATTGGAATTTAACCTGTCTAAAGCACTACATTCCTCATCTTTTTCCAAAAATCACGAGTCTCGTGAGCGAATATAAAACTGCTGGATAAGCGTCGGCTTAGTTGTAGTATTAATCTTGAAGAGTGGTGTTTTTAGTGAGTAAAACTCTCACACTACCATAAGCACGCGCGGTCGGGCCTTATGGTGTCTTTAGAAGATTTTCACCCTCTCGACAAAAAAAAAAAAAAACTCCCAAACAAAAATCGGTAAACCACAAGCAGGAGAAGAACGTACAATAACGGACATAGAAATCAGGACATAGTGAAAAAACTAATTTTATTAGAATAATTTTGGAGGTTTTAAAGATAATTAAGATCCATCTTTACCGAACGTTAATTTGTTGAAATACATTTCAGATTCGGAAAACAATAAACCAATTTCAAAAAAAGGCCTTTAATACAAACATTTTCAAATTGTTTTAATTTTCATTGAAAAAAAACAAGTGAGTAAATGTGTAAGCATAATAATAGTTTTTATTCCTATTCGAGTTTATGATTTTTATTACAGAAAACAGGCTTCTCAAACTTCCGAGAACTGAAGATGTTAATACTTTGTAGTCTCTCCTTTTTTATTACGGTTTTGATCCGGTAGGGCATTGATGTAATCAGGCTGTGTAAAGTATCCAGTGCGATTTCCTCACACCACACTTTTTCAATGAATTTGTCCAACTCGGTTATTGTCCGTGACTTCTTCTTCGCTACCTGAGCTTTAATTATGGACCAAAGGTTCTCAATCGGGTGCAGCTCAAGGCTGTTTCCAGGCCACTCCAATGTTGCAATACTATTCTCGGTTAGAAAGTTGTTGACCTGGAATGAAAAAATGCATTTACAGTAATAAAACTTTACGAAAGTTTTGCTAATATTTTGGGGAAGGTAACAAAAATGGCACTTACCAATTTCGCGCGGTAACAAGGCGCAGAATCGTCTTGGAAAATCAGCTTATCTGAGTATGATAAGTGTTCTTCTAAAGATGGTAGCAGATTGTCTTCCAATATTTTTTTTATATTTTTCTTCGTTCACCGTTCCGCGATAGGAAAAGCATCCCCAAATCATCCTTGAGCCTCCTTGTCTCACGGTTGTTGCCACGCACTCATCATTGAATCTTTCTCCAGTTCTTCGCCTCATGTACTGTATTCCGTCAGAGCCGAATATGTTGAACTTGGGCTCATCTGAGAAGATCACATTTTTCCAATCCATTATGGTCCAGTTTTCATGATCTTTGGCCCACTGGAGACGTTTTAGACGCATTCGTAATTAGAAATGGTTTTTGGCAGGTCTTCTTGCGTCCAGGCCAGCTTCTTGAAGCCTTCGTCTTACAGTCCGTGAGCTTAACTCTGATCCTCAAGGCTCCACAAAGTCTGTCCTTAAATCTTCAGCAGTTTTGAATCAATCACGCTGAATTATTCGTTTTAAAAGCCGATCTTCAGCGCTGGTGGTCTTTCTTCTGCGACCCGTCCCCTTTTTGTTTGCAATGAGCCCGTTGCCTCGATTTTTTTTGATGAATTCAGCCACTGACGACTTGCTGAATCCCACTTTTCGCGCTATATCACGAACACTTAATTTTTCATTTTTTAAAATCATTATTTCGACTTTTATTTTTTCACTCATTTTCTTTTTATTTTCCATATTAATAAAATTATTTCCACTCTTTCATTCAAACTACTTCTTTTTTCAATGAACTATTACAAAGTGAACTAGAATCACGTCATCGAAGCCTTTTTATGCGAAATCCTAAAAAAAACCTGCTAGTTCTCAAGATAATTGAAGTTAAAGAATTAGTTTACCCTGTATGGATTTCTATGTCCGTTACTGCATTTTAGGACAATTTGAATACGGAAGCAGAAACGAGCATGGATTATCGGTCGCAAACACTCTATTTGTACTCTGAACAAAAAGTGGACTTGGCTGGCACCTAACGGTAATACAAAAAATGAAATTGATTTTATACTATCTAACACAAGGAAAACCATTAAAGACGTATCAGTAATTAAACAATTCGCCTACAACAGTGACCATAGTATGGTGAGCGCAACAATAACATTAAACCACAGCACACTAGGAAGGAACAGACCACCCAACAATTATACATATACCAAAAGTTCTAACAGACGAAACCATAAACCTGTACACAACCCTAATCACCAACAAGCGAACTACAAGAGAAATTTAACAAGTTGGAAGAAACAATAGTAAAAGTCTGAAACTTCACAATCGAATAAAATTCAAAAAGAAAACAAGATAAAAAATCTCGGAAGAAACAAAACGAATCATCACCGAAAGGAATAAACTACAAACGAAAACAATAAAACCACTTTCAGTATTGATAACAATCTCAATTCGTGACCGGAAACTTCTTCTTCCCCTGTTGCCGCTAGGCATGGGTGTGACCTCGGTGTATCCAGTATCTCTACTCTTCCTTGTTCATACGAATCCTCTTCGTTTCCTTGTTGTTGTTCCCACGTGTTACATGTGGTCTAGCTCTTGGTATAGGACCGGTTACTTTCAATTCGTATATTTGTTTAGGTAACCTTGAGTTATCCATTCGTTGTATGTAGCCTCTTTTGTCCTACTTCTTTCCTCAGTCTCTCGTTTCTTATCATGTCCCTTCTGGTTTTCCTCGCGACTCTTCTCACGAATTTCATCTTTGTCGCTTGAAACGTGAGCATGCCGCAATAAAATGGTTAAATGGACAATGGCATCCTTTAGAGCTTGGATGATATTGTGGGGATGTTTGCTGCATTTATGTTCAACCACGCCCCACACAAAGTACTCCAACGGATTAAGGTCTGGTGAGTTAGGTGGCCATAATTTTGGTGTTATGTAATCATGTAGCTTTGTGATCTGGCGCGCATAATCTTACTGGAATACGTATGGCCGTCCTTCACTGACACTGTCTATGCAGGGCTTAACAACTGCTTCTAGCATCTCGATGTATCCGGCAGCATTCGCTAGAAGACTTTGTGGGAAAAAGTAGGGAGACATAACATGATCTTCACTGCTCACTACTCCAAGGACCATCACAATAACAGGAACCTGGCATACAGCCATTTGTCGTTCCTTCTATTGACCTTCTGATCTTGGTCGCAATTTGTTCATCGGAAAACAACCAAAGAAGGCCTGAATCTTTCAGAAGCTTCAACTTGTTAAAGAACCGCCTTCCTCGGAGCGCACGCTAGTTTTTCGTTTCATCCGAAACTGGCCACTTTTCATGGCATAAGACTTATATCAGAGGTTTTCATGCACCACACTGTGAATTAATCGCTCAGACACTTGAACCTTCAATCTTGCAATTGACCTCATTCTGAAATCTAGCTCTTGAAAAGCGTTCGACTTCCAGAGATCATCATAATTTCTTTGGATAAACTATGCAACAACAATGTACATATCTACATATCATCTCATGTAGACTTCATTATTTATCCGAAAAATATCAACTTTCAAGGCAATCTGCGAATTATTAAACCATTTTCAATAATAAAAAAAAGAAGAATTTCGCGGTTTTTCTCGAAAAAAAAAATCGTAACGCATTGGAAATTTAGGAAATTTACTATGTAGTTCAGTACACTCTACTAAGGTCTATTTTGAGATTTAATCACCTGTGACGACTTCTACAGAGTTGAATAGCTTGTCACATTGAATGACTACGGAAATACACACTGAAATTAAGTGGCAGTGTATCACTTCGATTTCGGAAATAAAGCTGATTATGTATGTATGTACCCACCAATATAATTTGCAGCAATCTTTCCCCTTCCTTCGGGCAATTCTTCAACTGTATTATACGACTCATTCAAATCATACATTGCCTCTGTAATGCGCTCCTCAATTCTGGCGACATTGTCAATCATCTGAACAGCACCAATGATTCCTTGCTTTTTTACCCTAAAAGGGAAATAAATAATCTCACATTCCACTCTTTAGAAAATCCTCTCCTTACATTGGTAGCCGATTAATTATTTGTTTTTTGATCAACATATCAATTTGATCTTGCAACGCTGGGCACTCATCTAGAGGTGGTGCAGGGAATGCTATCGAACAAAGCAATTCCATAACGAGGCGTGTTTGTGGTAAAGTCATTTCATTGATTCGATCGAGTAAAGGCTAGAACAATAAGAACTCAATAAAAAAAACAAAAACATACCAATCATCCTGCGACTTCAGAGACCTACCATCAGAATCATACCCCAATTCTGTACATTTGATGGATATTTCCTTCGTAGGTCCTTTATCAATTCCAATGCCGTAGTCGTCATACTCGACGATGATTTATCACACGTCAACTCGACTAGCTTCATTAGGAGATCTTTCTGTGTTGATTCTCCAACCCCAAAGATTATACTGGAAGAGTTAAGTAAGTTCAGTCAATGAATGGTAAAGAAAGAGCTTTCCCAAATACTTATATGAATTCCTTGCAAAGTCAGCTACCAGTTTATTTTTCTCCCTTAGAAAATCATGTAGTATCTGAAGGAGAACATTGATTTGCATAGCCAATATGGATGCATATTTTGCCTTTGCATCGGTTAAAATGTCGACTGTTATGTGTTCTAGTTTTATTCGACGACGAATCTGGAAAAATAAATATCTATACATATACATATATCGACAGAGACTGTAATTGCTTATGGGCAAAATTCTTACAATATTTTCGATGTAGTTACTGCGTTCCTCCTTTATAGAAATCATGCATAATAAGATAATAAAGTCAATCGGTCTGTAAGTAAAAAATTGGTTATTGAGATTTGAGTTCTTTTTCCAAAATCAAGGCACTTATCACTCTACTTTTAAATAAAAAACGCTAACTGTTATATTGCACAGTTAGCACCTCTTCTGCAATCATGGGTTTATGAAGTTTGTAGTTGCCTAATTCAGGAAAATAAAGGTATGGTATATACCTATAATATAAGGATGAAGCATTCACACAAATACTAGAATGCAAAACAAACGCAGCGACGGAAGAGTACACAGCTAGAAAATTGAATGAACAAAAATACTACATAGGAAGATAAAAACCGACGCAAACTTTCAGCTCAAGGTAATTAAAATCTCTCTAGCTTAGGACATTTTTACACTTAGCTCTGCTGCTGGTGTTCCGAAAAAGGAATTTGAAGAAAAACAAAAATCCGGTGAGACAACACACCAGAATGAATAGATTGAGGTAAAGATCAAATCCGACGAGCCTTAACTCAGAGTGAAGAGATTGAGGAACCAGAAAGATCTTTGGTAGATGCAATTACGGATAAAGCTGAACTTTAAAATAAGAATAATGAAAAGTTAAGAAAATTGTCGAATGTCATCGTCCGGGTTGAATGCAGCATTCTGACTGATATCCAAGTTTTGGTAGTCACCGCCATTTAACAGTCTGGAGAATAGATCTTTCCAGTTTTACTTCTCCATCTCTACCTGCTTCTGTTCGGGCTCTATAGTCCTGGCATTCTCTTTTTACTTTAGAAGCTGTGTTCTTCCCTTCTCTTCCGCTGGTAGATGTCGTAACCCTATGCTTTATAAGCCTTTGCTGCGCGCATTTAGCGGCACTCTTCATCAAACCAAGAGTTTCTTTGTCGTCTGGGCTTAACGTTGGCGGCATTGGACTTCTTGGTAGTGATCCGAGTCAATGTTAACTGCTCGGAAAGTGCAAACACCCAAAATACTGGAGGAGTGCCTTGCTTAGTTGACCCAGAGAGCGCCAGGTTCCGTATGGATATTGAAGTGCGGGAATTGTATGCTAGCTACAGCGAAATTTCGCGCCGCCGTAACGTCAATTAGCCTGAGTCCGTTTCCTGAGGTGTTGTCGTGTAAGCTGTATTTCCGGACGGTGTTTCTAAAGATGCTTTCTTTTACAATTTTTGTGTTAAAATCGCCAAACTCGACAACGTGCACATTGGTCGTAAGTTATGTCAAGGAGTCCTGCTTTTGCTTCCTGTAGCAATCACCATAGTAAATGACGCCGATTTTCATCCGTTTTTTGTTTAACCCATCGAACCGCACTTCTTGGATGACAGTGATATCTGCTTTATAATGGTTAGGACCTCGGCTAATTGCTCGGCTCCAAATATTCGACGTGCAGATCCGAAGGTCTTTGTCCTTCCTTATCCGAGGCTTGGTGTTGCTTTGTAACCAGATACCTTTTCCGTGGGCAATCACCCCGACACACAACCTACAACCTGGAGGGCCAGATCCTTCGGTAAAACCCCTAAGACAAGGGATCAGATATTCCGATGCCAGTAACCTACTACGTGGATATGAGTGCTTGTCCATTAAGGGTTCATCCGCCACCATCTCTCGAAAATACTTATTATTAAGCTCCGAATATGTCGAAATAGCTCATATAAGGTATTCCCTAAGTCGATTGTTAACGCCATGGTTGAGTCTAACTTTTGTTAAACTTCTGAGACGCAAATTTCAGCCAATAAGGTCAACAAGCAGCTAGGCCTGCGCAGCCCCGTGTGTTCAGCTATACACGCACAGTCAAACTTAGCACATGCTCATCGATAGTTCACTATTACACTTCGGGCATTTTGTCCCGATAAGACACCCCCACAAATTATTAAGAAACAAAGGTGTGCGTAACATTTGTTGTACCATTACAGAAGTTCCTCCCATTTGATGACGACTTAAATTTCGTTGATCAAGAAAATAGTAATCCCAGTCCATTGAAATTGAACTTTTTTTCGCCTTTGGAGATGTTCGCATTGTTATAAAACTCTCCTCACATTTTTTATGTTGATTTTAGAAAAATTTGAAGCTTCCCGCAAAATCGAATGTTTTTCTCTTGGAGTTAATGCTGGTGGTCTTCCAAAAGACTTTTTTTTGCCATAACTTTCATTATCATTTATTAAACTGACTTTTTCTTCACTGACTTTGATATTTTTGCAAGATATTTTTGCCTTCACTCCCAAATTTCAAAATTGTTTGCATTCCAGCTAAATTTAAAATTTTTCCGCGTTCCATGTTGTCCTTTTTTGAAAAAAAAAGTTTATCAAATTTAACACCAAATGATAATAAAACTAGTGCTCTTATTTTATTATCATTTGGTGTTAAATTTGATAAACTTTTTTTTTCAAAAAAGGACAACATGGAACGCGGAAAAATTTTAAATTTAGCTGGAATGCAAACAATTTTGAAATTTGGGAGTGAAGGCAAAAATATCTTGCAAAAATATCAAAGTCAGTGAAGAAAAAGTCAGTTTAATAAATGATAATGAAAGTTATGGCAAAAAAAGTCTTTTGGAAGACCACCAGCATTAATTCCAAGAGAAAAACATTCGATTTTCACTAATGTTTACTGTTCAATACATCCGTATTGAACAAAGTATCGACACAAAATGATCAATTATCTTTTGTTCCACCTAGTTTTCGGGTTTTACCCCCAAAACAAGAAAATTAAGGGTTTTTCCAGAAATTATTTTATGGAAGTGCGGTCTAAATACTATTACCTAGCGATTCAATCAGATTTGGCAAACGTTACGCACTTTTTTTTTCTTAAGAATTTGGCTGGGCTGATTTTCATGAAATGGGTATCAATGTGAGTGAGAATAAATATACGACTATTCGAAAAAAAAGCAAGATGGCGGGCGGTAGATGCTATTTTGTCTATCACTCACATTTGTAAACATTTTTCAAAAGCCAATTATAAAAACGAAAATAATTTTCTTGTAATTTTTGTAAGGTGACACATTCTCACGAATTTTTAAAAATAGTTTGAAAAATAGCACTTAGACGCAACTGGTTCATTATACTACCAAAAAGCAGACCCTGTTTTACGTATTTTAATGGAATTTCCTCGTTTGCTGAAAAAGTCGAGTAAACGCTTCAATGATGAGGAGCTTATGGTATCAGCACTCACTATATCACCGACGAAAATCTGCCACCTGACACAAACAAAAGGAGGACAATCACAGAGGAAGTGTTCTGCAGTCTCGTCGCTCTCTCCACAGGCGTCGCAAACTGTATCACTTAAGCCTACCACAGTCAGGTGTTTAGCAAAAGCAAAGTGTCCCGTGAGAACGCCGATAAGTTGTCTGCAGTCTTTTCTGTTGAAGGATAGCGAGAATGCCGCGGATTTCTTACAGACGTCCGGGAACATTCGATTATACTGCCCGCATCCTGGAGAACCGTGCTACACACAATTATGTTCATAAGAAACCCAATAGTCAATGGAGGCCCTGACCGAGGACGCAGGAAGACCCAACGCAAGTTCGGGACCTGAGACAATCTCCTCTAAGCCCTGCCTTGTAATTTCATAGATCTCATTCCATGATTCCAGTGTGGTCTGGGACCCAGCAAGAATCACAGAGTTCTGCCTTGCGACCGAATTCTAGAACTACCTTGGAAGTGGTTAAAGGGTTGAGAAAGGATTTAAGCGCAGCCTGATTGTCACTACAGACGCAAATACTCCGACCCTTCCCACCTATTCCTTACAGCATAGTTCATGGCCATTAGGATTGCGTAAGTCTCCATTTGGAAAACAGACAATTCTGGACGAAGCCAGTCCTGAACACAAAGCTAGATGTGCGGGCTAATGAGAGCACCACGGACGCCAGACACACGCGTATAAGCAGGCTGACTTCGTTTGATCTATTTGACCCATTTTTCGGCTGGCACTGGTCATAACACATGGAAATTGCACTGGCACTGCACATGAACATTGTGAAAGTACGTGCAAAGTTGCGGTTTTTTGTTTTCGTGTTTATTTCTTAAGAATTTTGGTGCTGTGGAAATGACAAGTGGTGAAGGTTCAGTTAGCAGTTGACAGTGATCGTTGCACATTTCTTTGTATTGGCGCTCTGTTAAAACATTGTAAAAAGACTTGCAAAGTAGTGCATTTTTTTCTATCCTTTTTTTTTTTTTTTGTTTCGTGCGGTTTTTTATTAAATCGTATCATAAAATATAAAAATACTAACACGAACTGAGTAAACTAACATCCTAGAAGCCAACTAGCATAAAAACCAAAAGTGGCATTTTCCACACCACCATTCGGTGGCAGCGAAGCTGTTAACGCAGTTTTCTGGATTTTTCTCGAAAGTAAGTATAGTAAATAACAGAACTATAAAATTTTGAAAATAGCGCATCGTGACGTTTCATTTGATATTGTATTTATACAAAAAAAAAAAAATATTTTTACTTTAAGAACAAACTTCTAGAACTTGAACAAAGAAAGTTAGAAGAAAGAATAATGGTGGGGACATGGCTTACAAATATGCAGGTGTGGCTCAATATTTCCACCACAGAAATAATAAGAGGTGTCACTAATAAACAAACACTAAATACGATGATTTCCAACCTCCGCAGCGGAGAGGAACTTTAAGAAGAAAATAAAGACTTTTTAGTTTGTTTTTTTGATCTACATATGTATAAATTATACTTGTGCGAAACTTGAATAAAACTTGCAAGTTTTTCTAATAAATAATACATAAAAAAAAAAAAAAAAAAATTCTGACATGCCATCGTTTTTTTGTTTGGTCAATGGAAGCCCTAACCGAGGATGCAAGCAAACCCAACGCAGGTTCAAGTCCTGAAAAGTTCTCCACCAAACAAAACTCAATGAGTTCAGCCTCGCGACCGAATTCAGAGAACTCTTGGGTTCTAGAACTATTTGGGAAGAAATTAAAGGCCTGAGCAAGGCCTTAGGCGTAGTCTGGCTGTCGCTACAGACACAGATACTCCGTTCCCCACCACCTATTCCATAAAATACAGTTCATAGCCATTAGGATTGCAAAAGCTCTGCTTAAAAGACAGACGCATATTTACCTAACAAGAAGTGAAGCCTAATGTTGTGATCTTCCACAAAGACTCCAGCACCAGACTCTTGATTGGTTTGGAGCCATTCGTGAAAATTCCTTTCTGGCTCAAATTCTAGAAAAATCCAGTCCTGAGCGTGAGAAAAGTCACATGCCATCCTTACATTCTACCTAAAAACTCTCTAATTTTGAGAATTTTTAAGTTAAACTTTTTACATTCCAGAACAAGTTTTGAATTAAAATTTCATTAAAAATCATAGGGAAAGTTTTTAAATGTTTTGAAACATAACCCAGCCATCTTACTCTCACCCCACTCGAATTAGATGATTTTCAGAAGAAAACACAAACTATTTTACTCATAATATCGTGCATTATCTTACCAACATTTTTATGAAGATTTTTCAAACAGTTTTAGAGGACTTTAAGCACTAATCCCTCATTATTTTCTTCCCACTCTGGCCGATTTTAATAATTTTAGGGGGAACCATCTCTAACTAGACCGGACCTAGAAGAAATAGTGAGCCTACGTGTGGTTCTTGAATTAAAGGAGAGAAAACGATGAAAAAGGCAGACCAAGGAACAATGTGTTTTGTTTTGACCTGAAATGTAAAGAAAGATCAAGTAACAGTTTCGAAACTTTTAGCTTTCAAAAATGATTACATAGCTTGCTTCTTCTTCTTCTTAAAATTCCTATCCGTTCCGGAGGTTGGAAATAATCATTTTCAGAGTTTGTTTATTTATAACACCTCTTGTTATTTCTATGGTCGAAAGGTTTAGCCATCCCCGCATATTTACCAGCCATGTCAGTCTTCCTCCTTCTATCCTTCCTTGAAATATAATTTGCAGAAGTTCATATTTGCTGTTTCGTAAAATGTGTCCTAAATATTCGATTTTCCTTTTTTTATTTAGTATATACGAGTAGGCTCCCTTTTCCATCTTATTTGTCATAGTACCTCTTCATTTGTTATTCTGTCGACCCAGGAGATATACAGCATACTTCGATATATCCACATTTCGAAAGCTTCTAATTTCCTTATCGTTGATCTATGTAGCGTCCATGTTTCTACTTCATATAACAGTACTGACCAAATATAGCATTTTACTAGTCTTAAATTGATGTTTAAATTTATATGGTGTTCATTCGTATTCCATAGTTGTTACTTATACGATTCTGTCTATTCATCACGTTATTTAATCATCTTAAGTTGTTTATTTTGATTATGTTTCGTTTTATTCCGCCCTCATTTTCTGTTGTTGCTTCTTTTTCTTCTGAGTACATATTGAAGAGCACCGGAGATAAAATACATCCCAGTCTTCATCGTCTTCGAATCCCTACTTCATCCGACTCTTCTCCTTCTATTGTTATTTTTGCTTTTTGGCCCCAGTATATATTTTCGGTCACTCTGCTGTCGTTCATGTCTACAACAAACATTTTGTTATGTTGAACTGTGTCAAAGGATTTTTCATAAACTACAAAGCATACGATAACGTTTTTGCACATCTCAAAGTTTCGTTGAATTACCATGTTGAGTGCGATCAATGCTTGACGCGTACCAAAGCCGCTTCTAAATCCAAATTGGGATGGGCCAATATCCTCTTCAAGTTTCTTATATATTCTTCTGTGGATGATTTTAAGGAAGATCTTTAGGGAGTGGCTCCTGTAGTCACCACAATGTGTTGCTTTATTTTTCTTGCAAAGCTTGCTATTATTACTCGAATAATGAAGAAGAAAAAGAAAGATAAGATAGAATTTCTTTTTCTTTGCGCTCTTTATATTTTATGTGTGGAAGACATTTTTTGCTTTTGTGGAAGAAACAAGAGAGCTGTCTTTCTCAAAGAAGGACAGGCGGCAAGCCTAGTAGGAATCCAACACTACTGTTGAAGACAACAGTGCTTTTTGCAGCAGCAAAAAGTATCGGTTGCTGTGGTATGCTGTGGTTCCGATAATGTTAAATTTAAAAGCACTTTCAGATTATTTTACATAACAAAACAGCAGTATTTCGGGTTGGGGATCGACACAACGAAATGATTACGAACATGGTTTTGGCTCTACTTGTTCAATTTATGTTTGAAGCAGTAAGTAGCTTTGAAACATATGTCAGCCCAGTGTTATGAGTAAGAGAAGATTAGGGAACTTAGAACCTTTCATACAAAGAAATATCGCCTGAGACGAGGGGAGGATTCATATTCATTACTCCCATTGTTATACTTAATTCATACCTGAAGTTAACAGGTGCCAAATTCTGAATAGTTTTCTGCCAAAGATCGAACAACTTCTTCGATCTCGTCAATCCCTGAGTAATGTAGTTGAACACGTCAACTTGAGATTGATTAATCTCCGGATTACTTCCATCATTTTCCTCCCACACCAGAATGTCTCTTAAATCATTTATTAGCTGCGAAATATAAAACCAAATTTAAATCCATTTCACTGTTATAAATATTCCACTTATGTACCTCACGTATAATTTCGTCACTGTCATCGTTTAGTATCTTCAGAAAAAGTTTTATTAGGAGAGGTAGAGTCTAAGAAAAATTAGTAATTTTATTAAGACTTTTAATGGTTTGGATGCTACTTACTTTCAGTGGACATTTATCCTTAATGTAAGCTACTCCTTTCCTTCTCAATTTACTCTGCATCCTCGGTGATAGACACAAATTGGTAAATGTCTGAATTGTAGTCGAATGGAAAACATCCTTGTTGCTTGCAAAATTATTCCTGAAATATACAATTCATAAGCTTTACATTCCTTATCGATAAGCTATTCTAAATGTTACAGCAGCATTTCAGCAAATGCATCATGTTTAGATGACTTCAAGACCATTTCTGCATTGGCAATGATGTCCCATTGAACAGAAGGTATCGCATTTTCAAATATTTCTACTATTCTTGAGTAAATCAAGTCGGCGTGAGAATGTATAACGTATCGCAATTGAGACAACATCAACGGAAGAATCGGAACATCACAACTTGTTGTAGATTCTCTATCAAATCAATAAAAGATGTACAAAACTTATTTAACTCAAGGATTAACCGCCTTACTCCTTCTTTGAACACTCCTCCACTTTGTCTAAGACAGCATTTATGACAATCTCCTGTAGAAAGTCTATCATGAGAAAATTCACAATCATACTGTCTTGTGACTGGTAGGGCTTTTCTTCTCCTGGCATCTCGATGGTACATCCACTTAGCAATTTCATTGCGAGCTTTTTATCGTTGAGAGCATCGCGTAGCCCAGTTCGAAATGTCTGCACGTTTGATGGATAATTTTGGCATTTCACGAAGATTTCCCGGAATTTACACACAAATGTTACATGGTCACATGCTGAAATGGAAAGTCTGATAATTGTGTCTTGGATATGGAAATCTGTGACTAGATACAGGGTAAACGTGTGACTGTGGGAATATAATTGTAGGACTGGCTGGTGAATATATACAGGGTGTGGCAATGAGTCCCGGGGAATGATAAATTATTGTAATTCATTTAATTGAAAATGTATTTCAATATCAATAATAATACAAAATTAAGTTGCATGTTGCTGAGTTTTATCAGATGTTCGCGTGTAACTCAAGAACGGCTGAATCGATTTCGATACCGTTTGCTTTGTTGATTACGCGATTTCTCTTTGAATATTTATGAATAGCTAAACATTACGCTCCGCCCTACAAAATCTAAGCAGTTGTAACGCATTCACGCTTGTCGCAGAGTTTTTAATCGATTAGGTTATTAATTAAGAGGAAGTATTAAAGTCCGTAAAAGAGATGAAAACAGCAAGGCTCTAGGAGAGGACCAAACAGTGGTGGATGCCATTAAAGTTGGTGGTGATAAGCTCCAACAAAAAATCACGAAACTTTTTTAACCTGTCTTAGAACAAGAATCACTACCAATCAAATGAAGAAATTCATGTATCCATCTAATTCATAAAAAAGCAGATATCACAAACGAATAGAATACAAATTAGACTTCTACCAACCCAGAGAACAAGCAGATTTTAGAAGTGGCTTTAATAAAAATGATCATCTATAAGCAGTTAAGACACGTATAAAAAAATGCACAGAATAGGGGTAGCGCTCAAACCTAGCATATGGAGATGCGAAGTGGCCCGTAAGAACGCCAGTAAGTTGTCTGCAGTCTTTTCTGCTAAGAGATAGCAAGAAAGCCGTAGATTTCTTACAGACGACGGGGACCATTCGTTTAGTCTGCCTGCATCCTGGAGAGTCATGCCACCTTCGATTGTGTTCAAAACCCAATCGTCAATGGAAGCCCTAATCGAGGACGCTGGCAAATCCAACGTGGGTTCAGGTCCAGAGAAATTCTCTTCTGAGCCTTGTCTAGCAAGCTCGTCAGAGGTCTCATTTCCTGTTATCCCTTTGTGTCCTGGGACCCAAACAAGGTTCAGTGAGTTCAGCCTTCCGACCGAATTTAAGGATGTTTTGCATTCTCGAACTATTTTGGAAGTGGTTAAAGGATTGGGCAAGGCCTTAAGCGAAGCCTGACTGTTACTACAGACGCAGATACTTCGCCCCTTCTACCTGTTATTCACAATATAGTCCGCAACCATTAGGATAGCATATACTGCTGCCTGGAAGACAGATGTATGCTTCTCACTGTGAAGCCTAATGCAGTCGCATTCCACGAATACACCAGCACCAGATCCCTGTCCAGTTTTAGAGCCGTCTGTGAAAATACGACTACATTTCTTTCCCGGCTCAGACTCTTGTCAAAGCCAATTATTACACTGGGATAGTAAAGGAAGTAAAGTAGATGGCGAATACTTAACTCATCTTCGTTTTGCTGACGACATCGTAACAATCACAGGCAATCTTATCGATGCATAATTAATGCTAGAGGAATTGCCTCAAGACATGTCGACCTTAACATAGACTTCCAGAAAACAAAGTTCATCACTAATTTAGTTCCGAGCGGGAATCTGAGGGATTAGAAATTGAACAAGTTTTCCAGTACAAGTATCTTGAACACGAGATAAGAATTACAAGGGATAATCAAACACGTGAAATCTTGCGTCGCATCGGACTGGGATGGCCAGTTTTTACAAACTAAAATATATTTTCAAAAGCAACATTCCCATGTATCAAAAAAAGAAAGCATACGACCAATGCGTGCTACTAGTGATAACATGTGGTTCGGAAACTAATTCTAACAAGGCACACCATTAGCAAATTTCAAGTAGCTCAAAGAACAATGGAGAGCAATGCTTAAAATCACGAGACCGAATAGGCAGCGAGGAAGTATGACGAAAGACAAGAGTTTTCGACATAACAGCACACAAGCAATGGCGAAGTGGAGATGGGAAAGACTTGTGGCTCGCACGACAGACAAGAGATAGGCGAAAAGATTTCTGGAATGGAGACCAAGAAAAGACCTAAGGACCAATATCGCGATGGAGCGACGACGATATCAGAAAAATAGCTGGAGCTGGAGGACCTCCAAAATTGTGTTCTGTTCAGACTCAAGAATGGAACATACAGGATAATGCATGGGATTCAAGGGAATATGGGAGCCATTCTTCAGTCGAAATGGCTAACCTCGGCGTTCCGAATCTTATTTACTGTCGTGAGGTATTAAGCCTTATGTAGCTTATAAGCGCAAAGGTGAAGATCGTCTTTCACCATGCGCCGGACAGATCGATCGTTTATTCCGATCTGTGAAACTATTTTCCAGATTTATTGACGCGGATTTCGCTGCATCCACTGTCCGATGATTTTTTGATTGCTAGGAGTTCAAACTGATGGTCACCTATCAAACTCATGGATTCGCTTAATGGCACTGAACACGGCTTGCTTAGCAACCCCAAGTGTCGAACGATGTCACATTGCCAATATCTGGCCTTAAATTCACTTCATTTGCTGTCCAATAGTATAGCAAAATAGTCTTGAAGTCTTAATTATTTAGCTTTATTAAGATCAAAAATGCATCCGAATCGGCCAAAGGTTATATTAGGTTGGGGAGAACCAAAAGAGGTTCATTTTGATGCCACGAAATCTATCGCTATTTTAACTACCTAAAGGGCTAATTGAACCAGTCGGAGCTTTTGATGAAGTAGAGGATGCTTCTGACGTCAATATTCGTTAGGTCGCCGAGGTCGGCAAAGAGACGCCAGATGTTGCAGTCGGCTTTTGGACATTGCTGGACAGATACAAAGGAAATGGAGGATTGTTTCCTCCTCCTCCTCGTTCCTGCAGCTCCTCTAGAAATCTTTTAAAAACAGGACCAGCCTAGCATACGCGGTGGTAGTCTGATAGACAAAGACCTAACGAAGTCGCTACAGTTAAAAAGCTAGAACGAGTCCGGGGACTATGAGAATCTGTCCTACAGCAGCATTGGAAGTGATATTAGGACCCATCCCTCTACACTTAGTGCTAGAAAGGATTGTCGAGGAAACCATTCTAAGAATAATCAAAGGCGTCGTGAAAGCAAAATGCATCGTAAACAGACAGCGAGAAACACTTTCAAAGTCAGTCCCGGTTTTGGACTGGCCCAGAAATGATGTTATGGTCAAGAGATACTGCTTCCAGAGAAAATTCAACTGCAAGCTGAGCAGCAAAAGAGAACGTAGCAGTGAAGCCGGGATAGACAGGCCGCCAACAAAGCGTAAAGCCCTCATAATATCAGGTGTGGGAGTACCTTGCTAAGATAAACCAACTGGGTGAGAATAACAGTCACCCTTTACTGGGTACCAGGTCACGTAGGAGTAGAGGGAAATGAAGCAGCTGATGAACTACCAAGAAAAGGCTGAAAGAGGCCGCTTTCACCGGTCCGGAAGCATTTTGCGGGTTAGAACTGCATATGATACGGAAAGAGCTAAGGAAGGAGGAAGATTGTAAAAGAATCAAACTTTGGGAAGAACTCTCTAAGCAAAGACAGGCATAAACAACTTCTTGGAATTTATAACCGGAAAAGAAGTAATGTCTTTGTAAAGAATAACAAAAGCCGGCTGCGCATTCGTACAGGCTTCCCAAAGGGTCACCTCAGGAAACTGGGTATAAAGCAACGCAGAGACTGCAGATTTTTCGGAGAAAACTCCATGGCGCGTTCTTAAGGAATGTGGAACACTAATTCACGAAAGGAAATACCTGGATGCCTATCAACTACCAGAAGAAGATCAACCATCGTTGGATCCACTCCAGATACTCCGATTCATCAAGGAAATTGGACTGGAGGAGGTGCTCAAAGTATCTCATCGGCTAGAGCTCGAAGTCGGGACAGCACAATAGATCTACAAGTTGCAGTACCCTTACACCCCTAAAACAGTTCTCGGAAATCAAATTTAATTTATAGAATTATCGTTGAAAGGTGAATTCCTTAGCCACCTCCACTAGTGTCTTTCCTTCGTTTTCCTTTTTCTTAGAGCACACTGCACATTTTTACCGTGCGTAAAGTACGTAGTAGAGTGCAATATGTGTACTTAACGAACATAATAAAAAGTAGCCGAAGCGGATAGAACATAAACTAAATTGAAGACATATCGCATGCATTTTATTTGTATGTTTCCCGGTATTATGTGACACAATTGTCATTATGAAGCTATGAGCACCTATCGTCTTTAAAAATTAGATGTTTCTAAAAATTTAACTAATGTGAAGATCTGACCTCGTGCCGATCTGCCCGAAAACAAATCGCTCTTTTGCCTAGCGATTCAGAAACCTTGAAGATCGCTATAGAAACATTTAGCGGCAATAAGTTGTTCTTACAATGCAAGGAATTGTCTATTTTAAGGTTGTTCGCGAAAGTTTTTGGATTGCTTTTTAGTACAAGAATTGAGCTGTTTGCTTAGTTTGTAGAGCTGAAACATGTATAGAGAATGGTCATCAACGCTCCGGCCCGGAAAGTCTTGGAATTCAAAGGAAGATCTCACCTAAGGTGGCGCACACAAGTGGAAAGAGACCTCAACCAACTTCGTGTGCATAACTGGAGGCCCTTCGCACAAGATCGAACTGGATGAAGACTCTTGTTGGTTGCAGGCCAGGTCCACCCCGGACTAAAGTATGTAAATAATGATTTTGAGAAAGTGAAGTTGACTCCTTTTGAAAAAGACAAATTCAATTGCAGAACTGTCAGTGTGCGAATATACATAGTTACACTGCTGACAGTGTAACCGAGTAGGAACGGTCACAAATTGCTTATTTGTCCACATGAACCTTATTTTCAACATTTTCACACGTTCACATTGTCGAACGGCTACCCTGTAACTAGCCACAATTGATGTGGAAAACTTCATGCGTACATATAACAAAATTATCAGGTTCATCCAAGTTAACGCCAGATTTTATCAAAACCAATTCGAAGTACGTCGTTGGTGCTCGCTGTGTGCTCTTGGACTGGGTCCGGCAGATGGTACTCCTTTGGGAAAGATATCTCTGTGTAGGCTCCTGTGATGCTGGAATTATGTCCTGACTGAAGAGTTCCTCGTCATTATCGTCTTTTGATAAGTTTTCCTTGGTAATGGGTTTATCCAGTTTCTGCATTAGAAATAGAGATAGAAGCATGCACAATCTTGAGAAGAATCACCTAGCTTACCGGAATCTTTATAGCTGCATTCTCATCGATGGGCTTTAAAGGAGCTATGGTTTTTTTACTCTTGTATTTTTTGTTTTTGTACATTTTATAATAAATTAACAAGAAATGCCGTGCGACAACACGAAATAACAAGAAAACAAAACAATTGGCTGTTGTCGCCGTAATTTTAAAACGATTGTTGATTTAAATGTCAAATTAGGCGCTCGACTTTCAGATGCCCTCAAACTTTGGCTCTGTTCGTATTAGGGACTAGAGCACTTTAACGGAAGTGGAATTTTAATTTCAAATATGTGAGCCACGTCTAGGATCGAGATTTTGATCAAACTTGACACAACTATAATAGAAAAAGTCAAAAAGTGCGTCTCTCAATTTTGTCTCTCCGTATGCATGCATGGCCGACTGGAGTCTAAACGGCTGAACGGATTTTCTTCAAACTATAAGGGCTCAATGGGCTCACAATTTGAAGCGAAATGGGAATTGTCATTCTAACAGTGAGGATGTTAGCGGTGTATCGTGTGGCTTTGCGACTAAGCTTAATTATAGAAAGGGATCTCTTCATTAATCTCCTTCAAGTCCGTCAGTATGGTTTCAGCAACAACGGTCCACAAGGACGTAAATACATGTCTAAAATGGGGTACCACCGCATTCATCAATACGGTGAATTTAAGGCAGTTGCCCTTGATATTTCCAAAGCTTTCAATAAAGTATGGCAGCTTTCAATAAAGTATGGCCCTCGTTAACGAATTGCAAGCTTGTAGTATTGGTAGCATTTTTTCGACTCTATTTTTAATATTTGTCAATGACCTTCTTTCAATCTTTCAATCTATCATTCCTCTTTAACGTCTTCATGGCAAGACCCCAAGCTGTTCGCATTCCCTAGAATCAGTGTTTACTTGTGACTCCAGCTGTGCAGGTTCAAGCCCGAACGGAAAACAGCAATCAACAGTCAGAGCGAATAAAATCTAAGTTTCTCCGACCACTACACCAAAAAGGGATTTCTGCCTGATAATTCAATGGACCGAAAATCGAGTCTGAGTGCTCCGGGATTTGAAAATCAATCTAGTTCAGACCTTCACTGGAATCAGCACAATACAGACGTTACTAAAGCTGGTGCTAGGTACCTCGGATTCCTCAAAATATGTAAATGAGTTTTCACTCCCACAGACTTGACTACTATCTATAAAGCTTACATTCATCTGAGACTTGCATATAACTCGCATTATAGGCGGGAGCTCCCACCACATGCCCGAGTTTACTCAACCTATCTATTTGTAACCGAATTCCCTCACCCGAACACCGCCGGACTGTAGGATGCTTATCGCTCCTATATTGATACTTACTTTACTTTTAATTTAAATGGCGCTACAGTCCGGGGTGGACATGGGCCTCAACCAACAAATCCTCAGTCAGCTCGATCTTGTGTGCACTACCTTAGATGAGGCTTTCGTTACCCCTCTGGGATGAATTCGAAGAATTTCCCAATACATGTCATGGCCATCTCACTCTAACATGGCCCTTCTAACTAGGTCGATGTCGCTATATAACGGGTATAGTTTGTTGTTGTATCTTCTCCTTCACTCCCCGTCGATACAAACGGGACGTAAAGCACTCAAAGAATTTTTCTTTCAAAGCAACCAAGAGAGTTTTTTCGCCTTTGATAACGTCCATGCTTCTGTGCCGTATAGCAGGATTGTAACTATGATGGTCTTATATAAAGTCACCTTAGTTGTCTGTGAGAGGGCTATGCTAATCAATTGCCTTCTTAGTTCAAAGGAACAACGGTTGGCAAGAGTAATTCTTCGCATGATTTCTTACGGTGGCCTTGAGGATGGGAAAAAAGATACTGAGGTTTCTTTCATCCGACCATTTCTTACAGATAAGATCCTGTTTGCTTCATACTAAATTATCCCCAATTGATTTAAATAGCTCGGCAGATAAACTGTCGGCTCCAGCAGCCTTGTTGGATTTAGGCTTAGATACTGATATCTTCACTTCACCTTGGTCGGGTGAACGGAATTGTTCTGCTCGTTAACGCCGTTTAACAGTTTGCAGAAGTGATCCTTTCAAATTCTCAACAACGACTGTAGCCCTATTACTAGATTTCCTTAACATTCCTACAGGCTTCTGTTCGGGGTTTGTAGCCTTGGCATAATCTTTTTACTTTCTGGTAAGGTTCGATCTTTTTTCACTTTTCACATTCTTTCTTCTTCTTTCTTAGAAACTGGTGTTCTTCCCTTCTCTTCTCAGCATCGCACATCTTGATGGCTGACAATGATGCCATTGCTCATCTCTGCTTAACGTTGGCGGCATTGGACTTCTTGAGAGGTTCAGAGACACTCGACCGGAGAAGGCTCTGGCAGCCTCTTGCGATTATAGCCGTTGGGTGTTAAATTGTCTCACAATACTTCTTTAGTGTTGTGGATTTTGGGATATCCGCAAATGTACCTTGACAACAACAATGTTAGGTGCTTGGAAGTTGCGAACATACAAAATACTGGAGGAGTGCCGTGAATTAATGGAAACAATTTGGTTGGCAGTTATTTGATCCGGGGTGCGCCGGATTTCCTTGGGAATATTGAGGTGCGGAAATCTGTACAAGTTACAGGATAATTCACTTCACCCTCTCTTCTCTAACTTTCCCATATATACTACAAAGAACATAGTCCACACAATATTAAAAAAATACATTTCTATTTAAATCATCACTTTCTTACACTCTAAAACTATTTAGTCATTTACTATTGCCACAAGTTGCTCCCTTTCAGTGTTTTTTGTTTAAATCCCCTCACTATCGTAGATGCTTCCCACCACCCGACATGCCTAGACGAATTTACACCGCATTCTAGAGGTTCGTCATCGTTTTCTAGAGTTAAATTCGAGATGTCTTGAAAAACCGTCAACTCCCTGCAGCACTTTGCATCAGTGTAATCAGCGGGGAGTGTATGGACCAAGTTGATCACAACCTGCTTGCAGCTCGCCGGCATTTCGCAAAAATCCGTAGAGAACACTTGTTCCCATCCTTTTGCATCACCGTCGGGCATTTCCAGTGCGAGGTATATATTGGTAGGACAGAGATTTGTTGAGAAAGTATTATACAGGCAGTCAGACGTCAGTAGGGAGCTGAAAAGAAGCAGTCATTTAGACAGGTGAGGTAGTATAAAATCTATGTAGAAGTAGACCTTACATTAACGCTTGATTCAGAAGTGTGGCATTCATTTTGTGGTGTTCATACGAGTGACTCCTAGATATGGATGGTATATGGATAGTGTACGCTTCCTTTGGTGTTACAGCTGTTGAACCGAAAAGAAAACGCACGCAGGATACATCACTTTGCTCAAATGCTCTTCTAATCACCTAAAAAAAGAGTAATGCCTGCAAAACAATTCAATTGAGTGACGCTACCCACCTCTTCCATGGCTTTGATTCCATCCATCGTCTGTTTGGCCATAGTCTTCTGCCGCTCTAGTTGGAAATTTGCAGGAACATCGCTGTTTTCTTCGCATTTATCCCATTTGGAAATAAGATACTTAAATGTTTTGCATACAAAAGGAATTTGATTTCGCTGGTACAAGAGAAACTCCAAAATACAAGTAACAAAGTGGGCCACTGTTTCGCCGGTTACCACATCAGTCTCTAATTTGATATCAACACAATTCTCCATGTTTTTACTGCAATAATATATGTTTTCCTCAATAAATGTAGACTTATCTTAAAAATGCTTACAAAAATTATTTTCTAGTCGATTTTATATTCGTTTTGTGACAACTTGGATGAAGTAAACAAAATTTTTAAATAATTTGACTTTTCAGTTCAGTGGATTAGTGGTAAGTTTTGTATTTGGAGACACTTTGTTAGAAACACATTTTATGGGTTGACTACACTTGAAGTTCTTAATTTATAAATGGAAATGGTTTATTTGCAGAGTGGTTTCAGGGTAATAACTGAGTAGAAATTCTAGTTTAGGATTACCATGCTGTAATGGGTAGTAGAGCTGTCTCAATTGTTATTTTTAGGACACCGAATCATTCATTTATTTGTTTCAAAAATTATTTGGTCATTTCAATCAATCAGTCAATCGGTAAATTATTTTTTTTTTTTTGTAAAGGAGGTGGAACTCTGGTAAGACACTTGGTGTGTCTCGGTTACCAAAAAACATCTGCTTCATCAGGACCAATCTATGAAAGATGGACAAATGATTTTTCTTTCTTATATTTAAACTGCGTTAAGGAAAGCTTAAAGTTTTAAGTACTTTCCCATAGTTTTTAGACCATTAGCTCATGAAGATTGGTTCTTCTCAATCTCCGGGATATTGTCTCTTACATTTAAGACGGTTTCGATTTCGGAGTTGATGTGGTTTGGCAGTTCACGGTGCAAATTGCTATTTCTTGTATTCAAAGGGGCATTTATTATTCCACGGAGGACTCGATTTTGGAATGTCTGAATAGTTTTGATGTTTTTTTTTGTACAACCCCATAATTGGATGACGTACGTCCAAACAAACTTCAATACTTGCTTATATAGCATGATTTTGTTCAGGGTAGACATATCTGAGTTTCTTCCCAGTAATTTGAATATTTTTCTATATTTCATGTTCAGTTCTTCTATTTTCATTTTGATATGCACTTTCCATTTTAAGTTCGCATCCAAAGTCATTCCAAGGTACTTAGCTATGTTGGCATGAGGTACAACTTGGCTGTTAATGAATATCGGAAGGTTGGATATAAGTATTTCGCAATACTGTCTAGGCAAATATCTATGCAGTTTGTACTCAAGAACCTTATGCCAAAAGTTGTCAAAGGAATTACTACATTCATAATTCGATGCACTTGGTCTATCGTCCTAAATCCGAACTGATGATTTGATTTTGCTAAGCCTTCTCAGGAGCAATTTTTTAAAAACTTTTGCCATAATTGCTATATTTTGCAATGACGCATGTGTTTGTTATAAATTTCCAATTTTTTAATGGCATTTCTTTTAAAATCTGGGATGACATGGAAAATATACAAGATTAGTCGGTCTTCAATCTTTTCATTCAATTGTTCAATAATATGCTATGATTCAATTCCGCGAATGGCAAATCTAAATAAGACTGAGCCTTAAACATTACCAAACAAGATTTTCTTGTGCGTTTACGTCTTGGTGACCTATTGTCAAACTTATTCCGTATACGAATAAGTGTTAAAGGTCTACGGAATCATGAGAAGCGTATGCGGAAAGATCCAACTGGGTCTGTAGCATGCGACTTCTGTCAATGCAAAGGAACAGTTATGCCACTTTAATATTATAAGTGTATAAATGCAATTACTGTTCTCTTGAATTATTTCCCAGATGTAGTGTTGCTATTTGAATTCAATAATGTGAATGCTTTCGAAGCATACAAACCACATAAGCAATGTTACAATATACATTGAGATCATTTTATTCATTAGCAAAAACGTTGCAAAACTTCTTCAACAATTTTCAAAAAATACGTACATATGTAATACATCGTCTCTTAAGAAGTTACAACTATGAGTTAAGTCATATTCGAAATGTTTAATACTGCGTATCTAAGTGAACTCTCCAGTCCAGTAGGAAATTTCTACACTTCTTTTGAAAAAGGGGAGTCCTTGCTAATGTCATTACAAAAAAAAATAAAAAATAAAAATGAATAGACTTCAGTTTAAAAGTTGCAGAACCTGAACTTTAAAATAATGCAAGAAGCTTAACCAAGGAAGAAATTAATTTAAAAGTGCTTCCATATCTCAACAGATTTCCTTTGAATTACAAAAATGGTATTTTATTAAAAACTATTTAATTGTTTGAAAAACAAGACATCCGTTCAAATATAATTGTTTTCTTCACAACGGAAACAAATATTTACCTCGCCAGTTTCCGAATAGCTAGAATGCGCTGCGTTCAAACGATTTGAAAGGGGTATAAGGAATCAGTTGTATACGAGTGATTCCGTATGGCGGATTGTGTTAGAACTAAGTTGTCATTGAGTTAAAAAACCTCCTCCCACTATTTGAGTTGGTGCTGAGTATTCATTGATCACTTTGACTTTCAATACGAGTGTTTTCTTTTATGGCTTTTTAGCCCTGCTACTGGTTAGCAGACTCTGGCAGATTTTATGGCAACCAGCCCTGCCTAACATAGGGAATTAGCTTCACTTTTTAGACACATTACAATATATATAGATAATAAACTATGCCCAACAATTTCTAAAAAGAATGGACTTCTTAGTAAAATTTGTCGATATCTATCAATGAACTCTGCGGTGACTGTATATAGTACCATAGTCTCTACACATTTTAACTATTGTTCCTCAATTTTATATATATGTAGGTGACCAAAAGGACTCAAACAAGCTTCAACTTCTACTTACAAAACAATCTCGAGTACATAACGAAGGATTACCTGTATTCAGAAAAGCGAATTCCCAAAGCAACACACTCCCATATATGTATGTTAAAAATTTGAAAAACTTATTAGGTGCGCAACTAAGTTCTCGCTGTTTGTTTTTTTTTTTTTATGAAAATGCAACTTTATTGTGAAAAAATGGTTACAAATGAATCATTCAAAGTATTGCCCATCGCTAGCTACAACTTTTTCCCATCTTTCTGGCAGAGCTCGAATACCGTTACGCTATCCACGAATAAAGCCATTTTTTGATGTCTTCATATGAGCGGAACTGCTGATCAGCCAGACCATGTGCTATCGAACGGAATAAGTAATAATCGGATGGCGCAATATCTGGGGAATATGACGGGTGGGGTAAGACTTTCCATTTGAGCGTTTCCAGGTAGGTTTTAACGGGTTTGGCAACGTGAGATCGACCGTTGTCATGCTGAAGAATCACTTTCTCGTGCCTCTGCTCGTTTGTGGCCGTTTTTCGCGCAGTGCTCGGCTCAGTCCCATCAATTGAAGTCGATACCGTTCCCAAATGAGGGTTTCGTTGTGTTTCAACAGTTCATAATAAATGACACCGACCTGGTCCCACCAAATACCCAGCATAATCTTCGCAGCATGAATATTCGGCCGAGCCGACGACGTAGAAGCATGACCGGGCAGTCCTCATGACTTTCTTTTCTTTGGGTTGCTGCAATGAATCCATTTTTCATCACCCGTCACGATGCGATGAAGAAAACTCTCCATTTTTTGCCGCTGGAACAGTTGTTCACAAGCGAAAAAACGACGCTCAACGTCGTCTGCTGGAGCCATCTATTGGCAAACAGAACTTAGAGAACTTAGTTGCGCACTTAATAAATTGATTTAAGTCTAGACTGATTCTCTTATTAAAAAAATAGTTATTTGTAAATGTTTCTAATAACCTGCCAGTTTCTTTGAATTGAACTCCAACTGTGGATAAACTACATACAAGTGGGAACCCCGTCTTACAACGCACCTTTTCGAAAATCTGCAACAATAGTCTACCGCAACCAGCTGCTGGCGAATGACAGTTGCATTCACCACGTCAACAATTTAGGAAAAACATGCGAAGCCCCATACTCACCACATTCGGAATGTGGATAGCAAAAGCAAGCAAAAGGAAAACCTTCGTCTGCTAGATTTGCAAATACTTTCCGCCCCCAAACCCGTCAAGGACCCAGTGCCATTCGGAATGATTCAAGTGCGCAATTTATTGTAAAATTGTTTAACATCATTCCAAAGTCTTGTGTTGGACAAGGCAGGAGCCGTATACCGCACATATTTTGCGAAAAAAACTCAAAATTCTACCTACGCAATTAAAATTAAAAGTCAAAATAAAGCGAAAAAAAGAAAACTACAACCCAAAATAGATTCAGGTGCCGCTGTACATATTTTGAACGAGTTCCCAGCACACGGTTTCCGAAAAAGTGATCTAATCTAATCTACTCATCATCCTCGGTCGAAAGAAATTACATTTTTTCATTCGAATCGCAATAGGAAAAGTGAAAAATTGCGGAATTAACAACGAGAAATTCATTCGGTTTCTCTCGATATATAATGGCCAAAAGTTTCCAACTCACAGTCTCAATCAAATTGCAATATCAAGAAGTAAAGAACCGCCCATACATCATAAGGTACAGTGACCGTGAGCTATTTATCTCTGAGCCTTCCTACGACTGGTAAAGACCTCGAACTCACATACAATACCGGAGTGACCCGAAGGAAGGAAGTTGTTTTTTCTCATTGAAAAATATGGTAAGGTTATGTTTTTTGTTCTCTTTGGATTAGGCAATGCTTTTTGGGTGGGGGTAATATAAATGACTGCTTAACGTAAGTAAACTATGTACCTACTCTTTAATTTTGTGTGGTTCTCTGAGAACTGATTCAAGTCTCCAAATGGTTGCCATTGAATGCGGCTAAATTTCAAAAATGGTGTAATGGTCTTAGCTACGGGAGTGTTCATGTGAAGTAAACCTCATTCGGTTGTTTAGTTGCGATGAGTTGTGAGTTTGCTTTAGTCTGTCTCTTAAGATTTCTACATAAAATTTTGCTCAAATAATTGAGAACAGTGTAATTGGACACACCAAATGGTTAATAATTTGAAGTGAACAGAGTCCAAAAGCGCTCCTTTCAAGATTTCAAATGTTCTTTTGAAGACGCTATTTCCAATTTTCATCGGCAGAAGCGATGGTATTGGAAGTAAATAAACTGTTAAGTGATTCATCCAAATTTCCAGCAGGGAAGAAACTGCGGAGGAGGTTGCTTCCACAGGTGAGTTACGGGAACTATATTAAATTTGATCGCAAGTCACGATACCAACTCAGGTGGTAGGCTCTAGTCAAATGCACTGGTTGTACACTTCGGTAGTTAGACCGATTCTCACATATGGTATGCTAGTATGGTGGACCGCCCTGGAGTGGAATTCCAACCTGAAGTCATTGGAAAAACTCAACGAGTAGCATGTCTCAGTATCACCGCTGCACTGAGAATCTGTCCAACAGCGCCTTCTAGGATACAAAGCTCAATTTAGCCCAGGACTTGGGAATTGTTCTCGCATTAGGAGTTCAGCCAAAACATTCTCTTCGTATGCTCGACAGCATACAGAGACGAGCAGTTCGCTTGGTTGGTTGATTGGTTTTATAGGGTGAGCTTATGCTCTTTACTTAGGCCTCCATTGGGCCTGTTGTGTTCCCCTCGTCTGTCGAACTGTGGAATAGTGCTGTGATGTTGAGAGGGGATGCAGATATTGGGATCTTCGGGAGTATCCAGAAGGAGGCTATGCCATATAGTGATGGGGAAATCGACTTGTTCGTCTAGCGAACTCCAATATATTACCGATTCCGGTATCCTTGGGGATCCTAGTATCTTTAGTCTTAACCTCGCTGTTGCAGAGCAGTGGCAGAGGAAGTGTTCTATATATTCCTCCTCCTCCTCACAGTTGGCGCAGATTGTTGTATCAGCTAGCCTGTTCACAGTCCCACCATCAATCTCAACTGTGTTCTGTTTGAGTTTAAAGATCTTTTTGCTGTGTTGTTATTCGGATCTTTTACAACTGATCTAGTCACCTTACGCGTGTCTAAATTCGTCCAGTAGTTATTGAGCTCCTGTCGCATCTTCTCATTGATTATCGTTTTAATAGTTGTCAGAGGGACCCCTATTGCCTTTTCCATATTCAGTTCTATTTTACTCGCTCCTTTCCTTGCCAGTTCATCTGCCTTTTCGTTTACCGGTACACCTTCATGCCTCGGTACCCATGTAAGACGGATTCTATTACGCCTAGCAAGTAAATTCGATTTTAATTTTGCAGTCCCTTACTAGTCGTGATTTCGACATGGGGTTTGTAATTACTGCTTTGCTTTCCGAGCAGATATCGATTTGCCTCTCGTCTCTGGTGTCTTCTGTGAGTATTTCAGATGCTTTTATATTTGCAGACTTCTGCTTGGAACACCGTTACAAATATGGTTGGTTAGCACAAAAGATGCCAGTCTCTGATTCCTCTGATATGTTAGAGCCATCTGTATATACCAATAACCCCTTGGAATTTCTTGTCGTACTTTCATACGTCCAATATTCTCTTGCGGGGAAAATTGTTTCGATGTTGTTGAGGAACGCACACGATTTTTCAACAACATCACTGGGACAATCGATGAGTGGTGTCATTTCTCTTATCATTTCGATTGCGGTCCCGTGTTTGCACCTTCGTTGAAATGGCCGTGATGGTTCTAAGCTGTGAGGCTGAAAGTCTGGTAATTTTCTTCGCTTCAAGGTGCACTGGTAGGATGTTCAAAATCGCTTCCATGGCTGCGGGTGGTGTTGAGGATTGTGCTCCTGTGATACCAAAGGAGACCATACGTTGCACATTTGTTAGCAAGTCTTCTTGCATACTTTTTGTTTGTCACTGGCCACCATACAACTACTCCGTAGAAGATGATAGGTTTTATTTCAGATTCGTATATCTAGTGCACCTGTTTCGGTTTCAATTCCCATGCCTTTTCGATGGCCTTCCTTCATATCCAATACGCTCTTTTGGCTTTGGTAACTATTTCTTCCAGGTCAGTTTCCAGTCCAATATTATGCCCAGGTACTTGACAATATCTAGAAAGATGCCTGTGACTAATTCATTCGTTTCAAACGCATCTTCTATTGTGGATACAACCTGGTGTAGTGCCGTCTCAATTGATTTTCCTTTGAGGTATGCGTGTTGATTAGGACACAGCCGCGGATTTGTAGTCTGTGTTTTAATATATTTATCACAGATTCTCTCCATTGATTTTAGCAGGAAGGACGTTAGGCTAATAGGTCTATAGCCCTTCGCCGTCGATAAATCTCTCCCGGGTTTTGGTATGAACACCACTCTCACCTTTTGCCATTGTGTTGGCGTGTAACCGTGATATAGACATCCCCTCAAGATATTAACCAAGGTTTTCTTGAGGGTGTCTAATTCTATCCCTTTTTGCAAAAAGTTGGAAGTATTCCAGAATAATATATGGCTTAGAGATTTTCCAACGAATTCTAAAACTGTCTCCTGGTGCGCAAAAGAGCAGGTTGGTGGTGGTCTTTAATGTCACTAATATCATCGAATAATTTTATGCACCGATAAACAAACATTCGGCTACTATCTGACGGCTGCACCATCTTGAAAATCTGAACTTTATTCACACCGCACTTAGACCATTCTATAGCAAAAGTGTTAACAAATTTTAAATATTGTTATAAAAAAAAAACTAACAACTATGAGGTAAACTACCAAAAATGTTATGTCAATCTCTAGGTTCGTATGCAAATAATACACTTGTTGTACTTTAATATTTCGTGCCGGAGCGTTGAACTTTTCGATTTCAGCATGTTTCTAACACGCATTGAATGTTTGCATTATTATTTAATTGTGGACACGTACGCAATACGCAATGCAGCAATAATGGTACAGTGGGTTCAAGTAAGCGCGAATGTTGACCCAGTAATTTGTGCTTGAGTTATTTCCGTTTGACTTTGGACTGCAAGAAATGCAGAGGCCTAAAACGATGAGTACGGTCGCACATTTCATATTCCCGAAAAACAATGCAACCCACTACAGTTTTATTTACAGAAGCCCAAACTTGAGTTTGATGCGCTGTCCAACTCTTGTTTGTTTGTTTTCAATGACAGGGTTGGGCTTTACTCCATTTTCCTTCGGGCTTCCCAGTATAGCGCTGTTAAATTTTCTTGTTGGCGTTGCTGGTTGAGGTTCGGGCGGGTGAGGAGGTGTTGTTGGTCCGCATTGGTGTCGTTACAGAGTGGGCAGTTGGCATTCGATTTTATCCCGATTCTGAATAGGTGATGAGACAATCATGTTTAGTAGCCATTCTCAACTGCGCCACTGCTTCTCTTCTTGGGGCGTCAGAGTTAGCCCTGCCTAGCTCTTTAATGTTCCTCCAGCATTTGGTGTCAGCTATTTGTTTGTGTTCTTCTATGTCTATTGTGTTTAATGTTTTTGTTAAGTTGGTTTTTATTTTGGCGAAAGGTTTTTCTTTGTGTTAATTGAGTTGAGTCTGGTTGCTTTTTTAGCTAGGTCATCGGCAGCTTCATTTCCGCTCAGTCCTACATGGGACGGTATCCATTGAATATATTTATTTTATTTCGAGTTGAATTTGAGTTTCTGTTTTATGTCTGTTATTGTTTTGTTAGCAGGTTGATCGTAAGATGTTATCGATTGGATGGCGGTCGATCAGAAGGACTATATTTTTTATTTGGTGAATTCGCGATATTAGTCCCTGCAGGGCTGTATTAACTGCGGCTACTTCTCCGTCAAAAGCCGTGTTGTTGGTGCCCAGGGGGTGCAGTGGCTGAAGAGAGTGCAGTGAACGCCCGCTCCCGTGTTGCTGTTGTGATTTAGTTTCGAACCGTCCATGTATATCCTGAGCCATACTGTTTCTGGTATTTTGTGTTCAGTAATTCCAAGGTGTCCAACTCTATTACAAGAATTTGTTTCTCTATATCCTGACACTGGAATTGTAGTAGCGGGCGATTTCAATGTAAACAGTTCTACAATACAACTTTAACATTCTCGACACCCAAGGAAGATATGCTGAGATCATTGCTGAGAATTTAGTCGAGCTTGTAATTGGGCCCACAAGCATACCTGACATTGCTGATCAAACCGCCAACACACTGGACTTGTTTTTTACATATCATCCTGATAAATATACCATTGATGTATTATCGCCTATATGCTCATCGGACCAGTGCGACACATGTGCTAAATTCTCGTACTCCAACCACAAAGTAAAAAAAAATCGTCAAGCCCGACTTCGTTCGCACATACAGGGTCCATTAGAACGAAGAATCTTTAAGTATTATTCCATACGAAAAGCAGACACGGCACTCTGCCGGTGGTATTTCTATATAGCCTCGAGATAGATTTTTGTTCGGACGCTCTTTCAGGACGTGCGGGAAAGCGATATGAAATCCGCTACTTACATAAGAAATATTGGCTTTTTTTGGGCGTCGTGGCGTTGTGGTTAGTGTGTCGGATCACTACGCAAGAGGTTCCAAGTTCGAATCCCAGAAAACACAAAAAAGTTTTTTCACGATCCCACCTCTCACGAACGTCTGACAAACATCCGAGAGTATTGTTGTCACGAGAAAGCTTCTCAAAACAAATTGCCGTTCAGATACGGCACTAAACTGTAGGTCCCTTGCATTCGTGTGAAAAATATAACGCACACAACACGAGTGGTTGCGAGAACCTAGGCCCTGGCATTTAAAGAGCTGTTGCGCCAAATATTTATTTATTTATTTTATGATTTTTTATTCCTGGGTTACGTACTTTGGAAAACGCGAGGGGACACACACTCATTTTTTGTAGAAATTGTTCCACTGTGGGCTTAAATTGTAAAATATTGATTCGATTCTTTTCAGCGATATGTCACATGTCTATATACGAACACGAATTTATACTGCACGATTCGTACCTTTTACAGTTTAGGAGGTAGAAGGTGGTGACAGATGGACGGACGAACGCGCTATCGAGAGCAATAGGCTTTCGTGGTCCGATTCCCGGAACCCTGAAAACAAATTCCAAGAAGTATTGTATGGCAACATGAGTTTCGATTCTCACGATCAGTTGGAGGGAGATAACTTTTCGGTGTTAAAAGGCTAATCCATCTGAGGAAACCCGAGAACCAGAAATGACTGAATTAAACGTGTTAAGTTCTTTTCCTTCCTCGTCCCTGTAAGTCCCACAGTAGTCATAATGGGAACACTGCTCAGTAAGCAATCTGTATAATTACTTACCTTACTTTACTTTATATGGCGCTACAGTGGACCTGGATTTCAACAAACAAGCGTCTCCAGTCAGCTCGATCTTGTGCTAGCAGCCTCCAGTTTTGCACACGAAGTTAGCAGAGGTCCATTTGCACTTGTGTGTGCCACCTCAGGTGAGCTCTCGTCCTTCTGGCAAGAATTTGAAGCCTTTCCGGCCCGGCGGTTTGATGTCCATTCGCTCTACATACCCTAGGCATTTCAGGCGGAACCCTTCTGACTAGATCGATGTCTCTGTACAACCAGTATACCTAGTCATATCATAAATACTGGTACACGTTTAAGCACTCATCGTAAAACTAGTATTGAACACATCCATTCTATATTAACAGGTATTCAAGGTATTCACTGTCAGAACTCCACAGGCGATCAAAGTTCAATAGTAGTATTGAAGAATAGTTCAAAAATAACAGAATCTACGCGCGGTTGTCATTCCGCGTGTACTAGTACATATATATGTACTAGTATTTATAACTTAATTAGGTAGTTCGTTGTTGTTTCCTCTTCTCCATTCCTTGGCGATACAAACGGGAACAAAAATATCTTTTTTTCTTTCAAAACAACTGAGGGTGTTTTCATCCGCCTTTGATAATGTCCATGCTTCTGCGCCATATGTAGGGTCTCTAATAAAGTCACTTTAGTTGTCCGCGAGAGGGTTTTGCTACACAATTGCCCTCTTAGCCAAAAGAAACAGCAGTTGGTAAGAGTGAATCTTCGCTTGATCTCTGCGCAGGTCTCATCTGAATGTATTATATTGTATATTTATGTATACGAATATCTATCGATATCAGGGGCGCAACTTGTTATGAAGTTTTTGTCTCCTCCGTAACTTCGATAGAATTATAAGGAGAATTGTCTCCGAACCATTCCACGTCGGCCCAAGTCAGAAGAAACAAAAACTCAAATTTATATTTTTCTTTCTTTAACAGCAGCAAGCTGGAAACAAATCAGATGGCGAGGATGAAGCTGAAGCTGAGTCTTCTTCCTCCTCCTCCTCGTCCGCTACCTCTACATCGGCAATAACCACTAGTAGGATGGATAATATGGCAAACGAGTTCCGTTCGGTCTTGGATGAGTTTCGTGACAATTGGCAGAAAGAGCTTAAATCTGATGTGAAATACAACAAGAATGCAGCACTCCATTACTCTTTGTCTCTGGACAATACAATCAGCCCAGAAGTGCAAGCTGAAACGCTTTTCAAGCATGCTGTGGAACTAGAGCAACGCGGCAAGGTTTACGATGCCCTTCAGTTCTATCGACGAGCTGTCCAACTTGATCCCGATATTGAATTTAAAGCTTACGAGGCTAGCAAAATACCGCAGCAGGCCGACAATGAAACCAACAACAACGTGATGGATTCCACTGGCACAGTCACTGGAGTGGAGTCTACCATCGAAGCTGAAGAGTCTTTTGCCGAGGATTTGTTTACCAGATTTCAGAACGACATAGCCAAGCAGGGACAATTAATTCTGAGCAGTCGTGATGCTGGTGTCATCACTACGGAGTTGCACATCTCCGATTTACCAACGGAAATCCTTTTGTACATACTTCGCTGGGTGGTATCTACGCAGTTGGATATGAAGTCCTTGGAGCAGTGTGCTGCAGTATGTAAGGGAATTTACTTGTGTGCAAGAGATGAGGAGATCTGGAGGCAGGCATGTCTAAAGTAAGTGAATCATTATTCTGGCTAAACTTTCAGAGACAAACATTTCTTCTACCTTCTAGAGTTTGGGGTGTAAATCTTGGATGCCTCTCGGGTACGCCGTACGATGGTTGGCGACAAATGTTCATTGAAAGAGAGCGCGTTCACTTCAACGGTTGCTATATAAGTAAGACGACTTATCTTCGTCTGGGAGAGAATAGTTTTCAGGATCAGTTCTATCGACCAGTTCAACTAGTCGAATATTACCGTTATATACGTTTCTTGCCAGATGGAACAGTTCTAATGATGACATCGGCCGATGAGCCGGCGCAGGGAGTGACACGCTTAAAAAATCTCAATCAATTGCGTTCGGAAGTATTGCGTGGACATTATCGTTTACACGGTGAGACGGTTACAGTGATGCTCAAGAAGAATCAGAGGCTACCGAAAGGTGAGCACTATTACGGCGGAAAGCGTCGCGGTAGTGTAGCAGCAACAACTGATTACGATGCGAATTTCACAACGTACTACATTGAGTTTAATATTGCGAGTACGCCAAAGAGAAGGTTTTGCCAGTTGCACTGGAAGAACTATTCTATAATACAGGTGCGTAATAAGCGCGAGGTCTCAAGTGATTTTGAACTTACCACTTCTAAGTATCCACCGTTGAGATTTTCCTGTGTGAGGAGCTATCACTTGGATGCGGATGCACCCTTGCAGTGAGTGGCTACTAAAAGCTTTGTATAAATGTGTTTTCTTTTTTTCAATCAGGTATACATTTAAATAATATGTATACATATTTTTTTTATTTTTTTGTTCCTTATTTAAATTTTGAATTGTGAATATAATTCATATGAATTAAAATTAATAAGTTGAATTGAATTAATGTTAATGGAAAAGACTATTGTATTTGGATTAAGACCATGGAATATAAAAACAGGAAATTTGAAGAGGTGATCAACTCTTAAACACACCGTTATAGAAATGATTGTTTACTTTAACAACAGCAACAACTATTCACGTTAAAAATTGCTCCAAAGTTCTTTCGGTGGCCGTGGTATTAGTGGTAACATCATCGCTTGTCAAGCTGTTGGTTTACGGTTCAAATCCTGATGTCAAGAATCATCTATTTATTTCGTCTGAAATAAATAAAAAAGTCGATCAATTGCGAAAGCTAAGTCAACTCTACTGCGAAGGCATAACACTGGCAATAGATTGGTCATATGGCTAAAAATGCAACTTGATCGTGATGATGAGATCAGGAGGACGGAAAAAATACTGTGAATCATAAGCAACGACAAAAGCAAAACAAAAAAAAGCTCCCCAGTTATTTGGACGGCTAACCTTGGAGTTTACAGAAACTTAATACCACCTGAGTTTCAAACCACTACACACATCTTTCTTTCTCTCTCTGTCTATCTACACAACGCCCGTGTCCCGTAATAGTATAAGGGAATTATATCCCCTTTGGCGCGCGCAAATTATACAAAAAAAAAAAAAAAAACGGAGCAAGGATGCTGCTTGACTTTTACTACGAAAAACTTACTTAACTTGCTTAGGAGAGCAAAGTACCAAGAAAATTGCAAAGTGCCATCGTCAATCCTTAGGGAGGAGTTAATGGTGCAATGAACACAGCTTTGACAAGAAAGAAGTAAGAAATATGACATCAAGAAATAATAGGTGAGTGTCTTACTAAATTTTTATTTTGGACGGCGCTACAGTCCGCGGTGAACCAGGCAAGATACCTCTCCAGCCAGATCGATATTTCGCTAGCTTATTCCAGTCTCGGACGCCAAGGTGGCTGAGGTCCCTTTCCAACTGTACGCTCCACCTCAGGTGGGGTCCTCATCTGCTGCGTTGTCCCAGCAGGATGGACTGATAGACTCCCTGATGTCCTTACGTTCTACATGTCCTAGCCATCTTAGGTTCTGGATTCGCACCTTTTTAACCAAGTCAAGGTCGCTGTAAAGCCCGTATGAATCTTCTCCTGTACACAACGTCAATACAAACTGGGTCGTACATCACACGAAGAATCTTCCCTTCGAAACAACCGAGAACACTTTCATATGCTTTTGTTGAGGATTAGAATGATGAGGTTCTTATATAGTGTCTCCTTAGTCGTAGGGTTTTACATCTCAGTTGCCTTTTTAGCCCAAAGAAACAGCGGTTGACGAGAGTAATTCTTCGGCAAAATCCTTAACCACCTCGAAGTTATAGGTGTCTCGTAACGTTTTGTCCTGCTCGTCGATGTCGTGTATTCTTTCTTGTAGCCAGCTTATACTTCTTTTTGCCTTCGTTCACAGTCAAACCCATCATTGTTGCTTCTGTTTGAATACTTTTAAACGACTCACTGACAGCCCGCTGCGTTTTTCCAATAATTACCTATATTGTCACATGCTTGCGAGTTTCGCATAAGATTTTCAAGTAAGATGTTGCAGGATAGCGCATCGTCTTAGATCCGTTACTGACATCAAAAGTTCGAATAGATTTTTACCGACTTTGACGGAGCAGTGTGCATTCTCAACCCATCACAAGCAAGATAGAGCACGACCGGCTCAGTTGGTATAGTCATGTTCAAAGAAGAGATTCTTCGAACCCCGTCAAAAAGGCAATATCAATCAACGTCCCTACATAATAGCGCAAAAAAGGCAGACCAAAAAACAACTGGATCACAGAAATGCAAAAACACCAGCATTTGATTGGCCTCAGTGACGAAGTTATCCGAAACCGGGAAGCCTGCCGGTACTTCATGACGTCAAACCGGCAAACCCCACAGGCGGACCAGTAGGGATGTAGTAAAGTGGCGGGTCGTGATCCTTATACTCCGGATCATAACCTCCCCGTAAGGAAAAGAAGAAGAAGAATAATGAATTTAATACGATGTTTGTGTGGCCGTTCATTCGTCTGACACACATTTGTCATTTTTGAACCGTTTGAACTAGAGTGCTGAATTTTTCCAAAAATAGTATGCGGTGGTCCAAAAATAGTTAAACAAACAAATTGTAAAAAATATTTTTACACCCCTACATGCGACATTTCAAATTAAAGCTGAACTTCTATAACTCTTTTTCAGTGACTTAAGGTCAAATATCGATTTTTTTTAAAAGTCCTCACCTTTGACTCCATGAAATCTTCTAAGGCTTTTATGACCTCTGCTCGGTGTCAGAATGACTCCAGGCTATGGAACAGGTGATAGTCCGTTGGTGATACATCAGGAGAGTACTGTGGATAGCATTGTCATGCAATAGGATCGGACCAAGGCAGGCAGGCTTCTTTTCAGCCAATTATGCATGCACTATGCCGATGTCTTCATAATATTTGATGGCGTGTTTCGTTTCCCCTGATTGAAGAAATTAAAAGTGGATTGGTCCTTTCGATGTCCACCAGATTATCACCATAACCTTATCTGGGTGAAGACCGGGTTTGGGGTGTGTTTTGGTTTTTCGTCTGCATCCAACCATTGTCTCTTACAGTTGTCATACAGAATCCACTTTTAATCACAGTTGATTATCCGGTGCAAAAACTGTTCACTTTGATATTTTTTTTTTTATTTTTTTTATTTTTATAATTTGCGCATACCAAATGGGTTATGAATACCATTAAATTATTTCAGGGCACCGGCATTTGTAGAAACTGAGAGAGAGAGAGAGAGAGAAAGAAAGATTGTAGTGGGTTTGAAACTTAGGTGGTATTAAGTTTCAGTAAACTCCAAGGGTGGCGTCCAGATAACTGGGGAGCTTGTTTGTTTTGCTTTTTGTCGTTGCTCATGATTCACAGTATTTTTTTTCCCTCCACCTGATGTCATCATCACGATCAAGTTGCATTTAAGCCATATGACCACCCTACTGCCAGTGCTATGCCTTCGCAGTAGAGTTGACTAAGCTTTCGCAATTGATCGACTTTTTTATTTATTTCAGACGAAATAAATAGATGATTGTTGAGATCAGGATTTGAACCGTGAACCAAGAGCGTGACAAGCGTTGATGTTACCACTACACCACGGCCACCCATTAATCTGTGCGATGCACAGATTTCTAGGAGTCGTAGTTTTTGGGACTCTTTCAGTTCATGTGGTACCCTCTTGTTGAGTTCCTTTACCTTGTTCTGTACAATGTCCCGCACCGATTTCATTGGGTCCGCATCTACCGTTGTTCTTAAAATATCGTCGTCAAATATCGTTTTCGTTTTCCCACGTGGTTCGTTTTTGACGCTAAAATCTCTCAAAACAACATTTGCGGTCCTTTACCGCTACATTCTCAAATGCGTCACTAATGTTTTTCGCTGCCAGAGACTCATTATGCCCCAGTTTAAATTCATAAAGAGAATCCGATTTTGAACTGCCGATAGCATGTTAAACAATTTGTAGAAAAAAATAACTGTGCTTGTAACGAAACCTAAGAGTTTCACATATCAAATACACATACCACTTCATCTTATATAATAAAAAAAAGAAAAATGCAACTTCTGGCATAGATGTTCCTCGCAATGTACCATATCCTACCCCGTCTTCATCCGATTTCATTGACATAACACTTGAGTTAGGCGTTTGGCAAAAATGATTTCAAAATGTTTTAAACCTCTCCCCATATTTCACTCACAATCTATTTGATTTTAATCAATATCGAGTGGAACTACTAGCGTATCTGTCTAAGTCTACGTACCAAATTTCATCAAAATCTGTTTAGAAGTTTTTGAGTTAGTCGGCTACCAAAGATGATTTAAACATTTTTGATTCCACTCACACTTCAAATGATTTTGATAGTTTTTAGACGAAATGACCTACATATCAGGATATACTCGTACATAAATCAAAATATCTTTAGTGGTTTTCAAGGCGTGTGAGAACAAACAAATGGGCAGGCATGGAACAGAAAGATTTTGCTGGACCTGACCCTTTCAAGAATGACCAGAGACTTCTCTTTTTCTAAATAAAAATACAAATAAAGATACAGTTAAAATAACGGTACGGAACACTAATGCGCGAGTCACGGCTCGCACTTGATATGTATCTACGGATAGATATCAGGACAAACATACTAATTAAATTTCATAAAAATGTATTCAGTACTTCTCGAGAACGCCATATGAGAACAAACAGACAGGTAGACATGGAACAATAAAGGGCACGACTCAGTCGCACGTACGAGGGGCGGCTGATAAGTTCGCGACCTGAGATACTCAACAACGAGTCATCTTCTCATTAGTGATAGCACTAACTGCGGCACTCTTTAGTAGTATAAATATCACCTTTTCAATAATAATCTCATTTTGTTATTATCTGTAGTCATCGCCATGTTAGCCGAATTCTAAAATTCTCACAATTTTGAGCATAGCGCCGTGATAAAGTACTTCTGCTAAAGAAATTTTCGAAGACATGTCATCGAATTTTCCGGACGTGGTCAAAAACAAGGCTCGCTTATTTCAGCAAGGGCGAGAGAGCTGTGAAAACGACCTCCGGCTTGTGTCAGTGGTCACTGAAGAAAATGTCGGAAAAATTGTAAAATTAATTCTGGTCGATTGAAGAATAAAAATGTGGCTGATAGCGGACGAGTTGCACAGAACGGATTGGAGAAATTTTGCACGACCATTAAAAGGCCTTAAAAGACACAGGTTTTTCAACACCCACCCTACAGCACAGACTTGGATCCGAGCGACTTTTTCATTGTTTTCAATTTGAAAAAGGATTTACGAGGCCGCAGATTTGCAGATCTCTTCTTTCACTTAATGCTTTAGGACACGAACTTATCAGCCGCCCCTCGTATGTCAAAAATTGTAAGCCATGTTCTTCCATATATCATAATCTACTTAGAAATCAATTTGAATATTCAAGCTATAGCTCCGAAATTGCCAACTTTCCGCTAATAAGTAAAGTACCGTTTTTAAATTTTTTGAGGAAAAACTGAGTACGCAGTCTTATTATAAACGTCAATAGTGGGTGTATCTACTACGACTAATCGCTGCCATCATTTCATTAGAAATCACCTCAGCACTGTCGCTGTGATTTTGTTCCTTATTTACGCAAAAAATATTTGTTTTGTTTTTATTTGAAGATAAATAAAATATACTTACTTATTTTCGTCGCTTTTTGTTTTTTGATAGAATTAACATTTCTATCAAACAGAAAAATATCGATAGCAATAGAGACTCGCAATACTGACAATCGATTGATTCAACTTACAGACACACAGATATTACATAACTGTTATTTTTGCAGTAAGATGCAACAATTTCAATGCGTTGAGCTGGGGCTAAACGATATATATTGTAAAATGGCAAGGAAATAACCACCTACCGCTATGGATGACAGATGGATTTGACAGATGACATATGGCAGGGATGTGGAATCCCAACCTCAAAACGAATAACCCTTTATGGCGGACTAAAATCACACTAATACGAACTAATCAGATTGTTGACAAATCGTTTAAGGCGTTCACATAATATGACAGATAGGATCTTATGCGCTAAGATGAGAGTAATACCTCTGTAGTTGGCGCAGTTCAGAGGATCAGCTTTCTTGAGGATCGGGCGAACGGTGCTGTAATTCCATTTGTCGGGGATATTCTTTCATTTTTTTCATCTTCCTTAGAAGCTTCTCTTCTGCTTGTAGATATCGTAAGCTTTTCTCGTCCCTCTAAGTAACGTCGCTTTATAACTCTCTTGCTTTGCTGTGGGCAATTAAATAAATAAATAGAATAATAAATGACACGTAGTTAAAGTCATTGCTTTCTAAACCTAAAACTAGAGGTTACAATTTTTATTTGCGGGAAAAATTCTTAAAGAATAATTTGAATATTTTTATTTTCTCTGCAATAAATCTAAGTTTCTTCATGTTATTCTTACTTTCGGTTTCGGTTTAATTAGTTTGTTTGAAAACCCTACGGAACTACGTTTCTTCTTACATATTAAATATATAAATGATCTTATTTCTGAAATAAATATATTATCACCGTTACATGTCAATGTAGTAGTATTTTAAGGACAAACAGATTATTCATCTCTTGAATTAAAAATAATAGAGTTTCTATTTTGTTTTCCTGGTCTATTATTCAATTTGTAAATAGAAATCTACCAACATCGGAAGAAATTTTAATAAACTTGGATGTTTAGGTTTGACACTTTGAAAAAACGTTATACGTAAATAGTTATTTTTTTATAGTTAATTATTTAGAATAGGATTTACCACCTGATTTTAATGACTTTAAAATATCTTGTCATTGCCCCGAATAATTTTATATGTACATACACTGCCGGTTATTGAGATCACATCAGGTATTCAAATATTTTTACACATGAATTATTAGAGCCACTCTCGGAAAAATTTGCTGCTCAGAAATGAAATGTGGAAATCAAGGGTTTTACGTGATATTTAATTTTTATTAAGAATTGTTCTCTTCATTTGTAAAAGTTGTGTCATTGTTGTTTTTTTTTTTTCCATTTATCCATTTAATTTGTTCCAAAGTTTTTTGGGCCAATAATGCTGCCATTCCATAACCCACACCAAAAAGTCACATGCTGAGGATGCATTGCCTTCTCTAAGACTACGTGCGAGTTTCCGAGCCCCAACTACGGCATTTTTGCTTGTTTACATAGCCGCCGAGATGAAAATGCGCCTCATCCGAAAAAGAACGCACCAGACGAACACGAGGATAACTTGTGTTATCAATTAGCAAGCCTGTTTCGGTGAGTGTTGTCACTTTGGAAATGAGTTTTCAATATTTCCCAACGTTGTTCAAGCGTAAATCGATTGATTTCGTACCGCGGAAATATGATACTGTTTCTGTCAATTTTTTGAGTGCGAAAGAGCTGTCACTGTGAAAATAACATGTAATTTAAAAAAAAATCGAATTACATACAAATATTGAAGCATAATACATGACAATACGGTCCTTGCATGATTCTCCACATTCATTTGGACCAGTTTATTTCTATATATTCATTACTGTTATAAAAATATAACAAACTTTGTTAAACTGACACCTTTTGATAACTAGTTCCCTGGAAATATCCATGGTTGAAGGGGCCTCAGGATTCTCAACTAGGTTGATTGTTTTTGGAAATGTACTTCACCACTTACGAGGGTATTCTTTGATTTTTCTAAAACCTAGGGGGTGAAAGGAAAAGGTACAGGGAAGGGTTAAAGAGTGGACAGATAAGAAGAGAGAGGTAAAGATGCGCGTTAATTTCAAATCCTTATAAATTATAGATCCCTGGAAATACTGGGGAAGGCAAGTTATTTCACATTCGTGCTGAATGGGTAAAAAACGATCTCCTACGGTGATCAGTGCGGGCGAATGCAGGCTCTAAAGTACATGCATCTGCAGAATGGACTACAGGTCTATTACGATTAAACACACGGACAGGCGGGAGACAACATATTTCGTCCGATTATTTATGGTGGAAATAAAGGTGCAGGAGCGCAAGCATCCAACATTTCGATGGTGCTCGAGTAAATGGATTTGGCTACATGTAGACTGATCAGCAATCAATCTGCAACATTGTCGCTGAACACGATTAAGTAAACTCAAGCATGTGACGGGAGATCCCGCCCAAGTCCACAGGGGTGAAAAGCCGTTTACATCTTTTGAGGAATCCTCGACATCTAGCACTACCTTTTGCAGCATCAGTAAACGGCTGGTTCCATCGAAAATCGAAGTCAAGAGTGCTGTCATCGGCGAAGGAATGAATCGGATTACAAGTAACAGAAAGGATGTCATTGATGTAAATCAGAAAAAGGAGAGAGTACTGAGTACCGGGAAACATCGGCATTTGTCGAGAATGGTTTAGAAGTACATCCATCTAATACAGCCAGCAATGATCGACCACCTAAATAACTCGCGGTCCACTTCAAGAAAATGTTACCGACGATATGACCCCCTGTGGAAACAATACTAGCGGTCATTAAAGACATAGTTTCTTTCAAGACAACTCATAACGCGGTGGTTAACTATGCTCTCAACAACTTTGAACAGCACTGATGTCAAAGTTATTGGTCGGTAGTTACAAGGGAAGGTTTTATCTCCCTTTTTTTGGAATTGGCTGTACATGTGCAAGTCTTCATCTGTTCGGAAAAATGCCAGTGGAAAACGATAAGTGGAAGAGCTTACGCCGAGATTTCGACAGGATAGGAGAACACCTCTGTAAGACAAGGGGAAACATACCATCTGTCCCAATGTGGACAAAAGCCGGGATGGTGGATGATCGGAGAAGTCCCTGACGGCACTTTATCGTAGCCGCTTTGCTTTCACGAACTTTTTTTATTCATCAGGATTCAGCATAGATTCATATGCTAGCAAGTATTCGTCGAGGAAAAAAAATATTTTATTTCAATTTTTAATTAATTAAATTTCGTATTTTCAATTAATTATTGCGTCGAAGTCTATATGTAAATACAACATTTCTGAACTGACAACAACTATTAAAAAGAGTCCTTCATGAGTGTTTATAGATAAAGGTTGTGTCCTTCCCACGTGAAGAAAGACAGTGTACTAATAAATAGTGAAAACAAAAAACACAATTAAAATACTACACCCTACCATTGTGGTTTCCCCTATATATTGTACATATAGCTGTGGCCAACTAATTAGAAACACGGCAACGGGTCATATTCCAATGAATGTAAAATATTTCCTTTCAACAAAAGGTATTTGTTTTGGTTTACGGAAGAAGGTTCACATTGTATGTCAAGGAATAATACACTTGTAGTTAATTTTCTCTGCTGTGCACATCGTAGTACCAGTAAGTTTTAAAGAAGTGCTCATTTCCACGTGACATTTAATTATAAACACTAGTTCGAAACTAAAGTTTGATTTGATTAATTAAAAAATAAAACGTCAATACTAAATTTCACTGGTAAGGCAATAATTTAACGGGTGTTGAAATTATTTACGGGTTTATTTTTTTTAGTTTTACAACATTTTATGATGGGTAAAGCCAAAAGTTGTGATCCGGAAGGCAATTTTCGAAATATGGAAGATGAAAATGTCGCACCGGTCGATTGCAACCCAATTAAATTGTTCGGTTAAAAAAGTGTATGATGCTATTAAGCATTTAAAAAGTTTTGAAAAAACCGAAAGTATAGCTCGAAGAAAACGAGCACGCAAAACATCTGTGAGGATCGACAGAAAATATGCACCACTGGCCAAATCCAATCCAAAAATAAGTCCAGCGGAAATTCAATGACATATTTTTGATGAAAATGGTCCTCCGATTTCCACTCGCACTATAAGACGACGACTGTTCGAATCAGGATTGAATGGACGAGTCGCACGCAAGAAACCGCTTGTAACACCAAAGCAAATAAAAAAATAGAATTGCTTTTGCGAAGTCCCACCTGAACTGGACAACAAACCAGTGGAAGTACGTGATGTGGAGTGATGAAACGAAAGTTAATCGAATGGGTCCAGATGGCGCTCGGTACATATGACGACCAACAGGTACAGCATTGTATCCAAAGTATGTGCTGCCGGTCGTTAAGCATGGTGGAGGATCACTCAATGTCTGGGGTTGTTTCTCGTCGGATGGTGTTGGCCCGATACATCGAATAGATGGAATTTTAACAGTAGAAAAATACATCGATATATTGAAAAATAAGCTAATACCTTGGGCTGACGAAAATATGCCAGTTATCTGGAATTTCCAACAAGACAATGACCCCAAACATACGACTAAAGTATCCAAAACGTTTTTCCAAGACAACTCCATCAGTGTTCTTGAGTGGGCGGCATCGAGTGCAAACCTTAACCCGATTGAGCACCTGTGGGGCAATCCTAAAAAGGCAGTTGCTCTAAAAAATTCCACAAACCTGGATATTTTGTATAGCAATATCAAAACTGCGTGGAAAGCTATACCGGTGGAGAGCTGCAGGGAATTAATTGAATCTATGCAGCGAAGATGCACAAAAGTCATCAAACAGAAAAGCTTTGTCACCAAATATTGATAATAAAGGCATCCTTGCTGCCAAATTTTAGTTTTGAGGCACTTTTCTTTTGTGTTTCTAATTAGTTGTCCAGCTGAAATTCTATACTTCCTTCTTTCAACTTATTTTTTAAATTACGTGTTTGAATTATGTACATATTTGATTTCTTTTATTATTTTAGATTCAATTAATCATATAAAAAAAATGTTGTTTCAATAAACAAAGCAAAATAAATAAATAAACACGTTGAGAAAAACGTCAAGAATAGTGTTTCTGATTAGTTGGCCACAGCTGTATGTATACAGCTATGGTCAATGAAATAGGTGCGACTCATGCATTTCCATATTTTTCAATATTTCTTTATTTTCCCCTACAAACATCACATGCTGCTCTTATCTCACAATGTTTGTCACACCGTTTGCCAAACGCAGATGTATTTCATCATGTTAAAAAGAGATTTGTCACTTTTAAGTGAGCTTTAAAAGCAGTTGGACATTGAAATAGGTGCGCTGGTTGTTTTAAGTAACAGTAATTTAATTAAGTAATAAAAAGATATTTTCGTCAAAATAAGTGAGTACGATTCATATCCTAAATGGATATTCATATTTACAATATATCGTTAGATAATTTGCAGTTAAAATGGGACGTGAACCACATTGCTCCAAAGATGAGAGAAGACTAATTCTACAGTTAAAAAATCAAAAAAAAACATACAGGGAAATTGCAAAATTAATGAGATGCCCACAGAATATGGTATTGAAGTCGTAAAAACTTGAGGATAAACGAGGCAAAATTCGAAAAACGTTCACAAGAACTGACCTACGAATTGTTCAAATTTCTAAGGCTGATCATTTTCAAATCTTCAAAATATATTGTAAAGGAAATCGAAGGCAATATCAGCGCTAGAACTGTTCGGAGAAGGCTAAATGAAGCAAATTTGTTTGGGGGAACCGCGAGGATAGTTCCCTTTTTAAGACCCAGGCATATGAAACAAAGGCTCGACTTTGCTAAAAACCACGAAGAATGGACTGGAACGCAGGGCATTAACCAATAGAGTAACATCCTCTGGATGGACGAAACTAAAATTAATTTAAAAAGTCTCGATGGTAAGACATTTGTTAGACGGCCACCCAAGGCAGAATTACTCCCTTGGCGCACAAGAAAAACCGTTTCTCATGGCATGAAGTAGGGCCTTTGTGTCGCATAGAGGGAACAATGACAGCAGATACTTACGTTGACATTCTTCAAAATACTATGCTCCCCTACGCCGAATACGAACTGAATCTAATTTGGATATTGCAACAAGACAATGATCCAAAGCATACCTCAAGAAAAGCTAAGAGATGCTTCCAAGATAATGGTGTTTCGGTTATCCCGTGCCCGGCTCAAACGCCGGACCTTAACCCGATTGAAAAGTTTTGAAATGCAGTTAAGGGCATCATCGCAAGCAAAAAAATACGAAATCTGGAGGAACTATGGAAAGAGGTGTAAGAAGCTGGGAAGAGCATCCCAGTCGAGAAATGCCGAATACTTGTCGACTCAATGCCACACCGGTGTGACTTAGTACTAAAGAATAAGGGTCACACCACTAAGTACTAAGCAAAAAATAATTATTTTCGATTTGAATTATTTTGTGCCATTTTTGCTAAAAATTAATCATGGTCATCATTTATTGACCATAGCTGTATATATATATAAATAACAATAATCCTATTGTTCTTATTAAAGAAACAAAAACAAAACAAAAATTAAAAAAGTGATTCGCAGAAGAATAACATCCCCGTAAGGAGTGCGGAGCGAAATGTGAACAAGAAATATTACTTCTAATACAAAAAATGAAAGAAATGCAGGAGAGTGACAGTGACTTCTCACACCCAAAATTGTGACATCGTGCAGTGATCGCATACATAGACACATCAGAACAAAATGATAATGCAGGAGCTACACAGGATGCACCAACAACTTCGAGCACGCTCATTTCAATGATGAAATCAAAGAATGAAGCGAAAGGAAAACAACAAAGAGAGACTGCGAAAAATATCGGCACAACAGAACATAAAACAACATCGGACAGTGTGGGCGAAAAAAACAGCAACAGTGCCACAGTAGCCACACCTCCAATTAAAATCTACAAATAGCAAAACATTATATAAGTAACTTAAGGAAGAAATAGGTAAAGATAGATTTAAGAAAAAAAATTATAAATAGTAAAATAACTTTAACTGTTAAAGATAGAATGACTGTAACAAAGTGAAAGAATTGCTTGACGAAGCAGGAACGGAAAATTTTTCGTACACAAATAAGGAAGACAAATTACAGTCATTCTTGTTAAACGGTCTTAGTGTTGGCTACAACCCAGATGGAGTCTTGGAAGAGTTGAAAGAACTAAAAATAGAAAATCTAAACTTTGTTGGGCATTCAGGTATGCTACGGCAAACTCTAAGCGAGAAAATAGAGTCCTGCCTATTATAGCGGTACAGCTATCTTCGGATAGCAAAGTACAAAACCTAAGAACTATCAGGTACCATTTAGTGTATGAGACTTTTTCGGGTCATTAAGGTCATTTGGAAGGGTTGCTGGCAATTCCGTCCAGTTACAGATCAAAGAAAGTCCAAGTGCTATCATTTCAATTCAAAAAGTATTTAAAGAGCTACAACAAAAAAGTGTCTTGTACACCACCCGAAAGCGCTTCAGCTATCGCACGGCGGAATATTGGAGTAACACTGATCACCCTACAGGAAACCCGTGGACAAAACAGGTAAAGTGATACAATATTCTCGTATTTGATACAACATTGGAATATCGATAAGACAAAGAGGAAAAGCTTTCAGTGTGGAACCTAACTTGTGGATCGTACATCACAAAACTTTCTTCTACCCTAAAGCTTTCCCAAACTTTTTAAAAGCTTTCTTACCAGCACTGCCAGGTCAGAATTCTTTTAAAGCTAAATGAAATCAAAGGAAAACCAAGTAAATATTTTAACATCACACTATATTCTTATTCTTATTTTTAAATCTTAAAAAAAAAAAAAAAAAAAAACCGGTGAACCCAATCACTCTAAAAATGTTCAGAAAAAGAACTCACCAAATAAAAATTCCAGAAGCAAAAATGCCAAAGAACAAATAGAACAGAATTCTTCAATGAATTAATAAACCTTAGGAAAAAAGTAAATGAATTAGAATGAGAATTTGATTTGAATGCGAGTGAGTGAAGACGTATTAGTGAGTGATCCGAGACAATATCGTAAAATTACAAGAACTTCTAGGTTTTTTTTTGGTGAATAAAAAAAAACGGAAACTATTTAAAAGAATAAAAGATCGAGTTTGAGTCAAAAAAAATGAAATCGAAATAAAAAAATTGCTCGAAGCCATTGAGGAAAGGTACACTGATAGGCTAAGAGCTATGAAAACAGCACAAGAAACATGTGAAAAAGCGTTCTAGAAATAAAAATAATTAGTGCTTTTAGCGAGTCCTTTAAAACACAGAGTGAAAAAATATGCTGTGATGTTAAAACACAAAGTGATAAAATATGTAACAGAGTGAAGAAGATAGAAAATGAAGTAAAAAAAATAAAAGTATCAACAAAAACGGAATCAAAAACAAAAATGAACTACGCTGAACAATTAAAACAAACTGTGTATATTAAACCAAAAGCTAAGCAGGAAAATGCAAAAAAAACGAAAGAAATCAAAGAAAAAATCTACCCATCATCTCTTTTTCTAAAAGTCGATAAAATCACTAACAGAAACGAAGGAGCTAAAGCGATAAACTGTATTGGTGAGCACTCAGTGCAAAAAATTGAGAGTGAAGTAAAAAAAAAACTAGTGGAAAAATATGATGTTAAAATCTTTTCGAAGAGAAGACCGCAAATTATGGTAACGGACATTAGTGAAATGTGGAAAAACGAAGAGTTGGAAGTGGCAATAAAGAAACAGAACAACGTAAACTGTACGGTAAAATGTGTAAAAGTGTTCAAAAACAAAAATAGAGATGTGCATAGTGCAATCATAGAGCTAGAGATGTGCACTTATGAACAAATAATCGAAAATCGAAAAATTAATATCGGATGGGAGAAATGTCGTGTATTTGAGTATTTTAATTTAAATAGATGTTATAATTGCTGTGGATACCACCATATTGCGAAAAACTGTAAAAATAATATCAAATGTGCAAAATGCGGCAACGAACACGATACTAGAGGATGTAATTCAGAAACGTTAAAATGTACAAACTGTGTACGTTACAATGAGAAATTTACATTAAACCTAGGTATTAACCACGATAGTAGAGACGTGAATTGTGCGGTATACCAGAAGCTTCTGGAATCCGAAAAAAACAAAACGGTGCACTAGCAATTATATAAAATTCGCGGTATTTATTGCAACATACAAGGACTGACGGGAAACCTTGCAGAACTTCAATATAACTGCACGAATAAAAATTATGATTTTTTAATATTATCAGAAACTCATACTACCGAAAATATAGAAGATAGCGAAATCCTCATAGAAGGTTACCAAAAATCTATAGTGACTCGAGACATACAGGTGGTATATGCATATACAGTTACGGACAAAACAATAAGACCAGTAGGAAAAACCCCAAACAAGTATCCTTTCTGTCATGATATTTTTCGTCGTTGGTAACGGTACTCTCTTTCAAGCAAAAAAGATCATGCATAAACATGATCATATGAAAGCAAAATGTAGTCAAATGTGAAGGAACTGTGTCGACGTGCGGACAAAACAATAAGACCAGGTTACTTTTGCCTATTTTTTTTGTTGCGAGGAATTCAATTTGATTTTCTTTTTCAAGTATACTACTGTAAGTATAAAAATAAAAAAAAAATTGTATTAGATGTATAAAATTATTGACGGAAACAGGCAATATGGGTCTCGGACAGCACTGCTCTACAACCGAAAGAGATTTGATTCGAAAGCTCACACAGGAAGGAAAGTCACAACGGGAGGTGGCCAAACTTATTGGGAGATCAAAAACCTTTGTTCATAATGCCTTACAGGCCCCAAAATCCAATACACCAACAGATCGACCACGAAAAACATCCCCAAAAGATGATGCCCAAATCAAACGCCTATCCAAAAAAGACCCGTTTAAGTCAGCTACAGATATTAAACGCGAACTGGACTTGCCAGTCTGTTCTAGGACAGTGCGACGGAGACTAGAAGAACAAAATCTCTTCGGCAGAAGTCCCAGGGAGGTACCACTTCTTACCAAAAGGCACCGAAAGAATCGTATCCAATTCGCAAAAGAACATCTGGAATGGATAGGGCCAGAAAACGAAAAAAATGGCGAAATATTCTTTGGTCCGATTAATCCAAAATAAATTTGGTGGGATCAGATGGTAAGAGATGGGTCAGGCGTCCAAAGAATGCAGCATACCAGCCCCAGTACACCAGCAAAAGCGTCAAGCATGGAGGGGGCAGTATTATGGTTTGGGGATGTTTTTCATGGTATGGTGTGGGTCCAATATTTTGGATAAAAGACACCATGGACCAGCATTTATACACCAACATATTAGAGGAGGTCATGCTCCCGTATGCTGAGTGGGAGATGCCACTAAAGTGGCAGTTTATGCACGACAACGACCCGAAGCATACGGCGGGCAAAGTAAAAAGGTGGCTGGAAGTGCATAATGTCGATCCTATGATCTGGCCCTCCCATCTCCAGACCTCAATCCCCTGGAAAATTTGTGGGCAATCGTAAAAAAATCTCTTGGTACCGAAAAGCCCAGAAATAAAGAAGAATTGTGGAACAAAATCCAAACAGCTTGGTACGCCATCCCGACGAGCACTTGCCGCACACTGGTCGAGTCCATGCCGAAAAGAATCCGTGCAGTAATTCAAAATAAAGGGTATTTCACGAAATACTAAGATTAATTGAAGAAAATCACAAATTAATTATGAATTTCTAACATTTTGTGTAGTGGTCTTATTGTTTTATCCCCTTTTATAAAAATGTTTTTTGAAAAAAATTATTTTATAAAAGTCTGTATATTATTTAATTTTTTATGAATTAATTTTATTTTCCTTTATTCAAATAAAAATAAAATGAAAAAAAAAGTTTAAAAGGTACAAAATATTTGAGTTTTTCAATGAAATTTAAAACGATATTCGGTGGTCCTATTGTTTTGTCCATAACTGTATGTAAAGAATTATTTTCAAGTCAGTGATATTAAAAAAACCATGGATGCTAGAATCTGGTGGCTGAAATGTAAAATAACAAATAACAATCAGTCTATATATATCGTCGCGGTCTATCGTGCTCATACATCGTCGAAACGCGTATTCTGCGATAAAATGAGGAACTGGATTGAGGACCTCGTAGACTCAAATAAACGTTTTATTATAGCCAAATCTGTATAGAAATAACTTCAAAAATATAATTGAAATAGATAATCAGTGTCAACAAATCGTCCGAGAACCTACACGAATTACAAATAGCACACGAACTTTAATTGGCTATGTCATAACAGAATCGAGCTATTATACTACAGCGGAAGTAAATGTTGACCTAAAAATGAGCGATCACGAGACGTTAATAATTCAATTATATTCCCATAATAAGTTTATAAAAGAAAGTGAAGTAAATACATGTCAAATTCTTAATTATAACAAAACATTATTTCTAGATAACCTTAGAAGCAGTAGCGCGTTTGAGTGTATATACAATGTTGAAAATCCGAGCATAATGGGTAGTGTACTTGAAAATGAACTCATAAGAATAATAAACATGTTTGTGTGTACAAATGTGTTAAAAAACAGAACAAACTACTGGTATAGTGAAGCCTTAAAAATTATGAAACGAGAAAAAATTGCCAAATACCAGGAATTTAGATTCTCAAATAGTGAAATGTGCTGGAATAGTTATCGCGAAATAAGAAATCGGTATAAAATAAAGGGTGGTTAAGTTTTAAGGGCCGATGTTGATTTTGAATAAAACACAAATTATTTAGGAAATTACTGTTATTTCTTTTTATTATGATAATATTGGTATGGTTCAATTATGTATGGAACAAAATATCGGCCAAATGGCCGCCGCGACCTCGGCGGCACACCTCCATCCGATGGTCCAAATTTTCGATGACGCTGAGGCATAATTGAGGTTCTATGCCGTTAATGTGCCGAATTATCTCATCCTTTAGCTCTTGAATTGTTGCTGGCTTATCGACGTACACCTTTTCTTTCAAATAACCCCAAAGAAAGAAGTCCAACGGTGTCAAACGACGAGCGTGAGAGGTGTAATTGTTTGGCACGACGACGAGTTGATGTGGACGGCTCTTCAGCCACACTATCGCGAACAGCAGCAATATTTTCTGCAGTACGAGCTGTACGTGCATGAACTGGTGTTTTCACATCTCCTACAGACCCGGTTTGCACAAATTTTTGCACGATTTTTCCGATTGTACGCACATTTGGACGATTAAATTGACCGAAAGAATCACGAAATGCACGATATGCATTTTGATTTGAACGCCCATTTTCATAATAAGCCTGAATAACTTTAACGCGTTGCTCGATTGTGTATCTTTCCATGGTTCAAATTGAGTTAGTCTGAAATTGAGAAATGTCAAATGAAATGCTGAAAAAAACTTGACGTTTAGGTGTGGTTCACATTCAACATCGGCCCTTAAAATTTAACCACCCTTTAGAACTAGTGAAGGCAAAAAATGAAAATATAAAACGGAAAATATCAACCGCTCGTGACCAAAAATCTATGTGGAGAACAATAAAGTCGTGTGTCCTTAATACGCAAAAAGACACAATAAAAAATATTAACTTTAACAGTACTTATATTAAAGATAGTAAAAACTTAGCCGACAAATTCAATACATTTTTCATAAATAGCGTTATTGAAATAAATAGATCCATTCCGGTTGTTCCTTTTACTCCTCAAGCTGATTGCATCGGCGCGACATTTAAATTTAAGTGTGTTAATGTTATCCACATTAAAACTATTTTAAATTTTCTATGAACCAAAAAAAAGACTTTAATCGTATAAGCGCTAAAATGCTGCTGGATGCATTGAACATAATCGGAGATATTATTGTGCTTGTAATAAATAAATCGATGTGCAGTGGCTTATTTCCTGAAACGTGGAAAGAATCAGTAGTGACACCTATCGAAAAAGTCCAAGGTACCGATTTGTGTGAAAATTTCCGTCCAATTAACGCCCTTCCTGTTCACGAAAAAATTTTGGAAAAAGTGGTTCAGATCCAATTAGAAGAGTATTTCGAATCGAACAATCTATTTCTCGAAAGTCGGTCTGGGTTTAGAAGAAGACACTCTTGCGAATCAGCTTTAAACAGTGTCATAATTAGCTGGAAAGAGGAAATTGCAAAAAAAAAAATTACGTCATTGCTGTTTTCCTCGACTTTAAAAGCGCCTTCGAGACTATTGATAGGGACATTCTTCTGTATAAATTAAGCGGATATGGCATAAGAAGTACTGAACTGATGTGGTTTAAGTCTTTTTTGAGCGGGAGAACACAACGGACGGTGGTAAATGGTGTATCTTCTGGCAGAATCGAGACAAAAATGGGTGTTCCTCAGGGATCTATTCTTGGAGCGCTACTTTTTACCATATATATCAACGACATAAAGAGTGTGCTTAAATACTCTCAGATCGCACTATTTGCAGACGACGCACTCCTATTTATAACAGGAAAAAACATCGCTGACTGCGAACAAAAACTTCATGACGACCTGAATGGATTGAGCATCTGGCTCAAATCAAACAGACTAAAATTAAATATATCTAAATCAAAATGTATATCCTTTAAATATGACCACAGGTTGAATTTAAGAGTTGACGGCCAAATTATTGAGCAAGTTGAGGAAATTAAATATTTAGGTGTCATAATTGACTCGAAATTAACGTTTAATTTGCATATAAATTATATAATTAAAAAAGTGTCCAAAAAAGTATTCTTTTTGCGTAGAATAAGAAATAAGATATCAACAATTAGTGCAATAAACATTTATAATGTAATGATTAAACCTCATTTTGAGTACTGCTCGTCAATTTTATTTTTATGTAGTGATTATATGTTATTAAATTTACAACGTATCCATAATAGAGCGATGCGAATAATTTTAAAATATGATAGATATACTTCAATTGTGTTTATGTTAAATATGTTACAATAGTTGAGTGTCAAGCAAAGAATTCTTGTTAATGTTTTGTGTTTTGTTTTCAAAATTAAATATGATTTGCTACCCAAGTATTTAAAAAAATATATTAAATACGTTGGTGAATCCCAACCATACCATTTAAGAAATGGAGGGGACTTCAGATTACCTCCCTACCTATCAAACGCAACACAAAACAGTATTGTATACAAAGGTTTTCAATTATTTAATTCAATGCCCCAAGAAATCAAAAATGAAATAAACTTTACCATATTTAAAAGAAATATTATAAGCTTTATTAGATGTAATTATCCTCATAGGTAAATTCGTTTATTAATCTAAAAATTATAAAAAAAAAAAACGTCTGTGCCAAAATCTTAAGAAGGAAAATGATGAACTGAAACTAGAAATGCTCAAAATAGCATCCGCTAAGAGCAACAACCCCAACGATAATACAATTTCCGTTGCTCAAATTCAAAACTATGAAACCGACGAAGAAGAATTAGTCGTGGAAACTGAAGGGGTTCGGAAACGGAAAAATGATTTTGCAAATCCGAGTAAAAAGCGAAAAGAAAATTCTTCACCAAAACTTACCACCCAACCAAAAATGACAGACAATTCAGATAATTCCAATCAAACAAATCGTATTGAAAAAAGAGATCCTCGCCCTCCACCGATCATGGTAACAAATATAACTAACTATCAAGAACTTATAACCACTGTCCGCAACTTGATAAAGAGACTTAATAAAACTCACAAAATTAATGTTGAAACCAGTGAAGACTACAGAGTCATTACTAAAATGCTGTCTGCATCTAAAATGACTTGGTATTCTTACGAAGATAAACAATCTCGCCCCATTAGAGTCATTGCTAAGAATTTGCATCATTCTTGTGATCCAAACATGATTGTCAATGATCTTAAAACTCAAGGTCTCAAAGCGGTCAGTGCGGTTAATAAACTTCAACTAAAAACAAAGAAACCATTAGACATGTTTTTATTAACCTTCGCCCATAACGAGGAAATCAAAAAAGTGTACGAAATTAAGCATATCCTCCATTCCATAGTTACCATAGAGGCCATTAGAGCTTCCAAACTTATCCCCCAATGCACTAACTGTCAACAATTTGGGCACACGAAAAATTACTGCGGTAAGCCTCCTAGATGTGTGAAATGCGCAGGAGAACATAGCACCGTCAATTGTACTAAACCCTTAGACCTCCTTGCAAAATGTTACAACTGTGGTGAGGCCCATCCTGCGAACTATCGTGGATGTGCTGTAGCTAAAGAATTGCAAAAGATAAGGGATAACAAACTTAATCGCCAAATAAACGAAAATGCTCAAATTAATATCCAAACATCAACAACCAATGATACTACCGAAAACATACAGCAGAAACTGAAAGAAAATAATTCAGCAGATTTGAACGCTCGCCCCTTTTTTCGCACACAGTCAAAACTACTCATCCTATCAGAAAAGACCAAAGCACAATCGAAGATACTCTAGCTAAAATACTGGATAAGCTAAACAAACAAGAACCCTTTAATAAAACCCTTCAAGACCGCATTAGTAGTCTTGAGGGAAAAATAAATTACAATTAATAATGAATAAGTTCTTAACAATCATGGCATGGATTGCGAACGGATTGAACAAATAGTACAACGAGCTACAAATAGTACTAGATACAGAAAAGATAGGCATTTGTTTGATCTCAGAAACTCACCTTACAACCCAGTCATATTTCAAGTTGAAGAATTATAATTCGTACCATACAGTCCATCCAGATAATTGTGCGAGAGGAGGCAGTGCTATTATTATAAGAAATAGCATTGATCATTATGAAGAAGAAAAAATAAGTTCACTCAAGTTTCAAACCACTACCGTAACTGTAAAAACTAAAAATCAACCGCTCTCAATAACTGCTGTCTATAGTCCTCCCAAACATTCGATCTCTTGAAATGAATATCAACAGCTCATTAAAATGCACAAGTCTAAGTTTATAATGGGAGAAGACTTCAATGCTAAACACACGTACTGGGGATCACGACTCACTACAACAAAAGGTCGTGAACTCTACGATGCAGCTACAAAAACAGGGTGTGAATTTGTATCTACTGGTAAGCCTACATACTGGCCAACGGACGTTACCAAAATTCCTGATCTGGTTGACTTTTTTGTGATAAATAAATTATCAAGGAACTTTATCCAGGTACAAGAAGGCTTGGATCTCGACTCGGACCACTCGCCAATATATCTGACACTTAGTGAAACTGTTATAGTTAAAGAGGAAAATTCATACCTTTCAAATAAGTTCACAGATTGGCTTAATTTTAAACATACCCTAAAAGATAAAATCAATATTAGTACACCTATTGAGACGACAGACCAGCTGGAAAACCAAGCATATTCGTTCATCCAACTAATCCAATTTGCGACTTGGAGCTGTACTCCTCCAACAAAGAGGAAAACGGTGGGTACCAATTATCCAAAAGAAATAAAGGAGCTCATAAGGAATAAAAGAAAACTTCGGCGTAGATGGCAACAAACTCGATCTCCTTCCGATAAAACAAGACTCAACAAGGCCACACACGATCTTAAGCTTGAGATAAAGCTAATCCGAAATGAGACAATGAAAATATATCTATCAGAGCTAACTGCTGATAAGACCACTGAATATTCACTTTGGAAAAGTACAAAATATCTTAAGCGACCAACAAATCATATTCCTCCAATAAGATGCAGTAATGGGCAATGGGCTAAAAACAATGAGGAAAAAGCTACTGCTTTTGCAGACCACGTAGCGAATACCTTTAAGCCTAATGATGCTATCTGTGATGAGCTTCTAAATCTCAATGAAAATGCCCGTTCTATGATTCCTCCGATTAAAATGCATGAGTTAAAATATGAGATAAGGCGATTAAAAGACAAAAAAGCTCCAGGTTTTGACTTGATCACTGCGGAAGTCCTGAAGCGACTGCCAAACAAAGGGTTAGCTAAACTCTTGCGGTTAATGAATAAAGCAATTAGCCTTGACTTTGTACTAAGTGTCTGGAAAGTAGCTGACGTGATAATGATCCCTAAACCAGGTAAGGACCCTCACGACGTATCCTCATATAGACCAATATCTCTACTTCCTTCAACATCAAAGTTGTTTGAAAGACTGATTTTTAAGCGTCTCAAACCAATCGTAGAATCAAGAAACCTAATCCCAAATCACCAGTTTGGCTTTCGAAGCAAACTCTCCACAATAGAACAAGTTCACAGAATTTCAACTGAAATCGAAAGAGCATTAGAAGAAAAAAAAGTATGTTCTGCAATTTTCTTAGACGTAGCACAGGCTTCCTATAGAGTATGGCATGAAGGTCTACTCAATAAACTAAAAGTGTACCTACCAGAACAGTTCTTCCACCTAATGGAGTCTTATTTAACATCGCGGTACTTCCGTATAAAACAAGAAAACTACTACTCTAATCTAGTGAAGATCGAAGCCGGAGTTCCTCAAGGAAGCGTCCTCGGACCTCTGTTATACCTTCTTTACACTAAAGACCTACCTACAATGCCCTACACCAAGACTGCAACTTTTGCCGACGACACGGCAGTCTTAGCAGTGGGAGATACAACGCTAGAATCGACGCAAAAGCTGCAAGCTGCTGCAGACCAAATTATCAGGTGGACTCAAAGATGACGTATAAAACTGAATTCGAGTAAATCTGTACATATTGACTTCACAAATAAGTCTATCTCGTACTCCCCTATAGCAATATCAGGCACGACAATACCATATGCAAATACAGCGAAGTATCTAGTATGACTAGATGCCAAGCTTCGTTGGAAAGAGCGTATTAAAATCAAAAGACTAGAATTAGACATTAAATGGCGAAAATTAGAATGGCTTATAGGCAGGAAGTCAGGACTATCAATTACTAATAAAATTCTTTTATATAACCAGATCCTAAAACCAGTGTGGAACTATGGCGCTCAACTCTAGGGATGTGCCAGCCAAACCAATATTGCAGTCCATCCAACGATTCCAGAATAAGGTCCTTCGAAGTATTGTGAATACTCCATGGTACATCAGAAACAGCGACCTTCATCGGGGCCTAGGCATTACTACTGTTCTTGAAGAGATCAACTCTAGGGCCAAAGCACACGAGAAGAGACTTCAGGAGCATATTAACGAGGAAGCAACAATTCTTCTAAACGTATATGGCGTGAGACGACTGCAACGTATAAGACCGTCAGATCTTGCAAGGCAACCGTAATAGGACTTACCACGTACTTTACTAGATAGTAACAGAGCGACAACAACGAGCGAAAAGAGGCGCTCGGAGTGAACTTAACCTCCAACGCTTTGGATGGATTAAATCCCATCTATGCTCTTGTTACTGTCATTAAAAGTTAACATACAACAAATTACAATTATAATGTACCTTAAAAATAGTAAACTGTTAGCCATTTACTTTTCTTCCGCTAATAATACTGAAAAGCAAACTGCTCGTTAGTTTCATAACTAGTCGCAGTGTAAACAAACATTTGTAATTCCTTGTAAAAAAAAACTTTTAAGTGAGCTTTAAAAGCAGTTGGACATTGAAATAGGTGCGCTGGTTGTTTTAAGTAACAGTAATTTAATTAAGTAATAGAAAGATATTTTTGTCAAAATAAGTGAGTACGATTCATATCCTAATGAGATGCTCTCAGAATATGATAACAAATGCATTGAAGCCATAAAAACTTGAGGATAAACGAGGCAAAATTCGAAAAACGTTCACAAGAACTGACCTACGAATTGTTCAAATTTCTAAGGCTGTACCTTTCAAATCTTCAAAAGATATTGTAAAGGAAATCGAAGGCAATATCAGCGCTAGAACTGTTCGGAGAAGGCTAAATGAAGCAAATTTGTTTGGGGGAACCGCGAGGATAGTTCCCTTTTTAAGACCCAGGCATATGAAACAAAGGCTCGACTTTGCTAAAAACCACGAAGAATGGACTGGAACGCAGGGCATTAACCAATAGAGTAACATCCTCTGGATGGACGAAACTAAAATTAATTTAAAAAGTCTCGATGGTAAGACATTTGTTAGACGGCCACCCAAGGCAGAATTACTCCCTTGGCGCACAAGAAAAACCGTTTCTCATGGCATGAAGTAGGGCCTTTGTGTCGCATAGAGGGAACAATGACAGCAGATACTTACGTTGACATTCTTCAAAATACTATGCTCCCCTACGCCGAATACGAACTGAATCTAATTTGGATATTGCAACAAGACAATGATCCAAAGCATACCTCAAGAAAAGCTAAGAGATGCTTCCAAGATAATGGTGTTTCGGTTATGCCGTGCCCGGCTCAAACGCCGGATCTTAACCCGATTGAAAAGTTTTGAAATGCAGTTAAGGGCATCATCGCAAGCAAAAAAATACGAAATCTGGAGGAACTATGGAAAGAGGTGCAAGAAGCTGGGAAGAGCATCCCAGTCGAGAAATGCCGAAAACTTGTCGACTTAATGCCACGTCGGTGTGACTTAGTACTAAAGAATAAGGGTCACACCACTAAGTACTAAGCAAAAAATAATTATTTACGATTTGAATTATTTTGTGCCATTTTTGCTAAAAATTAATCATGGTCATCATTTATTGACCATAGCTGTATATATATATAGATAACAATATTCTAATGGTTCTTATTAAAGAAACAAAAACAAAAATGAAAAAAGTGATTCGCAGAAGAATGACATCCCCCGTAAGGAGAGCGGAGGCGATGAATACGGCTGAAATCACGCGCGAACAGTTTATGCAAATATTCCAATTAGCGAAAAAATGTGAACAAGAAATATAACTTCTAAAACAAAAAATAAAAGAAATGCAGGAGAGTGACAGTGACTCCTCACACCCAAAATTGTGACATCGTGCAGTGATCGCATACATAGACACATCAGAACAAAATCATAATGCAGGAGCTACACAGGATGCACCAACAACTTCGAGCACGCTCATTTCAATGATGAAATCAAAGAATGAAGCGAAAGGAAAACAACAAAGAGACACAGCAACAGTTTTAACAAAAAAAAGCCACACCTCCAATTAAAATCTAAAAAGAGCATAGCAAAACATTATATAAGTAACTTAAGGAAGAAATAGGTAAAGATAGTTTTAAGAAAAAAAAATATAAATAGTAAAATAACTTTAACTGTTAAAGATAGAATGACTGTAACAAAGTGAAAGAATTGCTTGACGAAGCAGGAACGGAATATTTTTCGTACACAAATAAGGAAGACAAATTACAGTCATTCTTGTTCAAAGGTCTTAGTGTTGGCTACAACTCAGATGGAGTCTTGGAAGAGTTGAAAGCACCAAAAATAGAAAATCTAAACTTTGCTGGGCATTCAGGTATGCTATGGCGAACTCTAAGCTAGAAAATATAGTCCTGCCTATTATAGCAGTGCAGCTATCTTCGGATAGCAAAGTACAAAACCTAAGAACTATCAGGTACCATTTAGTGTATGAGACTTTTCCGGGTCATTAAGGTCATTTGGAAGGGTCTGAAAAAAAAGAGAGAAGCAGCTACGGTTGAAAATCCCCTATAGGTGGTTTCAGTTAGTGTTAAAGTCTTTCATATTTCCAACAAGAAAATAAAAGGGTCTAAGTAAAGAATACGCTGAAAAATTGAGCGAAAGTTGCAGCAGAAAATGCCAGGCCAATATAGACAATAATGGTGACTGGATACCATATTAATTTAATTAATGGAATAAAATTATATTCCCACCACTATGCAGCAATAAACACGGATGCCGAAAAAGCTATCTGCTCGACTAATCTCTCTAAGAAGAAAACAACGTATGCTTACTCTCTCATAGAATTATGGACCTCCACCATATGACAGCAGATGTGGAGAGGGAGGCTGGCGTCGTCGGGCTGAAAATTAATACCGCAAAAACTAAAATTATCAGTCTTGGAACGAACTCATCGGCTCAAATACGCATTGCTGGACAACCGGTAGAGAGAGTAGAGGATTTCCAGTATCTTGGGAGTATTGTCTCGACCGATGGTGGAACCGAACTGGATATAGCCAACAGAATCGCCAAAGCAAAGTCGCAAAGAAGCAATGCAATCAGTTTGAACACCAAGCTAAGACTGTTCCGCTCCAACGTTGAATCCGTGCTGTTATATGGATGCAGCACGTGGAGAGTGACCACCGCTATCACCAGAAAGCTGCAAACGTTCGTTAATAGGTGCCTGCGCAACATCTTAAGGATTTTCTGGTCCAATCGTATCTCTAACGAACAGCTTTACGAGAGAACGGGTCAGGAACCAATAGGCACAACCATCCAACGACGGAAGTGGCAGTGGATTGGTCACACGCTCCGAAAGGGTGACAGCTCCATAGCGAACTATGCTATGCAATGGAACCCCTTAACTCAGGACGGCAGAAGACCTGGTGGTCCAAGGAGAACATGGCGCAGAGCAGTCGAGAAGGAAGCACGGCAGTTGGGGAAAAGCTGGGGAGAGCTGAGACACATTGCCAGAAACCGTACACGATGGCGCGTAGGCGTAGTCGAGGCCCTAGGACCCACAAGGGGATATAGGACATAACAAGAAGAAAATTAAGATATTCACCCGCTAAGGATATTCCAACTTAACACACAAGTTCCTTATGACAAAAACTGAACCACCACAATGCCATCTCTGTAGCACCAGTAGCAACGTAGTTAAAACCTATATTAAAAAACTTAACTCAGATAGTTCTTTACCAAATCTATTTAAGATCCCTTCTGAAAAAAATATAAATAAAGTTTACCAATTATTGAACTAAATGTTGGAAATGATATATAATTCACTTAGTCTTTGATTCTATGCTAGCCGAAAGCCTTGGTAGCTAGTGCTAACATCGTTATAATAGCATTGTAGTTTTATATTGTTAATAAAGTTATTAGTATTATTATTAAAATTAAATTTGTTTAATTAAATTCTTTTTAGTGTTTTTTTTAGACCCGCTTCTTTGAAACAGGGTGTATGATCGGCAGTGTATGTATTCCATGTACTGTTATCATTAATCAGTTATGTTATAGTCAAGAACTACGTCCAACAAGAATAATACATTTTGTTTAGAGGTAGTAGTTGAAGACAGCATAAGAAACTGTACAACTCTGCAGTAAGTTGTATAGCTTATCTGTATCATTTCATACAGATTCCTTTAAACTTTGTGAGTGGATTGTTTCGTGATCATCAAAATCTGTTAGGTGGGTCCTATTCTAAATAATTGTTATTCTTTCTTATTTCAAATTATAAATAATTTCAAACTGTAAATATAAGATTTGTTTTAAATGCCATCACTTCTTTCAAAACTACCCCAATCTATCGTTGCACATTATCGTTAAGTGGGAACATCACACACAAACACTTATGAGTCCACAAATTTGTACCCACTGCAATCCATTCCAAATTGTTTACAAAAAGAAAAAAACTTGTGTAAAGGATATGTTCCATTAAAATGGTATCTCTATAAAATGTAAGTGGTTTTCTATGTTCTTTTTTTTTCCTTTCTACAGTAATTGACAAAGCACTTTCAGTGTGCAATTTTCGCTAAGAATTCTGTCCACTTTTGTGGAGAATAAAAATGTGCAACTACAATCTATTAGCTTATACGCACGCGCAAGAGAAATAGTGAAACAAATGACTAGAATAGTTACTTTAAGCTTTAAAAGGTACCCATTTAGTTTGAAAAAAAAAAAGTCCAACAGGACACTCGTACGAACTCGATTTACATCTCCTTTTGAACGATAACGTTCTCGTAACGCATTCTATCCGGTGTATCCCAACAACTGTTGAGGCACGTGAAAACCAACACGTTGCCGTATTCGATTGGTGCAGCATCATCTGTCTGTTGCATTCTTAACTTGGGTATAAGCGTGGACAAAATTTGTACTTCACATACTGTCTCGCCACCACAATTTGGACATTTTGGTATTGGTTCAGTTAAAGGCGCTATGAGTAGTGGATGGCCATCACGGGAGTACCTGGAAGAAAGATAAGATACGGTTAAACAGCTTAAAACAAAAGCGGAAACAAATGATATTTGAAAGATGTATAGGCGGCGTAAAATTACCTTTATGATTTGAATTCATCATAACTTTCTTATTTCAATATTTTTTTTTATTTTTTCAGATAGGACTTGAGGAATTTAATATGGAACGATACACAACAGAACAGAAAAATCATTAAATTTTATTTTGAAAACCAACGGTCAATTGTTTTGACGCAGCGTGCATATCATCGATATTTTAATGTACGGGTCGCACACACAGTGCCTAAAATAAATCGTCTGGTTGCACGTTTTCGGTAAGGAAGGGAAGGGACGCGAATGGAAATATTCAAGAAAGGCAATTTATATCAATTTTAATATTTTATTTGTTTCTATTGTGCAACACAATTGTTCATAAATGTCAAAATAAATTGCGCAGGGTAACAGCAACAGTCCGCAGTCTGTTGACGTTTTTAAATTCACCCATAAGGATAAAGTTCCCTCTCCTTTATTCTTTGTTACAATTGAGATCTTTAAAGACTCAAGCTACCGAACGGGATCGAAAAACTATTGTTCCCAAAGAATATTGAACCAAATTTAGCATAGGTGGAGAGAGTTAGCAATCTGACAATTTGCTGGATATTAACTTTCTCTTTGGATTCCGTTATATTCTTATCCTTGTAGACAAGAACCAGGGTGGTGGATGAAGCAAAACTTTTTTATTCTTTTCACGAAAGACCAACAAGATTTACTCAAGGGCAAACGGAAGAGGCAACTTCCTAAACCACTTTATTGAGGAAAACCAGGTCGAATATAAAATCAAATTATATAGCCCAGTTGCATCAAGTTTTCCTTCTGGAAATTCATATCTCGATCTTTGCATCGCGGACGCGCGATTGCAAATTCAAACGGTCCACGATAATAAACTTTCTATATTGCAATATGATAGCGACCACAACGCAATAGTTATGCCGATGACATTTCCTGCCGACTCTACTTTCAGTTTCGCAACGCAGCACGAAGTCCCTAAATTGAATTTAAGGCAGACTGATTGGTGCAAATTTCAACGTTGCGCCATCAGAAAATACAGGAACGGTCCTTCCTCTTCCAATATCCTTAGCAATAGGAATCTTAATAACGAGGAGTGCGATTCCTATATCGGGAACTTAAATACGGTGGCATTACAAGCAATGGAGTCGTCAGTTCCGAAAATTAAATCCAAACACGGCGTTGAATGTTATCTAAACCGTGACAGACTCTACAGACTCTACAAACTTACAAAAGTTTTTTGGCAACTCAGATAAATCAAATACGACGCCAGTTCCAAGAGGAATCGTCCAATTTAGAGCTGCAAAGGTTAAAATCTCTCCTGAGAAATGTGAGGACACTGCTAAGTCAGCAGTTTCGGAATAGTGTCAATGATTATTGGAGGCAACGAGCCGAAAACATATTGAAGTCTGATTCCAGGAACATGTTTCCTAAAATTAATCAGATTTTCAAGCCTCGTAACGTTATCAAGATTCCGAAACTGAAAATCCCACTGTCTTCCCAGTCTCTTCTCTCTCAGGCGGAGATTAATAGCCAACACTGCCCCATTATCGATAACCATTTCGTTATAGATAGTGGGGCGGACAAGCTAAACCTGATCGGCTCTCATTTTGAGGCAATTCATGCTAGGGATTTCCCTGCTGAATTATCGAGGTTTCGCAATAGCGAAACACGAACTCTTCTGAGATTTTCAGAGCGACTAAAAGCTAACCAACTAACAGATGAACAGACTGACAATTACTTTACAACACTAGACGAACTGACATACATATTTAGGAAACTAAATAACAAAAACTCAAGTGGTTTAGATAACATTCCTAACATTATACTAAAGCATATACCGGACGAAATTATACGGCAATATTGCGTAATATTTAATAATTTGTTAAACAACTGCTACTTCCCGAGTTATTGGAAAATATCGAAGGTTTTTCCAATAATCAAAAAGAAGAAGGATACTTCTGATCCTTCTGATCCTTCCAACTATAGGCCAATAAGCATCCTGCCTAATATCGGGTAGGTCTTTGAAGTAATTATTAGTAAGTCCATTTTGTTCGCGTCCGAAAGAAAGGAAATTATACCGCGGAACCAATTTGGGTTCAAGAGAAATCATTCGGCGGTGCATTCTGTTACAAAACTGATTTCAGATGTCAATTGGAATCTAAACGCCAAACGATGTACAGCTGCCTGTCTAGTGGATATCGAAAAAGCCCTCGACACGGTTTGGATCGACGGGATTTTATATAAACTTCTACGATATGAATTCCCACATCATCTTATAAAGATAATTGCATCTAAGGTGCATAAAAAGAAATTTGTTGTAACAGATAATCAATACACGACGACTAAAGTTTTTAATGTCATCAATGGTCTGCCACAGGGCACAGTTACAGCACAGCTCCTCTTCAACATCTACATTTCGGAAATGCTGAGGGACATGGATAATTCAATAGCGTTCGCTGACGATGTTATATTGTATGCAAGCGGCTCGAAAATCCAAGACATACAGACAGAGCTTCAGAACAATTTTGATAAACTGCATTTATGTCTCTCAAACGCCTTTTCTACTCCAACTATCTTGGATCCAAGCTTTCGTTCGTCCAATTCTGACTTATGCGAGTCCAGTATGGTGGAACACAAGCCCGTCTTATATGGAAATATTTAGGCTATTTGAAAGAAAATGTCTTCGAGCCTGCAGGCGTATGTATAGAAGCGCACACGTATGTATAGTCAGCGAGCGTTACGGAAAACGAACTTATGTCAGGCTTATTTTATCCCAACCCTGGGTATTTTCAAAGTACTACGGTGAGTGGTTACATACCCCCTGAAGCATTCTTGTATCTGGATGCACATAGTTACTTGTCAGATTCACTTGAACGTTCCTATTATTTACCATCTTGCTAGAAGGGCTACAGATAAACGTATCCTCTACGTATCCTCTCTATATGCTCGACTGGGTTGAGGCTAACACTTAGGTTAAGCAGGGTGGACCCTGGTATGTGATTTTTGGCATATCGCTGAATGGCTGATTGAATGGTCTAACTCTCATTTGGTTGGTCTTTTCAGTTTTTTTTTTCCGAGAGGGTGAAAATCTTCTAAAGACACCATAAGGTCCGACCGCGCGTGCTTATGGTAGTGTGAGATTTTTACTCACTAAAAACACCACTCTTCAAGATTAATACTACAACTAAGCCGACGCTTATCCAGCAGTTTTATTTTCGCTTACGAGACTCGTGATTTTTGGAAAAAGATGTTTTTATGTAATTTAAAAAGAATGTAGCGCTTTAGACAGATTAAATTCCAATGAAAGTTCCTGCTGTTTTCACGACCGCCATATACTATGACGCGAGGTCAAAAGGTTTTGTCCTTTGCAGACGACGAATTGAATTGTTCGCGTCAAGTAGTTGAATGACGGTACGGTTACAATGGCCGTGAACACGATATTTGTGTTTACGAGCAAAATTTGTTATCTCTTCGGCGACGCTGGGAATTCCCAGGTCCCGATGAATATCTTCGTTACGTACGTACCACGGTGCGCTAACGATCGTTCTAAGAACTTTATTTTCAAAAGTTTGTAGGATGTTTCTATTGCTTTTCCTGGTACAACCCCATAGTTGTAGACCATACGTCCACACTGGCTTTAGCACTTGCTTATAGATAAGCAGTTTGTTATGTAGGCTCAACTTCGAATGTTTTCCGAGTAGCCAGCACATTTGTTGGTATTTGTTTTCGAGCCCGTCGCGTTTCTGTTTTACGTGCGATTTCCATTTAAGCTTAACATCTAGAGTCATTCCTAGGTATTTTGCTTCGTTCGCGTATGGTATTTGAGCCGAGTTTAAATATACGGGTAATCTGTCCACTTTTTTGTAGGTAAAGTTGACGTGAGTAGATTTACTTTCGTTCAGCACAAAACGCCAAGAATTCGTCCAAGCGTGGACTTTATTAATAGCATGTTGCAGCTTTTCAGTTGCAGCTTCAATTGTATCGCCCGTTGTCAATATCGCGGTATCGTCCGCAAACTTGGCGACGACGCAGTTTCTTTCCTGCGGGATATCACGCGTGTAGAGTACATATAGAAGTGGGCCAAGGAGACTTCCTTGTGGGACCCCGGCCGCAATCTCCTTGAAATCAGAGTAATCATTTCCGTGCTTAACACGAAAAAGTCTTTCGGTGAGGTACGATCGTAAGATTAGAAAGAGTTGCCGTGGCAGTAGTCGTTGCAATTTATACTCCAAGCCTTCGTGCCAAACCTTATCGAAAGATTGTGAGACGTTAAGAAATACACCACAACAAATCTTTTTTTCTTCGAGAGTTTTCTCAATCACGTCAGTTATTTTGTGGACTTGGTCGATTGTTGAATGTTTGACTCTAAATCCAAATTTATGGTCAGGAATGAGACGTCTTTCGTTGATTACGGGTTGTAGTCGTTTTGAAAGTAGTTTTTCGAATATTTTAGAGATAACCGGCAATAGGCAAATAGGCCGATATGATTTCTTCTCATTCAAAGGTTTGCCTGGTTTCGGGACCATTATAATCTCTGTGACTTTCCATTGTCTCGCAACGTAGAGTAATCTGAACGAAGCGTTAATCAAATATAGCAGTTTGATAAGAGCTTTATTCGGTAATTCCTTGACCATCTTTTCAGTGGCGGGTCAGAAATCACATATCACGGTCCGACTCGAGAATTAGGTTAAGGTAGTTTTAGTTTATATCATCTAGATTAGTTTTTATGAAAAAAAAAAAAAAATGTATTCTAAAAGGTTTCCCCACATCGATTAAAATTAAAACACTAGAATTAAGTTTTCTAAAAATCATATTATAAGTATTGTGCCCCCCTTAGGTCAGTTACTTTAAGGTATTATAATTGTGTAGTTTTAAGTTTATTAGAACTGTAAATTATGTTAGTGTATGAGTGGAATGAAATAAACAAAAAAAAAAAAAAAAATACAACGCAGTATTTTGTGTCTCACTTTTTTATCTCACAGGAATTTACCATGTTTCAAGATGATGTTACAGGCATTTATAGCCCGTTTACAGAGATTTCGGTTTTCCTCGAAAGGTGTTCGGTGCTTACTACTAATAATAATAATACTTACGTATGTACGAAAGGAAAATTATAATAAAAATAATAAAAAGCTAAAATTCCTTGCACACATTACATACCTCAACAACTGACCCGGATTACACTGAATGCTGGACAGAAAGTTATGGAACATAATGTCGCCATGCACTGGAATCCCTTTCTCGTACATCTCTTGGTCACCCTCACATCCTACACCACCGCTATTTCCCGATGATGGCGGTGTTAATGGACTGGAAGTGCCATTTGTCTCATCACGCTTCTTATATTCCTGATACAGATCCCTTACATGATCTGTCAATCCAAAGTAATTTGTGGGCGACGAGATATTCCGTTCCTCATCTACTGCCAAAAAGAAACTCCTCAGAGTCGGATCGCTAACTTTCAATGGAACCAATGTGCTCTCCTTAAGCAATGCCATTAGATCGCGTTCCGGAACTTTGGGTGTATCAACCAAAACCATATCGGATTCTTCACCCTCGATTTCAGCACAAACTGTTTGCACATTAACCGTGCCGAATGCACCTATTCCCGCACCAATCATACTTTCCCCCTGAGCTCCACAGTTTGCATTTTTGTCGTCCACATCCAGATTGTCTATGGCACAGATTAGGTCGTTCTCCATCGAGTTACTCTCATCTTCGTCATCCGACAACCTCGAGTTGTCCATCTTTATCACATTTCCATTCTCCTCATTCTGATTTAGATCCTCGGCATCATCGCCCCAATCATCGGCACCACTGCACCAAGACATCTTTTGGCCGGATGGTTTTTTATTCTTATTTCCTATAGCTCCCCCCGATTCAGTATCGTAATTGGATGTGTCTAGGTTTTGTGTTCGTAGGCACAGCCATCCCTTGGAACTGCTCGAACAAGTAGGATTCAAACACGCGAAAATATACAGCGTACGATGGAATTGAGAATTATCCAACGGGACATACAATTGAACGAGCAGTGGACGAAAGGAACTGCACAGCGGACAGTTGGGAACTTTAATATCAGCCACCGGCCAGTCCTTCTCGACAAAACAAAACAAAAGATTAACTGTGACTGTGCTATTATGCAACTAGGACAATCTATACTCACAGGACATCCACCGATTTTATTGACAGTGCTATTCATGAGATTCCTATGCTTCTCGGTGACCTCTTCGTCCTCGAAGGCTAGGTAAACCGTGCTTCGACTCTTCGCCATTGCCAATGGATTCTAATATCGATTACTTCTCCTTATAATTGCATTCTTGTTAGAAGCAAAAAAAAATTGTAATTGAAAGAAATCAATTAGAAAAATTCAATTTCCGATTAAATGCACATGAGTGAAACGCATGTGCTCTTTTATGAATAAATATTTAATTTTTACGAGCACTGAACTCGGTGAAACGAATGCAATACGCTTTGTTACAGTAAAACACAATGCAAAATTTACTTAAACACAAGAATGTAGTAACATTTCAAAGAAATAAAAATATTTTGCAAAAATTGATCGCCTCCAAGACTGCATGACATGACAGCTAACATAATTAGAGAGTTATATGGGCGAACATGTTGGAGTGTTAGATGAGGTCTAGATTTTCCCGTAAAATTTTAAGTAGGTACTGGAAAAAATACTAATTCGCTCTAAAGCGAATGGGATTTTAAAACTCTGCTTCGAGCGAAAATGAGTAAAAATGAGACTGAATAAAGGTTTCCATTTTGGAAAGTGGCCCCAAAAGTAATAACGGAACCTTTACAATAAGAGTCAGCTGTCGGTCGGTCAATCTACCTGTCACAATCTTATAATTTTTGAAACAAGATGTAGAGGGTAGAAATTTGGAACAGAGTTGAGTTCTATATTTCCATTCGGAATCACTCATATTCGACTGATTCTGTATACCCCCTTCCGAATGGTTTGAATGGGGCGCATTCTGAACGACTATTCGGAAACTGGCGATTATTTTCGGTAGTGGTGAAAACAACTAGTATTCGAAATTTTGTCCTGTCAAACAATTAAATAATTTTTAAAAAAAATACTATTTTTGCATTTTTAAGAAAATCTATGGAAACATAAAAGCAGTTTTTAATTTATTTCAGCTTGTATTAAGCTTCTTTCATTATTTCAATGTTCAGTTGATGCAAATATTAAATTAAAAATATTTTTAGTGACACTAGCCTTTTACAAAAGTCGACTAATAAATTCGTACCAGATTGGGGAGTTAATTTAGATACGTATTATTAAACATTTATATATGACTCAATTCATATTTCTTTCTTCTTAAAAGACAATGCATTACATATACAGTGAAAGCACTCCTTTAATAAGCGGACATTTTTCTTACAAGGGCAAATTTCTGGGATCAATTTGTTTCCTGCATTTTCGATGTAAAATACATTCTGATAAGCAAAAAGAAGGCGCTTGTAAACCTAGCGGTAAACATCGAGCTTTGTAGTAAAGTTCTTGTGTTCAATTCGGTTTATATGTCTCACTAGGAATGGGGATCAAACTAAAGAGGCATATTCTAATGCAGATCTGGCTAGGGAGGATAAGGAACCTTGAAGCTATGAAGCTTACTCTTATCAAGAGAGTTAACAAATTAATATCACACCAGCCAATAAGTTTTTTTAAAATCTTGTTGAAGTTTTACGCTTGTTGAATGAGCATATCCTAAAAAATTAGATGTGTTGATAAAGGAAGTTATATCATTTTCTATTCATACATCTTATTGCAACATATTAACGCATTGAAAAGTTAATTGCAGTTGGGTTCTATATTGAATAAAAAATAAATGAGTTGTTGAATACTTTTGCATGATAGTAGACAGGAACTACTGCGGAGAAAACAAAAAAATACAAAAGCACCCTCGTTTTTTCTTTCATTTCCATTGTTCACCTAGAAATATACCTATTTCAGCAAATTAAAAAAAAAAAAAAAAATACTAAAAAGATAAGTCTTCTGACGTACCCACCTCTCGCGAATGTCTGAACACCTGGGATGTGTAAAATTATCATGAGAAGCTAGGTTATGCCCTGCATTTTGTTGTTAGCGCCAACATATTTATTTATTTTAATTAAAATAATGCAACTCTTCTAATAACTTCCAATGAATGCGTTGAATGTGGATATTTACCGATGAAATTCAAAGTAGTAGTTTGATATGAGTGCGTTTCATGCTCATCCTGTTTTCCGGTGTGTTAGGGTTGAATTGATAAGCGGGGTTAATGTTAAGTGGAATCGATAGTTAATCGCGATCAATTTGTGTCTATTGCGGGTTTTAGTATTTGAGCCCTTTTTAAGTTTTTTTCGCTGGATACTATACTTTCAAAATTTCACAATACGTAGCTGGACTCATTCATCAGAGTTGACATTTCTAAACGTCAGTAACGTGTCAAATTTGCCGCATAGACGTTTGGGATGAATCTCTTAAGAATCCACCACAGTGAATTCTCCTTAACTCAACCGCACAATTCTTGCGCGGACGCATATGTAGTTCTGTAAAATTTCGCACCCTCCACACAGATAAAAACGGTTTTTCCTATTCTAATCTACACAACTCGGTAACAAATAGTAACAAGGTACACAGCGATAGTGAGAATAACCACCAAATTCTAGATACTCTACACACATACCAATTCCGCACTGCTGCCTCTCGTCGGACAGCGCATTCAAATAGGTTTCTACCACCATCAAACTCCCAATAAAATAATTCTAGCCATTCACCATTCGATCAGTTCGTTGCGGGGTCGGTCAGAGAACGGTTGTGCAAAGAACGACACAGTTTTGTGAATTTCACTTGAGGCACACCACCATACAACACAAAGAAAAATGTATCACTTTAAAAACTTGGCCAGGCACTCGGCTGTCAAGCAGGAGGTATCCACCCTCGTCAAGGCCTTGCCCGCTGCCGCTCTGCAGACGCGTGGCTATGCAGAACATCAGGTTCCCGATCGTCTGAAGGATGTTCCTACCGCCAAGGATCCCCGTTTCTTCGACATGGTTGAGTACTTCTTCCATCGTGGCTGCCAGATCGCCGAAAGCCGTCTCATCGATGACATGAAGGGCAGAGTCTCCGAGGAAGAAAAGAAAAAGAAGGTTAGGGGCATTCTTATGCTTATGCAACCATGTGACCATATCATTGAGATTGCATTCCCACTGCGTCGCGACTCTGGAGACTATGAAATGATTACAGGCTATCGTGCCCAGCACAGCACCCATCGTGTTCCAACTAAAGGAGGTGAGTACGAAGTTAAATTTTTATGAAGAAATTGCGAAAGGAATAATCGATATGTGTGAGTTGGAGGCTTACCTCATCACCTCGGTGACCTGTTTTTTTTTTTTTTTTTTTGTTAATTCTATTGCTGAGTTGGATTTCTTGTTCTTCCTTTGTCATGCAGTTATGCAATTTTACTTCACATCCAAAGAAAAAATAAAAAAATAAAAGTTTACCAAAGGAAAAAGCTCCCCAAAAGTGTTGCAGTTCCCCTTAAGCCAACTGGGAGAGAAACTCAACAAGTGATTGTGCATTGTCAAAAAAAAATTAATTGAAATTATCCATTTCAATGTTTGTCGGCTCTATTCTGGTATTCTGAGCAATGTTTTTATTTCGTTGATTTTGTTTCGCACTTTTTATGTTCCGACACCGATAAATCAAAAGACACTGCAAGCGATTCAATAGAATTAACTTTGAAAAGTTCAAAATGCTTATAATTTCTCACAAACACACGTACATTCGAATGCTAATTTTTGTTTTTTTTTTTGTTTCTCAAATGCCAGTGAATGTTTATTATTTTATTTTAATTTGATTTGCGTGCTCATTATGATACTTTGTTATCGGAAAAGCTATATGAAAGGTGTTAAGTGAATAAAGATTAATGATCAACGCATTTTGGATGATTAATTTGAAATATTTAAGGTTTTATTGATTTGAACGATAAACTATGTTTAGCTATGTTAGGGGAATTTTAATTGGTTTTCTTGTTGAATCAATTTCATATGCGGTATGTACTAGTTTTGATCCAATTTTAGTCATAGCGCTGATATAAGTACTCTAACTCAATAATTTGTATTGTCCCGTACCAGAATGGTATAAAAAATAACACTAATGGCTTTAAGACAGTGTGTCTGAACGTCAACCCGTCCGTCCGTCTGTTTGTGAGTCTATCACACCCTTTTGAACCATTTCTCCTCCAGAGTTGAAACTTTAAACAAAAGCAGGAAACCAAAATGTAAAAAAAAAATTTTTGAAACTGGTTTTGGGGGCATAACATACCTCAAGACATCTTTGCACTCCATCATGCGGCATACCAAATTAAAGCTAATGTTCTAAGGAGTCCAAACATACCCTCCGGGACAAAATGATAAGACACCCCCATAAATTTTTAAGAAAAATAAGTTTGCGTAAAATTTGCTAAATCTGATTCAATCATTAAGTAATGGGATGTATTTATTGTCTACAACCTCTAACATTCAGTTAGGCATACTTTTAAACCATTTTTTAACATAGGTTTGATCCATTTTGTCCCATTCTGTACTAATTCATTCTTTTAATTCTGCAATATTGCGGTACAGCTTTCCGCTTGCATAAATTGCTCGGGCGAGTTCTCAATTATATTCAAGTCAGGTGATCTTGTTGGCCAGTTAAAAAGAGATATGTTTTTTGAGTTAAAGTACTCATTGACTTGGCGGGAAGAATGGATTGCCGCAATATTCTATTGAAAAATTAAGTTTTCTTCGGTCATAATTGAAAAAACCTCTCAATTTGTTTGTTAATAAGTTCAATACATCTGGTGCTGTAAATTCTGCCACTGACAAATATTATTTCAGTACTCCCGTTGTAGCGAATTCCAGCCTATGCCATTACAGAACCTCCTCCCAGTTGACGACGACTTAAAATTCGTTGCTATTGACGCAGGTCGTGATAATAGTAATCCCAGCTATCAGGTCCATCTAAATTGAACTTTTTCCATCAATATGACTTTTCTACACTTTTTCTTCCACTGACAATGGCTGCGTGGTAACTCTAAACGGCACGTTTTGTGAGCTTCGGTTAAAAGTGACTCCCGAAGCAGTTTTAGCCTTTGGAGATGTTCGCATTGTTGTAAAACTCTCCTCACATTTTGTATGTTATTTTTAACTTCCGCTTTAGCTGCGATTTGGCGAACCGTTTAGAAGAATTTGAATCTTCCCTCAACTCTTGGAGTTAATACTGGTGGCCTTCCAGGAGACTTTCTTTTGCCATAATCTTCGGGATCGTTTATTAAATTTGTCACTACTGAGTATTTTTACAACACTCCAGCCTTCACTTCTCTAGGATAGAGGATGTGATGGAACTTGGTCTTTTGTCCCTTTATGTGTGTTAGTGCATTTACCATGCCGACGCACCATAGTGTATAGTTTCAGGCGATGTTTTTCAGCTCTAATCAGCTCTTCCCTTATCGCCCAGATACTTCTTCCACTGACTTTTGCTTAGTTTTTCGTGTTCGAAACTCTCTTTTACCCTCATTGTAAGCGGGTTCCGTTGCATGATCTGCACTCTATGCATGCAGATATCCTCCTTTCGCAGGGCGTAAACAATCGAGTGGCACTTTCGCTTCTGTATTATATTATCTATATATTCCTGAGTCTTTCTCTTAAGAAACTGTTTGTTTGAGATAAAGTTTTGTTAGAACACCCATAACACATTTCTCAGATAATGATTAACAATATTTTGTACTTTTCTTGCACCATTGGCAGTCAACTGTTATTGCAGATCTTATAAATTCGAATGCTTACGTCCAATTCAGTACGAACGTCAACAGAGGCAATAGTTCCAGCGAGCCTGAAATTCTGTACTCTTTCGAGTAGTCAAGCATAAAGGTGAGACTGTGATTGCGATGGCAGCTACTCTGCAGGACAACTGTTCAATGTTCCTTACTGCTTCGACCTTACACAGAAAACACTAAATACATGCATTGCTTGCTTACACTGCTCCTCAACAATTGCGATTCCTCTACCTGAAGATGGAATGCAAACATCGTCCATTGGATTCCAACACTTGGCGACGATAAACCACGAAGAGCTTTGCATGAGAAAAAAGTAGTGGAGATAGTATAGAACCGTGTCGAACACAAGGCGTTCCTCAATGCATTTATATATTATTTTCGGAGCTTCGGGAAGTACGAAGACATCTCTCTAGCTCTCACACTCTGTTAGGTTGCTATTCTTTGCGTGCTTGATAATCATTCTTTTCCTCCATTTGTCAAGGACGGGATCGGTTTGTCAAGCCTTTTCTGTGAGCCGTTGTAGAAGGTCTATCGATGTTGTTGGTGAAGCTTTGTAGAGCTCTGCGAGAATGCCGTCAAGCCTTGTTTGTTTTAAGTGCTTTAATCACGGAAATTATATCTTCCTTTCTGGTAAGTGCGATGCGAAACTTAAAGTTCTGCTCATCGGATAGTTCATCCTGACTTTGGGCTATACTATCATCTATATACTGTCATCTATATACTGTCAATATGGTTTAAAATGGTGAAAAAAAGCTCTCTCTATGTTCTTATCTGATGGCTGAAATGCAAACTTTGAGTTATTTTTGCTCTTCGATCCGCCTACAGGTATCTGCGGTCTACGGCCTCATTATATTCGTTGACATGGCGGTACTGACATGGTACTTGAAAGAAAGATCTCTAAGGTGATGGTGCATTTTATCCCTTAGTCTGTCGGTGTCATACCTGGTCACTTGAAGCAGGGTTTTCGCTTGTGCGGACACCTGCAGTATGAAGGCGGGTATAAATTTCAATAAGATGGTGGTCTCGTTACGTTCCAGTGTTAGCTCTATGGACAAATCTGGCGTTTTGGGGACCTTCGCTCGACCAGCACACAAATACAGAAAAAGAAGAGAACTCTTGGCTGGTTTTGAAATCTTGTGTATTGTATTGAAAAGGAAAGGCGTGCAAAGCATTCCGTATTTAATTCATACTGATCTAGGAAATAACTTCCTACTTAGCATCAACAGAAACAAAAATTCACAATTGTATTGTACCGACGGACAGATAGATAGTAAACTAATACCATCGAACATTTCCTAAAAACCAATGTTTGCGCTTTATAGGTACAAGTAAAGAGCCGCATTTTCTTTCATTAATTTTACAGTTATCCTGCGATGTTATCAATAGTTACATAACCAACAATTTTACATGCTACACATTTTTTCTGAGAAATGTGTGCTGCTAAGGTATCTCATAAAAACACACGTAATAACATACGAGTAATTCCTCAAATAAGGAAGTTATCTTTTATTACCCCACAAATATGGCGTAAATAAATGAAGCAAGATAAGGTAGCAGAATAGAACCTTGAAAGGTATTTTTTTGTTCATTACCGAACCTATTTTCTATCGATTATCGTTCGATTGATCATTTTAAAGTAAAGATAGTCATTGTGCTTTCCTAGATATCACACCTCTCTCCATTTCTCTCTTACTCTTCAATCAATAACATATATAGCACCACAAAATCACGATAATCAAATTATAACATCACCATTAGTTTAAGTTCAAAATATCAAGTACCAATTTATTAATTCAACAATTAACACCAACACTCTAATGCAGGTGATTCTAGGCAATTTGGTGAAAAATAACATATTATTAACGCATACAAATTAACAATAACTAAGATGTTGTTGTTCCCATTTGAAAAAGGTTTCGCAGACGTGTATTTGATTTGGAAATTATCATTAAGTCTTTGTGGATTTTGGGAATGGTGCCACTGGCAATAGTACGACCTAGTAACAAATTGCGTATATCACCTTTTTTATGTTTTTTATTTTTTTTTATAAGATTAAATATTTTTCAAATCAGAACTGATATGATAGTCCTTGGGGGGTATAATTGCGAAGCAGTTTATTCCAAAAGTATTATAACGTACCTACACGTAAATTTCTTATCTCCTGTTGGGTTAACTTTTGTGAAAGTGTCACATTGGACTTAAATTTTGTTTTCATTATATTGTGTGTTTGAAGAAGATAAGAAGTACGTAATTTGAGTAGATAATCAACAATTTTGAATATATATGTATGTATTTCCAGTGAGCTTCGTAGCTATGATGATCTTATGAGGGGAATGAAATAGTTGCATCATATGTTTTTTTTTTGATTTATACAAAGATTATAGTTCAAAGAAATTTAAATATGTATAATGAATCAGTTTAGTTTGTTTTTGAATAACATTAAAATAAAAAATAGAACAAATCCATTTAGATACAAAATTTGGACAGACAAAGTCAGTAGAGTATTGGCAGAGTGCCACCATATACAGAGAATTGTTTATATGAAAATAATGTTGTTGTTTGCGTAGGAAAAGTAAACAACAGCAATAACAAATATAATATCGTATCCACCTGCCTCAAACAATTTTTTTTTCTTTTTTAAGAGTGTCATGAGATTTTTATTTGCGTATTGCAGCATGAACTGTCTTGGGGAAAGGTTTTTTTTTTTTTTTTTTATAATTGGCGCGCTAAAGGGGTTTTGGATACCCCTTTGGTAATTTATACAGCGCGGGCATTAAGGAAATTAGGAGTGAGATAGAAAGAGGAAATGCCGATGCACGTTGGTTTTAAAAACCTGTAAATTGTAATGGAAAGGAAAGATAGAGCTTGATAGAGCATTCCACATTCGCGTTGTACGGGTTAAGAAAGAATATTTATATTTCAGGCTACGTCCGATTACAGTCTTAAGGGTGAACGGATGTGTATTCGTGACATGATGAGTATTGCGGCTGAATTGTTGTAAGAGCGGAATGCAACTGGCTATTTCGTTTGAGTATTGTTTGTTGAAGAACCGATAAAACAGCGATAGGCTTGTGAGACATTTCGACAATGGTGGACCGAATCTATAGAATTCGCGATGTTCCTGTCTTATATAAGACTTATCGTGCGACTTTGAATTCTATCCAGTAAGTGCGTTTAACTTGCCGCTTCAGTTCCACGCCCGAAGAGGAGGTACGTGAGTCAGGAAACGAATATGAAACGCTGAGAGTACTGTCATCAGCGAAGGAAAGAATTGGATTAGAAGTAACAGACAAGATGTCATTTATAAAAATAAGAAAGAGAGTCAGAGACAAACAGAGCCTTGGGGAACACCAGCATTCATTTGGTGAGTTGCAGATCTGAAGCCGTCCAAAACAACTTGGATTGAACGGTGCGTTTAAATCTGGTATATACTATTCTTTAACGAAGGCTCTAACTTACCGTTTGATTCGTCTGACCAAACGATTTTGCTCCAATCCTGTGGTGCAAATGTCAACCATGTTCCAGTGCCCATTACAGTCACCTTTTTTTTGAGAGCCAGAGTTTTTTCTGGTTTTGCAACCAATTTAGTCCTGCTTCTCTTAACTTTTTTCTTATAGTTCTCGTAGAAATTGAAGTGCCTCCATGATCGGTGAGGTTGCCGGCCAATACAGAAGATGTTAAACGAGCAACGATTTTTTAACGACTTTCGAACAAGAATTCGTTGCCTTTTTTTCAGAATGTATGTATGTACATATCTGTTTGTCTGTTCACTTTTTATTCGTATTTGCTGCAATAGCTAAAGTTGAAAAAAAAAGACAATAGTGGAGAAGAAACTGAGCGCAAAAATGTTGGTTCAGTTGTTTTAAACTCAGGTGCTTCTGAGTTACGCCTTTCGGTGTATAACCAGGCTATGTGTGGTCGCAGATATATATGTTTTCTTCTGAATGGTTAATTTACTCTGGAATTTGTTAGGGTTGAAACTTAAACCAATAAGCTCACACATGGACACACACTATATTAACCGAACTTGCAGCATCTTATGTTGTTTTTACTAGTTATTGACCCCATTATTGGGACCAATAAGTGTTTACGATAACCATGTACTTTATTAATAGCACACTAATTGGACTTATGCCCAAAATATAAAACAAGTAAATCGAGTAAAAACTACAGTGGACTTAAAGTTCAACATCTCTCACGACTATAAAAGTACCCTTCAATCCCATTTCGATGAGGAAAACAAAATTCATTGTCTATTCAATAGGTCCTTGTGCGCAAATATTGTGTATGGATGCATGGCAGAAGGAGAGTGAAAAAGCGGATAATGTTGGGTGTTTATTGCTTTTTGTAAGAATTCGAATTTGTTTTCATATCAAATAAACTGAAAGTTATTGGGTAACTTATCGGATTATACATTATATTGTAGTACTGTCACACGCATTTTTGTTGATAAAATAAAAACGAAAAAGTATTTTTTTCTGTAAAACGTTAATTGATTAATTAGGAAACAACATTTAAAGAATTTATTAAACAATCACAGATTCTGATGAGATATTCACAATAAGATCTAATCATCATCATAAATATGTAGCTTTGAAAAAGCGATATATATATATTTTTTTTAAGAAAACATCCCAAATGTATGAAATGTAGAGTAAGTCGATGTCAACATATTTTATACAGGCAATATTTTTCAGTTTCTAGGAAAAATATTGAGAAGAACCACAGTTTTTGAAAAGTGGGCGTGTCTGCATGCGAGTTTCAAAAATGGGTATACTTTTATTGCTTCGGATTTCGGAAAATTCATGTACCTAGTTAAAAATTTAAGGCCCAAATACGGACGGACGGACATCACAAATATACTTAATATACCTTTGGGGGCCTATCGTTATTATTTCAAACAAACTGTGTATCAAATACCTACAGCTATGGCCAAAATAATAGGAACACTTACTACTTTTCGATACCAGTAAGCGTAGCTCTTATTTTATTGGAATATATAAATGTTCACAACATATTCCAGGTAGTTGATCTGCTTAATTCAAAGCAAATTTGTGTTCAGTCAGCTATATTGCTTCATACTGCTTAATTACCTGGTCAAAAAAATAGGAACACCCAGACATAATAAAGAAAACACATGCACAGTAAATTTTTTGGAATTTATTTTAGTGTGGACAGTTAATACTTGGCTGTAAAACCTTTATTAGTAATAACGGATTCCACTTGACGACTCATGGAGTTCACTAACTGTTGGCATTTGTCAGTAGGTATTGAATACCAAACTTCTTGGATGACTCTCCAAAGATCCGCTTTTTTAGAAGGGTTCCGCTTGCTTACCTCAATCTTTAGCTCGTTCCAGAGGTTCTCGATCGGATTTAAATCCGGAGATTGAGAAGGCCACTGCAAAACATCAACATTGTTTTGCCCAAACCACATTTTTGTCAATTTTGCCGAGTCCCCAAACACTCGTTATCCTGTTGGAATCGCCATTTCAGAGGCATATTTTCTTCATAACACTACCACCTCCATGCTTCACAGTGGGTTTCGTGTACCGTGGATTGTACGCCTCACCTTTTGGGCGACGAACAAACTGTTTGCCGTCTATCCCAAACAGATTTATTTTAGTTTCGTTGCTCCACAATACATTCCTCCACTGCTTTGTTGCCTGGAGGGGATCGTGTGGCTTATGGTACAGCTCAGCAAAAGCAATGCGTTTCTGCACATGGACTTTCTTTAACAGTGGCACTTTCCTTGGAGCTCGAGCGTACAGCTTTGCGTTCACTAAGACTCGGCTAATCGTCCTGGCACTGACTTCAATAGATGTTTCGTGTTTTAGGTCTTTGGAGGACATAAATGGGTTCGCCTGGGCTTTCCTGACATTTTAGGCAGACGTCCTCTTGTTTCCGAAGTTTTTTAGCTTGTAAAGCATTGAATACCATAGTCGGCGAGCAATTCATTGCTTTTGCAATGTTTCGGATGGATACACCTTGATCGCGTAAGACCACAATGCCTGCAGGTTGAGCTTCAGTGCAGTGCTTATTTTTTCCCATATTATTCTTTATTCTAAAGAGTAATGTTTAAAAATATCAGAAAACTGTTTAGAAAATACAGCTTACCAAAATATTAATTATCACCAGCCCAAAAAATTGTTTTCTTGAAATTTACTGAATGTTCTTATTTTTTTGTCCAGACAGATCAGTAGCTCTCAACAGAATAATTGCAACTGATCGCATTTTTCTTTGTTTTTGACCGATGTGCATACAAATAACAGTTGCGCATATAAAGAACCGTTAGTTTGACTACATTGTTTGCATTTCATTCAAACGAAGCATTCACTACGTACGATGTCATTAGGAAGTAATAAGTGTTCCTATTATTTTGGCCATAGCTGTATTCTCTATGGGATAGGGTACACAAATTGAGAACGGCTCATATGGTGCGCATAGTATTAAGTATACCTATATAATAACTAAAGCATGTTTTTTTTTGGAGTAATAGAACTTTCAGTAGGGATAATTGTTAAACCAGCTGTCAAATTTGGCATGTATATGACATTTGGTAAATCATCATGAAAGTCTCACACCTTAACAACGCTTACGTGTCGTGGAAATCTATTTCCAAAATTCGTGTTCTGTTCACCAAACTTGTAGAGCGCTTCGTCCATTTATTGGTGCGCATAATCGTTCGTACATGCTGGTGGCACCATCGGTCTTAATTTTTCCAAAAAAATGGGGCCGCAGCTCGCGTTACGGTCAATGGAGAACGTTACCGAACCATGCTCAACGAAAATTTCTTTCAAGATATGGATGACATTGATCCGGACGAGATGTGGTTTCAACAGGATGGCGCTACGTGCCATACAGCCATTCAAACCATCGATTTATTGTAATCATAATTTGGCGAGAAAGTGATTTCGCGAATTAGACTTGTCAATTGGCATCCGAGATCATGGGATTTGACACCTTTCGACTATTTTATTTGGGGCCACCTGAAGGCATTGGCTTATGCGGATAAAACAGCAAATATTGGCCACTTGGTGTATTATGATTGCTATTCATGATGTACTCGTACAGGCCGATTTACTAGAAAAAGTGGTCAACAATTGGACTGACAGCATGACCTTTGTAAAACGTGGTCATATGCCTGAAATTGTATTTAAACATTAAATGCCAACAATTTATAACAAAAAGCAGTATAATACTATTATTACTACTACTAGTAATATATTTAGTGTAACTGCTCCAGAACCCTCTACACATGAATCACTATCATGCTTGACCGTCTTTTCTACACAAACATCTTTAGTAATTTTTTTTTTGTGTAATATACGTATGGATATGTATCAAATTCGAATAATCCACATATCGGATCCTGATTTATCCGGTTATCATGTGGCATTGGAGTTACCAATTAATTGAATCATGTGTGAAACCATCCATGAATCACGTGTTTCTTCTCCTTCCTTTCATTTGATTGGCATACATAATTCAATCGAAAAAAGTGCACAAACAAGTCAATGAATGGTCATCAACTAAAAACGTGATATGTGTATTAAACCAAACCGAAAAAAAAGTCTGAAGCAATTTTTACGCTCTATTGCAAAACATTTAATAGATAAGTCTTCCAGTTTTAAACCACTAAACTTTTATTATCACTCCTATCGAAAAAAAAAAAAAAAAAATCAGACCAAGAGCACCACAGCAACTCAGTAAAACTGGAAAATCCAAACCGGCTAATCTGTCGGATGGTCAAGCCATTCAACTTTGATAATGACTAACACGGTTCGCCACCTTCAGCGTCATTATAGCGTCACATGTACTGCCATGCTTGGTCGCAACCCAATTCTCTGATTAGCATATTCGAAGCGTAAGCATTTTTAATTCATTTGCAACTCAAAGTATGTAGTCCTAAACTAAAAAAAATTCCTCATCAGCTAACTCAAAACAACAAACAAACAAACAAAAGTGGTAAGCAAAATTGTTTTTCTATTATTGTATTTTTTTGTCTTATCATTTTTCTTGCTAAAAATACGTGGATATAGAAACGCTACACGTCAGAAGAGAATTCAAGAAAAACAACTATGAAACTAATTGTGGGTCACACGACTAAATTTCAGTTTTTTTTTTTTTAGCCAATTTCTATTTTTTGTTTGTATTAGAAAAGTGGTACGATCTGCCAGCCCGACATAGCTACCATGGGGGCTCGTAAAGGGGCGTGTTTCGGTCTATTTTTTCTATTTCTGAGAATAGGACATACTTAGTATCTGGGGGCTGGCAACACATGACCGGTTCAAAATTAGAACAGATTATTATCGGCAAAGAGGGAAGGGAACATAAGTCTACAAGAGATTCTTTAAATTGGGATGACTTAAATGTTCATTAATGTTACTACATCCGTTTGGGAACATCTTGTCTTTCTTTTATTAACTACGTGCTAATAGTCTCATGATGTTGAGTTGTTTATTTAAAATTTTGTTTATCAGCTTCTCCGAGATCCATGTTTGGTTCTACGAGTATAATAATTTGTTGTTTATCTGGAAGTTCTTAGGTTTTTTTTTTTTTTTGGCATCTGTTTACCTTAACCTTGAACTTCTTTAAAGCGCTTGACAACAAGGTAGAGGTGTTGGTATTATAAAATTCCGGAGTGAACCGGTGATATTTAACGTAATGCAATTTTATCAGGTGATATAAACTAATTAAACTCTGACCGATCGCCTAATGTTTGAATGCTTCTGAAATTTATTGTTTTATAGCGAAAACTTTTTTAGACTTTTGCACATTAAAGCAACCGATCGTTTGTATTTTTTTTTTTTTTTTTTGTGTTTTGTTTTCCTGTCGACAACCAAAGATCAAATAGAAACTTTATGACATCAACTTATCACATCGGGCGGCGTAATAAACTTAAGCTCTAAAATCAATATCTGTATTCGATAGCACAATTAATTTTCTATACATTTATCACTCATTGAAATTGCCAATTTGCCTCAATTAAAAAAAAAAAAAACCTTTGTCGCTGGTGACTCATAGAGGCAGTGGTATTATTTTGGATAAGATGCGATCTTATTGTAAACAATTTGTCACTCTTCCTTTGTAAAGTTTTATTAGTTGCTTTTTGAATAGCAAACTGCAATAAACTACGATAATGGTTTACATAATAACCATTTGCTTATATTTGAATTCATTTGTAGTTTCGTTTGTTGTTCCGACAAATTAGCTCCTATTTCCAAGTTTAAGTATTGTTAGGGGTTGTATAATATTAAAAGTTTTTTTTGTTAATTTTGAAACATCTTATTAAATAAACTAATTATGCAGTGCATTGTAAAGACACTTAAATATTTTTAATCTCAACTTTACATATTTTTTGTTTGTAGCTGTTTTTTTTTTTTTTTTTTTGATTTAAACATAATTTAACGGCAAACTAATTTTGCCGTAATTTAGTGAATAGTAAACATACAGAAAAGTTACAATCCTCTGTATCGGATCATATGATAGCCTATCTTCCATTCTCTAATCCATCTCTAATAAAGTGGGCGTGGCGTTGTGAAATTTAGTCAAGTGATATCTTTCTACTCGAAGGATATTTCCACAGAGAAGTGGCTGTCACCATTTGTAACCGAAGTTCATGGATTCTGATTCGATATTATCATTATTATTATTATTGGTTTTATTAGTTTTTAAAAACAACTCTTAATACTAATTACAATAATGATTAAAAATAATTGTTTTTTAAAAGGAAGTTTAATCTTGATTTAAATATATTTAAATTCGTTAAATTTTTTTAAATCTCTCGGAAGTCGGTTAAATAGCTGAAGGCCTTTATAGAACAGGTTGTTTTGCGTATGTGCTCTTCTATATAATGGTAACCGGAAGTCGCCAGCATTTGTCAGTTCATAGCTCTCATTCGTTATATACTCCACATTATTCTGCAAATATTCGGGGTATAAGTTATTTTTTATTTTAAAAATCATTACCAATGCATTAAATTTTAATCGCTGGGTAACACTTAACCAACCAAGTGAGCGTAACATATCAGATATCTCGGAGTACCTGTCACGTTTCAAGATAACCCTCATTGCTCTATTTTGAAGAATTTGGAGTTTTCTTTGATTTTCAACACAACACATGTACGTAATAGACGAGCAATAATTAAAATGGGGGAAAATGATTGTATTATAAATAGTCTGTGCACAACTATTTGAAATACATTTTCGAATTCTTCTAAGAAAGCCAATCTATTTTGATATTTTCGCACATAATTTAGTTATATGGCAATCACACTTCAGTTTATTGTCAATATGTACACCCAAATATTCAATTTCATCAAGACATTCAATTTTTTGGTCATTTACTATAATATTTACACTTAAAATGTCACTGTTAATACACATACACTTAGTCTTTGATACATTTAATTTAAGTTTATTTTTACACAGCCACTTGTATATTGCATCCATTTCCCTCTGCAAAACACTCTATAAGCCACAAATGTTATCTCCACTGACGTATATAAGCGTATCATCCGCAAAAAGACAAATCTTGCTATCGGTTAAGACTGTACTGCAATCATTGATATACATCAAAAACAGTAGAACTCCCAACACCGAACCTTGGGGGACACCGATAAAAATTTCCTGCGGATTTGAGAAAGTTTCATTTATTTTAACCCGTTGAGTTCTGTTCGACATGTAGCTTATAAACCAATCAAGTTCTATCCCTCGAATCCCGTATTTATATAGTGTTTGTGCTAAAATATTCCTATTTATAGTTTCAAATGCTCGTTGAAGATCCAAAAGTCATTTATGACCCAACTCAAGGAAGTTTCACAGGAATGTCCACGCCTGAATCCCGATTGCTCCACACACAGAAGTCGTTTTTTCCTCGACAAAACTAGTAAGTTGCTTACAGACTACAACCTCAAAAATCTTTTCATCTGTAGGCAACATGTTGATGGGTCTCCACTGCTCTGGATTCTTTTGGTTTTTTTCTTTTTTTTTACCGGTATTATATCTGAATTTTTCCAACTTTCAGGGAATACTCCATTGGAAAGAGAAAAATTAATTATTTTTAGTAATGGTGGAAGAATTTTCCCCTTACAATCTAATGCTATCCTACAATTGAATCCAGAGCTGTCACTTTTTTTATTCATTGCTCTCACGGTTTCTTTCAGTGCGGTTAAATCAATTTGTTGAAACTTAAATTCACTTTCATTTACATTTATGCTATCAGAGTAGGGGACATACGGAATTCTACTGCTTATGGTCTTAACACTATCAATAAAAAAATTGTTAAACACGTTAGCAATTTTCAAATTTGTCTTTAGTAGCACGTCATTTATCTTCATCTCACTAATTTCACTTTTTTCTTCAGTAAAAAATTGCTTCTTTAAGGTTTTATATTCACTTTAAGACTTAACCACCACTACAAGTAGCTTTTTTTTTTTAGAAAAAAAACTCCCCAAAACGTGAGCGTGACCCTGTACAATGAATGGACGAATTGTAGAGAAAGTCAACGTCTACCTATATATGTTTTGCTAAGACGACTTTTTCGCGATTTCTAGTAAAAACATTTAAAAAAAACCTTGCACGGTTAGATCCGTTTCTTTATTTTAAGTGACATTAAAGACATTTTGATGAATTTTAATTTGTATGATGCATAGGTCCTAAAATGTGGGGGCGAGGTTACAAAAATCTTTAAATTATATTTGTTTGCCAACTCAAGTACTCCTAGACGGATTTCAATGATGTTTTGGCATATAGACTTAGACTGATACATTAGTAGTTCCACTTGGCATCGTCTATGTTTTTGATTTCTTTTAATAAATATTTTTTTATATTTTTGAACTCCTTGGAAGTAAATATTAATTTAGTATGTCGTATGGTGGGGCGTAAAGTAAGTAAATATGTTACCACTAACAGCATATACACTCGGGACGCACGAACGGTTGGGACCTATATTTTTATGTCGTTTCCGAAGGACAATTTTTTCGATTGAGAGAAGCTTCTCATGAAAATTTTGCTCTCAGATGTTTGTCAGACGTTCGCGAGAGGTGAGACCGGACAACTTTTTTGTTAGTTTTCTGAGATTGGAATCTTGAATCTCCTGCAATATATCGCGAAGATATATTTTTTAGCTTGGGGTGTATTGTGCCCCCAAAAGCCCATCACGTACTATTTGTGTACACAATTTCAGCCCTCTAGGACAAACGAACCGATAGACACCGTGTTGAATCAATTAGTGTTCCGTTTATACCAGTCTGGTATGGAACACTAAAAAGTGGACGTGTTAGTGGTTTTTCGCGTGGTTCGCGAGAGGTGAGACCGGACAACTTTTTTGTTAGTTTTCTGAGATTGGAATCTTGAATCTCCTGCAATATATCGCGAAGATATATTTTTTAGCTTGGGGTATATTGTGCCCCCAAAAGCCCATCACGAACTATTTGTGTACAAAATTTCAGCCCTCTAAGACAAACGAAACGATAGACACCGTGTTGTATCAATTAGTGTTCCGTTTATACCATTCTGGTATGGAACACTAAAAAGTGGACGTGTTTGTGGTTTTTTTTTATTTATATTGTGAAATTTAAATTCACATTTCTCTATAATGCTGGAACTTTATAATGATTTTATAATATTCTAGCGGTGAATTATTTGTTTTTTTAAAAAAAAAAATTGTTGAAATCTGTACAGATTTGGAGATGATAGAATGAAATAAGAAGGTGTGTATATGTCTAATATTATGTATTGATTTGGACTAATATTGACGGAGTAATAGCCTAGAAACGGTCGATTTTGAAAAGCCATTCAATAAGTAGAGGACTGTTATACGTATTTATTCTAAAAACCTGGTACGCCATCTGATAGAATATGTGCACCGTAATTCGAATATCAAGTTTGCTCAAAATTGTTTGAGCCGTTTTCAAGAAAATAATTTTATTTTTTTCAAAATCTGTTCATAATAAAGTTAGAATGAAAATTCCGATTTCGCCTCGAATTATGAACCCACAGATATGAAGGTTGACTAAAAATTTGTTCAGCTGCAGTCGACCATATCTACATATGTACATATGTACCGACAGACAGAATTGAGAGACCTTTTTTCAGATTCTCTATTATACGAGTATGTAGTGATGTGAAGTTTGTTCGAATTCTCAAAAAGATCGAACATTTTCAAGAAACCAATACTTCCCCTTATAGGTGCGAGTAATAATGATATGAAGGTTGACTAAAAATTTGTCCAGCTGCAGTCGACCATACTACATATGTGTGTATGTACCGACAGACCGACAGACAGAATTGAGAGACCTTATTTTTTTCAGATTCTCTATTATATGTAGTGACGTGAAATTTGTTCGAATTCTCGAAAAAATCGAACATTTTCAAGAAACCAATACTTGCCCTTATAGGTGCGAGTAATAAAATAACACCTTTCAGCTCTATACTATGCCACTGTCAAGTCGTACAAGAATGACGCTTACCTTTATCAGGACGGCCGTGTAGCACGTACTCTTACTTGCCCTATATGTCATATTCGTCTGAAAATTGTTTAGATTTCAAATTTCAGCCAAGTATTCTTAGATAAAAAACAACAAAAATCGGCTTTTTCGTAAAAAGCCTTAAAAAGCTGAACAGTCCGGGGTGGACCTGGGCCTCAACCAATAAGCCTCTCCAGTTAGCGCGATCTTTGGCTAACTGCCTCCAGTTGCGCACTCCAAGTTGGTTGAGGTCCCCTTCCACTTGTGCGCGCCACCTAAGGCGAGATCTTCCTCTACTGCGTTGTCCCTCCGGGTTGGAATCGAAGACTCTTCGGGCCGGAGCGTTGGTGTCCATTCGCTCTACATGTCCTAGCCATCTTAGACGACTGATGCGCACTTTTCTGACCAGGTCGATGTCGCTGTACAGCTCGTAGAGTTCGCTGTTAAATCTTCTCCTCCAAAGCCCGTCAACGCAAACGGGACCAAAAATCACTCGAAGAATTTTACGTTCGAAACGACCAATAAGATCTTCATCCGCTTTTGCTAGGGTCCATGCTTCTGCGCCATAGAGCAGGATAGGGATCATAAGGGTCTTATATAGAGTCTCCTTAGTGTTTCTTGACAAGGCCTTACTAATCAATTGCCGTCTTAGGCCAAAGAAACAGCGGTAGGCAAGTGTAATTCTTCGCTTGATTTCTGCTGAGGTGTCATTATCAGAGTTTACAGCGGAGCCGAGTTAGACAAAGTCCCTAACTACCTCAAAATTGTAGCTGTCTATCGTGACGTTCTGTCCGATTCGTCGATGTTGTGTGTCCCTTCTTGTTGACAGCATATATTTTGTTTTACCCTCATTCACCACTAAACCCATTTTTGCCGCTTCTGCACTAATACTTGCAAACGCACTAGTGACGGCTCGCTGTGTTCTGCCAATAATGTCAATGTCATCAGCGTATGCAAGAAGTTGCACAGACTTTTGGAAAATTATGCCCCTGGTGTTGGCTTGCGAGTTTCGCACAATTTTCTGAAGAATGATGTTGAAGAAGTCACATAACAGCGCGTCACATTGTCTAAATCCTTTTTTGACATCAAAGGTCTCGGTGAGATTGTTTCCAACCTTTATGGAGCAGCGAGCGTTCTCCATCGTCATTCTGCACAATCTGACAAGTTTGGCAGGGATGTCAAAACTAGACATGGCTCTGTATAGCTCGTCTCTATAAATGCTGTCATATGCGGCCTTAAAATCGATAAAAAAGATGATGAGTATCGATCTGGACTTCTTGGGTTTTCTCCAGGATCTGCCGTAGTGTGAATATTTGATCGGTCGTGGACTTACCGGGCCTAAAATCGCACTGATAGGGACCTATCAGATCGTTGACGAATGGTTTCAGGCGTTCACACAGTACAGCAGACATGATCTTATACGCAATATGCCTCTATAGTTGGCGCAGTTTAGAGGGTCTCCTTTCTTGTGGATTGTGGAATTTGTAGACTACGTGTGAAATATTTGAGTATATCCGATCTATATCCGACAAATAGCCAATTTTCGCAATCCCGCTAAAAAGTAAAGTCATCATCATCATATAGACGGTTGTGTCCAAAGTCGGACGTTGGCCTCTTCTAGATTTTTCCATTCTGTCCTGCCTTGTGCTGTAAGCATCCAGTTTCCTGCTACTAATCTCTTTATATCGTCTCCAGTGCGATGGTGGTCTCCCTCTGTTTCTCAGGTCTTCCCTTGGTCTCTATTCTAGCAGTCTCTTTGTCCATCTATTGTCTGTTGTTCTCGCGCACCTATACTTTGCCTTTGCGTATTAATAAAACGGAGTACATGCGTTTTTTACAAGTTTCTGAGCAGTACTCCATTTGGTATGAATAAAATGCTGAAGTAGATGTTCAATGACGGAGCACGTACTCAGTTCTATGAAAAACTACTCCGTTTCGTATGAATAAAAATAAATACATGCTCCATAACTGGAGTAGTCAACAGTATCTTTAACTAAGTTTGGTTTTTCTAACAGCACTGGCTATTTTCTACGCTACGAGCGGAACTATAGCTGATTTTCAGGGGAATCAAAATCCAATTTTACTTTAATATTTTGCTTTCCAATGCAACACAGATTGAAATTTCAACGCAGCAAAATTTGCAGCTGCAAAAAATTATATACACACTATTGACATATTTATGAGCAAGCTCAGACAACCGACAGTTGGTACTCTATTTTCTCTATCGCGTTGTCGCTCTGGAGTATATTCAAAGATTCTCTGGGCTAGTGCGTTGGTGTCCATACGCTCTATATGTCCTAGTCATTTTAGCCGGTGAATTCTGACTTAAAGACTTTAGGTCTTTATTGCTGTACAGCTCTTCATTAAATCTTCTCCTCCACACTTCGTCGATACATACAGATAATACGAGTACATATAATTTTTCGCTCAAAGTAACCTAGAATATTTTCCTTAGTTGCTCGTGAGAATGCTTTGCTGCTCAATTGCCTTATAAGCCCCTAGAAACAGCGATTGGTAAGAATAATTCTTGGTTTGATCTCCTCACTGATGACATTGTCTGAGTTCACCGTAGAGCCTAGGTAGACAAAGTTCTTTACCACCTCAAAACTATATCTGTCCAAGGCGCTGATGTTGAGTATCCCTTCTTGTAGACAGTATATATTTGCCGCTTCCGCCACATTAACGAATGCACCATCGACAGCCCCCAGAGTTCTTCCGATTATGAATTTCATCTGCGTATACGAATAGTTGCACAGACTTTTCAGAAATTGTACCTCTGGGGTTGGCTTCTGAGTTTCGTATAATTCTTCCAAGTATGATGTTGAACAAATCACATGATAGCGCGTCACCCTGTCTAAGAACTTTTCTGACATCAAACGGTCTGATGATGTTCTTACCGACTTTGATGGAACAGCCTGCACAGTCTGACGAGTTTGACCGGGATACCAAATTTATACATGGTTCTGTACAGCTCGTTTCTATACACGCTGTCATAGGCAACTTTAAATTCGATTTTCCCGGCCTAAAACCGCACTGATAAGGACCTATCAGGTTGTTGACCATCGGTTTTAAGCGCTTACATAATACAGCAGACAAAATCTTGTATGCGACGTTGAGGAGACTTATGCCTCTGTAGTGGCTTTCACTTTTGGTGGTGAATAATTGCTATATCTTACGTTATAATAAAATAATTAGACCGTGTCTTATTAAAGCATTATGCCATGAGTATATAAAATGTTAACATATATGGAAATCTGATTCACTCTACTTCTACCATCTTACTTTATAGCCTGTGAAAACTGAAATTAGATGAATGAATGAATTCAAAATAATCCTTAAAATCGGGTTGAAGATCAAGTTCCATAAGCTGCAGATATTGCAAAAAGTAATTGTGAATATTTTAGTGTTTGTATTTAAGATGAACAATTGTGTAGTAAGTTAAGATAATAGGTTAGCTCTACGTCTTCCACGTCTAAGAATTCGAGCAGCTCAGAATGTGTTAATTTATAACGTATTAAAACTATTTAATTACCTGGTGAACTGAAATTGGAGAATATAGTTATATAATATAGTTAGTTACGTAAGTATGAAGTATTATAATATGTATGTACATTTAATAGCTAAATATTGTTAAATAAAGAAATGAACTAATGATATACGATATAATAAGTAATAAACATACCTATCTCCATCTACACACATGCGTGCATTATTTTGTGTTAATATTTGATATAATCAATCATATATAAAAGTTGGTTCAATTGGAGGTTACAAAAACACATTGGTTTTTGATAAACTGCTGATATTTGTATGTCAGTATAATGTTCAAACATTGGCATTAAACATGAGAAATGGTATCGGTCAAATAGGCGCCACGGCTGGCCTTGCAGACTTCCGTACTTTCGATGAAATGTTCCATTATTTATCGGCATAAATTCTGCGGTAGTTCATAAATAAGGCGTTAAATATCGTCCTTTAGCTCTAGAATCGTTGGCATACATCTTCTGCTTCACATAACCTCCTCAAAGAAAATAATCCAACGGTCTGATATCTCACGATATTGGTGACCAATTTTGGTCGCCGAAACGAGAGATGACGCGGCCGAGAAACTTTGTGTGGAATAACTGCATTGTTTCTCACGCTGTGTGTGGCAGGTGGTATCGTCTTGTTGAAACTACATGTCTTCCACATCAATATTGTATAATTGATGAGAATTTTCGAAGAAGTTAGTCCCAATTACGTTACCGGCCCAAAATCCGTACCAACCAGTGACTTTTTGTGAATGCAATGATTGTCCGTGAATTGTCATGACCCCAAATGTGATAGTTTTGTTTGTTTACATAGGCATTCAGTTGAAAGTGTGCCTCATTACTGAAGATGATTTTGTTCGAAAAATCGCCATCAACTTGGTGGTTCTCGAACACCCAATCTACGAAGTCACTACGCTGTTGATGGTCTGTCGGCTTCAGTACGAGTATGCAGATCTTTTATTAAAATATACCGCGTGTAGCGGTAGGAAGGTTTAATTGCTGGGAACGATGGCGAATTGATTTTGACAGATTGTCACGAACGTGACCGGCCACTACGAGGACGCACTGGTCTTTGCACATCCAACACTGACCTGTTTCGATCGAATTTTTCCATGGTTAAATTTTTTCCATTTCGGAGATGAGTTTTAACAATTAAAATGCTTTGTTCTCTCGTATACCGTTTCATAATTACAAATGTCAATGCTTAGCATTAACAGATGTCAAATATCAGCTGTTTATCTTTGATAGAACCACTTTAGTGCCAGATTTAAATTGTAACCTCAAATTGAATGACCATTTACCTACACATCTATAAAAAAAATAAAGAGAGGCTTGTCATTGACGTCATGAACCGCGCCTTCGGCGAATGACGTAGATTATACGGTAAAAATATAAATCATTCGTGCGATTATGTCGACCATGTTTTTTTTGACCTCCAATTCAAGTTGAAGGTATTTTTTCTTGGCACTATCTTATAAAATGTGAGCATTGACAACAATGTTTGCTCTTTTTATAGCCATCTAAGTTCAAAGTTTTTTTTTTTTATTGTATCATACTGTTTTTGTAGTTGAATATGTACATGATTATCACGTGCCACATTTAAGTAGTTATTCAGCAGGTTTGATTGCTAGAGTCAACTATAAATTAACGTAACTTGTAGTTTGGTGTGCTATTACAAGTGTATTTAATTACATTAATTAAATTAACAGGTTATGGTATAATTTTATAAGGTTATATGATAGACAAGTCAATTCATGATATCTTAAGAATCAGTGTAATATGTAAAGCATTCGAAAGAGTTATTCATTTTATTCTGAGTGTAGGTAATGTTTTGCTTCTAAAATCGATAATCACTGTATTGAAATGTGCTTCTTGGAATTGAATAATTGAAAAAGTTGTTTAAATTTTAAAAATGAATTTTTATGACTACATTAGTATTTAAGTGAAACTTAAGCATTTTTGAGTTAGACCCCTATCATATTTAAAAAAAAATGGACGCTTTTGGGTTGATGTATTCAAAACTTACCTACGTTTATTAGTTTAGAAGATACATGTCAGTATGGCATCTGATAGTGGGTGGCCATGGTGTAGTGGGTAGTGTGTTCGCTTGTGACCCGAACTGTGCAGGTTCAAGCCTGAAGGGGGAACACCAACCACAGCCACCCATAAAAGAAAAACGAATAGAATCCAAGTTTCTTCAACCACTACACCAAAAGGAGTTCTGCTTGGTAGTCCGTACTACCAGTACAATGGACTTCTTGTAATTCTGAGTGCTTCGGCATTTGGAAATTAACTTTCTTATATAAAACAAAGGCATCTGATACATATGCACTTGTTTTCGAAAAATGATCAGTATTTGTGTGCTACATAAGCATGCTACATGGGAATAGCATAGCCTTGTATTAAATTGTTGGTACTTTTTCTTAGTTTTTAATTGCCACATATGTACGTACATATGCAATCATTGACAACAGTATACAAATGCCCGACATGTACAACTCATATTAAAAAACTTTTTTAAGTATTTAGGTGCCTTAAGCCTACAACTTCCTTTTTTGTAATCCCATGTCCTATAATTTTTTTAAGGACATAATGTGCTATTTGCTGAAATTTCGTTCTTTAGTGTTGTTGATAAGTTTAATTGTTTTTGAATCGTTCTTGAAGAACTATAAATTCCTGCCATTGAATTATAGGGTGACCAGATAAGAACGATAGGAAAAGAAATTTAAATAAAACAACAAAAAACCATTGACGGTAACGGTGTCTCCTTCCTCATTTCAAAAGAAATAAGGTCCGATGATGCCGCCGTGCCATAAACCGCACCAAACAGTCAATCTTTGTGGATGCATTGATGCTTGGTCGAACATTTGGGGATTGTGGTTGCTCCAATAATGGCAATTTTGCTTGTTGGACATAGCCGCTGAGCCAAAAATGGGCTTCGTCCGAGAAGATGATTTTTTGGCTAAAAATCCGGATCTCCGGCCAACATTTCCAGCGCCCAATTAGCGAACTCATGGCGTTGTCTATGGTCGTCCGGCTTCAATTCTTGCTTCAGCATAATCTTATACGGATGTAGGCCCGAATCCATCCGCAAAATAAGCTTGGTTGACTCTCTGGCGATGCCCAATTCAGCGGATCGGCGCCGAATCGACATTTCTGGGTCTTCTTAGATACTGGCCGCTACGGCGGCTATGTTTTCTTCACTTCGCACCGATCTCTATCTGGTTGGTCGCTTAAGGTCCAAAAGAGTGTACTCACGCTCAAACTTTTCCACGGTGCGACGAATTGCCTGCGCACTGAAGCCATAATGAGGACCGAGCTCACGGCGAAATACACGTTGTGTATTTACAACTGAGGCGGAATTTGGATAATATTTTTTAATAATTTCCACACGTTCGGGAAGCGTCAAACGATGTGTTATGCAAACCTTACTGAATATTTTGACAGCTGGATGTCTTTGGTAACTTCAACAGCTGCTGAAACATAACAATTGGAAAGACTATCATTGCTATCTGGTCACCCTTTATAAAATGCATACAAAAATCGATTTATTCAAAGTGACCGCCTCTTGCTTTAACGTAGGCTCTCAAACGGTGTGGCCACTGGGCTACAGCGGCACGCACGGTTTGCAGGGATATGGACAACGCTGCTGTAGTTAAAGCACTTTTGAGGCTCTCCAAATTTCGTTGGGATCTCTTGCAGGTCATACTTTCTAACAATAATCCAAAGGATTCAAATCTGGGCTTCCTGAAGGCCAATCATCGGATGCAATAAAAGTAGGAATATTGATTCTAAGCCACTGCTGAGTTGTTTTGACTTCATGTGCTGAAGCTGAGATTTGTTGGAAAACCCATCTTGCCCCATTAAAAAGGGCATTCGTCAAGCCTTTAACAATGCCTTCTAAGACATTTTTTTGGTACACGTTTGCCCCAGTTTTGACTCGTTTTTCCACAAAACTAGAGAGCAGTAACTCCTTGATGGGATACACTCATACCAGGGTGAAATTGTGGACGCCATCGTTTTTTTTTTTTTTGTTATAACGTTGTGACAGTCCCCCTTTCTTTTATGCTCGGATAGCTGTGAGTTAGTCTTCCCCGATGGGACTTTAACCTGCACCGTTCTGGACACAAGCAAATACACTAACCACTACGCCATGGCTGTCATCTGGAGAATCTTTCGCTTGGATCCACCGAAGTGTATCGTAGTAGGAACTCTCGGCCTACAAAAGTTGGTAAAAACTCATATCCAGTTCAGACAGGCTTGTATTTCATAGATTAGGAAACGAGTGGATGGTGAATTGGTGCTATCAACTGATAGTCACAGATTCGATAATTTCCGAGGCAAAAAGGGGGTTTACATGAGTAAACCTTGAATTTCGTTGGTAAAATTAAGGTCATTCCATTGTGATGTGACTTTAGAGAGGACTATTTAAATTTCGGCTGTAGTGGGTTTATCTTCAATGATCTTGCTGAAAGGTTTTCAAGTATTTCTTTTCGATTTACAGTCAGCAATATTGTATGCTGTGAGCGCCATTCGATATTCATTTAAAATGTCGGGGCGTTTGGCTATATTGAACAATTTTCTACGTTGAGAGCCGTAATCTCTCTGCTCCACGCTGATCTGACGAAATGTGAGTGTTTAGCTGGGAAGCCACTTCATTCAGCTGTAATTGGTCTTATCAGTTACCACATGTGTGTTAAAGTGATATCTCGTTGAAAACCATACTTGAAACCCAATCATCATTAAATATTGACTCATGAGTGTCATCACTTTCGCTTATTTGAACAGCAAGCTCACTGACCAGACCACTTATGATATTTTCGCAATATTTACCAAAGCATGTAAGTAAATTTTACGAGCATATCATATCGGGAAAAATACCACCAATTGCAGATAAGTAATGATAAAATTATTAACATGTGAAAAACACATTCGATGCCAACAGTGCCACTTGAAACATGCCAATTACGTGACCATATCACTCACTTTCGACGTTATACGTAATTCTATTTCTGGGCTCCACAAAGTGTCTTTTTATTGAAAGATAAAAGGAAAAAAGGCTTGGAAGGTTCCGCATCTACTCGTATCTATATATTATTTCTATGCGGCATTCTTATCGCAGAGATTATCACGACTCTCAATTATGCCAATAAACAGTTAACTGTTTACCACTTTACTTTCGGTACCTAACAACAATGTCACAATCTGGCAATGGCATTGTTTTCTATTAACTAAGGTCGAAAGTACGCCATTATGTAATGGTAACGCGAGTGATCCATCACAGGAAATGGCATTCGACTATTCCCGTCAAATGACTCAGCGGAACTTATGAATGTATAATTCATAAAAAGAAATTCAAACTGCACGTTAATTGAATTGTATTTACAGAGCCGATGCCAGACCGTACGACTCGTGTTATAACCGCTTTAGACATAAGACAAGAACTTATTTATTTTTAGTACACTTAGAAGTTGGAATGTATCCAACAAACAAACAAATTTAGCATAAAGAAGACTTTAGTTTGAACAAGAATTTGTAGCAATTCGAAACAAATCACAAATAGTCGGCGGGACAGTTTGCGGACGTGATGTTATGTTGGCAAATTTTTTCGTTAATTCATTGTGTCGTATCGATCGACGTGCCTATATAGGTAGATATGAAAGTGATTTTGTTCCAATTTTAGGTAAAAAGTCTCAGCTTGCTGTACTCATTCGAAATAGTAAAATTGTTGCATGTTGATAAAAAACCATGGTCTCTACACACACGTGTTCACCGAGGTTCTTTTTTGCACACAACAATGTTATGACTGGGCTGCCAGACAAAACATTCTTATCTTCTTATCTAGTAACATAAGCTTGTCTATATATAAATCAGAATTTCTAACCGGTGTTATTTAGTTTAAGACACTTGCAAGCGAAAATGGTTTCGTCGCGAAATTATTGCTGATTTGTACAGACTTTGCATAGTACGAGTATGTGTAGTATGGAATAAATATTAAAATTATGATAACTAAAATGTGATAAAATGGGTGATCGTATTAATTGCTCGACAGTTTGACAATAGGAAAAATGGGCGAATGTGCAAATGCACAACAAATACGAAAACTATGCAAAATCATACAGACAAATTGCAATCCACTAGGGACTTCATTGTCTATTCTATCCTTAATAAATTAGGGGTTATGAATCTGTTGATTCGAATGCTCGATTTCCTCGATTTCCACATAATTTGTCTTACAAATTTCTTTCAGTTTCAAGTGAAAATATTGAAAAAATCAAATTTTTTGAAAGGTAAGCAGATTTTAAAAATGGTTACACTTGTACTGCTTCGGATTCCAGAAAGGTAATATAGTGAAAGTTCCTCTTGCAGACAGCTGCAATAACCGTCCCTTACAGGGGCAAATTTCATGGGACCAATTTGTTTCCTATATTTTCGAAGTAAAATGCATTCTGATAAGCGGACGCTCCCATAAATGGATGCGGACACTATATGTTAAACACATTGTTCGAACAAACGGACAATAATTGGCCGAACATATTTTTACTTGCACCTAAAACCTCTCGTAAGTGGACGCATAGCTCTAATACTTTATTTCAGTTATGTACTTATAATATGGCATTTTATATTCAATTCGCCTTTAACAAAACATTTAACCGTAAGTGTCCGCTTACGGGAGCTTTTACTGTACACAAAATTGTATCTTCCTAGCTCAAAATCTAAAAAAACTGGTGACATACCTACAAACGTACGGACATGATTAGATCGACATTGCTTTCGATGCTGGTCATAAATACTTGTATATATATAGACTTATTAATTTCGATGGCATATGGCATCTGTCATCCATAGTGACAGGTAGTTAGTTCTTGCCTTGCCATTTTACAATATGAATCGTTTAACCACCGCTCAATGCATTAAAATTGTTGCATCTTACTACACAAATAACAGTTCTGTAATATCTGTGTATTGCGATTTAAAGATAGATTTTTCGAACAACATCTACTTCTGCGATGGCCTCACTTAACAAAATAGCAGAATTTGGGGTTCTCAGAATCCAAATGTGATCGTTGACAGGCCATTGCATCCACCACGGGTGACAGTTTGGTGCGTGTTGTGGACAGACGGAGTGATCGTGCAGTATTTTTTGTTGAACATGACGAATGCGCCACTATTACGGTGAATTCTCTGTACTATTGTCAAATGATAATCAACTTTTTTTAGCTTGAGATTGAAGACATTGTTGTGAGCGACATGTGGTTCCAATAAGACGGAGCTACGTACCGCACAACGCAGGCAAATTTGGCTCTATTGCACGAAAAGTTCACGGTCGTTTAATTTCAAGATTTGGCGACATCGATTGGCTACCAAGATCATGTGATCTGATCCCGTTAGATTTATTTTTTATGAGGCTATGCTAAAGACTTAGACTTAAAAACCAACATCCGTGAAGTTATGGCTGCAATAAAGTCGTCGAAAATTACCTTGCAAGAATCGAAGTTTGCAAAAACTCCCGTGGCGGCCATAACAATAGACCCTGTACTTTTGAGGGTCTATCGTTATTATTTCAAACTATGAATGAAAATTAATCTACCCTAGGGGATACTAAAAAAAAAAAAAAAAAATACTTCACTTAGGTCATCATGCTGTGAGTGATATGAAATCTTTCGAGAATCCAGTCGGAAACGGATTACATCACCCCACTCTCAGAATGCAACCGGACATTCTCTATCAGAATTCATAGCAGAAAAGAATCGGACGAGGGCGTAGTTTGTACCGAAGGCGAACTAACTACTCGTACATATACTCTTACCGTCGGATCCAAAGTGGATGTTAGTACGGGAAATGGTGTCTACTGTGAATTTCGAAATACAAGTCTTTCTTTTAGACTTAAAGATAGCTGCAGTGTTTTTCAAGCCAAAGTTGTCGTAATAAAGAAATTATGGAGGGAAATATCACAGAAAAAAGTAATCAATAGTTGAACAGTAATTAAGGCGTTGCAATCAAACTCGATAAGATCCAGGCTCTTGAAAATTTGTACTCGTAAAGTAAAATTGAATTAGATATCAGCAATCAACACGGTGACCCTATGCCGAGTGCCGTGTCAAATGGGTGTCTCCTGTAACAAAAAAGGTGGATGAACTAGCCAGAAACGGGTCTGGCGAACATTTTTCACAGACTCTGATCGCGGCTAGCACAGTATACAGGGAAATAGATATGGAATCCATCGAGAAGGCTAACGGATATTGGTGTCAATTAGACACATGTGCCACAGCTAGATCGTTATGGCCAGTCTTTGAAAAAAGAGAGCTATTATTCTTATAAAGCTTAATCGTAATAAAATTTGAACAGTCGCTGGCATTCTTACTGTATACTGCTCGATAGGTAACAATACAGCATATCTGGTCTTCCATATAATGACTACTATACTATAGGAAATAGAGTCTATTCGCCATCTACTATGTGACTGTCCGGCATTATCCCCTCAAAAGAAGCACAGCTCTTGGCAGGAACTTCTTCTCAGAACTAGAGGACCTGCGAAATATCGAGCTTAGCAAACTCCTGAGATTCATTTGTTTATCTGGGCGGTTTTAACGAGCGGTTGACTTAAAAATTTTAGGTTTCCATGGTTTTTCAACAAATTGCGTAAAATAGACAAGAGCACCCATTTACCTAACCTAACCCCAATCTATACTCTTGCTTTTGTTTGTCTCAGCTCGTCGGACAGCAGAAGCCGTGAGTTGGACGACGTCTTTCTTATTTCCACCAGTGTCACGTCTGTGGCTCATCTTTCGTTTACACAAATGACGCCCAAAGTAAGGCTCGGACTCGACTAGTTCATTGGTAGCTCATTAGACTATTACGAGGTTATGGGGCTGGAGTTCTTCGTTATTGTGATTAGCGCCCAGACTTTTCTTTAGGTGAGAACACGGGCTGCGAAACTTTGATCCTTGAAGAGATGTTTTGGATCGTGTGTTGGAGTGGATCTGGGTATTTTGATGAAAAGAAGAAGAACTATAATAAAGTAATCGGAGAAACGACTTTTTAGTTTCTTATTTGTCTGAGGTTCGTAAGATCTGGTATTATTGGTGACCATAGTAAATTCTGCCGCAACCTCGCAATGATAGAGGATCTGCTAACTGTTAGCGCAGATCATTGTTTTCGTCATGTCAATCGTGTTTAGATCGGAGTGTCCTGATATTTGCCCCATCACCAAATGGAAATGGAACCCATATCTCTCATGGTGATGTTGTTTTTTGGCATGTCTATTTTGGATCCGTCCAGTCGTCCACCAGAATTTCAGATCAAACCAAGCCAAGGGCCACAACTTCTCATCAACAAAGCGCTGCGAAAAACATCACTGAACATTTCGATCGGACAAGTTAGGATTCTGGAGGTTGACTGCTTTCCAAGAAACTTTAAATTTATTAATCGAAAGTACTTTGTTGCAGTGGTCAAGGAACATCATCCTCAGATTGGCGGTATCAGAGAATTGCTCCTTTGTCACGAAAGAGACAGTTGGCATATGTATACTTTAGTGTAATCTACCCAAGGGTGTACGAGCAGCCCAGAAATCTTATTTACAATATAAGCCATCTTCTGGAAATTGATGATTATATTTTCACTACTTTTTCTTACCAAAGCTCAAGTCATTTAGCCATACCTTTATTGTTCCTGTAACCACCGGAAATACAGGCGCAATTTGCTTTGGCTATTTTCTGAGTTCTACAGATGAATTACAGCTGGCGTCGTTTGATTACGGTGTCTGCTTCGAAGACGAGGCATGCGCACCCATGGAGTAGCAACAACAAACAACATCTGAGTTTTAATCAGATTTTTCTCATTCCCCCTACCTTTTCGACTTGCGCATACGTACATATACTCGTAACTTGCTTACTTCCTTAGATCTGTTACCCGTTGCAACTCTCTCAAACTCGTTCCCAAGCCACTACTACCGCCGCATGTAACCAGAATTAATAAATTTTCTTTTTCTTTTTCAGGTATTCGTTTCTCCTTGGATGTGTCCCGCGATGAAGTCAAAGCCTTATCGGCTTTGATGACCTTCAAGTGCGCTTGTGTCGATGTTCCATTCGGTGGTGCTAAGGCTGGTCTTAAGATCAATCCTAAAACATACTCTGAGCATGAATTGGAAAAGATTACACGTCGTTTCACCCTTGAATTGGCCAAGAAGGGATTCATTGGACCCGGTGTTGATGTACCAGCCCCCGACATGGGTACTGGTGAACGTGAAATGTCCTGGATCGCTGACACATACGCCAAAACTATTGGCCACTTGGATATAAATGCTCATGCTTGTGTCACAGGTAAACCAATTAACCAGGGTGGTATTCATGGTCGTGTGTCTGCCACAGGTCGTGGTGTGTTCCACGGTTTGGAAAACTTTATTAACGAGGCTAATTACATGAGTCTGATTGGTGAGTACTTACTTTTGTTGTGGATTGCATAAGTGTTATGCTAAGTGCAGTCGCATTGGCTATATTATGCAATCCAACGCTAATATGGATTTTCTATTTATTTTGTATTCTCTTTACATAACAGGTACAACACCCGGATGGGGTGGTAAGACATTTATTGTTCAAGGTTTCGGTAATGTAGGTCTTCACACATGCCGTTACCTGGTGCGTGCTGGTGCCACATGTGTTGGTATCATCGAACATGATGGTTCAATCTTCAGTCCGGAAGGTATTGACCCCAAGGTAATTAGCAAGTGATTCATTAGTTTGTTATATGTAAATTTTTGTAGAAACGAAAATTGAATTTGCCAGAGTATGGTGTTAATTTGTAAGGAAGACAGATGTTCTCTGATTTGTTAAGTGGATGCCAAAATGGCAATCTATCAAATACATTTGGTTGTTTCGTTTCTATTTTTGGGAAAGTGATGAGGCACATGACCGGTGGATGGGGAATTCCTCAAATAATATCCTCGATTTGAGTAACTTTGTAAGTGGGGGTTGAAAAAGAAATGAAATGGTTGTAATAAATTAGATAAGTGCTAAGGTATGCATCATGTGCACATGTATATATGCAGACCGTCGGCAGACTTTAAAATTAGATTCGATTTTTGAAGCACTTATCGATTTTAGGAATGCGGAAGTGAAAAGGGTTACTTGTAACATGTTCACGTGAGGATTTTGTTGTTCTAACATTATGCGCACTTGCTTTCTATATACATAGCTTGACCTTAGATGAAAAGTGATTTAATAAATGGAAAGGGTGAAGGACGAAAAGTCGATTTTTATGTGCATGAGGAGCTTACACAAATAGTTCTTCAATCTTACTATTTGCTTAAATTTCTTTTGCAGAGACTGTCCTATGACTTCTGATAGGTAACGGTTTAAAATCCTACAGACTGAAGCGAATAATACAACATTTTTATCTGAGGTAGTGAGATGTACTACATTATGCTGCAGTTTCTTAAAGGATCCCATTTTGCCGATTCGAGGTAGTCAAGAGTTTTCTTTGGATAAATAGCCTCGAGGTTTGCTACGGTTACATTTTCGTCACTGTTAGCGCTTTCTAAGACTATTTTCCAGGACAAACTAGTAACTGATTATGTCTGTCAGAATTTTGAGGTAGTTCCTTTCTAGATTCGCAAGAAATCTGGAATCTAGTGAAAGGTGAGTACCATAAGAGTTTCTAGAATATGCTTGGACTTTAAGCTTTGACCATATGAAAAGATAAATATAGTTTTGCCTCTATTGGTGGAATATAAATTGATTCTCAAGCACTGATGTACAGAATCTGGCTGTAAAGCAAATATGTCAGATCCAGTCCCCATCTCTATCTGTGTATCAGACAAAGTCAAATTGTGATGGATGGGATTTGTGTTTCCCCCAGGCCTACCTAGAGCTTATAACAATTGAACGTAGCATGACATACCATTATCATAGGCGACCTGGATGGTCAAATTTGTGGTCGCTATTGCGTGAACGGAAAAAACCGTTTGGATGACTTCAAGAATAGTTGTTGGGGTGGTGCATAAACAGTCAATAATACAGGTTCCAGCTGTACGTTGCAGTTTCTGATTGTAGTGATAATATAATATCAATAGTTGGTCTAACACTCTCAATATTTGTTTTCGCAGATACGAAGGCAGATCCATAGGGACCTGGTAAATTAAATATGCGATTTATCTGTGTATTCCAAGCGAAATAAACCGATGAGACAGTGCCTTCAAAATATGATTGCAACGTTGTTTAGTGGGTAAAATGTTGTAGATTGTGGGGGGGGTTTGGGACAAAAGATTTTGGGTTCTCCAACTATCTGGATATAACACACCTCAGACAGGAATTGGTGACATGCTGGAATTCGCCAGGTGGACAAAGCGCTTTCCCGATCACTATGCATTATGATACCAACACCACTTCCCCTATACATTTCCCCGTTCTCTGATGAAGATCATAAATAAATATTTTGTGGCCAGCAGCGTACACAGGGCCTGGTCTAGCTTCTCGCAGACACTCGTGCTGTGCGTCGCACGAATGGTTGGGATCTACAGTTTTATGCCATTTTCGATTGAGAGAAGCTTTTCATAACAAATTTACTCTCGGATTTTTGTCAGACGTTCGCGATAGGTGCGATTGGAGAATTTTTTTGTTTGTGTGTTTCCCTGGGATTTAAATCTTGAATCTCCCGCTCAATGATCACGCACTTAACCACTGAGTCACGGCGCCCAGAGGTGGACGAGAATTTTAGTTTCAGCAAAGTTCATCTTCAATTCCACCATTAAGCTACTGTCACCACATCCGTGGACATATGGTGCAAATCCATTATTATCTGCGATAGAAACCAACCATCATTGTTATAATAGAGGTGTTTGAGATATGTTGGTGTCCGCTGTTAGGTCCCATTGGATTAAAATAAACTCTCCTAAGCCAAGCCAGGTATAGTATAGGTCAACGAGAGAACACCTAGAAAAGACTCATACTTGTTCTTTCCCGAGAGTATTCTCCAGATCTTCCTTAAATAATCAAGTGCTACATATTATTATATGCGGAATGCGAAAAGAAGTAAATACTTTTTCATTGTAAAGTTCAGTTTCTTAGAGGCATTTCCTTGTATTATGGCATTCAAAACTATGAACGAACAAACTTCTGCGTTTTTAGTATACAAACAATACAGCGCCAATATTGCGTTGTGAGAGTATTTTACAACAGAGCACTCACCGATATGATTTGAAATGAGAATAGTAGGTAGTGGATTTGTCACTAAAAATGTAAACCTCTTCTCCGTCGTATTCTTAAAGTACCTCTCCGCTTCGGAAGTTGGAAATCATCGCCTTCAACGTTCGTTTACTTAGAACGTATCTAATTAACTCAGATGTTGAGAGATTAAACCATTCCTTGTCAGCCTTTGTCCTCCAGCTATTCTCGGTTCTTCTATCCGCCCTTTTAAGATAATTTGGAGCAGTCTGTATTTGCTGTTTCTGAGTATATGGTCTAGGTACTCCAGCTTTTATTTCTTGATTAAAAATATTATTTCCCTTTTTTCCTTATTCGTCTTAGGACTTCTGCATTTGACATCCTGTTCATCCAAGAGATACGTAGTATTCTCCTGTACACCCACATTTCGAAGGGTTCTATTTTACTTACAAGTTTCTGGTCCGTATAGTAAGATCGACCAAATATAACATTTTACTTGCCTTGTTTTTATTTCCAGATTGATTTCTCTGCTGCATAGAAGCTCTTTCGTTTTACAGAACCTGTATGTTCTCCTTCTTTATAAGTTTTAAGAGGTTGTTTTTGTTATTTCGTCCGGGCCAGTCGATTTCTTGTTTTTGGATTCATTCAGTACTTTCATTACCTTCTATTCACTTCAGATTCACTACATGGTTGTAGTTCGACTCATTCATCCCAGAATAGCTCTTCAATGTAATCTTTCCAATGTTCTATCTCTTCCTTCGTACTTAATAGCATCCTGCCCGCTTTGTTTTTTAATGTGCCGAACTGTTTCTTTCGCTCTATCTCGGAGATTTCTTTTATCTTTTTTATATAAATTGAAGCTCGCATTGCTGTTGTAGGTATCTATTTCTGGCTTCTCTGGTCTTGTTACTGATCACCCTGTTTATATCCTTTTACCCATATTTAATCTTCTTTGTTCTATAGACTGACCAGGTAAGAACGATAGGAAAAGAAATTTAAATAAAATAACAACCGTGTGAGATATCAAATTGATTCTGGCTTTATTTTGAAGCCACATTCATGCCATTATGTATGGAATAGCTCATCACTTAAATAGCTGCCTCTGCTTCGCTGGCAGTGCTTCAAACGATCGGTCCAATTTTTGATGACTCGGTCCAATATGTGCGGCGTTATTCCGGCAATAGAGTCTCGAATGTTGGTCTCGAGCTCGTCCAAAGTGGTTAGCTTGTTAGCGTAGACTAAGGACTTGACGTAGCCTCAGAGAAAATAATCGAGGGGTATTAAGTCGCATGGTCGCGGCGGCCAATTGATGAACGCTCGCCGTGAGATGACCCAGTCGCCAAATTTCTCCTTCACCACTTCGAGCGTTGCGTCGCTTTTATGATATGTAGCGCCGTCTTGTTGGAGCCACAGTTCGGATATATCGATGTTGTCGAGCTAACCGCACCCAAACAGTCTATCTTTGTGGATGCATTGATGCTTGGTCGAACACTGGTGGATTGTGGTCGCTCCAATAACGGTAATTTTGCTTGTTGACATAGCCGCTAAGCCAAAAATGGGCCTCATCCAAGAAGATGATTTTTTGGCCAAAATCCGGATCTCCGGCCAACATTTCCAGCGCCCAATAAGCGAACGTCCGGCTTCAATTCTTGCGACAGCACAATCTAATACAATTTGGGATGTAGGCCCAAATCTAACCGCAAAATAAGCCTGGTTGACTCTCTGGCGATGCCCAATTCAGCTGATCGGCGCCGAATCGATATTTCTGGATCTTCTTCGATACAGGCTGCTACGGCGGCTACGTTTTCTTCACTTCGCACCGATCTATGTCTGGTTGGTGGCTTAAGGTCCAAAAGAGTGTACTCACGCTCAAACTTTTCCACGGTGCGACGAATTGCTTGCGCACTGAAGCCATGATGACGACCGACCTCACGACGAAATTCACGTTGCGTATTTACAATTGAGCCGAAATTTGGATAATATTTTTTAATAATTTCCACACGTTGGGAAAGTGTCAAACGATGTTAGATGAAATAGCAAACCTTACTGAATATTTTGACAGGTGGATGTCATTGGTAGCTTTGACAGCTGCTGAAACATAACAATTGGAAAAACTATCATTGCTATCTGGTCACCCTTTATTGGGTCAGAATCTTGTTTGTCATCCTCTCTTGCTTTGGTTGCCGATATCTGTTCTCAAGGTGTTTTTTGCCCATCTCTACCAAGATTTCTTTGATCTCTGTCTACTTCACAATTATGTTTTCTTCCGACCTCAACGACATCTGACTAATTTTTCTTATTATTTTTTTAAACAGAAATTGGAAGACTACAAAAATGAAACTGGCACCATTGTTGGTTTCCCCCATGCTAAGGCATACGAAGGCGAGAACCTCATGTACGAGCCATGCGACATCTTCATTCCAGCTGCCGTCGAAAAGGTTATCACAAGCGAAAATGCTCACAAAATCCAAGCGAAGGTATTTTATTCTTGAGCCTCCATCAAAATCGATTCCATTGTAATTTTAAAATTGTTAGATCATTGCTGAAGCCGCCAACGGACCAACAACTCCAGCTGCCGACAAGATCTTGATCGATCGCAAAATTTTGGTTATCCCAGATTTGTATATCAATGCTGGTGGTGTCACAGTATCATTCTTTGAATGGCTCAAAAACTTGAATCATGTCTCATATGGTCGTCTTACATTCAAATATGAACGTGAATCTAACTACCATCTCCTGGGTAAGTTGAAAATTTCTTGTCAGTCTTCTTAATCATTTGGGTTTCAAGTGCAAAATTCGCTTTTATTAATTTAAAAATTTACACTTTGACTTTAGTTAAACAAAATTTCTTGACAAAAATCTCTTCTTCTCTCTTTATGCTAATTCACATAATTTTTATTTTTTTTTTCATTTTGTTTAGTTAATTTTTTTTTTTTTCAAATCGATATTATTTACAGAGCTCATTCATGCAACCATTGATGCTTTGTGATTTCCATTAATTTCAACTTCATTACTTTTGTTTATTTTTATTATTTTGCTTTCGGTTGATGTTATTATTTTTTTAATTTATTGCTAAACAAACATTTTTAATTTTTTATTTATTTAATAAAAAAAAAACAACATATTTTTATTTTCTTCTACCACTATTTAGCCTCAGTCCAACAGTCTATTGAAAGATTTGTTCTTGACGGTACAGTTCTTGAATTATTTCTTTGTATAACTTATTATTTATTTATTTCATTTTTTTCGTAATTTATTCCCTTCTCCTAAAAAGAAACAATCCAGTCAATGAATCAATTTGTCCGGCTTTTTTTATCATTTTTATGTTGGTTTTCTTTGCACAGTTTTTTTTATTTATATTTTACAATTTTTGTGATTTAGAGATAGAGAATAGCGCATTTTGGGTTTTCTATTCAGTCATTTGCATTAAGAATTGCATTTCAAAGCATGTTCAAAAAGTCTTTGGGAAAATAAAAAAAAAAAAAAACAGGAGAAGAGGAAGGACTCATATGAAACCTTTTTTTTTAGCATAGGACCTGAGCTTCACTTATGCTGTTTAATGTTTTTCTGGGACTCTTTTCAGGGTTCCTAAATACGCAAGCTTAATGCTCTCGCTCATGCGTCCGTCCATTCGTCCGACTGTTTGTTAGTTTTTCTGTCTTTCATCACTGTCTAGCTTGTAAACTATAAAAGCTAAATATGCATGATTTTTACACAACTTATGGAAAATATAAGACAAGGACATGACCGATGTCAGTTTTCAAAGAAACCGTTATTTGAGAGGTTGCTCCAGTACAAGCAAAGTGCATGGAAAGCCAATTGAAACAAGTTGCATACAATCTTCGACAATTTTGATGAGTACATTCTGTTGCCAACATGATTCTTTACTATTCTCTTTAATAAACAAATATGTGCCATCTCATGACACAAATAAGTGAAAAATTACAAAAAATTTCGAATTTATAAACAACATTACGTGGATCAAATCTTACTTAGAACAACGGCAGTACAAAGTCCTTTTTAGATCTTCTGTGTCTGACCCCATTTGATTGTTATCTTAAGAATCAACGATGTGGATTGTATCTTATGTCTACACTGATGACATGAAAATCTTCAGGCACATATCAACTCCCGTCTACTCTTGCCCACTGCAAATTGACTTGAACAGATTTTCTTGAACTCAATGTCAATAAATGTCAAACCACATTCATATTCCCGTAAACGCCTTCCAGCAACCCCTGAACTTATTTCATTTGCGATAAACCCTTCCGCCTCTTTAATACGTGATTTGGGTGTTATCTGTGACAGGGAACGACATTTTTGCTTCCACATTACAACATTACATAGCAGAGCCAACTCTACTCTCGGCTCCGTGAAACGGTGGTCTAAGGAATTACCATATGTCCAATGCAGGTTTATCCGTCTTGCCCTGCGCGGCCTTCTATGGGCTGACGCTATATCTTACCGCTCTCTGTGGATTGCTTAAAACTTATTAATGTACAGCTCTTGAAAGACGTCATGATGTTGCCGATATACTCTGTGTTCATCAGCTATTAATTAGTCCACGTAACCTTAGGTTTGTACCCCTTCCCCGTTGTAACGAACCAATGTCCAGAATGCTACGGCATGCAAGTTACTTTCGATTCTCACCTTACCAGATTTTCACTCAGAAACTCTTTTTACAACACTTCCTCGACTTTTCCCCACTTTTGCCTCCCCTCTTCCAACGCCTCTTGGTTTTAGCTTAGCTTTAGTTCTTCATTGTTTTTTATATATTAAGTTTAGCTCTAAGTTTGTTTGTGGTTGCATTATGCCTAAATAAATAAACTTATATTAGGCTGCTGTCAATATTAATTTACAATCGCAATAGGGCTTTTTCGTAGCTTGATTGCTAGAGTGTAGCAACAATAGAAACTATAAATGTATTTACTTTTCATAGCCCTTGTGTTGTATGGTTTTACAAATAGCAGGAGCAATGCTATTATTTATTTATTTATTTTAAGCAAATTGCAGTTACATTCTCTGTCGAAAATAATCTGTTGTAAAAACGACTCTATTACTAGTTATATTAGTTTACAATCGTACAACAGAGCCGCTTTCCAAGTTCCCAACAAACTAACAATTATGTGGGAGACAGACTGCTGGTATTGATACCATGGTATAGCAATACTACATTCTATACCACATGTTTGTCGCTGCAATAGTACGTAAAAAGCTAGTATACCATGAAACATATTTGGTATTCAGATTCGCAAATTTTTGCTGGTATACCAGCATCTTACTGATTGCAGCGCCAATTTCGCTCTATTGGCTAGTCTTCGTAGCTTTTTTGACAATTCTTAGGTATGCACTTTCGCTTTTAAGTATCTGAATTTTCTTTATATTCATCATTTGGCACAAAAGTGAATCATTTTTATTCATCCTGTCTTGAATTTTCTATTTTTATTTGTTATGACAGACAACACAAACGTCAAAGTATACTACTTAACGCCAAAGTCATCGAATACTACGAAATACAATCTGTCAGGGACCGGGTTTCACTATACCATGGTATTCGTACCATGGTATCAATACCAGCAGTCTCTCTCCACTATTATTAACCCAACTCGGCTGTCAATTCTGAAGACTTTAGTAAGTCCGGTGCATTGTTGGATTGTGACACATCCAAAAGTGAGAATGGACGCGTTCAGCAACATGGTGCCGAACGGCGTAGAAACCAATCAGAATGCCCAATAACCGTAGCAGCGTAACACCTTTGATAGGCATAACGGCAGCGAAATGATAACAGGAAAATCTCCGTAGGTGTTTTCTCGTTTTGTTGTCAAAATGGTCAAAATGTCAAATTGTATTTCTCCTAAATTGTTAAAGTTAGGTTATTAAACTAAATTCATATTGTGTATGAAAGTTACACCAAATTGTATGGAAGTAAATAAATATTAAATAATTGGATATGGTGGGAATAATCTCGTGCAAGTTATGAAAAAGTAAAGAAACTGTTTTGGGATACTTGGTGCAGAAGAAAATTAAAATGTATGAAAACTGACTTTTTTTCACAGTAGAAAAGTGCTAGTTCGTGCGGGAGGGGAAGCTGCTAACTTGCCTTATTTTCCCCAATTTTAAGTTTAATGACAACCAAGAAAAAATAAATCAATTTGAGGTGATCGGCAAATAAATGCCAGGGTAAACATTTTGTTCCACAAATTTACCGACTATTTTGTAGAACATTTCAATTTTGTAATCACTGATTATCTACTAAAAATGTGTTTTCCGGGTTTCACAAAAACCAATTTACATATATGTACATATATGTATATGTATATTAAATTGCTCACGTCAAATTGTTCAGCTGTCACTGGTTTGACAGGTTTCTGGTAATAAAATAACACGATTACTACGTTTATATGCATACTTGAATCCAGCTTCAACCCGGATTGAAATTCATATAAACGCAGTTCGAGTTGAAATAGGATTGACTCAACTCGACTCAGCTAACAGAGCTGGATCGAGTTAGAAAAATGCATGTATACCTGGGTTGAGGGGTTAAACTGACATGTTGTCCCTGTGTGTGTGTGTTTTCAGATAACGAATCTAACACAACAGAGCACTAACACAATCAAAAGCAGAATGTCTGCTATACTTATCTGTCAGTTCAACCACTTTTGAATTTCTCAATCTTTCAACTCGGTGTGTAGAAACTCAGATCGAATTCTCAACTTTATCCCAATTCGATCCCTCGATTCTGCATATAAACGTGGTAGATATTACAAATTCCTCCTCAGTACGCGTGCGAATTATTAAGGTGCGTTTAAATAGTGGCTGGAGAGTGCCGGGACTCAGTGGTTAAGCGCGTGATCATTGAGCGGGAGACTCTGCGTTGCTCTCGCATTGAGTGAATGAAAATTCCGTCACACTTTTGCGCCGGCGTTTTAGAAGCTAGGTTATCAATATTGGGTAAAAATCGTGAAATGGAGTTAAAAATCGGTAATTCGTGTTCATTAATTTCGTAATTCCTTAAATTTTTTGGAAAATAAGATACGGCACCGAGCGCACATTATCAAGGGAAATGTGCGCTCGACTTTGCGTTACGCTCAGCGCACGTTTTAAGAAATCGTTCCTTTATAACTCGCGAACAACTGACAAACATCGGAGAGTAAAATTGACCTTCTGAAACTGTACTTCCCACTTCCCTACCATTCGTATGCCAAACAGCACGAATGACTGCGATAACTGGGTCAGGCCAGGTTAGCGCCAAAATGTTTATTTATTTTTTTATCAGCGGACGAATTCGTTCAATCCTATACGCACAATTTGCATGGCAAACGAATTCGTTCGAGTGCGCGAGCGGACCTAATGTTTATATCCATGCGCACTTTTCCCGGTCGTTTTCTTAATTTCTTTTCTTTTTAAAAGCAAGTAACGGTGGTGATGAGTTTTATACTCGGCTTTCGTAACGATTTATAACGATGATGTACATCTGCCAACAAGCATGCAAGGTTCTTTCTTCCGTTGTGGAAGGATTGTAACCTTTTCTGTATTTTATTTTTATATTTTTTTATGTGTTTCTTTCAGGCAATGAACTTGGGGTTTGTTGAATTAGATTCATGCTAACGTTCATTACTTATTATTGTAGTTACTTACAATCTGTTCCCACAATTTTTGTTGTTTTGAACTACATATTTCCAATATTGCTTCTTCGGCTGCATACAATTAATTTTGATTTTGTGCGAATATATAGTTTAAAATGAGTGCTATATATAAAGTAAGATTTAAAGCAGTTTTTTTCAATTTCTTACCCGAAGTTTCCAAAAATGTCCATAAAGTCGGCAACGAAGTACCTAAACAAATTTGAGGGTTTTGTGCGGTAGTGGGTAGAGAGGTTTAAAGTTCATAACGCCATCGACAATTTTGCAGGGCATGGAAAACCATAACCAAAGCTGCTGAAAAACAGATTTTTGCTGATTTTCGGCCAAAATAGCAGCATCAGCCTGAGAGCAGCTCAAGAAAACTTGGCAGAAATAGGTCGTCGTATGTCTTTAAACAGTATCCGTCGCATAATTAATGAAAATGGCATATTCTACGGAAGCAGGACATCAAAGCCCCTACTGGTAGAAAAGCACAAAAACAAGACTCGAATGGGCTCTTGAATATAAGGATTGCGATTGGACAAAGGTGGTTTTTACGGACGAGTCCACTTCTTGGCTTTTGAATTTGTTGTAGCGTGCCTGGTCCAAAAAACGGGAAGTTGGGGATTTGGCAACTTAATAACCTTTGCAGTGAACCTGGACACTATACCCAGGTATAAGTCCACCTATACAAAAAGGGATTCTTAAGTCGGCTTACTTACTTACATATACCTCTGCTATACCTACGCGCCATCGTGTACGGTTTCTGGCAATGTGTCTCAGCTCTCCTCAACTGCCGGGCCTCCTTCTTGACTGTTCTGTGCCATATTCTCCTCGCACCGCAAGGTATTCTGCCATCCTGGGTTAAAGGATTTCATTGCATAGCATGATTAGAACTGTCACTTTCTGCCACTTCCGTCGTTGGGTGGTTGTGCCTATTAGTTCCTGGCCCGTTTTCTGGTAGAGGTGTTCGTTAGAGATATGGTTGGGCCAGAAAATCCTTAAGATGTCGCGAAAGAACTTGTAAACAAATGTTCTCAGCTTTCTCGTAACAGTAATGGTCACTCTCCATGTGCTGCATCCATATAACAACACGGATACAAAGTTAGAGCGGAACACTCTTAGCTTGATGTTCAAATTGATTGCATTGCTTAGCCATATTTTGAACAACATCCCGAACGCGGACCTTGCTTTGGCGATCTTGGGGCTATATTTAGTTCGGTTCTACCATCGGTCGAGACAATACACCCAAGATACTGGAAATCCTCTACTCTCTCTACCGGTTGTCCAGCAATGCATATTTGAGCTGATGAGTTTGTTCCAAGGCTGACAAGTTTAGTTTTTTGCTGTATTAATTTTCAGTCTGACGACGCTTGCCTCCCTCTCTATATCTGCTGCCCTTTGGTGGAGGTCCATACTTCTGTGAGAGAGTAAGCATATGTACATTGTCAGCGTAGCCAAGATTTTTCAGTTGGGATGTAAAAGTCCATTGAATTGCTGCCGTCGAAACCGAAACTATGTTGGTCATTTAAAGAAGAAAGGGGATAACGGTGTTGGATTTGCCATCACAGTCCCCAGACGCGAATCCCGTAGAAAATGTTTAGGGTTTGATGAAGCTTTAGCTGAAGGCGCAGTCTTAGTAGAGAATACCCAAAAACTTAGCTTCAAGTATGCTGATGTAAACCCATTATTCAAAATGGAGCTGACTGGACTTTTTATTAGTATCGCACCGGGAGAAATAATACTTCAAACATTTCATATTAATAAATAATCTGTGCATCGGTTTTGTTTTTATTAAATTTTCAGTTTTACTGAACAAACGTATTTACGAGTAGGTCCTAGGCTTCCTGAGTTTCTGTCTTGAAATCCAACCTTCAATGCCATCAGTTGGGTAAAGTTTATTAACACAGCACTTGTGCACCTTTATATTTTTATCTGCCCTACATATGTACTTTATTTACTTATTGATTTTTTGTTTGCCTGAACTTTTCTGCCATTGTTTTTTTTAGCAAGTGATCTGAAAATATTCTGCAGTTACTTTCTGTGTTAATAAATTTATGTATATCGAGTTTGGAATGAGTGTGCTTACTCGATTTAATAAAAACCGAGTGTGTTTGTTGGAGATACATTCGTAGAAACTACCTAGTCATGTCATAAATACTGGTACACGTTTAAACGCACTCATCGTGAAACTAGTATTGAACACACCCATTATATATTGACAGGTATTCAATGAGTGACATTTATACTAAGTTAACGCGCAAAAATATTTACACAGTATTGTAGTAATTGGCCTTCCCAAGTGTAATATGGAGAGAGACGATATTTTCCGGACCTTGCGACCTCTTGGAATTACCCAGAATTTTGTGTATCAAACTGTTAAATGGTTTGAGGACACTGGTGGAGTAACTGATCGTCAAAGATCTGGACGCTATCGCACTGTCAGAACTCCACAGGCGATCAAAGCTGTTAAAGCCAGGATATTAATATATCACATAAATCCATGGCTCACATGGATGTAAAAGAAAGACTGTCCACTTCCTCACAGCCCAATTTAAGCAAAAACGGAATGAAAGATCGAAAGCTCTACACCGCCGGTACGCGCGAAATAGTCACAGGAAAATTTTGTTCACGGATAAAAATAAATAATAATGTTTACTATTGAGGAATCGCTCAATAAGCAAAACGACAGAGTCACACTCCAGTTGAACGCGCCAGCTTATAAGGCAAAATCAACACAAAGGTGGCTCCAAAACAATGTGCTGGCCTTCATAGCAGCAGACGATTGACCGTCAGGTAGTCCAGACTCTATTTTAGAGTTGATGGCTTGTTCTACTCGACACCCAAATATTGAGTCCTTGAAGCGCGCACTTATCCGTGCAGAGGAAAATTTTCCAATGGACGAGGTGCGTGCTGCGATCGATGATTGGCCAGAGCGACTCAAGGCCTGCATAAATGCAAATGGCTGCCATTTCGAAAAATGTTGTTTAAATATTATTTCCTAAATAATTAAAGTTTTACAGAAATAAAAATCACAAAATACTTCTTCGTTTTTCATCACCAAAAATACGTGTACCAGTACCACTACCAGTGACTTGACTAGGCAGTTAGTTTCTAATAAACCGAATACCGGCATTGATTTATATTTCTGCTAATAGAATGTGATTTTGTTTTTTTTAATTTTACAGACTCACATGCAAACTGTACATAATGCTTTTTAGATTGATTAACTGCATGTTATAATTTTTCGCTTTATAAACTAATTTACTATTTATTTTAACCATTTTTCAATTGAAGCATTACTAATTCGTTATGTGCCTTTCTAATTTAAACTCTTGAATAAATTAATGATAACTATACATACATTTTCTACTTTTCTCATTTTATAGAATCCGTTCAGGAATCCTTGGAACGTCGTTTCGGACGTGTCGGTGGTCGTATCCCAGTTACACCGTCTGAATCTTTCCAGAAACGTATCTCTGGTGCATCTGAAAAGGATATCGTGCACTCTGGTTTGGACTACACCATGGAGCGTTCGGCTCGTGCCATCATGAAGACCGCCATGCGTTATAATTTGGGTTTAGACTTGAGAACAGCCGCCTATGTTAACTCCATCGAAAAGATCTTCACCACATATCGTGATGCTGGTTTGGCCTTCTAAGCTAGTTAATTGACGAAACAGCCTACGAATAGTTTTAGTTAAAAATCGCAAGCAAGAGATATGGAAACGTGGATGAGAGATGATTGTATTAGCTATGAAAACTTAAAAAAACAAAATCAAATGATCCATCAACCAACTCCTGCCATATAAGTAATTATTAAACGTAATGATATCCAACAACAAAAAACAAAAACACACACACAACCCGACAACCGACACTTACAAGCAAAATCAATCGAATTAACAATGAAAGTCGATTAGATAGAGCACGCGACGCTCCTTTTTATTTTATATGTACTTCTTAAGTGTAATTTACCAACAACTTTGTTTTCATCAATCGAAACCTTGTTTTAGGCAGAAGAAGAACGTTAGTGGGCTTCTCAGAACTTAGTTAAGATAAAACTTGTATTCTAAAGTGTATTCTTTTCTTTTTACAATGATTTAATTCTTTATTTTATTTTGTTCTATTTTCTTTTTGTTTGTTGCTGTTATTTCATTAGATTGTAAAAATTAAAAAAATGCATTTTACTAAATAAATAAAATCGATGATAAAAAAAAAACCTAAAACTCCAATTTTTAACTTCTAAATTAATAAACTTTAAGGATTCAAAAGCCCTGTAATTGCCCAATAAAATAATCAAGCTAATTTTAACACTAAATAAAATAGTCTGTTTTATTATCTTGTGCTTCGCTAAAAGGGGGTAAACCAGGTATTTGACCACCGAGCTGACGAAAGCTGCATATGCCAGTGAAGACAAACGATGAGAGAAAGTTTCATCAAAATCTGTAATTGCCGCTGCGCAAACAACCTGCCTACATACTCCCGCCATATGTATTACATTAGTCTATGATGATAACTAACATTCAATCCTGTAGAAACCGAAGAAAAAAAGAGATTAATACTGGAGAGTATTAGATCAGCATAATTGTTCAGTCATCATCATCAAATAGCCTATTGTGTCAAAAGTTGAACGTAGGCCTCTTCTAAATGTTTCCACTGGATTCTGTTTTGGACTATGTGGATCCAGTTTCCAGCTGTTCTTCTGGTCGCTCCACCGTGTTGGTGGTCTTCCTCTGTTTCTTACGTTTTCTTTTGGTCTCCATTCTAGCATTCTTTTTGTCCATCTGTTATCTGTCCAGCCCATCTCCACTTTACCGTTGCTATACGTGTTGTTATATCCGATACACTTGTTCTCCCACGTACTTCTTAGTTGCGTATTCGGTCCCTTCGCGTAATGTTTAGCATTGCTCTCTCCATCGTTCTTTGTGATACTTGAAGCTTGCCAATAGTGTGTCTTGTTGGGGTTAAAGTTGCCGCACCGTAAGTTATCACCGGTAATACGCATAGGTCTTAGATTTTCCTCTTTAGGTATATAGGGAAGTTGTTTTTAAATATGTGATTTACTTTTCCAAAGGCTACCCAGCAAGCCCAATGCAACGCAAGATTTCACGGGATTGGTTATCTCTTGGGATTTGTATCTCATGCCCCAAATACTTACATACGAATATATCCGAAGGCTTGTTCTATTTCTGCTCCGTCTTCGATCGTAAGGTTTCCACTAGGGACTAAATTAGTCATAGATTTTGATTTACTGAAGATCGACATTTCTTGAAGCTGATTTAAGTTCCTCGAGCATTATTCGCGCAACAAGCCATCGCATTGTCGGTCACTATTACAATGTCGTCAGCAAAACGCAGGTGGTTCAGGTATTATTCATTTATATTAATTCCTTTGTTGTCCCAATGTAACTGTTTAAAATCATACTCCAGAACAGTAGTAAAAAGTTTCGGTGATGTGGTGTCTCCTTGTCTTATTCCACTCTCTACTTGATATTTGTTGATTTTTTCGTTTAGCCGTGTCGTATATATGCTGAAGAAGTTGGATATATCTTCCGTCCACTCCACATTGTGTCCCGTCCACTCTATAAGTGCTTTTACTGTTTGTAAGTGCTCATTCCTATTAAACCCTCTTCCGAAACCTGTTTGCTCTCGTGGTTCGTAAAAGTCTAGTCTTTGCTCTATTCGCTTTGTTAGTACTTTTGTCAGTAGCTTGTAGAAGTGTGATAGAAGGCTTATCGGTCGGTAATTTTCCAGATTTGTGATGTCTCCTTTTTTTATGAATTAAATATATGCATGAATTTCTCCATTTAGTTGGTATCGATCCTTGCTCTATACACAAGTTGAGAGGTTTCGTTATTTCGTGTAAGAGCCTATTTCCTCCGACTTTAATAGCATCTACCACCACTTGACCTTCTCCTGGAGCCTTGTTGTTTTTCATCTCTTTTAGGGACAGTTGCACTTCTTTTGGTGTTATTTCAGGCATTTCCTCTGAACCGACATTTACAAGATTGTGTCTTCTCTCTTCTGTAGTAATTGTTTTTCAATAGAGTTTCAATAAATGGAGAAAGACCAACCTTCGAAGCCTTTCCATAATCCGTATGATCTTGTGCCAGAGTACGAATTAAGAGTCTACCCGAAAATACGGCTGGAATCGAGAAAAGTGTATGTTCCATAACTTCAGTGTACGAAAATGTTTTTAGAGAATTATGCCCCATAAACAGGCAAAAATATATAAAAAGAGCTCCTGGTAGTCAAAGGTGGTACTAGTAAAAATGTGAAAAAAAATCTCACCAAATGAGAATCCTACAAGGCAAGCTTCAAAGTATTCAAACCAAAAATCAGATCAGCCAAGCAAACGGCCTGGAACGAATTCTGCAGTGAAATAGCAAACGTGAACGAAGTCAAAAGACCCATCAGCCCAGGGTTTCTGAAGAACCACAACGGTGTGTGGATTAAGGTCGTTTTCGGAAAAACTGCAGCACATGGAGATATGTATGGTTGACAGCGATATAATAAACGGGCTGCATGGAATAATACCCATCATGCTAAGAGTTCATAGTCCTAGATGGGGTGTATATTTTCCGCAGCTGTTTAGCCATGAATTTTCTTCCTCAAGCATGGCGAAAAGTAAGAGATCTCTATACCGAAGGCAGGCAAGGTGAGCCTATAAGTCTTACCCCGTTCCTTCTTAAAATTCTAAAACGACTCTTGGACATCTTAGACATTGGGGTATAGGGCAGCAACAAATCTCTTTCATCTTTTTCAGTCTGCAGCTAGATATTTCAGCTGTGGCCACGTTTTCCTGTGGGTCGCTGCTTCTGCCAAGTCTGTTGATCTCCACGTTGTTCTTCGTGTTCCAACCCACAGTGCGCCCTGAGGATTCCATCAGTGTGTGACCAATCCAGCGTCATTTTTGCAGCCTTATCTCCACATCCAACAGTTTCTGACTCGTTTTGCTCCACAATTCGTGGTTGGATATAATTTGCAGCCAGCGAATCTTTAGGATGTTTGCCGAAACTTTTAATGTTTCACAAGCATACAATAGCATGGATCTAACGTTCGATTCGGAGAGTCTCAACTTAGTGCGTAAGACTTGTCTCGAAATCGACGAACAAGAGGTAAAGTAGTGACTTGAACTTGGCTGATTGCTCGAGAATGATACGCAAGGCGTTGATATGGGCGACTCACGATCGACCACTGCCAAAGCCCGTTTGATGCCTTTTCAGTGTAGTCTCGATTCTAACCTTTATTTGCTCGAGAATGATAGTTGTCATTCGTTTCGGAAAAACGTACAGAACGGTAATATCACGCAGAGAGCAGCAATCAACCCCCAGTTGTTCGACATGCGCAGATCTCATAGGGGTATTGACTGTAATCAATCTCCTCAAGGCCAACAAAGCTGTTATGACATCAAGTCCAGTGCTTTGTTGGCCTTGAGGAGATTGATTACAGTCAATACCCCTATGAGATCTGCGCATGTCGAACAACTGGGGGTTGATTGCTGCTCTCTGCTCTCCAGAAACGTGATTAAGCAGGACACATTAGTTAACTGACCTATGAGCAATCCGATATTAACTTTGTAATTCCAGCTTTCGTTCAGCGTCTGTCTCGGCTTTTTTTTATCTTCAGTGAATCTATGATGCGCGATTTTGTCCAAGGTGTCTTGGGATATCCAGGAGTCTCTAGCTCTAGATTGTATGGGCACAGTTTCGGATACAGCTTCCAAAAAACACTCTTTTTATTTCCGCTCACATCGCGTCAATAGATGGATCTCCAAATTCGTTTAGGGACGATGCTCTGTCGTTGAGGGTGGTGGTAAAACTACGAGCATTCATTCATTAAGAGCATTCGTGTTGAATTTGGTTATCCTTGCTGCATCTTTTGAGCGCCGCTGCACAGCCGCCGTTTGTAACTTAATACTTGAAAGTAACAAGTGATGATCAGTTCCTATGTCCGCATGTCTTTCATTATGAACTTGTGACTTTCTCTATCGCTGTTTCATCATGAAGTGGTCAAGTGTTCTCTAAGGTACTGGAGAAAGAGCTATGTAATGCCAATTAATCATAAGTCCCTTTTTTACACCTTCCCGTGGTAGAGATCGTGGAAAGTCTTTGACTGCAAAGCGAAAGGGGTACCGAGTGGCTGCCGGAATAAGTAACCAAACCAAAAATGCAGTCAAGGCAATCTCTTGTCCTTGGGAGTGGGAAATCATAATCTAAAGGTGGATGAACTACAGGCAGTAGTCAACGGCATGAATCATAGCATAGTGGCGGATGAGCCTATTTCAGTAAGGCCAAAGGCAGCAGCTAGTAGCGTCCGTTTGCCATATTGGGCGATTACAAAAGGCGTCTGTTTTCCCACAGTGGAGCGTGAAATGCTCCGCTTTAAGATCAACATCCTGGGAATAAGCAAAACCAAGTAGAGAGGAAGAGCTGAGTACAGATCAGACACGGGAATCACAATAGTGTTATATTCCGGCGGGGATGAAAGGGAGGGCGGCCAAAGATTAAATGATATGGGCATTGTATTAAATGAGGAAGCAAGGAGAAGTCTCATTTACTGGGCCCCAATTTCTGCGAGATTAATGTCAGCGAGGTTTCGTTCGAAAATCCTTAACATCACCATTATCCAGTGCTACTCCCCTACAAATAAAGCAACCGAGGGTTTCTTATCTCGGTGTACAAACATTGAAGATAGAGTGAAAAAAGCCTCGACGGCGGAATATATGGAAAAAATGGGATCCGTCCCCTAAGATTATGCACTGGCTATATACAGTTTAAATTTATATTACACTGACCTATTGATGTATAGTTTGGTGGAATGCAATGAGCAAAACAAAAAACTATACGCACCAACTAAAATACAAAGAGTAGGCTGCCTTAATACAAAGGGACCCCTAAGGACAAGTCCTATTACAGGACTGGAACCCATATTAAATCAGTTACCACTAGATCGATCTCAAAGATCTATATTCGATTCGAATGTCCAATAGAGACAAATGGAAATCAAATGCTGTTGCTCAACTCAGAAATACCAAACTACGCAGATGGGTCAAAAATTGACAATGGTACTCTTGCAATTGCAGGCGTCTTCCCTGAAAAAGTCGGCATCTCCTCATCCATACGACTACCAAATGAATGCAACGTCTTTCAAGGAGAAGTTATAGCCATCCTAAAGGCCTTCCAAAGAGTGAGAGTACACAGGAGGATATCTCCATCTATGTTGACAGCCAAGCAGTCATTAAGACGATGTTAGCGGTAAAAAACGCTGAGATCAAACGAACTCTTGCCAACAGCTGCTACTTTGGGCTTAGAAGGCAATTGAATAGCAAAGCCCTCTCTCGAACAACTAAAGTGACCCTTTATAAAACCCTAATTATCCCAGTCCTACTCTATGGCGCAGAGGTATGAACTATCAATGAATGGATGAGGTTACTCTTGGTTGTTTTGAGAGAAAAATTTTTCTGGTGATTTTTGGTCCCGTCTGCTTAGATGGTAAGTGGAGGAGGAGATACAGCGACGAACTGTACTGGCTGTACAGCGACATCGACTTAGCCGGGAGACTGAAGGTCCAACGACTGAGGTGGCTGGGCCATGCTCCGTCCCGGAAAATCTTCGAATCCATTCCCAAGGGACGACGCAGTAGACGAATGAACACGATTCAGGTGGCGCACTCAAGTGGAAGGACACCTCAACCAACTTTGCGTTCGAAACTGGAGGCAGCTAGGTAAAGGTCGAGCTGGCTGGTCCATCCCGGACTGTAGCGCCACCTTAAGTAAGTTAGTATATTTTCCAGAACAATAATATTAAGAAAGCCTCTCGTGGCATTCAAGATCTTGGTGATGTTTTCTCCGACTTTCACGGATCAGCGAGCGTTCTCCACCGACACCCTGCATAGACGAATGGCGCCACATAGGAGGTCTTTGGAGCGTTTACTCTTTTCTAGAACTTCCAGACTAAAAGAAAAAAATGTCCATTTCCTCGGTACACCGTTGCGCATGTTTCTTTTCTTCCTCCTGAGTACGTGTTTGTCATCAACTGACAAACGACTATTTTTTACAACACTTTCTGTATGCCTTTGTTTCCCAGTACTTGCGTGCGCGTTGGAAAGCCCTTGGATTCGGCAGACGCTGTGGAAAAGTCCTACAATTGGTACTCGTCAACTGGACGTTATATTGTTGAGTAGTTGAATATTCGTACACATAATCATCCTTATTTGCACTTATTTTCTCTTTACTCCATTTAAGTCACACATAAAACCGAATCACCGTATCCGTGAACGGATGACTCGTCACTTAATTTTCATTGTGTTGTTGCTAGTTTAACGGATGCGATTATTCGGCCTCTCTCCCACATGGAAAGGTTGCATAATGTCACAAGAGTTTTCATGCCATTCAACTATGCGAATACGTGTGAATATAATAATGAAAAACAATCACTTCGATTCCCATTACTTTTCGTTTTTCGGCGATTATCGTTTTATTTGTTTCGTGCTGCAATTTTCAGCTGCTATTATATTATAAACCTTTCGTGTCCAAGAAATTACGGAAGATAGAAAAATCGACAACAGGAATCGGGGTGCTTATAAATTAATTTTCTTTCCATTTCCCAACGATCTAAACAAAATTAACGTAATCATTTTTCCACCAATAGAGTGCTTTTATTTGCCACATTATAAAAATAATAATACATTAGTTAGTACAAAGATTACGAAATTCGATTTTAGGCACTATAGTCATTCTTATTTGCTATCTAGGAGCACTCAGTTTCATTACAATTGTTTCACAAGTATTTTATTTTTAAAAATAAAATTGGGAAGCACACAAGTTTTTTTTTAAAAAAATCCTTTTGCCAATTGCTTAAGTACATTTTCACGTAAAAAAAAAAAAATAATAATAATGTAAAATATTCAATAAACTTTTGAACACTAAATTAATATAATAATCGCAGAGTAAACTAAATAATATCATTGGGAGCAACTAGCATACTGCTGCAGCTTCACCACACAACACAATCACATTACAAGAGACCTAGGGAAAAGCTTTTGCTTAACATAATCGTCGACTATTTCCTTAACGCTATCTCGGGTAATTTTCGGCATTTTCAGTTGATATCCTAAGTCCTTGAGTTTTGTATTATCTAAGTTCATGTGCTTGTGATAGAGTTGTTCCTCGTCCATGTATGGCGTTAGTGGAGTATTGGTAATATCATCTTTCTGGCAGAGTTCCGCCCATGGTCCCATGTGTTTATCATTGATTTCACTAATTGTGTCCGACATACTGAGCTATAGTAGAGATGAAAGATCTTAATAGTAAGAAATTATTGAAATAAATCAGTTTGGACAAACCTTAGTTAGATTTGACATGACGATTCCCCAGTAATCGACATTTATGGCAAATATATCAGCTAAAATATCACTAATCGAACCTTGAGTACTTTCCGAATCATCAACAACATTATAAGTCTCTCCAATGGCTTTAGGATTTTGTGCCACCTCCCATATGGCACTTACAGCATCGATGACATGAACTGTATTCAGTTTCATTGCATCATTCCAGAGGAGTTTCATTGTTTCATTTAGATATTTATATAGGGCAGCTATAATTATACGGGGCACTGGAATAAGAAGAAATAGAAATCTATTATAGTATTTATAGGGATGGGGGAAGACAAGTTTATGAGAACTTTCAGCTTGAACTTTTTTCCTAGAGCTCTTCCTTGTGATCACAGATATAAAGTAAGAACCTAAGATGTTAATAGCTTAGAACAATGATTCTCAGTCTTTCTAGAACTACGGTCCCCGTTATTATTACAGTCAAATCTGTTTATACTTCAAGGGAACTTCAAGGGAAGAACAAAATTAGTTCTCTACAACCGATGATTCGTACCTGGAGTCGATGTAAAGTTATTTTAGAGCATTAATCACTTAATTACAAATAAAAAAATAAATCCTAGAATATTTTTATCTGGCATAATGGGGGGACCATTGCTACCCATATTTCTGTTTTTTTGCGTCATTAGGTGTTGTGAATAAAAGTGAAGCGATTTCTAATAGCAAAAGCTAATCGCTCCTTCTTTAATTAAGCCCGCAAAGATGGTAAACGACTAACAAATGCCTCGGAGGAGCAGCATCTCCCGATAGGTGTTGGTCCGCTAAGTAACGAGAAAGAACATCTGCAGCCGAAAACCTAGCAGCTCTGTTAGTAAGCCCTACTCCCACCTCCTCGCGGTGCCATCTGGGAATTTCTTCGGAAATTGCGAACGGGAGAGGACAAAACAGGATAAGTGTAGGTTGGTCTGTGTGCCAGCGAGCCACAATCGTAAAAAACAAAATTCCTTCGAAACAGAACACAAAGCCTCGGATAAGGACGGATACTTCGTTGACGACCTTTGGCTATCTGACACGGACAATGATCGGTTTCTGAAATGTCAAGACCCTCCTCGACTCACTCCAGGAACGGCCTCGAAACACCAGTTTCCACCAAATTGAGCGTTAGTTCACGCGATATAAGATTGACGTCTTGGGGCTGAGTGAGATAAGATGGTTCGATGCTGGGGAATACCACTCCCCATCAAAAAACACTGTCATGCTCTACTCTGGTAAATCAGTTGGGATAGCGCGGAGGTCCGGAGTAGGACTGATGCTAACTCCAGCAGTACGAAGCAGCCTCATATTTTGGAAACCTCACAGCGACTGGATATTGACAGCTAGATTCCAGAGTAGAGTAAGAAAAATGACCATCCCATCATACTCGTATAATGTTATACTCCAATTGAAGTCGCGACTGAAGATGATAAGGACAAATTCTATAGTCATTTAGGCTCCGTCTATGACCAAACGGCTAATGGGGACATCGTAATAGTGATGGGGGATTTCAACGTCAAGGTAGGAAGCAACAACACTATGTTTAAGCACGTGATGGGAGTTCACGACCTTCGAGACCGGAATGATAACGGTGAGCGGTTTGTGAACTTCTGCAATACCAACCCCCCAGTCATTGGAGGTACGCTATTTAAGCATAACACCTGCTACAAGATCAGTTGGGTCTCAATTGACAGGCAGCGAACATCCAACCAGATTGATCACATTGCGAGCAGCCGCCGCTTCAGAATTGAATTGTCTCCTAGACGTCCGAAACAGACGTGGAGCCGACATCGGACAAGAACGCGATCACTATCTTAGCTTTTATACGCCTTCGTACTGCATTAGTCAATAGCAACCGCTCAAACTTGCTCAACATTACCAGGTTCAATACCGACGACTCAGGGATCCCCAAGTGCGCCAACAATTCAGGGTCCATCTTGCCTTAGAAGCAGGAACAATCAGCAGCACAATGCAGAAGAGCGGGGGGTCGTGGATGACTGGAATGCTGTGAAAAATGTTTCTGCAACAGAGGCACGCACCTACGTGGGTAAAAGGCAGAAATGTCACAGCATATGGCTATCGGCAGACACCTGGAGACGAATCGATGAGCTTACAGCGTACACTTGCCTCAAGGGCTGAAGAAGCAACAAGCAAGTGTGACAGTAGGACTGTCTATAACATCACCAAGGAGCTTGGTTGGCCTTGCACAGGAGAGGCATCCCAGAAAGACTCATAGCTATTATCAAGGCTACATACGAGGGTATACAATGGTAAGGTGCCGGAGGATTTATGCAAATTGCAGTACGTTAGGAGTACATACTGTCACCAATATTGTTCTTGGTGGTCATCAGGAATACACTCCGTGCAGTATTGACGGAAGGTAACCATGCAATTCAACATTGCCGGACAGGAAGTCAAGAAAGTAGACAACTTTCTGTACCTAGGAAGTGTGCTCTCGGCTAACCGCGGCGGCACCGAACTGGATGTGTGCAGCAGAATCGGGAAGGCAAACGCTTTGTTCGGAACGCTATCCAAAGTCTGGAGCAGCAATGTTCTCAGAACAAGAACCAAGCTGCGACTGTCCCGTTTCAATGTTGAATCAGTAGTGCTATACGGGTACAGTACTTAGAAGGTGGATACCACTAACACACGCAAGCTTTAGTAAATATATGTCTAAGAATCATCGTGAGGATTTTTTGGCCCAATCGCATCTCCAACGAACAGCTTTATCAGAGAATGGGCCAAGTACTTATAGACATTACTATACGCATGAGAGAGTGGCAGTGGATTGGACAACTTCATTGCGAAATATGCCATGCAGTGGAATCTGCTCAAACAGACAGGGAGTGCTGCGGAACGCCCTAGGCAAACGTGCTGTAGAACAGTTGAGGAGGAATCAAGCTATTTGAGAATGAGTTGCAGGCAGCTCAAACGCGTTGCAGAACTCCGAACAAGATGGAGCGTAGGCGTTGTTAACGCCATATGCTCCTCGAGGTGTGAAAGGATTTAAGAAAGTAAGTAGGCTCGTAGATAGACTTTACCTTTGTAAGGCAATTATTAAGAGATCAGAAACAAATGATAGAGAGATAAACGACTTGCAATGGAACCCTCGAAAATGAAATGACAGCTCTTTCGGCTTGTGTCTGTCAACCCCTCCGAAAACCACCATTACAGGCAAAAACAATTTGGGAAAAGCTGCACCCCCCTGTCCCTAGCAACGGTGGCAGTGTATGCGATCCCAAAAAGCATCCCAATGCTTTTTAAATTGAACCTATATATCGATACCGTTGCTATCCGCATTCTGCGAACAAATAGTTTGGGGGCAAAGTTAGAGACACCCCGAAGTCCAATATCTCTTTATAGTTGATCTCTGCTCGAAATTGTGACTAATTCTAGTCTTACTAATGCAGAGGAACTCGAAAAAGGAGTCTACCAATTTTGTCCATATCTAAACACGACTACAGCCACTAGACTGTCACTAGATGGTGTACCAAGTTTTTGAAAAAAAAAGTATAACTTTACTTGGCGAATCATAGATCATCAGATTCATAAAAAAACGATTTTGTTAAAAATATTTGCGACATTTTAGAGTTCTTTAAAACAGTTTCTGTTGCTTTTTTTCACAAACACCGACATTTAAGGCCAAGTCGTGAGAGTTACAAATTATCTAGTATTCATACCAGCATGCTGCTAAATAAAGCGCATGCAACATTATATTAAGGGTTCAGTGCGCCATCACTTAAAGCACGGATCCCAGAAAATACCAACTGAGGTCTCTACCATTCGTGTGTCGTACAACACGAATGGCTGCGAGAAGCTAGTCTAGGCTTTTAGGGCCAAAATATTTATTTATTTAAATGCTATATACTTCGGCTTTTCATTTTGGTTAGCCATTTCCTTATTATACGTATTTTTGTATAACGAATTTCCCATTTTTACTGCTTTGGTTCCCTGTTCTCAGAATTCGTTCTGAGTGTTTTCCTGCCTTCTCTTTTAATATTCTTTGGGACTTCAACTGATAATGCACAGAGTTTGCTTCTCGGTTTACAATGGAACCCAAGTATTATAAGAATGTCTGGTGCAGGCCTTAGTGGATCGGAGAACAAACAAGTTAACCGTTCTGTCTTTGAACGACTGGTTCTGAATCCGTTTTCTTCCATGGCAACCATGGCATTTATTAAACACATTTTGTGAATCTACTGCATTGTAAGCAAATAATATCGAGGTTATGTTTGGGACGTTGACATTTTCTTTCAAAAGGTAATCCAATAACACGTTAAAGAGGAAAATGCTAAGGACGCTATCCTGGTACACGCCGACATTGATCGGAAATTCCTTGGTCTCTGGGACCTTTTGTGTCCTCAGCGCTATCCATATGAGATCCCTAGGAACCGTATGAAATGATTTCTCGAGGTCGGTGAAGAACATGTGCAGATCTTTTGAGACATCGCGGTGTTTCCCCATCAGGACTCTTAGGCTTTGAACTGCGTCCACGGTCGAGTTGGCTTGGATAATTATTATACAATTATTGCATTCGCGAGTGTCGCCTTTGCCTTTGTACAAAAGAATAAGTAAACTACTCGTACTTCTCCACTGATCTGGCATTGGTTGACCTCTCATCATTTTATTGAGCAGTTTTGTAAGTCACTTACATTCTAGTAAAAGGTAATTCTTATTCACATGTTTTAATCCTTATCAACATTTAACAACATGATGACAAGATCCAACATAATAGCATTTGCTACGCAACTATATTCACTTAAAGTTAGAGTTTAATCTCAAAAATTACTAATAAAAACATTTCCTTGATTTTATTTACATCATCAGAAGAAGTGATTTAGGTCATCGGCCCATCTCTTTTCAGGTCATCCTATTGGTCTTCTTGCGTCTGAAGGTCTTCATTTAGTTACAATTTTTGTCCAAGATCGATCTTGCGTCTTCAAAATATGTCATGCCCAGATCCGCTAACTGAACTCGTTCATTCCATAACATTCCATAATTCCTCGCCCCTTATTCTCTTTGTTATCCTACTATCCTATGGAATATTTTTAGCACCACGCGACCTGCTAGGAAGCCCGTATAGGCTGTTTGCGTCAAATATTTATTTTAATTAAAAAAAAAAAAAAAAAACACTTGGCTTTATTGTACAGATCAGACCGGTCTGTTTGTCTATCCTTTTCGTTCTTCTCGTACTTCTAATTCTACATCTAATATCTAGTTCTTTAAAAAACGATCTTAAGCACGACTATGCTAAAATTTCTACTTCCGTCGTTAAGTTCTGTCAATTGTAACTTACGTAACTTAAGTTACTCACAGATATTTGACAAAACACAATTACGCGTTACGGCGTTCGAGCTCTGACAGTTGAAGTAGAGACAATGCGTTCATATGAAGCAAAACCAAATGAGGCTTTATCTGTTGAAAGACGTTTGATCGTAAATATCGTAAAAAATCCGGAGTAGAACACTTCTTTAATCGAGCCGACTTTGACACTTCTATCACTGTGAGTAATGGAAAAGAATAAAAACTACATCCTGAACTTCTGTATTGAAATTATGATAGTATTCTTATAAAAAAAAAAAAAAAAAAGTACAAAATAGATCGTTATTTGAGTTTAAATTTTCCGAAATGTCAAAGTCGGAACGCGACATTTAGTCATACAAAAAATCGTCAAATGCGTTCTAGAGAAAAAAACGAACAAAGTTATAATAAAGTTACTCAAAAGTTACTTATGTCGGAGCGCTTTAATGCGGGATTGAGATTCAGCTTTTAGTTCTTAACGTCTACAATATAAAAAAAAAACTTACTCCATTCGATTTTGATGATTTTCAGACTACTTACTAGGGAAAGGTGAAAAGATTTTGGCCTGACCCAGAGATGGCGTTCCAATCAGCAAAAATTTATGTTTCCTGCCTGGGTGCACTTCTCATTAGTTCGTATGACAAGTTTCAACTTGTTCTCTCAAGTACTTTCTTTACACGAATTTTTGCAGTAGACGTCTTGGGTGTTTTTCGTTAAAATGGATAAACTTGAATATCGTGCGGTGATAAAATTCTTCGTTTTGGATGGGTTAACCCCTAAGGAAATTTATCCAAAGTTGACAAAAGTTTACGGGGTAAACTGCTTCTTCCATGTCAACCGTTAAAAACTGGGCAGCTGAATTTAAACGTGGTCGCACGTCCCTCGAAGATGACCCACGTGAAGGACGGCCAAAAACCGCAACCACACCCGAAACCATCCAAAAAGTGCATGATACTCGTATCGTGTTGGACGATAAGCGTGAGAAAGCTGAGGCTGTGTGTATATCGGAAGAGAGGGTGCGAAACATCTTGCACAAAAATTTAGGGATGCCAAAGCTCTGCGCAAGATGAGTGCCGCATTTGCTGAATGCCGATCAAAAGAAAATGCACAAACGATTTTCACGGCAATCTTTAGACCGATTCAATAGGGATCCAAACGATTTTGTGCGGCGATTTGTCACCATGGATGAGACATGAGTCCACCACTACACGCCAGAAACGAAACATCAGTCCAAGCTGTGGGTGGAAGCTATGGGTGGAAGCCGGTGGTTCAGCGCCAAAGAGAGCGAAGTCGATGGCATCTGCCGGAAAGGTTATGGCCACTGTGTTTTGAGATGCGAAAGGGATCCTGTTAATTGATTACCCTTCCTGACCAGGGGCCTGGCTTCAAGAAGAAAAAAAATCATTTTTCACCAGGACAATGCACCTGTACACAAGTGTGCATTGGCGATGGAAAAACTGCGGGATTTGGGGTACGATTTGCTCGGCCATCCCCCCTATTCACCTGATTTGGCACCCTCAGACTTCCATCTGTTCCCAAACTTGAAGAAATTTGTTTCTGGGAAGCGCTTCGCATCCAATGCAGAAGTTGAGATGGCCGTAGATGAATATTTTCACAGCCTTCCAGACTCTCACTTCCGAGAAGGAATACTGATGTTGGAGAAACGCTGGACCAAGTGCTTTGAAGTCAAGGGAGATTATGTAGAAAAATAAAATCATTTTTTAACTGAAAATCGCAGTCTTTCATTGTCAGGCCCTCGTACACTACCAATCTCAGACCGAAATTGAGCAATATCTATTCAGTTTTACTGGGGGGACACACAAGTAGACGAAAAGTATCTGTTCTTGCAGGGTTGTAAAAGCGCGGAATCAATGAGACGTTTTCAATACTCACTACTACTGGCACTACAATTTTAGTCCTAACATATTGAACGGAAAACTGACTAAAGCTGGGGTAGAGACCTGCGTGTTTGGCCACGATGAAGGATGTACAACCACGAACATCGTTGGTATGGATGACCACCTGGTCGATGAAAAACATCGTGAACGAAATGGGGGGCTGTTTGATTTTGTATTGTACATTGTGACCTCGCATCGCGTACGTGTGAATATATCAGATAGTGTAGCAACTTTTAATGCGAACGTAGTGGATATGAACATTTTTCTAACAGAATTCGTGTTGCAGTTCGTCGAATTATATACAACTTTTCATTGTTTATGGAAAATTAAAAACAAGCAGTATTCCGAAAAAGTAATTTGGCGCGCAAAGAACTCGTAAACAAATTATGGGGGGCTGATACTAACGCCACTGCTACCAATGTATAGTCGTCCATCTTGAGATTATTAATATGACTGGAAAAACATCGTTCAGTTTGAATGGTTTTGAAGGCTCGATGAAATTATATGGTCGAATTATAAGACCTCATACATCGTACCAAGAAGGTCTGTATCCTACTAATGCTGAAAACACACATGCAGCAAAATGCGTGCAGGAAAATTAGATAACAGAGCTTTATATGTAAGGGAATACATGTGCTTACTGCACGATCATGCAGCAATGCAAGACGTCGCTATTTCTAATTTTGATGCAAACCCCCAGTAGTAGAACAGTAACATAGTACAATTTAGTACAATTTGCGTGATTTCTATGTAAATAAACCGCGTCCATATTCTTCTTTTCTTCTCTTTCTTTCTTTTCCTTCTTAATTTTTCACTTCTTTCAATATCTATCGCGAAACAATGTTTTCGAAATTTCATTGTCCAATATGACAATGACAGCACACAATGCGATGAAATGTCAACTGCATGCATTAATGCTGCATGCATTAACTGCACGATGCTTTGCTGCACGTGTGTTTTAAGCATAAGAATGCAGTGACTGTCAAATATGCTACAAATGTCATAATCAAAATATTTACTTCCTGTTTTCACATTTGGATGGTTTATGAATTTTGTTATCCGTAAAATACTGAGGCAATAACAATATTTCAAAGAAAGCAAAAGTAAAAAAGAGGATTAGAGTACTCACATACATTTATTTGGAAAACAAGTTATTTACTCGTACATCATAGGTCAAGTTGCATTATTTTTTGTAAACGATTCGCTGAATCCGTCGATTGTATTACAAAATACAACGTCCCCTCACTCTCTCTCAAAAATCCAGAGTGATATTTTGACGTTTAAAATGTCAAATGAGAGTTCTATTTTCTATTTTATTTTGCAATTATTTTAATATAAAATAGATACAAAAAATGCACATCGCTCAACAGAATACGGGTTTGTTTTTTTTTTGTAAAAAATTATAAAATAATCAGAGAGTATATATTTTTGACAGCTAATTCCTTTCTCAGGGAAGAATTCGTCTTCCACTTAACAAATATTCTCCGCTGCGGAATCGGAGGAACATCTCTGTGGGATCCTTAAGTGGAACACGCCTAATGCTTTGATCCGATCCGACACTACCCAGGGCGCACTGGTTCTGGTGCTGGGGTATCGAACAAACTTAATGCTTCCGATCCGATCCGACATTGGACGTTTGGCCATTGCTCAAAATAGACGAAAAACAGGAAAATTATAAATGGCAAATATAATTTTTCCCTACAAATCCGACCCCTTCATTGTGAGCACCTTTCCGACAAGCTGTCAAATGAGCTGTCAAATGTTCAACTTTTTGGATGCACCGGAACGCACGGGATCAGAAGCATTCTGTTCGGTATTTAAGATTTGTGGTAGAATTATAATTCATAAGAATTTGCCTAGTTTTTTTAAGGAAACCGAAGGCTGTCTACCTATCAGGGCCGCTTGACTAACTAGTGCCTAGAGCATTGAAAGTCCCCAGTATCATCGATCAGAACTTTGAACGTACAAATGTTCAACTTTTTGGATGCACCGGAACGCACGGGATCAGAAGCATTCTGTTCGGTATTTAAGATTTGTGGTAGAATTATAATTCATAAGAATTTGCCTAGTTTTTTTAAGAAAACCGAAGGCTGTCTACCTATCAGGGCCGCTTGACTAACTAGTGCCTAGAGCATTGAAAGTCCCCAGTATCATCGATCAGAACTTTGAACGTACAGGCCGTTGGCACTGGATTTCATTGCATTGATAATTTTTACCTTGAAGCACCATTTTTATCCGATATTGGCGTCGTAGAAAATTTGTAACTAAGAGGACATTCAAAGAGGTTTGGGGCCTTATTATTCTCGTTACCTGGTGTGTTGCGATTAAGTGTTACGATTTTGGGCACATCTATGGCTATCGAGAATGGTATCTGTCATACCGCACAACACATCACGTCGTTAAGACGCTTTTGTCATTTTAATGAAAATAAAAGATTGTGAAAATATTAGAAAATATTATTTACAAAAAAATTCGCCATCGTTCTCGTTATACATAATATTGCAAGTCGTGGATATCTTTATCTGGAAATCATTTGTCATGCCATTTGTCTCGTCTCGTAATATGTAATAAGGACCCTAGTAGTTACTGCAGGAATAAAAGATTACATTCCAACATCCCATCAGCACATTTCTGGCTGTATTGCGGCCATAACTTAACGGACGTTGGTTTTTAAGTGCGCCAAAGTTTGAAGATTGTCTACATAGACACGACCTTTAGCATAGCTCTACAAAAATAAATCCAACTGGATCAGATCACACGATCTTGGTGGCCACATGTTGCCAAATATAGAAATTAAACGGACGGGGAACTTTCCATGCAATACAACGAAATTTGCCGGTGTTGTGGGGCATGTAGCCCTGTATCTTCAATCTCAGGACAAAATAAATTTGGTTATCATTTAACCATAATGCAGAGAATTCACCGTAAGTGGCACCTTCATTTTTTTTTTTTTTAAATCCAGCCCGACCACACCGCCGGTCCACAGAGTGTACCAAATTGTAACCCGTGGTGGATGCAATGGCCTCTCAACAATCACATTTAGGTTCCCAGAACCCCAAATTCTGCAATTTTGTTTGTTTACCTAGCCGCTGAGCAAGAAATGTGCAACATCATTGAAGAAGGTTTTATTCCAAAAACCGGCGTCAAGGACTGTTATTTTTGTAGTAAGATGAAAGAATTAAGGCCGAACTATAATAGTAGAATGGGTGCGTACGTCGACGTACGTAACTGTGCGAACACAAGAAACTTGTATTGTACGACCATAATAGCTTTTTGCTTAGTTTCGTCAAGTTTTCGTTCACTTTTGCTCACTTACGAAAAGAGCCATTCGTTCGAAAATTTAACATTTGACCTGACTCAGACAATTATTACGTTTATATGCATACTTGAATCCAGCTTCAACCCGGGTAGAAATTCAAATAAACGCAGATCTAGTTGAAATAGGATTGACTCAACTCGACTCAGCTAACAGAGCTGGATCGAGTTAGAAAAATGCATGTATACCTGGGTTGAGGGGTTGAACTGACACGTTGTGTCTGTGTGTGTATGATTTCAGATAACGAATCTAACACAACAGAACACTAACACAATCAAAAGCAGAATGTCTGCTATACTTATCTGTCAGTTCAACCACGTTTGAATTTTTCAATCTTCAACTCGGTGTGTAGAAATACTCAGATCGAAATCTCAACTGGATCCCTCGATTCTACATATAAACGTAGTAAATCGCTTCCGTTCACATTCCCCTCGCCTATTATGAGCAATTTGAGCAATTGACAGTACTGAAGAAAACTTAACATAGAATTTTTAGCTTTCGACTATTATAGTTTAGCACATGGATTTGACAACCTCGAATAGCCCTTTAGAAGTCTTCGCCTTCTCACTATTTAAATTCTTATCAGAATACTCACTTAAATATCGCTTATCACCTAACCCATAGACAATGGGCAATCGCATCACAGTGTAGTTTATATTCCCCATCGATTTCAATTCCTTTTCAACTTTCAATTTCATCTTGGCGACAGCAGTCCAAGGATCCGTTTTGCAGTCTTCTTTCAGCGCTGATTTCTCACTCGAATTTATGCTACCCGAACTGAGTTCGATAAATCTCTTAGCATTTATATTGACCGCTTCTGCGACACAATTGACGCTCAACTTGTAGACTCCTTCCTTGTAGACGGCATCAGTTTGATTTGGACGCGTTTCGGCAGCACAATTGATCACAATATCCCAGTTACGGCCTTCCCTTGATGGGGTAAATGCATTTTTGCATGATGCTAATTAAGAAATAGATACTTGCAATATAAGCAAAAGGAAATACATAAAAAGTTCCGACCTACCAGCATTAATTAGATTAGCACTACAGAATTCAACTTTTTCATTCTCATACGATGCTGTGTGTTCCTCGTTTAGCCATGCCATTTGTGGTGGGGTCTTATCGACAATACGGATTTCCTGTGCGAGGTCATTTTTTACTAAGTGGTGTACCAAGTTACGTGCGATAAATCCACACCCTATTTATGCAAAAACAAAAAGAACAAAGATACAGATAAAAAAAAAGAGTTATGACTGCAGTAACGATGGTCCTCATGGTTACAAAGAAATGCAAGTGTTCCTACCTCCTAATATTAACACAGTGGGCTTTTCAGACATTATGGAGTATTGTTTCTCTTAAACGAATGTAAAAGTATTTAAATTTATCGAAAGAAAACACAAAAACTAAAATCAAAACCAGCAACGGATGAGTTATGAGTATGACACAACGAAAAATCCGAAAAACCTGGAGTTGACACTTGAATGAAATGACACTTGTTGTTGGCGTAGGAAATTCACCGGTTTAAGAAAGGCACTACATGGGCCGGAAGGCGATATTTTGAATTATTATGGTACATTTTAAGTTGAAGTATTTTAAGTATCACGATGAAAAATATCAAATGATTTTTTTAAAGAATTAGTACAAAATTAAACGTACAAATTGCTCCGGGGCTTAGACATACGAATTTACTCCGAGAAGCTTATTTGTGAAGCGTATTGAGAACATTAAATCAGACGTTAACCATTGGGATCCCAAAAAGGGGAAGTACGTACAGTTCAACACAAGACATTTCTGACTCCTCTTGCATCCTATATTCGTCAGAACTATCAGCTGAAGTTATTATTATTATACATTAGAAATTTCAAACCTTAATGAACAAGAATTTTGGTATGTTTCATGTTTCCTTTATTTTATTATTTCTTATATTTTTGCTAAATTAATTTTAATTAATGAGGTAAGGGGTTGCTTAGGCGAGTACAGCAACCAAGGCAGAGAGAGTTCTCGTAGTACGATTACCACCTTGACACACAGAGGACTAGCGTGGTTTTTGTTTTTGTTGGGACCAAGGGGTCAAGATCTCACACCCACCGGCGAGCAAGAAAAGCGGAAGATTGCATGCCAGCGCAGATCTTAGACAATAAACGGTCCCTAGTAAGAAATTTTCATATTCCTACATGTTTTCCATCCACAGCTCCTACGCAATTTGGGAAACCCCATTTGACTTGTAGACGTCTACATATTTTTTTGCTGTGTGTAACAGTGTGGCTCTGTTATGAAATTCGTGGTGCAATATGAGGATTGCGTGTTAAAAAAAAATCAAAGGCGTGCGTCTTTACCAAAAACTAAAATTGAATTCTTTATTACGTAGTAATATGACATAGTCAAATACACAGAAACCAATGGTGCCTAAGGCAAGAAAAAAAGGAGGAAAATAATCGACAGGTAGATGTCGTTGCGCTCACACGACCCCTTCTTGTAAAATTGACTCCTGGCAATTTACCTCTCATAGTCTTGGAGCCATCTTGGTGGTTTTCGGGAGCGAACCGGTGCTGTATCCTTCCGGTCGACGATTTCCTCAATGTCTTCTTCTTTGTCACTATCTTCCATTTGATATACTGATGACCCATCACTCGTAGAATATTGTTCAGTTGGCAACTCTTCCTCATCGCCGGTATTTGTCTCAATGATGTTTCGTTTATGAACTGGCGGTCGCTCCATGAATAGCGGTAGGGCTTTCTGCGAACTGGTATATCATCTATTGTACGTAAGGAATGTTGATCTATGGTGCAGTATCCTAAAATCTCGTTGTCTGTCGAGAAGGCTTGTAAATTGTTGCTGACTATTTCTCGAAATTTTTGAATTTGTGTTGGAGATATAGATTTCGGAAATGTTGAGATTTGATGTTCGACTTCTTTTAGAATACATGGTGGTATAGACTGGCTTTGTTTTAATATGCAGGAATTTATATTTGTGTGTGTGGTGTAGCCTGAGTTCGTATTTTGTTTTAATTGGACATCTCCGTTCGTTTCGACAGTTATGGTGATGTTATTGGCCATTCTCCAATCGCTGCCGAGTATCAGTGGTATTGGTGCATTGTTTACCACCGCTACAGGACCAAATGTGCAACATATGTCGCCTACTGCAACGAATAGGTCAATTTGTCCTACAGGTCTACACTCATTGTCAATGGAAGTTATTGCTGAGCCTTCGTATTTTTGAACTGCATAATCAGGTGGTATAGAACGACGATCGATTACTGACTGTTCAGCACCGCTATCGATAAGAGTGGAAATAGGTTTTCCATCGAATGCATAGGCATCTACGATGGGTAAGCCTCGATCACCACCTTTTGACTTCAATGCGCAGTTTGCTTGTTTTGGAGATGGTTTATTTGGGCAGTTGCTCAGTGAATGACCAGTTCTATTGCATGTGTAACAGGGTATTGGACATTGCGAAACGGGGTGTTGACCTTTTTTACAGCGTGGGCATACATAAGTATTTATTTTTGTATTTTCTGTGTATGCTGGTTTCTTGAAATTATTGTCTGTAAAGGACTGTGGCGTTCTAGTGTTGCGATACATTGTTGTTGTGTTGTGGAACTGTTTGCTGGTGTGTTTTGTGTCATCGTCAAGTTTTTGCCCCAGTTCGAATAGTTCGGTTATGGTCGAAGGTGTGCCAATGCGTAGAATACGGCGGTCTGTATTGTCAGCAACACCCTCGAGTAAATACGCAATTTGATCTTCCGTAGGAATATTTACATTCTTTGGGGGCTTAGAAATAATATCTAACTTACTGCTGAAGTACTGGATTATAGATTCGTTCGGCCGTTGGATACGTGCATTTACTCTGTCATTCCATTCGCGTAATGTTGGTGTCTTTATGAATCGTTTCCTGAATGAATTGAGCCATATATTCCAGTCGTCCCTTGAATCGCCTTCGAAGTTCTGCCAGTTTCTTGCAATGCCCGTTAATTTGCTGGTGCAGAATACTAATTTAACCTCGTCACTCCATCCGTTTATTTTTGCGGCTTTTTCGATGGATTTTATGAATTGCTCGGTGGAGTTGCTATCTTCCCCGTTGCATTCCAAAATCGTTTGCGTCATGTCTGGGTTGATGACGACAGTCTGAATAACTGCTGGACAAGTCCCTACCGAACTAGAAGTACCTGCTGATGGTTCGATTTTCCTTGCTTTAAGGGTAGATAGGATTTTATTGTGTTTGATTATGATTTGAATTAACTCATCTTTTGTTGTTGCTGTTGTTTCCAGTCCTCTTGATTTGACTTCTGTTTGGAGTGCATCCTTCGTGAACTGGTTCAGAATTTCTGCGTCGATGGTCGTTTCTAAGAGTTGCTGGACGAGAGACATTTTGTTGTCGGGTGTTTGTTGTTTCTTTATTGTATGTAGGTTGAGATACCGGCTGCGCCATGTAACAGTGTGGCTCTGTTATGAAATTCGTGGTGCAATATGAGGATTGCGTGTTAAAAAAAAATCAAAGGCGTGCGTCTTTACCAAAAACTAAAATTGAATTCTTTATTACGTAGTAATATGACATAGTCAAATACACAGAAACCAATGGTGCCTAAGGCAAGAAAAAAAGGAGGAAAATAATCGACAGGTAGATGTCGTTGCGCTCACACTGTGTTGACGGAAACTAAAAGACAATTTAAAATATTAATAATAGCATTGAATTAATATAATTTTTAATTGTTTATCCTTTAAGACTGTGTATCGCTCTACATGTATAGGGTATGATTTGGTCCAATGACTTGGGTGATATACGGGTTGAACATTTTAAGCATTCATAACTTCTACATTAGTCAAGTATCGTAAAGTAGCTACAAGCCTTTACTTAGGACAATACATGTCCGCATTGTTGCATTTTTTCTTCTAATTATTGGAGAATAAAGAAACCGGAGTAAGGAGTTCTTCAAACGTGGATTCATTCATGCACAAGAAATTGAGAAAGTCGGAAGATGAAAGGAAAAATATACGGATATGAAAAAAAAAGTGAAATTTGTTGTACGCCGAGGCGGCAACATTTGACAGTAACATTGATAGTATATCAGGGTGGAATTCAGATATTATATGTGACGTCAATGCAATACACATACAACGTCTCATATTTTATCTATATAATATTTTTCAGTTTCTAGCAAATATATTGGACATAAAAAGTAGTGACATACCGACGGAAGGGGGGGGATGGCTAGATCGAAATAACTTTTGATGATAATGACAAATATATATACTTTTGGGGGTCTATAGATATTATGTCTTTATGTTATAATATGCATTAAAGTTTATATACCTTGGATAGGGTATAAAAATGTGTACTTGTACCGATCGGATCTGAAGCAGCAGATCGGGGAACAGCAAGCAGACCCACCCGAGTATTAAAGAGTTACGAGTTTCTGGTACTACAATGGACTGAAAATTCTGTCTGAGTGCTCTGGAATTTGGAAATTTCCTTTTAAAAAAGTTGGTGGCCATGGTGTAGTGGGTAGTGTCTTTACTAGTGATCCGAGCTGTGCAGGTTCGAGCCCGATAGGGGACCAGTAACCTACAGCCACCGAGAAAAAAAATTTAAGGACCTTCAACCACTACACCAAAAAGGAGTTTCTGTCTGTGGAAGTACAATGGACCAAATATCGAGACTGAGTGTTCCGAGATTTGGAAGTTTCCTCAATTTCCTTCTTGTGGGTTCCCAAATGTAATTCAATTTTCTCTACTAACTCTTCCATTGTACAAGTTGTTCTGCAAAGCACTTTACGAAGTTATTTCAGTCAATTCTACCAACAAATAGCAAATTCATAGGTTATACTTTCCGATCTATATGGCAACGGTGGACCTTACTGACCCGATCCGTTCATTGTGTGCAGCTTTTCGGCAGTCCATACAAAATACAAAATATGTGGGCTGTCAAATCTTCAACTTTTCGCACCGGAACGGATTGTATCGGAAGCATTCTGTTCGGCGCTCTACTGTTGTTAAACCGGTATTACAACTGATGCAAGAATACCAGTGTCGAATAACCCACTGAGGGAACATCAACGAATGCGAATACGTGATCAAATAACTGAACGCCCGAACACCAAACGCATTTGGTTGTTAATTTTTCGCTGTATTTAAATTTTTGTTTGACAGACTTATGCTTTATTATTAATTTGTTGGTTTAAATAAGCGCAAGCGTATATAATCATATTAGCCGTGTTCAGTGCGTTTCGAAAGAATTGCGCATGTTATCTGCGTCGCGTCGGAGAGAATATTCCAAACGCAGCAGAAACTGTCATTCAACCAATCCTGAATGGATTTTCTCTCACGGACACAGAGAAAATAATCAAGACTTGGCATTACTTCTTCCCGAATGACATTAGGCTAAAATGACGTATGGGTAATGTTTTGTCAACAAATTCTTAGTTTGGTTCTCTGCATTTCCGTGCATTTTTACTAAAGTTCGGGGGAAAAAAAGGATAAAAATATTAAAACAATGACTGAGATAAAAGACGCTACCATAATAGTGAAATGGAGCGGTAAGGAATATCCCATTACAGACCTGACAGATCAGGATACAGTCGCAGTTTTGAAGCATGAAATCTTTAAGAAGACCCAAGTTCGCCCCGAACGACAAAAACTTCTAAATCTTAAATATAAAGGTACCTATTCCGTTATTGGGCAAATATTAACGGTCCTCCTTATGTATTTATGTGTATTCCGCAGGAAAACTAGCACCCGATAATGTAAAAATCAGTAATTTGGAACTCAAACCAAACTTCAAGCTGATGATGGTCGGTTCCACAGAAGCGGATATCGAGGATGCCTGCAATCGACCAGAAGGCCTAGCCGACGTAATCGATGATTTTGACGATCCAGACGAGAAGGAGGTCTCTGTGGAGAATTCAGCAATTTTCTTGGCAAAAATCGCTAAACGCATTAAAGATTATAAAATAACAGTTTTCAATCCGCCGCGGGAGGGCAAACGCCTTCTCGTTCTGGACATCGATTATACGCTCTTCGATCATCGTTCTTCAGCGGAGACTGGAGCCGAGCTAATGAGACCATATTTACATGAGTTTCTGACGTCCGCCTATGAGGACTATGATATTGTCATTTGGTCAGCCACCGGTATGCGATGGGTGGAGGAGAAGATGAAGCTGCTGGGCGTGAGCACACATTTGAGCTACAAGATTATGTTCTACTTGGACTCGAGTGCAATGATCACGGTGCACACCACCGAGAAGGGTGTAATCGATGTGAAGCCATTGGGCGTCATCTGGGGAAACTACCCACAGTATAGTTCGAAGAACACCATCATGTTCGATGATATTCGAAGGAATTTCCTTATGAATCCAAAGTGCGGGTTGAAAATTCGTCCATTCCGACAGGCGCATTTCAATCGACAAACAGACAAGGAGCTGGTAAAACTGTCCAAGTACTTAAAGGACATCGCCGAGAACTGTGATGATTTCAATAAGCTGAACCATCGCAAGTGGGAGAGCTATAATCCTAAGAAATAAGTCAAATGTAGCCGAAAGATCTTTGATTAGATGAAGGCACTAATGCAATAAAAATTATCGATTTTTTTTTTAAAACTGTTGCTTTTGTATCATGATTTGAGGGTTTGAAGTTTTTGAACGAAAACTCCTAGTAAGCCACTGAAAATGTTCTATTTTATTCAGTTTACGTTTAATATAGTGGGCCACTTGTACCGTTACTGTAATTCTGCATCGAAGTTGTGGAAAGTTGGAAGAAAATTGAATGGTGAAAGGATATGTGATTAACAGAGCAAAGTCCGAATATCCTTTTAGCTCAATTCAATATCCTATTGAATCCATCTGCGAGTAGGTGTAACTTTCAATATGCCTAGTATCCAGAACAATATTTTAGATGGTCCTACCACTCTCCAGGAAGTTAAAGGATCCCTGAGGTGTTTGAAAGACAGGAAAGCTGAAGGATCGGATGGGATTCCTCTTCAATTCTATAAGTAGCACATACAACTCAGTGCCAAACTTACGACCTTATTCAACAGTACTTTACATTGTGGGGTTGTCCCTCAACTATTTAAAGAAGCGCTGATCTATCCCATTCACAAAAACGGTGAATGAATCAGACCCAGCGAATTATCGAGGTATTTTCTTTCTAAACGCATCGTATAAAATCTTTACGTCGATACTGCAAAGCAGATTGATATCATGGGTAGATGCCAATAGTCTACTGAAGGAATTTCAAGTGGGATTTAGGACAGGATATGCCACTGTTGACTACGTCTTTGTTCAAAGGAGATTTGTGGAGGCATTCCTTTTGCAGAACAAAAAGCTCTATATATTCTATGTAGGCCTTAAGGCAGCTTTTGATTTGGTATATTTAAATAGTTTATTTTATAAGTTATATTGCATTGGTATGTCACTATAGTTTGGACGTGTCTTAGAAAATCTTTACGGCGACCCCAACAGCGGTATGGGATGGTGAGGCGTTATCTGAGTAGTTTTAATCGATGACTGGCGTTCGACAGAGTTGTAGCTTGAGCCCAAGCTGTTTGCTTTTTCTCTTGAGGATATAATTGATTTTCTGCCAGGAGGTGTAACGTACGCAGGGTTGCTGATCGAATCCCTCAAGTTTGCGAATGATGTTGTCATTTTAGCAAACTCACCGCAATCCTTACAGCTAATAATCAATTGCCTAGTGGATTACTGCAGATTACGATACTTTGTCGTTAATTCTAGTAAATCTAAAGTAAATGGTATTCCGAGTGTAGTAACTGCTCCAACGAAAAATGGCAAACGATTTAAGTAGTAAAGGAATATAAATACCTCGGGGTCTATTTTACGAAAAATCTTAGTATGGAGAGACATCTACAAGAAAAACTAAAAAATTCTAAAACTGCCATCATAATACAGCATGGAGGAGTTGTTTTAATACCAAATACAAAGTCTTCAAAGCGGTTTCGGAATCCCATCCTTTTCTATGCGGCGCAAAATTGGGGAAGTGAAAAATACGACACTGTTGAAAAATTGCTGAGGTATTAACTAAAGTTAACTATCCATTTGCTTCCCAACACGCCTAACTACATGCTAATGGTACAAATTGGATTTTCTCCACTTTTCACAAAAACTTTCAAACTGCAAATAGACTATGTGCTTAAGGTAGTCGTCATGCCAGACTACCGACTTCGAAAAAAGGCAGCCCCCCAAGCTATACGTGGTAAAACTGGATGATTCAATGATTGACTGGAACTTGCTTGCGTATGTGGGATTAAATTGGATTTCGACGGTAATAGGAGTTGGAAGCCTCAACTTTATCAGCTCATCAGAAAGGAGTACAACATTGGCGAAATAGCGATGATCTTCAAACTTAGGGGTGGGCCACATAGAGATGATTTACCTTTACTCCGCAGCATGTGTACTTTAGGAGAGAAGGATGATATCTTCCATTTTGTTGGGAAATGTCCAATCTTACGAGAAACAAGGATTCACATGTTTGGAAGCGACGTTCTATTTTGTGGTTTCAATTAAAACTTAGATTTCGCCTCGAATTGTGACATCACAGATCCCAAATATGAAGTTTAAGGAATATCCATTCAGCCATTTAGACTGCAGTCGGCCATACATACAGGCAGACAGAATTGAGAGACCCACTTTATTGAGTTTCTCTACCACAGTAATGGCAAAGTTTCGTCTAAATCTCGAGACCGAACATTTTCAGGAAATCAATGATTGCCCTTATACATCCATAGGTGTAAGTAAAAAAAAAAGGCTGTAGTGGGCTAGGTAAAACTTGACTTCAGGAAAATGGGGAAGAGTGATTTTTTTAAAGACATGAACCACTTCGAAGTTCAGGGCTACGCAACGGGGTAAGTGTCCTGTTGCCCAGGCCTCCAAACATAGACCAAAAGTAATATTTTGGGGTTGTTTCACCTTCATCGGTCCTTGAAGTTTATAGCTGATCAAAGGCATGATGAATAGCACCAAAAACGCAGATGTCCCGACTTATACTCGTATGCTCCTGCCTACCATGCAAAGACAATTCAAACGCATTTTTCCAACACGATCTTGCCTCGCCCCTCATTTGGAAAAAAATGTTGTACGGTTTTTCCGACTTGTTGAGTAGGAACGTTTTGAACCTTTCAACAAAATTAAGCCACAGTTTTTCGAAAAGAAGAACCCAATCGAACATCTGTGGTCCATAATCAAAGCAAGGCTCAGGAAAAGGGTTTACGGGACTAAAACCAAGCAAATTTCAGAAATAATTCAAATGTGGTTTCATGAACATTAAAAAGAAAATATTTCTGAAACACTGATATATTCAGTGTCAAACTGGGTCACAGCACTTATTGATGCTTAAGTTTCAATATTTTTGTGAATTTTTGAAAACAAAAGAAAATATGTCTCAAAAACATCGATTCTGGCCCAAAAGGAACTTTGCAACAATGAGCAACATAAAACAGATTTGGGTCGTTCCTCATTCAATTGTGGCCATAGACTGCGGGATATAACACAATCACCTCTCCAATATCCAAGCGGTGTTGGTTAGTTCCCTGATCCTAAGATCTATCTTTGCTTTCACTACACAAATAGGGATATCTATTTGTATGTGAGTAATGTTCTGTGTTTAGTTCTGATCCTTTCCTGGGTAATTCATCCGCTATCTTGCTCCCTTCTATATCACTATGTCTGGAAACCCAGCCGAGATTGACAAAGTAGATATTGCTTAGTTTTTTCAGGTTTTCGCGACATTTACATACTGTTCTAGATTTTATACAGTGCCTTGATAGCTGCCTGAATGTCCACAAAGATTGTTATCTGAGATGGATTAACTTTCCTTGTGAAGATTGTTAACGCTGCTTTATCAAAGGCGAAGATTTCAGCTTGAAAGACGCTTCATTCATTGGAGAGTTTGTATTTGTAGAGACTTACAGAATACTTCTGCTCCAGTTCCTATGTACAATGTACTCGACTGTTGGTCTAAGTGAGCAGTGACAAGCAAGTCACAGGACACCCATCTACCTAATCTAGACATATAAGTGAAGAACTGGATGTCTTATTCATTTATTAATGTACCGTAGTTGTAGAGTATTGATGTGTGACCGTAAGAATCTTGTTTGGAAGGTAGATGGCAAGCACTTACTGATTCTTTTATCCGGATTGCCCTTTTGCCTGCCAGTCCTTTCTCATACAAGGGAAAAAGGTAAAGTATTATTTCTATCCCTTCTTGTGGTGTTGATCTCAGTGCTCCAATTATTTCAATACATGCTAATCTTTGTACTTTCTTAAGGTTATTGAGATAGTTGTTTTTCTAATTACATTCCACCATACCAGTGCTTCATAGGTAAGTATGGGTCTAATGATGAATGTGCGATCGCATTCGCCAGCGTTCACCGAAGGTTTTCTTTCATGCGTAGACCGCACATGTCATACAGTCCTCTGTGTTCTGCTTCCAAGTAAGTTTTGAATCGAGATTGGTTCCAAGATACTTATCTTCGTTGGAGAATTTCAGAGGTGTTCCATTAATTGTTGGTGGATTGAAATTTCCTATTTTCCTTCTTTTGGTGAATAGAACCAGTTCTGCCTTCTCTGGTTTGACTTGCAGACCATTTGATTCCACCCATGAGGAGAGATATTTTAGTACCGATCCCATAATACCGCTGATGTGCTTGCCATTTACCAGAATTGCTATGTTGTGTATGCTACAGTCTTTATTCCTTTGTTCTTTAGAGTCTTCAGAATTTTGTTAATGACAAGTAATCACAATAGAGGTGATATGACTCCTCCCTGCGGGTTCCCTTCGTAAGTGTTTTCTTTATTGTGCCCTCGCCTATCTGTGAATTGTTAACTCTGCTGTTAAGCATTGTCTCAATCCATTCCTTTTTCATTATTGTAGCTCCTTACCCCTCTAGGGCCGCTTTAATAGATTCAGTTTTTACGTTATTAAAAGCTCCTTCTATGTCCAGAAATGCAACTAGAGTGTATTCTTTGCAGTGAAGGCTACTCTCAATGTTTGATACAACTACATCTAAAGTTGTCTTCACGGATTTACCTTTAAGGTAAGCGTGTTGGGTGTTACATAAGTTATGTTCATTAAGTAGACCTTTCACATGTAGATCAATCAATCGCTCCAGTGTTTTTAAACGAAATAAGAAGAGACTAATTGGTATAAAATCCTTTGCGGTTGAATGGGTAGGTTTTCTACCTTGGGAACGAATACCACTTTCACCTTTCTCCACCTGACTGGTATGTATCTAAGCTTTAAGCAGCTCCTGTATGTAACCTTAAGCCAGGGCATGATTGTTTGTAGAGCATGTTGAAGCATAGCTGAAAAGGCATCAAAATAAAATAAAATATGAATTAAGCCCGTCTAAAATATACTGCCTTTTACTTATGTATGTGTACATTAATCGATCTTGCTATCGGCCGATATTTTTGAAAGTGCATAAGGGGTTGGGTCCGACCAATTAGCTACACGGAACACGAACTATAAAATATAAAACAATGGACTGAAAATTCTTCACAAAAATTAACAATATTTATTCCAGCGCCTATCCGTTACACAATGGGATACCTCAAGGATCACCATTGTCTGTAGTCTTGTTTATAATCGCTTTCGATGACATCTCCACCATTCTAAACAAATATACACTTCTAGATATAGTTGTTTTTATGCAGACGATATCTACATCTTAAGTAAAATAAATGATTTAAATGAATGTAAAAGTAAGAGACTTTTACAATGCAATAAACGATATTTTAAAATGGTCGAGTGCTTCCGGTGCTAAACTATCATTAGATAAATGCAAACTACTACATGTTTGTCGTAAACTTCAATGCCCAGAACTTATTCTAAATATTCATAATGTAGAAATTGCAATTGTTAACAACTTAAATAACCTAGGATTAACCTTTAATAATCGATATAAATGGAAACAACATTGCTTAGACCTTAAAAAATCCCTAGCTGCGAGAGTCAATATTATTAAGTACTTAGGTAGTAAGAAAAGTCATGTACATATCAACACCATTTCATCTATAACCAAAATGTTAGCTCTAAGTAAGATTGATTATGGAATTTATATTTATGGCAATTGTCCGAAATCGACTCTTAAAATAATAAAACCAACCCACCACCAAGCAGCAAGAAGAAGCATTAGAAGAAGCTTTCCAACAACACCAATTAAAAATATTCTCGCAGAAGCAGGCCTTCCGACAGTTGAACAACGAATCGAGGAAATTACATCAAAACTAGTTGCGAAATTGGTCTTTTCCAAAAATTCGGTTATTGATAAAGACATTCATCAATCTATAGGCCAAAAACGGATCCCGTCCGCAATAAGTATCATCCTCGATAATGCTCAGCAAATGGATCTTCCAAACCAAGCACCCGTAGCACAGCAGCATCTTTCCCTTCATGGCATATAAAATCTGATTCCTTCATAATGACTCTGGCACAATACAGGAAAACAAATACCAACAATGTGTTATACGGCTCATTATTCTCAAACATCTCATCAGAACTCAAAAATAAAGGATGGAAATTTATTTTCACTGATGGATCTAAATCGCAAGACAATACCTCATTTGCTGTCACACTTGAAGATGGTTATATATTGAGCATTGGTACTCTCCCTGAATTCTCAAAATTCAATATTTACGGCAGAGGCTTTTGCTATCCTGCAAGCGACCAAGACAACAACGAACCGCAGAGGTAAATTTGTTATATGCTCCGACAGTATATCAGTTTTAAAAGCAATTAGTAACCCAAGCAACAATTCCCACCTTATATCTGAAATAAGAAATAAAATTATTATGATGCCAAACAAAATAAAGTTGATCTGGACCCCTGGCCATGTTATTATTCGGAGAAATGAGGAAGCCAACAATGCTGCGAGCTCTGCAAAAGAAGCACCAGTCTACAAATATAATATATCCAACAGCAAATCGAGTGGAGCCTATATCACCATCATTATAAAAAAATTAACGTCGATAAATCCCTTCCACGGTATCCTACGAATGTATCAAAAATTGAAGTCTCCAACTTCGTCCGATTAATACTCAGCGATACAGCAGCTACTCACTAGCAGCACCTGCTGTATTGAAAAGCAATACTCCAATCTGCACCACTTGCAACGTAGCACTGGATATCACTCACATATTAGAAAATTGTACAATATCAAAACCTAGCATAAGATCTATTTTCCAAAATGTATCAGTCTATGATGTACTTAAGAATCTTAATTCTATAAATATCGAAAATATTAACAAATTTATCTCTTATCTAAATTTAAACCTTTAATTGTACCTAATTAGAGCCAATAGTCTCCGCAGCTAGGCTCTTTAATTTTATATTACCTTGTAATTTTAATTACCTGTTAATAAACGATAATAATAGTAATAATAATAATAATGCGAGGGTAGGTCAATAAGTCCCTGAAAAATGAAATAAGCAACACTCTTTTTGGTATAAAAACATTTTATTTTTCAACATAGTCTTCTTTTAGCTCTATACACTTCATCCAACGTTTCTCCAATTTTTTGATGCCCTCCAAATAATACGATTTCTCGAGCCCCTCGAAATAAGCGTTTGTTTCAGCGATGACCTCTTCATTCGACCCAAATCTCTTACCTCCGAGCCGTTTCTTCATGTTTGGAAACAAGAAATAGTCGCCGGGGGCTAAATCTGGGGAATATGCTGGATGAGGGAGGAGTTCGTTTTTCTGTAACATCGCCAAACACACCTTTGAAGTTGTCAAACGAATGCGTTTGTTGTCGATTGTGAGCAAAGGCGGCATCCATCTTGCGGAAAGCTTTTTCATGTCCAAATATTTATGTAAAATCGAAATCACTGAGCCATGTGATAAGCCTGTGGCCTCTTCAAGCTCGCGCATTTTCACTCGCCGATCGTCCATTATCAAACCATGGATTTTGTCGACCATTTCTGGTGTGGTGACCTCAATTGGGCGATCAGAAAGTTCGGCGTCACTTGTGCTTGAACGACCGCACCGAAATTGAGTAAACCAGTGGCGAATGGTTCCAATCGATGGTGAAGAGTCCCCATAATAATTGTCAAGCTTTTGTTTGGTTTGCGTGATAGTTTTTTCTCGCAAAAAATAGTGTTTAATGAGCACTCGAAATTCACTTTTTTTTCCATTTTAACGAAAATGCTAGTAGGCGTCTATATAACATGGCTGCCACAACAAAATTATTTGACAGATCTGTCTGAAAATTTGGGTGCGTTCTTTTGAAAGATGATTCTTGACAAAAAAAATTAAATTTAAGGTGACGACACAATTTGTGTTAATTTTCAGGGACTTATTGACCCACCCTCGTAATAATAATAATACTTTTGACATTAATCCAAGCCGAATGTAAATGGAGCAGTTGCTAACGTACAAAATAATTAATAAAAAGCTGAAGATCTTTTTTGACTAGTAACTTATTATAGTTTTTATTACATTTACAAACGAATTATTTTTTAATCATATTTTAGATTACTAGCATACTCTTATATTTATTAGTTAAGTACCAAGAAAACAACTTTAAAACAAACGTATTTTTTAAAAAAAAAAAGAAAAAACCTATAAAGTGTAGCCACCTTGATCAGCCCAATGAACGCGTCGTCCTTCGTAGTAATCTATGCTCTCCTGTATTTTTCTTCTTTCTTCATCCAATGATGCCAACCGTTTGTACTTTTGTATTACATAACAACAGCTAAACATGAGGGCAACTTGAAATATCAACCAGAAAATTAAGAGCGCTATCAGAAGACTTTGGTTGATGCAAATGTTCTCCGATGAAGACTCATCTAAGGAGAGAAAGGCAGTTCAAGAATAGCCCAAGCAAAAAACATTTTTCTTACCAACTCCTGCGACAAGTACGATCCCTTTTTCACCATAGATCAATCCTTTTGTGTCTACAAGATTAGGTCCACGCACATTAATATCATAGTTTAAGGGCAGCTCGAGGTTATATAGTGGCACTCTTATCCGTGTTCCATTTTTGAGAGTAGTTTCCTGCGATATGGAACTTTCCTGTTCTAAGTCGGTTAAATTAGGATCATTTATTTGCTCCATCACCGTCGATACATAAAGTGGATTCTTAATCTGAATGGATTCATCATATAGATACTCTCCATCGGCTGTTCTTCGACTTCTTTTCACAGATCTTTGTGGACACATGATTGGCGGACATCTGCCAGCACAGAAGTTAATTTTTACATCAAAACTCACCAGAGACGTACCGGCAAATTTAAACGCATGGAATCGTGCATAAAGCATTTTCCTAGTGCTCGTTGTTATTTTCTTTAGAGCAGGAAAGACAGTAACATCGGTGGGACAACCTCTCTCATCAATCAGAACAATGAAGCTTGTATCGTTGTTCGCTTTGGCAACTAGCGATGTGGCATCAAAGTCAAACGGGGTGTTAGGAGGCTGTGCAATTATCTGCAACTCAAGGCTCTGGCCAATCTGTACATCATTCGTTTCGTGCTGCTGATTCAGATCTATGACTTGCATAAAGATTTTTGGAATATCCAGGCTGGTGCCATTTATGTGAATGGAGCCTTCATTTGGCAGTTCACTGAAATAGCCAAGACAAAAATTTAGGTTGATGCCATGCGATGTAAGTTAATTTTAACTCACTTTTGTGTAAAGGCTAGAGATGATCCGAGAGCAATGGCACTTGGCAATTGAGGCACTGCTGTGGAGTTACTTATTATACAACCGACCTTGATCAAGCGATCTCCTTGAGTTTGAACGTTAGGGTTATTTTGTATTACGATTAAAGCTGAGATGAATGTTCTAAAATTAACGAATTAGATATGTTAGTGAATGGTTGCATGGTTGTGCTAGGGGCAAGTCTTGCTGTGCATACTGCCATTTATAACAGTGACCTTGATAGGTTAAATATAATATAAATTATGTAAATATAAACATGACAGAAACTCCCCCAGTGTATAAGATATATAAATGTTATGAGGTGATTATTTCCACTAGGACCATTATCTAATATCAGTGAATATACTCGTATGGATACACATATCCAAAAGCATCACTATAAGGAAGTTCAACATTAAAGAGCTGCGATCGCACAGTACCGTGTTCAAGTTCAACGGCAGAATCGGAAAAGGTTGAAAGATAGTTTGACTAAGTTTAACTTAGGTTTAATGAGGGGGGAAGACTTGATTCATCCCAATTAGGTCCTTGTGGATCTACTGTGATGCCCAATGGGGGTGTTGCTCCCAGTTCCTGTAATAGAACTGTTCGCTGATGGTTAGGGTCTCCAAGCATTGTGACGTCCTCAGAAACCTGAAAAGATTGTTTAGTGAAACGTCAGATAGTTCCTGTATGTCCTGGAAGTAATGTTTTCTTAAAGTTTTGTTTCTCAAGTGACATTGTCATTTTTAAAAGTTTGTTGATTCTGCTTGAAAGATAAGAGACAACACTCCCAGGAAATCTTATTTACCCTCTCGAAGGCCATCTTTTAATGCTGATTGAATGCAGGCGGTACTAATAAAAAGCTAATAAGATAAAACAACAGCCTCTCCTCACTCCCATGAAAAGAAAGGGAGGCACGTTCTCAAAAGATATGCAAGACAGGGTGACATGAAAAGACATTATTGAAGTCCCATGTTGGGCGCCAATTTTTTTCAAATTCCCCCAAGCAGAAGAGAACGCAAAAAGGTTAATCAAAACGCACACGAACTGTTAATAAGCTAATCAGTTGGGGTGGGTTCAGCACAAGCACAATTGCGGATGTATTTACATTTTGAAGAACCCTGCATAAACCTCCCTAGTCTCCGTGGATGTAATCCCGTGAATGGTTGTTAATAAGCTTAAATAGGAAATATAGGAAATGAAACAGAGGCGACCTTTGGGTCATACCCAAATCGCGGTTGGTAGAAATAAGACACCCTTGTAGATACACAATTGGTCGACGGTATCGAAAATTTTGACAGAATATTTTTGTCAGCTGTCAAGTGGCGATGGAAGCAAAAAAAAAAAAAAACAGCTGTCAGGCAGTTTTTAACTTCATCTGAATGATGACTTATAGTTCCAACCACCAGACAAAAATCAAAACCAACTTTATGCAAGCTCAAGCTAAACAAAGTTGATGGATCGAACGAAGCCTGGATGGAAAGATGACTTTGATAGAGAACATGCGACAAGATAATGATTGAGAAAGCTCGCTCCTAGAGATTTCAAACAAGCGACTGGCTGGCTGGTTTGTAGGTTTTTCAATGTTGAAAACAAATTCCAAAGCCAATATATCGGGTTTAGTTTTTACAAAAGTCAGTCCAACTACTTCGCTATTCGGGTATTACCTGAAGAGCGAAACCTATTTGGCTAGTATCGAATCAGAAACGGTTAAAACATGGGCCTGATTGTAAACGATGATAGGACCATTTGTACATATGCTGTCAAATGATCCACGATTCGTCAAAGAAGCACCCTTAGGGTCTTATTGCTTGTACTGACAGCATCATAGGCCGAAAATGCAACCACGAAATGTACAGGTTTTATAGCAGATATTGAGTTTATTAAGAAGATACACTTTCACCGCTTAAGATAGATAGGTCAACTAGAGCAGGCAAATACCCACACTCCGGCACGCAGAGTCTTTGAATCCATCCCAGAGGGACTGCGCAAAAAAGGCAGAGCATTTATTCGATGGAGTGCGGTAGTGGAGGGGATTTCAAGCTCAACCACTCTGTTGGACGGAACTAGTAGCAGCTGGCAAAGAATCGTGTTGGCAGGAGAAGTTTCTTGGTTAAGGCCCAGGTTCATTGTGGACTATTGCACCCTCAAATGCATAAAAAACTAAGACGAAACTATAATTAAATACAAATGTTAAGTTAAACAAAACAAATCATAACCTTTGGTATTTTTTGGTGACTTCGTATGCTCGGAGAATTCCACAGCGTTTTTCTTGGACTTCATTTCCAATGGGAAGGCGCAGGAGAGTTGATCTGGAAAAAGTTACTTTTATAATATTTCCAAATTATTGCTTATAGCTCCTTATAACCTAGTTCCATTTCCGATTGTCATGCAGTTGCGAGAATGGGAACTCACGTAAATTTTCCCTCGAAACCAATCTTTTGGTGAATACTTCACTACCATTTCATCGTTATTGCATATAACTGAAACTAAAAAGTAATAAAATGTAAAATATAGTTACAATATAAACATACATACATGGCATACAAATTTGTGTATAAAAATTCATAGAAAGCCATAATTGAAGGTTTTTAGTACTCGTATATATAGTATTCCTGAAATAATTTTAACTATGTTCGCTAAAATTTATTACAGATTTTTAATTCACTATTTCGTAACTCAATTACCGGCCGACGATCTTACAATTGAGTTGTACCTATTGTAGAATATGCAAAACACTGACTTAACCACTTTAATTACGACCGAATTGTTTGAATCACCTTAGAATGCAATTAATTCCATCCCCTAAAGCAATTTTTTCTTGCGAAAACAACTACTCGTATATCTTCGTTTAAATTTTAATCAGAACGACAAAACCCTAGGCGTCTAATGTACTCGTATGAAGGAAAACGAGTTTGGTAATGCATTAAAGCCCCAAAGCTATGCAAATGTCTCCACTGTGCAATGCTTTTCAATTTGCGAACATAATCTTATATTCTTTTATGCTTTAGACCTAAACGTCCATTTACTAGATATATGTATTTAGATTTAAATTCGTAGATCTCTTAGGCAGACCTACTCCTTATAGCGCTGTATTCTATGCTTTTGGCCATTCGTTTTTTTGTCTACTTACTAAACTCTTGATCAAAACAGGGCTTTGTTTGTGGTGATCGAGTAAAAATGTGTACGAGTATGTTTGTCCTCACGCGACTCGCTCAGAATTTGGCATGTTGGCTTAGACTGATGCGGTTCCAATTAAAATCGATCGAAATTGAATGGAGTGTGGGTGAGATATAAGGAGGGGTTTAAGACATTTTCGAACCATCTTTCTCATACACCTAACTCAAGTACCACCCGACGGATTTTGATAACATTTCGGTATTGAGTTGTAGATACTCGTTCGTGTATCTAAAAATTATCAAAATCAGGTGAAATCCGGGTAAGATATGATGGGGTGAATCTTCAACCCACGTATTCCAATATCTGTTAGAATTGCTTTAGCAAGAAGATTTGCTATAATTTCCCTCTTACCTCTTCATAAATTTAAATGGTATCAATTTTGTTTTATATTTTTCGCATTAATAGTTTCGGAGATAGAGGGTGAGGGGAACATCATTTATGCCATGGTTTTTGGGTTTTTTTTTGTTGAATAAATTTTGTTCAAAAAAAATATTTTTTTTTCTATTTTTCTATTTTCGATTATAATTTAGTATGTCGCACGAACATGGGGTGAACATTATGTTTCCAAAAGGTCCTTCAACTTCTACTAGTAAGTATCATTAATTTTGGGGTCAGAATGAAAATTCCGAATTGCTTCGAATTATGAAGAAAATTCGTCCAACGGTTTAGTTTGTAGTCGGTCTGTAAGGCTGAATTATAATAGTCGGAAGCAATCGGAAGCTAATGTCATAATTCTATGTTGTTTCCTTCAGTACTGTCAATTGCTCAAGTAGCCCATAATAGGCGTATGTGTTCGGAAGCAAAGGTTATCGTCCGATCACCGAAATCAAGCACCAACGGGCGCTGTTAGTACTTAGATGGGGGACCGCTGGTCAAGTTTTCATACGTACACTTACGAAAGAGCGAATCCATTCGCTCTTTCGTAAGTGAGCAAAAGTGAACGAAACTTAACGAATCGAAGCAAAAAGCTATTATGGTCACACAATACAAATCCTGTGTATTCGCTCTGTTTCGGAAGTGGTCGTAAGAAAGCATTCAACTATTATAGTTCAGCCTTTACTCATACAGACAGGCACAGACATGTTATATTTTAAATGACAGCGCTGTCACTCTATGACGATTGTATTCTGTCATAGCTGCCATTTAGTCATGAAAAACCACACGCTCTGAAAGTTTGTTGTACAAATTCGTGATCTATTCGCGAAACGAAAATAATCTTCAGCGATGATGGCGAAGTGCATTTTTGGCTGAATGGCTTCGTAAATAATCAAAATTGTCGAATCTGGGGCAATGCCAATCGAGGCGAGGTGGTAACTGTAACGGCAACAGTTTTTTGGTCGCATTATTACAAGAATAGGTGATGTCAACTGTCTGTCATCATCGTGCGATTTAACCGTCTTTTTTCTTTGGGGCTACGTTAAGTCTCTGACATATGCCAATAAACCAGCAACAATTCACGACCAATGATGTTTCGATACTACTGATGTGATACAAGTATCTTGATACTTTTCTTTTCTAAATAATTATTTAAGAGAATTGCACAAAGAAGAAAACATTTGATCCAAGCGCAGGGAACGTCCTGCGATAGATATGGTTTTAGACACAAAGGCTTTAGATTGATGACATTACATCATACGTCTCTGTACTGAATTCTCAAGGTTCTATGTTTACAGAAAATATCCAATGAGTGAGTGAGTCTATCGGAAAATAAGCGTTTTTTGAGGTCTGTGTGTACATGTGGGTACATGATTTTTATGGCCTTATTAACTTTTAAAGCGTATTTCGTATATGCGTGTTGTAGGTAAGTATTTTGTCTAAATGAATACCAAATAAATTTTTTGATCGGCTTATCTGTGATCGAGTCCCTAATTGAAAGGAATATTTTGTAAATTTCTTTATTAATTCTTTCAATCGTACAAACTCTTCCAATTAATTTTTTACTCGGATGATATAAAGAAATACTTGCTGAAGAATTGAACATAGAGAAAAACATAGGTACACAGGCAGGGGCCGAATCTGCGATAGACTTGGTTTTAGCCAACAATGCTCTGAGCTATCTATGAACATCTTCCTCCATGGTCAATTCTTCAACATCACTATTTTGCTGTCACGATTTGCATCATTCGTCAAAAAAAAAAAACGATTTTTCAAATCTGTACATTTTGATTGGAGATTAAAAATGAAGAATATGAAAGTAAAATTCAACAAAACTACTGTTTTTTGCAAAAATCATAATTCCGACTGCCGAAGGAACTAATAAACATAAATTATATGCAAAACGAATCATTGAAATAGGTGGAGTCTTGCGTGAATAGCATGGAGCGAAATTGAACTAAATTATCCGTGTTTCAAAATTCAAACCCAGATTAAAATCAAAATCTAGTTTTTGTAATAGAAAATCATTCAAATCGGTGCATTTTGGCGAAAGTTGTCATGAACGAAAAGATCGAATGCGGATTCATAAGACAGACATGCAAATACACACACAGCCGCCATTGGGAAAATCATATTTATTTGCGTTTTGATTGCAGCACAGTAAGCATATGACCTCTCTGACACGATTTTTCGACCGCATCACAACACCTACATACATATGTATGTCAGTGGCGTGGGGTGAAATTTCAAGAGAGGGAAGCCGAAAAATGTTGAAGTAAAATGTTTTATTCAAGTCTTACCATTTTGGTGCTTATTAAAAGAATATGTGTTTTTGCTAATATGACGGAAGTAACAATGCAGTTTGTAAAACTAACTTTCGGCCATAACCAGAGTATCGTTATCCCATTCTCCTGGTTCACATAAAATCTAAATTCAAAAGTTTTTATAATATCTTCTCTGCAATTGAATAAGACGTTCACTATACGCGAATGATATTGCCATCGAGTTTCTGATACCCCGGGCATTCGTCGATCAGCAATTGTCTTTAGCAGATTGGTTCTTTTAGATGATTTATTAAAAAACCTTACGATACTACTAACAAAGCCAACAAATAATTTCAACTCAGGAATGCTTTCTAACGATTTAGATAACACTAGATTCAGAACATGGGCATAACAGGGAATAAAAATAGCCATTGGGCATATATTCCCGATTCTTATTTGGACTCCACCATGGCCACCGGACATTACGGCCGCACCATCGTGGGACAGACCTATTAACTTTTCTTTACAGTTAAAAATATCTAAGACATTTATAATTTTATCGCTTTATGTTCTCTGTGGCTCACATCTGGTGTTTCATCGACCATCAAAGATACAAATTTTATTGAACTGATTTGATCCTTAATTTCGGATTTGATGACTGCAGCGATACTATGTAATATAAAATATATAATGAAAAAATGGAGTTTTGGGAACTTGAACTTTGTTCTAAATGCAAATCCATTAAATGGTCGTACTTAGCCAAGTATGAAAGGGTTTCAATATAATTACCGCGATTATCTGATCCAGATTTTTCGTCGTGACCACGGAATGCCAGCTCTTGTTTTCCTAGAAGAACTACAGTGTCTATGAAATGCTTCATTAAATCGCGACTCGCAACTTTTCTATTATGAGCCTCGTAAGAATTCCCTAAAGAACTCTCTATGCGATATTCGCCAAATTCATGCAAATGCAAGCAGCTGCATATACGTATGCTTTTCCGTTTGAATATGTTTTTTGGAAGAATTAATAAAATTGTTTATATCAAAGAAACCTGTGTGACTCCAAACACTAGGAGAATTAGAAAAAAAGAAGACAAGGAAAATAAAACATTCTATTTAATTTGCAACTGCCAGTCAGCTAAGGATTCTTTTTGTAAAAAGACTCTTGAAAATATTTCTGATACCCATCCTTTCGCGTATAATCAATTTTCATTTCTACTGAACTCGTGGGTTTCTTTTAGAAGAAAATCAGTTAAACAACACTCAAAATTAACTAGAGACATCTTGTCTAAGAATAATAAGAATGTTCAATGGGGCACCTCTTGAGCAGATTTATAATTACTTACTTGGTATATAGCTAATAACTATTCACTTAGCTCACTCACTATTTTATAATAATTTAATAATTTAAAACACTAACTTAACTACCAATATGTAATTGCTAAATTTTTAAAATTTTCTAATAATTAGCAGTCACAAATATCACAAAAAAATTGCATCCAAATTTTCAATAACCTCAAACCTCAAACGCCGTTCGAACCACTACATCACCCAATAACTCGATTTTCGTCGGCTTATTTTGTTGCCTACAATAAAAAAAAAAAAACTACCTCGAACTAAAACCTTTCTCCTCCACCAATGTTCATCCACAAAAGCCGAGAAATCGCGGGTTATTTTCCTCATAAGCGAATGTATGTTAGACAAAGAATTCGCAAATAAACTTCTACTATATGGCAGAAAGGAATAGAGTTGAAAGTTCGTACTGTGAAGAAATGAATACATAAGCCGGAAAATGAACGGCTTCTTAAAAAAATTCATTGCAGGCTCTCTCGCTAGAGGAGTTCATACTTGTCTCGCCTATGTGTGCGAGTTTGTGTATGAGTAAAAATGAATAAACAACCGAAGTGGTCGCAGCATTTCATCTTCGAGCGTATATAAAATTATGAAAAATGGTTTGATGAACAAATAATTGAATGTTGGCAATTGGCAAAATAAAAATGTTTGATATTTGAAAAGGGAAGCCGGAAGGAATCGGCTTGTATGGACGCCACGCCACTGATGTATGTACATATTTCAATTTCATTAGAATATTTAATTTTAGCAAAAATAAAATTTTAAAATTATTTTTTTTTTTTTTTTTTTCAAAATTCCATTCCCATTACTCTTTTTGTTTTAGCCTATTATAGTCTATAGCACAAATTAATGCCCAGCAAAATGAATAACTATGTATGTACCTTCCTTTATCGTAATTACATCCAGTTTTACTTAGATCGGTGTCTAAAATGGACAATACAAAATATTGTTAAATTGGAATTGTAAAAAGTGGAGTAGAATTGCTTTGCTTCGTAGCAGATTTGGATTTCACAAAAAGCGAATTAGATCTACTTCGATCGTAGCAAAGTGGCAACGCTGGTTACTTTAGAGTGCATATTTTTCAAAGTAAGAGCCACTATTGTTAAGAAGGGACTTCTGTGTAAGAGACTGAGTAAACTGCTATTACTTACATAGAAGAAGAACAGAGCATTACATTTTGATCTACATATGTGGCGTACCTTTTGCAGCATTTTTTTTATTTTTCTCGAAATCTGATGAAATAAAAATGACAGATCTATATATTTTTGGAATCGGCTCATCTTTATCTTTCATTTGATGCCCATATTGCATTTATACAAACAATATTTTTAATTTCACTCTAACTTCCAAAACTTTGTTCTTTTTCCACTTTTCCAAACATTATAGCAAAAATTCAATGCTATAATGTTTTAAAAACAGCATCATACAAGTCGCATCCACTGCTTGGTATGCAGGATGCGACCCGTGAAACCCAATATTGGGCGATTCTTCCACATAAATCGGGATGGATTTTAGCAATGGTTTCATTGTCGTTATTGTCCAGGTCATGCATTGTAGCTGGTTTATTGGCATAGGCCATCAATTTAACGATCCTGGCGGCCAGTTCACATCACTTCAAATGTACCCACTTTCAGTACTACCTAAGTGATTTCACATCGCTCAAGGGTAGCCATTTTCAGTACTACCTAAGTGATTTTACTTCGCTTTTTGCAATCTACTTTGCCTTTTCGGAAACAAGTAAATCACTTTACAGATTTTGTTCACTGTAAAATCATTGAATGAATAATTTAACTAGAAATAAAGCGAGAGGATCGTAGAAACACTAATTTGCTTGGAACACCAATCCGCGATTAAATTAGTTGTGCTAAACCTCAAAATACAAAACAGGATATCTTATTTTTTTTTGTGAAATTTAAATGAACTTTAGGTACTCGTAGACTTACAAAGAAACATACCTAATATTGCTGTTCATGTCTTTCAATTAAAATATCATAAATACGAGTAGATGTAATGAGTTATTTGTTATTTTATTGTTTCTTGCGTTTATATAGTTTGTTTTTGATATTAAAAATAATGAAATAAATGTTCCTATAATATCTAAATCGAAAACCTTTTGAAGAGATTGTTTTTTAAGTTGATTTCTAAACATGTTTCGTTTTTTATTGCACTTAAAAATCAAGTGGCTAGGCCTCTATGCCACATATTAATGAAATAATGCGGCTTATAAATTACCCGGAATTTTGTGTTTCGAACTGTTAAAATGTTTGAGGACACTATTAGAGTAACTGACTGTCAAAGATCCGGACCTTTTCGTGCTGTCAGAATTCCACAGGCGATCAAAGCTGTTAAAGCCAGAATTAATCAGAACAGAAAACCGTTGCGCAACCAGAAAATCTTATCACGAGAAATGAAGATATCGCGGAAATCCATGTCTTGCATTACGAGTATCAAATAATATTTGGAACTCAACGCATATAAAAGACACACTGGCCGCTTACTCATAGCCCAATTAAAGCAAAAACGGAATGAAAGATCGAAAGCTCTACGCCGACGGTACGCGCAAAATGGTCATAGGACAATTTTGAGTAAAAACATCGCCAAAAATCTATAATGCCAAACGGATGTTCTGGAAGGCGTTCTAAAGGGACTTAACTAATAATAGTTTCTAAACAACAGGACTTTCCAACAAGACTCCGCGTCAGCTCATAAAGCAAAAACGCCTCAGTGGCTTCAAAACAATATACCTTCATAGCAGCAGATGATTGTCCGTCATTTAGTCTAGAACTCAATCCTTTGGATTATAAGCTGTGGTCTATTTTAGAGGCGAAGGCTTATTTTACTCGACACCCAAATATTGAGTCCTTGAAGCGTGCACTTATCCGTTCAGTGGTCAAGATATGATCGATGAGTAACCAGAGCGACTCAAAACCTGCATAAATGACGAATGACAAATAACTCTATTCTTTCTATGAAGAATAACTCTATTATTTGCCTAAATGAAATATCAAAGTAGTTAAGTTGTTTCGTTTTCTAGTTTCAGATGGCTCAACTTTATGGAGATTTTTGTTTACAGGTTTCTTTGGAGTGTGAACTGTGTTTGTAAAGTCAAAGTCATGAAAAATTGTGCTCAAATTTCTGAAATCGTGGAAAAGATGGGAAATATAGACAAATATCGAAAGTTCGTATTTAACTCTAAAAATCGTGAAAAATAAGATCAATACAACTGTATAACAGCGCTGCCATGTGAAGGCCATTTGAATGATGTTACTTATTAAAACATAATGGTATCGAATGTACTCTTGTGCGCAATAAATATTTCGATTTAATATGCAGCGCTTTTATTCAATTTTGAAAAACCCTTTACATAACACAAATTACATTACGAATCAACCGTTTACAAGTGCGTCGATTCATGCCCTAATTTTTAGTTTTTTGCAACATGAAATTTATTAGGAAGTTTTTCATCATGACAAGACCTTATCTCCAAGCAGCTTTATGTTCATTAACAAAAAAAACAATAAACAAAGCTTGACCTTTAAAGTACCTATAATGGCTGAAATAGATGGAAATGGGGTTTCGATAGCAGAGAACAATGCCTTCATATTTCGTAAGTCAATTAACCTAGGTACGAATATTTATTCCCCAACACTGCATATAACCAACAGAACACCTACGTATGTCGCATATATTCCAGCATCATCGTCACACATTGTTTCGAAAATGGAACTCTCTTTTTCCAATCTGATTTTACTGTGAGTGAGTAACTTACATGCCAACAGCCTAATGCCACAAATCGTAACCTCACACACCTTTCAATCGACATTTCTATCAACATTCAATCACCAAAAATGCCATCTATACGAGTACATACCATCCAAGCACTTCACTCTCCGCATGTATACCGACATCGGTTTGAATTTCAAGCTCCTCGGTCCCATCGAGATGATATCTTCTGAATGTAAATAGCACTCTGAGTTGGCAATCACTTGATCCAAAAAATACGAAACACCTTGGCAGTAGAATTTCGTTTCACCGGAACAGTTGGCCTGGCACTATACGGAGAAGAACACACATGCGGAGAGAATTGAATGTAAATCAAAATTCCCACAAAAAGCCATAAAGGAACCACCACCGCATAACCCATATATCAAAAACTCACGTTTTTGTTTGATAGATTGGTTGCTACTGCACCCACCACTCCCACTCACCTCTTTTTGGGTTAGTCCATTATGCCTGACTTCCGCATAGATGAATGTACTGTTTGAATAGAGCTCATAGGAGCAGTTTTCGCTCTCGATTGGACGCTCATAGCATTGGTTTTCGATGTATTCCTCATCGTAGGGTGCTGCCCGAAAGGCGTCGGGTTGAAGCATTTTGTCCTTATCGCTTAGCACACAACGACCCAATCTTTCGCTCCGTAGCAGCTGATCACTGAAGCTGGAAGAACGAAACAAAAACAGTTTGGAGTTCATTAATCGAACGAAATATGATATCATTGTGTGATGATGATCAGTACCATGGAAAATATATCTATGAATATGGATGAGCTCCAAGTGAGGTCATTCAATTCTTTTGTATTTCCATCATCACCCAGAACTCACCGTGCTTGATTGTTTTTGTATGATGGTACAAATGACGCCGAAAGGCAAGGGAATTCGTCTTCGAATAAGCATCGCTCAGCGCATTCACGTTTGGTTACAAGTTTTGTCACGGTCTTCTTGCCTTGAAAGACCAAACTACTTCCGGGTATTTTTGTAAGAATCCACAGTTTGGCGGCGCAACTTTCAGGAACTTAGATTAACATTTCAATTAATGGTTGAATGGAAGCTTTTAGTGTACTTCCTGCTTACCTTTTAAACAATCCTTTTCGTAGTAGATGGCATTGTTGTCGGCTACGAGTTCTATGTCGGCTACGAGTTGCTGGAATCGATAGGATACGGCAAATATTGAGAATCCATAACATCGGTTTGTGTCTAATATGTGGACATAGGATATGCAGTTTTCATCTTCGTTACAGAGGTCCCAGCAAATCGAATTGATTATTTCGAAAGGATTGCTCGGATCAGCTTCGTAAAGGATATTTTCGTTGGTCAATAATTCGCTTGGTGGCCGAAATCCAACGATCTTTTGGAAATGCAGTTGATAAATAGGACATCTGAGGAGAAGTGTATCTAAAATGAAAAAGGAACAAATCATAAATAGTGACATCTAACAGCAAATTGTCGAAGCCACCAAATTGGTTGGTAAAGAAAAATGTTTAGGACTATGGGTAACGCCATTGCTAGTATTTAGTTCTGATATAAGAATGCATGAGCGATAAAACATCACAGTGGTCTTGCTTGCAGACAGGCCACTCCATGATTCTCAGTAACCTTGTATGTATTCTATTAAACACTGATTACCTAGTTATTCTTTTATAAAAGAAAAAAAATTCAATATTTTCCTCGGTCACAAGAGTTTTTGGAAAACTGAAAGACTGATGAATTCTATGCTGGAAAAGGGAATTTGGACAGATTTTTACTCAAGCTGTGCGGAATCAGCAGAACCTACTATAGATTTTCCAATGGAACTACATTCCATGCTGCTAAACAGATTTGGCCTAAGCTATGTTAAAAATACTCTAGTAACTTGTTCACGCTAAAAAGGTTGCATATAAGTAAGCATAAGTCGACGTACAGCAGGAGGTAAGCTTCGTTTGAAGTCGACTGCTCTAGGGAAAGGATGAGATATTTTAAGTGCATTAAACTAACCAGGAGCGTAACTCTGAGCGTAAGCGGATAATATACCAGGTAAGCAACAACAAGTACAAAAAACTTTGCAATCAAAAATGCTCTCGGTTTATCGAAAAGCTTACCAACGATCTTGTGGCAGGAAACGATTTAAAGGATTACTGGTGTATACGTATAATAAAGAACTTGAATGGCACTCGCTGTATTAGAGTCACGCACTTGAAATTCAATGTTTTGTCAGTGCAAAGCTATGGACTAGGATAAAATAGTTATCCTTTAAGTTCTTTAAAAACGCATCAACATCTTTTGTGCGGGTATTAACAGAAGGATTTAATAACATTTTTACTGCAGGCATTGTCCTCAAAAATACACTACTGGGGAATTTCTTTCCTAGACACAATACTGAAGCTTTTCACGAGCGACTTAGTACAATGACTTTAAACGTGGGTGGAACCAAACGGTTTTTTGATCGAATTTTAGGTTGGTTTTCGAGTTAGCTGAGAATCTTAAAAAATGTTGTACGTAATGTAAAGTCATCCCACCCGACTAGTTTAGTACCACAACAGGAGTAAAAAAAGGACTTCAACTGAGCCCTCTATTTTTTTCTCTGGTAGCATTAAGTTAGAACACCTCATCATAAAAATCTGCTATATGAGGATGACATTGATCAACAAGCTAAAGCAGTATTGCAGCCTATGGCATTTTAGAGTCAACACCACCAAATCCAAAATAATGGTCTTTCGGAGTAGCGGAGGAAGATTTAACCGAGAGGAAAACTTTGGCGAGGAGTGTTTGCAAATTGTTAAACAATGTAGGTACCCAAGGAGAGCAGTTTTGAATAATATTCTGAGCAGACTTGAAGAAAGGATCCAGGCTGATTTTGCGAAAAGAACTACTCACACTGAAACACGGTAGTACTCGTAGCTATATGACTCTTAATCACAGCTTTTTAGCTTTTTCGTAAAAGCTGAACATTTTTTGAGCATATGTCAAAAATTCATGTCCTTAGGTTATGTTCGGTTAGGGTAGGTTGGCGGCTAAGCATCACATAGACTAGTGTTGGACCATGCTAACAGAACTATTTGGTGATTGTTACAGTATGTAGTTTTTTTTATAAAAAAAAAAAGAAATTTCAAACAGAAACTCCATTTCAGGCAGAAATTCCTTTTTTGGTGTAGTGGTTGGAGAAACTTAGTTTTTATTCTTTTCTCTTATATGTTCGGGTGGCTGTGATTGCTGTTCCCCGTCCGGGCTCGAACCTGCACAGTTCGGGTCATAAGCGAACACACTACCCACTACACCGTGGCCACCTCGAAGTAAGTAGTACTTCTGTGTTGTTTTACCTTGTTTTACTTATTCATTTGCTTTTTCATTTCCTATAATATTTTAATGGCCAGGGACCCAATATGGTCAAATTATCTTGCTTCTGCTGAGCTCTTGTAGTGAAATGTAGCAGTTTAGATCCGTTTTCTGTTTTATGGTGTTATTTTAATTAAGCCGTCCGTATAGGTATTAATGATGTTGCTTGGATCACCTTCGCGCTTTGTCCAATAGCCTCTAGAGGGAATCAAATACACATTACATTGTTTGAAGCCTGTGTTGCAGGCAGCGATGAGTTGAAGTGAACTCAGCTTTAACGATTTGAAAGCTGAAAGCTGTCCCCTGAAGAAAATGACCGCCGAAAAATTCTTGAAGTTTGAGAGCATATTAAGCGACATTTTCAAAATTTTACAGGAAACAAATAAAACTTCCTGTGCAGGCAATTATTTGCGTATTTTGTAGTAATGAACAATTTTTATTTCTCTCTAGTGTCGTTTGTATCAATGTTGAGACGTCAAACCAAGATCAAAACGTGGCGCTTGGCACAATTTATAAGAGCATGCCAAAAAGTCATTTGCTGAAAAATTGTCGCTTATACATTCTTCCGGGAAGGTATCGATATGAAGAAGGAGAAAAGACGATTCGTTGGAAGACAGGAAGACAGGACGACGGAGCGCAGCTTTATTTCTTTCGTTTTCTTTCATTTTCTTACTTAATTTTTTTTTTTTATTTCAATTTCACTTTGTAATAATTTAATGTTTGGTTTATTTAAATTATTTTGTTGGTAAAATTTCAATTTGATAATAAAATTATAATATATAATTTAAAAGTGCGTAGACTTAAAAATATTTTGCCATATTCCGGCGCCAACATTTCTAAAAATTAAAACTGTTACTGGAATATTCCTATGACTTGTTTGTTCCTACAGACTCTAAATTGAAAGCGGCTTGTGTGGGAGATATTCATCTGGACTGCGTGGTGCGGTCTATTGGAAGTGGTTTACGGAAGAGGCGAATCTTGTTTGCTAGTTCGAAGAAGGCGAAAGGAGTTCCAAATCCTATAAAACCCAAGGATGTCGGAAAAGGCTGAAAAAGGCGATTGCGCTCAGTGCGATAAGCCAAATAACATCGAGGACATGGTGCAATGTGATGGTTGTAATAGGTGGTACCAGTACAATTGCGCAGGAGTAAATGCATCTATCGCAAGCAGAAGTTTCCAGTGTGTGCGTTGTGCGGAGCTCAACGAAACTGTTCGTGTTCATGTAGCAGCAGTCGAAAATGACGTGGCGTCACATTCAATGAGCAGAAATTCTGGTTCAGCGGCGACGGGTAGAAACAGGAGGTGATTGGAACTGGAGCTGAGGCGCCTCAAAGAGCAAAAGGAATTGGACATGTGCTTTCATGAAGGACGCGAACGAAAGGAAAAGGAGTATCTAACCAAGTGCTATGAGTTACTAGCTCAGGAGGATGACGTCAGTTGTGATGACGTCAGTTGTGATGACGTCAGTTGTGATGACGAGGTCAGTAGTTTGTAAGGAAACAGGACGGTGGATTGGGTAGATAAGGTCACTATGAAGACTGCTCCAAAAGATCTTAAAACGGAACCTGTAACTCAGGGAAATAATTTGCATAGAGATTGAGCATCTGGAGTAGTAGAGGTTCAGTTGAATAGGAACCAGGTATCGGCGCGACAAATGCTAGTCAATTTTCTCCAGCCGACCAGAGGACTGGCCGTTGTTCATTAGCAGCTTCGAGAACACAACCAAAATGGTGACGGGAGTAATTTCTACACAGCGCATGCTCTGTGATCGTCCTGCGTTTATAGTGCAGACCAGGACACGGTTGCAGCGATGTGTAGCGTGGATAGTAAGGTACGTAAACAAACTAAAAGGCAGAATTGTTTGTTCCCCAGCGAATGGAAGCGTGTTGTAGGCAGATGAACTTCTACGAGCAGACCAGATATTATTTCGAATGGTGCAGATGGAGAAGTATGTCGATGAGATGACGATATCAGCAGCTGGGAAAAGGTTGTCAAAAACAAGACCTTTGTTCAAGCTGTCACCGTACATAGATGAGCAAGGTGTCCTGTGAATTAGAGGAAGGATTGATGGCGCTTGGTGTGTCGACGAAGGAACGAAACGTTCTGTCATTTTGCCGAAAGCTCATCACCTAACATTCTTAATTATGGATGTGTACCACAACCGATTTCACTATAAGTCACAAAAAACGGTCGCCAATGAAGTAAAGCAGAAGTTTCTAGCTTGCGTCCATTGGTAAAATTAGTGCGTCGAAGGTGTCAACGTTGTCGATATTTGAAAGCTGAACCAGTTCTCCCGGAGGTGTCCCCGCTGCCAGAGGCTAGGCTTGCAGCGTATCCATTAGCCTATACCGGAGTATAGTATTGATACTTTGGTTCAATAGACGTAACTGTTGGCAGACATTCGGAAAAGCGTTGGGGAGTACTTTTAACGTGCCTCACTGTGAGGGCTGTCCATATCGAGGTAGCACACAGTCTTTCGACCGATTCATGTATCATGTGCATCAGAAATTTCAGGGAGAGACTAGGTGTTCCACGAGAGACAACGGCATGAATCTAAAGGGAGCGGAGAAGGAGTTTCGTGAGACGTTCCACAACATTGATGGGGATAGAATTCAGGAGAGGTTCACCAGTTCGGAAACCAAGTGGTACTTCAACCCCCCCGCGGCACCGCATATGGGCGGAATTTGGGAAAGGCTGGTTGGATCTATGAAGGGAGTTCTGCGAGAGGTGATGTGGAACCAAAGGCTAACAGAATAATTGTTGTTGTCGATGCTGTTTGAGGTTGAGGGGATCCTGAATGCACGTCCACTTAAACATGTACCAGTAGAGTTTTGTCGACACGGAAGCGCCGACACCTAACCACTTCTTGGTGGGTTCATCAAATGGAAGTAAGGCGATTGGACAATTCTGCAACAAGGACTTGAATCTTTGTAAGAAGTCGAGAAAATGCCAGCAGCTAACAAACATGTTCTGGAAGAGGTGGGTGTATGACCAACGTAGTATTTGAACATGAGTGATCTAGCAGTTGGTACTTGGAAGTTAGTGGCACATCAATTTTAGAGTCTTCTTCCTCTTCTTACGGCGAAGTTATGATCCGGAGTAGAAGGATTACAACCCTCCCACTTTACTGCATCCCTACTGGTCGCTTGTGGGGTTTGTGGGCACATCACTTTTAGAGTAAAGAACAGAAATCAATAAGTTAAAAGACTCACGCGACTTTTCAAGTGCCCACAAGTTAATCCATCCAAAAATTGACAAATTTATCCATCATCTCACATTTTCAAAGAAATATGCGTATTTTACCCCCAAAATGGAAGCCAAATTCATCAACTCACCCCAAATATGGCGGACTGAGAAAATATCTGGAAAGAGTAGGGGCATGTTCCTTTTCTTTTTTTTTCGAAAAGAAAGATATTTTAAATATTTATATGATATGATTTTTTAGAACAAACAAGTCGAATTTTTAATTTACCAAAAACTGTATAATGCATTTGCAGTTAATCAAGAGAAAATAAGAACAACAATTGTTTCTCTGACAAAACTACGCCTTCCAACAGCAAATGTTAGGAAATTAACATAATATGACTTTTTTTTTTTATTTCATGTCGGCTTAAATTAAGAGGAATGAAAACGCGATATTGACCCTCTGTAGCGCGGTGTGACATTTTTGTCACAAACCGATTCTCTGCCTATAAAAATTAAAATATTTTTTCAAATCCATTTTGAGTCAATGTAGCTTATCTGTAACAAACCGATGTATCGACTTAGTTTCACAAAAAATGTAGATAGCGTTAGTTGCCGCGTGACCGCCGTTGTGATCGGGTGAAACTACCTACGTGTTTTTGAAAAAAACAGTAAAAACAGTAAAAAATTGAAAAACGTGATAAATACTGTGTATATTTCGAAAATATACAAGGTGAGTACATGTACTTTGTGGCGAAGTGTGGGTTTTTATGTAATTGAATGCCTTTGATGAGTTTGACTTTCTGTCGTGTTTGTACCAGAAATGTCACATTGCCTAACGTGGGCAAGTTTTTCTTTGTGAAGAGGTTTTATTGGTTTTCCGTTTTAGAATGTCTTTGCGACCTCTACGGGATGGCGAAATAGCCGAGGAGTTGAATAATCACGAAGACAGTGAAGATGGGATGGAAGATGACGATGACAGTGTTGCAGATCCCGATTATCAAGCTGAGAATGAGATGGAGCAAAAGCAGTTTTATAGCGATGAAAACGAAGATGATGAAGTGAACCTTAATGAGATTATTCAAAGTTTAGAAGACAGTGAACCTGATCCGTCTCCATCTACTGCTGCTGAGCCAACTGGATCGCAACGAACCCAGTCTGTGGAACATCCTAAAAAGCCACAAAAACTCAACCTGCGATGGAAGATGAAAAATCTGCTTTTGAATGAGGAACAGTTGCGTTTTCTAGGAAACGAAAACTTATCAACAGATATTTTAGAGCTTGACACGCTGATCCAAATTTTCTTGCTTTTGTTTTCCAAAGATTTGCTTGATTTCATTGGAACACAAACTAATTTATATATTGTGCAAAAGGATCCCAATAATAGTTTTCGGGTTTCCACAACAGATATTCAGCAATTTATTGGCATAGTGTATATCATGTCTTTGATTCAATTTCCTCGAGTTACCAATCATTTGCATTCCAATGGCACCATTGGAACTCCCATAATTCAAGAAATAATGCCCGTAAAGATGTTTGAAAAGATTGGTCGATTTATACATTTCAATGACAATTCCCAAAACTTGCCCCGCGAACATCCGGAATTCGACAGGCTGTTCAGACTTAGAACACTTGTTCAAACATTGAACCAAACTTTTGCCAAAATTCCTATACAATCGAACCCGAAACTGGCTCAGAAAATTTGGTACTGCCCGACGAACCTGATCTAGGCACATCCTCAAATGTTGTCATGCGTCTATCACGAGAAATGCCTCACAACCAAATTTACAATTGTATCTTGACAATTACTTTACAATTTTGACATTGCTAGAGTACTTGCCAAAAAATGGTATACTAAGTCTTGGTACTGTACGTCGAAACAGGATTCCAGATTGCAAATTTCCTACAGACAAAGACATGTCCAAAAAAGACAGAGGCTAGATGTCAACGGTGTGGATGTAGCAACCGTAGCCTGAAAAGATAACAAGGTGGTTAACTTGGTATCAAGTTTTGTAGAAGAAATGCCAAAAATACTGGTGAGTGGGTATGACAAGCAGACTAAGCGGCACATATCAATTGATCGTCCCAATATTGTTCGAGAATTGAAAAATCGCTACATGGGAGGAGTGGATCTAATCAAAATTCAAGCAAAACGACACAAAGGTCCAGCACAACATGTTCCTCCAGTCAGGAAAGAAGCCCCCAGGAGAACCATCATCCTATCGCCCAATATGCCTATTAGACACCATGGGAAAGATCCTCGAGAAGATAATCTATAATAGATTACTCGCAGTAGTAGAAGAGAAAGGAGCCCTCTCAGATCACCAATTTGGCTTCAGAAGAGCACGATCTACTGTTGATGCCATAAGAGCGGTAGTCGATATCGCCAAAGGTGCCATCGAAGGAGAAAGATGGCTCTACGGCACAAAGGAGTATTGTGCAGTAGTAACGCTGGACATTAAAAACGCATTTAACTCTGCGAACTGGTCGTTTATTAGAAGGTCACTTGCCAGGATGGATACGCCATATTACCTGCTACGGATAGTGACGAACTACTTCAACAACAGAAAGTTGAGGTACAATACCGATGAAGGCGTAAAATACTACAACGTAACTGCGGGAGTTCCACAGGGATCGGTTTTAGGGCCACTATTGTGGAACATCATGTACGACGGAGTACTACGATTAGCGTTACCTGGGGGAGTAACGATAATTGGATTCGCCGATGACATTGCAGTCGTGACAGTAGCTAAACAGATCCGTGCAGTAGAATCAGCTACAAATGAAGCAATTGCCCGGATAAAAGATTGGCTAGTATCCGCCGGACTAGAACTAGCTGACCATAAAACAACTTTCAGGTTGGTAACCAAACCATCAGGTCGAAAGAGGCAGTTAAATACCTTGGAGTAATGCTGGACAATAGGCTACGGTTTAAAACGCATGTTGATTTTGTTACCAAAAAAGCATCGCAAATGCAGGGAGCTCTCTCGCGTATCATGCCTAACATCGGTGGACCTGGATACGCTAGAAGGATTCTACTCTCTAGAGTTATCACCTCAGTTCTGTTATATGCCGCCCCAGTCTGGGCGGAGGCACTGAGGACGAAGGAGACCAAAAGGAAACTATCGTCATCATACAGACTCTGTGCGCTACGGACAATCAGCGGCTTTCGAACCATCTCTGACGAAGCTGCATTTGTCATAGCTGGAATGGTCCCCATCGATATTCTCGCAGATGAAATGCTGAGGATATATAACAGAAGAGCATTGAGTCATCACGACGCCACTGGTATCAAGGTGATAAAAATTGAAGAAAGGGCACCGTCAGCAGCTATGTGGCAAGCTCGTTGGGCTAATACAACAAAAGGCAGATGGACATACAAACTTATACCGACAATCCAAGATTGGATAAGTCGAAAGCATGGAGACTGCAACTACCATCTAACGCAGTTCCTGTCTGGCCACGGTGGCTACCGCAAATATCTACACCGATTCGGACACGACAACTCACCATCCTGCCCGGAATGCCCAGGTGAAGATGAGGATACGGAGCACGCAGTGTTTAACTGCACACGTTTCACGGCATGGAGAATTACTCTGCCAAGTCCGTCATTACTCCTCGACCATATGTTACGGTTGGAAGAAAATTGGATGGCAATATGTTCTTTCGTAACAACTCTACAAAAAGAGTTGTGGAGAATAGAAAAGCTAAGAAGAGCAGCAGAAGCAACAGAAGCATCAGAAGCAGCAATACAAGAAGCATAGCATGAATTGCTAACCAGCCCCGCGAAGTAATACCTAACGGCAGTCCCGCGGGGAGAGTGGTTGAAGTGTGTAGGGTGTGTGTTTGCGAATCGTGCATGCTAGTAGCACTCGGGCTACTAGTATCTATGAAGATTACACATCCCTGGCGCAATCCAAAAAAAAAAAAAAAACATGTTCCTCCAGTGGCAATCAGGCAAGATCATATAGGACATTTGCCTGTTTGGACAGAAAAGGGAATACGCTGCAAATTTCCTAAATGCTCTTGTATCTCACAAACAATGTGCGAGAAATGTGGCGTTGCTCTGTGCTATAATAAACACAACAATTGTTTCAAACAATTTAAGTTACCTTTATGATGCAGTGTGACATTTTTGTCACACTCCTTTAAACTTGTTTTTTCTATAAATAAATAAAAAAATTAAGAAACACGAAACACGTGTATTTTTATTTCTTTCGATTAACATTTTTCACTACTTATTTTTAAAATTTCATATCTTACACTACAGAGGGTTAACGATCGACTTTCTTTTTTTTTGTTTTGCGTTGGAAGGTAAAATTATCGAACGACATTGAAGGTTGCAAAGCTTGGGACTTTAACCCGAACTAAAAACACCTCCATTGGAAGACAGCCTTCCAATAGTTGCACTTGGTCGTTAGACTAATCAGCAATTTGTCTTTGTTAATTTAAAATATATACATATGTTAAATATTCTTCTGTGGAAGGTTAAGTAATGTTTTAGCAATATTAGTCATATTTTTGTCGTGACACAAGAGGTTTTATAAGTTTTTTTTTTTTGTTAAATTATGAATTAATTAATTCAAAAGGCTTCAGCCTCTTCAGTCTTATCAGATATGATTTTTAAACAATTGTATACTTTACCATATAACTTTTAGAATTTAGAGTCTATATCTTCCAATAAGCCAATACATTTTACTGTAACGTATGTATAGTTCGTCTCGTTTTTTTACGTGAACTTTCCATCATAATTTTGCTTTCAGAGTCATTCGCAGATATTTCGTTGAGCTCGAGTATAGAACTGCGTTGCTACTTATGTACATACATTGAGATGTTACGCATTTTATTTGGAAAGTTAAAATGGACTGACTTTAACTCATTTAATTTTATTTGCCACTTTTTTGTTCATGAAGATATGCTATTTATTGGCCCCTGAAACATTTCAGTTACCTCCTCCATAGTTTTTTCTCACAGCAAGTGCAGCAGTATCATCTGCAAATGTGACAACAGTTGTTTCTTCATTTTGTGGTAAGTCATTGGTGTATAGAAGAAATAGGAAGGGACCTGGTACATCACGCTGAGGCACACCGGCCATTTTTTTTATTCTAAATAATCTGTCTATTACATGGGATTCTAGAATCTCAGCACATTTCGTTGGCAGCTGACTTTGTAGTTTGTTGTGCACTTGATCTATCTATCTCTGCTTATTTCTAGATATGTACAAAGTGATAGCTTGGTATTATTCATTATTCTTCAACTATCAGAAGAAGACGTTTCAGCAGTATTTTTTCGAATAGTTTTAACAGAATGGATAGTAAAGACATCGGACAATAACGCTTTACTTCACTAGGTGCTTTACCTGGCTTTGGTACCACAATTACCTCCGCGACTTTCAAACAGCATTTATAATTTGTGCTAGTTTTGTTATGACTTTTTTGGGAAATTGTTTGAAAATTTCCCTCCTGTAATTAAATAAAATCCGGGCTCTTTTCTGGGATGGATACTTTCTTTTATTTCTCATTAGCGGTTACCAGCTGAATAGGTTTCTCGTCCTCTCATCTTCTACATCTTCGTAGTTGGAAGACATTTTCCGAGATATTCAGCAAATAAATATGCTTTCGCTGGTCACCATTGCGGTTTTTAATTGGTGGTATATGTTTTATTGATCTTTTCATTATCTTTGTTGCCTTCACGGATGTTGGTTTTTTAGTCATCCAAAGTTTGGGGATTATCTGCATAGACACGAACAAATTTTAACTGGTTCAGATCACACGATCAATTTGTGTCGCCAAATCTCGAAATTAAATAGCCGGGAAACTTTTCGTCTTCAAAAATCTTTCGACCAAAATCTGTCTTTAAATCGCAGATGTTATAGAATTGTTATTTTGTAGTAAGATGCAACAATTTTAATGCTTTGAGCGATAGTCAAACGATCCATATTATAAAATGGCAAGACAAGAACTAGCTACTTGTTTATATGGATGACAGATGTATTTGACAGATGACATATGGCAGGGATGTGAAATTCCAACCTTGGAATGCATAACCCTTTATTATCAGCCCCAAAAATGAGCATGAATATTGGAAGCGGTTCATTGCTTTTATATTTTAACATATTTACAACTTGAAGTACTTTGAAGTTATTTTTTTTTAAGTCTGTAACTTTTGCTTGTGCATGAATAATGATTTTTTTTGCAATAACCTTTATTGGTCTTGTTTATTTGTTTTTAAATGAATGCCATTGCACTTTTTTTGTTCAGTAATTTAGTCAAGTTTCTGTACGATTCTTAATTTTCCACATTTATTATTATGTCATTACTATTTATTAGAGCTGTACTTGCTTTAATTGTGTTAATCCTCCAGATTTCATAATGTGGAGTACTATTATTGACGGAAGTTCCACCAACTTTTGTAATTTTCTTTTTGTCGTTTAGACTTTTTCCGGGTTTTCAAATTTCACTTTGGGTAATGAAATTTCTGAGGACGTATTCATTTTTCGTTTCTTATTTCTATTCCACTGACTTGAACACTATTCTATCTTTTTGTTCAATACTTCTTCATTTGTAGAATATTCGATAACCTTGGCGTCTTTGACACCCTTAACATTTTGTTCACTTTGTTTGGTGAGTTTTTCTTTTAACAGCTGAAACTCGAGCTAACTGTTGATCTGAATAATAAGATTTGCATTGAGTTTCTTAAAACCATCTCCTTCTTTACAGGCTCGTCGGTACTTAACCGACAACGTTTCAGGTTCTTTTGTTGACAGAGATGGTGGTGATCTATTCATTTGACGATTCTTTTCGGAAGGGTTATTATCAAGCAATAAATGGTTCCCCCACAATTCATGGGTCCGACCTCCGAAGTGATTGGAGTTTTCAACTTACCTAGCTTTCCACCTAGGCTATTTAAATATGCTGTTTTGTTCATCTAAATATGTATGTATATACGAGTATATAAAGAAACATGTCCTGACTGAGTCATCATCGCCGAGCCGAAACCGCTGAAGTTAGAACTATGAAATTTGGACAATAGTTCCGTTTTATGACGCAGTCACCCACTAAGAAAGAATTTTTCGAAATTCAACCCCTAAGCTTTAAAACGGGGTATACAAGTTTGTATGGGGACAAATATTTTTTTGGTCGGATTTACTTGAAACTTAGCATAACTTCTCTACAATACTAATAATAAAACAAGTATTTCAGCATTTCCCAAAATTCTACCCCTAAGGCTATAAAGGACAAATCCGATTGATATTTAAACTATTTTAGGTTTACATTGGGTAGTTAAATACTTCTACACATAAACCGCTTGCCAGGAGGACCGGATTATTTGTTTTTTTATAAAGTTTCCCTCTCCGTTCAATGGATTTTAGTCGCCTCGTACGACAGACATGCTTTATCTCAGGGCTATTTTTCCCTCCCCCTCAACTTAAACAAAGTTATATGGTTGTAATATAATAAATGTAATATAAACAATTTATAATATACCGATTGAGATCATTTCCAGCTTTATGGGAATTATTTCCGAATTGAGGCTTTTTCAGTTTCTGACGCCTGATTTATAAACTTAAGAGAGTTTATTAACCAAAATAACAAATATTTCCATTAGTTAAGACAGCTTTGGTTATAAGATTTGCGAAATTAATTAAATCTGTCAGGAATGATTAAGGTCGTACAGAAGAATACATGGCTGAACTTACAGCCTTGATTTACTCCTGAGGTAGGAATTAACCAATAATGTAAAATCTTCATCTCACCCATACCACAGTGTGCTTATTTTTGTAGTGGTTTTGAAGGACTTCTAGCATTTCTAACGAAGCCCCCAAAGTGCTGAGCTTAAAGAAAGGTGTTCTCCTATGAACTAGCTGAATACTAGCTGCACTCAGCTTCAAAGTCCTTTGGACATCCCCCACGAATAGGGGACCTTGAAACTGTACACTTGGGAATAATTTCTATTTTAGCAAACTACTTAAGCAAGGGATCCATCTATAGTTGCCTTTGTCGTCAGATGTAATTTAGTCTTTTCTTACTAGGTCTATTTTTCTGTGTATCCGTTAGAAATCGACGTTAAATAAACAGGGTAACACAAATAATATACAATTTGTACCTGCAATAAGGTTATAACCCACACGTGATCCGCTTTATTCGAGCGAACATTATCGAATTAGGGACCACGGACCAGTCATAAAAGTGCTGGCCTTCGCTAATTCTAAAATTTTAGTCCTGACTCATGCAATCAGCTTCTCAGTAACTTATTTATCATCGAATTAATAATTCATTTGTTCACTCGCGCAATGAAAAAACTCGCATGTTAAACCATGTTTACTCTGTCTCGTCACTGAGCATGTGAATTTTGTGTGAAATTTATTTGTGCCACGAAAGCTTCAAACAATGAATTTATACTAAAAAGACGTACACAATCAAAACGTTTAAACATACTGAGTATTTACGGAAATTAACTTTTCCATTAAAGTGCAGAGCACAAAGGTTAGTGCCAATAACGATGCAATAGCATGCTTAAAATTCGCATTTAGCATCAATGTCGCTCGTGTGAAGGCATTTTTCAAAAGTTAATGAGCAAAAACTGAAATAATTTGTCATGGGCATTACTTAAACTTATTTAATTTTAACAAACAAAACAAATAAAAAAGGTGACATGCGGACGAATAAAGTTTAAATATTTGTTACTCCTCCAGTACTTATTAATTGTTGATGGTGCATAACGCCAGTATTTTGAAATCATATTCGTTGTTATTAAAAAACAAAGGTTGAATAATTTTTTTGACATTCAGATGAAACTCGAAAAGGCGTGTTTTTTTGTAAGCTTTCAGATTTTGTTTTTGTTAGAAACGTTAGAGTCTTGTTCCCCCCAAAAGGGTAAGGCTATAGTTTTGCGATCGCAGAACTTGTTTTTTTGTAAAAGGGCATAACCCTTGATACAGAAGGATGTTCCCACTAAGGTATTCTTCAGTACCCGGTACGAATGGAGTTACTGTTGACGACCCTTCGAAAAGAAAAAAAAGGACGACTTTCGGATATGTTTGGTGTGATCGTTGCAGTGAATGGTTTGAGCTACCGAACGATGTTGACTGACTTTTTTTTTGCTTGAAATTGATGCTATGAAAGTGGACGACGTTTATTTTCAGCAGGACGGCGACACATGCCACACAACTCGTGAAAGAATGGCTCTATTGCGTGACAAATTTCCTGGACGTGGGATTTGTCGAAATGGAGACTTCAATTGGCCGCCGAGATGGTGCGATTTAACACCATTAGACATTTTCCTTTGGGACTATGTTAAAGATAAAGTCTACGCCAATGCCTCACCAATGATTCATGTACTAAAAGAAAATATCAGATCTGTTATTCGCGAAATACAGCCGCAATTATGCGAAAACGTTGCGTTTTATTTTATTGATTTAAAATGACACCTCTTGTTGGATGGCCATATACGTGGAATGTTCGTGGCCGCGTGCAGTGTAACAATTAGCGGGGCCCTTGACAAAGCAGATATAAGCGTCATCCGGGAAATGCGTGGGATGGGCCAGACAAAAGGATAATGAAAAATTGTGACATACAGGGTGACCAGATAGCAATGAAAGTTTTTCCAATTGTTATGTTTCAGCAGCTGTCAAAGTTAGCAATGACATCCAGCTGTAAAAAATATTCAGTAGGGTTTGCCATTTCATCATGCATTGTTTGACGCTTCCCGAACGTGTGGAAATTATTATAAAATATTATCGAAATTCCGACTCAATTGTAAATACGCAAAGTGAATTTTGTCGTGAGGTAGGTCGTCATCATGACTTCAGTGCGCAGGGAATTCGTCGCACCGTGGAAAAGTTTGAGCGTGAGTACACTCTTTTGGACCTTAAGCTACCAAGCAGATAGAGATCGGTGCGAAGTGAAGAAAACAGCCAGTATCGAAGAAGACCCAGAAATGTCGATTGGGCTTATTTTGCAGTTGGATTTGGGCCTAAATACGTATAAGATTGTACTGTTTAAAAATTGACAGAAACACAATATCATATCTCTACGGTACGAATTGAATCGATTAGCGCTTGAACAGGGTTTGGAAATATTAAAAACTTATTTCCAAAGTGAATGTTGTGTTGTCGAAACATTGCGAATTTTGGAAATAAATTTCGGTCAAAATAATACACCAACCATGTCTGCTGTACGTAAGTTTGTGAGAAAAGTTAGTGAAATTAGCATGCCAATTGATAACATAAGTTATCTTCGTGTTCGTCCTGTTGAGAATATTGCTGCTGTTGCCGAAAGTGTGTGCCTAAACCGATAGCCTAAAATTGATCTTGTGCGCATTAAGTTCAATATTCGCGTAATCAGCCCTTTTGGTGATGCTGCTTGGTCAGTCAACTGCAATTTGACTCCGTTGGACTTTTTTATTGTGGGGTGTCGTTAAAGATCGATGTTAGGCTGACAATCCAGAAATGATTCAGGCAATTAAGCACAATATTGATCGAGCAATTCGTGGAATAGAGCCCCGATTCATCGAAAATATACATACTATGAAATTGGGTTGACAGGATGGACTAATGCTAAGCCAGCCGCGGCAGCCATTTAAATGAAATTATTTTCTATAAATAATCGGAAAGTGTACTCTTTATAATAAAGAAAAAAAAAAATGTTAAAATGAAACAAACAGATGGTCTACGAGTACCCTTTATTTGCACATCCCATTGTAATGCGCTAAGACAGATTCTTGTTTTCTTTTTTACTTTGTCAAATAGGAACACAATATTTCGTTTGTAGTATGAGAACTATACGAGTATACATTTTTTCACAACACTTTGAGTTTACTTAATAATTTTTATTTTAAGTAAACTATTTATTATTTTCTGTTTAAGTTTAGTAGGCACACAGACATTTATGAACCAACTAAAATGTCCACAAACAACAGTGTCCAGCATTTTATTAACAATTAGATTTGTAGCCAAATTTGCGGTTGCAATTATTAATCATGTTGACAACAGAAATTAAAATTGTAAGAGATGTGAATATTATAGATAAGCCTGTACAAATTAGTATTGACTGAAATTGGTTTCAATTTTGCAGTCAATTTGGAGCTTAGATAATGTATTAATTAGGCTTTATTTAATAGTATACAAAATATAATTTACTAGGACTTAAAGTGATTTTTCCCGGCACAATAAATCAAATCTACTTGCATTTCTCCGGATCAGCTCCGATGGCAGCTCTGCTGTCAAAAAAGGAGCTGAGCTCGTTTTGTGAGTCTGCTTAGGTCTAAGCCAGTTCCACAGCTCGTTTGGAGCGTAGCAAAAATAGCTTATTTTTTATCAAATAATGTGTTGATGAGGATTTATTTAACAGTAAAGAAAGTACGATATTTACTAAAACTTAAAGTAATTCTCCCCACTACAATAAATATAATCTACTCGTATTTTTCAGAATCTGCTCCTCGCATTTCCTTGCTGCAAGTCGTTATCCAAAAGTCCCATATTCCAAAAGTTGCAGTTTTGCTGTTATAAAAGGAGCTGCGCTCGTTCTGTGAGCCGGCTTGTGACTAAGCCAATTTCACAGCGCGCTCACCTCGTTCGTAGCTATGCCATATGTGACAGACCCATTTCTTGATCAAAGATATGCACATAAATTATAAAATATAAAACATTCAGAAAATAAAAAAAAAAGTATCGAAATTGCCATATTTCAAAAATTAAGTAATCAAAATTGAGAAGAAAAAGTATCACCTTTGTTACAAAATATCATTGTGGCAAAAATTGGCACCGATGCTTTACCGTAGGCACCGAGTGCCTTACCAACCATATATAATAGATCTTATAGGTCGTAGTGGGTCTGCTCTCCGACTATTTAAGTGGCACAGAAAACAAAAAACAAGATGATGTTAACCCTTAAATGCCCAAGAAAACCGATTTAGATGAAACAAATATATTGTATGTAAACGGAAACAAAAACAACAAATCCAACAAAATATTATTTTTTTTTTTGACGAAGTTATTAACGAAAAAGTGGTTGTATCTTTAAAGATACACTGGGCCCCCCATAGCTATTCGGAAAGAAAATTATAACGAATGCATAGGATTATTTTTTAGTTTATTAGATAAACGGGTAATTGTATATAATAAGGTAGTATTGCACCGTTTTTGTTAATTCAAATATTGGTATGTATACAGAAAACAATATTAAAAGAATGTTTAGGTTATTATTTAGTAAAAAAAATATTAAATACAGAAACTCAAGCAACCAAGAAGATCTTCAGTAAATACAATCATTTTGTAAATTTAGTTATATCTGTGATTAAAAAAAAAATATTAATAAAAAGTATGAATTATTGCATACATAGGTATTTATTTAGTAAATTAAAAAATTAAAAATGATATTAATGGGAGAAACTACAAAAGCAAGCAATACGATCTACGTTAAACACAAAAACCGAACAAGTTAGCTATAGGATAATTTATGAGTTATGATAATTATAAAAACAATTTTTTTCTGCCGTTAAACATAAATTTATCTTACATTTAGAATAGTATATTTTTGTGTTTGTCCTGAACAATTAGGTAACTTGCACCGTCCCTTTTTGTCGTTAATTGTCCAGTGGTCTGTCTTATTTAGCCGTATGTCTTTAGGAGGAGCATTGGATGAATTTGGCTTGGAACGTATGGTTTGAATGAGTGATTCCAAAGATGTCGGCTGCCTAAGTTTGTTAGGTTCCACAGAGCCGTAACTAAACATAACATCTGCAACTTCCAACTTAAAATCGATGAGCCTCATTTGTTTGTATTCACGGCCGCCTTTGTTGATCCTTTTATGCAATATCAATGCATTTACTGCATGTTCATTTTCGGCTTTTCATGCCTATTTTATGGCGTCCCATGAAACTGTCCATCAGATCCACTCCTCCCATGTGCTGATTATAGTCTTTAATAATTTGTGGACATGGTATCATTTTGACAGACTTCTCTTTTCTATCGAACCTCCTTACATTTAGACCCGTTTGACTATCTGAATTAGAAGAAGAAGGAGGTTTTATTCCGACATATGTTGACACGAGATTGACAACCCGGTTGTCTTTCCAAGATATGGACGTAACATCCATGCCGTGAATAGAAGCAACAAATTCCTTGCTTGTTCCACGTTCGCACTTCATCATCGTATTTTCTTCCGGTAGCTCACAGTTTTTTATTCTGTTACGACGTATAGTACCAACTGTAAGTATACCTTGAGTCCGAAGATATGCCACCAAAGGCAGGGTTGTGTAGTAGTTGTCACAGTATATAATGTAATTATAGCTTGGCACTTCCCGGAGCAATTTTACAACAATATTTGCCGATAGTTGCAGATCTGGTTCGCCTTGAGAAGGTCCTTCAGGGGATCCGCTGTAAAACTTATAAGCGAATCCGAATTCTTAATACAATAATTGCAATTTATATATCAAAATTACAGTGTACTGTTATGTAAACTTATATAAATATATACCTTCAAACTAGTTTAACTGCACTGATACACAACTAAAGCAACTAAATCACAAAATTAAGGAACACAATCAACTAACTTGCACTTTGTAACGATACACAACTACTCTGAATACACAACAAATGAAGAAATAAGTAAAATTCAATCGAAATCATGATATAGGCCGCAATGCCCAGTGTATCTTTAAAGATACAACCGTTTACCGCTATGTTATATGAGCTGGGTATATCGTATTTAGTTGAAATAACTGTATTTTACTTCATAATATATACGTTCACCAGGATATATTTTTTCTATTACAGCAGTCTTACCAACTATAAAGTTATTAAAGAAAAAATTTTTTTTTTTTTTAAATTTGTTTAAAATTAAAAAAATCAAATAAGTAATTTCGTTATAAGTAATTTAATTTAAAAACTATGGGTCTATTTTTTTTACAGTGGATACATTTTGAGTCAATAAAGCAAAAATATTAAGCCATAAGTAAATAAAGTCAAAACTAACGAAGAAATAATTTTTTTAATGGTTGTATCTTTAAAGATACACTGAGCATTTAAGGGTTAAGATATCCTTAAAGGATAGTTGGTTTGGATAAAATATTAGTTGTCTTAAAACATAAATACATACTCATACAAATGATATTTGAGAGTATGTGCTAATGATATCCACATATATGTATTATCCTAGCTTCATCTTAAAGATAAACGACAGTAGAAGTAAACGGCTCTATACTTGATAAATCTTTTTTAGATTTCAGTGAACAATTACTTTCTTCGCCGGAACACTTATCGATTAGTCAATGTTATAATCAATTGTTAATTACGTCAAAGGTATGTAATCATTAGATGTGCATATCTTTGGTTAGATAATTGTAAAGATTTTTATTTTCATACGGTTATTTGCTTATGACAATAAAGGCAATAAAGTAAGCTGTAATGGTTCGATGGATGGAGCGCGTGTATTTAATTTGGATATAATAATACCTTTATTAACAAAAAATATTTAATAAAAAAGGAAACTATTTAGATAATTGTTGAATATACTTTGTACTTAACAATTCATTAAACCGGCGGATACAAATACCCTAATACATGAAGATACGTATTAAATTCGCTAGGACACCTACTAAGAAGCAAAATGGTGTAATCAAAAATTGACATTAAAATTGTGGTTGGAGATTTTAAAGCTAAGATGGAGAAGGAGGATATATTTGGACTTAAATTACAGCCTAAACCCCGAAACATTCGAAAACAGACTAAAGTTAATGGAAAAATCGAGGTAAGCTTCCAATATTTTTGATCAAACTATACAAACTTTGGTGGCTTTAAAGCAGAATATCCGGCAAGAAGTGGAGAATTTATCGCAAGGAGTTTTGAGAGAAGTCATGAAAATTATATTAGTTATTATCTTCGCGACTTAATGGAAACAAATTTAAACGTCTAAATAAATATAATCAACAAACAGAACCAATTCTTTTTATTTACAAACAAATTGACTGTCTTAGGAAATCGAGTGAGAACTTTGGCTCCACCTTGTACAAGCACTTCCCATTAATTTTAAGTGTTGTCAGATAAAAAATGCGTTTGAGTTTACAAGGTTATGCCATTTTTTTTACTATGCACATACACGTACATAGGTATAAGTATATTAAATTCGATTTTTTCCCATCGAACTTTATTGACATTTTTACTTTATGTTTAATACGATTTTTTTGATAATGACTCCATTTGTATGCAACTTATCACCTAAATATACTCGCATTGATACAAATCCGAGGAATGTGTGCATATTTGCTTACTAGGTTAAGAATTTGTATGCGATACTTATCACCATTTACGAGCGCAATAATTGTGTCACATTGGTATAGGTTCGCTACACCTTTGATTTTGGTGCTCCTTTCTAAAATTTCAAAATAGTTATGCGAGTTGTGTACACTTCCGCATACATATATATGATACATTTTGGTGGCCAGAAACTTGAACATTTTTCAGAAGGATTGTCCGGCTAAAACTGTGCCGGACATTGATTCGTTGAAGAATGAAGAACGATGTTGACCAATGAATTTTGTCCTATTTCAATAGAACTTACTCATTGTCATAAACCCAATCCAACAAAGTGATTCTTTTCACAAAAAAAAGCATATTATCTCAGGATTGACAGACCTATAACGTTGGGACAGATCTCCAACATACTAGTAGTACCTATAGATTAAAAGCTTCTGGGAATATGTTCCGCAGTCCATTTACAAAACCCTGAAAACGTACATACGTAGAATTTGTTGCAGGATTGCCCGCCCAGGTATTCCCGGATGGGTAGTCCTGCTGAGAAATCAAGACGTATATGGCCACCTTTAGAGCGTTTCAATTTCCAACAGGACTACGGTAATTGCAATCGCCTTGAAACTATTTTCCCATACTCATGTCCTGGCTGTAGTAAAGCGGTCCTTACACGGTCAATTGATTGACATCAAGCATGATGTATGTATGGATTGACGCTACTCCTTACACAGTTCAATCGATTGACGTTAAATTTTTAGTTTTTGTGAGTTTTCGTGGTGTACGGATGTGCGTTGAGTGAAACGGATGATTGTATTGCATATATTGCTTCTGTTTGCATAGAGTGACATCCGCTTTTTGTGCATTAGGATACTTTTCTTTATATAATATTTTGTAGTAAAATTTCATATTTGCACATCCCATAAACTCGGTAATGACCGATAAGTTTGAATTCAACCCCAATCCGTTTTTATCGTCCCTCAATTTTTCGCTAGCGACAGACATGTTCTCTCTTCCGCGACACAACACATAATGAAGTAATTATGGCCAACCTCCAACCCTTACACACATCAATCAGCATGACGCTGGTCATGCAAAATCAAATGTTTTGATTTTCGTCAATCAAACTTCACCTAATGTGTGTGACGCATACAGACACATTTTCACAAACACATGTAAATGATTGATGTCAATCGATTGACCGTGTAAGGGCCACTTAAGACACCAATTTAAGATGTGGGTATTTGAAGTGCAGGGATCACGTTTTAAAAGAGGGTTGGAATTAAAAAAAACAAAAACAAAAAACAGTTGACATTTCACACCTTCGTTAAGTATTTCTTTTAGTATCTATTACAATCACCCCTTAAAATAAATCGAAACTTACAACTTAAATGTACCCCAATGACGATGATCAAAGTTGTTAAAAGAATCAGACGCATATCCATACTTAAAATAATCCACATACGAGTTCAGCTTTGAATATATCTATCTCAGCACCGATAAATCATCATTTTACAATTAGTTATACTTAAGAAAGTTCTCATATTTCAATATATTGCTTTTAACTTGACACTGAGAATAACTCACATCATATGATGCGCACTTAACAATTGAACAAATTGTTTTTTACTATAAAAAAAAAAAAAACAATTAAAATAAGTATTTCTCACGAGAAATTTTCAAAACAAAATTTTTCCATTAAATCTTCGCACGAACATTATTTTATTTATTTTCACGATCTTAAGGTCACTTCGAGCGTAAACATTCAACAGTCGGTTGGTCGATCGAGACGAAGGGCTAACTAGTTCTCAAAACAAATTGATTTTTTTTTCTTCGAATAGACTCATGTCTCGAATTAGATAATACAATCGGTCCGATGCACTACGAGGTACTGACAGTACTGTCGTGAGATGAGCTTACACACGTCTATGGGAATTCGAATTAATTACGCAGGGGGTATCTTTTCTACGTTTTTTCCCCCCAACTATTTACTATTACGATACGAACTATAGCTGAAATGTATCCGGCGAAAAAGCTAAAAACTACTTGGGCATGAGGTGTATGTAGTTATGTATGTGTAGTATTTGTACAAGTTGTTGTTGGGGAGTATCTATAGTGGATATTTGTCAAAGTATGCAGTTGCTAGATTTATTGAAGCGTAAAGTGCAAAAATAAATTAACAATAAGTTGTTATAATGCCTCTGCATTATATGCGTTTTGAGAGGCTATTTGATTCACTCTTCATAGATAGGGTTGAAAACCCTTCTTCGTGATGATAATGATAATATTCAACAGTGCTGATTGTGGTCAAGGTTAATCGGCAGTAAATGCAGTGTATCTACGAGAACCTACTATTGGTCAGCTAATTGAGGGTAGATACAATAATAATTACATTACTGGGGAACTGGTCTTAGACATGAAATCTTTTAGTTAGATTATTAAATTATTAAACAAATATTTAATTTGACATATTGTCTAAAACTGACATCAACTTAATTAAATTCACGAGTTGAAGGTAATTATGACTTATCGTCAGATCATACTCCAGTGATCTTGTCACTAAGTGGAAAGTGAAGTGCAGAAAAAAATGTCATCCGAATTTGACTGAATTTAGAGAAAAGCTAGAAAGTTTTATAAACCTAAAATTCATTGCTGATGTTGAACAGGCGGCAAATGAAAGCACACTCGAGCCCTGAAACAGTTTTAGGGTATTCATAACCCCTTCGGCGCCCGTAGATCACATATACATATATATATATAAAAAAAACTAGCTAATTTGAATAGAATTATGTCCTGTATCCCCTTGTGGTTCCTGGGGCCTCTACTAAGCCTATGCGCCATCGGGTACGATTTCTGTCAATGTGTTTCAGCTCTCCCCAAATTTTCCCCAACTGCCTTGCCTCCTTTTGGACTGTTCTTGGATCGCCAGCCATCCTGGGTTAAAAGTTTCCATTGCATGGTTAGCTATGTAACCTTTTCGGAACGTGTGACCAATCCTCTGCCCCTTCCGTCGTTAGATGGTTGTGCCTATTGGTTCCTGACACGTTCTCTGGTAGAGATGTTCGTTAGAGTTACGGTGGGGCCAGAAATTCCTTAAGATGTTGCGCAGGCACCTTAACAAATGTTTGCAGCTTTCTCGTGATAGTAATGGTCACTCTCCACGTTCTGCATCCATATAACAGCAAGGATACAAAGTTGGAGTGGAACAGTCTTAGCTGGGTGTTCAAATTGATTTCATTGCTTCGCCATATTTTGGACAACATCACGAACGCGGACTTTGCTTTGGCGTTCCTGCTGGCTATATTCAGTTCGGTTGGACCATCGGTCGAGACAACACTCCCAAGATATTGAAAATCCTTTACTCTCTATACCGGTTGTCCAGCAATGCATATTGGGGCGGATGAGTTTGTTCCAAAGCTGAACATTTTAGTTTTTGCCCGACGACGCCTGTCTCCTTTTCCACATCTGCTGTCATTTGGTGGAAGTCCATAATTCTGTGAGAGAGTAAGCATACATCTTCAGCGTAGTCAAGATATTTCAGTTGTTTGGTTAAGAGTTCATCAAATACCTCTGTTTCCCGTTGATAAAGCTGCAAGAAGCGCATTGCTAACATTTGGTATACTTCTCCTGCGTAAGGCACTTCAAATAAAATTCCTATTGACACTAGAGAACGCCTTCTCAAAAGCGATGAACAGCAGGTGAAGTGGCTATCCACATTCAACGCACTGCTTGATGATGATCTGCAGGGTGTTTATGTGGTCGATACAGGAGGATCCCGATCAGAAACCTACTTGTTCGGCATGGAGTGTGTCTTCGAGATGTTGTTTGATTCGCTTCAGGATGAGTTTAGTTATTATCTTAGCTACAGCAAGCAGAAAACAATTAAATTCCATTAAATGTTCGTACCTAAGAAGCTTGATAATCATTCCCTTCTTCCACTCGTCAGAAAAATTCTCAGTTTCCCAAACTATCTCTATAAGTGGGAGCAGCAGCTGTTGGCGCTGATGGTATTAGCTTCGCGGAATTACCGTCAAGTCCTACCGCCTTGTTGCTTTTCAGTGCTTTGATCTCATCCTTATTGGGGATCGTGGTGAGTATTCAGGCACTTCTTACCTAGGGCACCTCACTCTGATTTGGGAGCATATTGCTAGCGAATACACAGTTCAAAATAGCAAAATGTTATTTCCATCCCTTGAGCTGGTCCTCATCCGAAATGAGCAAAGAATCATCTAGGATTTTCACTGGGTGTTGGCTGCAGCTGAGACCACCTGTCAGATAGATACCTGCTTGCAGTTTCTTCTACTTCTGTAGTTACGCTTGTCATGTCGCAGACTACGCTGAACTTCTCTCATCTTCATGCGACATAGGGACTCTAGTTCCTTCCTCCTTGCTGCTGGAGTAGCTGCAATGCTACAGGGGATAACTTGAAATAAAATACCCCATCGAAATTAAAAAGTTGATATTAGAAAAAAAAGGGCCCGTGGACAAAATATACACCTATATATGTACAAGGAACAGTGGAAGCTGGTAGGGATCGTTGCTCCTATTAGGCTGAGTCTTAATGCAAATACTATCGACACTAACTGCCCCGCGCTAGAAAGATAAGAGGGATGTTTTGCTAAATTTAATTTGGCAGTTTTTATAGCATCTTTTTAATGAGGTTCTGCTCCCAGTATTAAGGAGAGCCACTGCCGCAATAAAGGTAGCTATTTGATTTTTATTCTAGCTATGAGGGTGGGAGTAAAACTCATACGTCTCAGTCTCAGTGATTGGTCCCTGATAAAGAGCATCGAAATAGTAGGCGAGCAACTGAAATAGTGAGTAAAGGTTCAGCCTATCAGAAAGGCAGGCCAATGGAAGTGGTATAATTAAAAGAGCTGGCGTGTAAGAAATTTGTTTATCAACCACTTTGGCAACTTTACAACTGTATTTCAAACAGATGTATAGGTATGTTATTGCGAGCATAATTTAGGCACATTTAAGCACAAACCTATCCCAGGGAATGGAAAGACGGTATTATTGTCAAGATACATTTTCCGATGTCAAGATACGTTTTCCGAAACAAATGGCAACTATCATTCTCTAGCGAATAAAGGTTAGAATCGAAACTACACTCAAAGACATTAGCGGGTTTTCGCAGAGGTCGATCGTGCGTCGATCCGAGTTCAAGTCACCTCGTGTTCGTGGATTTTGAGAAGTATAAGATACATTCAGTTGTCAGGTGACAAGAGGCGAATGTATCAGATAATAATTAAAGTATTATTAAAACACTTGATGGGGAGAATTAAAAAAAAAATAAAGTTAGGTAGGTTACTACATGCTATATGTGTACATATTCTTGAAACAAAGTTAATATACAACAAAAGATAAATGAAAGATAAAAAGCAAAAATGAAGCAGAAGATCCAAACAAAATCAAATTAAATTATTGTATTGTATATCATAGGAACAAAAAATTCTTCAATTGCAGAATAATTAAAAGATAAAAGCCACTTTTTGATATTAAACAAGAAAAATGTTTTCACTCTTTCGCATCTAAGGTTTTCAGGTAGTCAATTAAACAGTCGAGGCGCAGTGACAAAGTAAAACCGCGAAAAGTGCGTTTTATTGACAATAGGTAATGTGACAAAATTTCTGGTATTGACACGTAAATAGAATCTAGAATTTTCAAAAAATATTTTTAAAACTTTGTAACAATATAAGTGCCTTAATGGTAGAGTTTCAAGGAACATGAATAACTCAAAACTAGAAGTGCAACGATTTACTTTACACATAATTCTAAGTGCACGTTTTTGTTTTATTAATAAAGGTTTTACATTAATAAAGTACGAACCACCCCAGCAAGATAATCGATACTGCAGCTTGGATTTTAACAAACCATTGTAAACTAATTTTAAGATGGGTAAACTACAGTAGCGACTGGTATGATAGAGCTGTTTAACTACTCTATTTAGATACAGCTTCAGATAAGAAGTATGCTCCTTCCAACTGAGCTTATAATCCAATATAATACCCAAATATTTAAAATTGAGGATACGTTCAATTTCGTTCGTCACTGCAGCTTTGATTGTCTTTAAAGGTAACAAAATTGTGCTGGCAACCAACTAAACAAAATCGTGTGCAACTCGGCGAATGAAAATATAGAGGGAAATCATCACAGATTGTACCCTTGATATTAAAGAACATAAATTTGGTTTTCGTGCTGATTATGAGCCTATGCTGCTTGAACCACTTTCTTAGGATATCTAAATCATTATTAACATCCAAAAATAGATTAAAATAATTGGTATTAGAATACGAAAGAGCAGCATCGTCAGCAAAAGCAGTTATTTTACCTTTAAAGGTTGGATAAATAAAGAATTTACATAAATTAAAAATAAGATGGGACCCATAATAGAACTATGTTGATAGACTTTCGTCAACTGAGGCAGTTTTTTATCTTTACCATTTGCATTCGTTTTTTTAAATATGAAGCAAACCACTCATGGATAAAACCCCTAAAACCCGCGTGATAAAGCTTATTTAACAGTAAAGTGTGGTCCACCATATCGAAAGCGTTGGTAATATCTATGAGTAGGGCAGCAATGATCTTAGATGCATTTACACTATTATGTATTTCTCCAGTTAATTTAAGTAAAGCACTCTCTGTAGATCTGCCACTCCTAAAATCAAACTGGCAATCACTGAAAAACTTCGTGCTGTTTAAAAAAGATAAAACTCTAGTCTTCATGCCTCTTTCGAAAATTTTCGAAAACACTGACAGAAGGGATATAGGACGGTAATTGTTTAAAACCATTGTATCACCTTTTTTATGGAGTGCCTCCGGAAAAATTCCACGCTTGACGCAGAGATTAAAAATAAAGCTCAAGATATCTGCAATCTGAAAAGAAATTTTCTTCAAGACATAGCTGGAGATCTGGTCAAAAGAAGATGAATTAGTAGTTTTAAGAGACATAATGATTTTATGAATCTCAAATGCCGAAAATTCTTCAAAGAAAAAGGTTTGTGATTGCGAACATGCTTCTTTTATACTGCGATCACAATGACAAGTAGAACTATCATCATTTGCAAAACCAAGCGAAGTCAACTTGGAAAAAAAGTCGTTAAACAAGTTAGCAACTAGTAAAGGCTCAGACACATTAGCATTATTATTGCTTAAAATTATATCTTCATTCTTCTTGGTTCTGTTTAAAATCTCGTTTACAATTCCCCATTCTTTTTTAGCGTTGCCAATATTTTCAGCTAGCTTATTTCTGAAATAGGTATTCCTACAAAGTGGTATATCAGTTTTTAGTTCTAGACACAGCTTGTTATAATAATTTTTAAGTCTAGCATTATTAGGATGTTTTTTAACTCGTGAATATAGTTGTTTTTTCTTTCTTATTTTAATGAGTAAAGGACGAGTCATCCACTTCTTAAGACACCTCAACTTGTTATTCTTACTCTGACTACAACTTGATAAATAAAACTGCAGCTTATTAAGAAACAAATCAAAAGCAATGGATGGATCCTGTGAATCAAAGACATCATCCCAAAGCTCAAAATTCTGACTTGATTTCAGAGCGGCAAAGTCAATTTTATTGAACTTCTTATTAGGAGAGGAATCCCCCAAAATATAGTTGGTATTATAAAGGCGTCCTACAATAACGCAAGGTGTTTCGTTCTGCACAATGGACAGCTCTCCCACCCTTTCGAAGTGCAACAGGGAGTTAGACAAGGAGAGTATTATCTATTGTCATTAGATAATATACTGACTACGAGTATAACCGTAAGTGTATCTGAGAGACATGACATCCAATGGAGACCGATTGAAAGGCCAATGCAATTAGACTATGCCGAAGATATCTATTTCTTGGCAAGTACCATCAACGGGCCAGGCAAGATGTGTCAATCACTGCAGGTGGAGTCGGTCGGTCTAACGATCAACGGCAAAGAGACACAAATAATGCTCGCATGCCGCACCATTCTAAAGAAGACGACAATTGAAGACGTCGAACAGTCTAACTACATTAAAAGCAGAATAATTAAAGCTCGCGCTGTTTTTGGTATTCTGTCTCTAGTCTGGAAATGCAGTCTAATCTCCTTACGCACTAAGTTGAGCCAGAAATCGAATCCAACTTTAAATCCTTGCTATCGTATGCCTGTGAAACCCGGAAAGTCTCAGCAAACATCACGAGAAAGTTACAGGCTTCTTTAATCGCTGTCTGCGTTGGATATAATTAGGCCGCATATTATATCCAGCAAGGAATTGTGGTGTAAACTGAGTCAGAAACTGTTGGATGCCGAGATAAAGCAGCAAAAATGGCGCCAGATTGGTAACAGACTGAGGAAGCCAAATGACAACATCGCGAAGTAATCCTTCGAATAGAATCCTCAGGGTGCACGGCGGGTTGAAAGACACCCTAGGCCCCACCCGGGGTTAAAGGAAATATAATGATGTTTTGATAGCCAAGCGATCACCATAATTGGTTCAGTCATTGTGATTACAGTAAATATACTTATTAGACTAGGCAGATGCAACTTCTGATACAGAGGTATGCTCTGTAAAGAAAAAAGCTATCAATCTAGTCATTTTGTAGGTCCTCCATGAGATAGGGTCTTGTTCACCATTCCATAAATGTTGGGCTAGTTTTCTGTTAAACTTACGAAAATGTGACTAAAGGGTTACCATAGAACTCATTCGGTGCTTAACCCCTTTAAAAGACTGGCCCTTTGCGGTAGCCTTATGCATCAATAGAAGATAAAGAAAGATCAATGGGTGCTGTAGATATGAGGCATTTTACATTGTGCCGTACATTGTGCCGTCTGCCTTGACAGAATATGGATTATTCTCATCCTGATCTAACACAATATCTACTAACTCGTATAGTTCTCTGAAGAAGAGTTTCCTAGGAGATCCCAACGTCTTTTGCTAGTGCCAAAGCAATAACAATAATGAAATGTATCCTCGAATACATCAAGATCTCCGTAGTTTCGCAATTCCAAAGCTTGTGCACTCCTAGGAGGTTGTGTCCCGCTAACACACTCCACGTTAGAGCTATTAAAGTGATATACAAAGTAAAGAAAAATATTTGAGAATATACCGCTCAACCTTCTTATGATTATTTATTTACCCGGATAGAGTACAGAATGTGAATGCGTAAAATGCTGCAAACATCTTAAAATAATGAAAGCTTTACGCTAATCCCATTCAAATAATTTGTAAGGGAATAGAAATCTAATAAGTTTTTGCGGTTACACGACAACACAAAATCTCAATAATCACTTACCGCGAAGTTAGCATTAGCCGGGTGTAACATATTGATAGACATTTACGACAGATACTCGTATCTGGGCAAAGTGCCTTAGAATGAAATTGTATCTCCGGTGAAAAATGTTTATTGTTTGTTCTAATCATATTCATCAATAGCTCATTATGTGTTATTTAATGTTTCCTCCAATTAAAGTTTTCTATTTATTCAATTACTTAATTCTCTACCAATACAACAGAGTGCATCTGATACAAATGTTGACATTATCAGATCACTTTGGAATGCCAGGTGGGAAATATTTATGTAATTCTATTGCAGTTAGCGGGTGTAAATACTGTTTAAATATTTTGTTAAAAAAATGGAATGAAGCTATTATGTAAAGGGGTGCCCTGTGGAATAAATCATCAGCATAAGTAAAGGTATATTGAGCTCATGACGGATTAGGCTAAAAGACCGCCAAATTAAAATCCCACTAACAAAGGTGTGAATCTAAGGGTGGCATCATAAAAGAAGAAATTTCACGATCGGGGGAGAAAAGCAAGCTGTTCAAAAACTCAATCAGCATTCAAATAGCGACCCAAAGAAGAAGCAGATCCAGTCGCCCAAGTACATTAAAGATGCCCAAGGCCATTTGCTAACCATAGATAAAGCCATTTGTGACAGATGGCTGGAGTATTGTAAAAATGTACTCTATGAAGAATTTCCACGTAGAGTCGTGAAATCATTTGAAGAGTTGTTGACTTTACAACGGAAGAAGTGAGTGAGGAGGTCAAGAAAATAAAACAGGGAAAGGCAGTGGGACCAGGCAACATTTCTTCAGAATTTTGGGTAAAAATGGACGCCTTCGGGTGTGGGTGGCTCACAAAACTGCTCAACAAAATGATGAGAGGTCAACCAATGTTGGATCAATGGATAAGTCACTCTCTTATTTCGTTTTACAAAGGCGACACTCGCGAATGCAATAACTGCCGCTCGATCAAACTAGGTTAGGTTAGGTTGAAGTGGCTGCCAGCTAAGAGACGGACGCACTTAGACCAATGATAGATTGAGGGTGGCCGTGGTGTAGTGGTAACATCATCGCTAGTCACGCTGTTGGTTCATAGTTCAAATCCTGATGTCAAGAATCATCTATTTATTTCGCATGAAATAAATAAAAAAGTGGATCAATTGCGAAAGCTAAGTCAACTCTACTGCGAAGGTATAACACTGGCAGTAGAGTGGTCATATGGTTGAAAATGCAACTTGATCATGATGATGACATCAGGTGGACGGAAAAAATACTGTGAATCATGAGCAATGACAAAAGTAAAAACAAACAAGCTCCCCAGTTATCTGGACGCTACCCTTGGAGTTTACTTAATACTATCTGAGTTTCAAACCACTACACTAAGTGTTTCTTTCTCTCTCTCTCCTCTTCACAACGCCAGTGTCCAGTAATAGTATAAGAGTATTTGGCGCGCGCAAATTATACAAAAAAAAAAAAAAATTGATCCAAAGTGATACCACATGTATCTTAGGCGAACAATTTATCTTACCTACTTGTTGAAATAATTGGAGCTTCTGGTGCAGCGTAGGAGGCTTTTAATGCATGTCTTATTCAGATCGCTTAGGTTGCTGAAGGAGAAGGCTCCGAAGTGAAGTTTCTTTCTTTGGAAGAGAGCTGGGCAAGTACAAAGAAGGTTCAACATTTGAATATACCCAAGCCTTGTCGCATGCTTGCCTGTAGGACAGTGCCCAGTGATAGCACTAAAAACAGCGTTAATATGCAATCTTTTGAGAGAAATCAAATTCTTAGAGCGTTTCAGATCCAGCTTAGGCCAAATTTGTTTTCAGCTTAAATTTAGGTTAACATGTAGTGATTGGTATGATGATGTAGGATTGGCAGAATTTTGAACTGCTCCGCCATCTTTATAAGAGACGATCGTCAATCTAGAGCTGTTATTGAGTTTGATGAACACGATTCCAAGGACTTGATTGCTGCTTGGCTATTTGAAAATATGCGGATATCTACTGCTGATATCATGTTTGTCTTTAGCCATTATTTCTACCAGGAATACGCTACAATGATTTGGGAGACGGAAGTAGAGGCTAAGATTAAGCCTGTTAGAAAAGACTCCTGCACCTACCCGGCCTTAGATTTTGAACCGTAGGTGTAGAAATGTATCAACTTGTCTCCTAGAAATACACCTCACTCCCAGAATGACCTGGAAGGTATGGTGACTTGAAAGTGTTTATCAAAATTTAATCTGGGTGTGGTGTAGTGCTTCCACGAAAGATTTTGAAGTTAATCACAATGGAGGCGTGGCCAAATGCTTTACCGAACCACTGTTAAGTTGCTTTAAGGCGAACAGCTGCACACTCTGACATTTGCCAACCAAAGATGTCGAGTATTGTCTGATGAAACAGAGTGTGCAGCGCTGCAAAGGGTGTCGTTATAAACTCCATTTCTTCTCAATAGGTTTTTTTCAAGAGAAAAGTGCTTCCGTGGCTTTTTTTACTCTCTCTTGTGCATTAGGTTTCCAGCTTATTTTGGAAGGCATTTTATAGGGTTCCTAGGGAACTTATATGGATATCAGATTAATTGGAGATATGTAAGAGACCTCGAGAACCACAGTGTGGTGCACGATAGGAATAACTGAGGAATTGGAGCTGAGGTATTTCAAATTAATTCCTTATGAATTTTGTCTATAGACCAACCATAGTTAGATTTTCTGTTGATGGTGTCGAATGCCGCCTTAAAATCAACCAAAAATGGGTACAATTTCTTTTTCAACAATGCAATGTAAATATTTGGTCTTCCTTTGGTAGCCTGGAGTGGGAACCGGCTTGAAAAATACTGGGCAGTTATTACATTCGACCCAACTTGACAGACCGCAGTATAATATTTGTGTAAATATTTTACTCAGGACACTAAGGATTGATATACCACTATAATTTTCAGGTTAGCTGAAATTTCCTTTCTTAAAGATAGCAAAAATTATAGATTTTAAGAAGCACTCTGGATCTCTTTCTTCTAAAATCAGTTTATTATAAGAGCCTAGGAGAAATCTTAAGAAGTCTGTAGTGAAAATGTTATAGAATTCCATTGGGATCCCATCAAGTCAATAAGTTCGCGGACTGAGATACTCAACAACGAGTCATCTTCTCATTAGTGATAGAAATAACTGCGGTACTCTTTAGTAGTATAAATATCACCTCGTTTCAATAATAATTTCATTTTGTTATTATCTGTGGTAGGATAAACATCACCATGTCAGCCGAAATCGGAAATTCTCGCAATTTTGAGTACCCCGCCGTCATAAATTACCTCGCGAAAAAAGGAAAATCGCTTAAAGAAATTTTCGAAGATAAGTCATCGACTCTTCAGGATTCTGGGCCTTCGTAGACCATGGTCAAGAAATGGGCTCGCTTATTTCAACAAGGACGAGAGAGCTGCGAAGACGACCCCCGCCCTAGGTGTCCTGTGTCAGTGGTCACGGAAGAAAACGTCGGAAAAGTTGAAAAATCAGTTCTGGAAGACCGAAGAATAAGAATGTGGTATACTCGTATAGCAGACGAGTTGTACATCAGCAAACAATAGATTCGAGAAATTTTGCAAGAGCATTTAAGCATGAAAAAAATGTGTGCGCGCTGGGTACCGAAAATACTCACACCGATTTTTTGGAGTTAGCCGGGGACAATCACGACGAAATTTGCAACCAAATCGTAATTGTAGATGAGACTTTGAGCGACTTTTTCGTTTTTTTTTCCAATTTGAAAAAGGAGTTACGAGACCGGAGATTTCCAAATGAAAACGAGATCAAGGCGGCCGTAGAAAGTCATTTTGAAGGCAAAGAAAACAAATATTATTTCTGTGGTATTAAGGCATTGTATGCTCGATGTGGGAAATACATTTCACTCGAGGTAGATTATACTGAGAAACAATTTTTTTTTAATCGGATCCCTTCTTTCACTTAATGCCCCTGGTTTTGGGGAGCTTTGGGGAGTTTTGTTCGAAAAAAGATATTTCGATGGTTAAGTCTTATTCAATGTACAGGTTGGCTCAAAAATATTAATTGGATTTTAAAAATTCATAACTTTGGAACGAAGCAATTTTTTTTTCTCTTTTGGATTAAATATTGAAGAATGGTGCACTGGATGATCCCACAATGTATTTTCGCTGTCGAATCTTACATTCGGCACAACTCCTCACAACACATCGAGAATTTCGCAGTCATCGTATGTTTTGTTGCCCGTTTTCGGCAAGAAAGAACTATGTTCAATCAGAGACAAACAGGGAAACCTGCATCCGGACGTTCCCGATACAACATAAGCCGAGTATCTGTTGACAAACACTCTTCGACATCGACCAGGAGGAGCTCGTCCCAACTAAACATCCCACGGACGACCTTGCCGATAATTTTAAGAAGCGATTTCCATTATTCATCCATATAAAATTCAATTTAGCTAGCAACTGCTTGCCAGAGACCAGACAAGTTGGTTATTACTCGTATTGGCCCGTAAACTGCAAACAAAATCAAAATCGCTATTTTTTAGAAAAATTAATTATGTCAGACGAAGCCCATTTTCCTCAATCGCTTCGTCAATAAACAAAATTTTGGTTTCTGGGGCGTAGAAAACCTTTGAATAATTCACGAGTGTCAGATGCATTCACTTCGAGTCGCGGTTGGCTGTGGTATCTCGGCTGAAAAGGTAATAGGACCCTATTTTTTGAAGATGCAAACGGGGATTAAGAAACAGTAAATGGGGACGAGTATAGACCAAAGCTCGACAATATTTTACATCCGCAGCTGGATCACCTATCCCGTGCCCATATGTAGTTTCAATAAGACGGCGCTACTGCCCATACAGCCACAGATACGATGACTATTCTTCGAGAAATATACCCAGGCTGAATAATCTCAAAGAATGGAGACATTGGTTGGCCGGCTTGTTCTCCTGAGTTAACAGCTTCAGACTTCTTCCTATATAGTTATCTGAAAGAAAGGGTTTATTAAAATAATTCCCAGTCTCTTGCAGTCCTTAAAAGCTCAGACCATTAAGCCTTGACGTCACAAACTCAATCTCAAAAATGGAGTTTGGCGAAAGCTGAAATGGCGGTCACCTAAAGGATATTATTTTCCATTCTTAACATTATAAAAAAAACAGCAAAGATTAAGCTTGAATATTCTTCTAGTTTTGTTAAACTTAGTTAATCAAATAAAAAGTTATTCAAATTTAAAATCCACTTAATATTTTTGGGCCACCCTGTATAATCAGATTTCGTAACAACAGTTTTTTTGTTGTTAAAATCTCTTAAAAATCTCAGTAGAACTAAGGCATTGCACTCGAATTGTTAAGTTCACAACGCCACGTCCACTTTATTGTTAGAAGTGTTAGAATATGGGGTATAGGGATTGTATTTTTTCTTTTAAGTACTGGGATAGTTTTTGCTAGACTTTTATTGAAGAAACATGGCCTATTTTCAATTTTATATTCTCATGCGCAATGTCGTTGTGGTGCTTCTAAAATTAAGAAGTGGTAGCTAAATTTTGAACCAAGACCGATTATTTGGTTCATAACAATTATGCATGGAATATTATACCACAGATAATAAAGTTACTTTATTATCTGTGATTATACGTATACCGGTCATAACATTTTGGCACATTTCGGTTGTTTTTTCACCGATTTCTTGGATAATATTGTTCGGGATAGTGGTTCCTTCAAGTACCCCCAAAGATAGAAACCAGGGGCAGACAAGATCGAGGGGGCCAATCGATATCACCTCTGTCTGACATTATGCTGTGTATTTTGCCCGGATAAATTTCTCGCAAAATGTCCATTGTATCGTTAGCTGTGTGTGATGTGGCACCGTTCTGTTGGAACCACATGTGTTGTAAGATTTGCAACAAGTCACGATAGCGATCACCAGTAATTATTACAGCATTGCCTCTTGCGTTTTCAAAAAAAGAAGAAGAGGTGAACCAATGATGCCGCCGGCTCAAATTGCGCACTATACAGTAACTCTACGAGGGTGTACAGGTCGTCGGTGTATCAGTTGAAGCTTTTCAGTGCCCCAATAGTGGATAATTATTAATAAAGGAGATATTCCAAATTCTTGTGCACGTCGTCTAACGAAGGTGCTCGGGACTTTAGTCAATATTGTCTCTCACTGCAGCAATATCTTAGGCCATACGTACGCTACAAACTCAGACGGACTTGTTTTAATAATTTGAATATGATATTGAGGCATTAGATGCGCCATAATATATTGTTATCTACTGCTCTTCTTGACTAACAAATGCCAACCAAACCAAAAAGGAGTATAAGCAACATCCACCTCGAACATAAAAAACACCCTATATATTAAATCGCTAGAAATTTGTTTCGAATTATTGGTTCAAATTAAAAACACCTTTACATTCGATTTTCGATACGATACTGATGTGCAATGAATGAAAGAAAGGATTCGCTACTTATATGTATGTACCGTATCTGTACATAGTAACGGAACATCCCTTCATATAATCCAGAAACATCGGCGACACTCTTGAAGAAAATGTGAAAGGAGCAGCGATGCAGTACAGAAATTCGTCATTTCAATTTTTGGGAGTCATGGCATTGGGCCATCTATTCTAAGGGCATAGGGCATCAACAACGCCTGGGCGCTATCTTTTCTGGAGTTCTGCAAAGCGTTTGAGCTGCCTCCAACTTATTCCCAAAGAACTTGATTCCCTCCTCAACTGTTTTGCGCCACGTTAGCCAAAGGTGACCCACAGGTCTGGCTGCCTGTGTGAACAGATTCCACTCTATGGCATATTTCACAATTGAGTAGTCTTCTCGTCGTTCCACTATCACTTTCTCCTTTGTATAGTAATGTCTTTAGGTTCTTGGCCTATTCTCTGATAAAGATGTTCATTGCAGATACGATTTGGCCAACAAATCCTCAAGATGATTCTTAGACATCTATTTACGAAGGCCTGCAGCTTGCGTGTGTTAGTTGTATCCAACTTCCAGGTACTGCATCCATATAGCAGTACTGATTTTACGTTGGAGCAGAACAGTCGCAGCTTAGTTCTTGTGCTGCGAACCATGCTTCTTCAGATTTTAAATTGCATGCCGAACGCAGCTTTTGCCTTCCCGGGCTGAGGCCACACTTCTAGATATAGAAAGTTGTCTAGATTCTCGACATCCTGTTCGGAGGTTGAGCGCGGGTGATAGAAGTGCTAAGGGCTTTTGTTTTGGCTGTGTTTATTTTAAGCCACACTTTGTTTGCCTCAGCTTCTAAATTTTAGGCCATCAGATGAAGATCCATTATAGGATGTGGAAGAAGGCAAATATCGTCAGCGTAGCCGAAGTGTTTAAGGCAAGATGTCATAGTCCATCGAATTCCATGGTTACCTTCCGTTAATGTTGCACGGAGTACATCGCTGATGACCACCAAAAACAGCGGCGACAGTATGCACCCCTGACGTACTCCACTGTGGACTTAAAAATCCTCCGTCAACTTACCATTATGTAGGACGTGATGTCTCTCCTGTGCAAGGCCAACCAGATAGCATCTAAATTCATGCTATCGAAAGCCCTCGATACATTACTCTATTATGACGTGTAAGGTGTTTATGTGGTCGATGCAGCAGGATCCAGCGCGGAAGCCTGCCTATTCGATGTCGGGAATTGAATCAAAAAGGTTCTTTAATCCATTCTGATATGATTCTAGCTTTTATCTTTGTTACGGCCGAGAGAACGTTTATACTTCTCCAGTTTCCACAATAAATTGCTCATTTTCTCACGTTGTAGTGTATAGCAGTTCGCCGATTTATTTTGCACTGCTTAAAATAGTTCGGCAGGGATGCCAGCAACACCCGCCTTTTTGTTTTTCTTGAGGAACCTGATTGCTTTCGTTGTTATTTCAGTTTTAAATATAATTTTTTAAGTAAATTCCAATAGGTCTACTTGGTACCAGAAACTAAGCTTATCTAGATCACTATTGAAACCCAAGACCTTGATGGCTTTACTGCTGCCTCTTCAATTCAAATTGAGTATGTCCACTTCAATACATGATTGGAAACTAAAAATTGTACCCCCAACGTCACACTGTTTGGCCGAATAAATTGAAATTCAATAGCATACCTTATAAAGCAATTACGGCTACAAAAAAAAATAAAAAAAAAAAACAAAGTAAACAGGGGTAAACTATTGCAACCTTCTTGGCCCATGGTATCTGCCATTCCAACAAAATACCATCGAACTACACCAAGGCATTGCGATACCGAATTTCTGGAAACATTCATGACACGGATGACATTTTTCGTTCGTCTTCTACCTCTTCTGCATTTTTTGTCGTCGTTATGGCCGCGAATTCTCAATGAATGATGATTTCGCACGCATGAGCACTTACCAGACATGGTAAACTGTTCGAACCTATTCATTTGCATACATATAATGGTTCAGGGCAGCAGGTGGAGCAGTATGTGGCGGGCGGGCGGGCGGAGGAGGAGGAGTAGCAGGGCATGGACGACAGTGTTGACATCGCATGGAATTCGTAATTATCGTTAGAATATGGTTCAAGGTGAAGCGATAAACTTTAACTTTTGTTATAAATATCAGCGGGGATGTGTAGCTAACATGCTGTAACTAGGTGTTAGCATAGCAATGAATGTCCGGATTGTGTTCGGATGCATTGTTATATTCGCACATACGGCTCAGATGAGGGGGTTGAGGAATGGATTTGGATTTATTTTATCCCATCCGATTGCGTCACCTTTCTTTCACTTTTCGTGAGTGAAGTTGGGTGATTTGGCTATTGTTTGCTTTTGAAAATGACTATTGAAGGTGTGCGCTATGGAAGAGACGACTCTTTGTGTGTAGGGGACATGCTAATAATGGCTTTAGAGGTGAATACTTATTTAACATGTGATTGCTATTTATTTATGGACGCAGATGCTTTGTTTTACGTGAAAACGTATATTCAGTTCTTAACAGTGACCGACGGTCATCAAAATTAAATTTCAGCGTTGATAACAGCATAAAAAGCTTATCAGTCATTATCACTCCCATGGGACAAGTTGAACAATTTATTAAAGAAAACAAAATTAAATAAATCAAAAAGAAAAATTAGGCGTCTCCACATTTCTCTGTTTTTAGTGCTGTAACTCAAGCACGACCACCAACAACACAAAACAACGCGCAGCAGATTTCATGGTGTTTTCTATGATTTAAGAACTTTTTAGCAGTTTTCTAATGACACCCTAGTCAAAAAATTGTGTTTGTCGATTTTAACACAATAATCGGAGAGGGGTGCATCTTCGGATATAAGGTCGGAAAATATAGCTTAGCTTGCACGACAACACCTCCGGAAACGAACTCAAGCTAATCGACTCTGTGGCGGTACAATACATCACTGTAGCTAGACACGATTCCCATTCATAAGAGCACCTGACGCTCTCCAGATCGACTAACTGTTATGCAATTGATGCAAAGCAATCCTTCAGCATTTTGGATGTTCGCACATTTCGAGCAGCTAACATTGACTCAGATCACCACCTTATTGCGAAGGTACGTATGAGAATATCCCAAGCACCACAACACCAAAGAAGAACTGTGAGAAAATTTAACATCCAACGGCTACAATCGTAAGAGACTGTCAGAGCCTTCGCATATTGAGTGTCCTTCAATTTCTCAAGAAGTCGAATACCGCAAAAGCGTAGATGAGAAATGGCATAATTGTCAGCAAGCTATCAAGAACGCCGCCTCTGATGTGCTGGGTTTCTCGCATCCACCACAAGGAAACCCTTGGTTTAATGAAGATTGTCGTCAAACGTAAGCTGCAAAGCAAGAAACCTGTACTCATGAAGAAGGAAATCTATTAGTAGAGTCACAATTGGTGCTGATAATTTGGAAAGATCACTTTTGCAGATTATTAAACGGCGGTGGCTTTGCTGTTAGACAGAATGCTCCATTTAACCTAGACGATGACGATCAACAATTCCGTCCAACCAAGAGTATTTATTTATTTATTTAGCTAAGCTTAATTCAAGCAGAACTTAAAAACTACACTAAAACTAGACTGTTACTAAACACAACTTAAGACTAAGGCTAAGTACTTAAAAACTAAACTTAAAACTAAAACTAAAATGGTTAGGGCGGAGGAGTGGAAGTAGAATTCTGGAGGGCGTTTCTAAGTGCAAATCTGCTGCAATGAAAATCAAAAGAGCTGTGCGCGCCGTTGGCCAAACGTAGCATTCTAGACATTGGCTCGATGAACGATACGAAAGATGGGTACAGACCTAAGGAGGCGTGGGTTAGTGTTAAGGGAGATCATTTGGAGCAGATTAGGGCAGTCGATGTTTCCTGCTAACAGCTGATGTACAAAGAGCATGTCAGCAATTTCTCGACGTATTTCAAGTGGCTGTACGTTAATTAATTTCAAACGATTCTCATGGGGGGGTAAGTTATGCCTGTCAGACCAAGGAAGACCGTGAAGAGCAAAACGGATGAACCTGCGTTGAACAGCCTCTATTCGAAGGGAATGGGTATCATGATAGGGGGACCATACTTGGCTAGCATATTCGAGGATTGGCCGAACAAATGTGAAGTAGAGAGATTTCGTGACGTAGGGGTTCGAGAATTCTTTAGACCAACGTTTTACGAAACCGAGCGCAGAGTTGGCTCTGCTAATAATGTTGTCAATATGGCAGCGGAAATTTAGTTCTCTGTCGCAGATAACACCAAAATCGCGTAATAAATTTACAGAAGGGACGAGCTCGTCAGAGATGAAATAGGATCTCGGGGCTGAAAGACGCTTCCGGGAATATGTAATAGCTTGACATTTGTTGACGTTGAGCACAAGAAAATTTTGTTGACACCAGGTTGAAAAGTTGTTCAAGTCAGCTTGAAGTAGGCAAGAGTCGGCGGGGTTTAATATGTGCCTGAAGATTTTCATGTCATCAGCGTAGATGGATAGATAAGAGTCTTTGATGATGAAGTCAACGTCGTTAATTGACAAAATGAAAATCAAGGGACCAATATGGCTACCTTGAGGGACCCCGGAAGTGGCTTTAATGGGATCGGATACAGCCGATCTAAATAGTATTTTGTATTGGCGTTCCTCAAGATAGGATTTAATCCACCCAATGAAACTCAGTTGGAAGCCAAGGGATTTGAGTTTAAAAAGAATGATTCTGTGCGAGATTTTATCGAAGGCCTTATTAAAATCTGTGGCAATTACATCAACTTCTTTGCCATCCTCTAATGCACACAGAGTTCTAGATACGAATTCCGTTAAATTAGTAGTTCCCTTAAGAAATCCGTGCTGGTTAGGGGAAAAGATAGACTTTCAATGGAAGAACATTGCATCGTAAACAATGCTTTCAAAGAGCTTAGGAACGCAGGAGAGTTTAGCAATTGGCCGGTAGTTGGAGATTTCATTCTTGGGACCCTTTTTGTGAAAGGGAATTATGTAACAGCTCTTCCAAAGCTTGGAGAAGACTCCTTGTGCGATAGATATTTGGAAGAGAGCCGTGGGGGGTTGGGCCAGATGATTCAAGCAATTTTTCAGTACTATTGAAGGGATACCATCAGGACCAGGAGAGTATTCGTTCTTGAGTTTTTTTTATCTTTTCCTTCACGTGTTCCACGGTTATGTCAAAGGAGACTAACGAGGTTTGGGCACAGCTTTTCATGTAGGAGAAGTAGTTTTTCATGTAGGAGAAGAACCAAAGTGAAATGAAGATATCTAAGTTTAAATCCAACAAGGCTGCTAGAGCCGGAGGTCTACCTGACGAGCTATTTAAATTAGCTGGAGATGATTTGGTATAGAGCATACATCATCTCTTCTATAAAATAATGTCGGGTGAAAGTATACCCGTCGAATTGCCGATCCTCAAGAAAGGAGATCCTTTGAACTGTGCCAATTACAGAGGTATTAGGCTCCTCAACATCGTGTATAAGATCTTATCTGCCAAATTATGTGAACGCCATGTTTAATTTGGCATCCCTGCCAGACTCGTCCTGGGCAGGATGACTATGGAGAATGCACGCTGCTCCATCAAAGTCGGTAACAGCAAAATAACTACGACAATGTGACACGCTGTGATGTAATTTCTTTAACATCATACCAACAAGGACTGTACAAAATTCTCAAGCTAACATTAGGGGTAGAATCTTTCAAAAGTCTGTGCAATTACTCGTACTCACGTACGCCGACAACATTGACATAATTAGAAGAACGCAGCGGGCTGAGTATTGGAGCAGTTAACGACTTGGCCAGAATGTCACAACAGAAAGATACAATTTTGACTTAGTTAAGAACTTTACCTACCTAGGTTCCGTTGTAAATTTAAACAATGTCACCATCGCAGAGATCTTGCCAACCACTGTTTCTTTGTGCTAAGGAGGCAACTGAGTAGTAAAGGCATCTCCAGACAACTTAGGTCATTTTATATAAGACCCTCATAATCCGAGTCTTGCTATATGGCGCAGAAGTATGGATGTTATCAACGGCAGATGAAAATACGCTTGGTTGTTTTGAAAGAAAAATTCATAGAGTGATTCATGGTCCCACGGAGAACGGATGAGAAGATACAATAACGAACTAACCAGGAACTATATCGCACACAAGTGAAAAGGGACAACTGGCGGCTGGTACAAGATCGAGCTGGCTGGGGACGCTTATTGATTGAGGCCCAGGTCCACTCCGGACTATAGCGTCATCTAAAGTAATGTAATTTAGGAATTTCTTCAATTCTGCACCAATTTGCATGTTTCTTTTTTTTTATTTAAATACAAATTATCTAGTGTTCGAACCTCTTAAAAAAGAATCTATTTTCATGGGGCCCTAACAAGTCAAATTTTGTTATCTCTTCGACAACGCTGGGAATTCCCAGATCCCGATGAATATCTTCGTTACGTAAGTAATACGATCGTTCTAAGAAGTTTATTTTCAAAAATAGGATGTTTCTAATGCTTTTCCTGGTACAACCCCATAGTTGTAGACCATACGTCCATACTGGCTTTAGCACTTGCTTATAGATAAGCAGTTTGTTATGTAGGCTGAACTTTGAATGTTTTCCGAGTAGCCAGTACATTTGTCGGTATTTGTTTTCGAGCTCGTCATCTAGAGTCATTCCTAGATATTTTACTTCGTTCGCGTACGGTATTTGAGCCGATAGGAGCAGTTTGATAGGAGCTTTATTCGGCAATTCCTTTACCACCTGCTCCGTTATCAAGTCGTAACCCGGTGCTTTTTTCATTTTTAGATTTTTAATCACTTCCCTCAGTTACAACTTTTTTTACTTTAAAGTTGTCAGATGTCGTAACTGGGTTGTAGGGCGTTATGAAAGGGCCGTCGAATGGCTTAAACGTTTCTTCTAAGTGCAAAGCAAAAAGTTCTACCTTTTCTTTGTCGCTCTTGGCCCAATTTCTATTGTTTTTCCGAATTGGTGGCGCTTGCATTTGAGGTTCTTGGATGCCTTTTAGCGCTTTCCAAAGTGAATAATTTGATTCTCTTTCAGCGGAGATATTTTCAAGGTAGGTCGCTATCTTATTGTTTTTAAATTCCCGAATACTATCTCTAAAGCGATTGCATAGTCGATTAAGGACCTTTTTATGCTGCGGTGCACGAGTGATTTGCCATTTCTTTCGTGCTTTTTTTTCGACTAATCTTATAGCTTCTAGAAGGAGTGTTCGATCAACTTCGTCCTCCAGTTCACAAGTTGTTTTAAGTGATACATTTAAGGCGATATTTGTTTCGCAATCATTTCTAAAGCCCTCCCAGTTTGTTCTATTGCTGGTAAATTTTGGAGGTCCTTCTTTCTTGAACAACGCTTCACCAAGTAATAAAATTGACGGAGAGTTTCATTTATCAAAAGTTGACGGAAGAGAGGGTGTGAAACATCTTGCACAAAAACTTAGGGATGCGAAAGCTCTGCGCAAGATGGGAAGATGAGTTCCGCATTTGATGAATGCCGATCAATCTTTGGACCGATTCAATAGGGATCCGACCGATTTTGTGTGGCGATTTGTCACCTTGGATGAGGCATGGGTCCACCACTACACGCCAGAAACGAAACAGCAGTCGAAGCAGTGGGTGGAAGCCGGTGGTTCAGCGCCAAAGAAAGCGAAGTCGATCGCACCTGCCGGAAAGGTCATGGCCAGTGTGTTTTGGGATGCGAAAGGGATCCTGTTACGAATAATTGATTACCTTGAAAAAGGCAGAACAATTACAGATGAATATTACTCCAACCTTCTTGAGCAGCTGGATGCCAAAATTCGCGAGAAGAGGCCTGGCTTAAAGAAGAAAAGAATCATCTTTCACCAGGACAATGCACAATGCGTTGGCGATGGGAAAACTGCGGGATTTGGGGTACGATTTGCTCGGCCATCCCCCCTATTCACCTGATTTGGCATCCTCAGACTTCCATCTGTTCCCAAACTTCAAGAAATTTGTTTCTGGGAAGAGCTTCGCATCCAATGCAGAAGTTGAGAGGGCCGTAGATGAATACTCGTAATACTTGAACCGAAGTAGAATGAAAAAAAGACTACAGGTCTAGAGAATGAAAGCAATCGGTTAAAGGCTTCTTTGTAAATTAGAAATGAAATCGATTTTTTAAAGGAAAGTCTCACTTTGCAATCGTTTCATATTTTCGTATCAAGGCAAATAATTCTTTTTTTTTTTGTGTGAACGAAATGTTGAAGTAGTTGGGTTGTTTCGTTGTTCATTTTAGTTTAAGATGGTTCATCCGCTTTATTGGTATTTTGTTTCATAGTAGGTTTCCTTAGAGTTTTTGGAAAGGTGAATAATATCGGGGTTGCAAAAGTCGTATTTTATTGTATCGCATATCATGAGAATCCATACGGAAATTTCTGAAATCGTGAAAAAGGTGGGAATAATGGAAAATATATGGAGAAATATCTAAAAATCGTAGAAAATACGATAAATACGATGGTGTAACAATGCTGTGTGAAGCTTCCCTTAATCAAAAAAAAAAAAAAAATGTGTCGACAAGACGAATGGCTGCGAGAAGCTGGACCAGGATGCGTATGGGTTGTTAGCACCAAGATATTTATTTCCTTATAAATTATGGTGAAATTAAATTCTTATTTCTTAAAGAGCTATTCATTTCGAGGTTGCGATTTCAGTTCCCTGCCATATGGCAACTGACAAATCCATCTGTAATCTATAGTGACACCGTCAGGTAGTTAGTTATTGTCTTGCATTTACAATATGAATCGTTTAAGCACCACTCGATGCATTAAAATTGATGCATTTAACTATAAAAATAACAGTTCTGTAATATAGTATTTGTGTATCGCGACTTAAGGACAGATTATGGTCGTTTTAATCCCCCAACTGTGCAAACAATTCGAAATATAATTACCAAATTCAAATAAATCGGTAGTGTTTGTAATGCCTGTACATCATCGTAATTCTCGATCAACTGAAAACATGTAAGTGGCCGAAAACCCGGAATTTCTCGCTCGACGGCTTCGTAAACAAACAAAATTGTAGAATTCTGGATTCTGAGAATCCAAATGTGATGACTGAGAGGCCATTGCATCCATGACGAATGACAGTTTAGTGCGCGCTGTGGATACGTTGAATTCTCTGCGCTATGGTCAAATGAATATACAGGTCACTCTTAATGCACAAAAGTCGATTGTTGGCTGAAATTTTGCGTTTCAACTATTTTACTTTAATGGCGGCCGCTCGAACTGGTGACCCGTAACTGACTGATGCAACAACTTTGGCCAGAACTTGTCTTCGGTTATAAATATCGCGGTGCACCAACATTCGTGCAAGGGTTGCACTCATTCGTGAGGCTTTATTACTTACATGCTCCCGATGATCTTTAAATGTTAGCCTTGAATCAATCATAAACACCCAGGTATTTAACTGCTGTTTTGGATATAATTTCGGGCCCACCTTTGGTGAGCGTAATGGTTTCTCTTCGTTTTCTGCTGCTACCATAAGGTTTCATTGCTAATTATCCATTACAATTTGACATGTCTGCCTTTAACCGCCGCTTTATGGGCCACATTGGGGTTACCATCCGGTCAAGGAAATTTTTTATTCCCAAATCTCTTGCTTGCTTAAAGTATCTCTTTTGGCGTGACTCTAAAGATTGATTGTACTACTGCCGATGGTTTGTCCTATGGTGGAGTTCCCGGTTACCTCGATTTTTATAATTAATAATTTTATTTTTAGTGAAACAAGTTGGCGCAGAAGTCCTCACTCGACTTCCTAAGGAAGTAATTTTCAAATAAAAAAGAATTGGTTCTGTGTGTTAATTATTTTTATTCAGATTTTTAAATTTTTTTCCATTAAGTTGGTCAAGTGGCCGCCACCAGATGCCTTTTCTCAAAACTTCTGGCGATAAATTCTCCACTTTTTGTCGGATGTTTTCATTTGGGCCGCTAAGGTCTGTGGCTTGTTCGTATAGACATGAGACTTAAAAAATTCCAAAGAAGGAAGACTGGAACAGTCAAATCGGGCGATCTTGAGGGCCAGTGCAAATCGCCAAAAAGAGAGATTAAGCGGCCCTGCTGCTGTCGCTCTTGCTGTGTTTGTGGTTGCACCGTCCCGCAGTACGTTGACATAAAGCTCAACTAATATATGTAGGATTGAAATCCGACAAAATTAAACATCGAACACTTCAGTTAAGATTCTTTATTTCAATAATGATTACACTGCGTTCGATCACGACTGCGACTATTCTCTTTTACATTCTCTGATCAACTGCTCAAGATAAAAAAAGGAAAAAGCTAAGAATGGGGTTGCTCTTTATGTTCGTTAACAAAGTGTTTGTCTTTGTGTGTATGCCGTCCTTGTCGTCCCGTTCTGTCTACCTGTAGGGTGGTATGTTCATAGTTTGGCTCGATCCTACATATATGTTTAATAACTGCTAGTTGTTATTTACAATTGTTTGTTCTTTCCTTGTTGATGTATTAGAGGCATTGTTATCAGCAATCAACGTAATTTGCTCTCCAGTACTAGTTTGGATTTTGGTGCGCTCTAATTGATCTCGTGTTAAATAGTTACTGCTATTATCAATTTTTTTTCTTGTGAATATTTTTAAATTATTTTTTTAGTGGAATTATTCTTAATATTGATTAATCAAAAATAGCCCAGTTTTAAGGTATGAAAATTCATTTAATTTGAGATTTTAAAATAGAACTTACCAAAGTATAGCAAAATCTTTTATCACATTATATTCTTCTATTGTTGTACTTTGCGAAAGTATAAGCTACTTTTTGCTAACCTAACAAATATTTAACTTTTTGTAGGACAAGATCAAACCATAAAAAACGATACAATTTTTGAAAAATGGATTTCTATTAGAAAAAGCTCAAAGATTGGAGAACTTACTGGCTTTATATTGAATAAGCAATTGTTTTAATTCAATTAAAAGTGATTTGACCTAAAAAGTCAAAATTGTTGACTCAATTCTTGGAGTCATGGAGTGTGGTTAAAAAGTTATTTTGTACTTCCTTGTGGTATTTTGAGTATACTTGCCAATACAGCTTCTAACGATCAACCGGGAACTAGTCGCGGAAGACCCCAAAAACCATCCGAAGAAGCTTCCCACAAGACCAACACACGTAGAGTAGAGAATCTTGTGATCTGAAACATGAGTGAAAAGAAGCGGAACTGTCTGGACATTTATCTGGTGGTGGGGTCAATCGTGACGAAAACGAAACCGTTTTAACTCAGCAAGAAGCCTTGGCATTGTATTTAGACCAGGATCTTTCAGAAAAAAAAATATATAATGTATTACGATCTGTTGTTAATGCATTGCACAAAGATTCTTTTCCAAGCTTATATAACCTGAGAAAACTTAAAAAACAAATGTTTCGCAGCAATAGGGAGGAAACATAAACGACTGCATCCGTGGACCTCCAAGAACTCTTAAGCAGAATTGGAGAAAGTATTGCTGAATTTTCTCAAATACATTATGACACAATTGCTACGTTACTCTGGAAGTGGACCTTTGACGGAAGTTCCGGGCATAGTCAGTACAAACATCTCTTTACTGATTCAGAAAACACAGACGAATTCCTTTTTCTGATAGCGTTTTGTCCTTTGAAGTTGGTGCAACTCCTAAAGAGGTACAACTCCTAAAGAAGTACAACTCCTAAAGAAATGAACATGGTAACAAAAAACGAAAAGCTTCGAAAAGAAGAAGTTAAGGTCTATCCACCCTACACTCTTGGATAAGATGCTTTGAATGTTTGTTGCACATTTATTATAGGACTCCTTTCAAAGCTTGACAAGTGCGTGATTCAGAAACAAAATTGTATTTGCCCAAAAAAAAAGAAAATATAAGGATATTCAGGAATCATCTAAAACTAGAATGGGTCTCATCGTTGACAAGCCTAAGCCAGGATTCGTATCTACAAATGATGGAAATACTGTAAGACGTTTTTTAAAGATGCAAAGACCACTGCAGAAATAACTATAATTGGTGAACGGCTAATACACAAATTCTCTATTACTCGTATCTTAAAAGTTTTGGCTTCTGGACTTTGATATTGTAATATGCGAGCTACGGCTCGAGTAGATGAAACGTTACTCTGTGAGATTATTTCTTTATTTTCTAGTCTATAGAACAATTCAAGTTCACACTATACTATTCTTCGCAAATTCTTTCCTTACAAGGTCTCTTTCTTCTCAAATCACTTTATCTCATTTCAATTACTTAATTCACAAATCCAAACTAATTACTTCTTCTTGTCAACTCTTAACTTTCAATTTATCACAAAATTACAACTTCGCCTATTATCACTTTTCCAATCTCTTCGTGTGGTTCGAAAACCAACTCCCCTGCCTCGATCGCCATCTGTCCTTATATAGTCGCATTTCTGATAGCCAGAAACTTCTAGCAAATTCTTCGACCACTGGAACGCGAAAATTCTGATGTAATAATTCCAAGATGACAGCTGCGGCCAATAATCTCTTGTTTTTATAATTCTCTCTTAATTCCGCGACGTCGTCTTAGACATAATTCGTCTCTCACCGTGGACACGAACCTCGAATGAAAAGACACTTCGGAATGTGTTGCATCTTTTTGGGGCGTAGTTATTATGCTACATTATGTTACAATATAAATAAATTTTCCGAATTACTCGGTGAAGCAAAAGAACTATACTTTCAACTTTATGTTTGGTATTATATGTCAATCAGTGTTCATTAGCTCTTGATCCACAGTCTGGATATTATTTCATTTTCCGAAATACCTATTGGTCAACTTTTAGAAGAAGCAATAAAAGCAAGCCATAAAAAATTCCGAAAATACCGTCTCGCTCACACCAGCAAATCATCTCGAAAATACACAAACGAAGACTTAATGACTGTGCAACAGCTTAGGTCTGATCCTATTATTTCACAATACAGGAACACAAATTCAAAATTGTCGAAGAAAGACGATAGGGACATTAGAGAATACATATAAATGCAGATAGTAAGGACTCGGATGATGGTGCCTCTGAAATAAACTCACTAGTTATTTCAAAATTTATCTATTTATTATTTATAAGTTATTTCAAATAAATATTCTTATTGTGCTCTGTTTAAAAAAGAAAATTTATGAAACAATATAGTTTTTTTCTAATACTAATAAAAGTTACAAACTAAAATAAATGATATTCCAATATTTTTGATTGTAATGATCAACCTTCTTTCTTCTGTTTGTCACTTTACGGCCGTCTTGTAAGTATCATATGACATTTGAATTCTCTGTGTTGATTAAACTTCATTTTCTTTTGTATTTTCAATCCTTATTTTACACACTGAACCTTATTTTTTTTAAATACAGATTTTTGTCCACCATAGACGCCCATATTTTAGACGCACTATGCGTCCTGCTGGAACCATATCTTCTCCAAACCCAATTCGTCAATTTGCCGCAGCAAGAAGTCATTGATCGTGGTTCTGTAGTATTCACCAGTCACAGTAACAGTGTTACCTATGCAGTCATCGAACAAACATGGGACAATCACCTTTCCTCCGTAAACGCCGCACCAAAGAGTTACTTTGAGAAGATGTAATGGCCTTTCGTGTATTACACGCGAGTTTCCAGATGCCCCAGAAGTGATAATTTTGTATATTCACGTATCCGCATAAGTAAAAATACCCCTCGTCGCTCATGATGATTTTTAGAGGAAAATCATCCTCATCGCGATCGAAGTTTATAAGGGCTTTGCTGTAATTTACTGGCAATTGGCGGTCTACAGGCAATAGCTGATGCACTGTTTGCGCTCTGTAAGGGAACATCTTCAAGTCTTTCGCCAAAATTCACTGTAAAGACCGTCTATTCATGCCCAATTGCCACACGACCTGGGAATCGACGACATTCTTGGCTGTTCTGATTTCCGACCGAATTTGAAAACGAAAACCGAAATTGAATCCGTACGGAATGGAAAAAAGTGTTCTGATTTACGATCGGATTCACTTTACAGTACTACCAACTTAATATCAACAAAGCGATTTCGAAATCAGCTGTTTTTATAGGCAGGAGCTGTCAAAACAAAATTGTAAAATTTTATGTGATTGAGTGCAATAATTAATTTCCTAGTTTTACACCATGTAAATAACCAACAAATTGTTTATTAGATGTATCTTCCCACAGTTTGTTTATATATTCTGGTCTGTTATCCGTCTTAACCCAACCTCTCCCTACGTCGGGATGTTTTTTCCATGAAATCTACTAGTGACGCGAAATGTATTTGTATACCACACATTTCCCCTGAATTACAGAATTACGGTATTAATTTTTGTTTGTTGTTAAATAATAATTAGGTACTTACATTATCGCTCGAATAAATAAATGAAATGAAATATGTAAACTTAATTGAATTCCGGCAAGAAAAAGACAGCCGAATTAAAAACGTGAAACTATTGGCGGATTTAAGATCCGTTCGTTTTACAGAACACCCTTCAATCCGTAAACCGTCATGCGAATACGGAATTCAGAACACCGAAAATTCGAAAACGGGAGGATTTGGTATTCGAACGAAAATGAGAACAGCCGTGATTGACACAATTTTTCCGCGTTCTTGAAGAGTATAGCAATTCATGGTTTGTCTACGTGCATTCAGCTTCTGTTTACTTTGCAAGTGTCAAAGTTGCTTGATATAAGACGCCATTTGCAAAAATGAGAACAACTTCCGATAGGATGATGACTTTTGCGCCACTCTTGCGCAGGCATGAGATGGTGCTTGAAAAGTTTTGAATTTTTCAATACCACCTGCTACGCTCTCCTCCAAAGGTTTTCATCCGCTTGATTACATAGTGCGATGAAACTATAGATAAATCAGACAAGGCCTTGTAGGCAACATCAAAGGTTGATCAACTACTCATCAACTCCTAAAAATGAAGAAAACTTGATGAAGAGATCAATCGATCACTGTAGAATTTTTTTTTATAATTTGCGCCAAAGAGGATATGAATACTCTTATACTATTACAGGACACGGGCACTGTGAAGAAGAGAGAGAGGGAGAAAGAAAGATTTTAGTGTAGTGGTTTGAAACTCAGATGGTATTAAGTTTCTGTAAACTCCAAGGGTAGCGTCCAGATAACTGGGGAGCTTGTTTGTTTTGCTTTTGTTGTTGCTCACGATTCATAGTTTTTTTTTCCCTCCTCCTGATGTCATCATCACGAACAAGTTATATTTTCGGCCATATAACCACCCTACTGCTAGTGTTATGCCTTCGCAGTAGAGTTGACTTAACTTTCGCAATCGATCGACTTTTTTTTATATTTATTTCATGCGAAATAAATAGATGACTCTTGACATCAGGATTTGAACCGTGAACCAACAGAGTGACAAGCGATAAAGTTACCACTACACCACGGCCACCTAATATTAATTCAATTGTTTATTTGTCCTGTAAATATTTATAAATCTGAAAACCTAAAATACATATGTAAAGTAAAAGGACAACAACTAGCATATCGTATGACTTTTATTTATTTAAATAAATAAACATCATAAAAACAACTTAATCAAACACAATCATTTTCATATATATTTATGTACTTTATATTATTATTTTTCTTTTAAATTATGTGTTTGTGTGTTTGAGTGTGTGTATGTTATATAGGTACGAGTATAAATAATGATAATAATATAAATAGTTATGTTAAACATAATCGATTCGTATAATTTGTTTATTTATTTTTTTTTTCTATTTGGTTGCTTAATGCATTTTATTTTTGTCTAATAACTAAGGACGAAGGTCTGTTAAAATTTTTAATTTAAATAAATTATTAATTTTTTGTTTAATAATTAATGGAGGGATGGGAAAAAGTTTTTATTTTTTTTTTTTTATTTTTAAATTTTTAATTTCAACATAAATAACATCCAATTGCGTTTTTTTTTTCTCAAGTTTTGTTAAATATAAGTTTTAGTTTTTTTTTTTGTTTTTGTTTGTTTTGTATCTTTACACGTAACTATACCTATAAATATTTTAGTTTTTTTCTTTTTGTTCTTTTTTTATAAAAATCATTTTGTTCGCATTTTTAAATTTTTCACAATTTGTTTTTATTTTTTTATTTTTTATCAAAGCTTAAGTTCTTTTTATGAGTGCTTAATTACATTTATTTATTTTTTTTTTTTTTTGGTTTTAGTTTTGCATATTATTAATAAATTTTGTCTTAAGGTAGCGATATAGCTAATGCTATTAATTGATTTCATTGTTTTTTTTTTTTTTTTTATTTTTTATGTGTAAGCACGATTATTTGTTGTATTTACTGCACTTAACTTACGTGCTGTCAAGATTTGTTAAAAACTACATTTTGTTTTTTACTCAGTGTATATATAGAATTAAGTTTCTTTGTTTTTCATTGTTTACTTGCATTGCACACACAATGTTTTTAAAGACAAATAAAATTTTAATTTTGCTACATTCAATCGACAGTTTTTTTTTTAGACAGAGTAAGTCTCATTTGTAAGCCTATATTAAGCAGTTTCCTAAACATAAAGGTCATGCGATGACGTGGGTCTGTGGGAAAGAAAATACACGAGCAAACTTCCATCCTTTGAGAACGAATGTAACGCGACATAGATTCATCAATGCTGCAACGTAGAAGACAGCTTAACCAAATAAAAACTGTTGCATTAGAAATATTTGCCATTCACCACCTGTTTGTCCCAGTTTTACAAGTTCAAACTTTTGCCTCCAGACGGTTTCTCAAATAGAATGTCTATTTGAGAAACCGTCTGGGAGTGACAAATCCATCGCCGTTAGGATAAAGTGCAGAAGACCAGTAGCAACACTGCCAATAAACCATTAAAAATGCCGCCTCTGAAGTGCTGCGTTTCACTCGGTAGCCACTATGATACCCTTGGTTTGATGATGACTGCCGGAAGTGCAGCAGAAGAAGACGAGGGGTACTCACAAGGTCTACTAGCAAAAGAGAAGGGCGGAGCACCGACTTATCCGAAAGAAGATGAAAGAGTATTTGAAGCGCGCCGTCGAGTCAATAGAGAGGTTCTACTGCAGAAGCGATGTTCGAAACTTCTACCAAAAAGTAAAAGTAGCATACCAAGACCATAAGGTTCGAACAAAAGCCTGCAGAGTCAAAGAAGTTAACCTCGTAGTAGCGCCGCTGTCGCTTCTGAGAACATGGGAAGAATATTTCTGCTGACTGTGAGGCAGAACGAATTATTCAACTTAAACCAACACTGGGGTGAGGATAGTAATATCCAAGATAAATCAAACGAAGCTGCTGGAGCAGATTATGAACGCCTGAAACCTTTCGTCAACAATCTCATTGGTCCTTTTCAGGGCGGTCTACCATCGACCAAATGTTCACACTTCGGCAGATCTTGGAGAAAACCCAGGGATACCCACCCACCACCTCTTTATCGATTTTAAAGTCACCTATGATAGCTATACAGAGCCATGTATAACTGATTGCATACGTCGACGATATTGACATTATTGTAAGAACGCAGCAAGCTGTCAGTGAGTCTTTTATAAGTATTGAAACAGTTTGTCTGCGAATGAAGACAAAACGAAGTATATGTTCTTATATATGGGAACTCCAGACATATCCAGAGTCCACCTTGCCTGAAAGGCCGTTAGCGGACCGACATTGACTGCCAAATTTATAACGAAATAACGACGATTGACCGTTCGAATTTCTTTGGTTTTACAAAACAAATCTTCTAACTCAGAAAAATTCTTCAGCCAGTTGGCAAGGAGGGCCAATGGAGGAAAAGATACAGCTCTGAACTTTATGAGCTATATAAAACCGTGAACATTGTCCAAAAGGCCAAGCTTTAAGGGTTACATTGGTCCGGTAATATGGTGAAAATGGACAACAACGCTTCCAGTCCCCAGGTTCGAGAAAATAGGTAAACCGAACTACGGTTTTAAAGGTCAACGACGGATGGCTAAGCTTAAATTGAGAACAGTGTCCTGGCCGGTAATCCGATAAATAAAGTGAGTGACGTCAGTTTCGAATTGAATGGCCATGGTTAATCGATTTTCAAAATTGTCTTTTGAATATCCGAGCTGACATCGGAATAGTAGTTTGCTAACGTATTGTATCTTGTACTTCCAGATGGTAGAAGCGAGGTTATGTGTCCTCTTATGAAGATAAAAGAAAATTCGTTAACATACTGCTCAAGCTGCAAGTAGATGAGACAGCCCTAAAATGTTGTCATGTCATATGGTCACAACTTCTGTCAGAGAAGAGTTTGTATGGTATTCTCCTGTTTTTATCATTAGGTCACATATTGGATGGATGAATGCCCCAAAGTCAGGATGAGCTTGATAGTGCACAAAATTCCCAAAATTACACAATGATTCTATTAAACATCTCCACTTCAATAGCTTTTTATTAACTCTGAAGGGTTTCCCTGGCAAATTGGTGTCTAGTATTATATAAAGACAAGTTATAGGAATCAAGATGCAACATGGAAGGTATTACTAGGAGTGGACGTCAGAGGAATTTTATGTTCGAAGCGGTGTCCCACTAGACTGCATACTATCGCCACTACTATCATTTTTTGTTGGTAATCAACGAATACTTTAAATAAGACTTCTTGCCTTCTTTTGCAAAGTTTTATAATCCATTCATCTTCACGCATATATGTAGGTATCGATCCCTGCAGGGTCGGGGTCTAGAATAGTTAAAGTTAAAGTATTGTTGTCTGGTGAGATACCACCACAACCTTCAGGCTCCATGAAGTAGTCATGATTACTTTTCGCAGCTTGTCAGGGCCAGTACTACAGATATCTCATTTGCAAAAAAAAGGTAGAAACAGACTAAATTAAAATAAGTTCTATGCTTCCTTTAAAAAACATAGAAAATGCTTATTATAAGTTGCATATCTATTGATCTAGGTTATAAGCTTCCTCTGGCCTCAGACGCGCTGTTTTGACAAACCTATTATAGTTTAGCAGTTACGTCGAATGTAGCGCACCCATGACTTTTTCCCCACACTTGACTTCAGTGCTTAGCCTCCTGACGTCAAAAATATCAATAATCGGTTCAGTAGCCATTTTTTAGTTTTAAGAGGTCGGATGGAAATACAGATAGAAAGGCTTTGCCTTCAGTTGAACGACTTACCAACAAAGACACTCGATTTTTCGGGAATAACTCGGGGAGTAAACAAAAATTACTAAATGTTTTTCCATACATTTTCTATTGCCATTAGGCATGGAACACTATGTCAGTTAATTGTCCGTCTCGGCATCGCTGGCAGGTATAAATCGTTTTGACAAAGTTATCCATCACTTTTAGGCATAATTGTGGCTCTATTTCTGTGATAAATACTTGAATATTGTTCCTCAGCTTTTGAATGGCATTATCTGCCAAAGAGGATAGTTCACTATATCCCACCTCAGAGGTTTGTTCACAACTGTTAGTTGTGGAATTATAATTGCAAGCTTCACATAGGAGAGGCTTGCAAAGATTAAGTTTTAAATGTGTAACATGTGTCAATACAGACTTTATAATAAAAGAGAGACGTTTAAGCAAACATCTGCTACAACTCAAGACTTGAAATATATCATCCGATTAATTATCGAAGAGATAGATCCACAATTATACTTTAACAAGCTGACTTGGCCAGATTCATTCATCATCCCTAAGAGTGTTAAATTCTTTAGACATTTTCGATCCCCAAGTATTTCTTGCAGTCTTTTTATTAGGGTCTATCCTGGGCTTCGAAAGTATTTAGCCTGGACATCGGACGGAGGTGAGAAGAACTGATAACTAATGTGATATGGCAGATAAATTCGTAAAAAAACCTACCTGCTGAAGAAGTCGAAGCTCTTATTTAACCCACATTGTGTTCGATTTGCATTAAGTCTCAGTAAAAGATGTACTGGTTTTCGAATTATTACAAAAATAAATCGTTGCGTGGAGGACGAAATCACTATGGGGTCAATCCAACCTCCGATAAAGATATTTAAAAACATGATGTTGAGAATTGAAGGAACCATGTAGAAAAAATATCAAGTAAAAGCAATCAAGCCAGTAACGGTGAAGGGTTGAATGACTTTGGGTATGTCAAACTTTGCACTATCACCTTCAGTTGCGGTTCTATGAATAGGTCCCTCGGCAAACCGCGGGGCATGCCTAGTACTCAAGCATGATACTACCCTGAATGGTATATTTATATGCAGCCAGATCGCTATCGAAACCATACAGCTTGCCGATTTAAAGCCAAGTCCCTTTGTTTCCCAGATCATAATGACAGAGGAGGAAAAAGCGAGCTGATGAATTAGCTAGGTGAAGATCAACTGTTTAGAGCTCACTTGGAGAAAAAGTTTACATTTTTTTTTTGTAAATGTCCAGCACTAGGATAACTACGGTTTGATGATTTACATAAGACTTCGGGGAAAAGAATATCAGAATTGATGTATTTTTAAACACCACAAGATGGATCTAAGAGTCTCTAATTGATTTTCGAGTGGTTTCAAAATGGTCCAACCACTCCTTCAACCTTCCAACCAATTTGGATAAAAATTGTTCAAAATATTACCATAGTGCATCACTTCTAATGTATTTCAATGGCAGTTCGTACCTAGTAAGGGAATATATTTTGCTTACGGATATGAGAGGCGTTTGTGATAAATTTCAGGAGACAGAGCATGCTAGTCACTGGGATGTTCCAGTTGCCTACTCAATCAAAGTTTTCCCTATCACCAGCTACAGCAGTACATCACTGATCGTTACCAAAGCCAGCTCCTCAATAGGCCCCCTCACACATATGCTCTTTCTGGCCTAAACACTTGGATGCGGCATTTCGCAAGGAAATGAGTGCATGTCTAAATACAGAAGTTGAGCCAGGCGTGAGCAACTTAAATTTTTTCCGTGCGACTGAACGCGGCAGTAAGCATCGAAATCAACAAGTACACACTAGTTCTATAGTCAACGAAAGTGCGCTACGAAGAAAACTGTTGAACTATTGTAGGCTCCAACACGAGCCAAATTTACCTGGTAATTAACGTAGGGTTTGTATTTAGATGCACGCGCCTTCATGATCGGGTATTTTCGCGCGTGAGTTTGTTTCAAAATTTTAGTATCACATGTCTGGCATATGTTATTTCACACGTTCTTCACCACACTCTGCATGTAAAAGACGCTAATGAAAAGGTCTTTATGTATGCCTTTTACAAAATTCTTGCTTGCGTATACGTACACCGATGGCGATGGTTGTGTGATTCAAATCAATTCCAATTCTTTATCCGGGACGCGTTACAAGTTCCTAACAATCTAAGAATCAACCAACTGGGCTGGCATTTCTGACGCCTTCGGGCGAAGAAATTAACTAATGTTCGGATTTTTCGGACGAATACTTCAAAAATGCCAGCCCATTTGGTGTTTTTGTCAGATTGTTGGGAACATGGAACACAGGCCCTGGTTTTATTTCTCCTTCAGTCGCGAATGCAAGTTCGACAAAGTAGGAAGTGCCAATTTATATTACAGGTGCATAAGCGACTTGAGTAGCTCCGTGTGCGAAACATGAGCAAATACAAATCAGTCGCTTACCAGTTTGAACACTTCTGTGTTGCCCCGTGTGAGTAAGGCCTTAATACATGGTTAATGCATTGGAAAACTATAAAGTTAGCTTATATGTATATCATGGCTTAGAGACTTACTATGTGCACTTATTATAGAATTTAAGAAAAAAATTCAAAATACCAATTATTTTTGTAAAATGGATCAAATTTCTTACAGAAATTACTAAGAATAAAACAATTCATATACGATGCTTGGAATTCTTAAATATACATAATTCTTTCCTTGTCTGATTGAGTTCATTGTATTTCTTTTTTAGTAATAAAAGCAAAATATATTCATTAAGTTCCAGTACAAGTTGTAAGTTGTGATAATGGGGCCAATGAATCGGAATCAGTTGTTATAGTTTTTGAGTTAGATAGTGAAATAGTATTTCGTAAACTAAATCTCAGAGTACGGAGACTATCCATTGTATCAATTTGGCGAATTATAATAAAACTTAGCCTTAAATATTGTGACGTCACATACAAAAAATAACCTTTGATATGTGCCATAACTAGCGTAGCATGTACAAAAACCGTAAGAAACTGGGATATGTTCACCAACAGACTTCTTTTTCCCCTTAGTGGTTGATCCAATTTTTTTTAAAATGTATTGGAGGGTCTCCAATTGAAATTCAAGTAATTTTAGAAACTTAAAATCGTACAGCTTGTTGACAGAAGATTCAACCTTCTTCGAAACTGGACTGGAACTTTTGTTTTTTACAAAATTATATTAATAAACGTAATAATAGAAAAACGGCTTTTACATTTCCATTTTAAACTTATCACACAATCTTTTTTCATTCATTTATATATTGGGCGGAATATTAGCTTGCTTCTCGAAAAGATTTTGTTCATACGATAAAAATTAAATTAAAAAGAAATGCACAACAAAATAATATCCATGTATTCAACTTCTATAAGTTGAAATGTTTCGCTCATCTAATATCTATATGCTGGTATGTATGACGAAAACAAAGTATCTAATGCGAGACATAAAAAGCCTTCTCAGGACATTATGAGTCATGCGCGCAACACAAGATACGAGTATGCAAGTATATTTTTTTTTTGATAAGTCCTTGCGTTTTTTGTTTGCTTTTTGATAAAAAATATAATATTACTACATTTTTGTTTTGGTTTTGTTTTTGCCTAGTCCTCGTTGCATTAAAATTAAAAAATACATAAATATATATCTAAGGAAAATTTTAATTTTTCTTTTTGTAGTTTTACACTAATTTTTGTTTTTTTTCTTTTTTGACATCGAACATACGAGTAGAAATTGTCTACGGTTACTTTAAAGTGATTGTTGGCCGAAGGAAGAGGAGTCTTCTGCTTCTGCTTCTGCTTCATGTCACATTGATTCTTGAATTTTTTTGTTTTGCAATTTTATTTAAGCATATTACAATTAATGGAATAGCTTGCTTCACTTGAAATATTATAAAAGTTGTTCTGTTTGTTTTTTAGTCGCTTATTTACTATTTACCTAGTTGCCAAAATCCATGTTTTTGTTTCTTTTTTTTTGTTAGTAGTGAGTTGCTTAGTAAAAATGTGTTGTTTAATGTTTGTTTTGTTTGTTGTTGTTGCTGTTATTATTTTTGATGTTATTTAAATGTCTCCTTTTTGATGATGTTGAACTAAGGGAGCAAAATGACATTTTTCACGAAAGAGGTTGATAATGGTGTGTGTTCGTAAATACATTGGGATTTTTGCGGCTTAAAAAACTAACATTTGATCTGCACTACCTTCCGCACTATCGTCATCATCTGTTTCTTCATCTTCATCGTCTGATGTTAATGATGAAGCGTTGTTTAGTACATTTTCTGAAATCAAATAAATAATAAAGATGGATGTAATTTAACGTTTTCAATTTATGGCTAAGAAAGAGGTTACAAGCTTCATATATTTATCTGTAGGATTTTCACTTTAAAGCCACGGCTCTGTGGTTGGTAAGCCAAAGAATATTAGATTTCCACCTTGGAAAAAAAAGGTATGGGCTCAGCCATAGCATTATAGTTTTTTTACTTTTTTTACCTAATCATGGTAGGAAATATTTTAAATTGCAGAAATCAATGAGTAAAGAGGTATCAAAGTTTCTCGTTACTTCTAGGTATAAGTTAATATGTTGTTACATTTTCATGCACATTTGTACAAAATTCGCAATTCACCCCGAAATTGTCGAGTTCACAAAAGAATCTGGGAAGTGTGGGGGGCCTGTTCAGCAAGTATCAAGACTATATGAATTGTCTTTTCCTTTAGAAGAGCAAACGAATTTGAATTTTGTCGCTTGTCTAAACAAAAAATCAACTACCGAAAATCATATTTTCCATTTATTTGTAAAGCAGGAATAACTCTATTTTGCTTTAAAACGGATGTTTGATTCAAAGGTTAGGACAAAATGCTCACCAAAAATTACATTTTGATGAATTTTTATTAAAATCATTTGAGTAGTTTTCAATAATATATTCAAATTTCTGAAAAAGGTGAACATAGTCTTACACTTTCGAATCCGATCTACCGATCTTTTCGTTGGGTGATATGAAATACATAAGGTGTTGAAATTTCAAATTTATGGAGATATGACAGTGGATCGGATTGGAAGCATTACGTTTGGTTAAAACCTTAAGAAATATTTTTGTTCGTAAGTATCTGAGTAGTTAATAAAATAAAAATGATTGTCTCTGAATGGGATTTCAATCTACCTATACAACTCTCACTCAAGAAGTCAACATAGCATCCACTATCCAAGACACTACACCAAGCCACCAAAATAAGTGTTTCTCTCTTTTCCGAGGTACGAAATGATTATTTGAAATTGACCGAATGATATATTACAGCGAATTACTTGGTCGATTTTTTTCTCACAAATCAGCGAGCAATTAATTTTCAATTACTGTTGAAATATACAATAATTAATAGTAATCTAAATCTAATTATTAGTTTTTTTCATTTCCCATTGTTGCATTCCAGTATTAAATAACAAAATGAAAAGATTTACTTTTTGAACACAGCCCTTGAATTACTTTTACGGCGTAAAAATGGCTGGATATTTCTGCCGGTAGTGTCAGTAATTGTAAAATGTTGTTGCTTTGCTTACACGTATTTACAGACATAAAATTGAATTACAAAAATAATAATGCAAACAAAAGGATTCGGGGTGCAAGAGGGCTTACACCGACGCTCTGCCAGCAGTGTATCGCCATCTATCTACATCGCATAGTTTGGATGGCTTTCAAGGTACGATGAAATTATATCCTCGAATATCGAGCATTGACCACGTACCGCGAACGTCAGTACTCAGCGTCTGTACCCAGGTTAAAGGGCGTAACAATGATACCCCATTTTTTGCTCGATATAACAATTGTAATGTTATCGTTTAATTTCTAAAATTTCCTAACTTATTGTTATCAAACCTTTGTTACCACTAAATAATGCATTTGCGTTCTATATTTATAGTGAACCTACACATACGAGGGCAAGGTGAAAAGTTCTCGGCCTGACAATGAAAGACTGCGATTTTCAGTTAAAAAATGATTTTATATTTCTACATAATCTCCCTTGACTTCAACACACTTGGTCCAGCGTTTCTCCAACATCAGTACTCCTTCTCGGAAGTGAGAGTCTGGAAGGGTATTCATCTACGGCCCTCTCAACTTCTGCATTGGATGCGAAGCGCTTCCCAGAAACAAATTTCTTCAAGTTTGGGAACAGATGGAAGTCTGAGGGTGCCAAATCAGGTGAATAGGGGGGATGGCCGAGCAAATCGTACCCCAAATCCCGCAGTTTTCCCATCGCCAATGCACACTTGTGTACAGGTGCATTGTCCTGGTGAAAGATGATTTTTTTCTTCTTTAAGCCAGGCCCCTTCTCGCGAATTTTGGCATCCAGCTGGTCAAGAAGGTTGGAGTAATATTCGCCTGTAATTGTTCTGCATTTCTTAAGGTAATCAATTAAAAGGATCCCTTTCGCATCCCAAAACACACTGGCCATAACCTTTCCGGCAGATGCGATAGACTTCGCTTTCTTTGTAATTTTTAATAATTTTCAAACGTTCGTCGTTCGTGAACTTCAGCATAATAAAAATGTAAAGCTTGATTGACGTTTTGGCATTGACATATTATAAAAAAAGTTTAAGGGTGCGTTTGTATTAAAATACAAAATTGTTAGAGAGACGATTTTGAACAAAATCGACCAAGTAATAGCCGACAAATACCTATATCTTAAATATTAAATTTGAAGCAAATCTTTCCAACCGGTTAGGCTGCAGTCGGTAACAGAGGCAGGCAGGCGGACAGACAGTATTGATAGTGCCACTTTTTTGAGTTCCTCTATATTAGTAATATTGGAATTCATCAAAATCTTGACTTCAAAAATTTCCACGACATCGATATTTGCCATTGTATACTATGACGTTGCATGTGTCAAATATTGTTCAAATATTGGTTTTGAACAAAAAACGCCCGACTCATATTCGAGAATTAGCCAATTTCCAAAAACTGGCAACTACAGTACTGTTGTATTCATTTTTTGGCAAAAACATGGTACGCCATTTGTAAGCATATTGTAACATCGTCTAAAAGTATGCAACAATAATGTAGAATAATAACTACGCTCCTCCAGCCCATTCCAAACTGTACTTTCATTCGAGGTTCGTGTCTGCAATAGCTGACAACGCCACGGATAAAGAGAGAATTATAACTGGAAGAAATGATTGTCATCTTGGAATTATTACATCAGAATTTTCTGTTCCAGTGGTCGAAGAATTTGCTAGAAGTTTCTGGCTATCGGAAACTTCTGCTATATAAGGACAGATGGCGATCAATAAAAAGGGCAGTCGTTTTTAAACTGTGGCGAAGAGATTAGAAAAGTGATAATAGGCGAAGTTGTAATTTTGTGATAAATTGAAAGTTGAGAGTTAACAAGAAGAAGTAATTAGTTTGGATTTGTGAATTAAGTAATTGAAAGGAGATAAAGTGATTTGAGAGGAAAGAGACATTGTAAGAAAAGAATTGCGAAGAATAGTACAGTGTGAACCTGAATTGTTCTATAGACTAGAAAATAAAGAAATAATTTCACAGAATATTGTTTTATCTACTCGAGCCGTAGCTCGCATGTTACAATATGTATGTCTAGCATAACTCATATACCACATTTGAGATTTTTTTTTTCAAAATTGGCTATTAATGTTAAATACCCTTACATTTGGGATTAGAATGAAAATTTTAATTTTCTCTCGAATTGTGATCTTACAGACCCCAGATATGAGATTTGAAGAAAATCCGTCCAGCCGTTTTGGCTGCCGACGACGATACATACGCTCTGACGGGCGTACAGACAAACATAATTAGCCACTTCTTTTAGTTTCTCTATTATACATGGCGCGGAGACTATTTGAGAACACGTCTTTGTAAAGTCATAGTGTTGATCGTGTTGATAACAGATGTTTAACTTTTTCCCGGCCATAACGACGCAAGAAATGAAAAGGCAAGTCGTCATTTTTGCCATATGTGCAGACCACAGTGATCTCGAAATATCGCGCTTTTTGAAAGTCGCCCGATCGTTCGTTCACAAGGTTCGCGTCATATGGAGGCTTCTGACGGCGATGTTTCGCCTGTTTCGAAACGTAAAAAGCATTCAACACGTTCGGACAACAAGAAAAGCCGGAAACTTTTTCAGCAAGTGCAACATCGTATACACCAGGATCCTGGAACGTCGATGAGGTTAATTGCAAAGGACCTTTAAGTGTCTGAGCGATAAATTCGCGATGTGGTTCATGATTTTTTTTTTTTTTATCGATGAAGCAAATTTCGACCATGACCAAAAGGTATTGAGCAGTAAAGGTCAAGTTATGCCTTCCTACTTTTTCCCATAAGGTTTTCGAGTGAATGCTGTCGAATACAACGAGGTGCTAGAGGCAGTTGTTAACCCCTGGATATACAGTGTGAGTGAAGGAAGACCATACGTGTCTCAGCAGAATGCTACGCCGCGACGACCCAAGAATGGATGGCGATCTATTTCCATGATCACATAACACCAAACTTTAGATTGTTTTGCGTACGGCGTAATGGACCATAAAACCAACAAACATCCCCACAGCACCTTGCAAGCTCTAAAGGATGCCATTGTCCAAGTGATGGCCAACATCAAGAAGGACCATTTAATTCAGTCATGCTCACGTTTTCGGTCATGAATTGAGGCTGTTATCGATGCTGAAGGTGGTTTTATTGAATAGATATGGGCTACAGACGTATATGTATTTACGTGGCAAATTATATTCTAATAAACGTTTTTTATGAGCAATAAGTTATGGGCATTTCGGCTTCTTTTTTTTTTTTCAAATTTGTCCTCAAGAAGCCTCCGCACCCTGTAGTTATGCCCAGTTTGATTAAAAATAAATAATTTTGTTTGATAATAACAAAAAAAAAAAAAAACAATACTTGCCCTATAAATACTCGTACGTGCAGGTGCAAGTAAAAATGTTGGCAAGACCTTGTGTTTCGAAATTCAAAAATGTGTAGCTTAAAATGTCTAAGCTTAAAGCTAAAAGTATCTAAAGCTTTAGCTTCGTTTTCCAACTAAAAGCTTCTGGATTGGTACTCAATACACTTACATTGAAAAATTGTAAATATTGTAAGTCAAAAGAAAATGTTCACTGTAATACCCTACATGTCTAAACTCAAAACTTCGGGATTAATTTTGTGTGGGATTTGCTGTAATTATGTAAAGTTTGAGCTTTTGACGTCATATGGAAGCTCCGGAGGAGTGCTGGAAGCTGCGTACACATAGAAAAATTGTATAAAAATCTAATGAAAAATGTGGTGTGCAACGGCATGTTTTCGAAGATTAAAAACTGGGCTAGACAATATTCTTCCGCTTGAAAGTGCTAAAGGTCTGCTAAATTGTAGATTTTAAGGTCATGCGAGAACTTCTGAAGGGGTGCGGGAAGATGTAGAAAAATAGGCAATTTCGGTACAAATCAAAAGAAAAATGGTGTGCGCAACATCCTGTGTTTAGAAATTCAATTATTTGGTAGTGTTATGTTATAAGGTTGCTAAGTTTCAGTTTTTAAAGTCATTTATTATGTTCTTCCGCGCTATCTTTTCTTAACTGTACAAAGTTTCAGCTATTTACGCCGTTCGAGAACTTATAGAGAGATGTTGGGAAATGAGTACTAATAGGGAAATTGTATACAACTCATAAGATAAATGTTCTGTCTAACACTGTATTCGGAAAATCTGAAATGCGCCTTAATATTCTACTTCTCAGCGGTCTCTGCTAAGTCTCAGCTTTCTAAGTCATCTGGGGGCTTCCAGTGGTGTGTGAAAACACTCACACACATAACGAAATTGTATATACGTGAAAGTCAGGAGAAAAATGTTCACTATAAAACCTTGTATGTTAAAAATTCGGATGCATCAAGTTCGTTTTGTGGTCCTTATTAAGTGTAAGCAAAGTTATACGTTTGTAGGTTATCCCCAGGTTTCCGGAGATATATAGCGATACCAAATATGTACATTACGAAACTGCAAAAACAGGGTAAATAATAATTTGTATCCCATATCTTACTCTATCCAATTTTAATTGTTTTAGGACATAGCTTTCAAAATTATGTCCGAAAGACGAAATTTAAATATGCCTTTAACTACAAAGCTTACCACGGATTTGAGAACATCAAGATGTTTAAGCTAGATCAAAACGCTATAATAATGATCGCACTGCCATCGGTGTCCTCACGGGACAATGTCTTATGGGTCCACATGCTAAAATGCAAGGCCTCTTTCAAACGATTTTTACAGGAGCTGCCGGGACGAGGAGGAAGCAATCCTTCAATACATTTATACCTGTCCAGCCATGTTCAAAAGAAAACTGCACCATCTGGGGGTTATTCTTCTGCTTCATAAGAACCACTGGGCTTATGAAGAAGTTAGAATAGCGATAGATCCCGTGGTATTACAATAGAGCTCCTTAAGTCTAAGTGTGACAGTCAATATAACACAACCTATGACGTATCCATCAATAGCCAAACTAAATTTCATCAAAATCCGTTCAGTGATTTTTGTGATAGCTGTATGACAGAGACGATTTGAAGATTTTCGAAATCATGCCCCGGTATCTTACACTGATTCCATTTGAATTTAATTATTATTTATTTTTATTTATTATTATTTCATCTACAAGCATAGCTTTACAGATTACAAATTTTTTTAAAATATAAAAAGAAAAAAAGATAAATTAATATATATATATATATATATACATATGTACATGATTAATGTAATAAAGTTTTTATAGCCTTTAAAAAAAAAAAATAAATAAATAAAAAATAGAAGGAGGAAAGCGATGACAAATTAGTGCAATAATAAGGCAAACAAAATGTTTTTAAAGCGATCTCTAGAGTAATGAAAATCTACATCTCTACTGACTTCATTAAAAGACATAAGAGCTCTAGAAATAGGCTCATTACGACCGTAGTTTGTTCTATGTAATGGTTGAAAAAAAAACGTTTCGAATTCTTAGACGCCTTTCGGGAGCATAAATGGGCACCTGATATAAAAGGGCAGGGCTATTTATGCAGTAACACAAAACATCTCTAATAAATAATACATCGTGGGCATATCTTCTCACATTAAGGGTAAGTATACCCAGTAATTGGCAACGTGCGCTGTAAGAGAGCTCAAAGGCCCAACGCATTTTTTTGAAAATATATTTTGTGAATCGCCTCTGCACTCTTTCTATACGATCTGAGTGGATCTGATAAATGGGGTTCCAGATAACATCAGCGTATTCAAGTATCGACCTAACCAGTGAAATGAATAGACATACTAAAGTGTGTGGATCAGAAAAATCTCTCGAATTTCTTTTGATAAACCCAACAAGTGAGTTAGCTTTGGAAACTATGTACTCAACGTGAGGAGCAAAGGTTAGCTTGTTGTCGATAATGATCCCAAGGTCCTTCATTTGATTAACCATTTTTAGAGGAGTTGAATCAATGCAGTTTCAGATGTAAACACATCACACTCAAATTTTCCACCAAACTTGATCAAAATGCATTAAGCGGTTATTGAGTTAGGAGCGTCACAAGTGAGAACTCTGAAACTTTGAACTCGACTTTTTTTAATTTAACAGGGCCCCTCCCATGTAAAGATTTAAAAATGTATTACTTAACCGAAGTTAATTTGTTGATAAAAAATTAAGGAAATAAAAATTACTGTGAGGGATCATTACAAAACACTACGCACAGAAAGGTTGGTTACCAAAAAACGTTAGCAAGATGTTTGACATCCAAACATCATTGACTTGAATGTTTCTGAAACTAAGGTCAGTAGCCAAATAGAAATCGCAGTAACATCCACAATATCAACATGATTTCCTTTGACAAGGATACGCCATTCAAATTCGAAGCATCTATAGGTATATCTTATTCCTCTGTCAAACGAGGGTCATCTATGGTAACCTAGGCCCTGCCGCACACAGTAAGCTATAGTTAAACCAATGATGCTTTGATATAAAATGTTAAAGCATTTAACTTTCCTTTCAGAATAGAGAACACCGTTTTAGTCCATTTAGGACTTATTCGATGTGTTCATGTGTGTATTTGCATGCATCCCGCTTTTCTGGTTCAAGTTGTGTAAAAGTGCATTCTAACTCAACTCAAATGGGGGTAGGTAGGTAGGTACTTACCGCAGTTTGGTTTTCCTCTGGTGCGGGTGTTTGCGAATTCCACTCCATGCTTGTCGACACACCAGCACACTCCGACCGAATTGTGACATTGTGTTGGCTTATAGAATCCTTGAACATCGCAGTCAGGTGCATAGGCTCCTTTAAAATAAACAAAAAAAAAAAAATTCCAATTAGCAGGGAATTCCAAGCGTGAGCATGTGATTCTGAAGGGTTGAAGCGCTATAAAGGGCATCAGCAAAGCAGAGAGAGAACGTATCAAAAATGCAGGCGGCGCGTGTGTGTGTATGAGGGGATGTGTAAAGTTTTACAAAACTTTTGTTAGTATTCAAGGAGCTAGAAAATACGTGAACTGCAAGCAACGTCAAAGCAGACAGTATAGCGGTGCAGCGCGTCCGAAGGGAATCACTTAACACGATAAGCAATCGCCCTTCATCTGCACACGCAACCCCTAACTGGCACAGGCGTAGGAACTCAGTACGGGTGGTGGTATATTTATGTTAAAAAGTCAATATATACCTATCTCACCTGCAAAGTCGCCAGCGATTCTTCGTCGAACCGCGGCACAAGGACGATCTGTCTTCTCAAAGCAGCGGCACCATTCGCGCGTATTAATCGTGCTATCCTGATCCAGGTCGCATGTATCGATGAATGGTTTAATGCAACGTTCATTCTGGTCATGTTCCAAGTCGTACATTTCCTGCAGGGACAGGAGACCGTCATTGTTTAAATCTAAATGGCCAAACATCCATTTGGCTTCGGTTTTGCATGCGGGTGGGAAGTGCGCTTTGGATTTCTGATTGTGCTGGCGGCGTTTCTTGCTGTCGGCCATTATGACGGAAAACCAATCGAGGAGGCGATTACCAATCGCTGTTAATTGCTGTGGCTTGCAATCGACTGATTTTGATGGATAACCTATATTTGGGGATGAATGAAGCAATATGGTATTAGACTGACGGGATTAATGACATTAATTGCACCAATGACGTCTGTAGATTGGTCGACATGTTATATATTTGAATAAATTTTTGGACGCACTTACCATTGATGGTGCTGCCGCTTTTAGTGTATTTTTGTGGCTTCTCTACTACCTCATTGTAGCCGCGAATTTTATGTTTATCATCCTGGAATTGATTGTCCTACAAATAGAATATATTTGTATTAAATGTTAAGTTGGGATACATTAATTTTGATTAGCGAGTGTTAGATATCGGGAGGTGTGGAACCGGGATTGAACGACATTGTATATACGAGAAACGTAAGTACGTACATACATACATGGCATAAACAATTTTTGCTCTGGTTAATTGTGATAACTAGTTAATCATAAAATTGTTTTCCAGAGATCCGTAAACAGACCACGAAACCAAATTCCTCTTGCTAGCGTCTCTGTCACTGTCTTCTAGCTCCTAAACTACCTATGTGTACGATTATTACACAAGTCATGTTGAATTTACGAATTTAAAACGACAGATAAGTCAGCTTCACAGACAGCCTTTTTCAGGCGAAGCAGCCTGTGTTATAGCGATGCAAAGGGTTTACCTTAAGCGAACTGCGAACCGTTAAGAAGCTAGCGTTAGCAGGAGGGTAAAAGGAGAAGAAAGGGCAACATCTGTAGCACTGTTGCAAGCCAGGTGGGATAACACGGGAAAAGGTGGATGGACCCACAAGCTGAACCCCACCACCGAGGTCTGGACAAAGAGAGCTTGCGCGGACTGCAACTACCGCCTTACGCAGTTATTGTCCGGGCACGGCGGCTATCGAAAATATCTCCACAAATCTGGACATGATAGCTCGCACTTCTGCCCTGAATGCCCAGATGAAGAAGACGCGAAGCACGCGTTTTGCAAGCCCACAGCATCTACTAAGTCATATGCTGAGGTCAGGGATGACTGGCAGGAGACGTGTACTTTCATAATGAGCATACAGAACGAGCTGAGAAGAGTCGAAAGACTAAGAAGAACCGAAAAAGAAAATGCAGATGATATAGTATAAGTTGCTAACCAGCCGCGCAAAGTAATATCTAACGGCAATCCCCTCGGAAAGAGTGATAGAGGTGTGCAGGATGCGAATTAGTACGTGGGCGCATTCTTGGCATCGATTGTTTGGGTCGAATCGTGCATGCTATTAGTATCTTTAGAAGATCACCACATCCATTAGTGCATCAAAAAAATAAAAATAGAAAATCTGATGTAAAGTATATCAGCGAGCTTGTGTAGTTACACATCGTTTCAGCATTTATGCAGGCCTTCTTCAGTTTTTCGCCGATAAAGACAGAGATCCTTTTATGAACGAGGAATTATGCAATGTACTGAAAGGTGACATAAGGTCATCATCATTTACTTAAATAAATGATCTTTGAAAAACATACAAAAAATGCGTCAGGACTTTTCCGACAACCCAATATAAAAAAATTCTTTGGACAAGGTTTGAGTCTACACCAATTTGTACCAAAAACACAGGAATCTACTACTCTCAGCTTTGGATATGTGACAATAAGCTCAACTTTTTGATAAAATTATTTATGTATCTTCTCAAGAAATTGTTCCTATTTATGTTTCATGAATACAATAAGGCACAATCGGACGCGTTTTAAGTTGGCAATACTGTTTTTTTTTGTGACTAAGAAATGATATTTCTTAGAAAACAAATAAAAAAATTTGCACAAGCTTTCAACATGCACTAAAGGCCGATTTTGGCGTTCAACTTGCACAGCCTTTAATAGACGTTAAAAGTTATTTTATGGGCTTAGTAACTTTACATAGCCTTTAAAATAACTTTATGAAACGCACCTTATATATCAGGGTCAAAAGCAAAATTGATTGAGCTGTGTCCATCCGTCCATATTTAACAAGTTTTGAGGCCTTAAATTTTGAGCTAGACGTATCAAAATTAGTCATACGTTCCTTAGGTCTTAGATTTAATAGAATATTTGTTTTCTTGAAAAACGCCTACTCCCCCGCCCACAAACGTGTTAAATGTCGGTCCAGTTTTCATGATATTCATATGGAAATATCGATAATTTAGGTCAACTGTTATGCCTATTTTACTGCCAGACAAGAACGTACAGGAAAGTTACATATAATGATGCCCTATCCCTCATTTTCCAACCCATCCCTAATGAAGAAGGCGTGGTGTTCTGAAATGTTCAATAACAATTATCTTTCTAAAAAAGAAATTATTTTATGACTTCGTCTTATAAGAAAGTGGGCGTGGCTGTATATAACTATGTACATAACTACGAGTGTGGGTCAATAAGTCCATGAAAAATGAAATAAGGAACACTCTTTTCGGTATAAAAACATTTTATTTTTCAACATAGTCTCCTTTTAGCTCTATACACTTCATCCAACGTTTCTCCAATTTTTTGATGCCCTACAAATAATACGAATTCTGGAGCCCACCAAAATAAGCGTTTGTTTCAGCGATGACCTCTTCATTCGACCCAAATCTCTTACCTCCAAGCCATTTCTTCATGTTTGGAAACAAGAAATAGTCACAGGGGGCTGGATGAGGGAGGAGTTCGTAGAATAACTCATGCAATTTTGTCATTGCGACTGCGGACTTGTCCGCCGGTGCGTTGGCCTGGTGAAAAAAATAACTTTTTTCTTCGCCAAATGCGCCCGTTTTTGTTTCAAATCGCCTTGGAATCGATCCAGCAGCTCTGCGATCACCGGGCCGGTGATCGTTTTACCCTTTTCAAGGTAATCGATGTGAATGTGCTGACAAACCCGCCTTGGCCTTCTTCGGCTTCGATTCACCAGGAGAAGTCCATTGTTTTGACTGTTCCTTGGTTTCTGGTGTGTTGTGGTGAATCCAGCTTTCATCCACGGTTACGAAACGGCGCAAAAACTGAGCCGAATTTTTCTGGAACATCGCCAAACACACCTTTGAAGTTGTCAAGCGAATGCGTTTGTTGTCGATTGTGAGCAAACGCGGCACCCTTCTTGATGAAAGCATTTTCATATCCAAATATTTATGTAAAATCGAAATCACTGAGCCATGTGATAAGCCTGTGGCCTCTTCAAGCGCGCGCACTTTCACTCGCCGATCGTGCATTATCAAACCATGGATTTTGTCGACCATTTCTGGCGTGGTGACCTCAATTGGGCGACCAGAACGTTCGGCATCACTTGTGCTTGAACGACCGCACCGAAATTGAGTAAGCCAGTGGTGAATGGTTCCAATCGATGGTGAAGAGTCCCCATAATATTTGTCAAGCTTTTGTTTGGTTTGCGTGATAGTTTTTTCTCGCAAAAAATAGTGTTTAATGAGCACTCGAAATTCACTTTTATTTTCATTTTAACGAAAATGCTTGTAGGCGTCTATATAAAATGGCTGCCACAACAAAACTATTTGACAGATCTGTCTGAAAATTTGGGTGTGTTCTTTTGAAAGATGATTCTTGACAAAAAAAAAATTAAATTTAAGGTGACGATACAATTTGTGTTAATTTTCAGGGACTTATTGACCCACCCTCGTATTTGTTACCGAAAATGATGCTGAAATGTCTGTTGGCGGATTTTAAAATTATTTACACTTGTACCGCTTCGGGTTCTAATATAAGAAAATAGTCTTTAATACTTCATTTTGAAAGGTTTATATACTTTTAATATTAGATTTGTTTGTACATCCGATAGTTCGGATTTTGCTTCTTGTAGCCTGTTTAGCTTTTTATAGCTGATGTTTATCTCCGTAACTTTTTTCTTTACATGTTCCTTCCCTTTAAGTTTGGCATGTAGGGTCATGCCAAATTATTTTGCTGTGTTAGCATATGGTATCTGATTGATATTTATGGTGAGAGGTAGCGAATTTACCTTCAAATAGGTGTAATTTATATGGGTTGATTTGACTTCATTAAGCTTTATTCTCCACTTCCTCATCCACTCTATTACAATGTTAGTGGTCTTCTGTAGTTTTTCCTGATGGTTTTGGTAGGTCGCTAGTATGTATATAGGAGATGGTCCTGATACACTGCCCTGAGGGAACCCTGCATATATTTTCTTGTAGTTCTTGAATTCTCCTTCTTATTTGACATAAAAGTGTCTTTCAGAGATGTATGGTCTCAAAATTTAGACAAATTGTTTCGGCAATTGTTGCTGTATTTTGTAAATAAGCCCTTGGAGCCAAACTTTGTCCGACGCTTGCGCTAAATCCAAAAATACACCCCAGTATACATATCTTGGATCGCTTTTTCAATGTAGTTTGTTATCCGGGGGACCTGTGCTATTGTTGAATGTTTTCTCCTAAAACGAAATTGGTGATATGGTGTAAGGTTTCTTTCATCTAGAATTGGTCGTGGGACGTATCTTTATCGCAGACAAGTATTATTTGTAGTATGTTGTAAGTTTCTTAATCCTTTTTCTGGTAGTTCCTTGAGAATTTGTCCGGTGAGCATCCTCTCTGATTTTCTTAAGGGAGACGCTTTCTTCCATCTTGTTGTCTCTTCTCATTACTACTGGTCCTATTTTATTTGCTATTTGCGCAGGTAACGGCTTAAATATGTTCCCTAAGTGTGATGCAAAAATGTTGGCTTCTCTAATGCGCTTTTCGCCCAGATGTTGTCATCTTTCTCTATCTATGAAATTTGTGCTGTGGTGATAGAGAGTAGTCTGTGTCTTGGTTGGTGTTAGGTTCTTCAGGTATATGGAGAAAGATTTTTTTTTTTGCTTGCCTTATTTTTAACTTTAGTTTGTTTTATATTCTTTTATTTCCAAGTATTTTAGAAATCCGCCCACAAACACGCCCACTTTCAAAATTTTATATTTTTTTTCACTTGCTATTCTCTAAAATTCGTCCATACATTTTACATGGTCGCGCCCACATTTTGGGAGCTTTTTCTTTTTGATGATTAAGTCTTACTGTGAATATTTCACTAGAATCCGTGAGCTTTGGTTACAAATGGCGACAGCTACACCTACTTTCTTCTATGTATAGGTAAAAGTCTTAGCAACAAATTATCTGGTAACATTTCTTAAAAAAGCTTCAACGACTGAAGCCAATCAGACTCTCAGGCACGATACTGATACCATTGAAAGAAGTTAAGTATCTAGGATTATACCTAGAACTCAACTGGAAAAAAAAGCACAGAAGGGATCTGCAGAAAGGCTACCTGTGCTCTTATAATACGTAGGAGCCTAATTGGTAAGTCGTGTATATAGTAAGTATGCATATAGCCATTATGAGACCATTACTTATGAAGCAATAAAGTGGGCAAAGTGAACTAGTCTTATCATAACGAGGAAGACATTCAATTCCGATATATATCGGATATTCCCGACCGCAGCCATGCAGGTTCTTCTGGAAGTGACTCCTCTTCACCTAGTTGTTGAGAAATTAGCAAGCAAAATAATCTTATGAATAGCAATAGGAATTATTGGAAGAGGTGCATTCGATTGAAAGAATTCGATGTACTTTTAAGGAGTATTCCTTAAAAAGATCTTCCTTCTAGCATCCTAACATCTCAATGGATGACAGTATCAGGAAATTCGAATTTGAAAATAATTTCCTTACGAAGCTCAGTAATAAGAAAAACGTTTGCGATGAATCCAGTATACAGACTGGGCAACCGCATAAGGGAGGAAACTGCTGGTAGTGTTGGGACAAGAACGAAGCGCTCTCTGAACCCATTAGCAAGCATTAGCAGGTGTACCAGCATCCTTCAGGCTGAAATATATGCCAAAGATACGTAAATGCGTTCAAATTAGTCTCGACAAAAAGTACAGAGATTGCAACATACGAGTAGCAATGTCAGGCAGTAAAACAGCCATCAAGGCACGCGATGTCTACGTCGTTAGGTTTAAACTTAACAACTACTGGATACTACGCGGTTATGTTGGAGCAGTGGCTAACGAAGTAACAGACTCGCTAGCGGAATAGTGGACCATACACTAAAAGAATAATTCAGGAAAATAGGAAAGGAAAATAGGATTAGAAACTGGAAAGGTTAGCTAAGAAACACTTAGGAAACAACAACTGAAACAAATTCAAAGCCTGCATTAGCCTAAATAAGAATACGTATCCTAACAGGCTTTTTAACAGAGAACTCCAAACTTAAGAAACACCAAAAGAAACTAAATATAGCAGAGGAAGATCTTTCCAGATTCTGCAATGAGTCCAGTAAAACTCCGGAATACACTCTGGTAGAGGCGACTACTTACTCGTCAAGACAAATATGGAGACTGTATCACGATTGCATCCATTAACGCGGAAAATCTTACAAGACTGCAATCCAAAATCTAGTCTGATAGAATTGAGAGCGAACTTGGTAGGAGACCTTGGTTGCTAATACAGATTATGGTCGTTATATAATGGTAGGGGTTAACAATGGTTGTCCGCATGGTGGCATTCTGTCTTCACTGCTATGGTGCATGGTGGTCGAATTTCCGCTAAACACTCTGAACTGTTCCAACGTCTTCGCTCAGGTATACGCGAATGATGTTGATGTACTTTCTGTCGGATTATACCTAGAGACTGTCTGCTTCAAGGCTCAGATGGCCCTAGATGTGATTGGTAAATAGTGCACTAGGAATGGACCTTCGGTTAATCATTTCAAAACTGAGGTTGAGGAAAAAGGTGATTGATTTGACTCAGCCAGTGTTTGAGAGCGACCAATTTGAATCTCTAATGAAGCCCAAGTATGTATGTAGGAGCAATTTACTAGACAGTAAACTTCCTTAGTCAAAACATGTTGAGTCGAAGACTGCCCCTTGGTTGTCAGTTTCCTACCAATGCAAGGGTCCAATGGATCTACACGGTAATGACAAGATATTTCTTTGCATATGCTTCTGTTGTTTGGTGGAAAAAAAAACCGTAAATATGTAATTGCTTCTTTCACTAAATTCCAAAGAAAGGTTTGCCTTGGCTGCACGGGGCCTTCCCTAGCACGCCTGGTTATTTTCTAGATGCATTGTTGAACCTCACTCCTCTTGATATTTACATCACAGACAGCACTATTAATGCTAACTTCCGTCTAAAACAAGGTGGATTTTCGCACTGGAGTTGTGATGACTTAGCGCGACAATTATCCTTCAATTCCTCTCTTATGCTATCTGATGCAATGAAACCAGAACTATGACTGCTGTGCAAATTTAAAGTTGAATTTTCTTGCGTTCAGGATTGACTTTGGCCAGAATTTGAACCAGGAAGGAATTATAGTCTAATTTTCACGAATGGTTCGTGTGAAGTATTTGCGGTTTTGGTGATAGCCAGGTTGCGCTTAGGTCCTTGCTCAACCTTTTAACTACTTCCAAAATAGCTCGAGAATGCAAGCAATCTCTGAATTCGGTCGTTAGATTGAACATACAGAGTCTTGTTTGGGTTCCAGGTTACAATTGGCTTACGGGAAGTTAGATTTTTGATGAACTTCCTAGACAAGGCTCAGGTGAGGTCATGGGTCTTCCTGCGTTCTTGGTCAGGGCTCCGTAGTGATCCCGAGTTTCTGTTTGGAATTTTTTCCTTGTGGTATTTTTCGCCAAGTGCCTGAATGGATTTAAATGAGGCTTAAAGTAAGTACCTGGCTATAAGTGGAGCCGACCAGATTGGCACTTTGGATTAAAAACAGCAATTAGATTTGATACCATCTACAACATGCGATCAGGTTCCTTACTGAGAACGTTGTTATTTCCGGTTGATATCACTACAATGGAAACGCAACACCTTGCCGATAGGTATTCATCAATATTTATAGTGAACTTTGGATAGAGCCGTATGCGAAAAATCAATTCACTTTTAATCCCCTCAATAGTAGTGCAAAATAGAAGTTATCAAACGCTCAAACCAAGCAATTAACCACAAGGTAAAACAGCACTCTCCTGCATGATAATTGAAATTTAAAGCACTCCACAACATCCAGGCCACGTGGATTTACGTATACAAGCCCAGCCATCACCTAGATCTGCATGAGGCAGACGGCTTTGAACAATATCCCGGAATTCTAGGAATACCCGCACACAGCACAATCAAGGTAACCCGATACCCGGCCTCCCTTCTATTGTAAACATTTCCAAAGGGCAACGCCAGCGCCAACGCGTGTGCCTATCTTCATCTCACATCACTGCATATCCGGTTAGATTACTCCTACGTTTTCTCACACACAATACAACATCTGTGTTCCTAGATAATTATGAAACGATAAACGATTAAGATACCACATGGTTCCACCTACCCTCACACCCCAACCCCCAATCATGCACAACACCTACTCACCTTCTTGTAGGCAGTGTACTTGAGATACTTGTAGTGTTTGTTATCGTACTTGATTTCCTCCGGAGTGAAAGTAAATTGGGAATTAATATGGTTATAGTGTCGATTGTTGTCGTCCTTATCCTGGAAAGGCAAAGAAAATTACGAGTATATTCCGACGAGCGGAACATGATAGCTTAACAATCTGTAATCTCTAGGATATGTGTTTGTACAGTGCTCTTACATCCTTCACATTGTTATTGGCGTCCTTATATTGCTCGAGAGTTTTCTTATATTTAGCATTGAAGGCGCTCTGTCGTTCGCCAACTCGTTGCAATCGTTTGCTATCAGCAGGATCTAAGTAAGAAAGGAAGAGAAAAACTAAATTAGAATTTCATTCAAAAGAAGGACTCCTTAGTAGAGTCGAGACACAGACACTGTAATAAGAATAAAAAGGAACATGGGCATTACAATGTAACCCTAGCGATTTGTTTCCATGCCAACTAGACTCACCCTTGCAGGGACAGAATCCCTTGCATGCTATCCGGATCGATGTAGAGTGAATGCAGTTGTGGTAATCTAATCTGCATAGAGATGAGTAGGTCCTATTGTCGGCGCCGCACAAGAAGGTCGGCTTGGCTACAGGGCATGGCTTGCAGTTCCTGGTGGACAAGAAGATGAATAAATAAATAAATATTTCATACATATTTGCATTGTTGCCTCCATTGTTTATTACTGTCGTTATTAGTATACAAGGCCGATGGGTTGAGGAGATGTGTTTTTCATTAAATCATTTTTATTATTATATGAAGATGCCAGTCAAGTCACTCTGGTGAATGAAAGGGTTATGAATAAATTAAAATTCCAATGAATAATTTTTTGTTGCGTGTCCTTGAATCCTGATATGGTCTGGTCTAAAGTTACAAATTATGTATGAATTGAAATTAATCGAGAAGATAAACAGAATGAAGGGTGATCCTTATGGGAACTTGTTACAAATAATTGTTATGTCTATACATATATTCGATAGAAATTTCCATTTTAATTAAAGAGTAGCAAAAACCGGAAGTTTGTGTACTTGAGCAAACAATTTTTCCAATTTCCTCTGCACCCATAATTATTTTGTTGGCAGTGGCGGCTCGTGTTATACAAATGTTGTCTGGGGTTCACATTATCAACAAAAAATAAAGACTTTTCAGAATATTCACACTGAAAATCGATCCGAATGATTTTGTAGAATTTTCGAAAAAGTTGAAATAGTACACACCCAACTTCTCTGAAATTTTGTGGCAAATGAGCTACTACAAGGTAGCGCAGCGCAAAAGTTATCACCCTATGGAAAGATGCTCTCATTTAACATTTGCCTAGTAAACAGAAGCAAAATACATGTAGACAAACCATGGATTGCTATACTCTTCAAAACGCGTAATAATTGTGTCAATGTTTACCACAAATATTCGGTCGGTGGATTTGGCTCAACGTGAATATTGTCGTCGATTCCTTGACCATGTGGCACCAACTGGGCAAATACTATGGCATTTAGCCGCTCGCCTCGAGGAGACTGGCTCAACACGGGACAGTATCAGACATAGTCGGCCCCGGAGCAGCCGTTTGGTCGAGAATAACGCTGCTGTGTACAAGATGACTCTAAACAATGTTACTGAGTACAACAGAACCATGATTAATGATTGCGGTCGCAAATTGACGAATTGAGTGTGAAGAACATATGGTTCCAACAGTGACAGTGGACATTCTGCAGCAACGTTTCCCGGCAGCTTAATCTCTCATTTGGCAATTTGCACTTGCCAGACTTCTTTCTTTTTGTTTTTTTGAAGTCACGGGTCTATACGAATAAACAACAGACCATGGCGGCCCTAAAGGAGAACATCCGATAAGAAGTGAAGAATTTAAAGCATACTTAACCGACTCCCTCGCGAACCACTAAAGACATTTTAATGAAATTTAATTTCTATGAACCTATATATAAATAAGTATATACGTCCACTCAAAGTGAGTGAGATGTGGGGGGAGGGTTTTTGAAACATTTTCGAATAATTTTTCCCATACGCTCAAGAACCGCTCAACTGATTTCGGTGAACTTTGGGTTTTAAGTTATGCCAGGCAATGTAGATACATTTGTCTGAAAATCGGATAAAGACGGGGTAAGATACAATTTTGTTAGATTTGATGGGAGGAACATTAGAGGACATTAGCCAGCCCAACCTTTCTAAAACAAACTCTATACATAGGTTAGTGGATAGGCCTGCCAATGACAAGCGATCACAAGTTCTAGAGTTCCGACGAAACATCTATAAGCTGCGATATGCACCCCACTTAGACTGTGTGAGATTCCAGTCTCCTTGGAAAGACATAATTTAGGAGTCAATTTATTAGCAAATTATATACTACTATCAAATCCAGATGATTTAAAAAGATTTAAGATGATTTAAAAAAAATTCGGAGAAGGAAATTATGCGCACAACAATAATGACCACACCAGTTGACCTGAATAATAACATACTGCTTAATACCCTGGAAGCAAACCCATTCGCACCCGTTGCGAAATTAGGCGTGAAGTTGAAATCGTTCAGTTCCACAGTGTACATGCATTTAATTACACTTGGAATAGTGTCTAAGTTCGAAAAAAGTTTACAGCACTATTTATGTGAAAAAAAATATGCAGAAATGAATGACTATGTACTCTTCGTTACTTTCTCACAAATTTAGCATCCGAGGCAGCGGCTAGTCCCTGAGAAAAAATACAGCATGTGAGTAAGATAAATCTCAACCCAGAAAAGGTAAGGAGAGATATGAGTGATATTGTCCAGAAAGGCTTCCTTTTGGCCAAATCATCACGGAGCATCCTTATGGTCAAAAATTAGACAGAATAAAGGCAGCTCTTGAAAAAAAAAAAAAAATAAAAAAGGTCAGTTTGATCACTCGTCGAGGGATATTCTTATCAGAGCATGTTAACTTTACTTACAAAAAAATAAAAAAAACTACCCATTTTATTAACTCGGTATACTAGACGCACAACTTTAATGGAAGCCGTACGTTCAAAGAATCGCATGAGGTAGAAAATAGATTCAGATAAACGTATTGATAGATATTCCAAATTGTAAGATATTCCAAATTAAGCATGTATAAACTGCTTTTATATAAGCAAGTGTTAAAACCTATATGGATGTATGGTATTCAACTTTGGGGTTGTACTGAACTAAGCAGTAGAAATATTCTAAATTCGAAAATAAAGTGCTAAGAGCAATCGTGAATGCTAGATTGTATATTAAGAACAATGATATCCACAGAGACTTAGCTACCATCGTAGGTAGACGAAATAACATACTTTGCTAGCAAATTCCGTATTCGTCTTTATAGTCATTATAACAATACTACAAAATTGTGGACGTGAGAAACCTTAAGCGCAGACTATAAAGAAAAGCCGTTCCATTTAGCGCAGTATAGAGTAGCCGTATGTAATGGCGGTATCAGCAGATACTTTTCCCCAACGTGACTATTTTTTGAAACTTAAACTACTAGATAAGGTAATTTAGTCAACAAGAGGAAGGGAGATGTTTTTAGTGAGTAAAGATCTCAAACTACTATGCGCATGCGCTGCCAGTCCTCATAGTGTCTGATGATTTGAAAATACCAGCAAAAAAAAAAATTTGTCAAGCCTTCATGGCTGGGAATTTAAACGCCACACGCCAAAACCTGCATGAAAAAACGATTACAACAAACCGGTGGCCATCAGTATACTGGTGGAACCAAGAGATAGCAGAGCTATGCAGCAAGTGGCATAGAGCGAGAAGATTATTTCAGCGATCCAGAGATTTGCTCTCCTATCAGGATCTACAGGTGCAATACAAAAATAGGCATAGGGACCTGAAACTGGCCACCCGGAGAAGCAAGAGCAACTGCTTTAAGAAACTCTGTGAGTGAATCTTTTGGGTACCGCCTACAGGGCTGTCATGGCAAAACTGAAAGGCACTAGGACACCCTCACTCTCATGCCTTTTCCTTATGCAAAAAAAGTGTCGGGATTATTTTCACAGCAAACACCAGCAGAGCATATAGAATCATCCCAGGAAATACAGGAGATTCCACCTGTCACGCAAATGGAACTCCTGAACCTCCTTATTATCGGCGATAATAAGTCTCCTGGACTGAAAGCCTTCAAAGTAAATACAGAACCATTTTTAGAACTGTACAACAAGTGTCTAATAGAAGGGGTTTTTCCAGACCAATGGAAAAAGCAATGTCTGGTGCTACTACCTAAATGGAACAAAGCACTAGATGATCCCTTGTCATACCGCCCCATATGCATGTTAGACACTATGGGTAAAATATTGGAGTGAATGAATGACTGGAGGTGGCAACTGATGAAGTCGGGGGACTCTCAAACTAACACTATGGATTTAAAAAAGCTCGTTCTACAGTAGATGTTATATGGAGGGTAACTACAATCTTGGAAGAGGCTATTCACAGTGTAATAATATTGGACGTCAAAATGTCCCTTAGGTCAATGATGGTACCTTGGTTTTTAATTAAAATATTACTATGTTATTTCTAGAAACGGTTCTTGCTCTTCGATACCGATTGTGGAGTAAGGCATTACCACATCGCTATTAGAACCTATCCGGTGGAATACTATGTGTGATAGAGTTTTAAAGCTTGGAATCCCAAATGAGACCGATGATATTGCAATTGTTGTGGCGGCGAAACATCTGGAAGAAATAGAAGACATTGGTGGGTTAGAGCTCGAAGAATATAAAACAGAAGCAGTACTAGAGAGCAGCCGCAAGAAAAGAGAGACAATCAGCATCACGGTGGGCGATCACAATATAACATCAAAACCGGTTATCGGATACCTAGATGTGATGATCGACGTTATGCTCACTTACAAGGAATACCTTGAACGTGCGACAAAGCTGCTCGGGTGAGTGCAGCCTTATCCAGAATAATGATGAATGTTGGAGGACTCAGACAACCAAGGAGACTAGTTCTGTCAAGGGTGGTGCAGTCCATCATAATGTATGCGGCACCAATATGGGCCAAAGCAGTGGTAATTAAGTTCTACCCCGGAAGATTTAACTCCGTCAACCTTCTCTGTGCGTTGAGAGTGTGCTGTACATTTCGAACGATGTCAAATGATGCTATATTTGTTATCGTGGGAATGCTACAAGCAGATATCTTGACTAGAGAACTACAAATAACCTACGATGCCAGAAGTCAGGAACCCCGAACTTCAGTCAAAGATGTCAAGTTGGAACAAAGACAGCGAAGCATGAAAGCACGACAGGAGAGATGAAACCAGTCGTCGAAGGAATGATGGACCCACCGACTTATACCGGACATTCAAAAACGGATCAGCCAGCTCCTAACCGGACATGGCTGCTTTCGAGTGGTTAGGACCAAGTTTGGGCTCGATGAATCCCCTATCTGTTTAAAGAGAGGCCAGAGAAGATATGCAGCACGTATTTTTTCAGTGCACACCTTTCCATATAGAGCACAGAGAACTGGAGGAAAGAATTGGAGAAATACCAACTCCCGAGAATATTGTAAACTTTATGATAACATCGAGTACAATATGGTATGCGGCGAAATAGGTTGCAGCACTAACCATGAAGGGACTTCGGCGGTTGGAAAGAGCAAGGAGAACAGCAATAAAATCCAAGCGCAGACGGCATCTGTCATGGAACAAAGAATAGCAAACGCTGAACCCAATGTTGAATCAACAAAAGGGGAAAGTAGAGCATAAATGGATAACCAGCTCCGTGAAGTAATACCTAACGGTAGTCTCGCGGGGAGGGGGATTGAAATGTGAGGGTATGGGTTAGTACGTAGGCATATTTATGGCATCGAGTATTGAGGTTTACTAATCCGACATGTCAATAGCCCGGGCTATTGGTATCTTTAAAAGATTACACGTCCTTTGGTGCAACCAAAAAAAAAAGATATACTTGACACTCGAAGTCACCACGTAAAAGCTTGAGTAGGAGTTAGTGGACAGTCTGTTTGGGAGCACTTGTGTATGCCCTTATGTATTCTCGTATGTCTACCTTTTAAATTATAAACGATAGGTAACCAACAATACCCATTTCATTTTGACATAGGCAAGGTACTTTGCAATAATTTTTGATTTCGGTGAACCCATTTCTCTATGGCATTCCTAAAATTGTGTATACACATTTCAAATGAATTTATATACATGTATGCTCAAAGATAATTTAATATCACGCCTCAATGGAATGCATCGATATATGTATCTATTTGATTTCACAAATAAATCCATCACAAAAATGATCAAAAAGCAATATTGGCTGCGTTTTCGGCAAATCCAATTAATTTGCTTTAATCTTCAGCAATTTAATTACAATTCCAGAGCCGGTGATGGTGAAACGAATATCAGATATCTTTCACTTGAACCCACAGGATATTCATTTTTATATAAATAATTCATCAGGATACACAATGTACCTACGAGTACATATAACAAAAATTAAATTAATATTCTTTCCATACAAAAAAACTTAAATTCTCAGAAAAGTTATTTAAATATACTCGTATATAATATAGGTATGTAATTGTTCTTTCGTGCATTCGCTGAGTGCCAGTCATGCAAATATACGAACCAAGGTCGGCCATTTCTCTTTTCTCCTTGTGTTTATTTTATTAAAGGTCAAAAGATGCATTCCATCAAGAATACCTATACCTACACTTTTCTGCCTTCTCCCTCTCCAATTTGTCGAGCAAACAGCCATCAATTCGCGTGCGAAATAATAGTTTAGGTTTGGGTCAAGAGAAACGCTTTGTATACACTTTTTACCCCTCTTGTCGTACATATTGGTATTTAGCCTATTTTCTATAAATGGGTGAGTCATCGTACCGCACGTAGCATTTTTTGCCCTACAAACTTTTAAATGGGAGAAAATTTGTCACTGAATTCAACTGATAAGGGCTGTGACAAGGTTATGTATAAATATTTAACACCATTTGTGGATTACCTTTAGGGACTTGAGGACAGTTTATTTCGTTTCCCCAACAAAAAAAAAAGGCTGTTAATAATGAAAATGTGAATAAACCCCTCGATGGGTTAGCGAAATGAATTTAAAATGCCAACTTGCACACCGAGCACGTTGACAACATTGTGTGTAGGAGTTAAGAACATCAAACGCCTTCGACGTGAAATTTCTTCAAAAGTCGTAAAAACTCAAAGCGGGACATAAAATTGAAAGAATTTAAGCTTCCAAGGTAATGAAAAGTTGAGACTCTGGGCGTACCTAATGGGTATTTCTTGGAAAATGTTTTGCCAATCAAATCAGTGATATTGTCTTTCTTAGTCTGTTACCAGGTCGTTGGCATCGTTTGAGTTATTTGCGATAATGAGCAATTTATTAAATTGTTTTTCTGTTTCAATTGAAATCTATAAGAAAGTAAACAAGTATCTTATTAGAATACAAAAAAAAAAAAAAAAAAATTTGTATCCCTAGGAAATTAAGTTAAGCGAATGGTTTCTGTTTTATAGGAAAGGTTCTTAATTCCACAAGAGAGGGGAACACTTCCTCAGTAATTGTCCTGCCTAATATCTCGTATCGGATGGTAGATTTTATGGAACTGAGGTGGTGAGTACTGATCTCATAAGCTCCTCATCACTGAAGCACCTACTCGTCTTTCTACGTCTTCTACGAACAAATCGTAATAATAGGGGGTGGCTTCCTGGTAGTACTATAGACCAGTGGAGTGTTTATTACACCGGGGAAAAAAAAAAAAAAAAAAAATAAACAAACCTCCATGGTCCACATGGATACAAAAATGGTATGTTTTCGCGAAAATTTATATAACTTCGACAGGCAAATAGTGTAGGCAGCGATGTTACTTCTGGGAGAAAATTTGGAGTACAACTGCCGGTAAAGGGCAGTTTTTTTTTTAGATTTTTCTATAAACCTGATGAAGTAAAAATAACGGTACAATAATACAAAAACAAAAATATATTTTTTGACTTTTACTCTAACCTACAAAATGTTTTTGTTTTTGAACTTTCTTAAAATTCTATTCTTGATCTATTTGCGGGTTAACTATACTCAATTCTGTTTTCAACTTTCTTCGTCTAACGCGGTGGCCAGCAACAGGCGGACCGCGAAAGGTTAAACCTTGGACCTTCAAATATTTTTAAATATGCCGACTACCTATTCAATACAATTACATAAATTTTTTATAACTAGCCCACCATTCATACATTCAACACCCATACCTGCACCAAACATTAATGCAAAATTTTATGTAAATAAATGTGTGTCAGTCCGATGCATGAAATGAAATACTGTTTGCAAGGATACTGAAAACTCTGTACAATAATATACTTCAATATAACACACACACACAAGCAAGTTCGTTTGCAACTCCTCCATGCAATTTCAAATATGGCGGCTAAACAAGTATTCACAGGCAGATAAATAAAAATACACAACAAGTTATCTCCTTCTTGCAAAGCTTGATACGCCGGAGGCAAGGAAGTACTTGGAGTTCATAACAAAAGAACGCAATGTGCTTAATGTGCTAATGAGCTTAACATCGAGTTACAAGGAAATGGGAAATTAATATGTGATCTGATACAAAGCGTGTCTGCTGTTCGTCGTAAGCTGGATGTATTTGAAAAAAGATATTGCTAGACAAGAATTTATTCATTTCCCAACAATTCTAGAATGTAAAAGGAGAACTCTGAAGAAGAAGACATTGCAGTGTTTTCAAAGCTTCTATCCGATCTTAAAAACGAATTTGCTGTAAGATTCCAAGACTTTGCAGAGATTGGGGAGCTATCTCAATTCCTTAAATTACCTTATGAAGTCGCTGCAGTAGCAGAATGGACTGACGTGGCTGCGAAGATGTTCGGCCTTTCAAAGGCTTAACTGCAAATGGAATGAACTGACCTGCAAGAAGATATTTCCTTGCAAAAGTATAAAACTGCATCCACTGAAGAATTTTGGGGTAAACATGTTTCAGAAAAATACCAAAATTGCAAAAAACTAGCTATCAACTTGGCTACTATATTTGGCTCAACATATACATATATGCGAATCGTCTTTCTCCAAAATGAATTTTTTGAAGAACAAATATCGTTCGAGATTATCAGACCTTGACGACACTCTTCGCATTTGCTGTTCCCCGCGTGAACCAAATTTTAAAAAACTGGCTCAAGTAATTTCTCTCATTAATTTTACCTATTGCGTTTTCTACAGTTACTTAAGTGAAGCAAAATAAAAAAAAAAAAAAACAAAACATTATGAGTTTTTTTTTCTGGACCTTGATAAAAGTTTTCAACCGTATCTGGACCCCACTTAAAATTACTTGCCGAACCCTGGTCTAATGGTTCAAAAGTTATGTAATCGCAAGTGCAGAGTTAGTACCTGGTGTTTAAATAAAGGAAATAAAGGGCCCGGCTAGGTTGCACGTACTTGCTGTATATGTGTTGTTTGCTCATGTATTCTTCAGACTTAAAATTTAAGTTTTCGAAAAATTCGTTAAAAGGCTATAAGAAAAACTATTTTAATAATATGTCCGACATTTTAATGCCATATCTTCACAACTTAGATATAAACAAGATACTCGTATGGCCAGTCTACGTATACATCAAATATGAATTTTTAGCGAAATCGTTGGTGCCGTTTCCTTAGGGTGCTTATGCTTGGGGTATAGACAAAGGATCAAATGAATAAAAACAAATTTTAAAATATTTTTTCCAAAAAATCTGGAGGGTGTATCAGTATAAATTTTTTCAAATTCAAAAGTTGAACTATCAACAGTGATACTTGTTCCAGACGGTGGAGGGAGCCTTCTTTGATGGTTGGCAAATCAAAATCGGCATATACACGGCGATAGGACTTCGCTGAGAACTTCAGCTTCTAACCAGACAGAACGACGTGTCAGGATGCCAGGTTATCATTAAATTAGCGGAAATTGAAAGGCAGGCGAACTAGTCCAGCTGGGCTCGAATGTCGAATGTAAAATCGAAAATAACTATCTGCATGATAAGCTTAGTGAAACGCAGATGAGAAAATATCCAACTGCTAATCTTAAAAAGGCGTTCTATGTGAATAGCCACAATAGTGTTAACGTGACACAACCTGTTAAGTAAGCACTAATAGAAGTGAGAATAATCAATTCACAGCTTGTTTGCAGAAGTTGCGGTGACCCTGATGGACACTTTACATTTCCTGTGTCACTGCCCAAGTATCAGCAGAGTTCGTCGGCACCTCCTAGGAAGACCCTTCTTTAAGGACATGAAAGAATTGGGAAACATATCCATCTCGTCGATCGTAAGGTTTTGTTTCCTTTGCACGGCAGACACAACTACATCAAATGATCACTCTATACTCTCTTTATTATCGTTTTACACAGGTAGGCCCGTAGGAGTGCCCGTTGATCTGCCGGACCGGAGGCCGCACTGATATGAACCAGTGTGGCTCGGGGGGTCTTTAAACGTTTACACATAAGGCGGATAGAATCTTGTAAGCAACATTAACAGGGATTGCCTAGGTACTCGTACTTCTAACAAGACATATAATCGCTAACACAAAACAGCCCCGCTGACAACATCATTCTCCAAACTGAAGCAGATTTAGTGCAATTCACAAATACTCGTAAGTAAAGTAGGGAAGTAGATCTAGTACTGCAATTGGAGTAAAGTGACATCGTTAAATGTGCAATTAGAAAGAAGTTTTTAAATTTTTAATAACTTGCATATGTATTATAGTAAAATAATTGAAGGCATAACACTAGCAGTAGGGTAGTCATATGGCTAAAATGCAACTTGATCGTGATGATGACATCAGGGGGACGGAAAAAAAGTACTGTGAATCATAAGCAACGACAATAATAGCAAAACAAAAATAATCCTCAGTTATCTGGACGCCACCCTTGGAGTTCAACTTAATACTACCTGAGTTTCAAACTAATTCCACCAATCTATCTTTCTCTATTTTTCTTTTTCACAAAAAAACCCAAGTGTCCTGAAATTAGTATAAGGGTATTCATATCCCTTTTGACAAGTGCAGATTATAAAAAAAACAGTTATTTATTAAACTATAGAAAAGCCATAAGTTGAAGGGTTAAAAACATATAAAACTTTTTTTACTTAAATTTTGGGACCCATGCTCTGGATCTTGCTCAACTGTCTAAAACAATATTACATAAAGCCGATGGCGCGCAGTATCCGAAGTGTTTTCGCAAAAATTATATAACTTCGGATTCACTTGGAATATTTTACTAATGTTTTTTTTAAATGAACTTCAAATTTACTTCAATATATAATATTTTTACGATACAATTTTTTACGCAGGTAGATATTTTTCAACTTTGCATTCTGCTCAAATCACTTCAGGACCATAGAGATCCGTTCAGGGCCTAGAATTATTTTTCTTGGAAATAAGTTCGATGCACAAACAGGGTGATGTCTACATATTTAATTAAAACATTTTTTAATATATGATTCTTAAAAATATTAAAGAGATAACTATTTTAGTAAAGTGGGCGTGTTTGTGGTGTCTTCTCGACCCGATTGTAGTAATTTTTATGCGTATAAATTATATCAACGACCACGGTATATAGACTAATCAATGTCAACTATCGCAGACTCTTAATTTTTTAAACTCCATTTTCAATCTGCTATTTTGAATTCTGAAGATCTGAATTCGGATTCAGCAGTCCCGGAAACCATTCTGCTTATGTAACTACTCGTATATCGCCCTTCGATTTAGTTCATTAGTTTAAGCCGAAAGTGGATTTGTTAATATGCTTGGGTTTTTATGTGCCATTTCGAAGCCTGACGATGCTCCGAGGGGAGTAGAAACAGTGATGAATATTTATCCGGAAGAGGTGTCAAAAACATCCATGGTAGTAGCTGTGAACGTTAGGGATGCGTGTGGATTTGTCTACAAGCTGAGTAAGGTTACTGTAATAACCAAATAATAAACAATTGGCTAGAATACATGCTTATAAACCGCATTATCACAACTTCACTGGGAGACGACACAAGAAGGGTAACAGTTCGTACGGGAACACCACAGGGGGGGATAATATCTCCTTTCAATGGACAACCTTTTAAAAGCACTGGATGGAACCTGTATGAAATGTGTAGCGTACGCAGATGACCTAGCCGTTCTGATAAGAGGTAAGCACCTGAACATCATAGGAGAGCTTATGCAAAACACCCTTCGAATCATAAAAGAATGGGCGGAGGAGAGTGGATTAGAAATAAATCCAAATAAAACGGAAATGGTTCTCTTTACTAAGAAAACCAAAACTAGTGACTTTCACATTCCACAACTCGGAAGAGTATCACTACAACTCCGGGACAGCGTCAAGTATCTGGGCATTATATTGGACAGGAAACTGACCTGGAGAAAGAACCTAGAAGAAAGAGTCACCAAAGCCAAGAGAGCATATTGGATATGCAGGAGGGCCATCGGGAAGTCATGGGGGTTGAAACCGAAACAGATCCACTGGATATACGAAAGAGAAATGAAACCACTCATCGATTGTCCCAGTGATGTTGTTGGAAAATCGTATATGTTCTCCAACAACTTCGAAACAATTTTCCCCGCAAGTGAATATTGGACGTATGAAAGAACGACAAGAAACTCCAATGGGATATCGGTATATACAGATGGCTCTAACATATCAGGGAAATCGGGGGGCATCTTCAGTGCTAACTCACCGATTGAACTTGCTATTCACCTAGAACCATTTGTATTGGTGTTCCCAGCAGAAGTCTATGCAATTATGTAGGCAGCTGAAATACTCGCAGAAAACACCAGCGAAGGAAGGCAAATCGACATCTGCTCGGACAGCAAAGCAGCAATTAGCGCGATTACAAACCCCATGTCGAAATCACGACTAGTAAGGGAGTGCAAAACTAAATTGAACTTACTTGCCAGACGCATTAGGGTCCGTCTCACATGGGTACCGCGGCACGAAGGTGTACCGGGTAACGAAAAGGCGGACGAACTAGCAAGGAAAGGAGCAGGCAATACAAAACTGAACACGGATAATACAATAGGGGTCCCTCTGACAACTATTAAAACAATAATCAATGAAAGGATACGATAGGAGTTCAATAACTACTGGACGAATCTAGACACGTGCAAAGTGGCTAGATCTGTAATAACCAAACCGAGTAACAACACAGCAGAAAGAGCTCTTAACTCAAGCAGAAAACAATTGAGATTGATGGTGGGACTTTTAACAGGGCACATCAATCTTAACAAACATTCGTTCAGACTCGGGATAGCTGATACAACAATCTGTGCCAACTGTGAAGAGGAGGAGGAAGATATAGAACACTTCCCCTGTCACTGCCCTGCTACAGCGAGGCTAAGGCTGAAAATTCTGGGATCTCCAAGGATTCCGGATATTACACACCTCAGTAAGAAAGGAATCGGGGATATATTGGAGTTCGCCAGACGAACACTACGATTCCCCGATCACTATACGATATAGTTTCCCGTTGATACAGCCCATGATCCCTAGACCTAAATCCTCTCAATACATAATTCCCAAAACACAGCACTTTTCCCTACAGTTACGTAGATGAGGGGAACACAACGGGCCCAATGGAGGCCTAAGTGAAGAGCATAAGCTCTCCCTCTTAAACCAACCAACCAACCAAGGTTGTTCAAATCAGCAAAAATCTCTACTCTGCAGATCTTGGTCCAGAGTGGCGAAGCATTGTTGACATTGAAAACTCCCGCAACAGCAATATCAGTTGAAGGATTTCGGGAAAGAATAATAATTACAGACTCTGACATTTTGTCTAGGTATCGAAACGTCAAATCCTTTGTTGAGTTGGGGCTTCGGTATAGTACGCAGAAGTAAATAATTTGCTTCCCAGTGGTAAATTTGACCCACAAAAAATGGAATGAGGGCTCATCTGAGCTATCAAATTGAGGCTGCAGCTAAAAGTTTATTTCGATTTCTTACGTAGAGCGCGTTACCACTATGTGACACGAATAATGACACAAGTGTACCCCTATGGCAAATTCACTAGGACTAGTGTCATTGCGCGGCTGGGTTTCATTAAGTGCCATTACCGCCGGCTTATGTTGGAAAAGATGGGCAGCAATGGAAAATAAATTGCTTCTCAACCCGCTAATATTGGCTAACGCTAATATTTCAATTTGACACATGAACTTCACGAAAAATAATTCCATGAAAACTTTTATTATCGAAATTCTATTACACTCGGATCTACCTATCTAGAGCAAACTTAATCCTAACGAAAGCAGAAGTATCAAAAGCTCACTCACGTGGAACAGTTTTAAAAGGCACAAAACAAAGGTATATCGTTGCTCATCCGACGCCGGAAACGTGTGAAGGTTACTAGTAATCGTATATTCAAAGTCGAATTTCACTTCCATTAAAAGAAACTTCGGTTGTCATTAATCTGTCGACTGTCTTTAACGAAGAAAAACTTGAAGTATACGACTTTATGAACGACTTTAACATTTAAATTTACTAACACTAAACTCATCATCCTGAACCCTCAATTTGCCCTTCATTTAATAAGGCCCAATGTCAGAAATTATTACGGAACAGGAAGGTTATTCATTCTGACCTTAACATGCACAACGTTACCTCCGCATTTATAGTTACGTTACTACATAGGTAACTAAATTTATTGTCCTGACGCCCACAGTTTTGCCTTTCAACAAAGGATATTATTTGCAGCCTGCGTTGCGTGTGTACTTTAGTGATTTCGTATTTTAGCAATTTTTTTTTATGATTTCTTTTTACGTTAGCGATTTATGGCCACAACATTTCGGTACCAAAGTGGTTGAGTCGTAGGAGCGTACATCCTCATTAATACTCATACATACGTTCTTCTTCAACCGTGACTGAAATTCACTGCCATCCTCAGCATTTCTTAATAATGACTTAAACAGGAACAGTGTAAGCAAAAATTTATGTAACTTAGCAAAGTGTACATAATAACTTGCAGGCACCTACCAAAAGCACCTTACATACATTTTGATGGAAGGCCATAAGATTGCCATTCGCGAATTTTTATTGAAAGTTGACGAAATTAGAAACAGTTGCTGTGAAATAATACAATCAGGATTTCAGATCCATCAACGGAACCATTGTCAAATGCTCAGAAAGTGGGGGAAAAGATACTCGTATGTTATCGGAACAACACTGGCAAATATCCAAGCAATAAAGAGGAAGCGATCAGTCAGTATTTATTGACACCTCTTTCCTCTACTTATACTAGAAAGAAACAGCAGACTGCACAGACATGAATTCAAAGTTGACAAGAGCTTCTAAAAGTCGCCGTTGTCTTTGCAAATCAGGGAAAAACTTCAGATCGAATTGGGCACCGCGAAATTATGCCCCAGAAAGTAAGGCCCCAGAAGAAAAAATTAATTAATACCTCAAAATGGGAAATTATTTCACAATGAAATAAGGTTTCATGTGGGGATCACAGTGCCAACAATAAATCGTCTGGTTGCACGTTTTCGATAAGAAGGGTCAGTAAGGGGGCCTCTTATTCGTTCAGAGGATATTGGCAATATTGCACATGTTTCCATATAAAGTACAACTTGTGCAAAAATTTAAGCCGGCAAACTTAAGGCAGAGCAAAATCCCGATTTCATCCACAATTTGATATTGAGCGATGAAGCCCATTTCCAATTAAATGGATTCGTTAACAAGCAAAACCGCAGGATATAGGCTACGGAGAATCCAAGAGCAGTTCATCAGCAACAATATAGGCTCACTTAAGTGTACTGTTTGGTGCGGTGTAGAGTCCGAAAGGATCATTGGCCCATATTTCTTTGAAAATGATACCGGTGTCGCAGTTACCACCATGCTTAAAATCGGACGATGCTGGAAACTTGTTTGAGGCCAGCTGTGCAAAAACATTCATAACTATGATTTCAACAGGATGGGAACAGCGCATTATTTCGCGTACTAACGACTTGGCCGCCGCGTTCACCGCTACCAACTATTTTCTTTGAGCCTACGAGTATTTGAAAGAACGAGTGTACGTCAATAAACCAGCGACCATCATCCAACTAAAAACCAATACTCGCAATGAAATACGTGTCATAACATCTGGAATTTTGCGAAAAGTGAAAGAGCACGAATGTGCCAAGCAGAAAATTGCCACCATTTGTGAGATGTAATCTTTCACGTTTACTCGTAGGTCAATAAAATTCCCCATTTGTATCATATATTGTACTTAAAAAAAAAAAAAATTATAATTTATTCTGAAATAAAAAAGTTATAACGAATTCAAACCATAAAGGCCATTTGCACCACCCTGTATAAAGCATTTAGCGTATCTTGATACTAAATTTGAACCTTTTCTAAGATAAATGTACTTCAAATTAACTTTTACTTAGATCATTATTAGACCCGATATCAGAGACTAAAACATATAGAAAAGTTACAATCCATCTAGATCGGATCGAATAATAACCTTTTTTTTCTAATAAAGTAGGAGTGAAGATGTGAAACTTTTAGCTCAAATGCAATGCCATCGTTCTACTTAGACAATATCTGCGCAATTCTTATCAGATGAAGTCACTTGATATTCACAATTGGACTTAGGTTAGGTTTGTGTGACTGACTCCACCTATGTACAATAGACACACTTAGACTTAAGGAGGTCCATTACGATACCACGGGATCCATTGCTATTCTTCGTACTTAAAAGGCTATTTCACTATTCGTCAAGTTTCGTAGGTCATCAAAGAGTAGATCTCCGATATAGAGCAGTTTTTTTTGACAGGGCTGGACAGCAGCTCGTCTTTTAAAAAGAGGTATAGCTTTTTAGCATGTTGATCCATAGGTCCCATTCCGTGAGGACAAGTATGACGGTGCTGATCTGCCATCATTTGAGCAATACCAATTTATTTATCTAGTTTAGGCCAGTTCTGTTTACAGACTTGACAGGTCACGAGAGTCCCCCATTTATGGTTGGCGTCCATCATGAGTAAGTGTTTACTTATAGCGAGAGGCATACCTAAATGTTGCCATCCAGCATAGGTGAATGTTGGGTTGCTCCGCCATCTCCATGAGATACGAGCAGCAATCTTGAGCAGCCTTTGAGGTTGTCTTACCGGCAGAATTCTAAAGGTTGGTGCCTTTTTTGACGAGCAGTGGCTTATTAGCGAATTGAACTGGGAGATGATGTGAGCGTTTGCTTTATGACAGCCAAAACACGATGTAGTCCCTTGAAGCCTACGACTATACCACGGTTGGAACTTCAGGCCGCCGTGTTGGGTGTATGTTTGAAAGAGTCTATAGTTAACCATCATGAATTAAGGCCAAGTCAAATAATCTTATGGTCGAATTCTAAAATAGTTATCAATTGGATTGGGGCTAGAAAGCAGAAATGGGTAGTTATCGATAGCAGTATGAAAACATAATGCAACAAGCGTCGTGTCGAATGGTTGTTTAATACACCGGGAAATCCATCTGCTGGCAGAGTTTGGGAAAGGCTTATAAGGTGTGTGAAGAGGGTTCTTCTTTTTACGCTAAAGGTAAGAATCCCGCAGCTAGACGTTTTTTATAGTTTGATCATGGAAGCAGAGAATTTGGTCAATTCGCGTCGCCTTACACATCTGCCGATTGAGAGTTACGAAAGTGAGCCCCTCACTCCTAACCACTTTTTATTAGGTTGAAAATGTGTGCCTACGAAAACAGTGGCATATACTTCAACAGTTAAAACAGTTTTTTTTTTTGGAGAAGATGGGTTCAAGGATATCTTCCGACACTCACACGACATACCAAGTGGCATGAAAGGGTTGAGCCTATACGGGCTGGGGACTGCGTCCTGATTTGTGACGAAAACGAGAGCAGAGGTGAATGGAAGCGTGGCATAGTTGTGAGGACGATTTCAGTAACTGATGGACAGGTTCGATCCGCCGAAGTTAAAATTAAATTGGGAATTTTGAAAAGGCCGGCATCCAAATTAGCCGTTCTCGATGTACGCGAAAAGTAAATGAGTGAATCGCTTGGGTCGATTCACGGGGGGCGGGATGTTACGAATTAAAATTATTATTCCAGATGTTACGAATTAAAATTATTATTCTATCAGTTCATTTTACCTCGCTGAACGTTCTCATTGTAATGGCTCACCATCCAGAAACCGCTGTACAAATTCACTACTTTCGTTAAGAGAACGATCATTCGTTAACTTTGTTCTAGAAGGATAATTTCCGTCTTTCTGGCCATTTTTACGTCGAACTTCTGGATGAGGAGCCACGACGACCACGAGTGTAAGTAATTTGCATAATATATTTTCTTTATTTCATTGAATTTTCTTATGGAAAATAAATAACTCGTTTAAATCAAGCGTGTTAATTTTATTGTTGGCCTCGGGCTGTCGACTTATCCAGTACAGCCCTACAGTTTCCTGGAATGTCTCTGTGGCCTGCTACCCAGCATAGATGAATGAGAGATGAGCGGCAATCATGAGCGTCCTTTGAGGTAAGTGAGCATGATACCAAAGGAGATGCTCAGATTGAGCACTCACCGTATTACTAGTCTTGAAACAGTCTGTGTTGAAGTGAACTGAACCACAATAGTTAACGTCAGCATTTTCCCACTTATTAGGGGCGGGAATTGTTGCCAGAAGTTATGATTAAATCTCAGTTGTGGAGGGTGTGTGTTTTTGTATGTACAATTTTATACATTAAGGGTCGAGGAGTAAATATTTAGCTTTGAGATAGCATAATACTTTTTTTTTTAACAAACCGCCCCCAAAGAGTGGACGTGGCTCTACACAATGTATGAACGAATTATAGATTAAGTCAACGTTTATATATTTTGTTAAGGCATTATTTTTAACTTTGAAGAAAGGGTAATTTTTCATAAATTGGACATGTTTGTAGGCAGACTTAATTTTTTTTACACTTTTACCGCATCGGATTCCATAAAGCTTACATACGAGTATATACGAAATTTCATCTTCCTAGCTCAAAATTTAAGGCCCAAAAACTGGCTGCAAAGGGAATGCTTAATTTTCTTTTCGATTTAAGTCAGATTTTTTTATATAAAAAGTTTGGACAAAATCTGAACGAACGGAAATTACTTGTATATTTCGTTGGCACTTTCTGCAAGTCCATTATAACTTCCTCCAACTGCCGTGTTTCTTAGCGACTAGTGCAATTTTGAAAACCAAATTTGTGCAGATCTCTCTTTTTTTTTCTCTCTTTGGACGTCTGTTGTATATGAGAATATTCTACTTGCCTATACTCTAAACTTCCTAGCCATCATTGTCGATCAATTTGTTTTATTTTTGCGATATTATCTTTTTATTGTGTGTGTTCCAAAGTTCAGGTGGATTTGTAGATAAAGTGACTGGACTGGTAGTTTCTTGCAACTGCTTCGATGTTAATCCTCCTTTATGGATGAAGGAGTTTTATTCATGTATTTAACAGACCCAATCTTTGCTGTTTTACTCCACTCCCCTATCCACTAAGTATCCCGACCCACCAGTCATAGGGGAGTGGAGGAATATGGTGCTACTAATGCTAACATTTCCCGTAGCACAGCGAAATGGAACGGCCGTATTCATTTACCAGAGAGAGATTGCTTCATTTTCCGGTCTAATTGAATTTGCTATTCCGATCTTAGCCTACAAATAGTCAAGGCTGATTTTTGCGTCATGCTTTGAGCAGCAGTTACAGATGTCATTAAACAGTTCTCAGAATCTATCTTCAATTTTGCAGTTTTTATCTTCAGTTAGGGTACGCGCACATAGTAGGCTCAGTTGAAGAGCTTAGCTCTAACGCCAGTCATCCGCTAAGGGTGGGTAGTCTATGGCTTGTTCCCGTGGTTTTCTCTTTAATTTATGAATCCACTATCCACACCCGAATTCGTATCCCTCTGCATGGCAGCATTCGTTTTATTTGCGAAATTTCTATCCAAGTCTGTGCATTTCTTAAATGGTGGTAATATTTGCACATAATTCGCAAGGACGTCCGACTTCTGTTCCATTCTTAAAAACGGGCCGGGAAAACAGGTTAAATCCGGGACTGTCCCGGCCAATTCTTAACGTCATCCTAGTTATAAGAAGTGTAGCATACCGAAATTTAACTAGCTTTAGGAGTATGCCTCACTCATTAATTTGCGCTATTAGAATGGTGTAGGAGTGCGCATTGCGAAATACGAGTACTACTGGTGAACAATTTCTGTCAAAATTTCAAAAGTCCCTGTCAAAATTTCATTGAAATTTGATTAGAAACAGAGGTCCTAGGTTGTCTATTTAAAAAGTTTCATTTCTAGGAAATCAACGAAGAAAACAATAAATACGATAGATACTTTGAAACATCAATAAATAAACATCGTTTTGAGTGAAACGTAAATTTGTTTACCAATGCGTTGTCGCATATAAGAGTATACATACACAAGTATGAAAATGCAAGAATGCGCACTACGATGAAGTATAAGAGTGCGTAAGCGCGATTGATGGGATATCTTATGCGCGATTTATGGGATGTTTTATGGTTTGACAACAAATGGTCTCACGACTCTTGCTTTTTCTTTAGCTGCAAGAAATGGTATTCCTTATCGCTTTAACACGAGCATTAAAATGGCAGGGACAGAGTGACTGGTTTTATGCAAAAATATCCAGATCTGCCGCTGAGGCGCCCACCTTAACCAGTGTAGCTCGGGCCATTGGTTTTAATAAGCCTTAATGAGATCGGATTTTTAAGAAACTTTCGGAATTCCTTACAACTTACAAGTTTTGTCCACATGCCATTTATGACATGGATGAGACGGGAATATAAACAGTTTCGAATAAGCCATCTAAAATAATTTGTACGAAAGGACAACGTTAATAAGATGTCAAGTGCTGAAAGGATACAGAATGTGACAGTGGTGTATGCAATGAGTGCTAGTGGGCATTTTATTCCACCTGCTTTTATTTTTAAGCGTAAGAAAATGAAAGATAGCCTGTTGGATGGTGAGGATATTTGTCCTAACTGGCTACTGCATTTCAAAGAATATGCTAAGTCTACAAAAGAGAATCCTACTCGTTTTCTTTTGATAATGGATAACCATACGCCGCACTGCACTCTAAAGGCTGTTGAATTCTATCAACAAAATAACATTTATGCCTTGACTCTGCCTCCTCACAGTAGCTACAGAACACAACCCCTTGACCGCTACTTTTAAATCATCCAAGTCGTGCAATTACAACCGATTAAATTATTTCCATATTCATCCCAGCCTACTTAGCTTACTTAGGTGGCGCTACAGTTCGGGGTGGACCTGGGCCTATCCCAGCCTACTTAAGAACAGCAAATGGAGCCAATGCTATTCTAGGCTTCAAAGTCACAGAAATTGTTCCTTATAATCCTGATGTGTTTACAGAAGAATGATTTTTTACCAACTGCTGTAATGACTAATAATTAACAGCTCTCCATTCAAGCAGAGACCAGCTGCACAAAAAAGACTAAAAAGTCAATCAATCGCGAATGGATGTGTCCAGGATGCCAAGAAATTTATACGGAACCTATGATTCGATTGTTAAATGTTCTTACATTTCCTCCTACACAAAATGTAACCTAAAGTGCGCACCCTATACCACCCTACCTTCTAAATGGTTTAAATTAAAACAAACTTCTAGCCCCGCAATTGGGAATGGGAAGATGGACTCTCTCCCTCCTCCTCTTTTTCCTTGTCACCGAAGTTCAATCGAATCACCCTGTATACATACATATACCTACTTCTGGTAGTATACCATCATTATTTCTCTAAGTTACAAACTATACTATGTATCAAAATCAATATACTCAAAATGAATTTTCCTATGGGAAAGAGTATAAAAAACTCCAATTCGAAAATAATTCCCATAAAGCTGGAAATGGTCTCCATCGCTTTATTATAATTCCGTGCACAACACATAAATTTGTCGCCCTCCTCATCGTGAGGCCAAAAATAGCATTTTGGCCAATATCTCCTTAAATGTTAATTTTACGAACAAAAATGTCAAGACTTTTATTGTTCAGAATACGATTTTCTACAAAAAAGGTCTTTATCACATTCTTCATAAAGGGTAGATCATTTTCGAGTTAAAGAGAAGTTAATTATTTCTCAAGAAATGAAGGAAATAAAATAATAAAAATACTTGAGTTTTTACCTCCCAAATTTGAGTTCAACTATTTGTTATTCCTTTGAAAATAGGTCTCGCGTGCAATTCTAAGTTTTATAATGCTTCAAGCGTAGTAAACACGGTGTTCAAGCAAAGGAAAGTGTTTGTAGAGATTTATGTGGGGAAAAGTTTTCTTTATTATTTCTTCTTTCAGTATTTGCTCAACATTTTTAAGAAAAAAATATTTACACATCCTCCTGCTACTATCGCCATGCAGCTGAAATTAAAACTGCTGACTTCGGGAATCCAAGGAAATTGATCCGCTTGTGTCGCATACTGCTGCAAAATGCAGGGTGTAGGTACTGTACAATTTTGAAACATTTCCTCTGAACTCTCCCAAACGTGCATCGTAAGTAGATGCGATAACATCTAGTTTCTCAATCTCTCGAACAGATAATGGTGCCAACGTGGATGACACTTTCTTCCATGAGCCCATTTAGCTAAGGTCATAGAAACTTTTACGTCTATTGAAGTCTATCCGAATATAGTTGGTCTTATAGTAAATGGGAGAAAACCAAATTCATGTTTTAGGGATTCAAAAAAGGGTCTTTTAAGTAATAGAATTTGACTCCATCGTTTAAGGGATAGACGCAGTAGAGAGCCTGGGACATATAACTAGCGTGCATCACCTCCTCAATATCTTTTCGTTCCTGGCCAATCTTGTTGTAATTTTTCACTTCCTTCCACTTGATCACTAAGTAGAGCCACTTTCAACTTTAATTTGAAAGTAGCTCTACTCTAACTCTTTAATTAGTCGAAGAATGCATTTAACTTGACTCGGAGTAGAGTTACAGGTCCGTAAACTTGGTTCTAAATATTATAGTAATTCGTATTAAAAGGTGGTAGAGCCTAAGTTGCTGGTCTGTAATAAATACATAATTCATGCGCTGATTGGTGTTAAATACATTAAAGACTTTAAACGGAAAAAAGTATTATTGTCCCATTTTAGCATTTTTTATCCCTTTTCCTGCGACTTTTCGGAATTCTTCAACGGAAGCCCTCGAAGTCTACAATAATTGGAGAGCTACTAAACGTTTTTAAATTGCGCAAAATATGTAGATACAAAACATAACTAACACCTGACAGCTTTTTATTGGGGCCTCCGCTCGGCTATACTCGTAGCGAGGCAACAAACAATCCTTAATGTTGCTCTGTATCAGTCTCAAATTGTGTAAAAGACAAATACACATAATTCAAATCAAAAGTTTTTACCTGCTATAATACTGGGCTATGTTTTTTAGAGGATGAATTCGAATTTTATCATAAAAATATTAATGGTGTCAACAGTCTAACTGCCGAGGTATTTAAAGCAGCGGGCAATGACCTCAGCATTAGTTGCCCGATCATCAAGAAAGGAGACCCTCTGAACTGCGCCAACTACAGAGGTATTAGTCTCCTCAACATAGCGTATAAGATCGTATATGCCATATTATGTGAATGCCTTAAACCTTTCGTCAACATTCTGATTAATCAGTGTCATTGTGGTTTTAGACCAGGAAAGCCAACCATAGATCAGATATTTACATTGCGGCAAATCTTGGAAAAAACTCAACAACTCCATATCTATACTCACCACCTTTTCATCGATTTTAAAGTGGTCTATGATTGCGTCTATAGAGACGAGCTTTACAGATACATGTCCAGTTTTCGTAGCCCTGCCAAACTCGTCCGTCTGACGATGGCAGAATTAATGGCATCAAGGTCGGTAACAACATCTCTGACTTTTTTGATGTCAAAAGAGGGCAACGGTAAGTTGACTCGCTGTCATGTGATTTCTTTAATATCATACTTAAAAGGATTGCACAAAATGTTCAAGCTAACATCAGCCATAAGTACAATCTTTAAAAAGCCTGTACAGACACTCACATACGCCGACGACATTGCCATAATTGAAAGAATGCTGCGCGCAGTCAGTGGCGCTTTTGGGAGTATTGAAACTAAAGCGGCAAAAATGTGTTTAGCGGTTTACGACGGCAAAATAAAATGCATGCTGCCACCAAAAAGGGCAGTCAACATCGGCGACTTTGACAGAACGTTACAATAGGCAGTTTAAGATAGTTAAGGACTTATCTACTGTAAATTCAAACAATTTCACCAGCGTAGACGTCAAGCGAAGAATCACTCTTGTCAACCGCATTTTCTTTGGGATAAAATGACAATTGAGTAGCAAAGCCCTCTAACGGACAACTAAGGTAACTTTATACAATATTCTCATCATCTAGGCCATGCTATGCAGCGTAGAAGCATGAACGGTATTAAAAGTGGATAGAAACACTCTTGGTTGCTTTGAAAGAAAAATTCTTTGAGTGATTTTTTGACCCGTTTGTATCGACGGGGAATGGAGAAGAAGACACAACAAACGGACTATACCGGTTGTACAACGACATCGACCTAGTCAGAAGAGTTCGAATTAATCGCCTAAGATGTCTAGGATATATAGAGCGAATGGCCATAAACGCTCTGGCCTGGGAAGCCTTCGAATCCATCCCAGAGGAGCGACGCAGTAAAAGATGATCTCACCTAAGGTGAGGCACACAAGTGGAAATGGACCTCAAGCAACTTTGTGGTTGAGGTCCAGATCTTGTTTGAACTGGACACAAATTATCGGGTACCTACTTACGCTTATTGCAACAAGGTCCCGTGTCAGTAGTCACTGAAGAAAACGTCGGAAAAGTTGAAAAATTAGTTCTGGCCGACTGAAGAATAAAAATGTGGTAGATAGCGGACGAGTTGCACATCAGCAAAGAATGGATCGGAGAAATTTTGCACGAGCATTTAAACATTAACAAAATTTGTTCGCGCTGGGTACCAAAAATGCTCACGCTATTCGACAAGCAATGACGACTCGAGTGCTGCAAAGATTTTTTGCAGTTATCCGGGGACAATCTAGACAAAATTTGCATCCGAATCGAAACTGCTGATGAGACTTAGATTCGCCAATACGAACCGGAGTCCAAACAAGAGTCTATGCAGTGGATTGAAAAAGGGGAGAGGATGTCGAAAAAAAAAATTACCCATGTCCTACCAAAAAGATTAGTAACCGAATGAAAAAGACCTCAACCCAAAAAATATTCCAAACATCTTAGATTCTAAAGTCAAACGAGTACTTTGAACCGTAGTTGCAAACACACTCTTCACTCCTGTTGCTAAATCAAATCTCTTAATCAAACGCCTTGAAATTCAAATAGCATTCCCTTACTCCAGCTCACGTTAATGAACAAACTTTCGTATCCACAGGTAGACAATATCGAAATAGAACGAAAGGTAAATAGCTTCAAATATAGGTTACGTTTATTATTTGTTAATGCCAAGACACGTCTGTGCACAGAAAAACAATTAAGCGATGGTATAACGTTTAGAAAACTAATTTACCTTGAAGACCAAACAATACAATGGTCGACTTACCCGACCTATAATAATACCCTATTCAGAATAAACAATACATATTCATAGAATCATCTATGAATATTAAAAGGCAGTCTGCCTCCACAAAAACTTTTTTTTTTTTTGAGATGTAGACTTCTCCACCTCCCACTGCCATATACTTAAGTTTAATGATATTCTAAAAACAAAATATTCAATTTACTCATCGTACTCTTCATCTTTGTCAGTTGGATCGGTTTCATAGAAAACATCATCCTCTTTGGAATCCTCTTCAGAGCTTGTACTCTTATCCTCGTCATCTTCTTGAGTCACTTTACGTTTGGCTTCTTCCTCTAGATATTTGGCCTTGGAAATGATTTCATCTCTAAGGAAACGAAGAAAAACATAATTAAATAATTAAATTAAATGCATTCAAGGTGCCACTCGAGAATAATAACACTGAACGCCTTCGATGATTACGAACCTATTTTTGTGTAGCTCCTTCTTTGATACACAAACAGCACTGTATTCGTCCTCGAGCAGGCAAATCTCTCTCTTCTTGCAGTTGAGGGGTCGGCACAAATCACCTGAAATTTCCAAATTGAAGGATAATACAATATTCATGTGTAGGTATGTAATTTGCATACAAAACGGTGCGTCAGCAGAGTAGGTGTGGTTAATTACATACACAAACACTTTCGAAAGTTTCCATCTAAACACAACAATACATGAGTTTCCATTTTGCAGGATTACTCTTGGCTTTAAGTGTTTCAGTAAAGATTTCGTTCTACTTGACGTTTTTGGATATACAGTGTAGGCATTTTGTGGTACATAGTTATTTCATTCTAAAAGGATCAGGCTTGCAAAATTTTGTTTTGAAGTTTCTCAATGGATTGTTGAAATCTTTCGTTTGCCAAGAATAAATTTAAAGTATCTACTCTTCAGAAATGACTCATTTCACAAAAAGGAGAGTATTTCAACCTTGGATAGTTGGATGTCTGCGTAGAGAGGAACTATGTATGTGTACTAGAGAAGTCTATTTGGAGTTTTTAGGGAATACAACATGGAGCACCACAGCAAACGGCTGATGCCCTTTCATAAGCTAAACGTTTGACATTTTTTCTTTTGTCGAGTTATGGAACGTCGGCAGCACTGAATATAAAGTTCCAAAGCCCTTGGTGTGGATGGCATCAAATATTTCAGGGGTGATGGTCGATTGCGGAATTCGCAAAGGAATTACAGGGACCTAAAACTTTCACTAGTGGCCAAAAAGCAAAATTAGGTGTATTTTTTACTTGCTCCTATAAAGGGCAAGTATTGTTTTTGAATACGAGATTGTGTGCAATCTTGGCATTACTATAACAGAGAAACTCGAAGTGTGGGTATCGCAATTCTGTCCGTCTGCCTATCTGTTCGTTTGTCCTCGGACTGAAGGTCAAAATGTCAAGTCAAGTTTAATTAAAAGTCTAATTTTCGTGAAAGATATTGATCAACATTCATATCCAAAATAATGCGGGCGTTTGCAATGGGACTGTATAGGTACTCAAATTTTCGCTATTCGAATAACGGTACTTTTCTTATAAGTGGATTTGCCAAAATTTTCCATTTCTTGAATGTGCTTAAGGCGTTTTTATTCAAAGTTGATATCTTAGACATTTTGGACATATGGAAGCAATAAAATTTGGGAAATATGTTCAAACATGTTTTTTAGCTTTTATCACTTTTTAAATTAAATTACTGTGACTAACTGAAGGGATGATAGTATAACTTTTTTATAGCCAAAAAATCACAATTGAGCACTAAGAAAATCCATTTCAGAAAATGTACTTATAATACCATATATGTAGAACGAACACCAATCCTTGTATCGATTTTTCACCTAGTCCTTCACCCAAAAAATGTGTATTCGCCACATATTTTCAAGTAAACATTCTGCCATAATCACGAGTATTGCATAGCGTTGTTTTTTATTCAATTCCTTAACGATTTTTTTTGTTGATACCATTCTCTTAGGATAGGCAAAAGCATTCTGCCTTTGGGGCACCCTCGATGTATTAAAAGGTGATTTAATTGGAGGTTGGAATTTAAATCAGGCACTACTGTGGTTCTGTCAAAAATAAACAGCTGATGTTTGACATCTGTGAACAACAAACGCATTTTAATTGGGGGATATTTAACAGGCACAATTCGCCGTGCATTGCGAAATAATGTCGGTATAATTAAGCGTCCATCACGTGCCGCCGTTAAAAAATTAATGGAAAATTCCATCGAACGGGGTCAGTGTTGCATGTCCAAAGACCAGTGCGTCCTTGTAGTGGCCGGTCACGCGAAAGTATGGCCGCAGTGAGTGACAGTGTTCGTGAAAATCCGTCAAAATCCCAGCAATTGAACCTTTGTTTCAGCTCCACATAGCGCATTTTAACAAAAGATCTGCATCTGCATGCCTACAAGATCCAATTGACTTAGAAATTATAGCCAGCAGACCATGAACAACGATTGGGTGTTAGAGAACCACCAAGTTGATGGCGATTTTTTGAACAAAATCATTTTCAGCCCACTTTCAACTGAATATCGCATTTGGGGTCATGAAAATCCAGGGGCCAATCACGAACGACCAATGCATCTACAAAATATAACTGTTTGGTTCGGATTTTGGGGTATACTTCTTCGAACGGTGCTGCTGTAACAGTCAAATGTGTGAACGTTATCGGGATATCATAACAAATTAGTTTTGGTACCAATTGGATGATATTGATGTGAAAGGTATGTGGTTTCAACAAGACGGTGCCATCTACCACCCAGCGCGAGAAAGAATGAAGTCATTACACACAAAGTTTCCCGGACGCATCATCTCTCGTTTCGGCTACTGACCTGAAACGATTCCAGGGCTAAAGGACGAGCTTCAACGCATTACTTATGAATTACGGCAGGATTCATGCCGAAAAGTAATGGAAAATTTCCTCAAAGAGCCAGAAGTCTGCAAGGCCAGCTGTGGCGCCCGATTGGCCGATATCATTTTTCATGTTTAATGTCAATGTCTCAACATTATATTGATGTAAAAATATCAGCAGTTTATCAAATCCAAAAATCCAATCTGTTTCTTCTTTTTTTTTTCAAATTTAGATTGTAAACTCCAATTGAATCATCCGTTACTAAAGACGCGTTTAGGCGATTCATATGAAATATTATTACATGCTTCTTCAATAACAAGAAAGACGACAAGAGAGATCTCCTTTCTGTTGATGAAAGTAATTTTGGTTACTAAATCATTGACTCACTAGATTTACCCTGCTGATACGCTTGTTGGGACTCGCACAGTGGATAGGAAGACAGTGCTTTTCCTCTAATGCTTATGTTAATTATCTTTTCCATAAATTCCAGACCGAATGACATAAGGCTGACGGAACGGATTGATTTGAGTCCAAAGCTCTGCTGCCCTTACGAAGATATTTGACAGTTATCTTGCGCCATGCAGCCGGCAAATGTTAAGCTGCAGCTGAATAACTTGGAGAATATGGGAGCTATGATATCAGCCCTCTATTGAAGAAATGCCAAAAATGTACCGTCTTCGCTTAAAGGATTTCATGGAAGAAATAGACCATTTAATGCCATCAGCATTACAAATTTCACTCGCAGTTTCCCAATCTACCCTTGCCGGTAGATTGAGAAAGAATCAACTACGATTGAACCTAGAAAGTGAGCGTTAAGAGTTCGAGATTATCCTCGGAGGAGGTCCAGAATTGAAAATATTTATAATGATGCGCAGTCCGGTGCAAAGTAAAACTACTGAGACTGACTGTACGTGACATCTCTTATTGCTATGATCTGCATCTCAGAAGTCTAACAAGAGTTGCTCAGAAGGAGGACGTGCGGTGGAAGATTTTTTTCGATGGAATCAAGGGTAGCGTCAACAGTCAGCTTAGCGAATATCTTATATGAGAGTAGTCTGAGCACAGGTCAGTAATGATTTTCAAGACTTTGTTTGTTGAAAATGAGGTGGTGGCGGATGAAATCTTAATTGGCCAACGACAGCGCTCATATCCCCGTAGTTGGTTACAGAGGTTTTAATGAAGGATCTGGCCTTCCCGGTTGAAAATTAAGTTAGTTACGAAGAAAAAACAAGCTCCGTATAAGAATAATTATACCGTTGACGAACCTCGCAGAATGTTCGGACCCTTAATAGGCCACGTGCAGACGAGCAATTAGCGTAGGCGTAGACTGTCGGTCCCGTTTATGTCGACGGAAAGTGGAGGAGAAGATACAATAACGAACTATACCGGTTGTACAGCGACATCGACCTAGTCAGAACGTCTTCGAATCTATCCCGGAGGAACGGCGCGGTAAAGGAAGACCTCATCTAAGGTGGTGCACACAAGGGGAAAGGCATCTCAACCAACATCGCGTGCAAAACTGAAGCCGGCTTGCATAAGATCTAGGTGGCTGGAGACGCTTGTTGGTTGAGGCACAGGTCCACCCCGGACTGTAGCGTCATCTAAAGTAAAGACCATTTACGTAGCGTTGTTTAAACAAAGTTACTACCTTCCCAGTGCGTCTAAGGTTACGTAAGACTGCTCAAAGTGAAGCAACCTATATCGAACTTTTGGAATGTTCAATGGTTAGATTTATACTTCGCACTATTGAAAGAAATATAGAAACAAATTTTGCACAAAAACTCACTTGTTGGGTCATGAATCCATTTCTTTCTATCCGTTGATGACTTCTGTGATGCTTGCGAATTTTTGTTCACCTACAACGACAAATAAAATTAAACCTAAGTATATATATTCACCATTCGGAAAAGTCTTATAATTATATTGAAATCACAAAAGAATTGTTTTATATGCCAAGAAAAAATACCAATTAAAATCAGTCCTCTATTGGAAGTTGACATTTCATATCTACTTTCATATAATATCACTTAGTATTCAGGGACAAACAAAATTATTTCTATGAGTTATTAATGAATAAAATTAATTGAAAAGTCAATATTGCTGTTATTTCCGATAAAATAAATATTTTATGCAATATATCCGGTTGCAGTTGAAGTCAAGGGAATTTATTTGGCATCATGAATAAATGAAGGGCAATGATGCATGTATGCATGTAGGTACCTTTACCTGTGCCGAATGTCAAAAAGCGCGTATATGTACCTACTTGGATTAAATTGATTCATCCATGAAAATTAATTTAAATTGAATGAGTTGTTAAACTTAATCCAATGAATTGCGCATTTAGTTGTATTTAATGTTGTGACAGCTATTCACCCGTGGGGGCCTGTTAATGGTATTTGTTTTGTATAAAACTTGAAAATGAAAGGTTTGTAGAATAACTAGGTAGCTACTCTTAAAAAAAAATGGAATGCACATGTCAGGCATATTTTATTTGGAAGAGTAGAATTAATTAAAACATTTCATTAACTGAATTGAGTTTTTTAAAATCACTAGCAATATTCATACACTTGTGGCGATAAATACATATAAAGAGTACAGAAAAGAACCAAACTGTAATTCCATGCCTTCAAGGATAACTTGACTCGATTTAGTCGGCCGCTGACCCAATGATTAAAACTTCATGGAAGTGCCGAAGTCAACTCTTTAGTTTAGAAGAGGGCTTAATAACTTAACAAATCCTTAATGAAAATAACAACACCCCCAGAGAGTTGGAGTCACGAATAGCGCTCGGGTAAGGTATGCTCGTCGTAATAGGTAATGTATACACAGGTGGTCTTTGCCATGGTTATTGAGGTTCTTTTACATATTTGATTTCAACTTGAACATACCGATCCTTTTTCCCAGCAGGGAAGACTGGTTTTCAAATAATATAATAGGTGATCACGAAACCATTTCTTCACTCATGGCTCAAAAATGGATTTAGGTGTAGGAACAGGTTCCTACTCAGAACCAAAAGACTGGCAAAATGCGAGTCTTTGAGACTACCGAACGTATGTAGTGTCTTAATTCCAACTTTTTCTGGTACTCCAGGAGTGACTGCCTCACATATCGTGTGCTATGAATGAAGATTGAAATCAATAAAACAAAGACTTGCTACGTCTCGACAGATCTCTCGTTCGCATTATAATCGGAGTAATCACTAGACACTGTGTCATTGGAGACATGCTCTGCATATGGCAAATTTCTACAATATCTGCAGAACTTGCGAAAACGAAGAAGAAACATAATCGATCCAACATCTATTATGCTACTGCCCCGCTTTGTATGAACGAAGGCTTCCCACCTTGGACTCGAGATTTTTGGAAAGCATAAAAAAATTACATAGAAAACTCAAAGATATCGGTTCTACTTAAATTCATACGCTCTGAGTTCAATAAGACATCGGGCTCAGAACATTTCGTAAAAACATCGCACCTACATCACAGTCAACATGCGAGGTATGGAAATCCACTGAAGCCGTACTATGCCAGCTGACTAGCTTAGTTCAGGATGCAATAGATTGCAGATAAGCATCTATCTGCGCTTTTCTGGATATCGAGGTAGCCTTCGAGGCAATCAGGAGAGCTCTCAAAAAAAAAAAGAAGTTAAGCAGACTGCAGCTAACAAGATGTATCAAGTGCCAGGACCGCTGAGACTGTGGTGAGACAGAAAACCATCACAATAAGAACAAGCTGAGGCTACTCACAAGGAGGAGTTCTATTACCATTAGTGTAGAACCTAGGGGCAGACGAACTCGAACAGAAGTTAACAAACATCAGCATAACCTGTCAAGGATGATATATTTATCGCGAAAGGGAAATTTGAGGACACACTCTGCAAAATAATACAGAGCGGACTAAGAGTCGGTAGTGGTGTTTAACGGTAGAACTAAATATCAACCCGAACACGATCACAGTGGTACCTTTACCTAGGAATAGGCAATTAAAACACATGCAACAAATCCTAACGCCCGTGCACTGAAACAGTTTAAGGGTATTCTTATAACCTTCGGTGCGCGCAGATTATAAAAAAAAATATATATTTAATAAGAGTCGACCCACAACAACGGAAGAAACTATGGTAGCCAGTCACATTTCAGTTAAAACCTGTAGGTAGCAGTAGCATACGTCAAAAGGGCCAGCCTGAGTACGACAAGGAAAACCCTGGAAAAGTGTGAAAATTCTACTCGAAGTGAATCCGAGAAGTACCAATTTAAACAACACACCATCAAATTATACGCGAACATATCCATAACATCTACAGGAAGTGGGACAGAACCAAGGACTCGGAAGCCTTGAGTACTTCCCTCAGTATAATCCAAGAAGAGGTTCATGCGACTGAAAGATGTACTCAATTACCACCTGTAATGATCAATAAAAAAAGGGAACCACCTGAGTGCCTACCAACTATCAGAAGAAGATCTGACTTCATTGGATCCACTCCAGATACTTCGGTTCATCTAGGTAATTGGACTTGAGGAGATGTTCTAAGTCGAGCATCTCATCGACTAGAAGTCCAAGTCGGTGGAGCACAATAGATCTTGAAAGGTCCCAGTGTTTTTACACCTCTGTAACCAACCTACAATCTATTTTCTACTAAAATTCATAAGGCACATTAACAGATCTACGAGCTGGTAAAAAATTAGGATAGATTGAAACAAACCATAGAGGGACTCATAATAGACGCCAGGGTCTCCAAGTCGAAGTGATACATTGAACCATCAAACACGCTTCCTAATATAACGATATCATACGAACTGTGCCCAAGATCAATCTGGCTGAAAACCTAACAAAAGTATTTATCTCAATCGGTGTATTCAGATACCAGGCACCTTCTCAGTGCAGATCGACCATCATTTCACTGTTTTCTAGAGGGATCACAATTTCACAAACAATATACCTAAAACTTAAGGCCGGACTTCAATAACAAAGACCGGACTTGGACGCTTCCATCGCCGCAGTGTGCAGAAGAACAATTCACATGTATTTGAGCATTTGCAGAATCTCTGCATAGATATGCTGACAGTGAGTGTTCGATCTTGCCAGATAAGTTCCCCCTCAACTTCAACTTCTCAAACTAGCTGAATTCATTAAAAAATAATCGTTGAATCGTCAAACAAACTCGGCTTTTCGTATTCTCGACCATCTCGGTAAGAAGGCGGAAAAGGTATGAAGTGACTCAGAGACGGAATTTCACTTCTAAATTTTAAGTGTCATGCAAGGGTACAGCGAACTGAGCAAGAATCCACTGCGGTCTACTTTCACCCAACGTCAATGTAAGAAAGGAGCCAACCATTTATCGAAGGAAAGGCTACTAGTTTATCGAACTACGTAGCGGTATTAGAAATGTAATGTAAGGGTGGCCGTGGTGTAGTGGTAACATCATCGCTTGTCACGCTACAGGTTCACAGTTCGAATCCTGATGTCAATAATCATCAATTTATTTCGCATGAAATAAATAAAAAGTCGATCAGTTGCGAAATCTTATGTCAACTCTACTGCGAAGGCATAATACTGGCAGTAGGGCGGTCATATGGCTAAAATGCAATTTGATCGTGATGATGACTTCAGGAGGACGGAAAAAAATACTGTGAATCATGAGCAACGACGAAAGCAAAAAGAAACAAGCTCCACAGTTATCTGGACAGCCACCCTTGGAGTTCATTGAAACTTAATACCAGCTGAGTTTCAAACCAACTGCACCAATCTGTCTTTCTCTCTGTCTCTTCTCCTTTCCTCAAAAACGCCCGTGTCCTAAAAATTAGTATAAGAGTATTCATAACCCCTTTCACACGTGCAAATTATAAAAAAAAAAAAAAATTTAGGCTGCTCTGAAAAGCGCATGGTTTTCAAAATTACGAAAAAGCCAATGCGTTTCAGAGCATCGCAATCTAGTGGTCGCAATTGTGGGCTTTTCCGACTTTCTTTCATATAGTCTAACCAATTATGCCTCCTTTATCCCAAATTCCCAGTTGGAACTAGATAGACTTAACAGTTTTCTTATACTTTTTTGGATAAAGGTTAGAAATGTACAGCTTAGTTCCTGGGACTGCTTCAACGAGTTTATTTACGGTACGATAGAATCATCCGAATTGCACAGGGTCCTCTGTAAAACCATTCATATATTAGACAAAATCTGCTAATGAGCAGATATACTGCTCGTTCACAGATCACTTTCAACACTATCAATAAGAAAAGGTTGAAGTGGGATCGGTCTTAAACCGATATGCGAACCTGCCTGCTGCATTATCGAGTACGTACAAAAGAGCAGAGTGATTAAAGCCTTTAGAGACAACCTTGTCAGGACATTGCCAAACCGTTGCGCGTCCCCTTTGCTATTGAAGTAACATGGACTAATTGCTGTGGTTTGAGGCTTAATCCCAGCGTTAATCCCAATAAAGCCGAGCTAGCCCAGTTTCAAGTAAACTGAGATTGCCATATCTTCAGGGATCGTTACACACCATTTTTAGGTCAAACTTATGCGAGACAGCGGGGGTCTAACCACAGATTTAGAGATATACTAGTACAAACATGTATCTTTATAAATACGCAAAGCATATAAAAACTAGGACAAACAAGAATCCATTTAAAAAGGAACTACTGCATTGTTCTGTTCTATTCTGTAATGAAATGCAATTTCGATTTACTTTGGCATTTTTTTCCCACTCTTCATTAATTAAGAGATGAAATAAAATAATCGATTTAAGTTCGTTGTCCTGGAATATTTGATTTCTCAAAGTACGACTGCAGCCGTAATTGGATATCTGTTGTTTAATTGTATCTTTCATCGGGCTTGTACAGAAGATTTCTTCCAATCAGCCTTGTCTCGAAAGTATAATTGACCTACAATTAACTGACTGCTCTTTGCCATTGTTCAAGTATTTCTTTTATGTTTTTCTGATTCTTATTGACTGGTCTTCTGTTTTGTTTTCCCTTGAATATTCTGCTTCGGGAAAAATTGAGAACAAATATGTATTCAATGAAAAGAGTAGCAAGGACTACACACATATAAAAAATGCAGATGACTGGAAGGCATTTTTCTTGTTTGTTTGCATCACAAAAGAATAGTCAATGAGAAAAATATTTCAGAAAATATGTATGAATAGATGTCTTTCGTTCATGGTGCATGGTTATGCCGCTTTTTCAAAAATTTAATTATTTTGTAGCCCTGAAACTATAGATCAGATGCGAAGCAACTTTATGAAAATTAAACGTAAACTATTATTTTTTTTAAATGACTAATTACCGCCCGAGTTTTAATAAACTATCATCAAAGTATCTACCTATGTATAGTATATTTATTGCTTACAACTTAATAAATACGAGTATAATTAGACTCATTCGTGCTGTGAGACAAATGGTAGGCTGTTTCAGAAGGATAATTTGTTCGATTGGGAGAAGTTCCTCATTCAAATTTTACTCTGGCATATTTGTCAGATGTTCGTGAGAAGTGGGACCGTGATAAAACCTTGAATCTTGCATTCAGTGATCGCACATTTAACCACTATCGATAGTCGAGTCGTTCGGGTCAAGTGTGCGCACTTTTTACTTTGAAGCGGGATTCCATGCAAAATTTAGAATATGTACAAAAAAAGTTAATTGAATATTGAACAAGCATATTTTTAATACTTACTTTCAAGTATAAAACAACAATTATTTATATTTTTAATAGGTTTTTTATAAGAAAATTAAGGCAAGCTTGAAGGGGCAAGTGTGCGTAGGATGTAGGGTAAGTGTGCGCAGGTTCTGTAACTCATATCAAGTTTAAATGTATATTTTTTACAACCTACTTAAGAAATGTTCAGCGCGTAAATATATATATGTATAATAAAAAACTAATTATTTTCAACAAGAATAGGCTATTTTTATTTTTAAATTAACTTTTTGTTTAATATAAAAGGTTTATTTGCTTCAGTCTTTTTTTAAACATTAACACTACACAATTAATACGAAAGCAAAATTAAGGGCATCAAATTATTAGGTGTAATAATATAAAAAAAAAACATTTAAAGAAAAATTAATAAAACTTAAAATATTAATTAAAAACATAACGTAAAAGGAACTTCAAGTTTCATTAAAGAAAAATTAATATCTAAAACATAAAATATCTACATTCCTATTAAAAATCAATTAACATAAAAGGAACTTCAAGTTTCAAACAAATTCAGACTTAATTTTAATGGACGAACTTAACTTTTAAATGGGTTGAATTTCAGGACATTATTCGCAACAAAAATCGCAGTAGAAAATCGTTCCCTTTTCATATGATGTGCAGTCTTCATGCCACCAGATTTCGCACTTCATACATTGGATCCATTCTTCCGTGGGAGGGTCCTCATACTTTCCGGAACATAAAGTACCAAAGAAGTCTAGCTCTTCCTCAGGGGGTATAGTCCTGGTGATGGTCCTGGTTCTGAAAGAAGTGCCTTCATAGGCACCATTACATTTTTACATCTCTTTCTTCTTACGGTTTTCAATAGCTTATCTTCCTCTTCTTTTCGTTTTGCCTCTAGATCTTGCTTAAAAGGGCTGGATGTTACAATCTCTGATTTAAGGCTCTTCCGTTTTCTTTTATTGGCTTCTCCGATTATGGCAGGGGACTTATGGATAAGAGAGAAACACAAGTAGTTTGTTCATCATTATCCATAGAAGGTAAACTTCTCATCTTGTTTGGCGAAATGTTTTCGTTCTGTTCTTCTGCTGCTTCTGACTCAGCCACTTCACGATTAGCTCTTATTTTTTCTTCACCAGTAATTTCTTCGTCAACCACTTCTAAAGCAACTATTTCTTGAACTTCCTCCCTTGCCACGTGGTCTTCTTTGTCTTGAAAAGAATCATTTACGGAAGCTGGAGCGGAATCGATGTCCTGGAAAAGGCCGTCATTGTATGGATGGATTCCACTCACAGAAAAACCAGAAGCAAGCATTTCCAACTGTGGCAGCTTTTTGAAAAGGTAGATTAAATAAAGGCACGACTTGGTATTGAGTTATAGCTCTTCCAGGGTGCTGAGTCACCCAGCGTTCACATTCTTCCGCGTAACTTGCCTTCAGAGGACTGAAAAAACTTCTATCTAATGGCTGCCTTTTGTGGCTATTATGAGGTGGCAAAGTAAGAATTGAAATTCCGTTGTCTCTGCAAAATATGGTTGCTTCTAACGAGATATGGGACGAATGGTTGTCCATAATTAACAGGGTTGGCCTTCCTTCTTCAGCATGGACGTGCTTCTTAAAATGCTGAAGCCATTGTAAGAAAAGCGCACCATTTATAAATCCAGAATCCGACACCATTCCGACGCATGCATTAGGTCCACCATCAAGCAATTGTTCCTTCAACCTCTTGCGTGGGAATATAAAAGCTGGAGAGGCATAATGTCCTGTAGCACTCATGCAGCAAACAGCCGTAACGGTTATGCTCCTTTCCCACAACTTTCTTACCACGTTCTGAGATAATCCTTGGAGTTTTTTTCGGGACAGTGCTCATTCCACTTTCATCCATGTTATAAATACGACTCGGCTGGAAGTTGAACTTCTCGTTGAGGTCTTTCAGATTTTTATAAAACCTTTCCACTTGGACTTTATTAAATCCTATCGCCCGGGCAAGGCTTGTCGGGACGGATTGCGGTAAACAGAGGCTTGGATGTCTTTTTAAAAAGCCGCCAACCCAATCACGACCAGCCATTTTTGTATGTTTATTAAAACGGTTTGGAATTTCATTTGCTTCGGCGTATTGGAAGACCAACCTTCGTACAGATTGTATTGTCATTCCATAAAACAGACTATCCATTTTTTGACAGTACTCCAATATTTCGTTTTCCTGACTTGGAGTAAAAGTGGTCTTATAATGACTAAGAGAACTGGCCGCAGTTTTCAGGATTAGGCATTTTCTCAAGGCAGCTTCGCTGATTCCTACCTTATCTGCAGCCGCACGTTTACTGGAGCCCAGATTTATAAGCCGTTTAGCTTCATCAATCTGAGCTTGTGAAACTGGCTTTTATTCAGATTTTTCCTTACATAGGTTCGTGGCATACCTGTTTCATAAGAAATATATATATATAAATATTTGCAATAAAATTCAATGAATATTCAGGAGTTCAATGATGTGTTTTAATTTCCGTGACTGTGAAAAATGAGTTTGGGGTAAGTGTGTGCATGCGCACACTTACCCCTAAAATATTGCGCGCAGTTATTTATTGTTTTTACCAAAATTTAAACAAATAATTGTCAAAAACTGTAAAATCTGCACTCAAACGTGAAGACAAGATAGTATATTCTATAAAAATTCACTACTCGCTGCACTACAACACAAACACAGATCACTGGCACAGTTTGAAAAAAAAAAAATTTTTTAGTGAAACTTATCTTTTTTTTCTTTCGTCTATTCTCGAAACACTAAAGATGACAGCAGTACCACCTCAACTAACTTCAATGAAGATCAGATACCTACTGAATTGTGTATCGACAGAAATTCGAATTTCATCCCTCTTTTCGAGAAAATCACTATGCGCACACTTCCCCGCTGCGCACACTTACCCCGAACGACTCTATAGTCGGAAAGCTAGTGAACGTTTTTCCCAAAACATTTAGACAAGGCCGTGGCTTAGCGGTTAAATGCGCAGTCACTGATTGGGAGGTGTAAGGTTCGAATTCAAGAACAAAAAAAAAAAGTTTTCTCACTATCCCACCTCTCGCAAACGTCTGACAAATATCCGAGAGTAAAAATTGACATGAGAAGTTTCTCCTAATCGAACTGACCTTCGGAAACGGCATAAAACTGTAGGTCCCAACCATTCGTGCAGCGCACAGAACGAGTGACTGTGAGAAGCTATGCCAGCCAAAATATTTATTTATTTTGACAAGGGCAATTCATATCTTTTACTCGTATTGTTGTATTGGAGTTGATGATCACGAAAGTCGACATCTGGTAGCTTTCTGGTGGTGCGTTGGGCCATAATCTGCCCCTAAAAGCACCAAAATACCAGTTTTCAAAGGCACTTTTCAGAAAGTTTAAATAGCTTCAGGAGTGATTTTAACTATTAAATGATTTCGTTCATTCATTCAAAAAAGCAGGGAATATTCGTATAATCAGCGTTGCCACTTAAAAAAATAAACAAATAGCAAATGTCTAGCAAATTTTGCTACCCACATTCATCAAATTCATGAATTTTGTAACATTTTAGACATCTTTTCGGTTTTACATAATTTTTTACCTCCCAATTATTATGTATTATGTATTAAGGTGCGTGTGGCCATATATGTTGAAAAAATGTAAAAGAAGTCAGCGTCTTCATATCTCATTTAAACAACATTTTTCAGTTCCTAGCAAAAATATTGAGAAAATCGAAATTTTTTGAAAATTTATACCAAATTTCATGATCCTAGTTCGAAACTTAAGGCCACAAAATTGTGACATATGGACGGACAAACGGACATGGACAAATATATATTCCTTTCGGGGACTACCGTTATTATTTCTCTATGTTACAAACCTAATACACCCTGGATAGGGTATAAAATGTGTGTCTGCTATACATGCTCAGTCCATCCTGCCTAAACGTGACAGGCCAACAGAAGGGTGTATGCCACAAATAACGTTGATGCCTGAACGACAGTAGCTGGTGAAACTTTCTTTATTATTATTTCATTATACTCGTATATGTATGATACCATGGTTGGTGGAAATCAAACAGATCAACCGCACCTTTTGGTACGTGTTTACGTGCACACTATTGGTGTTTCATTGGCATGTCAGGTAGGACTGTTTAAGTAGTTTTCGCCTGAGTTTATTTTAGTTAAATTATCTTTGTTTCTATAAAAAGCAAATTAATAAAAAATTAAGAGAAATCACTCGACGCTAGTAGTTATCGAATCCATTTTGTGAGTCCTATTAATAGCATCGATACTTTGATTTGATACTACTCAAATGAGTAGGTATGGATACTTTTCGAGTATCGTTTTACAAGTTCTAGGCTTTAATTTCTTTTTGTGAACAGTCTAAATCCAAGTGCAGCAAGTAGGTGTCTACATATATTTTATGTTTGTAGGTTGTAATTTGTTCGCAATATTTAGACTCAGTAACAATTTCCATCCATTGCAATCATAAGCCAAACATTTTGGAAAAATCTGTACAGTTTTGAAATAGGTACATTGTTGAGGGCACATATTAACTATGATGAGATAGTCGACTTCAGGGGGCCATAGCAACATCATTGATGAATAGTTTCCATTTAAATAGCATCGATACGCATTTTTGCCGTTTATAATGACAGCTAGGGACATTACCCCTCTGTCAAACTTATTGTCCAAAATGAAAATTAGTTGTTATTGAGATAAAAAGTTCGATACAAGTGTATTTTAAAAAGTACACAAGTATTAGGTGCGCGACTAAGTTCTCTTTTTGATGAAAATGCAACTTTATTGTGAAAAAATCGTTACAAATGAATCATTCAAAGTATTGCCCATCGCTAGTTACAACTTTTTCTCATCTTTCTGGCAGAGCTCGAATACCGTTACGGTAAAAGTGTTCATCTTTTGAGGCTACCCACGAATCAAGCCATTTTTTGATGTCTTCATATGAGCGGAACTACTGATCAGCCAGACCATGTGCCATCGAACGGAACAAGTAATAATCGGATGGCGCAATATCTTCGGAATATGGCGGGTGGGTTAGGACTTCCCATTTGAGCGTTTCCAGATAGGTTTTAACGGATTTGGCAACGTGAGGCCGAGCGTCGTCATGCTGTAGAATCACTTTTTCGTGCCTCTGCTCGTATTGTGGCCGTTTTTAGCACAGTGCTCGGCTCAATCGCATCAATTGAAGTCGATACCGTTCCCCAGTGATGGTTTCGTTGGGTTTCAACGGTTCATAATAAATGAGACCGACCTGGTCCCATCAAATACACAGCATAATCTTCGCAGCGTGAATATTCAGCCGAGCCGACGACGTAGAAACATGACCGGGCGGTCCCAATGGCTTTCTTTTCTTTGGGTTGCTGTAATGAATCCATTTTTCATCACCCGTTACGATGCGATGAAGAAAACCCTTCCTTTTTTGCCGCTGGAGCAGTTGTTCACAGGCGAAAAAACGACGCTCAACGTCCCTTGGCTTGAAATCATAAGGAACCCAAGTTCCTTGTTTTTGAAACATTCCAAACGCATGCAATAGTTTGGAAATCGCTTGATGGGTAACTCCTAATGCTCAAGCAAGCTGTTCTTGCATTTGGAACGGATCCTCATCGAGCAATGCCTCCAATTCAGCATCTTCGAAGGATTTTGGCCCTCCTTCAAGCGGACGATCGTCAACATCGAAATCACCGTCTTTGAAGCGACGGAACTAATCACGGCACGTTGTTTCACTTAGAGCATCATCTTCGTAAACTTTTTGGAGCTCTCGATGCGCTTCAGTCGCCGTTTTCTTTGAATGAAAGAAGAAAATCAACACTTCCCGCAAATGACGAAAACTTAGTTGTGCACCTAATACAATTCTTAACTTCTATTACGTTTTCATTTTATGTAAGCCATACATTTTATAAATTATAGTTTATTTAGTTTATAAATTAAAGTTATAAGATAATATGTGTCTTTTGGGGATTTGCAAGGTATGCTTTCCATTGTCGATCAAAACTAGACAAAAAAATTAGCGTGTTTCGCTTTAGAATATTATAGGACAAAAATGTCGAAACCGATTTCAAGACTTAATATTCTCAGCATGTTCTTTGTTAATACAAATTGTTCTCTTTAGTCTAGAAAATTATCCGAAATAACTTTAATTTGATATTTTTCTCTATTGAAATAACGTACATAAGTATGTAGTTCGTATAGTATTTACTGCTTAATACATTTTTGATTAAATTAAATTTAAATCTACAAGTTTAGTCTATTTTAATGCTTCTTAGTTAAAGTACCTCGTAATGAAAATCTTCCTAAATTCGGTCAAATTCAGTACCAATATTAGAGAAGCAAAAACTTATTTGTAATCAACTTAAGGGTGCTTATAGCAGGAATCTTTACAATTCAATCTACTTCAGTAGAATTTTTTTTTTAATTTTCAGTACAGTTGTTCACCACATATTTGTTTTGTTTATTTATTGGAGCGGATGTGTCCTTTTCAAATTGTTGTTCCCTTTGGCGGTAATTATTTGTCTTTACTCTTTCGAGAGGATGTTGCGCTTTCCAAATTGTTGTTAACATAGACGTTGATGATGTCTTTCTCAGGAGTTCATATGTATTTACAGACACGAACCGAATACGAGTAGAGAGCTTTCAGCAATTATTTTCTGGTTTCCGGAGGCAGGGCATTGCAAGTCGTTTGACTTTCTATTATTTGTCTTTGGTTGAGAGTTTCAAAGTATAAAAATTCAAAGAAAAAATTTCTCTAGAATGGTGCACTGCAAGAAGCAAAAGCAAGACGTTTTGCAAAATTTCGTTCAATTTTCGAATATTTCTAATAAATCCGGCATTCACCTTAGGTATCTTAAAAAAACTTCGCCCGAAACATTGTTTTTTTTTTTGTAGGTGCCTCGCTTTTGAATCAAAAATGTTTTTTATTATCTTCAGGCAAAAGTTGGACATTTTAAAAAATCTCATATAGTTTTCTAATTTTTTCTCACGGAATTTTAAAGCCAAAAATTTCAAAGGAAATAATTTTGTTCGTATGACGAGCCATTTGCGGTATACTTTTTTTTACATACTTGCACTCAAAACGATTTCATAAACTTTAGGCCAAAGTCGAACACTGGAAAATTCCGTACAGTTTCAGAAAGTTTTGAAAAATTCGACACCCATCTTCTAGGCACTCGGAAACTTTCGTAGAACTCACTATTTTCGTTATATAGACATACATAAATACATACATATTTGCACTCAAAAACGATTTGCATTAACTTCAGTGGTAGTGTTCAATTCTGGTTAAAAACCGCCGTTTTTACTCGCACTAAACAAAATATTAAACGATTGAAAGTGGGTCATGTTACGAATATTTTTAGGGGTAAGCGGACTTCGGCCGGACATTTAAAGTAAATACCTAATGATGAAGGGTGAACCAATAACGTATGCAACCAATGAGGACGTACACATGTATCATTCAAAATGAATTTACAATAAATGAATACACTTTCGTACTAACCTGCATATTGACTACTCTATAAAATTGCTTAAATTTTCCAATTGGAAAACTTACTTAGACTATTATGACTCTAATGCAACTCCAGCGATTTGTATTTTCTATTCGAATTATTTTCAAAGGAATTAAAACCGTTTTTCGTCTGTGAACATTTTCCTTTGGTAAAACATTTCACCAAAATATGCCAAAATGAAAATGCAATAATTCCATTGAAAATGAACTAAATACAAAACTGTCCCCTCCTCATGATATGTGGTTATTGATTAGAATTTCCTGCTACAAAATTTCCAAATTGCTTGTCATAAATGAAATGTTTTCAAATGAAAATTTTCTTCATTTTACCTTATATGTACATATGTACTCGTATATGTACGATGCATACGAGTATATCTACTCGTATAGTGGCTCCGATATTTAAAATTGTGTTGGTAAAATTGTGGTACGATACTATTATCTAAGTATAAAGGGTGGCTTCTTTTTAATATTGCTAGATATAAAAACAAAAAATAGCTTTATAGAAGAGAGTACGCTTTCCCATTATTTATGGAAAAAAAGTCCTACGGCGTGAAACCGCAACTCCGCTGAGGCCAAGTTACATCACCTAAACGGCTGATTATGCGTTTATTGAACTTAGTGCACAAAAGATCGATTGTTGGACGGCTTGTATGGCACGTAGCTCAATCCTTTTGAAACCAGAGATCGTCGAACTTCATTTCCACAGTTTCTGTAACGCTTTCCGTTAACCGTGACGTTGTTGCCATCTTTATTTTTGTAGACAAATGCGCCAATAATGCCGCCACTCCATAAACCACACCGAACAGTCCCATGCATTCGCTTCTCTACGACAACGTGTGGGTTTTCGAAGCACCAAATATGGCAGTTTTGCTTGTTTACATAGCCGCCGAGATGAAAATGCGCATCGTCCGAAAAAAATGATTTTTTTTTAGTAAAATCGACGTCAATTTCGAGCTGCTCTAAAGCAAAAACAGGGAAGCGATAATGAAGCGGGTGGTCATTTTGCTTCAATTCCTGAATCAATTGGATCTTGTAAGGAAATAATGTTAGGTTCTTGGACTTCGGAGCACACTTTCGTTAACAGCAGCAATATTTTCGGTTGAGTGCACGGGATGAACACGAGGATAACTTGTGCTATCAATTAGCATGCCGATCTCACGAACTTTCTTCACAAACTTGCGCACAGCAGGAACGGTTTGGGCAAAATTTCGGTCGATATTTTTTTTATAAATTCGCACTTTTTTGGCAACACAATTCACTTTGGAAAAACTGTTTGTTAAATCTTTTTTTTTTTTTTTTTTTTTTAATTTGCACGTGTTAAAGAGGATATGAATACCCTTATACTAATTTTTAGAACACGTGCGTTTTTTTTTGTGGAAAGAGGAAGAGACAGAGAGAAAGAAAGATTGGTGTGGTGGGTTTGAAACTTAGGTGGTATTAAGTTTCTGTAAACTCCAAGGGTGGCTGTCCAGATAACTGGAGCATCATAAACCTAAGCATCCTTAATGGGGCAAGGAACTGATAATCTTGTAAGCACTTAAGAATTGGGTCGTAAAATAAAACGTAACAAATGCTTTTATCACATTTTTAAGCAAAACCTTTGAGGTATCCATCCATACGAGTATGTACATACACATATGATTAATAAGCGGTTGCTTCGAAAAAAGCGGAAAAATAAAACTGGGGGTTTACTACATGCTTTAACACATGCTTCGAAAAGAGTAGGTCAGTAGACTTCGGTTATAACAATTTGTGTGTGAATTTAGGATTTTTAGTGTTCCGTACCAGATTTTTATAAAACGAAACACTAATGGATTCAATACGGTATCTGTCTATCTGCCTTTCAGTACGTCACAACTTTCGTTGAATCGTTGAACTTAGAGAGCTGGAAATTTGCAGAGGTATAGCTAAAACTATAGTATCTGGTGAACTAAAAATAAATTGAACAAAACGTATTTGTTGGAAGGGTAATGTACTCTAAGAAAAATAAAACATTTTTCCACAGCAAAGTTTGATAATGCTTGTTGAACAAAAAACCTCAAAGGCCAAGGCAAAGGTGATGCCTCCCTCCTCTCCCCTTTATCACCGAAAGTATTGATATAAAAATTCTGAAAATTTTTTTAGTTTGTAATGGCTTAAGGGGAAAATACAGTCTCCTGGCATAAGCCATTTTTGAAAAAAAAAATTTGAGGACGTGGGATTAGAAATCACGCCACCATATGTATATCACCCCTGCGATTTTCAAGTAGAAGTAGCTCGAGGCTAAAATTTATCACAATCCGTTGGGCAGTTCTTGAGTTAGAGTTTCTCCCTTTATCTTACCCTCACTTTATCCAAAATCAGTTCAGACGTTCTACAGTGAGATGGTCAATAAATATGGTTTGCATATACTTAACACTTCCCTCACTTTATCCAAAATCAGTTCAGACGTTCTACAGTGAGATGGTCAATAAATATGGTTTGCATATACTTAACACTTAGACGTACGTAAGTTACGAATGACACAACTTTTCTGGTCTAAGGGGGATGCTGAATTATACTTAGTGACACAAAAATCCCAATGGATCGAATACTGGCATAATTCTCAGTAGATCCGCATAGACCAACAGTTAATAGAAAATTGTATGTAAATATTTTGGCGGTAACAGGGCCATACAAGGCCTGACCTAGGTTCAAATAGGCAGACAATTGTGTTGTAAGTGTTACATTCTTTTCAAATGGAAGCGACCCACAGTTTGCAGCCTCGTGAGGGCATAATTGAGAAGGTTTTTTTTATGACAGACTTTCTGGTATTTCTGGAACATGAACCTCGGAACATTTGGTAAATCTCGAGTAATATTTTCAGTCAGCTGCCACAATTCGCAAAATTCTTTGATTTGACAAAACTTCTGTGTGGCATAAAGCCATGTTTAATAATGGCACGCAAGAACTCGAATATATTACAATAAATGTGATTCAAGTAGTTTATTAAAAGCTTATTAACCTTCTTTAGATAGATCTACAACCCGGAGGACCTCGAGCTCCATCAACAAGCCTTGTTAGCCAATTTGATCCTTAGATAACTGCCTCCAACTTTTCATATCACTTTCCTTGCGGTCCGTTTTCACTTGTGATCACAAACTTAGGTGAGGTCTTACTTCAGTGATGGATGGGAGTAGGGTGGATGCGAAGGCTTACCGAGTTGAAGCTTATTATAGTATAAGACTTCAGAAAATCCCTGAAATAATTGTGTAACAATTGCTACGAAACCGAATCATTTACTACGAAACAAAAGCAAAGCATTATTCATTCATTTAAGTTAATGCTTTTGCTACTACCTTTTACTTCGTAGCAATAGCTTTTTCTTTTTCTTTTTACTTCAAGCAAAAGCGTTATTTTTATTCATGAGACTATGGCAGTGATGCCAACTCTCAATTATCATTTAGTACTACCCGGCGATCATTTATGGTAAAATCAGGGCTACGTGCTAAAAAAAAAAGAAAAGTTGACAAAAACAGGACGCATTTAAAAGCACTTGCAAATATAAAAAAAAAAACCAAATAAGATAAATCCACTTTAAGAAAAAAAAGAAAAAAAACTATAAAATAAGTAAATTGAATTTAATATTAATTCTTGCAGTCAAAGTAGCCCATGTCCTTTTTGTGGTAGGTGGCTCGCTTCGCTCACGGCAGAGGTTTTGAACTTTTTGGCATGTATTTTTCGAACAATTACTCTAACAGTAGTCATTCAATATTTAGTATTGCAAAATATCCTTACTGACAGACAGACATACGGAGCGAATTGACAAATCCGCTTCTCTATTATAGTAATGTCAAATTTGATCAAAATCTCAAGATCGAACATTTTCAAGAAACCGATATTTGTCTTTATAGGTACAAGGAAAAAATAATTGTGGAGAGCATCGCAGCTGTTTGAAAATTCTATATAGAATATGGAAGTCGCAAGCGGTTTTCCATAATATTAATGGAAGAGAAATTCAAAAAAGAAGAAACATCATCATTTCGCTCCGAATTAATGTTGCAATCATTTAATTTCGCACGAAAACTGAGTGAACCGTTCGGTGATGGAGTACTGAAACTGCTGCGCGCATTTTAATAAAAGATCTGCATTTGCATGCCTACAAGATCCAATTGATTCAGGAATTGAAGCCAGCAGATCATGAACAGCAGATTTCGTTGATGGGGTATTAGAGAACCACCAAGTTGATTGTGATTTTTTTTAAACAAAATCATCTTCGCAACGAGACTCGCAACAGACAAAATTGTCGCATTTAGAGTCATGGAAATCCACAGGCTATTCACGAAAAACCAATTCATTCACAAAAAGTCGGCGGTGTGACTGGGCCATCCTATTTCACAAATTTTCGTGTTGGTGCAGTAACAGTCAATGATGAACATTATCGGGATAAAATAATAAACTATTTTTCGCACCAAGACATGTGCTTTCAACAAGGTGCCAGTTATTGCACACAAAGTTTCCTGGTCTCTCGTTTTGGCGACTAAAATTGGCCATCAAGATCGTGCGATATCACGCCGTTGTATTTTTTTTTTTTTTTGGTTATGTGGAGTAGAAGGTGTATGCCAATGACCCCCAAATGATTCCAGAGCTAAAGGACGAGTTTCGACGCGTTATGAACTTCCGCAGGATTTATGCCGAAAAGTAATTGAAAATTTCATCAAAAGAAGCTAAGTCTGTAAGGCCAGCCTGGCTGTCCGACAACATTTTTCATATTTAATGTCAATGTCTCAATATTATATTGACATACAATTATCAGAAATTTATCAAAAACCATGCGTTTTATTTAAAATTTAATTTCTAACCTCCAATTGAATCACCCTTTAGTTAGGAGAAAACTAAAGTAAACAAAATTTGTCAAAATGAGTAAACGTGTAAAATGTAGCACAATCCATGAATTTGACGAAAGTGGATAGCAATGTAGCAATTATATACGGAAACTTTGACTCAAAGCCATTATAGTGCCAAAAGCAAAATTGTCATGACTGCGCCAAAGGCAATATGACTTTTTTCTGAACACATAGCCATAAATAATAGCCGGATAGCCATAAACGACATTTTAATTTGGCATCACTAACAGCTCCAGTTCGATTTAATTTCTCATAAAAAGTATCTTAGAACATAAATCTGGAATCATTGAGTCAGTAAATGCCTACTGATTTCCAAAATGTAGAAATACATACCTATAAATACATAGTTGGTGAAATACGATTTCTCAAAAAATCTTTCAGCCATAATGAACAAATTATGAAAATGTTAGGCAAAATAGATTTGTCAATTTGTCAACGTGACTGTATCAATGGTACCGGTATGTCATACATACATACGTATATATCCGGAAAATATTTAGAGATAGAGTTCGGAAATAATTTATTATAGCCTGATTCGGGTTATTCGAGCACAAAAATATCCATTTCGCACTTACGAGTACGAGCATCATTATAATACATCGGCGGATATACGAGTATGTTTGACATTTTACCATTTTATACGGAGATGCATTTCAAATGCATGGTTGGTTGCAATAATGCAGAGAGGAAAATGCTTGTCATTTTAACTGGCAAAATGTGTTTGCATTTTGGTTTAAAATGCGTCAGTTATCTCATGCATAAAGAATCTATGACATAAATTACATACCCATTTGAATCATGCTCGTTTTACTTTTTCTTTTTTGTTAAATATGTACACAAAATTTGAATCAAAAAAAGCAATTTAAATTCGAAAAGTAAATATTCCAAAGAATGGACACTAAATTTCTGGAATAAATTTTATTCTTTCCTTCCTTGAAGGTTAGGTAAGGTAATAACAACGCCTTCACTTTAGGTTGGGTATATTGAATTCCATTCCTGGGGATGGTTTTGAGTTCGTTTTAGGTTCTTTTCCAGTTGATTTCATTCCACGAATGTTCTGCGCCATTTGGTTTTAAGGACGCTGTTATTCTTTCATCGTTGCAATGAAATTCTTTCCCCCGGTCATGGTGTATGAGAACGATTCATTGATACCTTTCAAGTTAGGAGTTTTTCCTACCCTTTCCACGGACTGTAATGTATTTCATTTGAAGGAATGTTTAGAATGAGCACCTTTAGAGAATTATGGATGGAGTTGGAGTGGTTCATGGAACAGTAGTTTCTTTGGAAAGATTTGATTTTATTTTCTGCCGAGGTAAAAGCAATTTCGAAAGTCTGAACTAATAGCAATTAAACATATCGTCATGGTGAAATACTTGACATATACGTATCAAATGGGCTACATAAGGATTCACGCGTAGGTGATAACATAAAAATAAATAAAGTGCACGACTGGGTATATCACTTGGAACTCAACTCACACACCCCAGATATGATGTTTGGAGAAAATCCGTACAGGCGTTTAGGATGCAGTCGACCATACATATGGATTTACAGCCAGACAGACAGACATACAGAATTGCCGAACCCACTTCTTTGGCATTCTCCATTATAATAGTAATAACAAGATTAATTAAAATCTCAAGGTCGAATTTTTATCACGAAAACTAAACTTACTCTTAATAGAAGTAAGAAAAAACCACATCTTTTTTGTTTTATTAACATTTTAAACTGGGGCATTTGCAAATAAACAACATATAAGCAGGCACGTAGCAAGCCTGCAAGTTTGCAAGCCATACGGTTACAGCTACGTCCCGTACTTATTACCATAAGAACTGGTAGAGTGCTTTCTTGGAAAGCTTCGAGGTAGATTTTTTTTCTGGCAAATTTTGTTCTACATGACTTGTGTAAAAATCGTGCATAAAGCTTTTATAGTTTAGCATGTAGAAGGTGGTTAAAGACGGAGGTTCGACAGACGCGCTAGCGAGAATAATAGGTTTCCGTGAAAAACTGAATCCTAACTTATTTAGTTGTAGGGAAGAATATTCTTCAGCAATCAGTGCTCTCTTCATAGTATGTATCCGAACAATGTGTTCGCAGTAGGTCTTTCCTGTGGATTGTACCAGTAGGATTTTTGTTTGCTTCTAATGTAAATTGTCGGTATACAGTTCACAAAAGAACACGCCTATTGTATTCGTACGAGTATGTGCGGGAATGATGTTCCAAAGTTTCACTACAAGGTGAAAAGAGCATGTCAATGCTACAAAGCCCGAACACAAGTCTGTAGGAATGAAAAATGAAATATAGTAGTAGAGTTACAGTCGGTGCTGGGAATTTGGGAATATCACTTCTGTAGACTGTTAAACGGCTCCATGACGATGAACAATTCCATCCACCCTACCAAAGTGAATGAAGATAGCATTAACTAAGATTAAATCCAACAAAGTCTAACTGTCGAGCTATTTAAATCACCTGGGGATGGTGTGGTACGAAGCATACATATATTCATACCGCATCGTTGGTTGAAAGTATGCCCGACCAATAGAACCTCAGCATAGTTTGCCCGACCCTCAAGAAATGAGACCCTCTGAACTGCACCAACTACAGAGGTATCAGTTTCCTCAACATCGCGTGTAAGATCTTATCTGCCATACTTTGTGAACACTTTAAAGCCATAAACCATAGATCGGATATTCACATTGCGGCAGATATTGAAAAAAAACCAAGGAATACAGAGCCATGTATAGTTTTGGTATCCTTGCCAAATTCGTCCGTCTATGCAGGATGACGAGGAAAATGCACACTGCTCCATCAAGGTCCATACCAACATCACCGAGGTTTTGATGTTAGAAAAGGACTACGACAAGGAGTCTCGTGATGTGATTTCTTTAACTGATTACTGAAAAGGAGGCTACACAATTATCAAGCTGACAACAGGAGCACGATGTTTCAAAAGTCTGAACAAATACTCGCGTACGCCGACGACATTGGCAAAATCCGAACAACGCACTGGGATGTCAATGATGCTTTCGAAAGTATTAAAACAGAAGTGGCAACTTGGACAGAATGTGACAATAGACAGCTACAATTTTGAGGTATTTTTTCTACCTAGACTTTGCTGTAAATTCAAATAATGACACCAGGATAGGCCCATTTTTGGCTCAGCAGGTATGTCAACAAGCAAAATTGCCGTTATTGGAGCGACCACAATCCACAAGTGTTCGACCAAGCATCAACGCATCCACAAAGATTGACTGTTTGGTGCGGTTTATGGCACGGCGGCATCAGCAGACCTTATTTCTTTCGAAATGAGGAAGGAGACACCGTTACCATCAATGGTCCTCGGTATAGAGCGATGTTAACCGACTTTCTGTGACCAGAGCTCGACAACATCGATATATCTAAGCTGTGTTTCCAACAAGACGGCGCAATGTGCCATACAAGGACGCAACGTTCAAAGTGGTGCAGGAGAAATTTGGCAACTGGGTCATCTTACGGCCAATCAAAAATGGAACCAATTGCTTGAAGCACTGTCAGCGAAGCCGAGGCGCCCATTTAAATAATGTAATGGCATGAATGTAGCATCAAAATAAAGCCAGAATCAATTTAACATCTCACACCGTTGTTTTTTTATTTAAATTTCCTTTCCTATCGTTCTTATCTGGTCACCCAATTGCAATATCAACCTTCTTATTTAAATAACTGAGCTATTGCGAAAAATGTTTCAACTTAAATTATCATAGATCCTTTAAAAGCCGGGTAATTGTTTACTCAGAATTGTAGCTAGTTCCTTTGACTAAACATTTTTTTATAATTACATCAAACAAATACTTTTCCTAATACGATCTCCTTTCGTCAGGTTTCCATTTCCCTGTGATCCTTAGTAAAAGTTTGAAAACCTTAGGAAACATTCTATCTCTTTGACGTTCACTCCTCTTCGCTATTTAATAATCTAATCCACTTTGCCAACTATACTCACAGAACTTTTCATTTTCATTCCCTCTGAAGGATGTGAAAACACAAATTCCATTTGAAAGATGTGTACGCACAAACAGATTCGTAATGTCATTATATGCCACCGGGCCATTAACAATGTTTAAAATTTCATCCCAAACAAACAGGGCGACTATGCTGACATGGCCAATTATGTAAATCAGTACCTTTCATGTCACATGTATACAAGTGGTGCATACGAGTAAAAGAGGAAAAGCCTTGACAGACCAACATGGTCCACTCACATACACCTTTTGAACTACATATTTATGTATTTGGATGTATCTACATCCCTTATGAGTCAGAAGGTATACACAGCACAAATGTCCTTGCCAGAAACAGATTTTTGAGAAAACATCGTTAATTAATCAATTACCCAGATTTCGAGGCACTATACTACACGTGTGGTCCCATGTCCCATTGAAGTTGTCCATCAGAATCTCAGTCATAATGTAGCGTCATGTTGATGTGATGTTGATTGCGTTGCATTTCTGAGTACGGTATCTGGTCGATATTTCACTTCCCCAATTAAGGTTGGAATGTCCTATTTGGTACTTTAGTTGATATAGACGATAAGCAGAGTGCTAGCAAATTGCTTTCTGGACCTGTTTCCCTTTAATTCATTATGTCGGGCATTAGACCATCGGAGAGATTCATGATAACAACTTTGTGAGTTTTTTTTTATCTCTTTGATAGTTTTAAATTCATCGTTGCCTGTAAAATAGTAGGTCAATGAACAATTGTTTCCTAAAAAAAAAAAAATGAGTTCGCAAAGACTTAGAATTCAGAATTGCCCTAGTTTAGCAACTACTCTTGCCTTAATTGAATCTTCTTGTTTTTAATTTGCTAGGAATATTCTGGAAGAATGAAACTGAAGACAGAAGGCAGAAGCTACAAAATGAGCAATCTAGGTATCATCACAACATATGTATCTTTTTGATATGTACCTTTCTGTGATAGGTTTACTGATAGGGCAAAAAAAGCCCCCACCTCCCTTCAACGAAGAAATAATCCACCCTCCCAGTATAGAAGAGGGTGGCACAGATATTAAAAAGCTGAAGAACAACAAGGCCGTCGGCTCTGATGGCCTATCAGAGAAACTATTCAGATATGGAGGTTATGTTTGTGATCCCGGCATAACTGATCCAGCTGTGTCGCATAATGCTGGAGGACACGTGATGCAGCATGCAGTTTGGGAACAACTCTTCTAAACTTTTCCAAACATGTACCTGATTTCGGCAAGGAGATGCGCTATCTTCTGACTTCTTTAATCTCTTGCTGGAGCAGATAATGCGTAGGGCAGATGGTAACACGGAAGGCACTATCTTCAACAAATACATCCAGCTATTGGGGTACGCACACGATATCGACATCCAGCGTGCCGTTCCAGATGCTTTCTAAGCAATTGATGAACAGGCGAAATGAGTTGGTCTTGAAGTGAAAGAGGACAAGTCAAAGTGCATGCTATTAGCAAACAAAGTATCATCGGTCCACCTCCTTGGACAAAATGTCAATGTTGAGATCTACAACGTTGAGATTGTTAAGGAGTTCATCTACCTGAGAGTCAACATCACCTCCACGAATGACACCCTAGTGGATATTCGACGATGGCTCACTCTTGGAAACCGTTGCTACTTCGGTTTGGCGAAACAAATGGGGTCGACAGGACTTTAATCCTGCCAGTTCTGCTATATGGCGCCGAGTGCGGGGCGATAAGCAGGAAAGCAGAGCAGATTTTACGGACTTTCGAGCGAAAAATTCTTAACCAAATATGGAGGAATGGAGGAGAAGATACAAGCGTGAATTCTACGAGCTATACCACGATGTGGATGTAGTTCAAAAAGTAAAAATGTAACGACTGCATGCTCTGTCACATCGAGTAAATAACAACAATGCTTCAGACAAGAGGATCTACGAATCCGAGCCCCCAGGTTCGAGACGATAAGGGAGACTGAACCTCCGGTTTAAAGACCGAGCAATTGCCAGAGTTTAGTCTGGAAAATTGGAAGCAGCGTGCACGGGATCGACGAGGATGAGAGGCTGCCCTGTCTCAGTCGGAGATTCTTCACGGGTCGGGATCGCGTTAAGTACATTTGAGGGTTCATTTGGATGGTCACATAACTTGCAAACAGTCATCATCATCCAGACTGAATTATGACATTCTCCATCCATCCAATGAGCTTGATTACAATAATTTATTGCTCCAACTGTCTACATATTTGTCTCAAAACCATAGAAAATGAGAAAAGTTTTTTTTTGCATCTTTTTGGATGGATAACCGAATAACAAATCCTTTCCTTGAAAGGAAAAACAAAATATCTCAAATCGATATGTTTACGAGTACCACACTACTATGCGTCATTTCATCAGCAATTCAGAGGTTGGGATGGGAAGAACAAGCAGATTGCCTCTGTAAGCACATCTTTGTGTGCTTCCATGCAGGACTCAAATCCGGAATTCGAATTCGGAATCTTGCCAAAAATCTATTCAACTGCGACTGGATGTCGTTATGGAACACATATTCCGCACAAATGCGATTGGAAGGCGTTCATTTCAGGTTTTTTTGTCAGTTTTTATCATTTTTTCTTGTTTTCCGGACGTGCAGAGGATTTTAGCTTCCTTTTTGCAAAGAGGAAATGCACTGTCATTACGAGTTCATCGACCGTTTTATCATCTCATCGGTATTTTTTAACTGCCAGAGATGTGTGTTGTTAGTAGTATCTACGAGTATGTAGGGTAAAGAACGTCTTTGTGTTCCCAAAAAAAGATTGACGTAGACCAATGTAGATATCCATAAATAAGCAGTGTACGAGTATAGAAGGGATTTTATTCAGATTTTATTCAGGGTAATGGAAACGGAAATATCTGACAATTTAATACACCTGTGAACTGGAAAATTTGTAGCATTCATTATGAATGCTAATTAGTTTAGGGTCAAGTGGTTTCTTTTTTTTCATGACTGCAGTAAATCTTCTGTATTCTTAGTCATATTAGTTATATTGGTGTCCTTATGGGACACTAGATCAGAGACCAAAATTAGCAAGTGGACTAGGGTTAGCGAACTGTAAGCTCAGTAAAAGATTTCTTTTTCGGTGACTAAAGTGATTTGAGGTAGAGTAGATTTTTCTTTTGTATAAGTTCTTTCAGGAGAGGCGAACTTATAACACTGAGCCAGCACCGCAAGATTCTGCTCTTGGAATTTTGAACATTAAAGGTTTCTGGAAATACGTGTCCCGGGATTGGAAGTTAGTGCGGGATCTTCTATTAAGCGTATCTTCTATTAAGCGTATAGTTCTGTATGCTGCAGAGCACATGAAGAGAATGTTTTGGGGCCGAACTTAAAACATGAAAACAATACTCAAGTCCTGGTCCAACTTGTGCTTTCTATAGGAGAAGGAGCTGTTACGCTGTAAAGTACATTTTTGATCTAAATAAGTAGCTCAACTTCATAGATGCCAGAGTTTACTGTGATGCCAAGAAGATGCAGGTTTCCTTAGAATGGATAATTTAGTGGTTCATTTGAAGCTGTGGTACTGCAGGTCTTCATTTATTGAGTTGATCTGGTCGCATCTTTGACGGTGTAATGCATTTACATTCACGGGCATGCAGTTAGAGCAAGTTGAAATAATTGTGCTGTCGTCAGCAAAACTAAAGATCTTGTTATTGTTGACTCTAGAAGGTTGTCGATATGGAGTAAAAATAGAGTTGGTGAAAATATAGAACCCTGAGGCACTCCAGCACTTCCAGCAAATGTATCGAAAGACACGTAATAGATCACAACATAAAATATGTACAAACAGTGTGATGAGAGTGGAATATAATATTCCAACAGTGGAATATTCTTACGTCTTTGGAAATTTATAATAATATTCGCTAATAAAAGTGGAATATTTAGACAAAAATATATTTTCTACAAATTAGGTTCAATATTATTCTCTTATCGCATATACCAGTCGTAAAATCTAGAAAGCTATCAATTCCAGAAGCACCATACTGATGAGCGCTCTTCTGGTCAGAAGTGTGTTCACAGGTTGGTTAATCCAAGTTCAATAACAGAAAACAGGTAAAATGTAAGTTGGTCCCTACCGCCGTTTACACCTTTTCCTTATTATACTTTCTGGTTAATCTGAAGAGTAACGGAAAGCTGGACTCCGTTAGGTATGTGGGTTGTTGAAGCAGAAAGATTACCTTCATAACACTCTGGTTTAATAGACCCATTGTGATCCTCGTTTCAGAAATTTTGTATTATTGCAAATAATATGTAGAATTCTAAGAGTGGTAGCTTTTTAATGTCGTGGAAGTAGTAGCTCCCTAAAGTTTTGTTTCTTAGTTTACAAAGACTCGGGCTGTATCATAGGAAATAGAGTGTACATATCTTCGTGGACCTTTTCGTCCCTGCCTCCCCTGCATAGGTCATTATCGTTAAAATGTTTCATTGTTTGGTTTTCTAGTGGATTATGGACCAGTACGTACTTCTACTAGCAACGATAGTAAACCAGTAATCACTTTACAATTTTAAATCTTTTATCACATCATCAAAATCGGATGCAGTGATGGTAAAGTTATGAGTAGAGCTTTACTCTTTAAATCTTTAAATTGTCCTGATTACATGCCTATAAATCAAGAAACACTGAATATGTTGTTATGGTATTTGGTTTCTAAGTTTGGTACGCTTTGTAGGTATTTTCGTTTGGAAATTGTCAAAGCTTATTGACAGTGCGTATGATATGGAACTGGAGTTTCAAAAATGTTTAGATTAGTCACTTAGCTCAAGAAACTGTAAACGAATTTTCATGACATTTGGAATCTCATAGGAATATCATTAAGATCAAATGGAGTGCAAACGGACTATGGACAAGCTGTGAATAGGGAGTACATCGCTTTAGTGATGGCCTTTGGGCATACATGTTCAACAAACCCAATACGAGTAGAAACAAATTTCCGCGTTAAAGTGTGTTTTCACATCAGTAGTTAATCTAGGCATAATTCTAAGACGACAATTTATTGATGATGATTTTTTAGTTAAGACTTGATTTCAGACCACTCCCCATGAACACAGTGTTTCCTTAAAAAAGTAGGACAGTAAGAATCTGACACTACTATGAGCACGCGCTTGCTATCCTCACAGTGTCTATGGAAGATTTTTCACAAAAAAAAAAAAAAAATTATGTAATTAAATATCAGAGTATTATACAGTACAACATTTGTTTATTTTATAGGTTAATAACAGTCTTAAGGTGGATTGTAAAAATGGAATATAAAGTGGAATTTAATAATTAGAGAGTGGAATTTTTATACGAGTAAATACAAATATTTCACATTTTGCAAAAAGTGGAATATTTTTTTATGGAAGCTTCTTGTCACACTGGATTGACATACAAAGCTTTGTTCCTAATGTTGAAACTTTTTAAGTAAATATAAGCTAGAGTAGAGTGACATAAACACTGCGATAAATGGGAGGTTGAAAAAAGTTACCAATATTCTGACAGACTTTGGCTATGTCACATTAAATGTAAGAGAACCATTCGATAATGCACATTCCAAGACCTTTTATCAAAAATTCAATTATACAAGCAGCCATGATTTGACAGAGAATGCAAGCAACCAAAAGAACTTCCGTTTTTTTGATGTGAGAGGGGTTATGAATACCCTTATACTAAATTGAGGAAAGAGGAAGAGACAGAGAGAAAGACAGATTGGTGTAGTTGGTTTGTAACTTCAGTGAACTACAAGGGTGGCTGTCCAGATAACTGGGGAGCTTGTTTGTTTTTGCTTTTTGTCGTTGCTCATGATTCACAGTATTTTTTTTCCATCATTCCTTATGTCATCATCACGATCAAGTCATATGACCGCCCTACTGCCAGTGTTATGCCTTCGCAGTAGAGTTGACATAAGCTTTCGCAATTGATCGACTTTTTATTTATTTCATGCGAAATAAATAGATGATTATTGACATCAGGATTCGAACCGTGACAAGCGATGATGTTACCACTACACCACGGCCACCCGGTTTGGGTACCTTAAGGTCTTAAGGCGGGCATAGAGGCAATGAAAAGGTTTATGTTTTCTTCGTAAATATTAAAGCTACATTCGATCTTATCGACAGAGAAGTACTTTTATACAAACTGTACAATCTTGGATTGTCGTTAAAGCGGGTCAATTTCTTAAAGGCAATAATAATATATAAAGATACCAAACCATCTGTTTGATGTTGGTATAAAATATGGTATTAAGCAGGACTGTGTACTGAGTCCCATTATATTTATTTTGTTATTTAACGGCCTTATCAAAAGTATCTGTGGAGGTATTGAGTAATAATTACAAATTATTTTTAATTAAATGCAATGGTAATTGTAATGCCCATAGCAGAATGAAGCGCACACAATCAACTTATTCTTGATTACTAAGGAAATTTGGTGAAATTTCGTCTATATTCTCTTAACTATCTTTTGCATTTAAAAAACAAAAATTTTATGAAACTTTGTAGAAATAACCCAATCAGACAATTTTATATAGATACACAGGTATATATATGTATGTAGGTACGACCAGGAAAGCAGAACCCTCTCCTCGCAAACGGATTTTAGTTGTGATATTTGCCATCTTGTACGAAATTAAACGAACTTTCAATGTGGGGACAGATTTGTTGTAGCCTCAATTCTGTATTCTCATAGTCGCTCAAGGTGTCAGTTTAATGGAAGATTTATTGGATGATATCGCCACATCTCTTTTCTAGCCTTATATTTCTGTCACTCAAGCTGTCACTTGAATGTCACTTGAATAGAAACTTGTACCTGGCACCTTATTTTCGGGAGAATAAGGGTCAATATTGAAGCCTGTGATTCTCGCTGATCAAGTAAGAGTTTCCATAGCTTGTTCTTCCTTAGTATGAGGAGATTTAAATATTAGAAATTACATTTGAGTTCAAATTAAATGTAAAAATGTACAGTATTATGTGAATTAATGTGAGACTTTTACAAAGTTATTCTACTCTTTTGTAATAGAAAATATGTCCTCCTTTGGCTTTGATGACATGCTGAACTCGACTTGGCATGGAATTAATCCAATGTTTGGAGTTTCTCTTGACCATTTTTTTTTTGCACCATGCAGTCCATATTTCGTAATCTGGTTTTGCATATGGAGGGTAACACCCATGTCATTGAAATATTTCACCATTACCTTAAAGACGTGACACGGAGTTCAATCTTATTTTGCGGTCCATCAACTGCTTGAACTTTTTCCAGTTATATGACTAAATATTCTTCCAACATTGCTTTACTGTTCATCATTCCTTCAATTTGCACAAGTTTTCCTGATCCCCTATACGCAGCCCCAGAACATCTGTTTTACTGGATGCTTCACCGAATGTATCACATGAGCTGCAGTTATCGGTTCGTATAACTTTTATGAACTTTGATCGGTTTCCTGTAAATAGAAAGTGGCTCTCGTCAGATAACAAAACTTAATTAATCATATGGCTCTTCTAAGAGTCATCCACGAACTGTGGAGTCATGGATTTTCACTCCAGTTTTTTCCTAAATTTTTCCGATGATTAAAGCTCATTTTTCTGAGTTTCAGTTTGTTATTTCGCGAGAGAAAAGATTTATTCTAAGAAGTTGACTTCAAACTGAAAAGGTTTTCTTTCCAGAACTGAACACTCATTTTCTATATATCTCTGCGTCAACGACGTATGATGGTCCTTTCCCTTTTCCTCGGTTATGTTCACATTAATTCGCAAAGTACTATGTATAAAATACTGTCAGGCTCGGCAGATCACAAAGCGGATACGTATCAGATACCAGATACCTGAACGCCTGTTTAAGAGTGGAAATAACTTTTTAATTTTCTTTTGCAGCCAACCACAGGAACTGTAGAAGCGAACTTGAGCATAGTACTTCTAGTGAACCGGCAATGAAAGTGCCTGAAACGCCTCAAGAACAGAGATGCCAATGAAAGTAAATTGTCAATGGACAGACTGGATAGTTTTCTCCTGCTTTTCGGTCGTCAGGTAAGAAGATGAAGGAAGTATTTTTCCACCTTCTGACTACTGTCAAAGCAAATCTCGAAGGTTACACACCTTCGAGATTTGCTTTGACATCAGGAACGAAATTTACAATTTTTACTTTATAAACTAGGCACCTATTTTGTAAAGATGTGTTTGGGTGCGCTGGCGGATATTTCTTCAGCTTTGAGGTGGTGTTCAACTAGGATACGATAACGTGTTCTGATAAGTGTCACAGTGGCAAAGTATGTGTTCTGTTGATTCTTCGTATTCGTTGCACATTCTGTATACGTCGTCTGGTGTTATTCCCATGGCCATGAGGTAATTTTTTAACTCTGCAATGTCCCGTTAAGAAACCTGTGACCAAGTGAATCTGACTCTGACTTAGTTGTAAGAGTTGATACGTTCTTATGTGGGAAGCATTTGGCAAGAATTTGTTGGCCCTTCTGTTACCTTCAGTTTTCATATAGTAATTATGCGCTTTTTCTTTAAGCCAGTTTTTAATACTGCTTTTTGCAGTGCTGTTGGGTATTCCGCAGAATGGTCTTGACATCATGAAGTTTGATGCGGATCCTTTTCTAGCTAGTTCATCAGCTTAATAACCGCTGTGGCCTGGTACCCAAATGAGATGAACTCTGTGCTGGTTAATGTTATGAACAGTTGAAGACAGTCCGATACTAGTTTTGAGATAATTTCAAATGCCTTAATTGCTTTGCTGTCTGTTTATGTTCTCCCGGATACACAGCTCTATTGCATGTATTTCGGCTTCAAATACTGAGCTAATTTTATCCATACTTACTTATAGGAGAGTATTCATGCTCAGTCCATATATTCCGGCCCCAACTCTTCCATCTGTTTTGGACCATACGTGAGAATCTCTAGTAAATGTAGGTTTATTCTGTTCCCAGTTACTTCTGTCTGGAAATGTTACCTTGAATTTGTGGCTGAAGTTGAATTTCGGCAGATTCTGTTATACTTATTTCAAGTATTTCAATATTTTTGATTTCTTGTACAAGGTCAATACACAATATTGACAATACGAGGGTGGGACAATAAGTCCCTGAAAACTAACACAAATTGTGTCGTCACCTTAAATATATTTTTTTTTGTCAAGAATCATCTTTCAAAAGATCGCACCCAAACTTTCAGACAGATCTGTCAAATAGTTTTGTTGTGGCAGCCATTTTATACAGACGCCTACTAGCATTTTCGTTAAAATGAAAAAAAGTGAATTTCAAGTGCTCATTAAACACTATTTTTTGCAAGAAAAAACTATCACCCAAACCAAACAAAAGCTTGATAAATATTATGGGGACTCTTCACCATCGATTGAAACCATTCGCTACTGGTTTACTCAATTTCGGTGCGGTCGTTCAAGCACAAGTGATGCCGAACGTTCTGGTCGCCCAATTGACGTCACCACACCAGAAATGGTCGACAAAATCCATGGTTTGATAATGGACGATCGGCGAGTGAAAGTGCGCGAGCTTAAAGAGGCCACAGGCTTATCACATGGCTCAGTGATTTCGATTTTACATAAATATTTGGATATGAAAAAACTTTCCGCAAGATGGGTGCCGCGTTTGCTCACAATCGACAACAAACGCATTCGTTTGACATCTTCAAAGGTGTGTTTGGCGATGTTCCAGAAAAATTCGGCTGAGTTTTAGTGCCGTTTCGTAACCGTAGATGAAACCTGGATTCACCACAACACACCAGAAACCAAGGAACAGTCAAAACAGTCTCCTGGTGAATCGAAGCCGAAGAAGGCCAAGGCGGGTTTGTCAGCAAACAAGGTCATGGCGACAGTTTTTTGGGATGCGCGCGGTGTTATTCACATCGATTACCTTGAAAAGGGTAAAACGATCACCAGCACATATTACGCAGATCTGCTGGATCGATTCCAAGCCGATTTGAAGCAAAAACGACCGCATTTGGAGAAGAAAAAAGTTATTTTTCACCAGGCCAACGCACCGGCGCACAAGTCCGCAGTCGCAATGGCAAAATTGCATGAGTTAGGCTACGAACTCCTCCCTCATCCAGCATATTCCATAGATTTAGCCCCCTGTGACTATTTCTTGTTAACAAACATGAAGAAATGGCTCGGAGGTAAGAGATTTGGGTCAAATGAATAGGTCATCGCTGAAACAAACGCTTATTTTGGGGGACTCGAGAAATCGTATTATTTGGAGGGCATCAAAAAATTGGAGAAACGTTGGATGAAGTGTATAGAGCTAAAAGGAGACTAGGTTGAAAAATAAAATGTTTTTATACCGAAAACAGTGTTCCTTATTTCATTTTTCAGGGACTTATTGACCCACCCTCGTAGATCATTTCATCCTCTGTGATGAGCATATAGGCATTAACCACAGTTTCTTTAGTTCCGATAGCTCCCGTAGCACGAACACAAGCTAGTTTTTGTAATTTATTGAGCCTCATGTGTGATCAAGAAGTTCCTAGTATCGAGGGATTGTAAGTCGCTGACGATTTGCTTGGCCTCGGCCTGTATTCCTATTGTGTTTGGGCACCTGAAGTAAGATTCTGCATACAAACAGAGACGCCTCTTGATGATATCGTCAAAGTCGTTTTCCAGGTTATCTTAGAATCTGAAATTACACCCGAGTGATCATTGATTTTTTACCAAAAGGAAAGTGCAAGCTTAATTTTGTAAATGTTAATACACAATGTTTTGTAACAGGTACAACTTTTTATTCGAGTTCATATCATTTTCTTATCTAATCCGACCACCAGCAAATGTAATCGATCTCTGCAGAGTTCACACTAGTCTCCTTTTCTTTACTAGTTACTATACATCTGGACATCCATATTGATGTAAATCAGTTTAGGATTAAAAGCAGTCCCAGACTGACAGGGATTTAATTACATTCGATTGAAGGGACATCAAAGTTGTTCTGTTTTCTAACAGAATCGTTATTTTTATTTATCTATACCCTTTTTTCTCATTCTCTTTCATACACATAGTTTTCTATTCGTCTAGACTGCCATAATATGTTAAAAGCCATTGCCCATTTAATCCCCCATAAGTATTTTAACCCACACTATTAGCACTTTATGTCGAACTTTAGTTTGGTGTTATGAAATGACCACTGCTGATGGAAGATTTAAATTTGGATTAAAACATCCACATATCATATTCTGCCTTAACACAACCAAAAGCCTTCATTAATCACTTGAGTCACAATTAGACATCATTTGAATTCCTTGTGCGAAGATTATCAAACGCCCTTGGTATTTAATTGCAAATATTTGTCCTGACATAATTCACGGCCATACATTTTTAATGGGCCATTGATTAATGGACATTCTTTTGTCGTGTCCTGAATTCCTTTTCCTCGTTCGACTGTAGTAGAAGAGGAAATCTAATGACACGCAAGTGATATACTAACGTTAAAATGTTACCCCGCTGAACTCCAGGAAACAACTAAATCATTCATTACTCTCTTTCTTTCTCTCTCTTCGCCTTTCGATAACACGCATTCATCGAAGCCATATTTATATATCGATTGGTTTCTTATTTTTTTTATCTTTAAACTTTATGGACTGCAAAGGAATTATTTTTCATTTTTATGGGACGGCTGCTAGTAAATTTCCGACCCAGACAACCTAGGTATACTCGTATCTTAGCCTGATTTGAAAAGACCCTAGATCTGAGAAGAGATACACCACACAATCTGGCTTCGATAAAATACGAAACAGCAAAAAAAAAGTATGCGTTGAGTGGATCGATATGAAACCAATTACTTATTGATTTTTCGTATAAAAGTACGTGTGGACTGGGGTGGCTATAAGGTGTATTTTACACGTTACCTAGCGTTGGGTGTGGGTATGGGTATGGGTATGGGTATGGGGAAGCCAATGTCAAAAGGGCGCCTTTTAATGGGCATATTCTTAGAATGGTATTTCTGCTGAAATAGGTAATCGGTTTTAGAAAATGTGTGTGCTTTGTGAAACTAATTTGCGGAGTAGCACTGTTATGTGGGTGTTTATGTGGGTGCTCCGTGCTTGAATGGACTTTGATGCAAATGCAAATGTAAACAAGTTTACAGTGATTTCATTAGAATCTCCTTGGCTTGAGTTAAACCGAGCGGTGGGTGATTTTGTTTTGCTATTTCCTGGAAATGTTTTATAGAAGACTGTACCTATTGTTATTTTAGTGTTGAGTAATGGTAAACGCTAGATTGTCCTCGTGTCTTAGGTATTTATTATTTAACACTTCAGTACTAAGATTATCCTTTAAACGTGTTAAATATCCATTTGATATCACTGACAACTCAGTTAAAGAAAAGTTACAATCTGTCTGGGACAGATCTTATTGTACCCTGTCCCTCATTTTACAACTTATCCCTAATAAAGAGGACGTGGCGTTATGAAATTTTGAATGCAAATACAGTGACAACTTTCTACCCAGAGAATTCTTTCTCGATTCATAATAGATTCTGCCAGAAAAACCTGTGTACGTATAATGCCTTTTTTTAACAGAAAGGGCATTTCCATCAACAGAGAGTTCACGGATTTTGGTGAAATACTCACAATAAGACTTCACCATCACCGTAAATAGCTTTGAGGAAGCAAATTTTTTTTCTTTTTTTAAGAAAACGCCCTCCAAATGTGGGCGTGGCCCTGTGTACAATGTATGGAAGGCAATATTTTTCAGTTTCTAGTAAAAATATTGAAAAAAACGGATTTCAAAAAAAGTGTTTACACTATATTATAATAAATTATTATATTGTATATAAAATTTCATGTTCTGAGCTCAAACTTTAAGGCCCAAATATTGGTGACACTATGTTACAAACTATGTATCAAAATGAATACACAGGGTTATAAAAAAGGGGGATACTTTTTTTCTTTTTTTTTATAATTTGCGCGCCAAATGGGATATGAATACCATTAAATTATTTCAGAGCAGGGCGTTTATAGAAATTGAGAGAGAGAGAGAAAGAAAGATTGGTGTAGTGGGCTTGAAACTTAGGTGGTATTAAGTTTCAGTAAACTCCAAGGTTGGCGTCCAGATAACTGGGGAGCTTGTTTGTTTTGCTTTTTGTCGTTGCTCATGATTCACAGTATTTGTTCCCTCCACCTGATGTCATCATCACGATCAAGTTGCATTTAAGCCATACTGCCAGTGTTATGCCTTCGCAGTAGAGTTGACTAAGCTTTCGCAATTGATTGACTTTTTTATTTATTTCAGACGAAATAAATAGATGATTGTTGAGATTAGGATTTTAACTGTGAACCAAGAGCGTGACAAGCGTTGATGTTACCACTACACCACGGCCACCCTACACTTCATATTTAAGATTCAATTGTTTAAAAATTCAGAAATTTTTATGACCGCAATATTTGTTGGAATTTATTATCGACCGTTCGTCGTAAACACGTTCGTCGTTTGCAAAGTAAATTAAATCGGCGGGGTTGATCTCCATAATCAAGCTCATTGGCAATCAGTAATGAAGTAATCCAAAATAATAATACTCCTGATTCGTGTAAAAGCTGAACAGGGAGCTCGCTTGCAAAGCAGATGTGATCGACTTTTGTGTTGTTTCTATTTCTATCCAATATCCTTTGGAGAGTAGTTGCAAAGCTGCCTAGTTGAAAAGATTCAAACTTTAGATAGCCCGTTTATTAAGCTCTTTCTGTAAGAATCCAATACAGGCGCTGACATGGAAATCCAGCCATTCCTAAAAGTTTAATTTATTTCAAGGTTTAGTTATAACAAAATAAAAAAAACACTTCTGTATTGCACACTCCTTGTCATAATTTTCCTTTGTTTCATATTGCGGCTTAACCTATCCACGTTTTATTTTATTTGACCCGTTTGCATTACATTACTTTCTTTGCATTGTAGTCGTTCCTAAGCGATGAGTAACCTTTTATCTCCTCTGCCTAGTAACAACGTTTTTATATCTAAAAGAAAAGATTGTTCGTCATTGCCAACTTTTTTTTTTTTTTTTTGTGAAAAGTATTTCGTTTCTTATTTCTCTTTGAAATGCACATTTTAGAATAATTTTTTCATCTTTCTTTTCTTCTTTGCTCCTTTGAATTTATCTTACTGCGCCATGCATTTTAGGCAAAAAAGGGCATCAAAGAGATTTCATCTTGCCCTGTCGCATATGCTTCAACAAGCAGAAACTATTTTTTTCTTTAAAGAATTTGTTAGCCGCAACGCAATGGTTTTTCAACTATTCTTGTAGTCCGAGCTATTGTGTATACTCCTTTTGAGTAGTAATTCTACTTATAACTTGCAGATGGAATCTTAAAGCTATTTTTTTAAGAAGTAACAATCAACATTTGTACCATAGATATACGCTTTAGGTTAGGAAACCATGTTGACTGTTACAGGCCCAAAGGTACTCTGTAAAAACTTGTAAACCGCATCCTGTACCGACGCGAATATTTGCTAGAGCTGCAAGAGATCCCGCATACTCGTACAACTATAATGCTATAGGCGCGTTTTAGTGGACATCACTGGCTGGTATAGTAAATACAATATCTAACTGGCAACTATGTACAATTGCTTTCATCCATAGTTATGTAAATGCTTCTTTAGATACATGTGTACATACATGCTCGGATGCGTAATTCGTTGATTGTACACATAGCGTTTGGTTGGGCATTATGTCCTTGCTATTCTTGGTTGCTACTTTCATTATTATTTTTGACAGCTCAAGGCCCCAAGTCACAATCTGGGTTCCGAATCCGTTTTTGTTGGGGGGCTGCTTTAGACACATTTGCAATAAAACCTGTTATAATGACTACACAAAGGAAAAGCGCGACTAGATACCTGTTAAACTAAAACAAAAATAACTTGAAGAGTATTCAAGGACTCGTCACGGGTTTCGCGTTTTTAAAAGACCATTAGACTCATAAGGGCCTTCATATGATATGTTGATATGCTATAATTTGCTGTAGGCACGAGTAGGAGTAGGGGATGCCAGCGAATAGGGTAGTTGATTCATAACCATGTATGTATGTATCTAGAGAAAATTTCACCTCAAAAACTACCATATTACAAATATCTAGTACTTCATAATATGTACAAACTAGCATTTACTACTGGGTACCAAAATTCTCATTCATAGTAACCACTGTGTTAAAGCGCTTAATTTTATATGGTTTTGAACGATTCAACATCGTTACAAACAATGAATCAATCAATTCTAATATATTCTAATGGACAGTACATACATAATCCGAAACTACACACATTTCTGGTGGCAAGAAGATTGATGGCTATATGAGTATGATGATGAAAATAATGAATGCATAATGAAAATAATGATCTATTCGGTGACAAATATTTCACAAATAATATGTATGTACATATGTACCTAATCGTACATACTTATCTACATATATAATTGTATATACAGCGTGTCTGGGGAAATCAGGGAGAGATTGAAACAACACACAAATGAAGTCATTTTATATGAGTTTTACGTAAAAGAAACTATATTAACAAAATTTGTAGCTCTTTACTTGAAACTAAAAGGGCAAGTTCAGTGCAAACTTCCCTGAGCGGACACGCACGGTCTTAATTTGTTGGTCCGGTTAGCCCTAATTGAACCAGGCTGTAACTTTGATATAAACTACAGGGTGTCCGGTGGAAAATTTATGTTTTTAAACGTGAATAGAACATAAACTATGCAACATATTGTTTTATTACTTAGAAAGTAAGAGAAAGAATGCGGATTCTATTTTGTTGAAAATGATATCGTTCAAATACCGTCCATTTTGTCGCACACACTGTTTGAAGCGGACTTTTGCTGGATATCGTGCATTTCACGGCAGATATTTTCCTTCAGCTCTGTTATAGACCGCGAAATAGACCATAGTAACAAATTCAAGTCTGGAGACCTTGGTAGCGACGGGACGCCTCCAAATATGGCTCAGCAGAATATCAAGGACCACCAAAAACATTCGGGAGGTGGAACGAAGCTTGTGTCAAAATCCAAGAATTTCAGTGCGGAAATGAGCTGCTCGCTTTGGGACTACCAAAAACTTGCACCTTCTTGAGCGACGAAGCCTACTTCGACCTGAATGGGTATGTAAATAAGCAAAACTATCGCTCCACGAAAACGTAATCCGCGACTTAAACACCAACGGCCTTTAAATTGCCCAAGAGCTAATGTTTGGTGTGCCTTATCGACGAACGGAATCCTAGAGCCATTTTTTTTTTCCTAAATTCCATAGAACAACTGATAAATGTGAACAGCGAAAATTATGGGCGCATGATCACAGATTATTTTTTACCTAATTTGCAAACACATCCATCTTACTCCTTACACACGTGGTTTCAAATGGGACGAGTCCGCATATCGCTAGAACCTCCATGAATTTGCTGCGTGAACATTTCCCCCGAAAACTGATCAACCGTTTTGGAGACGTCCCATGGCCACCGAGGTCTCCAGACTTAACCCCCATGGATTTGTTTTCTATGGGGGTACATCAAAAGTAAAGTCTACGCCAATAAAACGCGGCCTGTCACGGATCTGAAGGAAAATATCCGTCGTAGAATTCACGACATCCAAGCATGCTACACGCGGTGGCACGGTCTACTTCCAACTGTGTGAGCGACTAAATGGACGGCATTTGTATTTATATCATTTTCAAAAAATAGAATCCACATTAATTCTCTTTATATTAAACTAAGTAATAAAACAATATATCTCATAATTTTTGTTTTATTCACATTTAAAAACATAAATCTGCCACCTCTATTATGATGAAACTGTCAGACACACATGAAATACCTACTTATTACACTAGCTTGGATATAGGGACACATAAGGATCAAAGCACATAAAAGAACCATTTCTCGCTTTAGACAGAGGAACGGTGAGGGACCGATGGGCCACTAATGAACACAGGAAACGGTGGTCAAGAGAGGACAAGGCAATATTACCAGATAATTTTTGCTTAAAATCGTATTTTCCGATTTAAGAAATAGTAAAATATGACTCCTTTAACGATACAAATATAAAATGAGAATGAGTGATTCAATTGAAAGTTACGATTTAAATAAAGCACTTTTTTTTTTTTTGATAAACTGCTGAGATTTTTATGTCAATATAATGCTAAAACATTGAAAGTAAACATACAAAATTATATCGGGCAAATGAGCGCCACGGCTGACTTTGTAGACTTCCGCCCTTTTGATGGAATTTTCCATTACTTTTCGGCAAAAACCCTGCGGTAGTTCAAAAGCAACGCGTCAAAGCTTGTCCTTTACCTTTGGAATCGCTTTGGGGGTCATTGACGTACACCTTCTGCTTCACATAACTCCAAAGAAAGAATCCAACGGCATGATATCACACGATCTTGGTGATCCTCATCGCTGAAAATGATTTTGTTCGAAAAATTGCCATCAATTTGGTGGTTCTCTAACACCCAATCAAAGAAGTCACGACGCTATTCATGTCCTGCTGGCTGCAATTCTTGAGTCAATGGGATCTTGCACGCATGCAGATATAGATATTTTGTTAAAATTCTCTGCGTGAAACTGTAGGAAAGGTTAAATTGCTGGGAGCGAAGGCGAATGGATTTTCATGGATTGTCACGAACACTGTCACTCACTGCGGCGATATTTTCGCATATTCTATTCTATTGCAAATTTCACTCTGACTTTCCTAACGCCTTATTCATCTCAAATACATATATACATATATGCAATTATACCTAGTTTTGCTACAAACATTTATTCAGTAGGCAAAACTAAAAAGTTTTTTTTAAGAGAAAAATCGGAGTTCAACGAAACATTTGATACTTTAAACCTTTTAACTTTCTGTTAGGATACAAAATTCTAATATTGTAGACCGGTCTATTAAATATGAGCATATTTTAGTAACTCTAAAATTTATAAAAACAGTTTTATTTTTAAATGTTTGAATAAAATGTTTTTAAACGCTAAGTCATAACAGTGAGCCTAAACCTAGCGTACAAAATCCTTCGTTAAAGGTTCAATACTAGGCTTTTTAACATATCTGATTTTTTTTTTTTTATAATTTGCACGTGTGAAAGGGGTTATGAATACCCTTATACTAATTTTTAGGACACGGGCGATTTTGAGGAAAGGGGAAGAGACAGAGAGAAAGACAGATTGGCGTAGTTGGTTTGAAACTCAGCTGGTATTAAGTTTCAGTGAACTCCAAGGGTGGCTGTCCAGATAACTGGGGAGCTTGTTTGTTCTTGCTTTTGTCGTTGCTTATGATTCACAGTATTTTTGTTCCGTCCTCCTTATGTCATCATCACGATCAAGTTGCATTTTAGCCATATGACCGCCCTACTGCCGGTGTTATACCTTCGCAGTAGATTTGACATAAGCTTTCGCAATTGATCGCCTTTTTATTTATTTCATGCGAAATAAATAGATGATTATTGACGTCAGGAATCGAACCGTGAACCTGTAGCGTGACAAGCTATGATGTTACCACTACACCACGGCCACCCTATTTTATAGGGATTAATGCTGTAAATATTTATTAGCACTTTCTGCAAAAGACCACTAATGGCATTCGGTTGAGCTTTAAGTATTTAAATACTTAAATCGTCAAACTTTGAGCGTTTGAATTGTAATTTGAGCACTTGAATTAAAAAAAAAAAACAGCAAATAAAAGGGGACAACCGGAAGCTGAAATAGGATGCAAGAAACTTTTTTGTTTGGAAAAGAAAAATTGATGTGCATTTTAAAAAGTTAAATAGTCGTTTGAAAAATCATAAAATTTGAATTTTTGGTGAAAAATCGTATTGGGGACTAAAAATCGTACAAATACGATAAATCGTATGCAGAATATCGGTAAGCTCTATCAAGAGAGATATTCTAAACATGCAGAGAGAAACTCTCAAATGGATGGTAGCGATATGCTTGGAGGATGTGGAGACAATGTCACATACATATGCTGTGTTTATCTCCGGCACTAGCTAGTAGAAGGAAAGATATAACAGGCTACTAATGTTTAGAAACGAATTATATACATATCCTTTAAGCAAAAATAGGAGGGTTCCTCCATTAGATGACAAGAAAATTAAACTTTATCGGAGATTCCGTGAATACTCGGTAGACTTGAATTTGTTTTAGTTTCATAATCACATTCAGCAGAGGATAGAAATACATAGTACCTAGTGTGTCTCTGAGTCACACCGTGGTAGTTAACGCCAACATTTTTAGAATGGAAGCAAATATACCAAACTAATGACCAAATATTAATAATATAATATGTAAGCTCAAAATTAGACAAAGGATGATATTAATGAAAATATATTTAAAAAAATTTCGAATGTGACTCAAAGTCACACAGTGATAGAATTAGGGTTAACGGAGGGAATTGAATATGATATGCTGTAATTCCAAGCAAAAAAATAAGGAGTAGGTTCACAATGAGTGAGCATATAAAACGGTGAACCACATTGGTGTCCGCTAGTCCATATATTAGAGCTATGCGATCGATTACGAGAGGTTTTTGGCGCAAGTAAAAACATGTTCTGCCAATTATTGTCCCTTCATTACAGCTTCGCACCCATTTATTGGAGGTTTTTTTTTATACAAAAAGGCCTAGTTCACACGGCAGAATTAGATCCGAAACAGCACTAAAATGTAGTCTTAATCCTTTGATTTACACCAAACGGGACAAAATGAGGCTTTAGTCCATACATTGATCATGCACAGATGTCACTGTTACATTCAAGCCGCCATCCGACGGGCTTCGGTTGATTTTCGTAGCACAACGTTCGCGTTTCATCATCCGTCCAATTTCAATAATAAACTTTGAGGACCTCACATAAGAAAGTTTCTGATGAAATAAACTATTTTCCTTCCTATAAATTATTAAAGTTTACACTGTTGTAAGAAGATAGTTCCAACTAATGGTTTACATAAGGAGTTGTTTGAAAAGTTTTGAGCCTAACAGAGAAACGAACATTGATTTCTGTAAAATTCAGTTTTCTCCTTTTAATTCGATGAACTTTTCCAGTGATGCTCTAACCTCTTAAACCTGTTAAATTAGTAGTTGACGTTTTGCTCTGCAAAATAAGCGTCTACGGAGCAAAGACCTCTTCGTTCGAGCCATACTTCGAACTTAGAAAACAGAAAAAGGTCACAGGGGCCAGATCTGGTGAATAAAGTGGGTGGTCTATCAGTTCGGACCACAATTCGCGAATTTTTGCCATGTTCAGCAAGCTTCAGTCGAATGCGTTTTTGGTCCAATGCGCATATAATAAATGCATTCCTTCGATATGCTCACAGACTCTGTCATCTCTCTAAATTTGATTCAATGCTGTCCCGAAACGATCACCATCAACCAAGCTGGTATGACCATGTTTATATTCAGCTGCCCAACTCATAAACAACATTCATCTCGGCATTAAATTGCTCAAGCGTATTTGATTTGCATTTTTTGCAGAAATAGACTGATAAAAACTAATGTCAAACAACAGCTGAGCGTCCAAAATGGGTGACATTTTCAGAGGGGTCTTTCAAATTACGTACAACTGTAGTACTAGAACAGAATCTTCAAGTTGAAGCACAAAACTGTTCAAACAACCTGTATATAATGGACATCTGAAGCTTAAGTAGAGTCGTGCATTTTATTTTATTGCTGCCAGATTCAATTAGCTATTTTTTTAGATTTTAAAAACTTCTACTGCAGGGGGAGTGCGGGAGAGTTGAAGTACTTTTAGGTCAAATGCATGAATAATTTCATGATATGCATCTTTGTAAGTGTAGTATAGTTAGAATATCTTAATTAGTTTCAAGTTAATTTGGTTCAAGTCTCCTCAGGGTTGGGAGACTTAAACCACCTGTTGGGACGACATGAAAATATCTTATTTTTTCTGGAACAAAAATAGAAAATAATTATCCAAGCATTGTTTATTAATATAAAACAATTTGATAAAAATTCATTATATGGTTGAACTAAGAGGGTAGAGGAGGCTTTTAACTATATCTTGACCCCACTCAGTTACATTTTGATGCATTTTAGACAGGACAATCTGCAAAATAGACTGGGCAGTTAGAAGCCAGTGGATCAAGTCTTCCCCCAGATTCTGGTAACTAAAATAGATTTCTTATTATTCTGAAAAACACGTTAACAACGACTTGACGACCAAAACATCGTCTGTTACCGTCACCATTACTCGTCGGTTTTTACCATTTCTCAGAAAACACAATTTGAAGTACAAAATATTTGAATTATGCTATTGTATGCTCATAACTTTGAAACCAGAGGCTATTTTCTGAATTCGAGTCGAGTGACAGGGTAATTATGAGCATATTCTCGAGTCCAATATATGTACATACTCGTAGATTGCTATTTGCGAAATCGAGCTTCACACATAAGATGAGTTTTGCGACTCTGAACACACCCGAGCTACCATTACTATGTTCACTATATATTGATTTGACGTTTCATTGACAATTCTTAATGTTAATTAAACAGTAATAAGAATTTAAATTGGTTATTAAATAACAATTTAGCAGTAGTAACGAAACGGAAACTTTCGGCAGCATGTGTAAGAACTTATCAGTTCTGAGCAATAAATAGATCAAATTGTGTTTGATGAAGAAAATGAAATAACATTCCGCTGTGCCTTCTTGATGCAACTCTGGGTTTAATAAATAAAAAAATAAATAGTTAGAAAAATTTTCCAAAATTTTCTGTTATGGAAAAATACGTTTTTTCTTCATAATGCTGAAAATAGGCCGTACATAATAACAGTGTACCATTATTACATGCTCAGTACCAATTTTACTTCAAAACTTTACTATTTCTTATGTTATAAACGTCACTTTCGAGTTACTTGAATGACAATTGATGTCTGTCACTTGACTTCACAAATGCGGAAATATAGTGAGTCGTGTTCACAAATACCATTTTCCTGCTGTCACATGAAACTACTCGTACTTATCACTCGAATTCACAAATAGATCCGTAGCATATTTTTTGAATGACCAAGCTTACACTGCCTAGGTACATTATCATTAACTTTGACATAAGTCAGCTTAATACCAATATTACTTCTTGTGGCTACAGATGTCGTTGAACGAAATATCAACTTGAAGGACATGTAAAAGTGTAAAAGTAAATTACTAACCCGAAGTGACAGTAGATTCAAATTAAGGATGGAAATCCCTTTGCAATATAAAATATCTTCAAACCCACCCTTATAGCCAAATTGGTTAAAATTTCATCCATAAATACTTCTACTTTACTAATTCCCCTTCTGTCAAAATACATATTGTTTCCATTACCTAATTTCAGGGATTAAAACAAAAACACACCCGAAATTCCTTTACTCATAGTTCATCTCAGTAGTCTTCCAAAAAAGAGAAAAACAAATCAAATTTACTGTAAACCTCGCATAATTTCATTCCTCCGCTCCTAAAAAAAAATATATAAATCAAACATTATTAACAAATGAAATCCCTCTAATCTCGCTCCCATTGAGACGACTCCTAGGCAAAGACTTTGCTCCCTTCTTCCTTTTAACATCGCGCATTAATCTTATGTGATTTACTATGTGAGCTAAATTAACTTTAACAACGCTGCCATTACTAATGTTCTCATCATAATAGCGCCATACCAAAAACTCACACTAGCCCATTATATAGACATAGAATACGCCATGCTATGTCAAGCCAAGCCAAGGCAAGGCAAGGCATACAGCTCCCTTTCTCTCTGTATAACGCATAAGTCCTATAATTGCATAATTTGTATTCAATTCTTTAATCTGGATTTTTTTTTCTTTGCTTCTCCTTTTTATACAGCCCTTCCACGGGTTGTGATGAATCAACCCCCTCAGCTTATACCCTCTAACACCGCGTCTTTCTCTTATTATTTTGTATTTTTTCATCTTGTTCTCCTTTTTGGGGAGACATTCTTACTTAACCCCATCTGCTTATATTGTGCTCCCGATTTTTGAGCGCTTTTGCTTCTCATTCTCTGTGTATATGTATGGTACGTGCAAAGAGAGTATATAAATTGGTGAAAAATTTATAGGCGTACACTTATACACAAGAAAATCCCCTCACTATGTGTATGTGTATGTAGTTAGAATTTTGTAAAAGCCCCCAAAAAGGCACAGAACTATAAAAAAAATAGGAAAACCCTTTGACCCACAAGCTCAGTTATATTAATCTAATTATTATAGTTATGCAAGACCCGTCCATTCACAGAAAACAAGGAGAGGGGAGCGAACCAAAGAAGAATAAAATACCCAGAGAGTGAGTAAAACTACCCTTCCTAGAGGTGCTTTCACGATGACAGTAATGAAATTTATTGATTTTCTCTCGTTTTTCCTGTCGCCCGACTACATTGACTTTCGCCCCAACCACACAACGTATCCACCACCATTTTCTGAGTCCAGACCGTTTAACTGTATAGCATGCGAAAAAAAAACTAAGATGGACCTTGTGATTACCCTTTAACAACACCCCCAACTTACCTCATCAATGAATTCAAAATCGCTCCCTTCGTATTTTTTCTTTTTAGCTTCAACACCCAAGGATGACATCAACACTAGGCATACCGTTGTTATCAAAAGTAAACACTTCATTTTGGAATTGTTTATATGTATTTGTGTGGCAAGGGACTTTCTATTCTTTTTTTCCTACTTTTACAGTCCTTTTTGAATGAGTTTTCGCCTTTTTTTGGAAAATTTTCTTACTTAGCACACCCGAAACTCATCACTAATTTAAAAAGGTTTCTCGCAGATAGACCGTTATTTTCGTTAAAAATCACAAATTGAAGAGGAAAAATAAATCGAAACCGAAATGGAAACTTTTCCACTTTTAAACCAAAAAAGGAAAAACTTTCTATTTTTTTTTTCTTTTATTTTTGTTTTCCAGAACGTCCGTCCGTTGTATACTAATCTCAAGAACCGTCGATTTCGAACTAGTGATGGAATTTTTTATGGGATTCGGAAGCGCACTACTACTACAAGTATTCGTTGTGCGCATATACAACCCCTTGGAGTGGTGGTACTTTAGTACGAAGCTTTATTTTTTTTTTCTCAAAACTAATGCAAAGGCAATTGTACTGCTTCGACTGAAGACCGCTCTGGTTACTGTTCACGTTGCAGCTAGGAATATGAAGAGAAATATAAAATATTCCCCAACTGGAGACAAGGGGGTGGTGGACTAATATGAGTGAAAAAAAAATCACTCAATTTTACCACCCTCTCGAGAGTGATTGGGAGTGTATATCGAGAAAAACAGTTTTAATGGTTTCTTGAGGGTAATCACTTTGCAAATGTTCAGTGTTCAAGAGGTGAATGCGCAAAAAATCCTAAATCTTGCAATTTTTTCTTTTTAAGGAATACTTACATATTTGTCAAATCAAATGAAAATTGGCCTTTGGATTTTTAAAAAATGTACTCACAATAAATCTGTATATCAAATAGATCCACTTAAAAGTATGTTTGTGTTTATTGGATAATGCTAAGAAAACCACGCGTAACTTAATCAAACCCCACAGTTTCCTCGTTGTTAATGTCTTGATTACTATTAAAAACTCTGCTATTGGGGGGTTCCACTGCGTATTCGGGTGTTTATAGGTTTGGATATATCATTAGAGTTTTGAGCCATAGCAGAGTCATTTAAACATTTACGAGATCCCGGAGCCTGTTTTTATTGCTTTTAGGCAATGTCTTCAATATTGCCTGCTTATCGGGTTCTCAAACAGGATTCTTCCAATAACAAGGCGATTTATATCGCCCAACAACCGGTCACCATCGCTTATACGGCTTTTGATCCCATGCTTAAGCATGGTATTATCGTTGCCCGTCTTCGTATTTAAATTCATCATTACTCGTACAGTGACGATGTTGACGTTCGTCTTAAACAAGTCTTTTCAACCTCAGTGGTTTTTGCTGCAGCCTAACACTGAGTGATGAAGATTTATTTTATCCTGCTCTAAAATTGTGCCGTCAACATGCAGTCACCAAGGGATTTCAATATATAATGGTCTTAAGAAAGCACCTTTTTTTTTTATAATTTGCACGTGTTAAAGGGGATATGGATACCCTTATACTAATTTTTAGAACACGTGCGTTTTGTGCGAAGGGAAAGAGACAGAGATAAAGACAGATTGGTGTAGTTGGTTTGAAACTCAGGTGGTATTAAGTTTCTGTAAACTCCAAGGGTGGCTGTCCAGATAACTGGGGAGTGTTTTGTTTTGTTTTCGCTATTATTGTCGTTGCTTATGATTCACAGTATTTTTTTACCGTCCTCCTGATGTCATCATCACGATCAAGTTGCATTTTAGCCATATGACCACCCTACTGCCAGTGTTATGCCTTCAAAAAATTTTGAGTCGTTCACAGATTTTCAAAGTGCGCAGACGTGTTTCGGCTTTTCGTTTAAAATTATTGTGTTTTAAAGGAAAGAATTAGACAGTGCAATTTCAAGTGGCGAGTTGGCCTATAGGTAGTGGTGGTGTTGTACCAAACCAATGGACCCTGGTTCAATCCCGGAATGGGGACTTTTTTTTTCATTTATTTAAATTAAGTGAAAATTAAATAAATAAAAACAAACATCAGGCGATGGAGAGTGAGCGGTCCGCGCTCCCAATAGCGGGACCAGCTGGTGGGGTGATAGCATCAGCCGATGCAGTACAGATAGGCCAGCCTGCAACAGTCTCAACTGCAAGTATGGGGAAAAGGAGAAGAAAACTAAAACCTTCTCCCAACTTGGTAAAGCGTTCCTCCAAATCAGCTACAGTTGAACAGCTGCCAAGTGGAGCGAGCGAAGGGGCGCTGAGTACAGCAACAGCAGCAGCAGCAGATAAGAAGCGGCAGAGGTCGGATGACTCTGTCGACTTCCCGTACATCTCCGACGGAGGGGAAGGGCGCTACGTCGGAGACGACAACAACTGCTTCGCAGTTCTGGCTTCCTCCGAATCGGATGACGAAGAGGAGGAAGTCCAAAGTCTGACTAGCAGCATCAGACAGCTAGAGCAGAGGGTGCTTGCCATTAAAGCCAAACAAATGGCCAGAAGAGAAAGGGAGCGGCAGCTAGAGCTCCAGCGCCCTTCCGAACAACAACGGAAGCAGCCAGAAGGCCAGCTGCAACAACAACAAATGCAGCCGCAAATGCAGCAGCAAATACAGCAGCAGAAGCAGCAGCAAGAACAACAGCAGCCGAATAAGCTGCAACAACAACAGCAGCAGAATAAGCAGCAACAACAACAGCAGCAAAAAACGCTGCAACAACCACAGCAGCAGCAGAGAAAGCAGCAACAACCGCAGCAACAGCAACAGCAGCAGCAGCAGAAACAACAGCAACAGCAACTTCAGCAACAGAAGACGAGTACGAAGACCAGGGTGCCGCCAATTAACACGTACAAGGTAGAGTTGAAAGACACAATTGAACTATGTAAGTCGGCCATTGGCAATAATTTTTCAATTAAACGTTTAAATGTAGACAGGCATTCTATCCACTGCAATACAGTGGAACAGTATAAAAAAATTAAAGATTTGTTAAAGGACACGACGACGGAGTTCTTCTCCTTCACCCCGAAGGGGGAAAAGCGGCAAACAATGCTGCTGAGGGGGATAGACCCGTCTACTGATCCGGAGACGCTCCTTGCGCTGCTTAAAGAGAAAGAGTGCAACGAGCTCGAATTCGTAGGGGTCAAGCCATTCACCACAGCTAAGGCAAAAAGGGAGAAGCGGAAATTGCCGTTTTTCCTGGTTCAGCTTTCACCCAATAGCAAGCTGGATGGTCTAAGGAGTATTAAAGTCCTAGACTACCAGGTTGTCGCATGGGAAAAATTAAGAAGGAGCGAAAACATTTTACAATGTGTTCGCTGCCAAAGGTTCGGTCACGCCGCGTCGAACTGCGAAATGCAGCCTCGATGTGTCAAGTGTGGAAAGAACCACAAAGCAGAGGAATGCACTCTGGGTAAGGATGGAGTGGCAGATAGGAGCCAGCTCTCGTGTGCTTTATGCAGGAGCTCGGGACACACCGCAAACTATCGGGGTTGTCCTAAGTTCCAGTATATTAAGAAAGTAAATCTGGTTCGGCAGGAGAAGATTGTAGTGAAACGTCCACCTGCTCCAATTCAAACACCATCCGCGACTCCCCAAGTGACCTATGCCCAAATGGCGGCAGGTCGGGGAAACGCGGAACAAAAAAGACCGAAGGTTGCTTCTCAGGCCCCAGCGCCTAGAGCACCGGAGGCTCAATCTGACTTGCTTACTATCTTGCTCTCTATCCAAGGGCAGATGGAGCAGCTTCAACGTCAGGTACAGGAGCAGGCGAAGCGGGTGGACCAGATCTACGCACTTCTGCCGGGCTTAACGCACCTTCAGTCGTAATGGGTACGAACATGGAGGAGCAATCCTTGAAGATCCTTGCGGTGAATGTGAATTCACTGATTAGGATCGAGCGAAGAGCCGTATTGTTTAAGTTGCTTGAAGACCAAACCCCTGATGTGCTTATGGTTAGCGAAACAAAGCTATCCCAGAAGCACAAATTGGGGCACAATAAATACAGTATTGTCAGAAGAGACCGACCCAACTCTACACAAGGAGGAGGTGTTGCGATCTTCATACGCAAACAACTGCAATTTAAAGTAATGTACAGCGGTGAAGTGCGAAGGTTCCAGGAGCTGGAAGCGTGTATCGTGTGCATCCCTCTCCGTAGTGGAAAGAGGATGTACTTGGTCGCACTCTATGCACCTGAAGCTACTCAATCTACTTTGTTTATTTCAGAGCTCGAGACACTTTTTCGATTCCTAAGGCTGGAGTCGGAGGAGAATTATTTCATCATGGCCGGAGATCTCAATGCCAAACATAGAGATTGGGGAAACAACACACCTAATCCTAGAGGGAACCTACTATTCAATTGGTGGGGTCGGCACAGTGTCGAGTATAAACTCGATTTGAAAGCAACAGATAGTCCGTCGTTTCCTAGAAGTGGCTCTTATCTGGATCTTATGCTGTTCGACGTACGGTTACAACTGACCGACATGGACCGACAAACTATAAACTGCCTGCACACATTTGTGTATGACAGTGACCATTGCGGACTCAGTGCCGTAATAACGATTCCCAACGAAATTGCGGAGTTGGAGGAGTTTGTCCAAACGTACTCCTACAATTATAGTAGGACGCGTTGGACTCGCTTCTCCAGAAATCTAACAAGAGCACTCTCCTCGAACTCGCTCTACCCACCGTCCAATAGGAATCTGTCAAACGAGGAGATTGACTGGTACCTAAAACAAATGGACGAGACAATTAAACGAACTATGGATAATACGATACCTCGGTATCAACATACTGACAACGCAGACATATTCCGCAATGCAACAATTGACGCACTACACCAACACAAAAGTAGACTGCTGTCGAGACTAAAAACCTTGTACAGACAGTTTACTGACAGACAGAACTCGGAGGTTAGGACACTGAAGTCGTTGATTAAAAACCTCCAGAAGTTAATTAGAGAAAATTACAGACTTTCTGTAAATTTGCATTGGAACAATAAAATTCGGGCTGTAAAATCCAACAACCCGAGTATGTTCCCGCAAATAAATAAAATATTTCGGAGGAATAATCAAAACGACCTTCCGTGTCTTAAGATCCCCCGAACGACGAACAATGGACGAATACTTATAACAGCAGGTATAGATCCAGATAACGCAGTAGAGGATGACAACTTCTTTGTGATCGAAGATCCGCAGGAGAAGGTAGAGGCTATAGGAGCGACTTTCCAGGAAGTGTACAAGGTGAATGATACCATTTGCCCGAACCACGACCTGGAAAATCGCGTCCTTGTGCACAACTTCTACCTTCGAAATGATATAGAGCACTGGCGATCCGAGAACATAGGTTTTACCGAGTTCAATGACGATAACATGGCAAATAATGTCATCGATGATGAAAGGGTACATCCCCCGTACATATCGAAGGTGGAGCTCCAAGCGATCTTCGACTCATTGAGGAGGAAGAAATCTGTAGGAATCGATGGAGTGTCGAACATTGTGCTTCGACATCTCCCTCTAGAAGCGGTGGACATTTACACCACTCTGTTTAACAATGCGCTGAATAATGCACATTATCCAGCGCATTGGAAAACAGCAGTGATACAACCCATCCCCAAACGGGGTAAGGACACTTCCAATCCGGCAAATCTCCGGTCGATAAGTCTCCTTCCGAACATCAGCAAGGTATTCGAGAAAGTCATCAATAGAGCCCTGCTTAAGTGGACTGAGAACAGTAATATAATTCCGGATAACCAATTCGGTTTTAAGGCGGGGCATGATACAATACATGCCGCGTCTAAACTGGTATCGGATATCCAATGGAACAAAAGCAAGAACCAATGCACGGCTGCCTGCCTGATTGACTTGGAGAAGGCCTTCGATACCGTATGGTTAGAGGGACTCTTCTACAAGCTGAGCAGGCTGGGCATAAGCAAACCACTGCTGTATATACTTCATAACATGCTCACCAGTAGACAGTTCATCGTCAAAAATGGCAATGTGACTTCTGCTGGAACATTTCTAATTAAAAACGGTCTGCAACAAGGTGCGGTTAATTCACCGATCCTTTTCAATATTTACACGAGCGATCTCATAGGATCACTTCACCATGCCATAGCGTACGCAGATGACTTGATCGCGTACAGATCAGGACCAAAAATCGAGGTCATTGCAATTCTCTTGCAACGTGACTTCGATAAGATTCAGCGATATTGCGATGACTGGAAGTTGAAGATTAACTTCCAGAAATCGGAAACCATTCTTTTTAGGACGCCGTTGTCTGGTGCCTCTAGGGATACCAGAAAGAATTGGCGAAAGTTCTCAATAGTTGGACCGCACGGACAGCCACTTGCGAGTCGAAGTGTAGTCAGATACCTGGGGCTCTGGTTAGACCAATATCTATATTTTAACAAACATATAGATGCTGCTCTGGCCAGAGCCAAAGGTGCTTTTGCCCTTACAAAGAGACTTTTTTATAGCAAGCAACACGATGCAAGGGTAAAGGTAATCTGCTACATGGCCCTCATTAGGCCCATGCTCGTATATGGATGCCCCGTGTGGTTCAACGTGGGAGCAAGCTTGTTGGAAAAGATTCGGGTGTTTGAGAGGGCTTGCCTTCGGGCTTGCCTTCATTTGTACAGAACACCAGAGTCCCAGTACATAAAATTCTATCCCAATGAGGTCCTATACAACAGGGCTAACCTAATTAGAGTGGATAATTTCGTTATCAAGCTGATTCGAAGGCACATTGCAAGAGCAATGAGCTCGACGAACAACCTGATCTCCGGGGCTTATTACCCCAATTACGAGTATCACGAGAGAGTGCGCCTTAACGGCTTTGTTCCCCCAGAGGCGTTCCTCTATTTTGATAAGAAGGGTCTGATCCAGGACAGATTGGCGGTGCCGCTAATCTTCCACGTTGCTCGGACAGCTGTGGATAGGCGACTCAACTACGACAGAGACGTTGCACACGGCAGTGTGGAGCGTCTCCGGTTTAGTAGGGCGGTATCGGGTCGCGATGTTGAGGACGTACAACGTCAGTACGGTCATTTCTGGTGGCTAGCCGAAAGAGAGGAAACTCCTTCGTCGTTTCCTCCTGAACCAGGGTAGCCTGTTGCATGTTTGAGGTTGGCTGTTCTTGCCCATGGCCGACTTACATAGTTTAGGTTTAGGTAGTTTTTTAGGTTTAGGTAGGTGTAGGTAATAAAAAAAAAAAAAAAAAAAATAAAAAAAAAAAAAAAAAAAACAATCAGCACTTGGATGAAAAAAAAAAAAAAAAAAAAAAAAAAAAAAAAAAACAAAGCAGCACTCGATAAAAAAAAAAAAAAACAAAAAAAAAAATTAAAAAAAAAAAAAAAACCAAAAAAAAATTTACGTAGAAAATACGTAAGGTAGATTAAGATAGGCTAATTTAGAATAAGATAGTTTTAAGATTTATTTTAAGGTAGATTTGTAAGTTTTATATGTAAGAACATCCAAAAATAAGTTCATGTACTAAGTTTTTTTTTTTTTTGTACAATTTTCTTAGTTACAATTAAAATTAAAAAATTTAATTAAATAGAAAATTTTCAAGTTCTTTACGTCGAAAGACATAGTTTTAAGTATGAATCAACAGCGTGATAAGCGATGATGTTACCACAACGCCACGGCCACCCTTAACCTGCAGTTTATTGCCGCTTCTGAAGGGTATAATTGAGAAACTTTTCCATGACAGATTTTACTCTCGAATTATTCTTCAGGCATTCGTTTGTATGGAAATTTTGTTTGATGTTCGTGGGACTCGAATCTGAGTCTGCCGATCAGTAGTCCAAGCACTTAACCACAAAGCCACGGTGCGCAGATATCGATTTTATACCGCATAAATTCACGTTACTATTGGAGAAGTTTGGTTTTTTAGGGACCTTTATCTCTAGAAAACTCTAACTTTCCAAAATAATATTGCAGTCCTTATTCTATAGCCAAAGATAATTAACAAAGAGTCCTTCCATATCTGAATCATTGTTTTCCGCTTAGAAGGTTTTCAATTTTATTTCTACATTGCAGGCTGTTAACCTACAAGAAATGAAATGAACCCAATTATTTGGCGCAGAGGATTCACCATTCGTTCTTTTCAGAAGAAATGGCAGCAACAAGAGTCGCCTATGATGTCTCATAGGCTGGTGCTATTGCAGAGTCTGTGGACTCTCAGGTTCTACTCCCATGCGTATACTGAGTCAAATCAAATATTCTCTGGATTATTTTCCCGAGATGAGACTCGAGGCCAAGTGATAGTCAGAACTGAACCTCAAATTCTTTCCTTCTATTACCTTCTGTTCCTGTCGTCTCACTTCCGGACCGGATTAAGTTCCCATACAGTACGGGACGTATAATATATAAAAGTGGGGCAGTCGCCCAACAAAGAATCCGAATATCTTATAACCTCAGGATTAATGTCTGTTCAGATCGGGTTTTTATATTTCCCCCGCTACTTGTGAAAGCTACTATGAAAGCAATACTTCAAAACAATTAGATGATGGGACTCCTAATAAACAAGTGCGAAGTAGAGCCACTGTGTTCGTTTCCAGTCCTGGAATGCCGACAGTAAAGACTTTGGCTCTAGTCTAAGGAGTAGGGATTCAGCATCAAAGGTAGCCTGTTTAGACATCTGGTGATACGAATAGATACATAAGGAATGCTAAGATGTACGTCAGCATAGCACTTAATCCCTTCAGTGAGATCGTCAAGCACCATCTCGTGCTGGAGGTCATCGATAAAAACAATGTAGACGACAGCGTCTATTAGATAGATTAAGGTGGAAATACGTTTTCAAAGAGTTTCTTAAAGACCCTTGTGGTCGGCATAAGTGTCACCTTAAGTGGATCTTGTACTCCAACCAGAAGTCTACTGAACTAGTCAAAGTAACTATTGCTTAACTGCGGACTGTTTAACAGGGCCATCAAGAGACCCGGATTCCAGCGGAACATTCTAACTATGACTCAATTTTAAAGATCAAAAAACGTCTGCTTCCAACTCGTGATTGGAAAATCGCAGCCCCCTCTGTATATTTAAAAGTGGGAAAACGTTGTCTTGATCCAGGAACCTTAGGTCGTAGGGTGTAAAGGTAAAGCGCCTACATCTTCTACTCACTAATTACAGCGATCGGAACATTCTAGCAGTCAAGCCGGTGCTATGCTCAAGTTCAAGGCATTATTGGTTGACGTTTGAATATCTAAATCACAAAGAGCCACTCTCACCGAAAAATTTAGGGTGTCCGATGGCTGCTGCAGACACAAACATTAAAGACTGCACTCATTCTTGGATGCGATGCAATAGCGCATCACACAGTCTGAAGCAGAACCAATATCTACGATAGAGGTGAGTGAACAACTTTTTGATTACTTTTAAAGAACTATCCCCTCAATTTGTAACACCGCTTTTGAACCTAAATTTTTTACTACAGACAGACAGAAGACATCTCAAATTTTTTCAGATTTCAAATTACCCATTTAGGTCTTGATGATTCAATCAGTTTCCAGAAACCTTAGGAAGACCGATTGATCCCAATACAGGGTCACTCTTAAGAAATTTGAGCTCCTGGTTTTTCAGGCCCTCTAAGGCTTCGATAACCTTATCAAACAGCTTACATATGCCTTTGGCGAAGCACTATCGAGCCCCTGATCCGTAAGAAGGACTATGGGGACACAACGACCACCATTTTTATCGGCGGAGATAAGAAATATTTCTGCGAATTGTAGGCGACTTTTCAACCAAGCTAAGTTACTCTAGGTATGCTCTAGATTGGGACTAATGCAGAGACCTTGACAACGTACAAATTTGAGCTCAGAAAAGCTCAACGCAAATCTTAAGGCATCGAGTAAAGTCAGTAAAAATATTAAAATCCTCTCCACAAGTACCAGTATCCTATCTGCTTAAAGAAATGGAGTGGATGAAACAAAATAAGGAAGAATTGAGTGGACAGATAGGAAGAGAGACTAAGGTTAATTTGAAATCTTTACAAATTGTATATTTCTAGAAATACTGAAGAAGGTAAGTCATTCGTGTTGAGTGGTTAAGAAGCGATCTTGGTGTGCACGAACTCAGCCTATAAGGAAAATGCATGTGCAGAATTTGTTCCACGTTTATTGAGATGAAACAGATGGACAGGCGTGACCCGACTATGAATTTCCGGTAGTGTTCGAGAGAAGGAATTTGACTGCATATGGACTGAAAAGCTGTTTACACCTTTTGAGGAATCTTAGGCATTTAAAACCACCTTTTGCAGCATTATTAATCTGCTGGTTCCATCAAAGGTCTAGTTTAATATACATGTCAAACATTTGCAATCTATTATATTCCTCAAAATCAAAACCACCCATTCTGAGTTCGACCACGTAAGTATTCGTAGACAGGAGATAGCACTGGGTTTTTGGCACATTGAAAACAACTCGGTCTTATGCACCGCGAGTGATGACAATATCAATGTCAGGGTTGAATTCGGCAGACATTCGTTGCTGCTTTGACTCGACGATTTGCGACCCTTGAAGTCTTTGCTGAATAGACGAAGTTAAGAGAGTCGACGTCAGCGAAGGAATGAATCAGATTACGAGTATCCGAAAGGAAGTAAGTGAAGTAAAATCAAAAAAAGGGATGGAGAGAGTACCGAATACTGTGAATCATGAGCAACGACAAAAGCAAAAACAAACAAGCTCCCCAGTTATCTGGACAACTACCCTTGGAGTTCACTGAAACTTAATACCAGCTGAGTTTCAAACCAACTACACCAATCTGTCTTTCTCTCTGTCTCTTCCCCTTTCCTCAAAACGCCCGTGTCCTAAAATTAGTATAAGGGTATTCATAACCCCTTTCACACGTGCAAATTATAAAAAAAAAGGAGAGAAATCCATCTTTTCTCGAAACTTGTTACTATTGAGAGCAGAATACAGCTCTCAAGTTTATCTCAGAGACTTTAGAGCCATAAATTCACATTTTTCTAAATACCTTAGATAGCCATACCTTAGATAGCCATCGCAGCAGCGGCGGTCTCTCACTCTAATAGTGTAAATAAATAAATAAATAAATTTCTTACCGCTAACATACAAGGCCGTGCGACACACGAATCTTAGAGACCTAGAGTTTTATGCCGTTTCCGAAGGAAGGATACACTTCCGATTGAGGGAATTGGGGCTTTTTAATGTGGGCTGTAACTTGCTCTTATTTTGTATAGGATATTTTGTATTTGGACAGGGATACGCCTCTATATTTTTTTGTCACTTGCAATTGCAGTTCGAAATCTGAAAAATTGACGTCATTATAGTTTTGAAAAACTTCTATGGCAGAATACTGGTAGCTTTTGTTTAAACAGTTGATTCCTATAATAGCGAAAGCTTCCTTTTGTTTTTAATTTAATTTTATACTTTTTATAATTATGAAATAAAAATTCCCCTCATGAACACTGTTCACACGTTTACGCGATTAAATATCGCGCACTTGATATGCAGAGTTGTAGCATTTGATACTCAAAACCACCCTTCGTGTGAAATATTCTCTAACCAACCCAACCACCCATCCTCATTTGGAGTGAAATCATCTCTTCCACACCCAAACCACCCAGATGCGCAGCTCATTCGCCGAGATACACTCTCATTGCGCATTTTTCATTAACCATCGTGTCGTCGTGGTGCGTCGTGTGTCCCTAGGTAAAATCGATTTTCATTAAGTTTTGTATTCAGTTCACATTTAAGTGCCACCTCTGAATGTGATGTCCCCTTGAATTTGGAGTGGCCGTGCCTTTTATAACTCAACACCGCGCTATGCCTACAACAAGGATTGCTGGTTGGCTTGTAGTACTGATGGTGGTAGAGTGGTAGTGGGGAGCAAATTATGATGGTGTGATGGTAGCGGTCCCCAGTGCGTATATCCTAGCTGCCTACCTTTATGAGTTTAATGTTACACTGGGAGCAGAGAGCAGAGGGTGCAATTTAATTTTGCCACCTTCTGTTAGAGATTCTCTAGCGGAATTTTCCACTCGCAATGTGTTATCGGTTTTTTAGGGAGGGTTAACAGCAGAGATAGACTAAAATTTTCCCACGATATTGGAGTGGAAGCACATTTCAATATTTTTAGTGTTTCATACCAAAATGATAAAACGGAATGCCAATGGATTCAGCATGGTGGCTATCTGTCTGTCTGTCCGTGTGGCTGTGGCACGTTGGAACTCTTTAACTGTCTAACCTAGAAAGCACATAAATAATTCTCGTACGTGGTGGACCCAAAATCAAATATTTTTGAGGTAGGGCTTTTAGGGGCAAAATGTACCCCAAGGAAAAAAAACACCTTATCATACCACATATCGAATTAAAGCTAAACTTCCAAGGAGTTCAAAAATATATAAATATTTTTTTTTTTACAAAGTCACAGTCACCACTCCTTATCTAACCCCATCTTCATCCGATTTTCATCAGAAAACCGTGTCAACATTCACGAATTACCTCAAAACCCAAATTTTATCAAAAGCCGTTAGGTGGTTCTTGAGTTAGGCATATGATTCTAAAATATTTTAAACCCCTTTTCATATCTTACTCCCACTTCGTTTAATTTCGGTCAATTTCAAGTGAAACTACTAACGTATCAGTTCAAGCCTACATGATAAATGTCATCGAAATCCGTTTAGGTGTTCTTGAGCTAGGAAGATACCCTTTAGAAGGATAGGCACTATAGAAGCAGACCATCGAGTAGCAAAACCGTTTACAAAATTCCCAAAGATACTTGTGCGATGAATGAGTGAAAATGTACTCGACGATGAACGCATTGGTGAGAAACCAAAAGGCAACACTACTCAACGACGGAAGTGGCAATATTAAGAGAGATCATTTGAAGCAGGGCTGGGGAGTCAATCGTGCCAGAGTGCAGCTGCTGCGCAAAGAGAATGTTAGCGACTTCTCGACGTTTTTCAAGATTTTGTTAATTAATCAGTTTTAGCTGATCTTTGTAGGGGGTTAGCTAGTTAACTCGTAAGAGACTGCGTAGGACAAAATAGACGAACCTACGCTGCACTGCTTCGATTAGGGAGTGGGTATCGAAAGAAACCAAACTTGGCTGACGTATTCGAGTAGAGGCCTGACAAAGGTTACGTCCCAAAAAGTAATTTAGCAACGTAAGGGTTTGAAAACTCTTTAGATCAGCATTTAATGAATCCAGGAATAGAGTTGACTCTATTAATAATGTGATCATTGTGAGAACGGAAGTTAAGCTCTAGATCGCTTATTGAATGGATTGAGAGGGGGAGGAGTTTGAGGGAAAAAGTAATACGAGGGTGGGTAAATAAGTCCCTGAAAATTAACACAAATTGTGTCGTCACCTTAAATTTAATTTTTTTTTTGTCAAGAATCATCTTTCAAAAGAACACACCCAAATTTTCAGACAGATCTGTCAAATAGTTTTGTTGTGGCAGCCATTTTATATAGACGCCTACTTGCATTTTCGTTAAATTAGAAATAAATTAGAAAGTGAATTTCGAATGCTCATTAAACACTATTTTTTGCGAGAAAAAACTATCACCCAAACCAAACAAAAGCTTGACAAATATTATGGGGACTCTTCACCATCGATTGGAACCATTCACCATTCAAGCACAAGTGACGCCGAACGTTCTGGTCGCCCAATTGAGGTGACCACGCCAGAAATGGTCGACAAAATCCATGGATTGATAATGCACGATCGGCGAGTGAAAGTGCGCGCGCTTGAAGAGGTCACAGGCTTATCACATGGCTCAGTGATTTCGATTTTATATAAATATTTGGACATCAAAATGCTTTCCTCAAGAAGGGTGCCGCATCTGCTCACAATCGACAACAAACGCATTCGCTTGACAACTTCAAAGGTGTGTTTGGCGATGTTCCAGAAAAATTTGGCCGAGTTTTTGAGCCGTTTCGTAACCGTGGATGAAACCTGGATTCACCACAACACACCAGAAACCAAGGAACAGTTAAAACAATGGACTTCTCCTGGTGAATCGAAGCCGAAGAAGGCCAAGGCGGGTTTGTCAGCAAACAAGGTCATGGCGACAGTTTTTTGGGATGCGCGCGGTGTTATTCACATCGATTACCTTGAAAAGGGTAAAACGTTCACCGGCGCATATTACGCAGATCTGCTGGATCGATTCCAAGCCGATTTGAAGCAAAAACGGCCGCATTTGGCGAAGAAAAAAGTTCCTTTCCCCAGGACAACGCACCGGCCAGGACAACGCACCGGCGCACAAGTTCGCAGTCGCAATGGCAAAATTGCATGAGTTAGGCTACGAACTCCTCCCTCATCCAGCATATTCCCCAAATTTAGCCCCCTGCGACTATTTCTTGTTTCCAAACATGAATAAAAGGCTCGGAGGTAAGAGATTTGGGTCGAATGAAGAGGTCATCGCTGAAAAAAACGCTTATTTTGAGGGGCTCGAGAAATCGTATAATTTGGAGGGCATCAAAAAATTGGAGAAACATTGGATGAAGTGTATAGAGCTAAAAGGAGACTATATTGAAAAATAAAATGTTGTTATACCGAAAAGGGTCTTCCTTATTTTATTTTTCAGGGACTTATTGACCCACCCTCGTAGCTATACAACATTTGCTAATTTTAAGCTTTAAGAAATTTTTGTTGCACCAAGAGAAGAACGAAATCAGGTCGTTTTGTAATAAGGGAGAATCGGCTGGGAAAAATATTATCTTGAACACTTTCTTGTCATCCGCGTATATGGATAGATCAGTCTTTTAGAATGTGACCGACATTGTTTATTGTTAGGATAAAGATCATTGGTCCTATGTTTTTTTCAAGGAACGCCTGGAGACCCTTTAATGAGGTCAGACACTGAAGATTTGAAGAGATCTCTGTACTGGCGTACAGAGATCTAAATATGACCTAATCCACGAAATGAAAGATTGAGGAAAACCGAGGGTCTTAAGTTTACAATTTTGTTGAAAGCTTTGATGTAATCGGTGGTAAACCCATCATCTTTTTTATAATCCTTTAAGAACGCAATGCACAAGAAACAAATTCGATTAAGTTAGCTGTTGCGAATCTGAACTTCAAGAAACCGCGTTGTATTGGGAAGAAGATTGGTTTACAATGGAAGTACATTGAATCGTAAACAATGACTTCGAAGGGCTTGAAGATACAAGACAGTTTAGCGATAGGCCGGTCGTTTAAGATATCGTTTTTACAGCCTTATAGGAAAAATATACAAGTCCTGAAGACAGTCTGAGAGAGGGAAAGTTTAAAAATAGATTCTCCAGGACAATTGCAAGCAAGCCGTCGGGGCCGGGCGAATAGTCATCCTTGTGCATGTTAACCTTTTTAAGTACCATGTCCGTCGTTATATCAGCTGGGACTAGACCTAGAATTAAGGTAAGTTAGCAGTAGTTTATTTATAATATTCCGGAGGCGGGGGTTCGCAATTCTTTATTATACCAGGGAAGTGATGACAAACAGTTTTTTCCGGCGTATATATCGGATTGCGGCAGTTGAAACTTGCAGTGTAGAAAAAAACAAGAGCGATCTCAATGATAGTGTGTTTGTCTAGGAGGAGGTTGAAATTTATGTTTTCGTTGGTGATCCCACTAATTTTAAAAAGGCCGGAGTCAGAAAGACGATCTGTAAGCAGGATTTCTTTTTCAGAAAGGAAGATTCGCCTTCTGACATTCGAGCCCGTTTCAAATGGGAAATGTTAACATTACCAAGGATTATAAAAACATCACCGGGGTCTGCGTCTACAAACAGGGAGTTAACTGCATCAACAGCCAGCTAGTAAGATGGATTAAATTGAGAAGGGCGTATGTAGCAGCACGGAATGTAGAGATTACGTTTACGCAGATGACTAATTTGATGCATATGAAGGCCTGTTTCGAGTAGTACACCGTGATGGAGGGAGATGCCAACGTTATCACAGCCGTCGGCCCGAATGGCATTAGAATCAGAAGTGAATAATTCAAGGCTTAGAAAAGTGTAGGAAAGATATCAAAGAGAAACGTTTGGGTGTTCAGATCGACGCCGACGACTGAAGTTTTGGTATGTAGCTCTCTTACATTTTTATGATAGATAACGACTTGGGTGTAGTTCTGAAGGGTTTAGAAGGGTGTGAGGTAATGTGACAAAGTTTGAGTTTTGTATGTAGGTGCGAAATTAATTTTCATAGTTATTGGGATATTTCTGAAGAGGTTTTGGGTCAATATGAGAGGTATATGTGCAAAGACCTTTGGCCACATTAAAAGGGTGTAGTGGTAACATCAACGCTTGTCACGCTCTTGGTTCACGGTTCAAATCCTGATTTAAACAATCATCTAATTATTTCGTCTGAAATAAATAAAAAATAGTCGATCAATTGCGAAAAAAGTCAACTCTACTGCGAAGGCATAGCACTGGCAGTAGAGCGGTCATATGGCTGAAAATGCAACTTGATCGTGATGATGACATCAAGGGGACGGAAAAAAATATTGTGAATCATGAGCAACGACAAAAGCAAAACAAACAAGCTCCCCAGTTATCTGGACGCTACCCTTGGAGTTTACAGAAACTAAATACCATCTAAGTTTCAAACCACTACACTAAATCTTTCTTTCTCTCTCTCTCTCTCTCTCTCTCTCTCTCTCTCTCTCTCTCTCTCCTTCACAAACGCCCGTGTCCTGTAATAGTATAAGAGTATTCATATCCTCTTTGGCGAGCGCAAAATATTAAAAAAAAAAAACATAAGTATCAAAGCACTTGTGGTAACGAGTGTTGATTTTCCTTAATGCAGTAAGGTCGGTTGGGAGGCCTTCTTTTGAATCAACACCTTTAAAGAAAAACAACTTTCCTACCAAGAAATACATAGTGCAGAACAGTTAATGAGGGAATCACGATAATGAGGGACAATTTAGAGACAACTTAAATAACCATATCTGCTCTCTTTGTGTCACCAGTATCTGATCATGAGAAAATATCAAAAAGTTTCTTTTTAGCAACTTGTTTTTGATAAGATTTATGTAGTTAAAGTTTTTTCAAACAAAAAAAAAAAAAATAATGAAAAATGAATAATCTGTTCTACTTAAATAAAAAAAAAATAAACAATATTTTATAAAAGCCCCTCAAAAATGTGTGACTCCAAGTCAGAAATTAAGTTAACCAATGAAAACTGGGATGCAGTAACGAATCGGACCTATCATTTGGAATTTCTAAACGACCGAAATGCTGTACGTAAGGTACTCTACGATCTCCTGCAAAATGACAACGAAATCAAATGCACCAATGTCGAAATCCAAAGTCTGAAAACAAAATTCGAATCTCAACTTTGTTTCTTGGAAGACGAAGTTAAGCGACACCAAGAAAACGAATATTTGGAGCCAGAAGAAAAAAATGAATGCATAGCCGAGGAGGTTAAGAAGATCGAGGATACGAATTTGGAATTTTCGCGTGAAATTGAAAAATATCAACTCATCAAAGAGGATAAGTGCCAGGCTGTCAGTCAAAATGTGGACAAACTTTTTCAAGTTAAATCACAGTTCAGGTTTACCCATCAGAAGCAAGTGGACAACTTGAAACGCTTCAGGTTGTTTTGCGATCGCGAAATATGCCCAGCTGTGGATGTTCGCCTGAAATCTGTCGATAGAAAGTTTTGTGATGAATTGTTTTACATCGCCTCGTGTGAAAAAGATCTGAAACATATATTCTCATTGCTCGACGATAGAAGTAGTCACAGTGGAATTTGCGCTTCTGTTTCAAGTACCACAGAAGTTTCTAATATTTGCGCAGACTTCTATACGGACTTTTCCTGGATGAGGAACGGTAGGTGTTTCTTATTTAGTTTAATCATACGAATACGAGTATTTATAACCTATAGTAATTGCCATAAGCACAAACACTGATACACACAAAATTATGTAAGGTGGAACGGGCAAGTCACCAAACCAATATCGAGGCAAGTCTCTCGATCTTGAGAAACTACGATCTGGTACAGACAAGGTGGAAACTGCACGATTAAAACAAATTGAAACAGCATTTAATTTTCTCCCAAAACGTGGGGTTGTAGCCGCCTCATCTGAACCACACTTAGTCTTTCTCGCCTATATCGAGGGACTCCAAACAGTTCATTCTATTGAGAATCAACGTCCCACAGATTTTTTTTTTTAAATATTCTACACCACTTAAGACTAAGTCCTTTAAGGTTATAATCCCAATGATGAAAATTTGAAATTTGAAAAAAAAATTCGTGAAGCACGACTACGTTCGCACATACAAATTTCAGTTAGAACGAAGACACTTTAAGACTGTAACTATTATTCCGTACGAAAAACAGACCGAGCGTTCTGCCGGTCATTTTCATTCATAACTTAAATCAGAAGTTAAACCGATTTTAATGAAATTTTTTGTTGGTTAGAAGATTTATCCTCGAGATAAATTATTTTGTTTGCGATCCTTCGGTACGTGTGGAAAGCGATATGAAATAAACAATCGGTTACTTATGTTATTATACACTCGAAAATGCTCCATTACCATGATTTTTCTCAAGGCTTTGGGTCACGTATTTCGGAGACAACGGGGTGTAAAGAGAGAGTATAAACGAGAGTGTAAAGCATCTTAATTTGGGATGATCGATCACAATTCGATAATTACGACCTCCTCCATTTGCCGGCAGGTCATTCATCTGTAAGCATTAGGTCCTAGATCAAAGCCACCGTTTCAGGACTATGCACATCTTTTGAAAGATCGGCTTGGGTTTGTTTGTTCAGGTTAAACTATCTCCTTCTAAATTCCAAATAACACATTCGGACTGTCCTAAGGGATTTTAAACTATTCCGTAGAACATAAATCAGCTTGCCGAAACACCCTAAGAGACTAGGGCCCCATCGATTTAATTCTGCCATACCACTTAACAGCTCTCATTCAAATTGCCATATCTTTCAAAATATTGGAAATATATCAATAAAATGAGGATCCATTAAGCGAATAAAATAGAAGAGAATAGACAAAAGCCCAACTACATTCAGTCGGCCATACGATAAAAATTATGGAACACCCTTTGTAAGATTTACCGGGGTTGATTCCCTCAGCTGCCGTAACCTTTTAACGTGATTTCTAATCATAAAATTTCTTTGAGATAGTAATACCCGGTAGTCTTGGGTTTTGCAAAAACGTGTATGTTGTTTTAAATGATAAAGTCAATCAGTCTTCATGGGGTCTTTTGTAGAGTAGGAAATGTGGATGAGCTTGTAGTTTTAAGAGGCGCAGTGCGAGGTCCTTCTATTGCGTTTCGGAGCTTGGCAAATGAGATGGTATAGGCATCTTGTGACGCTGTCACAGCGTTATAGATTCTCCTTTCCTGAGAAAAGTGTTTAAAAATATATATATCCTCTTTCTCCTTGTGGGTTCTACGGCCTCAACCACACCTACGCGTTATCTCACATATCAGCTCTTCTCGAGTCCTTCCAAGGTACCCCCTTATGCCAGCGCTTCTGTCATCCAGGGTTATCGGTTTCCACTGCCTTGCATTAGCTATAGAACTGTCGAATTTTCGTAAAGTATGACAAATTATCTGCAACTTCTCCTGACTCGCCCTTTGGTATGTTAAGATGTTAGTTAGAGATATGATTAGGCTAGAAGATCCTTAGAATGTTTCGTAGACACCGATTTACGAACGCTTGTAGATTTCTCGTAATAGTGGCGGTTAGTCTTCTAGCGATGCATCCATATATGATAACAGCATGGATTCAACATTGGAGAGAAACACTCGCAGCTTGGTATTAAAACTAAAGCCTTGACAATTCGGCTGACATCACCCTGTTCGAGGTTCCTTTGATCTTCTTTCTTGCATACTCGTATATGTATAAGTATGTGAAATACAACCAGGACAAGATCAATCTTATCGACCATCGTCTGAGAATGTCATGAGAACGTGCCGGTAACACTCGTACGATATCATATGATCCTCCTGAATCGTTAGAAATTGGACAGAGCCCAATGCAGTGCCCATTTTCCAACTTGCAATATTTCTTCGTGATTGACATAATAATGTGCCCAAAATTAATCCATAAACGTAATATTTCTTATAATTTCAGAACAACTGGTTAAACGTTCCGAGTTATTTGATTATTTTTATAAGTATCTTGCAAAAGACTTGATCGCAGCATTGGCAGCTATGCATGTCCATAAACCTGAGGAGCCAATCAAGTTTATAGCCAATTATCTGAAACATCTTAAACAAAATGAATTTCGAATGACGAAGCAAGAAAAGATATTCACCGCAGCAAAGTACGGCGAAACATTGTTTCCTCAACAAAATATCTGAAATACAAAGAATTTTTTATACACAGGTGTTTTGCCTTTTATAAATAAATTTTTAAATATTAACAACATAAAATAAGATACTTAATATACATTTTTACTAATAGCACCAAGTAATATCGTCAGAGCACTTTGCATAGAACCATCTGGTCATCCATTGATTCTTACTGGTCATGGTTTGAGTTTCCTTTGCGATGTCGAATTTCATTCGATCGTCCTGTAAAAATAGGCAAGAATATGAGTGAAAAGAAGCGCTCAAGCTATCTGAATTAAACTTACAATAGGTTTAGGTATGATTCGCTTCATATTGATTCTATGGATATGTTCCCGATAGGCTGTAAGTAATATTTCATAATTGGTTCCACTTAAACACGGAAGACATAGTTCACATTCGAGGACGTTGCATGATTTATCACAATCAAAGTCAGCACAAACATTCAGTAAAGTTGCTATGTTTTTATCAGTGGATATCATTTCTTCAACATCATAGGAACTGAAATTTAAAAATGTGTGTCGTAATTTCCTGCCCGTTAACAAAAAAAAACGTTATCGTGAAATATTGCTTGCAGCACCCGAAAATGTCGTATCAACTAGCGATATCTACGGAAATAAAACGCGCGAACTGAAACGTAGGTAAGCGGTTAAGAAAAATAGCATTTGTGTAACATTTTGAACGCATTGAGTATACATTGGTGTCAGAAGTGGGAGAAACTATTACCCTTTTGTTTACAAAAAAAATAAAAAAATATGTCACATACACATACTACTTTGACAGATCTTTGAAACTGCGTCAGGGTTATTTCAAGAAGAGATGGCGGCGGAGGAGTTCTTAGCGGACTATCGACAGCGCTTGCATCCCCGTAGTCGGCTACTGGCAATCAAGAAATTGGCCCTCCAACTTGGGGGTTATGTGTCGGGGTAACTTCCTTACCATGGAAAAAATTAATAGTTATGAGGCAACCACAAGTCTTGAATACGGATGGATCTACTGTTGACGACCCCAGCAAACGAAATAAGGATAACGACCTTCGGAACTGCACGTGGAATGTTCGGACCCTTAACAGACCGCATGCAGCCAAACAACTAGCCCTAGTGCCCTAGACTGATATAAAGCAATTACGAGGGCAAGGTGAAAAGTTCTCGGCCTGACAATGAAAGACTGCGTTTTTCAGTTAAAAAATGATTTTATTTTTCTACATAATCTCCCTTGATTTCAACACATCTGGTCCAGCGTTTCTCCAATTTCAGCATTCCTTCTCGGAAGTGAGAGTCTGGAAGGCTGTGAAAATATTCATCTACGGCCTTATCAACTTCTGCATTGGATGCGAAGCGTTTCCCAGAAACAAATTTCTTCAAGTTTGGGAACAGATGGAAGTCTGAGGGTGTAAAATCAGGTGAATAGGGGGGATGGCCGAGCAAATCGTACCCCAAATCCCGCAGTTTTCCCATCGCCAACGCACACTTGTGTACAGGTGCATTGTCCTGGTGAAAGATGATTTTTTTCTTCTTCAAGCCAGGCCTCTTCTCGCGAATTTTGGCATCCAGCTGGTCAAGAAGGTTGGAGTAATATTCGTCTGTAATTCTTCTGCCTTTTCAAGGTCATCATTTAACAGGATCTCTTTCGCATCCCAAAACACACTGGCCATGACCTTTCCGACAGATGCGATCGACTTCGCTTTCTTTGGCGCTGAACCACCGGCTTCCACCCACTGCTTCGACTGTTGTTTCGTTTCCGGCGTGTAGTGGTGGACCCATGTCTACATCCATGGTGACAAATCGCCGCACAAAATCGGTCGGCCCCATTGAATCGGTCCAAAGATTGCCCTGAAAATCGTTTGCGCATTTGCTTTTGATCGGCATTCAGCAAATGCGGCACCCATCTTCCCATCTTGCGTAGAGCTTTCGCATCCCTAAATTTGTGTGCAAGATGTTTCGCACCCTCTCTTCCGATATACACACAGCTATCTCACTCACCTTCACTCGCCTATCATCCAACACGATATCATGCAATTTTTCGATGGTTTCGGGTGTGGTTGCGGTTTTTGGCCGTTCTTCACGTGGGTCATCGTCTAGGGACGTGCGACCACGTTTAAATTCAGCTGCTTACTTTTCAACGGTTGACATGGAAGGAGCAGAGTCCCCGTAAACTTTTGTCAATTTTGGATGAATTTCCTTAGGGGTTAACCCATCCTAAACGAAGAATTTTATCACCGCACGATATTCAAGTTTATCCATTTTAACGAAAAACACCCAAGACGTCTACTGCAAAAATTCGTGTAAAGAAAGTACTTGAGAGAACAAGTTGAAACTTGTCATACGAACTAATGAGAAATGCACCCAGACAGGAATAAATAAATTCTTGCTGATTGGAACGCCAAATCTGCGTCAGGCCGAGAACTTTTCACCTTGCCCTCGTATAACCGCCATCCAGGAAGTACGATGGAATGGGCTGGGCAAAAGGAGGATGAAAAACTGTGACATTTATTCTGGTGATTGTCATAAGCTGCGACAATCCGCATCAAGGCTAAATTTGTCAACATAAGTATAATATGCGCTCATGTATCCACAGAGGAAAATTAAGACGCCACCAGTGTTTCTACGAGCTCCTCGACAAAACCTATGAGCAATGTCCTAGATGACGTTCAAATCGTGTCGGCCGATTTTAACGGCAAAGTTGGAAAGGAGGACATCTTTGGTAGTTCAGTTGGTAAACGTAGACTACACGACACCACGTTATAGCAAGAAAACGGTTTTCTCATTTCAACGTTCACAAGGGGACATGGTTATGGTCTCCTGATCATAAAGTGGTTAAATTATTGATCAAATTACATTAAATTGGTCAAATTACGATCGATGCAAGGCATGCCTCCAGTATTATGGATGTCCGAACCTCCCGAACGGTCAACATCGACTCGGATCACTACCTTGTTGCAGCCAAAGTATGAATGCGGATATCCCAAAAAGAAGAATTACTGTGAGAAGATACAACGTCGAAAGGGTGCAATCACAAGAGACCACCAGAATCTTTGCCGAACGCGTATCCCTATTTCTCTCTCTACGATTCCTATGCCGCCAGCATTAAGTGGCGGGGACCAGTGGTAACGTTGCCAACATACTCGTACCATCACGAGAGCTGTTCGTGAGCTCTACGAACAAAAGAGATGGGGAAAACATCGGCTTTTCCAAAAGAAGAAGGAAGAGCACGAGAATCGCGCGATCGAAGATATTGAGAGATTCTACTCCAGATGAAGAACGAAACCTTGCTTTAGAGTCACAGTCAATGCTGAGAATATGGAAGAACTACTTCTGCAGACTGTATAACGGCGATAAAAACCAGCATACCGCTGTTAGTCAGAATTCATTCAACCTAGGCGATGATAGCGAAAATTTCCGTCCAACTGATCAAAACGAAGTGATAATAGCAATATCTGAGATAAAATCCAATAAGGTTGCTGGACCTGACGGCTTACCGGCGGAATTATTTAAAGTAGCTGGTAGACAGCATACACCAACCATTTCTACTATGTGGTCAGACAAGTGTATGCCTGATGAATGGAATCTCAGCATCGTTCAACTACAGAGGCATCAGTCTCCTCAGCATCGCGTACAAGATCTTATCTGCGATATTGTGTGAATGCCTGAAACCTTTCGGTTTTAGGTCAGGAAAGTCCACAATCGATCAAATTTCCACACTTCGCCAGATCCTGGAGAAAACTCAAGAAGTCCAAATCGATACTCACTATCTCTTCATTGATTTTAAGGCCGCCTACGACAGCTTTATACAGAGGAGCTATACAGAGATATGTATAGTTTTGGAATCCTTGCCAAACTCGTCCGTCTGTGCAGGATGACGATGTTTACTGCTCCATCAGGGTCGGTAGCAACCTCACGTTTGATGTCAAAAAAGGATTTAGGCAAGGTGACGCGCTGTCATGTGACTTGAAAGGATTGTGTGAAACTCACAAGCCAACATCAAAGGTACAATCTTTCAAATGTCTGTGCAACTATTTACGTAAACCGACGATATCGACATAATTGACAGGAATCAGCGGGGTGTCACCGGAGAGCTCGCGAGCATTGAGACAGAAGCAGCCAAAATGGATTTAGCAGTGAACGAGGACAAAAAAAGCATATGCTGTCAACAAAAAGGGACACCCACATAGACGAATCGGACAAAACGTCACAGTGGACAGCTTTAACTTCGAGGTTGTTAGGGACTTTGTATACTTTGGCTCTGCTATCACATCACAACAACATCAGCGCAGAAATCAAACGAAGAATAACTCTTACCAATCGCTGTTTCTTTGGGCGGAGAAGGCAATTGAGTACTAAGGCCCTATCCCGAAGAACTAAGGAGACTCTATATAAGGCCATGATAATCCTGGTCCTACTCTATGGCGCTGAAGCAAGGACTATATCGAAAGCGGATAAAGATATCCTTGGTCGTTTCGAGAGCAATGACGAATAGGAAGGACAACGCAGTAGTAGAAGACCTCGCCTTAGGTAGCGCGCACAAGTAGAGGCGACTTCAATCAACTTGGAGTGTGTAACTGGAGGCAGTTGACTAAGGACTGGGCTAACTGAACCATAAGAAGAAGCAGAAGATGTCGATTAAAGTTTATTAACCTGGTGATGGAATTAAAGATTTTGGGCAAGTTTGTAAATTTCGTTGACTAGTTTGTAAATTTCAGTCGCTTCTAACCTTGAGAAATAGACGCTGTTCGCAGCGGCCCATTTTGGGTCAGACGCTGCTGAGGGGATCATGGCTTCATGTTGGATATTGAAATACCCGGGTATTTCTTAGGAAATCGCAGAGCCAAACTTCAATTTCTCCCTACCGGGACTGTTTATTTGTAAATACATATTCCCAGCTAGCCTTTAGCTATGAATATGTTCAGCTTTCGCAGAATTCTCCATATTCCCTGACCCGGAGAATAACCTAAAACATAGTTCACTTGTTCGCCATTAAAGAACACACTGTTGCAACTCACCCCAAAGCCACCAGGGCACTATCAACCGGTGATCCGACACCAACTAGATTCAGCACACTGTACAATATTTGCTCATACAGTAACGAATTTGGTTTGTAGTGAGCCGATGATAGATTTGGACTCATATTCGCCTCCATCAAGTATACCCTCAGATCCTCATCGATAATCAAATCAAATCGCATCAGGTCGAAGAAATTCTTCGTCTTGTACGATTCCACAATATACGCAATATACTTCTCCTTCGACTCCACTGTCTGGCGAATGATGTCTTCCACTTGAGTCCATACGCCACTGGGATCCTTGCCTTGATCTCTCACATATGCGTCAAAGGCTCCTCTCATGTTCGCACTAAATTTGTTGTAGTACTTTCGCAATGAAGGCACCTCCCATGTTGGTAGATAATCATCACCCACGACATACTTATCCACATTCTTTGGATCAAAAGGATGATACTTCACTGGACAGTATCGGAAAAGTATGTCTCCTGTATAAATGTACACTCTCAGTGGATCAACACTGGTTAGCATAACATACACTCCAATGTCAAACTTGTAACCATCTACCAAAAATGGATTCTGTATGAATTCTTGAATAAAACTGCTATTCGAATCCAGATCAATATCTTCTGGCGATTTAATTTCAATGAATCTGTGCTCGTTGTGCTTCACGACAAAACGCGCGCTCGGATTGTCTGTGGTGTGCTTCAGGAACTTGTCCTTCTCCGATGGTAGCTTGAATGCTTTCGGAAGAAATGGCAGTGGAGTTGTAGACAAATTAACTTTATTCGTTATGAAGCCACAGCCAGGAAAATGATTCACTTGCTGGTGTGGCTGGAGATTCTTAAGTACCTTTGGCATTTCAAGGAATGGATAGTCGTGTGCCCACAGGAGATCCCAATTTCCTTCGACCTCAGTTCGGACGTATCCAAGCCTGTCTAATACTGTGATCACATGTTTAAGGTGTTCTTCGGTTTTACTTCTGCCATAGATGGCATATGTTCGCCGTGCCAGCTGCTGCACGGCAGTAGCATTACAATTTGAAGTGTCATTTGTGGATTTCAATGGAAACAGACTGTGGGTGGTATTTGGAATAATTTCTAATATTACAGCACTGCAGACGGTGGCAATCAAAAACAAAAATACACTTTTAATTGGGATACTCGAGTATTTCACTTTGTCGGGCGAGTTGTCTTCTTGGATGATAGCCTGAATTGAGAGTAATGCCGATTAAAGTTATACGATTTGATTGGATGAATATCTTACGAATTTGCTTTTACTGCTTTCCATTTGAGTGTTGTATTAAATTAGCTTAGAATAAATTAAATATTTTCGAAAACATGAACGAAACTTGTAATTAGGGTGGAGGACTTTCACCAAATATGGAAAATAACGTCTGACCTGACGTGGATTAACGTCTGAGAAGTTAGTAAATTTTGACAGTTTTCAAATCCAAGAGTGACAAGTGATGCCAAGTTTTGTTATGAATGAGCATGTGAAGTGCAGTTAATAAATATTTTTTAACCGCTGGACAAAATGCTTTCGATCCACTTTGTTCAGGTCGGAAGGCATAACCTATAAAATATATATAACTTTAATACGAACTTTGTAACAAAGATAAATAAAGACGGTGGACCCTCAAAAATATGTTAATTAAGTTTAGCATCAAAAGTTATGTGGATCTAACCTTGCCCGCCCGTCCGTCTGAACGCATGCTACCACTTGTTGTATCGTTTTTCTCAATATTTTTGCTGTAAACTGAAAAATATTGTTTAAGTAAAAAATTAAGACGTTGACTTTTTTTACATTCCTTTTATACAATATATATGACCACGAGCACTTTTGGGGCGTTTTCTTAAAAAAAAATTATAAGTTTTTCGAACTTATTTAAGGTGATGGTTAAGTCTTTTTGTGAATACCTACCACTTTCTTCAAAAAAAAAGTTCTAACAGTTTTGCGTTACAATTTCTTAAAAATCGCGGAAATATCTCATGTACTCGTATAGATAGATATCATTGCATTAGTTTTAACAATTTCTCAACGCCACTCCCACTTTATTAGGGTAGAGTTAGAAGATGGAGGATGGGTCATCAGTTTTCTCATCTCAACATTCACATGGGGACATGGTGGTCTCCTGATCATGAAGTGGTAAATCAAATTGATCAAATTACGATCGATGCAAGGCATGCCTCCAGCTTTATGGATGTCCGAACCTCCCGAACGGTCAACATCGACTCGGATCACTACCTTGTTGAATTACGGTGAGAAGATACAACGTTGAAATACTGCAATCACAAGAGACCACCAGAATCTTTGCCGAACGCGTATCCCTATTTCTCTCTCTACGATTCCTATGCCGCCAGCATTAAGTGGCGGGGACCAGTGGTAACGTTGCCAACATACTCGTACCATCACGAGAGCTGTTCGTGAGCTCTACGAACAAAAGAGATGGGGAAAACATCGGCTTTTCCAAAAGAAGAAGGAAGAGCACGAGAAGCGCGCGATCGAAGATATTGAGAGATTCTACTCCAGATGAAGAACGAAACCTTGCAGTAGAGTCACAGTCAATGCTGAGAATATGGAAGAACTACTTCTGCAGACTGTATAACGGCGATAAAAACCAGCATACCGCTGTTAGTCAGAATACATTCAACCTAGGCGATGATAGCAAAAATTTCCGTCCAACTGATCAAAACGAAGTGATAATAGCAATATCCAAGATAAAATCCAATAAGGTTGCTGGACCTGACGGTTTACCGGCGGAATTATTTAAAGTAGCTGGTAGACAGCATACACCAACCACTTCTACTATTTGGTCAGACAAATGTATGCCTGATGAATGGAATCTCAGCATCGTTCAACTACAGAGGCATCAGTCTCCTCAGCATCGCGTACAAGATCTTATCTGCCATATTGTGTGAATGCCTGAAACCTTTCGTTAACTATCTCTTCATTGATTTTAAGGCCGCCTACGACAGCTTTATACAGATGAGCTATACAGAGATATGTATAGTTTTGGAATCTTTGCCAAACTCGTCCGTCTGTGCAGGATGACGATGCTTCCTGCTCCATCAAGGTCGGTAACGACCTCACGTTTGATGTCTAAAAAGGATTTAGGCAAGGTGACGCGCTGTCATGTGAATTGATAGGATTGAAAGCCAACATCAAAGGCACAATCTTTCAAATGTCTGTGCAACTATTTACGTAAACCAACGATATCGACATAATTGACAGGAATCAGCGAGCATCATAGGATTCGTTCTGGACAAATAGTAATTTTCATGAACGTTTTTGTTTAGTTGTGCACATAATACGTGTCATAAATGGGCAAAAATATCTGTAAAGGTTTATTTATTAATTGCCCATTTATAATTTTGTTGTTTTGAGCCTATTTTGGGTAATGGCGAAACATCAAATGCCGGATCAGAAGCATTGTGTGCAACACTTTTGCCGGTACGGAACAGATCGGATCGGTAACATTCTGTTCGGCGAGTTAGAGTTAAAATGTTTTTGCTTCCGAAGAAGAATACACAAATTTAAATGCGAAAATTAAGCAAAGAAATTTCACGTCCGACCGTTCAACTGTCATCACTTTCTAGCTCCTAAGCTATAAAAGCTATATGCACGGTTTTTACACATGCAAAACAATAACAAAAACGCAATGCCGGTGTCAATTTTATGACCATTATTTTGATGGTGGCTCCATAAGCAAATGCCGTAATAAAAATGTTTGTATCGTTGCAAAGAGCTCTTTGAGTGGAATCCCAAAACATTTTATATTAATTAAACGTTTTTAATTTGCGCTCATAGTGCAGGAATGTCTGCGAAAAATGAGTGTTACCCCGTCTCAAGATTCCACCGTATTCAAAGACTTTTAACCCTGCAGTCGTCGCGCGGATTACTATTGTAATCCACCAAAGTTCCTTTTTTTCTACAAGAAATCCGAAATTTTCATTTTTTTAATTTATTTTTTTTTTTTTTTGTATTATGAAGTAATAATTTATGTTTTTTATCTTTAAGTAATATGTAATTGCATTTTGCAACAAAATAAATTTGAAAAAATTAAAGCATACGGGTTTTACTTTAATTTTAAAATGGATTACATATGTAATCCGCGCGACAACTGGTGTGACTTTTTAGTGCGCGACGACAGCAGGGTTAAAAAAAGAGATCATGGTAATAGATTATTTTCGGATCTACATATATTGGCAAGTAAGTCTGATTTAGATTTTCTTATTAGTTTGCGAGATATTACATTTCGTATGTAAGTAACGGATAATTTATTTCATATCGCTTCCCCACTCGCGTCCTGAATAAGCACACTAAAAATAGGCTTCCCAAGAAAATCCTCTAACCAAAAAGAAAGAATTCAATAAAATCGGTTTAATAACTTAGAAGTTTTGTAAGAAAATTAATGACAGAACGCGTTGTCTCCTTTCATATGGAATAATTGTTGTAATTTTTAAGCATGTTCCAATGAGCAATTGTTTGTTACTTTTTTTCAAGAGAAAATTTGTTTGAAGTAAACTCGTTTTTTTTTTTTTTTTTTTGCACGTAGGAGTTTCTTTGATCGAATTCGAGTAATAAAAAAATTCCTAATCCGAGCGAAAGCATATGACTGATTTGACAGAGATTTGACAGTTTACTCACCGAAATTTGTTGCGCAAAAATTCGAAAGGTTTCCCACTCAGAGGACATGTTTCATTCTCTCATTCTTTCTACCGAGTTGGACTAGAATTCCTAAAAAATCTAACGGAGCATGTGGAGGAGCAAGAAGGCACAGTTTTAGAAGCTAACAAATAAAGCTAGAGCACAGCTGTTGCTCTGTTTGAATTTTTGTTTTTGTTAAGCCACGAGTACGTTAGTTTTGGTACTTTGTAACTTAAGGGATGATTTGTTACAAAGTTTTTCTGTGAAACACTTGTTGCGTTGAGTTGCAAGAAAAACAGTCTTGTGCAAATAAATCCAAACAAAAGTAATATTTCTAAATATTCGCTTACTAACCATAAAAAATTTAAAAAAAATGTTTCTACGAAAAAAAAGTAGGCTTGGCTCTGTCTCCATGCAACCGAAGGTCACGGATTCTGGTAAAATATTCACAATAAGGCAACCAGACGTCAAATACCTTTGAGAATATAAGGCTTTTGACAAAATCTCCGAAAAATGTGGGTGTGGTCATTTACCATGATATTTTCTAGTTTGTGGTAAAAATATTGAAAAAGCATATTTTTTTAAAAGTGGACGTCAAATTTCAAAAAATTTTACACTTGTACTGTTTCGAATTCTAAAAAGGTTGTACATATATAAAATTCCATGTTCCTAACTCCAAATTTAGGGCCCAGAAAATGGTGACATACAGACAGACGAACGAACATGGCTAGATCGGAATAACTTTCGATGCTGATGTCAAATATACATATATGTATACCTTGGAGCCTGTCGTTACTAATATGTCTGGCCTTGGATTTGATATTGTCTTGAACTAGCTTTTTTAATGTTCCGCACCAAAATGTTATAAACAGAGTTACTGTGAAGAGGTTTCCCGTTACCTTCATCACTTTGCTTGTAAGTCATTACTATATAATGCTGTACATTCACGAGAGGTATCATTGTTTCCTCTTATCTTCATTAAGATTTTTTTACTTGTTACGTTTATCTTTACTATTTTATGCATCACTATCTACAGTTAAAATATTGTCAAAAGATTTCGGTTTGATGATCTTAGCCCCTAAGATATCCAAGTTCTTTAAGGCCAATATCGACATGTGAAGATATCGTAAGGTCCAAGTAAGAGGCAGGTCCCTTCCTGACAACACGTAAACTTGCGGCATGTTTCACAAACCACAGTAGTGGATCACATTCATGAACTTGGATTCGTTTCAAAGCTTGCAAAAACGGGTACCTCATGAACTGTCTCAACGAAATTTCGCGATGGAGGAGGAATTTAATCAGCATTGCTTCTGAGGCACATTGGCAACTGGCGATGAAAAGTGAATAACAGCATTGTTAGAAAAAGAGCATATTTCCAACCTGGAAATGGACCCAGCCCAATACAAGGAAATTCAAAATTTTTAAGTATAATAGAAAGCTTTCGTGCCTGAGTGCTTGAGCTGAACTAACCTTTATCCCCAATCAGTGTTCTCACTTAAGAGTAAATCACTTAAAATTGAGTACCTGTTTAGGAAATTGAAAAATTGCTTTCCTTGTTCGTTGAGATAGTGTAGGGTTGGATCAATCACTTTGGCTTTAAGTAGTGAACAAAGTATTTCTTCATCAAGTGACTGTTAGTGGACTGTGACTTCCATTGACTGCATTTTTTCCATACATGTTTCTGTACATATGTACATAGATTTCACATCCTTTGTTGTTCGATTGTTTATTCTATTTTTAGCATATTCTCTCAATTGTGTTATGAAAATAGTATAATCATTTTAGTTGCCTTTATTTTTTTTAGATAATAATTACATACATTTTGTTTATTTCTATTAAAATGTACCTATATATGTACTCGTATATCCACAAATTCAGGACACAACTAAATCTTTGAAATGTTCACATACGAATGGCAAATTTACTCTAAATATAGGAGATCGTTCATTTTAAGAGTAGAAAGCAGTTTGTATTTTTAAAAGGACACCACAAATAAAATTTCAATAATTTACATACATATGATTAAAAATAAGGGAAAAAATCATTTATTTGTTATTCACAGTCTCATAAATCCAATCTTTGTAAAACGACAATTTGGTGTAAATATTTGGATAGTCACTAGACGCACATCGTTGTCCATAATTCGTTAGTCCAACTACGAATATTTCACTTGAATTCTCTTCCGCTTGAGTCAAAAGTGGACCCCCAATGAAACCCTATGTAATTATGTTTATTTCTGGATTATTTTATACAATTTTATTTAATAATACCTTGCACTTTTCTCCTTCAGTAATATTTGACTTTCCAGCACAGACTTGAGAGTTTACTATACCGTTAGGAAGTTTCCTTGACGGTGAATAAATGCGATCACATTCGCCATTGTTAATCAATTTAAGGCTCATAACTAGTTGGTTTCCAATTTTCTTCAGGTCTGTAATTACAAAAACGAAATATTTCATAGGAGAAAACTTGTTGATTTATAGGTTTTTGCATTTTAGCTCACAATACTAATAGTTCATTCTTTAGCTCATTTGGCTAACGAAAATATTGGGGCGCAGTTCTTTAAAAATTAATAGTAATATATTTTGAAAGGGATAGAATATTCCAAAATTTTAAAATTCATGTTTATATTACCTTCCCTTTTATAAAAAAAACAAAAAAAAAAACAGTAAAAGTGTAATATACGAGTATTCGAACATTGTAAAAACAAGGGAAATGTAATCGTAATTCACTTGTTTTGGGATATCCTGTGAAAGAATTGTCAAAAAACCTAACGGTGATAGCGTATGCGTAAGGTATCTAGGTGCGTTGAGATCACTTCTTTAACATGTGCGATCAGTTAATCTGTGCATTTAGCTGTGGGAAGATCTTTTTGTTTCACGTTTTCTAAGTATTTTTTTTGTGAAAATGGGTCGTAAAGGAAGAGAATTAACAATTAAAATATACTAAAATTACACAACGAAGGGAAATCATTTGTTATAATTGGAAAAATCATTAGTTGTAAGAAACATAAAACAATTTAAAGAACATCATACGTTAAATAATTTAAGGCGATCGGGACGACCATCTAAATGAAATGAATGACTGAGACGTGAAGTCATAAGGAAAGTGAAGAAAAATCCTAAACTCAGTGCACCAGAAATTACAGCAATACTAAATGATGAAACATAGAAAAATTGCAGTGCTGAATTCATTAGAAGGGTACTGAGAAGTGCTGGATTCCACGGACGTATTATGAGAAAGAAACCACTTTTAACGTAAACAAAAAAAAAAAAAAAAAACAGCGATTGGCGTTTGCCAAAAGTATCTGAATCATCAGCGATGAAAGCAAGTTCAACCTTCTTGGTCCTGATGGCAGAAACTATGTATGGATAAAATCCAACACAGAATTCGACCCTAGGAATAAGAAACCAACAGTGAGACATGGTGGAGGTTCCATTATGGTTTGAGGATGTATGAGTGCATGAATTGGCAAACTATTCCTTATAGAAGGGAAAATAAATCGAGGATGTATACAGACATCTTGAAATGCAATTTAAGGGAAAGTGCTTCTATATTGGGAGTTCGGAACACTTACATTTTTAGCAAGATCAAGGCCCGAAACACACTGCCCTCAATACAAAACTTTGGCTGCTGTACAACACCCCAAAAGGATTTAAAACACCTCCCCAATCCCCAGATCTGAACCTCTTAGAGCAGTTGTGTGCTATTTTGGTAGAAAAGGTGGCAGCAAGGTACCCGAAAATATGTTCAACCTGAAGTGCTGCAGCAGGTGTTGAGTCAAATATTGCCATCACAAATTACAGGTTTAATGATTTCCCCGTCCCAATAGTTTCGTGAACCACTGTACGTAGTTCATAGTTCAGGAAACTAAGCCGAAGGTAGCTGTCAAAAGTAAATTAACCGAACTAAAGATTATCTTAACGCAAAGAATATAAACTGGTAATGAGCCTATAAGTAGTGATATGTTATTGTGAATTAGGTTGAGGAGCGCTGGAATATTAGACAGGTTGGGGCATTTGGTGTTAAATTGAATATTTTTTGGAAACCTGGGATATGTTATGGTGATTTGTGTTAAATTGGCAGTGTTGTTTATTTTGAGGTTGGGATTTCACATCCTTACCATATGGCATCTGTCAGTTCTTCCCTTGCCATTTTACAGTATGAATCGTTTAACCGCCGCTCAACGCATTAAAATTGTTGCATCACAAAAATAATATGATAGAATAAAATCTTCTTCAGCGATGAGGACCATCACTGTCTCGGCGGCTGCGGAAACAAACAAAATTGCAGAATTTGGGATTCTGAGAATCTAAATGTGATTGTTAAGAGGTTATTGCATCACCACGGGTGATAATTTGGTGCGCGCTGTAGACCGGTTTGGTGACCGGTCGGTATTTATTTGAAAATGACGAAGGCGACACAGTTACGGTGGATTCTCTGCGCTATGGTCAAATGATAACCAACTTTTTTTTTATCTCAGATCGAAGACATTGACGTGACCGATATGTGGTTGCAATAAGATGGGGCTACGTGTCACAATACAAAGGCAAATTTGGCTCTATTGCACGAAAAGTTCCTCGGCCGTTTAATTTCGAGATTTCCCAGTTGGATTTATTTTTGTGGGGCTTTACTAATGATCGTGTCCATTAAAAGCAAACATCTGTGAAGTTACGAGTATGTGCGCAATACGGCCAGCAATATGCAGAAAAGTCATAGAAATTACCTCACAAGTCTTAAAAACCCCTGGAGCTGTCATGAAAATGAGATATTTTGTGGCATTCTGGTATCTACTTATATTTTCTAATAGGAATAGGGGTGCTTGGAGTAGATGGAGAATATGATGTTTGGTTAAAGGTGTGTATGTATGTACATATGCACTAAAATGGTGGTAAAATGGTACTTTGATAAATTCTGGTCATACATATGTATGTATAATAGTGTTCTTGTACATCGAGTTGTTCATTATTGTATTTCACAGGCTTGAAAGCGTATAGGTACCAAACAATTACAAATCAGCATTAAAATACCTAAGTCAACTCTTTACAAAAAGCCCCTTCATATTTATAAAAAAATGCATATACTCTTATAAATTACCAGCTATGCAAATGTAGAAGGACTTCACACCGAATAACACAAAATAACCTAAAATATCCTTAAACTGCACCAAATATTTAAATTCACACCAAATACCTAACTTAACTTATTCTAAAATAAATAAAATAAAATAAACTTGTAGGCAACTACTTGAGTGATCGATCTTAAGCGGTGTGTATTAAGAAAACGTTATTCAATTTCCTTCCCATTAGGGCCAGAGTTCCCCAGGGAATGTTCTTTACTATGTTCAATAACTTTCCTGTTTAATTGAAAGATACAATGCAACCAGAGTATATTTTCAATAAAATAACAATAGAGTCATCATAAAGAAGTTGAAGCCTGGAAACACCTCCTTTTGTTTCGAAAAAAAAACATGAACAAACACAAACAAAATGATATTGGTCTCTGGAACTCTTTACAAGTCAGCTTTTAAAATGAATATAAGAAACTGCGCAACGCCGTTAACATTGAGATTAAATCTAAGTGCAGATTCTTTTCCTCTAAATTTAGTAATACTTCGTCTCAAAAACTGTGGAAGAGTGTAAGAGAACTAGGCTTACTTAAAAAAACAAATGACCCAAATAAGGAATATGATGCCAATGAGCTCAATAGATTATTTGTAAGCGCCTCTTCAACTGATTCAACTGATTTATCTGAAAAATACACAACATCTACAACACAAACCATTTCACTAAATAATTCTAGCGAATTTAGCTTTGGGGTGGCCGTGGTGTAGTGGTAACATCAACGCTTGTCACGCTCTTGGTTCACGGTTCAAATCCTGATCTCAACAATCGTCTATTTATTTCGTCTGAAATAAATAAATAAGTCAATCAATTGCGAAAGCTTAGTCAACTCTACTGCGAAGGCATAACACTGACAATAGAGTGGTCATATGGCTTAAATGCAACCTGATCGTGATGATGACATCAGCTGGAGGGAAAAAAATACTGTGAATCATGAGCAACGACAAAAAGCAAAACAAACAAGCTCCCCAGTTATCTGGACGCCACCCTTGGAGTTTACTGAAACTTAATACCACCTAAGTTTCAAAACCCACTACAAACGCCCGTGCCCTGAAATAATTTAATGGTATTCATATCCCATTTGGCGCGCGCAAATTATAAAAAAAAAAAAAATAAACAAGAGTTGATCAGCTGCAGGTACGTAGGGCAGTCTTTGAAATACAATCTCAAGCGATTGGGCTAGACAACATGCATCCGAAGTTTGTCAAAATTATTTTTCCAGTAATCTGCCCCTATCTAACACATATTTTTAACACGATACTCACCAGTTCTTCCTATCCAAAGATGTAGAAAACCTCTAAGGTTATTCCAGTTCTAAAAAACACGAACTCCAGATCCAAAGAGTATCGTCCAATCTCTATCCTACCATTTGTCTCTAAAGTTCTTGAAAAGCAATTGAGCCGACAGATTTCTGAGTTTCTGTCCACGTCTCGATTACTCTCGCCTTTACAATCAGGTTTTAGATCACAGCACAGTTGTTCGACAGCCCTTCTAAAGATCGTCGATGATATACGACTACAGATAGATAAGGGAAATATAACTACGTTGGTACTGCTAGACTTCTCCAAAGCATTCGACCGTGTTCCACATAGCTTACTCCTAGCAAAGTTAAAACACAACTTCTTTTTTGAAACCTCAGTTCTGAAGTTGATTAAAGAATATTTAACAAGAAGGACCCAGGCTGTGTCCATTAATAGTCAGCTATCAACCTTTCTTCCAACTAATTCTGGTGTTCCTCAAGGATCAATTCTAGGTCCTTTATTTTTCACTATGTTTAATAATGATCTCCCATCAGCACTGAAGCACTGTAGGACTCATATGTATGCTGATGATGTACAAATATATCTCAGCTATCCAATTGAAATGGTGGAAGATGCAACTCTTCGAATTAATGAGAATTTGAACAATATTGCACTCTGGTCTCAACGTAATAAACTAACATTAAACTCAAGGAAAAGCCAAGCTATTATTATCAGCAGGGAGGCGGTGGACTACTCGTGCTTACCAAACGTTGAATTAAGTGGTACCGACATACAGTACGTCAAATCGGTAAAAAATCTGGGCGTAATATTCAACCAAACACTGACGTGGGATAATCATTTATCGAGCGCACTGGGCAGAATGTATGGGTCATTGCGAGCTCTGTATCTAGCGGCTAGCTGTCTCCCAACAAAGACCAAGTTGACCCTGGCTAAAACGCTAATACTACCAGCTCTTTTTCATGGCCATTTAATATTTTGCTGTCTCGACAGTGTGAGTCAACGCAAGCTTAACGTTGCATTCAACAATGTTGTCCGATTTGTATACAGCCTGCGCAGATACGACCATGTTTCGAGGTACAGAGAAAGTGTATTTGGGATGACCTTGCAAAATTATCTGGATTTCAAGACTCTGCTGTTTTTATTTAAATTGAAACAAAGCAAAGCACCAGAATATCTTTCTAACAGACTTGTTTTTTCAGTGTCTGAAAGAAGTAGAGTCCTAATTGTTCCAACTTTCAGATATAATGTTTCTAAAAGACAGTTCTTCGCCCATGCTGCTGGTCTGTGGAATTTTCAACCGGCCGAATTGAGAAGACTGAACAACCCAAGTAGTTTTAAAATCGCACTTGAACGTCATCTCAGGTGCTAAGCCCATTGTAAACATGTACTTTTGCTAAATAAAATAAAATTGAGAATTTTGAAAATTTAAATAGTTATTTAAAAATGTGGATATTATTATTAGAGTTACTTAAAAACGTGTATATTATTTTTATCTATTTTCTCTTCTTTTTTTTTATTTTATATATTGTTTCTTATTATTTTTTTTTTTTCCAACCAAATCTACCAAGATTGTACTAAGTATAAACTTAAAAAATACCTTGTTTTACTATGCTTATGTTGCCATAAATAAATAAAATAAATAAAATAAAAATAAAAAAAGAAAACTCTCGCGGCACTATGAACGACAAATCCAGTATAATATACACATTTTGATTTATTACAGATTTTAATATTGTAAAATGTTGTTACTTTCTATCACTTAACTCAATGTTCAAAAAATTCCAATACTCGTAATACTATATGCTAGATTGACATCAATTTAGAACAGATATTTTTTAGTGCTACTATCAGCTAAACACGTTTAGTACAAAATCGAATAACTTAGCATACAATTATCACATAAATAACACACAAATCTCGCATAATTTTTCATTTTTCAATTACTAACCAGATTAGAATGGTCTCAGCTAGGTTGACGTCAATCTAGCAGAGACATCCTCTAGTGCTTTTATCTGCTAAACGGGTAGAGTATACAAATTAAAGCCTTACCACGAAATTGGAACATAATGACTGCAGTCTGCTAAGTTGATAAATGTTAAATATTCCACTATAAACCAAATACATCAATTACTCCCACAACTCTCAAAATAACACTTAATATCCTATCTTACTAATCTCTTTACTTTACACTAACATTAAAAAACCATTTCATATCCTACGCACAAATGCATAACTCAATAATACTCTCAAACACAAGCCACCGTCACCATCTCACGCAATCACATATGTACATGTACGAAAATGCTTTCCACGTAAGTCTTTCTTCAAATTTGGGAACAGATAATAATCACTAGCTAATTCCTGGCTTCATGACTTCATGACAGCAATGACAATTCTATATTAGATTCTTTTACATACATACATAAGTATCTTAGAACATTAGCGTAGTATCTCTTGTGATGCTGGTGCCATTTTGATTTGTAATCTATTAACAGGGTTTCTTGTAAGTCCCAATGCACTGTTGCCATGTTGCCGATTTTTGATTACTGCAGGCGAATTAATACGTAAATCAACATGAAACTTCACGTTTATACGTGTATCTGACAATAAAAAAAATAATTCTAACCCCACCCTTTTTATACCTTCACTCCAATTCCTCGAGCTTAAAAAATACCCTCCGTAGCCTAGCTATGTAAATCTTTAAATAGAACATCATTATAAATGTATGTACATATAACACTTCGTCACACATATATTATTTATAACATCATTAAGATATACTAACTTACATTTACGGATACTACCAAATACCCTGATCTTCCACACAATTCATCTCTAAATACTAAAACATACCATGCTATGCTCTAGTTACCAAAAAAAAGTAAACGTCTTTAGTTCGATTCTATCGAAAGTAGGAGCCACATAAAATAATAAACTAAACGAACTAAACGAATTACTGTATAAATGAACCAATAAACTAAAACCGAGAGCGCTTGCAAAATTTGTGCATCTAGTTCAACTGTCAAAGTGGTCTTTTGAACTTCGCCAAACTGCGCATAGCAGCTGATGAATACAAGCTGAAAGTAACGTAAACAAATCATCAACAGCAACAATAGGTTAACTCACACACATCCTCACAGATAAATTATTTATGCATCAATAAAAAAGGAAACTTGTCAGTTCAATTTCAATTTAATCGAAAGCTGGAACGAAACTATTGATTTAATATTAATCGAACCAAGGAATTAAAAGTACTAGAGAACTAAAACAAAGAGCGCTTGTGAACTATTTCATTTAATTCACTCAGCTGAACGCTCTTTTGAACTGGTTCGATCGTGAAGTAAACAAGTTTTAAAAACAACGGTCAAAGATTGCTCTAATAAATTTAAATTTAGTAATAGAAAATGATCAGGCATGAATGTGCTTTATATGCCGAGGGCTCCGGAGTAATTATATTAAACGTATAACCAGATATTAAACAAACAATGATAACATTATTTTTGATACGGTTATTATTCTATACTCAATAAATCTCTCATCGTAGTATTTTTTATTTTTTTTTGTCGGAGTTTCTACAGTTTCGCGAATTGAGACGAAGCTAAGAAAAGACTCTTTGCACTTTTTCTTGCACAACATTTTAAATGCATCCGATAACTTTTTACGCTATAGAGCCAAACGGCTGGACCGATTTTTATGAAAAAGGCGTCAAACGATTCACCTTATTGTCAGAAGAAAATAAGTACATACACTCCGTCTCACTTGATTACGAACAGGCAGTTTTTTGTTTTAATTTTACGATATTTTCCAAACCCTTCGCTAATCTGGGAAAAACCAATTGCACAAGGAATGAAGGATATATTATATTTATATTGTAAACAAAAAATGGGATTAAGTTGATAAATGCAACTTTTATGACGCTTTTTCCAAAAATGTCATCAAATTTACATGTTTTTTTGTCTCACTTGATTACGAACAGTAGCTAAATCTACCTATTACCATGTTTTAAATAAAATAAAAGGAAACTTAAAGTATTAGGGAGCTTAGTTCAAGAAATAACTTCATACAATCCACAACTATGGGTAAAGGAAAGACATTAACCAAGGAGGAAATAGGCCAAATTCGAGCTTACCGGAAACAAGGAAAATCCATCCGTTTCATAGCCAGCAAGATTGGAAGAGGCGCCACTGTTGAACACAGCTTTATTAAGGACCCGGAGAAGTATGGAAAAACCGCAAAGAAAGAGTCAGCAAAGCAACAACTTGTCAGGAAAGGCGGGCCATACTGAGAGTTGCTTCAAATTCAAGGCTCTCCGTAAGTAAAATTAAGGCAGCTCCAAAATGACGGCAATCACTTACAAATCGATACTGGAAAGAGCTTTTCCACAGTTTTCGGAGATATTTGGTGGACAGCGATGGACTTTCAAACAAGACAATGCACCGATACATACCGCACGGACAACAAAAGCCTGGATTCAGAACTAAAATGTAAACCTACTTGCATGGCCGCAATATACACCCGACCTGAACATCATGGTAAACGTGTGGGGTTGGCTTTCAAGAAAAGTCTACGAAGGAGGAAGGCAATATGATGAAACGGAAGAGATTATTGAAGCCATAAATCGAGCCTGGTCCGAAATTTCGCTAGATTATTTGACAGCACTCTGTAGAGATTCACACAGCAGGCTACTTGAAGTGATTCAGCGATCAGGAGGTAGTACTCATTACTAAAAACTATTGCTACTCTTTGAATAAAACCAACATTTATTTATACAAACAAATTTTGTATTGTTTTTTTACCTTTTAAGCTTCTAAAAGGTAGATTTAGCTACTGTTCGTAATCAAGTGAGACAAAAAAAACATGTAAATTTTATGACCTTTTTGGAAAAAGTGTCATAAAAGTTGCATTTATCAACTTAATCCCATTTTTTGTTTACAATATAAACATAATATATCCTTCATTCCTTGTGCAATTGGTTTTCCCCAGATTAGCGAAGGGTTTGAAAAATATCGTAAAATTAAAACAAAAAACTGGCTGTTCGTAATCAAGTGAGACGGAGTGTACATGTAATACATGGTAAGAAAAAAAAAAGGACCATTTGTTTATCAATGCATCAAAATCAAAATACTTCCCTGTCATTTTTGACAGGTTGTATGTACGAGTTATACAGCTATACAGTTATACAGTGGAATGAGGAAATAAAGAGACAAATCAAATAACATGTACGGAGAATATATAGAATAAAAACTGAAAAGAATTTGGGAAACAATAGAAAATAATAGTAAAGAAAACTTAAAAATATTTTACCGCTTAATAAAAACACTCAAAAACAGAGAAGAATGTAGAATGTAGAAGAAAAACTCCTTGATATACAAAGTGGATTCAAGTCAGCTCATAGCATCCAGGATCATACTATCACAGTACAGCAAATAATTAAGGAAAAATCTGGCGAAAAAAGGAGCCAACTGACATCATTCATGCATGGAGATTGAATTTTATGAAATACATTAGGATTTTTTTACCTAGATTTTCTGCCTGCACAATACACAACACACTCAGATAATAAAGGTCGGATTTTACACTCATGCTTTTGAACAGTGGGAGTTTTGTTTACAAATGTGGGAAAAACCGCTTTTGAGAAGTGTTTAGGTTTTTCATAATTATTAAATTTTATGACTTTTGGTTGTTGATTCAGCACTTGTTTATGACTTCTTACATCAAAAAGGTTCTCAAATACCAAAATTTGTCGAGCTGGATTGCAAAGGTCTTACATAAAAGCCACCCTTGGAAGTCATAAGAATTTATTTGAGATTCTTCACGTCTTGTGTAAACAACTGGTTAAAAATGGAAAAAGTGGCGGAAACCACAATCGAGATCTGCAATCATCGCTCTTCTTAAAGAAGGCAAATCGCAGCGGGAAGTTGCTTCGTAGTTTAAGGTATCAAAGTGCTGCGTTCAACGTACCATTTAACGAAACGCTCGTCTTGTGGATAAACCACGATCAGGACGGCCTAGAGCTACAACTAAACACAAGGATCGGCTAATAGTCGCAACAAGCAAACGAAGTATATGTAGATGAAAAACAGGACCTGAAATATGCGCAGAAATAAATGAAATACGGAATAAACAGCTGTCCTTGACAACGGACAAACGAAGATTAAGACATGCTGGACTAGTTGGGCGAGTTGGTGTCCGAAAACCACTGTTACGACCACAAAACAAGCAGAAAAGGTTACAATGGGCCAACAAGCATAAAGACTGGAGGAAAGAAGATTTCAAACAGAGTTTTATGGAGCAATGAATCCAATTTCGAGATATTTTGCACAAAAAGGGAGAGTTTTCGTTCGACGCAGCGCTGAACAAAAGATGCTGCCAGTCTGTGTGGTTCCTACCGTTATGCATGGAAGTGGTTCAGTTATGATCTGGGGATGTTTCTCTTCAATTGGAATGGAAGATCTGGCTCGAGTGATTGGAAAAATGAATAAGGAGGCATACAAAACAACATTGGAAGAAAACGCTGTGACCTCTGGACTAAGACTAATTGGCTAAGGATTCGTATTTCAATAGGACAGCGACCCTAAACACAAATTACAGATAGAAGTGGTCCGGGATCAATGCCCATCATCACAATCTGCGTTGTGGAATATACTATTGGATTGCTGGAGCAATATACTCGTACCATAGGCAACAAATCAAAACTGATAGCTAGAATGCCAAGAATTGCAAAGAAAGTTATAGAATGTAAAGGTGGCTTTTTCGATGAAAAATCGGTTTAAGTCATTTTTTCTTCTTTTTAATAAATTCCTTTATGTTAAGAAGAAAACAAAAAATATTGTAATATGCGAGCTACGGTTCGAGTAAATAAAACGTTATTCTGTGAGATTATTTCTTTATTTTCTGGTCTATATAACAATTCATGTTCACACCATACTGTTCTTCGCAAATTCTTTCCTTACAAGGTCTCTTTCTTCTCAAATCACTTTATCTCATTTGAATTACTTAATTCACAAATCCAAACTAATTACTTCTTCTTGTTAACTCTCAACTTTCAATTTCTCACAAAATTACAAATTCGCCTATTATCACTTTTCCAATCTCTTCGTACGGTTCAAAACCCAACTGCCTTGCCTCGATCGCCATCTGTCCTTATATAGTCGCATTTCTGATAGCTAAAACCTTCTAGCAAATTCTTCGACCACTCAAACGAGAAAATTCTGATGTAATAATTCCAAGATGACAGCTGCAGCCAATAATCTCTTGCGGTTATAATTCTCTTGTGGTTATAATTCTCTCTTAATTCTCTCTTAAATCCGTCTCTTACTGTGGACACGAACCTCGAATGAAAAGTCACTTCGGAATGTGTTGCCTGTTTGAGGGCGTAGTTATTATGCTACATTATGTTACAATATTATTCTTCTTATTTTGGTTTCATTTTCATACATGTTCCTCGTTCATTTTACATGATTATTATTCTACTAAAGAGTTTCTTGATGTTAGATTTTGTTTTTGCTTCGAGTACTGAGGGCGGCCTCAGACTTTTGGTCTGCGGTGTATATGTACATATGTACACTTGTTTTATAGACATGGAGCAGGCTAAAAATATAGGAAAGTCTACGTAACAAAAGAGTGGGAGAAGACGTTATTAGTGCGATCAAAAGCACACCTGGACAATCGATATCGAAGAAGCGGGCTTCCGCTCCGGATCCTCCTGCATCGACCATATAAACACTTTCCGGATTATCATAGAACAATACGTGGAATATAGATACCCTCTCCATCTGCTCTTTATTGACTTCAAGAAAGCATTCGCCAGCGTTAACCGAAATCTTATCTGGATTCTTTGCGCAGGAGAGGTATTCCCGAGAAACTTATAGCCGACATTGTCATTGGAATAACAAAATGGAGAAAGTCATATTCACAGATGAAAAAATGTTCAATTTGGATAGACCTGATGGCTGCGATTACTATATTTACGATCTGCGTAAGGAACAACGAATTATAAGTCGCCGTCAAATGAAAGGGGTTGTTGTAATAAATGTTGTCGGTGGCAGAATTAACAGCACCAGATATATTGAACTTATTAACGAACAAATTGAGGAAAACTTTATTTATCAGCAGAATAATGCGGCAATTCATAATTCCCGCTAAGTCAAGGAGTACTTTAATTTAAAAAAACATACCCCTCCTTAACTTTCCACCACTGGCCGTGGTGTAGTGGTAGCATCATCGCTTGTCACGCTGCAGATTCATGGTTCAAATCCTGATGTCAGGAATCATCTATTTATTTCACATGAAATAAATAAAAAAGTCGATCAATTGCGAAATTCGGGTCAACTCTACTGCGAAGGCATAACACTGGCAGTGGGGTGGTCATATGGCTGGAAATGCAACTTGAACGTGATGATGACATCAGGAGGATTGAAAAAAAATACTGTGAATCATAAGTAACGACAATTACAGCAAAAATAAAAATTCTCCCCAGTTACCTGGACGCTACCCTTGCAGTTTACTGAAACTTAATATTACCTAACTTTGAAACCCACTATACCAATCTTTCTTTCTCTCTCACTGTCTACAAACGCCAGTGCCATGAAATAGTTAAAGAGTATTCATATCCGCTTTGGCGGGCAAATTATATATATAAAAAAGGTTACCTAACTTGAATATAATTGAAAACATGTAGGGAGAGCTTGCCAAGCAATTCATTGCAGAACTAAAAGAATCCATTAGTACAACATGAGATCAGATAAAACAAAAATATGTTAATAAATTGTTCAAAAGTATACCTAAACGAATGTTAGAAGTTGTAGAAAGCTACCACATATTACTAATAAAATAAAATTCTGAAATTTTCATATTGCCCTATCTTTTTGTCCCACCCAGTTTTTGGTGTTTCCCCTAAATCAAGAAATTTAAGGGTTTTTCCAGAAATTAATTTATGGCAATGCGGTATAAATACATCTCGTAACATAATGCTTCAATCAGATGTGGCAAATGTTACGCACACTTTTGTTTTCTTAAGAATTTGTGGGTGTGTTCTATTATTTCGCCTCGCAGTGTAAATTATTCAACAAAAGCGCACCCAAAAAACATTTTTTATAATATTTTTCTTATGTATGTATTTTTGGATCACTCTCTAGATCAAATAGTTAAAAAATTTGAAGCGTGTGAGTATCATTCTGTTATGATGCACTGAAAAGATACAGTGATAAAGATTTTAAATGAACCATTTTAAATTGTTTTATTTTGGCTTATATTACCTGTTTTTCATTTAACTGGCACAACTTATAAATTCTTAGTATTACACGTACAAACAAATGTTAACAGATTTCAAGCTTTTCAAATTTTGCTGAATTAAAAAAAAAATTTTGAGAATTTTAAAAGATCGCTTCTGCAAACTGCAAAACAGCGGTGATGACCAAAAGTTCGCTATCTTTCTCTCCATTCATCGCGGACGATGGCGACCAAATATTCCGTTCACCCAATAAAACTGCAGAAGTCGACTCTCTTTCTTCCGAGTTATTTAAAGTAGCTGCGGATGATCTCGTGGGGAGCGTACATCAACTCACCTGTCAAATATGGTCGGACGAAAGTGTAACTGACAAATTAAACCTTGGCATCATTTGCCCGATCATTAAGACAGTATTCCCTCTGAACTGCGACAACTACAGGCGAATCAGTATCCTCAATATCGTGTATAAGATCCTATCTGCAATTAAGCTTAAATACCGTCAACAATTTGATTGGTCAATAGATCAGATAATCAATGAGGCAGATTTTAGATGAAACCCAGAAGCTCCAAATTGATTCTCACCAAATTTTCATAGATTTTAAAGTCGCTTATGATGGAGTTTATAGAGACGAGCTAGTTTCGGCATCCCTGCCAAACTCATCCGCCTGTGCTCCATCAAGATCACCGAAGCCTTTGATGTCAGAAAAGAACTACGATTTTCAAATATTCTCAAGGGTAAGATGTTTCAAAAGTCTGTACAACTACTCGAATACATCGACGCATTCACTTAACAGGAAGACTGAAGCAGGCTGTCAGTGGTGGGCAGAACGAAATATATGCTGTCATCAAAAATGACAGTCAACATCGGCGACTTGCACAGAATGTCATAAGAGACAGCTACAATTTTGAGGTAGTGAAGGACTTTGTCTACCTAGGCTCGACTGTAAATTTAAAATATGACACCAACGCAGAGATCAAGCAAATAATTACTCTTGCCAACCGCTGTTTCTTGGGCTAGGAAGGCAATTGAGTAGCAAAGCACTCTCGCTGACAAAACTTTGGATGGCGCTACAGTCCGGATGTGGCTGGGCCTACACCTAATGTAAATTTATATAAGATCCTTATCATTTCACTCATGCTATATGAAGCAGAAGCATGGATGTTATCAAGGGCGGATGAAAACATCCATGGCTGTTTTAAAAGAAAATTATTCGAGTGGTTTTTGGTCTTGTTTGTATCGACGAGATGTGAAGGAAAACATTCAACAACGAAAAATACCGGTGGTACAGTCTCATCTACTTAGTCAGAACACCTAAGTTTGAGCACAGAAGTGGAACGAAACCTCAACCAAATTTGTGCGCAAAACTGGAGGCGGTTTGCTTGAGGCTCAGGTCCACTCCGGACTGTAGCGCTATCTAAAGTAAAGTAAATAACTAAGTAAACAAAAATTAATTGAAAGGAGGTAGCAGGTTTAGAAATCCGACAAAAATTTATTAAGATAGCATATGAACACGCAAAATCCATTATAACTCGCGAACGGTTTAGAAATTCGACACAAATTATTGAGCCCTTTTCTTTTACTTAATATGACCTTAGATATAAAGGGTGGTTAAGTTTTAAGGGCCGATGTTGATTTTGAATAAAACACAAATTATTTAGGAAATTACTGTCATTTCTTTTTATTATGATAATATTGGTATGGTTCAATTATGTATGGAACAAAATATCGGCCAAATGGCCGCCGCGACCTCGTCGGCACACCTCCATCCGATGGTCCAAATTTTCGATAACGCTGAGGCATAATTGAGGTTCTATGCCGTTAATGTGCCGAATTATCTCATCCTTTAGCTCTTGAATTGTTGCTGGCTTATCGACGTACACCTTTTCTTTCAAATAACCCCAAAGAAAGAAGTCCAACGGTGTCAAATCACATGATCTTGGCGGCCAATTGACATCGCCACCACGTGAGATAACACGGCCATTGAATTTGTCGCGCAAAAGAGCCATTGTTTCGTTAGCTGTGTGGCAAGTGGCACCATCCTGTTGAAACCACATATCGTCCACATCCATATCTTCCAATTCGGGCCATAAAAAGTTCGTTATCATCTCACGATAGCGAACACCATTCACAGTAACTGCCTGACCGGAATCATTTTGGAAAAAATACGCCCCGATGATGCCGCCAGCCCATAAACCGCACCAAACAGTCACTCTTTGTGAGTGCATTGGTTTTTCGACAATCACTCTTGGATTATCATTCGCCCAAATGCGGCAATTCTGCTTATTGACGAATTCACTGAGGTGAGGTGCCTCATCACTGAAGATGATTTTCTTCGAAAATTGATCATCCACTGTTGCCATTTCTTGCCACCATTGTGACCATTGAGGAGGCTTGAAATGGTCAAGAGGCTTTAGTTCTTGAGTCAATTGCACCTTGTAAGGGCGTAAATGCAAGTCTTTATGCATAATGTTCATCAACGACGAGCGTGAGAGGTGCAATTGTTGGGCACGACGACGAGTTGAGGTGGACGGCTCTTCAGCCACACTATCGCGAACAGCAGTACGAGCTGTACGAGCATGCACTGGTGTTTTCACATCTCCTACAGACCCGGTTTGCACAAATTTTTGCACGATTTTTCCGATTGTACGCACATTTGGACGATTAAATTGACCGAAAGAATCACGAAATGCACGATATGCATTTTGATTTGAACGCCCATTTTCATAATAAGCCTGAATAACTTTAACGCGTTGCTCGATTGTGTATCTTTCCATGGTTCAAATTGAGTTAGTCTGAAATTGAGAAATGTCAAATGAAATGCAGAAAAAAACTTGACGTTTAGGTGTGGTTCACATTCAACATCGGCCCTTAAAATTTAACCACCCTTTACATATATGGTTTCAATCTTCCTCGTATTTCCCAAATATCATGTACAATATTATAATTTGGAGTGCCATTTACTACACAAGTGACAACGTTGGGCATATGACCAATGTTATGGACCTTCGTATGGTGTCTGAGGTACCTTTGAGAGATGTAAACCAACACTCCTTTTGTAGCAAAAACTCTTGAAGGAGTTGAACTCCACTGGCCATTGGATAGCTAACGCTGGTTGGTAGCTTGCCGACCATAAAACCGAGGCGGTGTAATTGTCAAAAGCTATTAGTGCACTTTCAAGCCTAAGTAATATCGGAGGCTCAAAACGGAATAAGAGACTTCTACTTGCAGGAGTTGCCAGTTCTATATATATGAGTATGAACGCGGCAGAAATATTGTCATGTGCCTCTAAAGTTAAGTCGTACGTGCGTGGAGTTAAATCTGTCCACCGTCTTAGCGCACTATGGTTCGCCAGTGCGTTTCGGAATAATTTCGAACGATGCTATACTCGTCGTATCTTCAATTCTACCCATCGACTTACTCGATGAAGAAAATGTAAGACTGAAAGCGAACGAGCTCGAAATTGCCGGGTAAACAACGAAAGAAGAAAATACGAATAAATCCGCAGTATCGCAACCTGGCAACAACAGTGGAATGCATCCGTGAAGGAAGATGGACGCATCGCCTTATAGCAGCGATCGATGTATTGATATAACGGAAACACGGCGAAACGAACTTTTATCTGACTCATGGGACATGACTGTTTCAGAGAATAACTCTTCAAACACGGACATGAAGCTATCCTAAACTGTTCACATTGTGAAAATGTTCCGGAAAACGCGGAACATGTGTTTTTTCATTGTTCATGGCATGAAGCCGAGAGGATCACCCTTCGGGACCAATTTGGGGGTAACCCACTCGCGAGAATGTCGAAAATTAGATGCTTCAGAATGACAAAAACTGGACTATCGTGAGTAAAGTACCGGTACGCATACTCAGCGTCCTTAGGCGAACAGTGGAGAGCCAATGACCTAAGAATACAAAAGGCATAAGAATACAAGAGAACATAACGTAAATGTCTAGTCAGCCCTGCGAAGTAAGTGGTGGAGTGGAGTGGCGTGGAGAGTGGTTCTAAGTGTGCAGATTGTGGTTTAGTACGTAGGCGTATTCCTGGCCTCGATTATTCAGGTTTGCGAATAGTGTATGCCAGTACTCTGGGCTACTTGTATCTATGAAGATTATACACCCTTTGGTGCTACCATAAAAAAAAAACCTTTGAGTAAAGTATCATCGTATCTTCACTAGAAAAGAAAAAAAAGTAAAAAAAAAAAAATTGTTTAAAGCTAACTTTACATATCTCTATGAAAGTTTCCGGTATGACTTTTAATCTATTGATTATATTAACGGAAATACTAATAAAAGACAACAATTTTATTTCCTAGTTGTTGGAAAAGGGATTAATTTAATTTCGACAAAATCTGGATCTACTCTAAAGAATAGATATACACCCTAATTTTTATTTTTTTTATTTTATTTCATTTTCATCTACAAGTATATAACTTAACAGATTGTGATATATATATATATATATAATAGATTACAAAAGTAATTAAAAATAGATAAAATAAATATGGGAATTTGAATTTATCCAAACAATAAACCAATAAAACTAAATAAAGTGTTTTTGAACATAGTTCTGGATAAACTTAGATCTACAACAGACCAAACCGAGTTGAAATTTAAAATAACTCTAGACATAGGCTCATTCAACCCGTAGTTTGTCCTATATATTATACGAAAAAGAAACTCTCTTTGTCTCAATGGCCTTTCAGGAGCGTAAATGGGGATTAAAGCTAACAAGCAAGGGCTTTTTAAATGATAACAAAGGAGGTCTCTCACAAACATTACATCATGGATCTTTCTTCGATTTAGAAGCTTAGCTAAACCCAGCAGTTGGCATCTAGCATCATATTCCGGTGAGAAATTCCAACGCATTTAAAAAAAAACAAATTTGGTAAAAGGGACACCAAACGATGTCACAATATTCCAGAAGAGATCGAGCAAGGGCTATAAAAAGGGTTATCAGTGAGGGAGGATTAGAAAATTCGACTGCATTTCTTTTAATGAAGCCAACCATGGAGTTAGCTTTTGACGTTATATAGTCTACATGATCACAAAAAGTTAACGCCTGATCAAAAACGATACCAAGGTCCTTAACAACATTTACCCGAGTCTAATGAATTAATGGAGTATCGGTGAATAATTGGGTTGAAACATCTTCAAAGAGTTGTTACGTTGCATTTTTTTATGTTAAGGAGAAAGTAGTTATCTTTGCACCATATGGAAAGAGCATTAATATCACTTTGGAGCTTTATACAATCATTTAAACTTGAAATTCTTAGGAACAGCTTTAGATCATCTGCATATAGTAGGCATTGACTGTAGCTTAGCACAGTTGTTATATCATTGATAAATATAATGAAAAGTAAAGGGCCCAGGTGACTGCCTTGAGGTACACCTGAGCTGCAATTGAATGGTTCTGAAAGAAAAGATTCAATCTTTACAATCTACACTCTATTCATTCAAAAAGACGAAATCCATCCCAAAATAGATGAGTGAAAACCGAAGCAATTTAGTTTGCGTATTAAGACACTATGATTCACAGAGTCAAATGCCTTACTAAAGTCGGTATAGACCGTATCCACCTGATAACCCCTTTCAAATGAATTTAATACAGACTATGTGAAATATACGATATTGGAGGCTGTGGATCTCCCTAAAACGAAACCATGATGAGATTCCGAAATATATTCTTTGACATAAAATTCCAATTTATCTTTGACTATACTCTCAAAGAGCTTAGGGATGGCTGATAATTTACAGATTCCCCTGTAGTTCTTGACGTCATTTCTAGAGCCAGATTTAAATATTGCAACTAGAAATGAGACCTTCTACTCATCTAAAAAAAATGCCAAGTTTAAGTGATAAGTTAAAGATAAGTAGAAGGGGGTAACAGATACTGTCTTTACAGCTTCTTAAAACCAATGCTGGAATACCATCCACTCCTGCACATGCCGATGGTTTTAGATTGTTAAGAGCCAGAACGATGTCATGAAAATCGAGATAAATGCAACCAATATCCACTCTTTGATCGATTACGTTGGGTGGAGCTAAGTGGATCGAAGTGTTATTTACGTATACAGATTCGAAAAATCGAGCAAACAATTCGCAGGAAGTTCCAATATTATTGGATTCTACGTTTTCATACGACATAATCTCCGGAATACCATACGTATTATGCTTATGCTTTATAAAACTCCAAAAGCTTTTAGCGTCAGTTACTAGCTTGCTCGCGATATCCATAATATAATTTCTGTGGAGAAACCTGCTAAGCACGCAGAACTGTTTTCTCAAGGTACAAAAGCCAGCATAATCAACCAAGTTTTGCGACTTTTTGTACCGTTTAAGTGCTTTAGTTTTAAGGTTCTTTAAATTCATTAACCGACGATTATACCAAGGGGGTTTAGAGAGTTTCTTCTTGAAAGTTAATGGCACATACATTTCAAACCCAGAGTTAATAAAAGCTATAAAACGAAGGAATTAATCCAATTGTTTAGACCAGTAAAATATGCTTTAAAGAAATTAAAATAAGTACAATTACTGTTATTATTAACCGGATCAAGAACCTAATTCCCGTAGTCGAAGTGAGATACTGTCACATGTCACCTTACTTTATTTTAAGCTTGCTCCTGTACGTGCAAATTCGTTCAAAATTATGCGAGCTTTCATTACGGGACGGAAGTTTTATCGCTTAATTTTTGCGTGTGTTCTCATTTTCGCTCAATGCGTCACTTAAAGGGACAAATGCCATTAGTGTGAACATTTTACTTTTTCTATTTTATTTGTACGATTTGTTTATCCTCTGAACACGTTTTCCACATTTGTAAGAGTTATTCACATGCTTAAAAAAAATCGTTCAACCATCCTGAGCCAATAAAATACAGTTCTAAGTCCACAACCTTGAGTAATCAAATGTTAAGGTCAACTGAAAAACAACAATTAAAATAATAGCAATGCAATATTTTGAAACACCCCGTTAGTTTTACGTTGTACACAGTAGCAGTAAAAAATGGCTTTAAGTACTCGAGAATAGTTTAACCACTGACCTGCAATAGTATACGAGTATATATATCTCGAACTGAATTTCAGTCTTAAATATGCCATGTCTCACTTGATACTTCTTTAATCTGAGTTAGTTCGGCTAGAAGTGCGCATCAGTTATACAAAATTGAAATGATTATTAAGGAAGTGAATTATGAATTCTTTTGGATTCAATATGACAAAATGTCCGATAAACGAACGAGGGGATGGTTTCTGGTGGATTCACCAATACCGGTCTTATTTCTCATTCTTCTTTATCTTTTAATGGTGTGGTGCGGCCCAAAGTTAATGGAAAAGTTAAGCGGATTTTATTTTATTTATTGTATCTGTTAAAAATATTTTACTTTCACTTAGGAGGAAATCATTTAAAATCAAAGGCTTACTGCGTGTGTACAACTTATTCCTGGTACTACTAAATGGACTTATTGTGAAGGATATCTTCTTGGGTACCTTACGACTTGATTATAAATACCTCTGTCATCGAGGTGAAAAAGACTACCATCCAGAAGAGATGAGGGTATATTTGCGGTTCTAATCTAAGGACTATAAGTAAATTTTTATTTTTCTAGATTTTAAATGCAGTTTGGTGGTTCTTCATCTCAAAACTGATCGAGTTCCTTGAAACACTGTTTTTCATTTTGCGAAAAAAAACAAATCAATTGAGTTTGTTACATGTGTACCATCATAGTACTATGTTGTTCTTTTCTTGGCAAATAATTAAATGGTATCCCAGTGGAGCATGTAAGTATACGAGTACTCATCGGAAGGTGTATATTAAAAAAACAATTTTACGAGCGTATTTTATTTTCAGTCGTTCGTCTTTTAATGCTTAACAGTTTTATACATGTGATAATGTACTCGTATTACGGGCTTAGTTCAATGGGGCCAAAAGTTCAAAAGTACTTATTCTGGAAAAAATATTTAACTTCATTGCAATTGGTAAGAATTAACCAATAGAGACGATAAAATTAATATTTAACCTTTTGCTTAACATTTTAGGTGCAATTCGTTATTTCGTTATTTTGGTCAATAAACTCGTTGACGAAAGGCTGCAATCATCCTCAATGGATTGATATTGAGAACTGCACGTACATGTCTTCTTTATTATTTCTCTTTGGGAAATTTTATATAAAAAAGTACACAAAGAAAGCCGAAGAGGTATAGTAAGACGGAATTCAATAATACCAAGAGTGCATTTAGAATTTAACAAGAAGGGTGGGATTAAAAATTGACTTATGTCAGAAAACTGTCATTAAATATACAAGGCTGGTTTTGAATTATTTTATTATTTACTTACGCTTGCATACATTACAGCAATACACGAAATCCACTTAATTGTTCATAAATTGGAGTTCAAAATTTAACTGACTTCACTCAATTGGACCATTGAAGAGCTTAAGTACTTTACAAAAAATACTTTAGACAAAGCATTCTTTGGTTTATAACTCTAAATCAGACGGAGGCAGAACACCCTTATTATTTTGGACATTTTGATAGAATCTATCATCTCCCAAAGTTTGATTGTCTAAAATTGAATATAAGGTCGGTTACCTACAGATCAACAAAAAATGTTTCGAACAAACAATTTCAAACAAATGCTGAACAAATATTCGACGCTGTGAGATATTATCTTACATCAAAATGAGAAATTAATGAAACAAAGCGAAATAGGAATGAGTTTGTTCTACAAATATTTTTCATCAAGCAATATTCAGCCGAGAAATTAAAATCTGGTTTCAAAAATGTTATGTTCAAATTTTAATTTGTTTCGGAGGGTGGACGTGGTGTAGTAGTAATATCATTGTTACCACAACACCACTAACAAAAAAATAAAAAAATAAACTCTTGGATGAAAACCTAAAATATATGAAAAAACAGCACTCACAGAATTACTTAAGATAGGTTAAGGTAGAATGAGGTAGCTTAAGATTTATTTTAAGGTAGATTTTTAAGTTTTATATATAAGAACAATCAAAACAAGTTCGTTTTCACTTGATTCAAATTTTTTCTTAGTAATAAGCAATAAAAAACTAATAAAACAAAAAACAAATAAAGAACTAAAGTAAGTTACGTCGAAAGACATAATTTTAAGTAATTGGTTTAGCTTAGATAGCATAGGGCCAGTAAGTTAGAATAGAATAACATAGTTAAGTTAGTTTTAAGAGTTTTTTATATAGCATATAAGGTATAATGAATTGAGAAATAAAAATGTATCTAAAATGAAAATGAATGATATCATCGCTTGTCACGCTGTTGGTTCACGGTTCGAATCCTAATGTCAAGAATCGTCTATTTATTTCGCATGAAATAAATAAAAAAATCGATCAATTGCGAAAGCTAAGTCAACTCTACTGCGAAGTCATAACATTTTCCACTTTATTTTTAGTGCATTTTTATTGGATATTATTGCCAGGAAAAAAGCGCTTAAAACTAGCTTAACTAACTTAACTATCTTATTCTAAATTATCTTATCCTATGCGGGCTCTCTATGTCTTTCGACGTAACGTACTGACAATTTTTTATTTACTTCATTCTAAATTTTTACTAAGAAAATAATATTAAAAAGAAAAACTTAGTAAATGAACACTTGTTGTTGTACTTATATATATAAAACTTAAAAAACTACCTTAGAATAAATCGAAGGCATTTGGGTGGTCATATGGCTAAAGTGTAACTTGAGCGTGATGATGACATCAGGAGGACGGAAAAAAATACTGTGAATCATAAGCAACGACTATTACAGCGACAATAAATCTGAAACTTAATACCACTTGGTTTATAACTCTAAATCAGAGGGAGGCAGAACCCCTCTTATTATTTTGGACATTTTGATAGAATCTATCATATCCCAAAGTTTGATTGTCTAAAGTTGAATAGAGTTTCAAACCAACTAAACCAATCTGTCTTCCTCTCTGTCTCTTCCGCTTTCCACAAAAAAAAACGCCCATGTCCTAAAAATTAGTATAAAGTTATTCATATCCCCTTTAACACGTGTAAATTAAAAAGAAAAATCTATGAGTAAAGGCTGAACTATAATAGTCGGAAGCAATCGGAAGCTAATGTCAAAATTCTGCGTTAAGTTTCCTTCAGTACTGTCAATTGCTCAAGTAGCCCATAATAGTCGTATGTGTTCGGAAGCAAAGGTTCTCGTCCGATCAAAGAAATGAAGCACCATCGGGCGCTGTTAGTACTTAGATGGGGGACCGCTTGTCAAGTTTTCATACGTATACTTACGAAAGAGCAAATCCATTCGCTCTTTCGTAAGTGAGCAAAAGTGAACGAAACTTAACGAATCGAAGCAAAAAGCTATTATGGTCACACAATACAAATCCTGTGTATTCGCTCTGTTTCGGAAGTGGTCGTACGAAAGCATTCTACTATTATAGTTCAGCCTTAAGTCAATGTGTTAAGAGATACCATTGTTTCATAAGTATGCATACACATTTGAATAAATCCGTAAATTCACCCAAAGATGGAGGCCTATTCGTGAATTCACAACCAAAATTCGTGAATTCACTCAAAAAATTAGTCTATTCAGTAAGTAGGAAGACTATTTAAAAAAAAAAAAGTTTTTCTTTATTGGTAAAGCGACAGGGATTTGAACTCGGAAATTCAAGGTGAATTTTATGAAAAACAATTTTAAGACCTTTATCGTTCAATATAACATTTTTGGAGATACAGCCGTGAGAAATTGATGAATTTTTCATTAAAAGTTGTCTTCTTATGCAGGTAATTTCACTGCAGGCAATCCAACTTTGGGAGAAGATAGCCCTTATTAAGGTAAAATATAGTTCTACGTCTACCTTTTTTAGCTTATATACATACGAGGGTGGGTTAATAAGTCCCTGAAAATTAACACAAATTGTATCGTCACCTTAAATTTAATTTGTTTTTGTCAAGAATCACCTTTCAAAAGAACGCACCCAAATTTTCAGACAAATCTGTCAAATAAATTTGTTGTGGCAGCCATTTTATATAGACGCCTACTAGCATTTTCGTTAAAATGGAAAAAAAGTGAATTTCGAGTGCTCATTAAACACTATTTTTTACGAGAAAAAACTATCACGCAAACCAAACCAAAGCTTGACAAATATTATAGGGACTCTTCACCATCGTCGAACGTTCTGGTCGCCCAATTGTGGTGACCACGCCAGAAATGGTCGACAAAATCCATGGTTTGATAATGGACGATCGGCGAGTGAAAGTGCGCGAGCTTGAAGAGGCCACAGGCTTATCACATGGCTCAGTGATTTCGATTTTACATAAATATTTGGACATGAAAATGCTTTCCTCAAGAAGGGTGCCGCGTTTGCTTACAATCGACAACAAACGCATTCGCTTGACAACTTCAAAGGTGTGTTTGGCGATGTTCCAGAAAAATTTGGCTGAGTTTTTGAGCCGTTTCGTAACCGTGGATGCAACCTGGATTCACCACAACACACCAGAAACCAAGGAACAGTCAAAACAATGGACTTCTCCTGGTGAATCGAAGCCGAAGAAGGCCAAGGCGGGTTTGTCAGCGCATTCACATCGATTACCTTGAAAAGAGTAAAACGATCACCGGCCCATATTACGCAGAGCTGCTGGATCGATTCCAAGCCGATTTGAAGCAAAAACGGCCACATTTGGCGAAGAAAAAAGTTCTTCTTCACCAGGACAACGCACCGGCGCACAAGTCCGCAGTCGTAATGGCAAAATTGCATAAGTTAGGCTACGAACTCCTCCCTCATCCAGCATATTTCATAGATTTAGCCCCCTGCGACTATTTCTTGTTTCCAAACATGAAGAAATGGGTCGGAGGTAAGAGATTTGGGTCAAGTGAAGAGGTCATCGCTGAAACAAACGCTTATTTTGAGGGGCTCGAGAAATCGCATTATTTGGAGGGCATCAAAAAATTGGAGAAACGTTGGATGAAGTAGAGCTAAAAGGAGACTATGTTGAAAAATAAAATTGTTTTTATACCGAAAAGAGTGTTCCTTATTTCATTTTTCAGGGACTTATTGACCCACCCTCGTATAAGGTGACCAGACGCACTGCTTTCGAGAGTACAAAACTCCTTTAATTTTATATATCCCTTTTGCATCCCTTTGAGCTTTTTGTACTCCTTTTAATAATTTTTTTTTTTTTCAATTTTACATATTCAAAAAAAAAATTAAACACAATTAAAACATGTTTATACATACCTTCATCAATAGCAACTCTATGCAATTTCAAAACACTAATTAATAATCTCATTCCACTACTAATGATCTTACTTACTTTATTTTAGATGGCGCTACAGTGCGGAATGGACTTGGGTCTCAACCAACAAGCGTTTCCAGCCAGCTCGATCTTCTCCTAACCGCCTGCAGTCTTTCAAACGAAATTGGTTGAGGTCCTTTTTTACTTCTGTGCGCCACCTTAGAAGGTGGCACCACTGTGCGTCTTTCTTTATCGCGTCGCACAGTGGTCTCCACCATAGGCCAAAAGGTAAAATGCAAAAGTTAAATATACCCATATTTTTTGTTGCAAATGATATCTCTGATAAGGATTCAAGCTGACAACAGTCGAATTACTCTTCTGAGAGTAGTTGTTCATAGCATGATCAGTCGCTAAAGTTGAATGTTTTGTTGCAGTCGTTGGCAATTTTTAGTGCGAATTTTTTTCACTGCGATTAAATTAAATGTTTTTTTTTTTTTTTGAGACATAGGCATAATAATATTAAAATCGTTACTAAAATTAGTGCCACAATTGGGTTCTTTTTTTTCTTAAGTGAAATTTTGAAAGGACACACGTTTTGATTGGTGTACTTTGGCCTAATTTAGTTTGCACAATTACTTAGGTGATTTCTTCTTTTTTAAGAACGTGTGTGTAGTTTTTTTTTTCGAAAATGTTCGAAAATTTAAGAAATACTACTATATACTCGTATAACTATCGAACAATATTTTTTTCATTTAAGGCTCAAGTAAAATAATCAAGATCCGTAATATATTTTATACATTTTATGCTACTAAGCATAAGGAAACGTTTGAAATCTTTAAAAAAACCTACAATGTGAAACACACGGAACTTTTACTCAACAGGATATATTCGCTATGCCAGTTCTTTTTGACAAGATGGAATAAATGCTCACGGAACGAGAACTTCTTTCTAACAAAGTGCAGTGACTGGCTTGACAGTACAAGCGACTTCACTGATGTAAATTAGCCCAGTGATACTAATAAATCTCAAGGAAGGCCAAAAAAGTCATTCTTAGAATGCTCGTTCCGAAAAAAAGAAGGAGTATGCTAGCTTGGCTACAAAAGACCAATATATCGCTTCTGCTTTGAAACAATTTCAAGCAACCGACATTCCGCAACTTGATGCAAATGACGTCTTAAAATTATTAGTTGATGCTAGATTGACAAGAAACCAATATCAAGTTATAAGGAATGTGGTTAATGAAATAACAAAGCTTGATATTTTCCAACTTATGCAAAGGTACTCAAGGCAAAGCAAGATTGTTACCCGAAACTAGAAACAATAACGATCACTGATTCATCAGCTGAAGTAACTCTCCAAAGCCTTTAAGATCACACAGCGAAACGAATTGTAGAATTACAACAACGTGTTCTCAAAATGCCGGAAGATGATTTGAGTAATTTGACACTTATTGGAAAATGGGGCTTCGATGGAAGCAGTGGACAATCGGAGTACAAACAGCGAATTTCGGGTGAATTTAGTGATAGTTATATTGTTCGCTACTTCTTATGTTCCTATTCAACTTTTTTCACAATAAAATCCTGACACAGACAAGAGAATTGTATGGCAGAATCCTCGTCCTGGATCGACCAGGTACTGTCGACCTGTCCGTTGAGCCATCATCATCCTGCACAGACGAACGAGTTTGGAAGGGATGGGAAAACTAGATATGGCTCTGTATAGATCGTCTCTATAGACGCTGTGATAGGAGACTTTAAAATCAAAGAAAATGTGCTGAGTATCGATTTGGAGTTCCTGGGTTTTTTCCAAGATCCGCCGCAATGTGAATATTTAATATATGGCGACTTTTCTGCCCTAAAACCGCACTGATACGAACTAATCAGATTACTGACGAAAGGTTTAATTTGCAGATAAGATCTTATACGCGATGTTGAGAAGACTAATACTTCTGTACTCGTAAGTGGCACAGTTCAAAGCGTCTCCTTTCTTGATGATCTTCGGGTATACTTTCACCCGACTGTATTTTTTAGTTCAGTTTATGTATGCTCCATACCAAATCATCTCCAGCTGCTTTGAATAACTTGGCAGTTAAGCCTTGGGCTCCAGCAGCCCTGCTGGATTTAAACTGAGATAGTGCTATCTTTACTTCACTTTGGTTGGTTGGACGGAATTGTTGATCGTCGTCATCTAGGTTGAATGGAGCATTCTGCCTGACAGCAAAGTTTTGATAGTCACCGCCATTTAATAGTCTGCAGAAGTATTTTTTCCAAATTATCAGCACCGATTGTAACTCTTCTACTAGATTTCCTTCTTCATCAGTACGTATGCTACGTACGTTTGGCGGCACACTTCATAAAAACAAGGGTTTCTTTGTGGTGGATGCGAGAAACCCAGCTCATCAGTTTCGGCGTTCTTGATGACTTCTTGAGACTTCTTGAGAGATTAAGAGACACTTGATCGGCGGATGAACTGGCAGACTTTGCAATTGCAGCCGTTGGATGTACAATTTTCTCACAGTGCTGCTTTGGTGTTGTGGTGTTTGGGATGTCCGCATACATACCTTGGCAGCAACAAGGTAGTGACCTGAGTCAATATTAGCTGCTCGGAAATCCTCCAGAATACTGGAGGAGTGAATTACATATACCGTGACGTGATGAATTTGTTTGAAAATTAGTTGAACCGGAGAGGGTCAGGTCCCCTTACGAATATTGAGGTGCGAGAATCGTGTGATAGCTACAGTGACATCTCGAGCCGCCGCAAAGTTGATTAGCATCAGTCGATTTCCGGAAGTGTATTTGTGCAAACTGTATTTCTAATTTCCAATTTCTGGAGCACTATTTTAACGTCATAACGTTTGTTCACGTCGTCCTTATCTTCTGTGGAGACGTTGCGTAGGCTGATGTTTTTGAATTTTACTTTAATGTAAAACTCAAGACTTTTTGCCTAAGTCCGTCTCTGACTACGAATTCGCACCCAAGTAAGCTCTGCTGCTGTTCATCGATCACTTGTCACTTTTGGTCCAAATGCAATGACATATTTCTAATCAAAAGATATTCTCTCGAGATTTTACCACCAAATTTGTTGATAAGACTTTTTCTTAGAAGAAAGTGGGCGTAACTATAGTCATTTGAAACTGAAGTTCACGGATTCTGGTGAAATATTCACAGTAAGACTTAATTGTCACCGTAAAAATCTTTGAAAAAGCGTAGCAGAATATACTGGCTAGATCGACATGACTTTCGATGTTGATCCAAAGCTTTCTAGAGTCCAAAGCAGTATATTATATTGGGGCATATGCATAAAAACTAGTAACTGGTTTTACTAGACAATTTTTAAGAAAATACTTGATTTTCATATGCATAAAATTTAAGTAAATGCTGGAGAACAAGCATTTACTAGGGGACATAATACTTACTAGATGCGGATGAATTTCACTAGTAAATACTTTATATCGTATGCATAAAAACTAGTAAGTATTTATTTTTTTTTTTTTTCAAGTTGGTGAATAGCAACTTGAAAATTTGCTAGCAAATACTTTTCTGTGTTAAATACGAAATTTTGCAGCTATAATCAAGTAGGATTACAATCGTGAGTCTTATTTTTAAGCAATCAGGTCGCTATATTTACCGGTTAAATGGCTGCATTTCTAAGTATTTATTCCGAAACAGTTTACAAGAAGCGAAGGGTTACCGAGTATAATTTTAAAATGCTTTACCATTTCGAAAAGGAAAACGTAGAGTGGTTAAGTGAATAATTTATTGGCAAGCATATGATTTTACTCAACGAACGAATTGTTTCATAAATTCATATATTTACGGCATTCAAACTGAAACAAGAGGAGGGGCAGTTTCACTTCAAGAAAAGATGAGGATCTTTTTATGATACGTTGGAGATCCTGGATTTCAAGTTGACGTTGGTGAAGATATTGGCGTACATCAGAGTACTCTTTCTAGATCAGTAATTCTGTTGCAAAACTCATAACAGATAAAGTTTCTCTTTGGATAAAGTTTCCTTCCAATTATGAAGAACACTTGAAAGCAAAATATGATTGGCTTAGCAAATACAGCTTCCCATCATGTATAGGAGCCTTGGACTGCACTCATGTAGAAATAATGAAGCCACTTTTATTCAGAAGAATATATTTATCGAAAGGCATATGCTTCCATCAATATTCAAACAACATGTGATGCAATGGAATGTTTTACAAGTGTGGATGGCCAATTGCCAGGCTCAGTTCACGATTCTAGAATTTGGAGAAACAGTTTTCTTGAACCTATAACGAGAAATTCCAGTAACAGCGTTTTATTGGGAGACGAAGGGTATATTACTGCACCTTGGTTAGTGACGCCTTTTAAGAATCCAACAAGTAATCAAGAAAAGGCATTCAATAAATTGCATTCAAAAGTGAGAGTAATAATTGAAAGATGTTTTGGGCAACTGAAGAGGATATTTCCAATTCTACAAAACTGCATATGTCTTAATTTAGAAAATATTTCAAATATAATTGTGGCATGTTTCGTTTTGCACAATATTGCAATGCATTTAAAAGATAACAACGATTTCCAATTGTCAGAAGAATTAATGGCCAGTGTACTTCAAATCCGACGATTAGGGCAGATAAAGACAACGGAATTGTTTTGCAATAACGATTGAGAAATAATGCAAAATAAGTATATACTACCAATTTTGAATGAACTGGTAGTATCTACTTGAATGAATCCAGTATTTACTGGAAGTATTTGCTAGCAAGTTAAAACTTATTTTTATGCATACCAAATCTAGTAAATACTTAAAATATTAGCTTCTACTAGTAGTACTAGTATTTACTTAGACCTTTTACTACTAGTATGTACTTAAGTTTTATGCATTGTCTAGAAAAAAATATGTAGACGCTAATTTTCCCTACATTTCTTCCATACATTATACATGACCATTATACATGTGTGGGGGCGTGGTCATGTATAGTGTATAGACAAATATATGTATATTGCTTTAGCTATTTACGGTAATTGTTAAGTTGTATTGTGAATATATCATTAGATTTTGTGTACTTCGGTTACAAATTTTGAGAACCATGACCACTTTCTACTAAGAAAGCTTTGTAACAACAGCTTTATGATCAAATTTCTTGAAAATCGTGGAAATATGCTCTGTGTAGAAAGATATCATTGCATATGTTTTACAAAATTCGCAACGCCAAGCTCACTTTGTTAGGGGTGAGTTGAAAGATGGGGGTAGGGCATCACACGTTTCGTTCTAGATGGTTTGTAACTTTCCTGTATGTTCTTAATGAAAATCGCTACATGGAGGTACTTTCCCCTACATGTGGCGCCACTACTGGTATTTTTATTACTTGCACCTACATAAATAATGCCAAGTATTGTTTTGATCAAACTTAATATTACTATAGCTGAGAAACCGTCTGTCTGTCTGTATGATCGACTGCTGCCTAAACGGCTAAATAGATTTTCTTCAAACTTCATAATTAGGATCAGTAGGGTCTAGCCTACAACTTAACGGTACTTCACATAACCCTTTGTTGCCTAGTGGTTGCAGCATGAAACCACCGAAACGAACAATTTTCTCTTGTGTCCTAGTGGTTTTAATGAAAAACCACTTTTTTATGTTTAATTCTGTTGATTCGTAGACCATCGTGACATTTTTTTGACTGCAAAAAGTTTGTATTTAAACGGAATGTTTCATTCAAAAGGAGATATAACCAGTATGCCCACTTGCCAACATATGCTACTTCAAGACGGTGTGCATACTGTAGCACAAAAAGTGAACCTCATCGTTCCAAATGGTGCTGCTCAGTCTGTCAAGTACTATTATGTTTGTCAGGGGAAAAAAATTGTTTTGCCAAATATCACACTAAATAAATGTGTAGTTTCATACTGTTCTGCGTTGTTTTATTTTGCTCGAACAAATTTACACTAAATGCCTTGTGGTCTCTCTGAGAAAGCACCAATAAATTGTTAAAAATAGTGCGAAATAGAAAAGCAAAACATTTTTTTAGTTAAATGTAAGTTAAACAAGATTTAAAAAATCATATTTACTTCTTTGTTTTTAAAAATAAGAAAAAAATAATTCGGGCAACAAAGGGTTCATTTTGGAAAAAAAAAACATTTTCTCGAAAACAGCATTAAAGAGTTTGATCAAATTGCATGTTTAAGTTACAGTAGTCACATGCTATCAGATGGCACACAAGATTTTTGTCAAAAGTATACGTTTAACTGTGTTTTGTGTATTAACCGATTTCTAGGTATTTTTTTTTATCCTTTAAAACCGTGAAAAATTATTTTGAAAATTTTCCTAAAATTGGTTAATAAGTAGAAAACCATTATGCGTATTTTTCGGCGAAAATCTGGTTCATTATCTGCTAGCATATAACCTCCATAACTCAAATATCAAATTTGATCAAAAACGTTAGAACTGTTTTGAAGAAAATAAATTTGTTTCCAAAATCGTCTTAATATCGTTAATTTTGACGTTTGAATGAAAATTCCGATTTCTCTTCTATCCTACAGCAGAGTTTCGAAGACAATGCATCTAGCCGTTTAGGCTTCAGTCGGCCATACATACAGACCCACTTTTTTTAGATTCTCTATTATAGTAATGCCAAGATTGATCAAAATCTCGAGATCCAAGATTTTCAGGAAACCAATACTTATCCTATAGGTACGACTGACAATCATTAAAGCCTACATAAATCCCGTTGGGCCTGGGCAAAATTGACTTCAACCTAGACTTCCAAATAAAATTCTCTCGCGGGAAGACTGGCCAGAAGAGTTATGGACCCAACTAACATATCTGTCTTTACAGATGGGCCAAAAACGTCTGAAGGTACTGGGTCCGAAATTTACTCAGCCAAATCCGTTATCCTGGTCGATAAAGCTTTCAAACCATGGCAGTGTGTTCCGAGTGGAAGTGTTAGCTATTACCTAGACCCCTCGAGAACTATTCTCATAAGTACACCTTAGGAAAAAATATAGACATTCACATACACAGTCAAGCTGGAATCAAAGCCATTTCATCCATTGTGATAAAATCAAAAAGAAATAAAAATATTTTGGAACGGGCTGAGGACTGTCAGCGGGCAACAAAATGTCATACTTTGTTGGGTCCCGGATCATAGGGACTTCCCCGGAAAAGAGAACGCCGACGAAACTGGATTAAACTATGATAGATCAATCAGTCCTAGCTTCAATGGAACTTATCAAATCTAGCATAAGAACGAATTTCCTAAAAATGGCGATGAAAGATGGGACACACTTCCATCATGCCGCACCTCAAGGAAGTTATGGGCACAGCATAGTAAGAAAAATGAAAAACAATTGGGTAAAGATTATTGCAGCAATCAAAGCTAACAGAAGGTTTGAAGACATTCTTGCAGAACCTTGTAGGGCTTCTCCAGTAATTTCAGCAGATCGCTAATCTAAGTCAGCAGACTTCCCATCCATTACTTGAAAAAACTTGGAATGTTGAGACATAACAAAAAAAAAAAGGTATCAGGAGTTAACGAAATTGAAAATTGTTATTAGCTTCTTTCCTGCAATCACCAAGAGAGGTAATGATAAATATAACTCTCACTCGCATTGAGCAAAGTTTGTGGAACACTCGTGACAATTAACAACTTTTCCGCTTTGTGTTCTCTAGGGTTGACTGCATAAACATTTTATAAATGGGTGTCGAGTCGAATTTTCGCTGTACTTGCTTCACATTCGAAGTGGTATCTGGCAAAGCTGTACATCAAGTAGCTAAGCACTACTGGACTGGACAGCAAGTTAAGAGTCTGCTGAATTTTCCAGAATTTGAATATGTGCAGTAGTATATTGAAAACAGCATGCAGTCGGGGGTTTTCTACTTTGTTGAATTTAAAACGAAGCTCTTACACATCCCAAATCCATTGTGATTGGTATAAAAAGTAATACTGTTGCAAATTAATCAAGGAAGCTGTACAATATTCTATCTAAAGTAGTTGGAAATGGATTTACGCAAACAATGATTCTCGATAATTACATTTTATTACAACATGATATACGAGTACTATATATTAAAAATCTCTGCCCATTTGATTTCAATAACTACAAAACGTTCTTAAACGATTTCAAAATACTTCCCAGTACCTTATCTAGTAACTATTTAAGCCAAATGAAAAACTGCCTAAAAAAATAACTTAAACGTTTTTGAAAATTTGTCAGTTATAAGAAAAAATCTGACGGCTATCCTACTGATTTCACATCTAATGACTGCACAATCAACAGCTCTAAAGATATAAGTATCTCGAATACTTTTAAGCATCTCCAGCATCGTCCTCAAACAAATTATTTCTACCTAAAAAATGATTATTCCTAACAGAATAACTTATATCCTAGCTCTTCCTCTGAAGTATTCTTTTGAGTTATCTTTAACTACTGGCAAATTCTCCAGTTTTTTGACAAAGTCATTTATCACACCTGTGTTCAAATAAGGTAACAGAAGTCATATCACCAACTATAGACCTCTTTCAAAGCTGATTTGTATCCCAGAACTCTTTGAACAGATAGTCTGCGTTAAGTTAACAATAGTCTGCCGCAATATTTTTTTTGTCAGATCTACTATTACTAACTTATTAAGTTTGTTGCATAAAAGTTCTAAAGTCTTAATCAACTTTCACACACCATAATTGCCTATTATTGCCTAAACTAAAGATATATAGTTTTCTTCCGGTATTTATTTTACGAGATTCTATCGGATCAAATTTAAAGTTTTACTTTCCAACTCCTTTACAACCCAATCTAGTGTAGTCACTTAGGTCATATTGTCTTTATATTCACTATCAATGATGTTACATCTTATATTAGTCTTTGCGATATTCTCGCTTAGGCTGATGACATGAAAATCCTTAACAGCATTAATAACCTGAACGACCGAAACCTTCTTCAATTCGAAATTGACACAACTTGGTCTGTTAAAAACGGTCTAATTCTGAATCCTCTGAAATGCCAAAATGTCACATTTTCCAGAAGACGTATGCCAACCGCGTTTAATTATTCATTATCGCAATACACTCTTTGTCGTGTCAATGATTTTAAGGACCTAGGAAATTATTTTAATTTCTTGACTTTATGAAGCATATTAACTTCATTGTTAATAAGTCCAATTCTGTGTTAAGTTTTACATATAAAAATATGGTCAAAATAGTTTCAAAACCCATACGTATCTCTAACTCTGCATAGCTGTTTCGTCCCCATATTGAATAAGCTTCATAAGTCTGGACTCCCTTTTATGAAGTACATCAAGATCGGATTTCGGCTATTCAATGAAAGTCTGTGTTTCTATGTTGTAGTGATGAGGGAATTTAGGGTTGATCTTACCAACATTCTAGGGCTTCGAATGAATTTCTTCGATGTGTACGCCCACGCCTATTCCCATAAACCAGCTGCTTTGGCACTAAGTGAAATACAGGTAGTTGAAGAATCTTCCGATTTGAAACTGCCTGGATATAACTTAGTGTCATTATTATTTCCCCACCGTGGCCTCGCCATTTACGTCCGTAGTGATATTGCTTACCAAGTTCCACCACAGTATGGCCACTGTTCCAACCCGGAATTTAATTTCAAATGGCTAAAATTCACCGTCCGTAAGCAAATAATTCACTACTGCTTTATTTATAGAAGCCCTAGTGCGGACAGCAACTCAATTTTTGACGAATTTGATGCGCTGTCCGATTCCATCACTCGAATTGTCTCCTTGTACCCTCATACTGAAATCGTCATTGCGGGCGATTTCAATATCCACAATTAGGATTGGCTTCAACATTCTGGCCAGACAACACCCGAAGGAAGGTATGTTGAACTTTTTGCTGAGATAAACAATTTGACTCAGCTTGTAAATGAGCCTACACGTATACCGGACATTGAAAGTAATTCCGCCAACACTTTGGACTTATTTCTTATTTCGCACCCTGATAAATACACTATTGATGTTTTAGCGCCCCTAGGTCGGTCTGACCATAATATCGTATCAGCTAAATTCTCGTACTCCGACCACTCAGTTAAAGAAAAAACTTCTAAAAGAAAAGTATGGCAATACGAGAAAGCCAACTGGAGCGGCCTTAATAGCTTCTTTAGGAGTTTTAACTGGTCGCTATGCTTCCTCGATAGCGACGTGGATACCGCTGCTGATATAATCACTAACACTATACTCTTAGGTATGAATGACTTTTTCCCTAACAGAATAAAGAGCATTAAACCTAAGGAAAACTCGTGGTTTCACCAGAGCTGTAAAGAGGCTATCAGGTTGAAAGAAGTAAGTTTTCGGTCTTATAAAGCCAACAAATCTGAGGAAAACCGAATGAAGTTTAAACAAGCCGAAAAAGACTGCAATGTTCATATTCGACGTGTAAAATTCTTACATGACGAAAAATTGACGGAAAAAATTCTACAATGTCCCAAAGGTAGTAACAATTTTTAGTCATTCAAAAATATTAAAAATTCTGCCTCGTCTGCCATCCCCACGCTCATTTACAATGACATTTCAGCTGTGCTCACTTTGCAGCGAACTCCACGCTGCCAGATAATGCTTTGTCTCCACCTGTATTTGAGAGCGTCAAATTTTTCATGGGACAAGTCCACTTTCGCACTCGTACAGTTGCAGGAGTACTCAAAGGTCTTAACATACACAAATCCGCTGGTCCAGATGGTAACCCCCCCATAGTTTTGAAGAGGTGTTCTTCTACGCTGGCAAAACCTCTGCGTAAGCTTTTCTGTCTATCCTACTTTTCAGGGCTCTTTTCGAGTAGATGGAAAACAGCATTTGTCCAGCCCGTCCCCAAAAAAGGCGAATCTTCCTCCCTGTCCAATTACCGACCCATTGCCCTTCTTTCCAAGGTCATGAAAAAGCTGATAATTCGTCAGCTTATGGTTTTCGTAGCAACAGGTCCACTGGTGATTTGATGGCATATCTCACCGAGAAGTGGAACCAATCTCTCCATCACTTCGGCGAAACTAAGATGGTTGCGCTTGATATTTCAAAGGCATTTGACAGAGTTTGGCATCAGGCTCTTTTGTCGAAAATGCGTGCATATGGCGTCGATGAGTCGATTCAATGGATTAGAAATTACCTTTCGTTCAAGTTGTTTTGGACGGCTTCAAGTCTGCAATTCACAAAATAAATGCTGGTGTTCCCCAAGGCTCTGTTTTGCCTCTGACTCTCTTTCTTATTTTTATAAATGATATCTTGTCTGCAACTTCTAATCCAATCCATTCCTTCGCTGATGACAGTACCTTCAGTTTTTCATATTCGTTCCCTAACTCACGCCCTTGCTCTTCGGCCGTAGAAGGGGAACGGCAGCGTATGTTAAACACATTAAATTCCGACCTGGACAGCATAATTAAATGGGGTTCAACCAAACGCGTGGAATTTAATGCTTCCAAAACACAATGCTGTCTTCTGTCTCTCAAGCGAAACCAAAACCCTCAACCATTATCCATGGATGGCACTTCCATCATTGAAACCGAAAGACTTGCCATTCTCGGTATGTGTATTAATAACCATCTTCGATGGAATGATCACATATTTGAGGTCGCCAAAAATGCTGCAAAATGTCTATTCCTTAAACGGTGCAAGAAATATTTTACCGCGTCTGATCTGGCCTCAATTTATAAGGCATTCATACGCCCAAAGCTGGAATATAACACCCATATCTGGTTTGGTGCACCCAAGACCGTTCTGCACATTCTTGATAGGGTACATAATCGCGCGTTAAAACTTATAGGCGATAGAGACATTGTGAATTCTATTCATTCACTAGAACATCGGAGAAATGTCTCCTGTCTCTCCCTGTTTTATCGTTTTTTTAATAAAAAATGCTCCAGTGAAATAGCCAGTTGCATTCCTTCCCTTCAAAATTTCACCCATCACACATCAGTTTACCCTAAAGCCAAACTTCGGTCGTACTGTCAAATATAGGGATTCATTTATAAGCCGAACAACACGAATGTAGAATAATCTACCAAGCTCTGTATTTCCCCATCACTACAACCTTCAAACACTCAAAGCCAACGTGCATAGGCTCCTCCTCTGTTCCTCTTCCCCCTTTTCCCTGACGCCCGTGCCCTGAAACAGTTTAAGGGTATTCACATCCCCTTCGGCGCGCGCAGATTATAAAAAAAAAAAAAAAAGTTTATCCGATTCGCATTGAAAGGGCTTCCATACGGCGATCCATTTAACCTTCCACCATACACACATTGCATAAAACTTTTATAAATCTTACCTTTGTCTTAAAGACGGGTAAATAATGATATAATTTTTCTATAACTCCCGATTTTTTATCCTCAATTGGATTTAACTTTCGTGGGGGGATCTTAAAACGTACGCAGTCTAGAGTTAATGCATTCCCCGTATCATGGAATGATACTAGCCTGTGGATGCATTCCAAATTTCTGCTCGTTGTAGCTGCTTGTAATAAGCACATGACGACACATATCTTATAGTGTTTTAATTTTAATTACAATTATCACACATGTAATGCATTTCATGCAACTGATTCGAAATCTGTGAAAATATTGTATCAATTCCTTAAATCTTGAAAATTTACAGAGAAAAAATAAATAATTAAGATCATATACTAACGCTGCTGCCGATTTTGTCTCTCTATAAGCACGACTGCAGCTGGACGGATTTTCTTCAATCTTCATCTGAGGTCTATGAGGTCACTATTCGCGACAAAATCGGATTTTCTTCTTTAACCCCGACATTAACGGTACTTAACTAATGGCTGATTCAACGAAAATTGCTCCAACGATTATGTTTTGGTTTTTGGGTGACGAATGCGTATAACGGTACTCTACTTATTAACGAATTTTTAAAAACTGATTATTTCTCGGATATGGCTAAAATAATTTTGTTGAAATTCGACACCCAAGCGATAGTTGTCATATGCAAGGACATGGCATACCAAGTTTTGGAAAATTCTAAAAATGTTTTTGTTTGCCATTTTAATGGATTTATAAAAAACAAATGCTCGTACATATGTACACACATAAAGTGTTATTCATTTCAAGGCTGAGATTTCACATTGCTGCCATATGTCATCTGTTAAATTCATCTATCATCCATAGTAATATGGTAGTTCGTTCTTGTCTTGCCATTTTACAATGGTTCATTTAACCACCGCTTAACGCATTAAAATTATTGCATCTTACTACAAAAATAAAAGTTCTGTAATATCTGTGTATCGCGATTTAAGGACAGATTATGGTCATATAATCGCCCAATTCGAAACACAATCACCAAATTCGAACACATCGGTAGTGTTTGTGATGTTGTAAGGCCTGTGTATTGAAGACATTGATGTGAGTGACATGCAGTTCAAACAAGACAGGATTCCATGCCACACAACTAAGGCAAATATAATTGGCTGTACTGCACTAAAAGTTCTCCTCCCGTTGAATTTTGAGATTTGGCAACATCGATCGGTCCCCAAGATATGTAGTGTGATCTGACTTTTGTGAGGCTATGCTAAAAATCGTGTCTATGCAGATAGTTGCCAAATTTTAGAGCACTTAAGAATCCACAACCGTGATGTTATGACCGCAATACAGCCAGAAATTTGCCGAAAAGTAACTGAAAATTACCCCGCAAGAATCGAAGTTTGCAAAAACTCCCGTGGCGGCAATTTAACCGATGTTCTATTTCATATATTTCGATGTCAGATTTCATCGAAATCTTTAATACTTTTTATTTTATTTGAATTAAAAATCCTAAAGCACTGTTGTTGGAGGTTATAATTTAGATTCGAAATAATGCAGAAGGTTTTCGTTAAACTTTGATATTTTTAAGTCAATATAATGTTGAGACATTGACATTAAACATGGAAAATTATATCTGTCATAGGATTTCTTTAACATCATACTTGAAAGGATAGTACAAAGTTGATAAGCTAACTTCAGGAGTACGATCTTCCAGAAAAAAAAAAACAGTCAACATCGGCGACTTGGACAGAACGTCACAATGGACAGCTACAATTTTGAGGTAGTTAGGCTGTGCTATAAATTCAAACAATGACACCAGCGCCGAAATCAAGTGAAAAAACACTAATTCTCAACCCTTGTTTCTTTGGGCTAAGAAGGCGATTGTGTAGCAAAGCGATAACACGGACAAATAAGGTGACTTTTTATAAAACCCTCATCATTCTAGTCCTGCTATATGACGCAGAGTATGGACATTATCAAAGGCGTATGAAAACACTCTCGGGTAAATACAGACCTCACCTAAGGTGGCACACAAAAGTGGAAAGAGAGATCAACAACTTCGTGTGCAAAACTTCGAGGCGGCTAGAATAAGATCGAGTTGACTAGAGACACTTGTTGGTTGAGGCTCAGGTCCATCCTGGTCTGTACAGTAAAAAGTGTGTAAACGGCTTGGCCGATTATTATGAAGAAGATATCCGACGATTCGACTAACTTTCTTTTGGCAGTTTATTTGATTTCTCTCCAAACTAGGGTGTCAGCGTCTTTCGTTTGATACCTACATCAATCTCCAAAACTTTGGGTTTTTTTTTTTACTTTTCCAAAATTCTACTATAGAACTATTTGCGTCAAACTGTTCAGAAGTTATGAGGCTGTGACAGATAAACTGACAGAGGGCCTGACAGACAATTAACTCTTTATATAAGGGTTTCTTTCTTACTTTTTGTTACCTTGTAAGTACCGAAACTCTAAAAAAAAAAAACAGATATAAAACTTCAGGTGATTCCACGGTAAGAGTACACAGGAACACAGACGACTACACAGACAACTGGAGTTGCAAGGCAAACTATTCTCGAAATAAACAATTTTGTAAGGGAGCGTATGCTTTTGCTTTTAACGCTAAAGTAAAGTGACTCTGATTAAGCTAAATAGTATAAAACTCACCATGACCCAACGCGAATATATCCCTTTTCGGCAACACCAAACCAATCCAAATGCAAGCTGGTCGATATCTAAAAAAAAAAAATTATTCGTACTCAATGTATCCAGACACGTCTTAACAGATTTCACCTACCTTGCCGCCTCTCTCAGTTCAACAAGAGCAATATCATCGTACATGCTAAGAATTCCATACAACGGATGCGTGTATATGCTAGAAATTTGAATATCTTCTCCAACGATGTCCCCCTCAAATAGACGCTCAGCAATCCTTACTATATCTGGTTGGCTCTTGTACATAGGCTAAGTTTTATGATTTTGTTTAGATATGTACCTCTAACAACTATCAAATTTTAAGCATGAAAAGTGCCACCTACTCGCTCATAATCCATACAGTGGGCAGCAGACAGTACAAATTTATCCGAAATCAAAGTTCCACCACAGTGAAATGAAACTTCACCCGATGCAGACGTCCAACCGATCTTCGCCTATATGACAATAACAAGTTTTTATCGATCTTATAGTACCAACATCTGTTCACCTTGTCTTACCAAAAAACCATAAAATCTGCTTTCGTCAACACTTTTAATTTCCTCCGGCAAAACTGCAAAAACAAATTTTATTGGATCCACAATAAATAAAATAAAATAAAACTGAACCTAATTCGAAACTATCTACCGTTTGATTCCAGTGCGTCATTTGTACGAAAACAAGTTGTTATATTGGATTTATTGATCGCATCAAGATCGTCGGTGTTGTTGGAGAGCACATCTAGAAGAAAGTGTATATTTACAAAAATTGTCAGAAATGAATTTATGGCAGACGTATGTAAATGTTACACTCTACCGGAAGCTAGAAAGAACGTGAACAGAACGAAACGAAATACTTTAGTTTTAAGATACATATTTAAAACAAAACTAACAACGGGATGGAATACGAGAATAATACTAAAATGAAAGAATTAAATGCTTTCGATTGGACGTTAAGAAGTAGACTAACAAAATGGACAACAAGCTCTGAATGTGCAATCTAACAGATTAGAATGAATCACTGTTGGTTTTTTTGTTTTGTGGTGAAGATTCATTGACCTAATGGGTGCCCCTGAGACCATGATAAGTGAAAGTTTCATGGAAATACAAAACTAAAGCGAAATTCATTCCATTTTTGCTGCACACTCATCGAGAGATAAAAATAATGTAGTGCAAGACGAGCATTGGAACAGTGCTGTTTAAATGGTTTTGTGCCATATACGAGTATATGTATGTATCATAGATGCCTACCTCAATATTAACAATTTTCAAGTCTCTTATGAAATATCGATAGTGGTATGGGCTGTTATGATACTGTTTAGCTTCAGAAGGTCGTCAAAAAGAGAAAATTCAGTCGCAACTTCTATTAAAAGATCGACAAACAACTGTGGAAATTCCTTTCCCAAAAGCCAACGAGTGCCAAGTATTTTAATTGATTCCAAATAGGTTTTCCAACTTTTTAAAATGCCATTGCAGCACTTTCATATGTACTTTAAATGGCGCTACTGTTGGCTGTGGACCTGGGCCTCAACCAACAAGCGTCTCCAGCCAACTCGATCTTGCGCTAACCTCTTCCAGTTTAGCACACTAAGTTGGTTCAGGCCCCTTTCCAATTGTGTTCGCCACCTTAGGTGAGATCTTTCGAGGTCGTCATTTCGCGCCGGAGCATTGATATCCTTTCACTCTATCTATCTTAGCCATCTCAGGCGATGAATTCGAACTCTTCTGACCAGGTCCATGTCGCCGTACAAGCGATATACATAGTTCATTACTGTATCTTCTCTTCCATTCCCCGTAGATACAAATGGCACCACAAAAATCACTCCAAAGCTTTTTCATTCAAAACAACCAATGATGTTTTCATCCGCCTTTGATAACGTCCATGCTTCTGCGCCAAATAGCAGAACTGGAATAATGGGGGTCTTACTACCCAATTGCCTTCTTAGCCCAAAGAAATAAAGGTTGACAAGAGAGATTCTTCGCTTGATCTCTGCGGTGGTGTCTATTGTGACATTCTGACCAAGTCGCCGATGATAACTTTTCTTTTTTGATGGTAGCATATGTTTAGTATTACTCTCGTTAACCGCTAAACTCTTAACAAATATAACACATTAATTTTTTTTAACACACATGCTTTAATGAGACATTAGGTATGGAATATAATGTTGGACAGACGTGCGCCTCTATTAACCTAACAAATACGAGCTAGTTTAATGATCTGTTTCAGAAAATTTTAACACATGTCGCGAATATTTTGTTTAAGTTGCTTCAGTGTTTGTGGTTTATTAGCATATACCCTGCTCTTTAGATATCCCCATAAAATAAAGTTGTCCTGTTAATGTCATCACCATTTCTGGAGATAATTCGGTCTGGAAAACATTTAATAGAGAAATTGCATTGTTACAATATGGTGCCATTCTATTCTAACCACATATTGAGCAAGCCCAAAGAATCCAATTTAGGTGTCAAAAAATGTCCAATCATGTGGCGGTATCGTTTTTCAGTGACAGTAATAGTAACTCCACATCCATCTGCGAAAAATTGACTCATCCAGCCCAACTGAAATTTGTACGGGAACAATAAAAAATCTTTATGAAGAATTTACCACTAAACATTTGGACTAATTCTAAATTCCTGCGAACGGTGTCGAATTGAGGTTGAGGGAGATTCGGATGTGCTGTCTTGCATAGCAGCAATATTTTCAGACATTGTCGCACTACGACGTTGGCCAGGCTACAGGCAGTACCTATTTCTTTCATGCACTATACGGTAGATAGGCTTGTTGGTGAATTATTTCGCCCCAAAATTACCCGTAATTTGCGTATCGTTACCGTAATCATTAACTAAATGCTGGTGTTCCCCAAGGCTCTGTTTTGTCTCCAACTCTCTTTCTTATTTTTATAAATGATCTCTTGTCTGCAACTTCTAATTTAATCCATTCCTTCGCTGATGACAGTACCCTTAGTTTTTCATATTCGTGCCTTTACTCACGTCCTTGCTCTTCGGCCGTAGAAGAGGAACGGCAATGTATGTTAAACACATTAAATTCAGATCTGGACAGCATAATCAAATGGGGTTCAACCAACAGGGTGGAATTTAATACTTCTAAAACACAATGCTGTCTTCTGTCTCTCAAGCGAAACCAAAACCCTCAACCAACAACTTTAGAACTAAAGGAAAAACTAAAAATTATTGTTTAGCAGGGAGAAAAATTTGCTTGTTTCGGGGAACCTCGTCAAAGAAAAGGTTAAAGATTTTTCGATAATTCTTGGCGAATATAATTTCAGAGCAAACGATGGATGGCTGAGTAAATTTAAATCAAGGTTAAAGAATCATACAGAAACTTAAAGTTTAACTACAGTACTACAAATAATTTTAATTTTTTAGATATGGAATAAAACATAAGAAAATGTGCGGTCAAAGCCGAAGTGTAGATGAAGCAGTTTGTCGCAATTGGGCGATTGAGAGATAATCGAAAATACTGGTTGGTTACAACGTGGATAATGTTTTTAATATCGACGAGACCGGCCTATTTTTTAAATGCCTCCCGAATAAGACTCTGGCATTCAAAGATGAAAAATGTCGTGGTGGAAAGCACAGCAAAGAACGCGTAACAATTTTAGTAGGAGCCAACATGACAGATAAAGAAAAGCTTAAACTGTTAGTGATAGGGAAAAGTACAAAGCCCCGTTGCCTTAAAGGTGTGTGCTCACTTCCTGTTGATTACTGTAGTAATAAAAATTCATGTATGACTACTGACATTTTTAAAAAATGGCTTTTAAGCCAGGATAAAAAGTTTAAATCACAAGGCCAAAAAGTAGATTTCTTCCTGGATAATTGCTCAGCTCATCCACCAACTGCACAGATTAATCTAACAGCAATCAAATTGGTATTCTTTCCTCCAAATACTAATTGTCGGCTTCAGCCAATGCATCAGGGAGTATTTCATAATCTTAAGCATTTTTACCGTTGTATGATTTTAAAAAGCATTGCAAACGCAATGGACCAAGACAGTGGCGTTAAAATAAATTTATTAGTAGCTATAAAATAAATTTCTAAAGCCTGGAACCTAAAAGATGTAAAATTATTTATCCATTCGTTTTACTGGTATTTAATAATAGAAATCGTGTGTCATTGCTGATTGCTTTGAACATTTTATACTTACATAAGTATACATACATTGACACTTATTTTTTGAATTCTGTATAACGAAACGTCTCGATAGCGAAATCATTTTGAGGCCCCTTGACTATTCGTTATAGAGAGCTTACACTGTACTTGCCATCCTCGGTATGTGTATTAATAACCATATTCGAGGTAGCCAAAATTGCTGCAAAATGTCTAGGATTCCTTAAACGGTGCAAGAAATATTTTACCCCGTCTGATATGGCCTCAATTTATAAGGCATTCATCCGCCCTAAACTGGAATATAACGCCCATATCTGGTCTGGTGCACCCAAGACCGTTCTGCACATTCTTGATAGGGTACAAAATCGCGCGATAAAACTTATAGGTAATAGAGACATTGTGAATTCCATACATTCACTTGAACATCTGAGAAATATCTCATGTCTCTTCCTATATTATCGTTTTTCCTATAAAAAAATGCTCCGGCGAAATATCCAGTTGCATTCCTCCCCTTCAAAATTTCACCCGCAATAAGTGTCATGCTTCGAATGCACATCAGTACATTAACCCCAATTTCTGTCGTACTGTCAAATATAGGGGAATTCGTTTATAAGCCGAACGACACGAATGTGGAATGATCTACCAGGCTTTGTATTTCCCCATCACTACAACCTTCAAACATTTAAAGCCAACGTGCACAGGCTTTCTGTTCATCTTCCCCCTTTTCCCAACGCCCTTGCCCTGAAACAGTTTAAGGGTATTCATATCTCCTTCGGCGCCCGCAATTTATATAAAAAAAAAACAATCGACGACTGATATTGATAAATCGTTTTAACCTCTAAAATAAGTTAATTAATCGAATATCAATTTGCTACGTCTACACTTCACGAATATAAAATGTCAAAACTAGCCTTTACAAAAATGGTGACCTGTTATAGTAGTATACCTTTCCGTAGAACACCCTGTACTACATGACAACGAAGAAGTTTATTACCCAAGCATTTGATAATGATATCTAAGTATTAACCCCATATTATAAAAAAAAACATAAAAACTTTAAAAAAGAGTTGTAAAATCGAAGTTTGAGTAGCATAGCAGCATGAGACTACAAGAGTAACAAAATGCTACTACGAGTACATACATGCTGCATCCTAAAAATATAAACAAATTTTCAGCCCAAAATTCACTTTGACCTGAAAGCTAGGACAAGCAGATTAAACCACAAAGCAAGTTGAATGCATCAAAAAGCCGTAACCCCATGCTGCACTCGTTTGCGGCATTTTTAATACTTTCACATATGTACATATGAACATTTGTTCGTAGGTTACTGTATTACCAGTTCTTTCTATAGGTAATACATTAACCTACGAACAATCATATGAAAGTATTAAAGTAAAGTAAATGGGTGCAATATGAAAACTACTTATGAGCACTGACTGTAGAGTGTAAAAAAACGTGAAAGTCTTCATAGCAGAAAACCATACTTTCAGATAATTCAACTTCAATGAAAATCCATTACCAATACCTCCAAAACATTAGGAACAAATTTTGGAAAGCAGTATAAAAAAAACATTCAACCAAGCCCATTACAAGAACTCAGTGCAATCCCTAAAGGGCATCGGGAAACTACCTGAGAGATGCATATTTACTGGTACGTCACGAATCTAAGTGAATGCATTGTTATTTTCGATTCTCGCCACCCAATGCTAGACTGAAAAATTGAAATAGAAGAACTAATTCAGAGTAAGTCTCCAAAATAATAATTTAGCAAGACATGATAAGATACAGGATGAAGTTTTGAAATACCTCTCAAATAACTGGTGCCTACGTTTTGCTAAGAATTTTCTTCCTAAAAGCTGAAAGATCCAATTTTGAATGACTCTTCCGCATAAGTTGGGCTGGATTTCAGCAATGGATTGAATGACGTTGTTCTCCAGGTCGTGGATTGCTGCTGCTTTATTGACATGAACTGGAGATCTAACGTCTAAATCAAACAGACACTAACCTCTTCTCGAAATAACGTGACCTGAACATTTTTCCATCAATAATGCCATTGTTTTATTCACTGAATCCACAAATTGTCTATGTCCATATCATCCAATTTGGGCCAAAATATCTCGATATGGCCCGATGATGCCGCCTGACCAAAATCTACACCAAACCGTTTTTCTGAGGAAACGGAAGCTCCCGTCCTAGATCCCACAATTTAGATTATGTACGAAGCCATTCAGCTAAAAATGAGCTGAAAATAATTTTCGTTTGGCGAACAGACTACTAAATTGAATAATAAATGTTCATGCTTTCATAATGGCACCTATGACAGACTACAATCGTCACACAATGACACCGCTGTCATTCCAAACACAACCATAATCGTCTGTCTCAGCTTAAAATTCAGGTGCATGTTTATTTAACGAGAAGTGAATCCAAATGTTATCGTCCTCCAAGAAGACACCAGCACCAGACCCTCGATTGCAGAGAAATGTTTACTTTAATTTTATAAAGCGGTTATATTGAAGTTCTGGAGTCATTGTGTCCGACCTTCGACAAGAGTCGAAAGATACATTAGTGTCGCGAATGATCATCGAAACTCCAGTGAGGGTTGTACGCAAAAGCCACCTCGTTTAAAACGGAATATTGCTTTTACAGTACTGCCCACGATATGAATATCAAGAGGATTGAGGTTCAACAATGCATCTAGAACGAGACAGGCAGCCTAGAGAAACTGTTCTTTGGAGTTTGGTAAGAGATGCAGTGACATACCTTTGCGAAATCTTTTTCCACCAAACAACCAACGTATATGTTAAGAAAGGTTTTATCAATGCCGTGTAGATCCATAGGTCTAACAGAATTTACTGCCTAGTGGACAAAACGCATTAGGCTCTAGACCTGTTTGATTCCCAAGCACAGCATACGGCACAATGAACTGACACAGCAGATAGCATAATTTAGCCTTGTGGCCAGCCGCAAGTAAGGGCACAAACTTCAAGATACTAACCAGAGTACAAAGAATGGCGTGCATTGGTGTCGCAGGAGCTATGAGAACCACACCAACTGCAGGATTAGAGACCATACTCAATCTATTACCTTTAGACCTATTTGTGCAGGAATCTGCAGCTAGATGTGCTCTAAGATTAAGCCAATCTGAAGGTTGGAGGTCAAGCCTGACGGGGCATGCGCAGATTTTACGCAAATACATGGGCGGAAATGTTAGCACAGACTACATGGTGCCCTATTTAGACTTTCATAAGCCGTTTTCTAGTTCATTTTCGAGTCGAGAGGAATGGGAAACTAATATCCCGCTAAATGACAACTCCATCTCCATCTACACTGATGGATCCAAGATGGACGTGGGAGTAGGTGCAGGGATTTTTTCTGGAAAACTCAATTTGAACAAGTCAATTCGGCTTCCAGACTATAGCAGTGTGTTTCAAGCGGAGGTCTTGGCGGTGGCAACTGCTGCCCGGGACGCTGCTATGAAAGCTATACCACCAGATGATATTACATTGACAATCAGCGATTTCCGCCACACAAATAAAATCGAAGCTTGTGCGCTGCTGTCGCGAAGAGCTGCGGGTTCTTGGTACGCAACACAATGTAAAGCTCTGCTGGGTACCCGGACATGATGGCGTTTCAGGAAACGAGAAAGCTGACGAGCTAGCAAGGGAGGGTTCAGCTCTAAATCCTGAACGAGCTGACTCGTCAATTAAGATACCACCCTGCAACCTGAACCTAGAAGTTAGAAATAAAATGATTGCCATAGCAAATAGTAGATGGAGATCATTAGAATCCTGTATAATTACAAGAAAACTCTGGCCGATTTACGATAAAAATCATACAGAGCAAATCCTACACTTCAACAGATATATCTTATCTGGTTTAGTGGGGATGATAACTGGACACAACTTTTTACTTTATCACACAAAGAAATTGGGAATTAGCGAAGAAGATATATGTAGAGGCTGTGGCAATGAGGACGTACACGAGGATACACCTCACTTCCTGTGCAATTGTCCAGGACTCTACCACCTTAGATTCAGAATACTAGGGAAATATTTCTTCCAAGACTTAGAAGAACTTTCAAATATATCGGTAAATAAGATTACCAAATTCATAAATGCATAGAGTTCACGAGTGGGGAAGCTTCACTCCTTGGGCATCACAATGGATCTATACTGATCTAAGTGTTGCGTAGTTTGTTCACACTCTACGTCAACCCATAAAACCTAACCTAACCTAACCTAGCCTAACCTACTTAAGGAGGTTTGTCCTAGAAGAACTTCCAGAAAGATTCGTAATATTCAAAGGTGTACTTTAAATTAACAAAAAAAAAAAAGATAAGTACAAAGGGATTTTTCTATCTAGAGTATGACGGATACAAAAAGCTTCGAATTACTTTTGAGCTAGTTCTTCATATATTAGACTTACCACACTATTTGATCATAAAAATTATAAATAGAAATTCATAATAAAACGCCAACATGAGCAAAAGGGGAAAAGATGTAAGTACCGTTTAAAATTAAAAGCTTCAATAAGATACAAAATGTTATCTATCAGGCAGGACTTCTCAAAAGGCGCAAAATGGCTAGAATGCGCTTCAGAGGTATAATACGCATGGTTACATTCAACAAATCATGGCTTCAAGATATGGAGGAGCAAAAGATCTCAACAAATATCAAGAAAAACATTGCCATGCTGGTGCGACAGCAAAGAAAAATCGGTGTTTTAACCATGGCTGTGTGTTATACTGAAAAAACATTTTGGAATTCCAACTTACATAGATTTTAAACTTTTTTTGCAGGAGAAAGCACTTATTCGGAGCACGGTGTGGATAAGAACTATGGAGGAGAGAAAAAAATTAGTTTTCCTTATGTTAAATCTGACATGCTTTGCGAAATTTCCTCCGGTAGGTTTTATTAATCGAATAGCTGGCTTCAGTGTTTGTTTATGGAATTATAAGATGTGTTTCAGAGCTAAGAAAAATGCAAGGTAGAGTACTTTATAATTGGAAAAATAATCTATACAACTATAAGGGTTTGATAAGCTTCTAGGTTTAGGTATACACATCTACAACAACATCGGACTGGATATGAACTTAACCATCATTTTTCAGCCATGAATCAATTAATGAATTGCGGCGGGGTTAGATGCGCTGCAACCTATAAGATGTATTGTGCCTCCTGGTGCCAGCCAGTTCTCTGACTTAACTTTAGAAACTTAAGAACCTATATTGGGTTTAAAGATGGGAGGTCTTTACCTTGCAAGCTCCTAGACAGCTTAGTCGTTGCCATTCTGTAAAATCGTGTTTTGCTTTCTCAAAACTAGTTATGGTGATGTTTAAGACTTATTGTGAATAATTCACCAAATTCTGTGAACTTCGTTTACGACAGCCACGCCCACTTTCTTCTAAGAAGAATGAGTAACAGTTTTTGCAGTAAAATCTCTTAAAAAGAAAGATGTCATTGCGTTTGCATTAGAAAATTCACATCCACACGCCCATTTAATTAGAGATGGATTAAAAGATGATAGATAGGGTATTATACGTTCCGTTCTAGACATATTATATTTTTTCTGTCTGGTTTTATTGGGTCAATAACTTAATTCATGCGGTTTGCTAAGAGATGGCGTAACTTGTATTATTCCATTGTTATTATTCCATTGGAACATGCGTTGAAAAGCTACTGTCATTGTACGTCATTTCAGTATATGTCATTCATTTGAAGGGTAAACAACAATAATTTTTTTTCACTCAAATATGTCGAACTTTGTGCCTGAAAAAGTGTTTTTGCGGGGAGTTCTTCTTCATTACTTTAATATGAAGAAAACTGCTGCCGAAAGTCATCGTATTTTGGTGGAAGTTTATGGTGAACATGCGCTAGCTGAGCGAACGTGCCAAAAGTGGTTTGCACGATTTAAAAGTGGTGATTTTGGCTTGGAAGACGATGATAGTCCTGGGCAGCCAAAAAAGTTTGAAGATGAAGAACTGGAAGCATTACTCTATGAAGATTGTTGCCAAACACAAGAAGAGCTCGCAGAATCTTTGGGTGTCACTCAAGCAGCCATTTCAAAACGTTTAAAAGCAGCTGGATATATTCAAAAGCAAGGAAATTGGATTCCACATGAACTCAAGCCGAGAGACGTCGAAAGGCGGTTTTGCATGTCCGAAATGCTGCTGTTGGAACGCCACAAAAGGAAGTCATTTTTGCATCGGATTGTTACTGGTGATGAGAAATGGATCCATTACGACAACCCCAAGCGCAAAAAATCATATGTGAAACCCGGCCAACCAGCCAAATCAACGGCAAAGCCGAATATCCATGGCGCGAAGGTAATGCTCTGTATTTGGTGGGATGGGAAGTTTTACCCCACACGCCTTATAGCCCAGACGTTGCCCCTTCTCACTACCATTTGTTCCGGTCGATGCAGAACGCCCTCACTGAAATACGGTTCACATCAGAGCAGAATATCAAAAATTGGCTTGATTCATTCTTGGCTGCCAAGCCGGCGCAGTTCTTTTGGGATGGGATCCACAAATTGCCAGAAAGATGGGAAAAAGTCATAGCTTCAGATGGGCAATACTTTGAATAATACTATTGTACATGTTTTTCTTAAAAAACATTCAAATTTTGACAAAAAAACGCACGAATTAAGTTATAAACCCAATACTTTGATAGAGCATCTCATCTGCCAAAGTTTCATTCCCTCATTAACCTCCATAAAAAGATGCTTCCTGCATTTTTAAAAAAATTATCGACTTCTCGCGGCTCTAACTTGAAAACGATTTATTTCACGAAGAATATGCGTAAAGCATTTTTTGGAGAAAATCTTATGGTCAACATTTTTATCATTTTTGCTCATAAAATTTACGCTTAGGTAAATATTAGCGGAAAAAATATTTTCTTTGTATTTTTTTAAGATGGCACAGAATACACACCGATCAGAAGCAGTGTTGTCAGGAGATGCTGGCTATAAATCCCACTTGAAGCAAAAAAAAATCCCTAATTATCCCTCTCTAAAAATTTTGCGTTAAAGTGAAAGTTATAAAACAACTAGTAATTGTACCCTATTCTATAGGGTATATTCAGTTTGATTCTTAGTTTGTAACATAGTGAAATAATAACAATAGACTCACAAAAGTATATACATATATCAAAATTGATGTCGATCTAGCCGAGTTGCTCCACCCGTTTGCCTGTCTGTTCGTATGTCATCACTGTTGGCCTTAAAGTTTGAGCTAGGAACATGAAATTTGGTATGCAAGCTTTCTAGAATCCGAAGCAGTATAGGTGTACACATTTTGAAAATTCGTTTTTCTCAATATTTTTGTCAGAAATTGAAAAATATTGTCTAAGTACAATATATAGGTGTTAACTTTCTCTTCATTTCGTCCAAACATTATATACGACCACGCCCACTTTTAGGAAACGTTTTCTTAAAGCAAAACCACGTATTGCTCTTTCAAAGCTATTTACGGAGATGGTTAAGTTTCATTGTGAAAATCTCATCAGAATCTGTGAACTTCGGTTAAATAATTTTGGAAGCTACACCCACTTTCTGCTAATAAAAAGTTGTGACAATAGTTTTGTGATAAAATTTCTTAAAAATCGCAGATACATATATACTTTGAATGGAAAGATATCATTGCATCTGTTGAACAATTTCGCAACGCCACGCTCACTTTATTAGAGGTGAGTTAGAAGATGGCGGATAGGTATCATACCATCCGTTCTAGTCGGATTGCAATTTTCGTGTATGTTTTTTTGTAGTAAATTCCTCAACTTCATCTATTTTGTTTACTTTAGAGTTTGGTATGAGTGTGGTAGACATTGAAATTTTCATTCCAACCCAAAACAAATTTTCAAAAAATAAAATTATTTCATATATTCACAATTTTGCCATAATTTCGAAGCAGAGATTTTCAGCATTACTCGTATATTAGGAGAAAGTGCCTTGTGATTCGGTCATGTAATTTATTTCTTTTTGTTTTCTCATCGCTTGTATGAATTGTCCTTTGAAGTGACAGGAACGAGATTCATTCGAATTGTTCTTAATTGTGGAAAATAAGCCTGTATAGTAATATGAGCGGCATGTCAGTTTTGCTAATTTCATTGCTACTATCAATTCGAACTCTAAGTTAAGGTGATACGAACGTATGTACATATGCGTGTATGAGTATATCAGACAAAACACAATATCTATTAGAGCCCTATAATTCACGTGTACACGGATACACGTACTACACGTGTACAAGTATCTGTACTTCGGACCGTGCCTCAAATAGATGTGTATACGATTTACACGTGTATTTATTTACACGGTTAGTTCTTGTTGGCATTTTGAAACGAAAGTTTTGTCAAATATGTAACTTTCTAGTTAATGGACGGATTTTGATGATTCAGGTGTCGTCAATCTGAGAGAAATCATTTGTGACCCGATTTATAAAAATTCAAGGATAGCGGGCATGCAAATTTTAGTGGTATGTTCTATTTGTTGTACGAGTACAATATTGTAGTCTGCATACCGAAAAGTACAGTCGCATAAAATTTGACTCACTTGAGATTATTTCTGAAAAAGTTATAACGAATTGTATCATTTAATTGTATCTCATTTAAGTATATGAACATTTGGGATACAAATTTCTGCAAAATCATAATATTAGACTTAAGCGGTTATTGATTATCACTACAGATTTTTTTTTATAAAACCGCGTTTTTAAGAATTACACATGCACCCGGGTCCGACACGTGTTTTTAGGACGTACACGTGTACCCGTGTAAATAGTGGCGTGAAGCACAGCCACGGGTAATTAAAAACACGTGTAGTTAAGAACACGTTCAGAATCTCGGGCTCTAATATCTACACGGCGAAACAATTGTTAATAAACACCTAATCTGCGAAACTGATTGCTTAGTGAATACATAGCGAACACATTACACAACATCTACACGGCGAAACAATTGCTAATGAACACCTAATGTGCGGAACAGATTGCTTAACGAGTGCATAGCGAACAGTTTACATAGATTCAACGAAGATTTCACTATTAGCCACCTAGGGTTTAGTTTGAATATGTTCCTAATTAAGCGTGATTCATAGAACTTTTTGCATTTTTTTCATCTATTGTTTATGAAAATACTAAGTCTGTGCTGGTGCTTTTCTGAAAGAAAAATTAAAAATTTGAAACTTCAGAAATCGTACGCTCTTTGTACGAAATCTTAAGAAACGTAATTTAAGATAGTTTTACAAAATTTTCAATGCAAAATGTGTATCAAATCAACTCAAATCAACATTATTAAGCCTTTTTTAATTCAAAATTTATTGAACAAATTTGTTTCCTTTTATTTTAAATCGTTTTTGCTGTCAAACCTGTCAGCAGTAACTCATTTGACAGTTTTAATTCTTTCGTCGAGCGAAATTCCCCTGGCGAAAAAAACAGACAAATTAACGAAGAAAAATTACACATCTCTCAATTTCGTTTAGTCTCTCAGTACGTGTATGATTTTCTGATGTTTTCAGATGTAATATTGCGTTTGCATATGAGAACCCGTACGAACCTACTATTGAATGAAAAATCCCACAAATTGATGAACAAAATAGAAAAAAAAACCCTCCTCAAGACGGCGTAAATCCCAAATTCTGGCAACAGTGGCTTAGGAGGTGAAACTGACTTATAATAAAGTTCACTGACTTATAATAAAGTGATTGGGATCATTTTTAGCTTTGACTACGACTATAAGGTCTGTGTCTTAGGGTGCTTATTACAAACAGCTACCACGAACAGAGATTTGCCAAAGCATACACAATGCATCAACAGGTTCATCGTTTAGTGCTGGTGTTAGTGGCCACACTCAGGTCACTACAGACCCATTGTGATACCCATTGGGGGAAATAGGAATGTGAAGTAAAAGTACCTTGGCCGTGAGGTTCCTATAAAAGAGTATATAACCATACTTTCTGTTCTTATGGTACAAACCATCCTGTGGACCTGATGAAGTTCAGGATGTCATTCACCGCTTTGCTAGATAGTCCTTCTATTTCCTGGAAGAAGTGTCGTCCGAGGAATTTATTTTTTTGATGATAGACGCATGGGCAGTGGCAAACCGCAATCCCTACATTGGTCTTCTTCCGGTATACGTAGCTTTTTCATATAATACCGCAGAGTATTATGCCACGTAATTACTCCTATAAGGGTAGATAGGGATTTTCTATTCATTTGCATAAGTTTTTCGGTCCTGGCTTTGTCGTATACGGGCCATAACTTCCTAGCGGTGTCATAAGTGTCTAAAGAGATCCACCTGTTGCTTGCCTCTATTAGAGCTTTGTTCCCTACTTCGAGCTTTAGTGTGCAAGGGGGGGGGGTGTTTACCGAGGGGTCAGATTAGTCAGGGCCTAATGCCGAACATCTTCTTGCCAGTTTGAATGCTTTCTCATTCCCTGGTATGCCTTCGCGTAGACAAACATCACTAACATGAAAACATAAAAGACAAATAAATTAAAATTTTTACCGTGAAACACTGGCCCATATATTTTTTATTATTTTTTAACTATCTTTATTAATATTGGAGTCCAATTGGCTTTTTATATAAGCTGCTCGTGCAACTAATTGGCTGATGCATGCCTTAATTCATTCTATGATACGGGACATGGAATAACCCTAGACTACGTATGTAGGTTGTAATATCCTCATCAAAAGTTAAATCCAATTGAGGATAACAAATCGGGCGCATCAATTAGGTACGAAATGAGTTGTTGTAGACAAATTATGTAATTATAGTACTTACCCGTCTTTGAGACAAAGATAAGATTTGTAAAAGTCTTGTATGGTGAAAGATTAAATGGATTATTAATCGTATTGAAGCCCTTTTAATGCGAATCGGATGAAGTTTCACTGAATAGACTCAATCCGATCTTGATGAACTTTGTAAAAGGGAACCCAGACTTCTGAAGCATATTCAAAACGGGGACGGACGAAACAGTTATACAGAGAAATAATGACGTATGGGTTTTGAAACTCCTTTAACAATCTTTTTATAAAACCTAACATAGAGTAAATCCCTAGGTCCGTAAAATAATTGACATGACAAAGAGTGTATTGCGATAATGAATAATTAAACGCGGTTGGTATACGTCTTCTAGAAAATGTGATATTTTGACATTTCAGCGGATTCAGAATTAGACCGTTTTTAAGACTAACTCTTAATGATAAAACTCTCAATATTTAATTAATTATTGAATTATTAATGCTGTTAAAGAATTTCATATCATCAGTCCAAGTGAGGATATCGCGATAACATAATACATGATATAACATCACAGATAGTGAGTATAAAGAGAATATGACCTAAATGACTACCCTGAGGAACACTATATTGGGTTGTAAAGGAGTTGGATAGTAAACCTTTAAATTTGACTCGATTTAACCCCGTACTAAGATATGAGCTAACCCATGAAATAAATACAGGAAGAAAAGCATATACCTTATGTTTATAGACCATTATGGTGTGTAAATTTGGATCAAAGGCCTTGAAAAAGTCTGTGTAGATACAGTCAATCTCTTGTCTACTTTCTAAGTCCTTAGAACATTTATGCAAGGAACTTATTAAATTAGCAACAGTGGACCACTTTCTGACAAAAACATGTTGCACTGTGCATATGATGTTGCAACAGACTAATGTTAACTTATTGCAGACTATATGCTCAAAGAGTTTTGAGGTACAAGACGGCTTTGAAATAGGTCTATAGATGGTGATATGACTTCTGTCACTTATTTTGAACAAAAACAGGTACTTTTTACAGTAGGTGAAGACAACTCAAACAATTACTTGGAAGGAAGAGCTATACCATCTGGACCTGAGGAGTAATCATTTTTCAGATGAGAAATAAATTTAGAAATGGTTTCTTAATTCAGAGGAGTAGCATTAAAACAAGTTGGGCGGCGATTTTGAAGTCTTTTAAAGTAATCAAGATCAATACTAAAAGGAGCATCGTTAAATGATTTACCAAAAGTGTCAGCGAAAGAATAAAACTTATATAAATCGAGTCGTTGATTATGCGGTCATTTACGTGAAATTAGCAGGATAGCCGTCAGGAGTTTTCCATTTCCCTAATATACGAGTAATTAATGTCTAAGCTACTGGAAAGGATTTCGAATTTGTTAAAGAACATTATATACTTATTAAAGTCTGATGGAAGGAGGCTTTTAATATATAGGTATTTTTTCCAAGCCTTGTTTCTGTTGTTTCTTATCGCCCTTACTTCTTGGTATACAAGGGATGGGCAATAGTTTAAGTTACTGAATGTTTTGGGTGGAATAGTTCTGTTTATACAGTCAGTAATAATAGAATAGGAGACGATTACTTCTTCATCAATATTAGTAGAAACTTTTAAATGTTCAGTAAAGGATTTACTTTATTCTTCTGAGAGTCTGAAAGTTTGCTCTCCGAAGGTCAAAATGTGTACTAACTGTCATGAGAATTGACGTTTACGTTTATATGACAGCCAAGAAAACTTCCAATGGTGGATGATATTTATTTAACTTAGTAATACCGGAGTTAAATTCTAAAACAACAGTACTCACAAGTTATAGAAGCTCCTGTTAAGCTGAAGCAAGGATTGGTATTAGATGAGACTCATCGTCCGAGGTACCCAGTCTATATGAGGTAGATTTAAGTCACCTAAAAACAGAATACATGCTGGCAGAAATCTATTACCAGAGGCCTAATATTCGATATTTGATTGTTTCCGCTGAAACTATCTAATCTGATTAATAAAAAACTTGTATCGAATTTTCCTTTTTTCTTTTTACAGAAAATACGTGCCCGTCTGGCCACCGTTGTAAAATTTGTTTATCTTAATCCTGGACGTTTAATTATCAAGGAAGGCAGTGATCCTATGGCTGTGTATTTTATCTTAACTGGAGAAGTTGAAGTGACAAGAATGGTTTACGATTCTGTAAGAATTTTTCAATTACGCGAATGATCTTTGACGTTAAAGCGACATTTCAGAAGAGAAAAGAATATGTTGAGAAACTCGATTTTATCTGTGGCCCTGGAGATTGTCTTGGAGAAATCGAGATGGTCGAACAATGTAAGAGGCAGCAAACGTACAAGTCTACAAGTAAATATACATATATATTTTTTTAAGTTAATCAATAAAATAACCAATTAGTATATTAGTAAAGGGAGGTTACAATTTAAATCTGACACTACGGTGGTTCTGCCAAAGATAAACACTTTATATTTGACATCTGTGAATGCTAAGCGTTGGCATTTGTCATTGATTGAGTGTTAGAGAACCACCAAGTTAATGGCGATTTTTCGAACAAAATCATCTTGGGGGCATGAAAATCCACTGGCCATTTATGAACAATCAATGCATCCTGAAAATTCACTGTTTGGTGCGAATTTTGGGCCGGTGGCGTGATTGGGCCGTAGTTCTTCGAAAATTCTCGTGATGCTACTGTAACAATCAATAGTAAGTGTTATCGGGACCATGATAACAAATTTTTTTTGGTAATAATTGGACGATATTCATATGGAAGACATGTGGTTTCAACAAGATGGTACCACCTGCCACTGCCCACAAAGTTTCCCGACCCCGTCATGTCTTATTTCGGCAACCAAAATTGGCCTTGCGATATCACGGATTTTTTCTTTGGGGATATATGAAGCAGAAGCTGTACACCTCAAATGATTCCTGAGCTAAATGACGAGTTTTAACTCAGTATTAATGAACTACCGTTGGATTCATGCCGAAAAGTAATGAAAAATTTCATCAAAAGTGCGGAAGTCTGCAAGGCCAGCTTCGACTCCCATTTGGCCGATATCATTTTTTATGTTTAATGTCAATGCCTTAACAATATACTGACATAAAAACATCAGCAGTTCATCAAAAACCAATGTGTGTGTTCCATCTATGTTTCTATGGCCTAGATCCGAGAGAAGAGTTACCTTAAAACAAAAGCTTAGCGAGGCAATTTCCTCACACTGTTTCATTAGCTTAGAAGATGATGTAGCCGAATCTAGGGCTTTGACAGCAGCCTGTCTGTCAACGAAGATACCGACGTTTCGATTGGGTATGCCAGCAATTCTGCCTGGAATATATTGGACGAGTCCGGTAGGCGGTAAATCTTTGATACTTGTAATGGTCCCGAGAAGATTCCTGCATCATATTTCAGTAGTCATTGAAGATTGTTGTTTCGAGCTGCACTTATTTCCCAATCCGCTTTTGACTGAAAATCTACTGTGAAGTCTTTCCTGGAATTCAGTTTGGGCATAGTGTATCCAGTCAAAGTTATTGCTCGACTCCCTGGAAACGAATTCATTATATTACTATGACCATAGGTCTTTGCAAACCAAAACCCCGACACTCTGAGTCTTACTGAGCTGCACGACGCTATATTTTTGGTATACTGAGAGTGCTCCAACCGGTATTCTCGTACTGTCAAATTGTTCTCCTAAAGAATTTGTTGTTAACTGAATGCATATGTGAATGTGAGATGACAATGATCCGACTTCCAAGAGGATTACAAACTGCTATCGCATATTTATCCGGAAGAGAGGTTAGCAACAGGTCTAGAGTATATTGGCCATGACTGTCAATATCAGGAATGCGTATTGTTTTGCCCACAAGCTGAGTGAGATTGTTCAACTCAGCGAAGATCTCAGAGTAAAGGCTCTCAGGTGTTGTTATACCAGAGTGACGGAACTAACTAGAATTATGGATATTAAAACAGAGTAACCACAGAGTGTTAACGGTTTTCAAGCTCGGTAAGTTAGGCTTTTTCGTCAGACCGCAGTCATTTGCAAAGGAAATTATAAAAAAAGTTCTTTGACAACCTGTAACACAGTCTACTTCAAAAAGATTAGACTGGGTATGTGTAGTGATATTCCTCTCAAACAAAACTGCCTAGTAAACTTTAGTTCGAGTGTTTACCATCGCGGAGTTAGAAAAGTTTTTATAATCTTCTTTCTTATCATCTTATTATTTTATACCTACGAGTATGTTTACCACACCTTTGTGCCAATTTCAATGAGTCAATTGAACAAGGAAAGTTCTTGTGCTATCAAAGTTTAACTTGGATATTGTGTAGTCGATGTTTTCTGGGAGAATTCTGAAATTATTCAAAATGCAGGCGTGGCCTGCATGTGCAGAACGGTCTTGGGTGTACCAGACCAGATATGGGCGTTATATTCCAGCTTAGGGCGGATGAATACCTTATAAATTGAGGCCAGATCAAACGGGGTAAAATATTTCTTGCGCCGTTTAAGGAATCCTAGATATTTTACAGCATTTTTGGCGACCTCGAATATGTGATCGTTCCATCGAAGACAACATACCGAGAATGGTAAATCTTTCAGTTTTAATGATGCAAATACCATCCATGGATAATGGTTGAGGGTTTTGGCTTCGGTTAAGGGACAGAAGACAGCATTGAGTTTTGGAAGCATTAAATTCCACTCTGTTGGTTGAATCCCATTTGATTATGCTGTCCAGGTCGGAATTTAATGTGTTTAACATACGTTGCCGTTCACCTTCTACGGCCGAAGAGCAAGGACGTGAGTTAGGGAACGAATATGAAAAACTGAGGGTACTGTCATCAGCGAAAGAATGGATTGGATTAGAAGTTGCAGACAAGAGATCATTTATAAAAATAAGAGTCGGTGGCAAAATAGAGCCTTGGGGAACACCAGCATTTATATGGTGAATTGCAGACTTGAAGCCATCCAAAACAACTTGTATTGAACGCCCCGAAAGGTAATTTCTAATCCATTGGAGAAGAGACTCATCGATGCCATATGCACCCATTTTCGACAAAAGAGCCTGATGCCAAACTCTGTCAAATGCCTTTCAAATATCAAGCGCAACCATCTCAGTTTCGCCAAAGTGATGGAGAGATTGGTTCCACTTCTCGGTGAGATATGCCATCAAATCACCAGTGGACCTGTTGCTACGAAAACCATACTGCCGGTCATTAAGGAGTTTTCGTGAATCTAAATATTTCATAAGCTGACGATTTATCAGCGTTTCTTGGAAAGAAGGGACATAAGTACAATGGACCGGTAATTGGACGGGGAGGAAGATTCGCCTTTTTTGGGGACGGGCTAGACAAATGCTGTTTTCCATCTACTCGAAAAGAGCCCTGAAAAGTAGGATAGACAGAAAAGCTTACGCAGAGGTTTTGCCAACATAGAAGAACACCTCTTAAAAACCATCTGGACCAACGGATTTGTGTTAGTTAAGACCTTTGAGTACTCCTGCAACTGTACGAGTGCAAAAGTGAACCCGTCCCATGGAAAATTTGACGCTCTCAAATACAGATGGAGACAAAGCATTATCTGGCAGATTGGAGTTAGCTGCAAAGTGAGCAGCAAGCAGATTGGCTTTGTCTAAGGAGCTGACAGCTGGAATGTCATTGTAAATGAGCGTGGGGATGACAGACGAGGCAGAATTTTTAATATTTTTGCGAATGACCAACAATTTTTACTACCTTTGCGACATTGTAGGATTTTTTGCCTCAATTATCAGGTCAGGTAAGAATTTTACACGTCGAATAAGGGCATTGCCGTCTTTTCTGGCTTGTTTAAACTTCTTTCGGTTTTCTTCAGATTTGTTGGCTTTGTAAGACCGAATCTTTCAACCTGATAGCCTCTTCACAGTTCTGGTCAAACCACAGTTTAATGCTCTTTATTCTGTTAGGAATAAAGTCATTCAATTCCAAAGAAGAGCAGATAGGACACCTCCCTGCGGGGCATCTCTGCTGACAGGTTTTCTGGCCGATGCCCCATCCAGTATTGCGTTAATAATCCGACTAGTGAGCAGTAGATTGATCAACTCCACCTTCAGGTATTCCAGCGCACCTATGATCGCTGATGTGTTGACGTTGTTAAAAGCGCCTTCTATGTCTAAGAAAGCTAGCATTGTATCATAAGGAGTATGATGTATGGAATACTCGATTTTACGTACTAAAGTATGCAGCGACGTTTCCACTGATTTGTCTTTGCAATACGAGTATGCATGCTGAGCCGCAGATATAGATTGAATATTAATACTACCGCGTAAGTGGAGTTTACCAGCCGTTCTAGAGTTTTTATAAGGAATGATGATAGGTTTATAGGTCTGAGGTCATTTGGACTCACGTGTGAACTTTTACCATCTTCGAGTATGAAAACCACTTTGACTTCTCTCCATAATAGTGGAATGTAGACCAGATCAAGAGAACTCTGTAAAAAGATTTCTAGCACTGGCAAAATGACGTCACATGTCTTTTGTAATTTTGCCATCTGGTCTCGCGGATTTATATGGTTTGAAGCCCTGTAGCGCCCAAAGGAGTCTCTCCTCTGTAATCAGACTTAGGGAGTTGATTAGTAGTTTATGTCACTAATAACTTGAGAGCTACGTGGGAAATGTGTATCAAGTAACAAATTTAGCGAGTCTTCGCTGGTAGTCGCCCAGGAGCCATCTGTTTTTTTTTTTAAATAGCTAGGCATTTTTGGATTTGTGGAGAGGATTTTTTTTAGCATTGAAGCCTCAGAGGATTCTTCTATTTTGCCACAAAAGAGTCTCCAAGATTTACGTTTTACTTTCGTCATTTCGTGTATTTTTAACGATTCTTTGCATGAGTCCCAACCGATTGCATCGCTCGTGCTCGAAGCATTGTTAAAAATGTCCCTACAATTATTCCTGAGCGGTCCCAAATCTGCAGCCTACGAATGTGGTCCTTTCTTATCCCTAGGTCGTACAAGAGAACAAGAGGAAGCCATAGCTATATTGAGGGCCGAGGTAAGATCCCTAACCCTACAATCAAGCTCCTGAGTGTTGCAGGGGGGCTATGAAGATCAGAGGCAACTAATTTCTTTAAGTTTTCCCTGTATTTGAGCCAATTGGTTTTACAATGATTACTAAAAGCTATTGGGCTGGGAGGTTCATCATCAAGCTTAAATTGAAGGTATCGGTGATCGGAAAATTAGTATTCACTTGATACCTTCCAATTTTAAATCATTTGATAGATGTTCTCGGAGACAAGGGTGATATCAAGACTTCTTGTCCGTTTCTGGTTATCAATGTGGGTTCATTCCCTATGTTCACAAAATGAAGTTTGTTTTTAGAATGAAATCGAAAAAAATGTCACCTTTTTCGTTTATATCAGAGCTGCCCTATGCCGTATGGTGAGCCCAAAGATAGGCCGATGCAATGTAGAAGAAGTCTCTATCGGTTTCCAATTTTGCTGCGGTTATATCTCGATCGCTGTAATTAGGGAGTAAAGTTACTTGTAGGCTACTCTTTACCTGCATGCATGATCTAGGTTTACCTTTGTCCAAAGCATACTGGGAATAGTATTATGGAGTCTTGAGTCTACACTCCAAGTTATCAACAACCCAAGGTTCCTGGATCAGGACGATGTCTTCTCTATCTTTGGAGGGATGGTGAAGTAGACCGGCAGAAGCCGTCATTGAGTGGTGGAAATTAATCTGTACTAGCTGCAGCATCATCGCTACAGTCAAACTCCCTTTACAACGAACTAGTTCGGTTTTCTGTGGATTTACTCCCCAAGACCACATGATCTTGCCCATTTGCTGAGATCATTTAGTTCTAATTGAATTATGTCACTCAGAATCGAAAGGAAATTTACCACAAGCCATGAGGACTACGTCGACCGCATAAGCGAAGGTTTTCACTGCTAAGTTTTCAAGTTTCATCAAAGCCTCGTTTATAACTAGTAGCCAGAGAAGTGGCGAAAGTACCCCTCCTTGTGCAGTTCCTCTTGCCGTCAATACTTCCTTCATACTTTCTGCTAAACTTGATGCGGGTCTTAAACATTTCAATTACCCATCTTTTTCCAGTGCGTTCTCTATTTCAATATTGTTAAATGTGCTTTCTACGTAAAGAAAAATAGCGATAGTATATCCTTTGAATTACATGGATTTTCCAACTATCGAGACTACATGGTGTAGGGCTATTTCAATTGATTTTCCTTTGACATATGCATACTGATTGGTTAGAATTTTGTTACGGATACATGTTTTTGACAGAAAGGAACTAAGACGAATTGGTCTATTGTTCTTAGCAATTGTATGACTGTTCTTGCCAACCTTGGGTACGAAGATTACACGTTCACTTATCGCCATGTAGGTAGTTCAAAAGTAGGCAGCTGCGGAAGATGTTCACTAACATTGGTGTAATGTGGTTTTTCATTATGTGGAGCACAATTGGTAAATGAAAAGCTTTTAACGTTATTACGAAATCATTTGAGCTGCAGCAGGGCAGGTCAGCTAGTCCCAATTTATATTGACTTGAGCCGTTACCAGCCTTAACCTCCAAGCTAAATTTCATAAATTCTATTCTGTATCGAATTATCGAATTAAGAAATCACTCCTATAATACACCAGTTCCGCTTGAAGACAACTCCTCTGCAATCTACTTCTATTATTACATATTCAAACCGTTGCCACTAACATAATTCCTTATTATGTGAACATAACCACTCTCGTTCACCTACCTAATTGTATTTTATATCAAAACTAATCAAATGGCCCATTTCCTATTAGGTACCATGAAACCAAATGTACCTTCTAAGTCAGCCACGCTACCCTCTACTTGATAGGACCCAATTGAAATAGGAACCGGAAAGTCTTTGCGTGACTACTTATAACCCCGACAACAACTTAAAATGAAAATATTTTTCTATTAATCAAAATTCATAGCAAATCGATTCGTATTGCATACCGTGTGTTCTCCCCCGACTCCACTTCTTGGCCATTTAATATTTTCTGCCTTATGGTAGTCATTCCAGCGCTAAATCAGAGTTTGTTATCCTTCTCCGAAACGAAAACGAATCGGTTTCCTTCAATCAGTTGTCTATGGAAGGCAAAAACGAGGAATCTATTCATCGTGCTGGTGTACCTACCACCCCTGAGTATCTAGGTTTCTTATCTGATTCAGTTGTAACTATTAGGCTTACATAAATATATATTATTACCTCCGAAATAAGCAGCAGTGGATTTGCAAATGCAAAATGATTTTCTGGATTAATCTGCGAGTTACTTTCAGACGATGTGGAACTTCTGACTATTTACGAGGAGGACTTTGATGTTATACTTCGTCCATTTATGGAGAAGCAATGGCAGGAGAAAAAAGTCGCCCTGGCATCATTTGATTACTTTAAAGAGTGGAGCACAAATCAGGTACCAGGACTGGGCATTTACATGGCAAAAAGAGGTCTAAATTTGTTTATTCTTTCCCTCCAGATAGTTTATGTGTGTAAAATTGGATTGCTAAAGCAGTATGAACCATTGGAAACGATTTATTTCGAGGACAAAGGACCACTAAGCTATGTGCACTTTGTGATAAGTGGACAGTGCATGATCCTGCAGTGCTTGAAGATGAAGGTGAGTAGTGGCTTTTATAATATGCCAATAAGTTAGTATTTCTTTAACAATTGATGGCTAATAGACGACGATGAGGAAAGGAACCAAGTCCTACAGTTTGTTGGATATTTCAGAGGGAGAAAATGCATTACTATTCAGTGACCTGACCAAAGAAGAACTATTAAAGAAACTGAATGAATCTAAAGTGGAGCGAACTGCAACTGCAGCGGATGATGAGTCGATGCACTCTTCAGTCAGTTCCGAAGCAGAAGAGGAGGCTGAGGAGGAGGTGGCTGGAGTTTACAGAAAGGTAAAATGCTACTCATATCCATTATATTTTATTTGGATATTTAAATTTATTCTTTTTTATTATTTGAAATATAGGTAGGAAGGTAGGTAAATGGTTTAAACAAGTTCAATTAACGCTTTGTGCCATTTTGATGCAACATCTCACGTGACCTGGTTGGAGAGGTGTGTTGTTGGGAAATCAGGAGTTCTTACATTTATCGTATGAAGTTTAGGAAGAGGATAATATTTTGTATTTCCTTTCCTGAGAACTCGTAAAGTGAATTAAAGAAGAGGTTGCCTAATGTAAGCTGTCTGGCACTAGCTAGTGCTGGACAATTGCAAGTAGAGTGAATTAGGGTTCCTTTCGCGATGGCGTTCCAACAACTACGTCCTTACAATCGGGTAAGGTGCCGACTGAGTCAGCACTCAATGACTTGTATTGAATTAAAGTCAGGAGGTAAAAGTTAGTCTACCCCAAGCAGCCAGACACAAAAGAGCTCCATTGTACTTAACACCCCTGAAGAGAACACATAGTCACATTTAATTTATTTGTACCCTTAGTGAAATGCAGAATATCGTCCAGGGTTAAAGATTGGAATGAGTCCATTTCTATTACAATATAATACATTGAGGTCCCATTGCCAATAGTGCTTAATCGTATCTTCGCTTTCGAGACAGGATTCAAACCCAGTATCTTCAATGATTTCCCTGTTGGCCATGGGATGACCACATGTGCCTTGCTACCCGAATTGAGAAGGAATTTTGCAAAATGATTGCCTTTACGCGGTCCTTTCACAAAACACTTGGTGGCTTTGTAGGAAACTAAACTAGACCATCTCTCTTTGTGTATCGAAACCATGTGAGAGTCGATCCAGTATAAAAATGTTTGCTAGACTGACACCGTTCCGTACTTAGAGAAGTAGTTTTTGAGCCCTCTTTTGCCAGTGCGTCAGAGATTTCATTGTCTACGATTCGTCTATGACCCGGTACCCTAAGACAAACTCGGTTCCATTTGGGAAGCTTGTCTATTCTTGCATTCAAGAACAATCTTTGAGTGATTGGAGTCTCGAGTGCTATAAGTGTAGCCAGGCTGTCATTGCAATGTCGATGCTTCTACCAGTTTGCTATTTCGAGTATGGCAAAAGCTTCTGTTCGAAAGGCAGTCGTCATTTTGCGCATAGTGCAAGAAAATTTGATCTTATTGTCCAAATGCCAACCAGCTCCAGTTCCGTTAGAGGTGCTATAGCCGTCTGTGCAGAATAATTTAGTGAAATCCTGAAGAAGATTATTTGGGTTTTCCTATTTCACCCTCAGGGAAAATACACATCATATCTCCTACCGAACATAGCGAAAGAGCTCATATTATCGATGGGCAAAGAACATTGCTCCGAAATCCTACGAAATAGTGTTCCACGTCCAAAATCATGCTCGTCGTGCCAAACTTCGTCTTTCTTAAGCCGACACATCACTTTCATTGGCTCCTGAACGCTTAACTTCAGTGATAGCAAAGCGTTTAAAGCGTCGCCAGGCAGATTTAACTACCTTCCTTTGCGACTATACTATAGAGTCTATAGTATGGTCGCATAGGTAAAAATTGGTCTGATTATTACAGCCAGTGCACTAGAGCAGGCCTCAAGACCCCTACCCATAGAATCCGTCGCTATCTCACCGCTAGATAGAATACACGCATTCTTATGGAAGGTGGCCCATAACCAACTGATATATGAACTTCGACGGATAAAATAGGTTTACTTCTTACTTTTTTAGTCCGTTGATCCGTTGGCAGTTCACGCATTGAAGTTAACACATTCACATATTGAAGTTCACGCATTCACAAATTGAGAGTAATAACATTCATTGGTGGAAGCATTGAGAGAATGTAGAGAAACTGTCATCGGTTGTCATCCTGTCAACGAAGGTATGCGACGGATTTTATGGGACTATTCTTTCCAGCAATACGTAAAGTTCAACGTCAACCTTCAACGGAACATCGTCGATGGATTCTATGGATCGGGGACTGCCAGAAAGTTCTGAGAGTCCGACTTAATTTCAGTTGAAAAGTTACACCCTCCAATGTACGAAGCATAAAGCTATCTTGTTTTGTTGTTCGTAGTATTGTTATATTCGGATTGACGAATAATGCGTCCTGCACCAATCATCCATTTTATTCAAGGCGGCTTGATAAAATGATTGCACACCAGTCTTTAGAATTTTCATGATACTAATATACAAACAGCGTCAGCTTATGCTTGGATATGTAGCCCCAAAGCATTATAATGGAGGCGAAAGAGTTTTTGACTCAACAGTTGCGAATCCTGTGAGGAATCCTGTTTTTTTTTCGGAGGGAGGTGAAGAATATTTAAAAGACGAAACTGAGCCCGTACTCAGTAGTCAGTAACAGTGTGAGATTTCCACCCACTAAAAAACACCTCCCCTTTGCCCTTTCCCCCACTTCTCCCTTGCCCTTCACTGAATATCCAACAATACCATTTAGCGCCAACCCTCCATATTCTGCTTTCTATGACTTTCTTCGCTGTGTCAACGATCATTCGGATTATATCTATCGTTGACCGCAACCTTCGGAAACCGTACTGATGTTCTGCCAATCCCCCTGCGATTTCAATGGCACTGACTCAGAGTTTATTGCTGCTTAGTGAGATGTTAATTTTTCAGTCTTCTTGCATGCATATTATCCAGTTACATGTAGTATTATCTACTCCTGTGTATTGGATGCATCTGTATATCTGGGCGTATTAGGTGTTATCAAAAGCTCCTTCGATATCGTCAAAGAAGCAACCAACCGCATACTCTTTGTCTCTAAATGATTTCCTTATTGTGTATTCCTAAAAAGGATATGTTGTTGGTTTTCCTCGTTGATAGGGATATCGGTTTTTGTGTAAAGGATTCGTGACGAGGGCTCTATCCCTGATATGTCTGTCTTTCAGGAAGAAAGAAGTTAGACTTTTGGGTCGGTGGGATTTAGGTAACTCTGTTTGTCTACTTATCGCTTTAGGGATGAATTTAACCGTGACCTCTTTCCAGCTTTTTGGTCTGCAACGCCACGCAAAACTAGTCCTAAAGATGTTGTTCAGTAGTGGTGTTAGAAGTGCAATGCCTTTTTGGAGGAGCAGGGAATGTTCGATCTTCTTCTGGGGCTTTAAAAGGTAGAAAAGAGTTTATGGCCCATATTATCTTTCCTTAGTGGACAATTTTTTTCCATTACATATAGCTTGTTCAGTGGGAAGGCAGACTACTGCTGTCTTAGGCGTTGAGGATAAATCATTAAACGCCTTAGACGTTTGGGGTGTTTCAGATCCTTCTTCTTCTGAACTGCTTTATCTGCTTTGAGCTTTATCACTCTTTGCTGAACGCTAAATTTTGGATGTGCCTTGGTTCTGTACTTAGTAGTGGCTTCAGGTTCTTTACTATGGATAAGCTTCGATAGTCCTTTTATTCTAATCAGGACCTGCGAGAAGTTAAGGAATAGTTTATATCCTTGACTCAGGATATAATCTTTCAATTTTTCATCCACTGAGAAAGATTTTTCTTTTAAAATCTTGAGTACTCGCCATCCTTTTATGGAAACGTTGATATTTTGCCTTACGATAGTAGTTAGGTAGGAATTCGTCCTTGATCATTGTATCTTCTTCGAGGATGAAGGTAATATACATATGTGAATAATTTGGGAACTTTGTTACCCTGAGTTGTTCGCAAGGTAGATACTTTCCATTCCTTGACTCTTGCCCACTACCAACATGAGCCTTTTTTTCTGTATTGATAGCCTTCCGACTCTTTCAGCAGTGGCAATAAATCTGTGAGTTGGACAGTTCTCCTTTGCGCATCTCAACCAGTAGGCTTTTCTTCACTAGCTGGATTTGTTACGAAGTTAGGATCTCTTCCGCGTGCATAGAGTGCATGATAACAACTTTACATTGAGCCATAGTATTCCTATAGGAGAATCCTGATCTGATGGATTGCTCCTGTGTTACATCTATAGCTTTTATCTCCTTGAAAGTGCTGCTGGTTTCTTTATTTCCACTTAAGCTTCTGAGCGTCTGCGTGGAAAACTTTGGCACGTCCTTTTTGAAAGGAGATTTCGCTAGCAATCTTGGGTCTCTTCTTGTCAAAACAACACATGTATACCGGTCTATGCTTCTTCGTTTCCGCAGTGTTTAGTTTTATTCAGTGTTTAGTATCTTAGGTGTTTGAGCATCGTTTATTTGGAGATGAGGGGATTTCATCGGTCTCCATCCCAGATATTGATGAACGGAGAAGACACTTCATCTGAATATTGAAAGCTTTAGAGTTATCGAGGGCTATAACATTGCATTCACTATAATCATGAATGTACGTTACATTTTCTGGACAAGTAGGTCATTAAATCCCCTATGGAACTCTTTTGCCGAAAACTATACTGACAGTCATGGTTTCTTTCAAGATAACTCAAAAGGTGCTGATTAACAATGCTTTCCATGAGCCTCCTTTGCTGACATCAAAGCTATTGCTCGGTAGTTAGGTAGGAGATTTCATTGCCCTTTCTCGGAATTGGCTGTGTGTACATGTGCACGTTTTCATCTATCTTAAAAAATTGCCTCTATTTTCTCCATTACAAAATGTAGAGCCATTTCAACTGACTTTCCCTTTTTACATACAGATGAGTGCTGTGAATTGCATAATATACTTCTGATATGAACATCGAGAGGTCTTTCATATTCTGTTTGTCTTTCATCCTAATATGATCTATCTTCTGTCTTGGATATGAAATTACATTTACTTCTCTCCAAGCCATTGATATGTAACTTAGCCTAAGACTCTTCTTACAAGTTCCTCTCAGTCTGCTTCTGGCTTTGAAGGAAGCATTACATGGCCATATAGCCATATAGATTCATATATCTCACCACAGATTCTCTCAAACTTATTACATCCTCTAGCTTTTCTCCAGTTAATTTTATGCTTTCGCCATCTACCTATATATGCCCATTCACTTTAGGTTTGCCTGATGCCCTACAGTTCGAAAGATAAGTTTTGACCAGGGCGTCAACCACTTTTTGACTTCTTTCAGCTCAAGTATGATACCATCACTTTTCTTAATATAGCTCTTTAGAACTCTCGCCTCTTTCGAGAGCACTTTTTGAATTGTTTTCTAGATTCTCCTTCCTGCTTAACAATAACCTAATTTCTCCTTTCTTGTTTTCTTTTTCTGTATTTCACCAATTAGGCTGAGCTCTCTTAAGTGTCTTTCTATTGAGTGTCATGTTTAACATTTTACTAAGATCTTGTATTGCCCTGTACAAACCTTTTGGATAGCCATTGAGATTAGGCCGGTATACTCTATTGAGTGCCATGTTTTACATTTTACTAACATCTTCTATTGCCCTGTGCACACCTTTTGTATAGCCATTGAGATTAGGCCGGTCGTTGAAATGTTGCCTGACTATTTATGTGTAACTGCTCTGGCGTGAACCTTAAAAACTCTTAAAATATAGGGTCCCACCGTAAGTGCATACGGCTCATATAAAATTGTTTACTTTCCCCCTGTAATCTAATTTAAGTACTCATTAACTATATAATATAAAATTTCTCTAATTGATTAGGCACGTAAATCGGACTACAAAAGATATGCAGCGATGTGCGGAGTCGATTTGAAAAGTATCACAGAGGGAAAACCCTCAACGCCTGCTGTCGAAGAGGTTCCTACTCTTTTATCGATACACTCTCAAAAGTCTGAAGGATCTCAGAGACAATCGACTGAAAGTATAAAAATAGAAGCAACAAAAAAGGTATAAAACAGTTCACTCTAAGCGCATTAACATCTAACAGATTCTCATAGGAACCACCATACAAGCTTGAAAATCATTTCATTGACGTTGGTTCCCTCACTTACGGTGGCATCTTTGGCCTGGGCGAACAACTCGAACATCGTGTTATCATGGCAAGAACAACTGTCCAATGCCTGCTGATACCACGCTTTTGGCTTCTTGAGAAGGATCAAAACCCCGGGAATATATGGCAAAGAATGAGATTCTATCTGGACTCAACCATACCATCGCGTAAAATACTCTTTCACGATTTCCTAGCCACACGCAAATGGCAGCAATTTAAGAAACAACTTATCACCGACTCTTTAGATAACACGAAAGTCGGCAATCCGACAAAGTCGCAAGACATACCAATCATATGTCGCGTTGTTGAGGCTAATGATGATGATAGTGAGTGACTGACATGTATCCCTGCGTGTGTGGTGGATACAAAACACTTTCCATAAATTGATTAATAAAACAATGAAATGCATACACAGAGGGATGGATGGTGATTATTATCATTCCTCATTGTAACCAATGAATGACCTGGAAACCGAATGAACTCTTGACCTGTCCCCCTCTGGCATATTTGTGTGCAAACATGCGATGGCCACTGTGTCAATTGTCTGTGGTCAATTTAAATTGACCTTCATTGTCGTTCATAGAATGAACACCCTTGTTTGTTGGTCAAATTAAGTTCGCAAGGGTTGAAGGAAGTTTCCAGGAAATAGGTCGTAAGCCGGCGATAGTTATGTTTGTTTACACCAAGGTTGCCGTTGGTAACCAACGAAAGTGGTAGCAATCCAGAAGTGAATTTTTTCCATTTACCGTCAGTATTGATCTAACTTTACGTGCCGACGGTTTGTTAGCCACGAAAGTCGTGAAATATTACAAAAGAAAAAGTTTTTAATTTTCAAAAAATTTCTCAAGTTTAAAATGCCTTTATTAACGCCCCACGTACCCGGCGGACTCATTCAGTTAATGAAAGCTCTCGCTAAGGAGGTCCTGCGAGATAAACCCGAGAATATATACGAATTCGCCGCGGTTCACTTTGAAAAACTTATCCAGCAGAGAGATGGCTCACTGGACAAGGGCTACGAGCAATTCGTAGCCTTTGATGCGCTCTTCGATGGACAACAGCGCTTTGCAATCCCAGCCAATTGTGGTTTCACCTGCTGCAGACCAGTCAAGATGCAACCCAATTTACAACCAAGAAAATCCAAGTCCGACATGATGACCGGTTTCAAAGCAATGGAATCGATCAACGAGGAGGATATCCCTACTGAGAATCTCTATACCGACGAAAAGTATCAAAAGGCGATTTATGTCATACAACGGTACTATCGTCGGTATGCGGCGAAAAAGAAGGGAAATCCCTCCACCACAACTCCTTTGACTGCAACCACTGCGGCCATAATTATCCAGAGGACAATGCGAAGACTTTTTGCGAATAAAATTAAATTGAAGACGGCAGGAGACGACACAACAGCCAAGCGCGATGGAGTGGTTCAAGACGATGTGGATAATGTATCGGAGGCGGCATCTTATACTTCATCGTCTACGATACAAATGCTGGCCGATAGCCAAGAAGGGAGAGAAAATCGATTGCCAGGACGTGAGGAGGTTTCAGATGGAGGCGGCGGCGGTGGCGGCGGCGATGATGTGTCGACTGAGTTCAAGGAACAGACGCAGGACGAACCACCAGTGGCTAAGGAGAAGAATTCGGACGTAGCAGCAACGGAAATGAATAGAAAATCGATAGCTGATGAGAATGGTAATTGAATTTGTTGGCTTCAAGCAAAAAAAAAAAAATACTTATTTCATGGAAGACATTTTCGGACAGAAGGGATTTTTTTATTTTTTTTTATTTGAATTTCCAGAATTGCAGATGAGAATACTTTTATTGTTGTTGTTGTAAGGGGTAGTAGGGAAAAAAAACTCACGCAATTTTTGCACAATCATTCGAAAGCACAAGAAATAAATTTGTATAACTTGTGTGGTAAGCAAGACGCACGTAGATACTCTTATTCTATCTGCAAATTTCATTTGATAGCATGACACAGAGAATATTGAATTTATCGTGCAATACCACAAGAAGTTGGTGTAAAAAACGAATCTACAAATGTCCATTACAATAGAATATTGAATTATCTGTAGAGAATAAAAAAAACGCTAATCAATTATTGTCAGAGATACGGATACATACATACGAGTATGTACCTATAGATTATTTTTCTGATTCCCATTGAAATTTCTATAGTTTGTGATTTTGTTGATGTTGCAAGCTTAATAAAATTTCTAACAGGACACTGTACAAAAGGTGACATTTAAATTATCTTTGGGAATAAGCAATTGCCCACCTGTTTTGGAAATACATTTTATACATCAATAGGTACAGCAAACTTTTATAGGACTTGAGCTTTAATCAAAAAACCTGTCCATCTGCCACGGTTTATTTCTTCTCCGGTATAGTCCCTCTGGAAGGAAGTTGATAAAGAATTATTCACAGTTGGCTCCTCAGACTGATTTTATGAGCTGAATAAAGAAGATAGTGAATGGCGGGAATGGGAATAGAGATCTTGATAGAGATGAACTTGTTTGTCGGCAAAGGATTGTAGGCCCTCAAATATTGGACTATTTAGGTAAAAAGACTTATGTTTCCCTCTACATAGGTAAGGCAATTTTCACACAAAAAATTCCCCAGACCATATTTAACAGAAGTGCTGATACATGATTGCTATCAGATAATCTACTGGTTGTAGAGCTACTCAGCTTTGGCTACAGTTACGAGAGAGACTAAAATAAAGTTATAAGAAATGTTTGGAATGTAGGTAATTGTTATAAATTGTGTCATACTTTCTTCAACACGTTGGTTAGTTTAGGTAAATGGGTTGACGGGACAAGGGAATCTTACATCCGTCACACTTAGAACAATGTAGATCCCTTGTGATACCTTGGGAGTTATGCCTCCCATACTGTAGAACCTGCGAAAAACCTATCGATTTACCAGCCATCGCGAGGCATTTACGAATTTGTGCAGGTCATTTACAGACTTGCATTCTTCAATATCTCAAGCATGGTATCAGTTGCGTAACTAACAATATGGCATATTTTTATGGTGGGTCGTCTCGGAAATGTAAATTTATTTGAACTCGGCGGCAAACACAATTCATCGATTTTATCTTTGGTTCTTACTTAAGGAGACGCTACAGTCCGGGGTGGACCTGGGCCTCAACCAACAAACGTGTCCATCCAGCTCGATCTTTAGCTAGCTGCCTGCAGTTTCGCACGCTAAGTTTGTTGAGGGCCCCTTTCATTTGCCTGGCCTACCTGAGTCGCTGTCTTCCTCTACTACGCCGTCCCTCGGGAATGGATTCGAAGATTTTCTGGACTGGAGCATTGGTGCCCATGCGCTCCACATTACTCAGCCACCTCAGTCGTTGGACCTTCACTCTACAGTTCAGTACAGTTCATCGTTGTATCTCCTCCTCCACATACGATCTATGCAGACGGGACCAAAAATCACCAGAAGAATTTCCCTCTCAAAACAGCCAAGAGCAACCTCATCCACTTTTGATAAAGTCCATGCCTCTGCGTCATAGAGTAGGACTGGGCTGATTAGGCTTTTATAAAGGGTCACTTTAGTTATTCGAGAGAAGACTTTGCTTTTCAATTGCCTTCTTAGCCCAAAGAAGCAGCGGTTGGCAAGAGTTATTCTTCGTTTGATCTCAGCGCTCGTATCGTCTGAATTTATAGCGGAGCCTAGGTAGGCAAAGTCCCTAACTACCTCAAAGTTATATCTGTCTACAGTGACGTTCTGCCCGAGACGTCGATGTTGGTTGTCCTTTCTTGTTGACAACATATACATTGACCGTTAACGCCATCTTCGCCGCTTCCGCCTCAATACTCATGAAAGCCGATTATGTCAATATCGTCAATATGTGAAAGATTGTGCCTCTGGTGTTGGAGCTTAAGTTTTGCACTACGAGTATTCTTTAAAGAAATCGCATGGCAGCGTCGCCTTGTCTGAATCCATCAAAGGTCTCGGTGAAGTCTTTACCGACCTTGAAGCAGCAGCGTGCATTCTCCATCGTCACCCTGCACAAACGGTGGTGGGAATCGATTTAAAGCTCCACGGCTGGGCTTTTTCCAAGATCTGCCGTAGTGTAAATATTTGATCAATAGTGGACTTTCCTGACCTAAAGTCACACTGATATGGACCGATCAGGTTGTTGACGAACAGCTTCAGGCGTTCCCACAATCCGGCAGATAAGATCTTATAGGCGATGTTTAGGAGGCTGATGCCTCTGTAGTTGGCGCAGTTCAGAGGGTCTCCTTTTTTCAGTTCAGAGTCTCCTTTATCTTTATCACTGATCGATTCATTTTGCATTTGCCATCATCGTCAGTATTAATGTTTCCCAGACATCGAAGGAAAAGTGAAACCCCCATTCCCCTAAATTGCTGATGGAGTATATACAATCATGGAATAGTGCTTTGTCTAGGTCTGGTCACCTTTACCATTATTGGTCACTAATGGAGTTTAGTGTATCTCAATACGAACAAGTCTAAGTTTAAACACCTCTATATCCCGAAAAATATGATTTTATGTCAGCACTGGGGTATAAATTCTTCCAAATATAAACACACTAAGCTTATTACATAGAAGTGGCCATTAGTACCACCCGTACTACAATAAAATTGGTCAAATGCAAGTCGTGACTCGAGCTTTTAGTGTTCCGTGCAGTTATTTTCCATGTATCCTAATTCTACTCCTACGTTAATACAGATAATCATATTTGTTGGGGTAAAATCAAAATAAATACTTTTTGTTCCATGTCTACATGTGGGTTAGTTCTTACATGGCTCCCTCGAGAATAACTTTTAAAAGAACGTGAAAATCTCGAGAGACTATTTGGATCTCAATAGTAGTAGTAGTGTGAGATTTTAACCGCACTAAAATCACCTTCGTTCATGACCAATCTAAGGAAGATCGACTAATGATTTTTATTTATTTTATGTAATTTTTAAATAATTTTTCTTCATAGTTAAATCATAAGCTCGTGCGGGTCAGTTCTTCTCAATCTGCGAATGTTATTGTGTATATCTAGGATGACTTTTAAATCAGGGTTGATGTGTATCTGCAATCTTTACCGAGTCGATATGTAAGTCTTTTATTTCTTATGTACGTACCATGGGGAGGTGACTATTTCACGAAGGTCTTTATCCCATACGTCCAGACGGGTTTAGGTATTTGCTGGTACAGCATAATCTTATTCTAAATAGATAACTTCGAATTACGTTCTATTAGCTAATATAGCTTTCTATATTTCATATTTAACTCTTCTCTTCTCTTTTCAACATGTTCCTTGCAATTTAATTAAGCATCTAAGGTCACTCTTAGGTACTTAGCTGCGTGACCATAAGGAACTACCTAATTATTGAAAAGAAAGGAGGGTACTTTCTGCAGCTTATCAGTAGCTTTAACTATGCATTTGTCGATTGCAAGTATTGCGGTGTCATCTACAAATATAGCCATCAAAACGTTTTTGTCCATTGGTATATCTCTCGTGAAAAATAAATACAGAATTGGTCCGAGAACACTGCCTTGTAGGACACCTGCCCTTATTTCCTTCAATTCTCACTACTCTTCACCGTACCGTACTCGAAAATTGATCTGCTATATAAGATTTCAGTATCTTACAGTATTGTCTAGGTAGGTTCTTATGTAGTTTAAAGTCTTTATACCTTGTCAAAGGCTTGCGCTTGTGCGTTCCAGTGCTTTCTGTATCACGTTGGTAATACGGTGTACTTATCTACTGTCGAATGCTTAATCCTAATCCCAAATTGATGGTTCGAGAAAAGTTGTCTTTCAATAATAATTTTGTCTAGTAAAATACTATGTAGGAGTAGTTTTACAAAATGTTTTGATAATATCGGGAGTAACGATATTGGCCTATAGGAAGTAACTTCTGTAGATGGCTTACTTTGTTTCGGTATTACGACTGCTTCAGCGATCTTCAAGTGATGAGGTAAATGTCTCAGTTTAAAATAGGCATTATTTAAGAAGCTTAGGTTTAATTGTGGCTACGTCCGATAGTTTTTTCAAAATTTTGCGCAGTAACAATTTCGTAATCTTTTTTCGATATTTTAAGCCTGCACATATTTCTAATTTCTCTTGTAGTAACACAAATTCTAAATTTTCAATCACTAAATTAGGTGGGAAATGTTAGATCAGCCTTCTGCTTGAAGTATTCAACCTATTTTCCATCGGCTGTCTTTAATGGTTGGTCTTGTAGTTGCAGCATTTTTAAATATTTGGCTACTTTTCAGAGGGAATTTTTATCAGTCGTCAAATTACGTAGGAATATATTCATGGAGGAATTTTTAAATTCGGTAATATACTTTTTAACTTGTTATTTGGACAATTGAAGATAGTTTTGTCTTCCGGATATCTGGTCACTTGCCACTTCCTAGGCGGTCTTCTCTTTTCTAGTATCATTTCTTCGATGTCCGCTAAATATTTTATTGTGGTTTGTCTTTTGGTTTGGAGAATAGCCGAAGAAATTTTTGTTAAAATTTACTACTTACTTACTTAACGGGCTCGAGACCATCCTCTGCGATCTCGGGCACGTTGTTTCCAGTTATCCAGACCAAGCGCTCTGGCATCCGCGATGGCTTGGTCTTTGAAACGGAGGTTCGGTATTCCTTGTCGTCTCGAACCTAGCGGCTGGGATTCGAAGATCCTCTTAGCTGGAGCATTATTGTCCATTCGCTCGATGTGGCCGAGCCAATGTAGTCGACGTATTTTGGCCTTTTGGACTACATCCACATCTTGGTACAGTTCATAGAGTTCGCGGTTGTATCTTCTCCTCCATTCGCCCTCCTCGCACACAGGACCAAAAATCCGCCGAAGAATTTTTCTTTCGAAGGAGCCCAGTATCCGCTCTCCCTTCCTGCTTATCGTTCAGCACTCGGCGCCATAAATCAGAACTGGCAGGATAAGGGTTCTGTAGAGCATACATTTTGTCCTTCGAGTTAGAAGTTTTGAACCCAATTGTTTTGCCAAACCGAAGTAGCAGCGGTTTCCTAGGGTAATTCGTCGCCGGATCTCCACTAGGATGTCATTTGTGGAGTTCATGTTTACTCCGAGGTAGATAAACTCCTTAACTACCTCGAAATTGTTGCTATCAATAGTGACGTTCTGTCCTAGGTGGTGGACAGATGCTTGTTTGTTTGTTGATAGCATGTACTTAGTCTTATCCTCATTTACTACAAGGCCAACAAATTTCGCCTGTTCTTCAACCACCGTAAAAGCCTCTATCACGGCACGCTGGGAGCGACCGATGATGTCGATATCGTTTGCATACCCCAGTAGCTGGACGGATTTGTTGAAGATAGTGCCTTTCGTGTTGACACCTGCCCTGCGCACTATCTGCTCTAACACGAGATTAAAGAAATCACATGATAGCGCGTCTCCTTGCCGAAATCTGGTGCATGTTTGAAATAGTTCGGAGGAACTACTTCCAAATTGCACGTTGCAGCGCGTGTTTTCCAGCGTCACGCTACAAAGCTGGATCAGTTTTGCCGGGATCCCGAATTCGGCCATCGCCACATAAAGCTCCTGACGATGAATGCTATCATATGCGGCCTTGAAGTCGATGAATAGGTTGTGAGTCTTGACTTGACTTGAAATTCATTGGTCTTTTCCAGGATTTGCCTCAGTGTGAAAATTTGGTCTATAGTCGATCTGCCGGGCCGGAAGCCACACTGGTACTTGCCGATTAGTGTGTTGCAGAATGGTTTGAGACGTTCACACAGTACGTTGGATAGGATTTTGTATGCAACATTAAGCAGGGATATGAATCGATAATTCTAGCAAGACATAGGATCGCCTTTTTTGTAGATGGGGCATATGGAGCTGATAGTCGGGAATGCTTCTTCATCGGGAATGCTTTCTTCCACCCATACTTGGTTGATGATTTGGTGCATGCGCCCTACCAAAACATCATCACCGTATTTGAAAAGCTCCGCTGGTAAACCATCAGAGCCGGTGGCCTTGTTGTTCTTAAGCTTTTTTATTGCTAAGCCAACTTCTTCTATACTGGGTGCTGGAATTGATTTTTCATTGACTGGACGTGGGTTCTCTTCTTGCCCTATCACTCTCTCTACATGATGCCCATTTAGCAGCTGCTGGAAGTGTTGTTTAAACACATCTACTATTCCCTGCGCTTCGGTGACTAGATTTCCTTCGCTGTTTCGAAGAGCCTGTGTTCCGGCCTTGAAGCCAGCAGCCAATTGCTTGGCTTTCTTGTAGAACTTCCGGATGTTGCTTCGATCATGAGACTCTTCGATCTCTTTGAACTGGGAGACTGCGTAGGCCCTCTTCTTTCTACGCAGTATTTTCTTCTCCTCCCTCCTCCTGGCTCGATACTCTTCCCTCCTGCCCTTGTTTTGCGCTGCAGCGTCTTCATATGTGCATCTTCTGTCACCTTTTTCCGGCGTACGCATTCATCATCATACCACGGGCTCTTTCTCTGGGGTGGCTGGCACCCTAAAATGGTTTCGGCTACCTCTTTGATGATGTCGCGATACTGGGACCACTGATGTGGTAGGTGGATGCACCGCGGAGAGTTTCTCACTCAGGCGCTCTCTGTAGACTCTGGCTACTCCAGGTGTGCTAAGGCGTCCAACGTCGAATTTCTTCTTCTGGGCGGTTCGCAGCTTCTTCTCGTTGGATAAATCAAATGATCAGAGTCGAATGTGTGCACGTTGAGGATGTTGGATGTTGTTAAAATTTGATTTGTGCATTTCTTCTGATACGTATGTTGGTACATATGTATCTTAGTTCCGTAAAAAAAATTGATCCGATTGGATGGAGTGCGGGTAAACTGTATTATATTTGCTTCCCGCCTAACTAAAAAATTTATCAATAGATTTTGATAAAATTCGGCTCGTAAGCTAAGACTGATACGGAAATAGTCTCTTCTGAATATAATCTAAATCGGATAGAGTGGGGGTGAGATATGGGGAGGAGTTTTACATATCTTCGAATCGTCCTTCTTACACATCTAATTTCATGAAATACCATCAAAATCGGATAAAGCAGGGTAAGATATAATGGAGTGATTTTCAACCTCACGACTTCAAACTTTTTTCAAAAATGGCTTGTGCCTTCTCATACTACAATTTTTATTAGATTGAGTTCATACTTTCGGAGATAGAGGAGGCGACATTACCCTTACCTTCATCCAGGATTTTTGTTAATAATTTTTAACAAAAAAAAACAATATTTTTTACATATTCGAATTAAAAAAAAAAGTTCAGCTTTGACATGACATGTCGCATGTTGGGGTACATTTTTTTTCTTGGGGTACATTATGCCCCCAAATGCCCAAAAATATTCTCAATTATATTCGGTTTGTCCTAATTTTAAATTCACTAGGTCTAACAAAAGTTATAAGCGTGCGAGAAACTGACGGACAAACAGACAGACACCGTGTTAAATCTATTAGTATTCCGTTTTGTACAATTCTGGTACGAAACTTGGCTACGTTATGGTGGATGAAAACGGACTTACATTTCAGCTTTCTGGGTTATCCAACGACATTTGTAAAAAACAAAAAAAAAGTGATTAGATATTTGTATTAAGACTTGTCCATAACCATAAGTACCTTTGGAAAAGTAAAATATGAAAAAGTGGACGTGGCAATGTATAATCTAAGTTCTGAATGTAGAGAAAGTCAACGTCTACATACTTTGTCTACACAATATTTTACAGTTTCTAGCAAATATATTGAGAAAAACGTAATTTTTTGAAAAGTGGGCGTGTCTGTAGACGGATTTAAAAAAACGCTTACACTTGCACTGCTTCAGTTTTGGGGGTATATTGTCCTAATTTTTAAATGTTACAAAGTGTGTATCAAGATATATGTATATACCCTGTGGTATAGGGTATAAACAAATATCTTAAGGCCTCACTTCTTGCGAATGTGGGATATAGGAAGATATAAACATATTTTTCACGGTCTCACCTCTGCTTACGTCTCACAAATATCCGAGAAGTAACTATTTGTCATGAAAAGCTTCTCTCAATCGAAAAAAAAACTGCTCGGAAACGACAAACAAATGTAGGCACTAGTGGCTGCGAGAAATTAGGCCAGGCCTTGTATCCCATACAATTTATGGTCAAATTAAGTTCCTAGGAGCTTACATTTATAGGTAACAAACCAACGTACATACATTTGGTTAAATATAGAATGTGTATCATTCAAACTGCGATGTCTCGAAAACGCCTTTACACATACAACATTAATACTCTCGAATCGAAAACACCATCGAATCGATTCGCTAACGTTCATGTAGGTATTTCGTTACCAATTACATTTATTTTTTCTGATACTACTGAATCCCTATACTACACTGGGCAATAGAAAAAAAAAACTATTTTCTTTGTATTCTGAAACTCATTGCGCGTTTCTAAAGTAAAATTTGACGCTGAACTGAAATATGTAAAACACATTCTTTCATTAGCTCAACTTTTCTAGTTACAACCCGTTTTAATTACGAATTTTTGAAATGTTTTTTTCCTGGCTGTCGAAAAAGTGAGAAGTCGAAAAAAAAGACGTTGTCTACCTTCGTTAGAAGACTTGCACAAAAATTTCGAATGTCTCCGGCAAGTTTGTTTAAAATAATCAAAAAAGATTTCCATTTGTGCCCGTATAAAATTCAATTGCCTCAACAACTAATGGAAAATGACCATACGAGTATGTGCTGGCGAGAGTGAAGTGAAAAGTTTTTCAGGTCCATATTGAGCACTCCAATTTTTGGAAAAAAAATTATCATGAGTGATGAAGATCATTTCGAGTTATATGGCCTGCAACACATGTGGTGCCAGCATGACAGTGCCAGCAGGACAGTGCCACATCACACACAGCTAACGAAACGAATAAATATTTTGAAAGATATTTGTTTCCGGTCGCATGATGTCAAACAGAGGTGATACTGATTGGTTCTCACGATCCACGAAGGAAAGTTCTACGTCAACAAGCCAACCACAACCCTGATGCTAAAGGATAACATTATCAAGAAATTAGTTGAAATAACACCCGAAATGTGCCAAAATGTTATGGAAATTATGGTTGAAAGAGCACGCATCTGCAACGCGGCCAGAGGCAGTTATTTGGCCGATATAATATTCCATAAATTATTGCTATAAACAAAATAATTGGTCAATAAAAAAATCGGAACATGAAAAACACCCTCTGGGATATGTACTACTTTCAGTCATACTATACTATGTCCTGTACTACTCTTTTTAATTTTGTACTAATGTTTATACCTTATCCCGTAGGGCATTTTAATTTTGATACAGTTGCAACATAGAATTTTTTATTTATGATCAGCATCGAAATCTATATCGATTATGTCCGTTCGTCTGTATGTCACCAGTTTTTAGACCTTAAGTTTTGAGCTAGGAAGATGCAATTTTGTGTATAAGCTTTCTGGAATCCGAAACAGAACAAATGTGCACATTTTTGAAATCCGCCTACGGAACCAACCAAATTTTCCTTTATAAATATTTTTACAAGAAAGTGGAAGAAGAAAATCTAGTACAAATTATATATTCGTTGATATTTTCTGCAATTTGTCCATGCATTGTTTATGACCACGCTTACTTTTTGGGGACAGTTTCTTAAAAACAAAAAAACGATTTTGCTTTTTGTAAAGCTATTTACGGTAATGGATAAGTATTATTTGGAAAATCTTATCAGAATAAATGAATCTTATTTACAAATATTGAGAACCACGCCTACTTTCTCCTAAGTCCTTAAAAAGTATTTTTTCTAATAAAATTTCTTAAAAATTCTAAAATATATTTCAAGTTGCAAGATATCCTGGTATTGGAATCAAAAATTACACAACGCCACATCTATGATACTTTATAAGGGATGTGTTGGAAGAAGGGGAATAGGATATCATCCGTTCCAATTATAACTTTCCAGTGTGTTTTGCATTCGATTGCTAAATCGTTGTATTCTTAAAGAGGCAATCCTTTATCTTTCTCTCGCTTGCTGTCATTAAAACATTCAGAACAGAAGTTCTGGTCTCTTTGACACATTGATGTTGGATACTGGCATTGAAAAACAATACTTTCTGACAGCAGTTTGTTTATACCAATTATCCAGTTGTCTGGCTTTAGAGTAGAGTTTGTAGCTCATAGAATAAGATGATACATTCCTATTTCAACTTTATAAGAGACTTAAATGCCTGACTAATAATTCTGTTCTCAAATAAATGTAATTATTTATTTCACTTCTTGTCAAATATTCAAGCAAGCCGTGCCTTAAAGTGGCAATGGGAACATTAACCAAATTATCCTGCCGCTGGAATATTGAATATTCCGGGATTATTACACTTCAGTTGTCTGCATGTATTGGAAATATAGAACGGCAGGCAGTAGTTAAACTTAATCCGGATACTCGTATCATGCTGTGCAAAATTCTGGCCCACTACCCGTGGTTAATGAAACATAAGCGAAATATTTCATTGAAGGAACGCGTAAGCATTAAGAGAAGGATGATACATTTTTGAGCGGTATGTCTTTAAGTGATATTGTCAGAAGCATGGAATTTATTTAAAGAAATCCATATCCAAAGTTAAACTAGAATTCAAAATTTACTTCTTCCATTGCAAAACTCCTTGCTACTTCTACGCACTTATTTTCTGTTCACAATTCATAAATGTAAAGGAGTACTGAGCTTCGCAAGAGTCCAAGAAAACTTTAAACACTTAAGGAAATGCTAATTTTTGCAACTGCAACGGCAATATATTCTTGTTCTTCAATTTTTCTTTGAAGGGGAAATTCACAGCATAAACTTTCCTGTAGTTTAGCCCACAAATAAAGGTGGTCTGTTTGAGATGCAGCCGATTGTGATTGTAAAGAGTCTGGCATGTGTTTTTGACTGAATGGTTTAGCACAGCACCAAGATTCTTAAGTCGGTATGTAGATATGTAGGTAGAAGCTGCAAGTCTGACACGACCATCTAACGTTCTGTAAAGCCACTTTAATTCATTCATCTTCCTAACTCTATTCAGCGGAGTCGACAAATATGGCTGTCTACGTTCATATGTAGACTCATCAATGGTTGGTGGAACTTTTTCCAAAAGTAACATTGTGGCCATAGAAGGCAAAAATCTTTGTTCCGTGTTCTGAGAGGAGTAGCTTTCCTCCCTGGCTCCATGCCTTGTCGACACCTTCACATCTTTTTTTTTTGGAAGGAGAAATCTTCTAAAAGATACTGACGAAATACTCGGTTGGTCAGTATGCCAGATTTCTACTGACTAAAACCACCTCCACTTTATACCTTTTTTTATACCACGCGATACCCCACCTCCAGGAAATTCTTGCTTTCTTCAGATGTCTACGTGGCCAGTCTCTTCTCCTTTCTCTATCTCTCTATTTTTCCCGCTCCAGTCGTCTAAGTTCATTCGAGATGTATTTTGTGTAGGTGTCTACTGCCATTTTGCTTGCGACTGTAGCATGTATCCTATTATGTTTTCAGGGTTTGATATTTCTTCCAGTTCCCTTTGTAGGATTTCTCTCTGAAGCTGAAATCGTGGGCATTGGAAATACACATGCTCAACGTCTTCTTGCCTTCCCTCGCAGTACGGATAGTTGGGTGTGTCGTCGAGTTTAAACTTATACAAGTAGGCACGAAGGCATCCATGCCTCCATGCTCTCCGTGTTTACGCTCTATCCAGTCGTTGATTGTCGGGATAAGTTGGTACGTACATCGACCTTTATTTGATGCATTCTAGAGCTGCTGCCATTTTCGTAGACTGGCCGTTCGTTTAGCTTCTCTTAGGTCATTTGTTTCCTCAGTGGTGTTCGTTTCACCATTTTCGTCGTCCGTGTTGTTTTTCTTTTCATATAGCCTCTGCAGTTCATCTGATAACAGGTCAATGGGGACCATTCCTGCAATAGCACATGCCGCATCGCCAGATGTTGTGCGATATGCACTACATACCCTCAAAGCACATAATCTGTACGTTGTTTCTATTTTCTTCTTATACGATTTCATAGCTCCTGCCCAGATAGGTGTAGCATACAGGATTACTGACTTGATTATACTCGCATACAGTTTTCTTCGGCTATACTTTGGTTCTCCTATGTTTGGCATTATTTACTCGTGAGGCTTTCTCACTTACATGATCCAGATGTTGTTTAAATGTTAGCTTAGTATCGACCACCACACCCATATAGTTGATTGCTGGTTTCGATTTAATCCCGTGTCCATCTACAGTGATGGTAATTGTTTCGCACTTTTTCCTGTTGCTGATCAGCACCGCTTCTGTTTTATTTTCAGCAAGCTTTAGGCCTACTGAAGTAAGCCATTTTTGGACTATCCTAATAATGTCGTTGCTGATTTGTGTAATTTCCTCCAAAAATTTGACCACTACAACGATCGCGATGTCATCAGCAAATCTTACGATTTTTGCTTCTTTTGGTACAATAGCGGCCCTAATACCGAGCCCTGTGGCACCCCTCCCATGACTAGGTATTTCTTAATACCTTTATCATTATTATACAATAGGATCCGCTGCCTAAAATAATCCATTGTTATATTTATTAAATACTGTGGAATTCTCTTGTTCCTTAGAGCAGCAAATATGTTCCCAGTTTGCGGAATTGAACGATCAACAATTTTTGATGTCTAATGTTATGACTGAGCAGTAGTTTTTTTAGCGTCCTCTCCATCTTTGGCCATCTATGGCTTTCTGTGAATTGTCAACTACCACCTTGATTGCATCTATAGTGGGCCGACCCTTACGGAAACCATACTGGTGTTCGGCTAGACCTCCCGTACTTTCAAGGGGTGATTCTAGCCTGGTAACAATAATCCGTTCCAGTACTTTTCCAGCTGTATCCAGCATACAGAGTGGTCAATAAGATGATGGATCTCCCGATGGTTTGTTTCCTATCCATTGGGACCAATTTTTGCACTTTCTATTGACTCGGAAACACTCCTTCTCAAAGGCATGAATTGTATAGTTCCAGAAATAATTCCGATCTGGCTTTAATTGCGGTCTTTAGTGCTTTATTGGGTACAGCATCTGGGTCAGATGCTTTTCTATCTTCAAATCTGCTGCAGATAGTAATTAGTTCTTTTCTTGTTACCTTAGGTATCAGCTAGGTTGGTGCTAGCTGTGCCTTACTTAATTGCATTTCCCGTTGGCTTGGGAAGAGTCCGTTAACTATCTCGAGAAGCAGATTCGGGCATGTTGGTGGTGGTTGCTGGAATATTTTAAGTTTTTTCAAAACTACTAAGTACGCCCTCCCCCATGGGTTTTGGTCCGCTTCATCACATAATTCCAAGAAGCATCTATGTTTGCTATTTTGGATGGTATTTTCATGAGTGGTGCAGTTCCTTCATCGCCTTTTGATAAGACGGACATCTTCTACTTCCTGTAATGTAATTGCTTGCTAGTCCTTCGTTGTCCTGGCAGAGGAGACATTTAGGTTCACGCGTGCAGATTTCCGCTATATGCCCGATTTCCCCATCATCTTACGCAACAGTTGGACAAATCTCTGGTGGACTTGCATTGCCTTGCTTTATGTCCAAAATCCAGGTACTTATAGCATTTTGTTGGTACTATTTTTTCGCGAATGCCGCAGACCACCCATCCTACTCGAATTTTACCCATAGAGATAAGCGTGTTGGCAGCTTCTGCTGGGAGACTAACTGTTACCGTTTGGGTTCCACCATATACCTTTTGAATTGGCTTGACCGCTGTCGGTTGGATCTTAAAAGCACTTTCTAACCGCTCTGTGATAGCTTCGTAGATTTCCTCCTCGGTAGTAACTTCATCGAGATCTTTGATTTCAACCAGTACTTCGTGTGTTAGCCTCTTAACTTTAGCGTGTTCCACTAGCGACTTTTCTATTTTGTTTTGAAACTGTGAGGTTTACGAGTCCGCAGATCTCTTGAGTTCTATAAGCAAGTGCCCCTTTGCTGTCTTTTTTATGTGGTTAACATTGATCGTGCTGGTTTCCTTTCCTTTTTCGTTCTCACTTTGCTGCAATTGTTTTCACTGTTGTTTTTAGCTGGGCCAGGTGTTGCTGCAGCTGCTGTGATGTGCTCCATTGGTGGATCCACCTTATTTGCCTCTTTACGCTTTGGTTCCTGCGACTTCTCTTTTTTTCTTTTAGGATCCGAAAGAACTTTGCCTCGTAGATTTTGCTGTGTGTTACCATTTCCTTGGCCAATGTTTTTACTGCTTTTATTTTTTCGGCACATGATTCAAGGTGATTTAACTGCTGCGTCTATGTTGCCTTTTCAACTCCGTCTTTCCTATTACTGTTCACGCTATCAACCACTGTACAGTAGGCTAGACGAATGGAACTAGTGAGCCTTCGATTTTCGGTGTGGACATTGCTTTTACCCTTAATAAAGTCCATCAGCTTGTACATTTTTTTGCGAGCATCACAATTTTTCTTTTCTATTGTTGGACTGTATTCTGCAACTGCTGCGAACAGGTTCTCCATCTCCATGACGTGGCTAGTACATGTTTATTTTATAAGCAGTTCCGTTCTGAGTGGTGTGCTAACCACCTCTTTTGCTGTACTTTTCGGTGGTGATCGCATTTTCCTAAAAAGTTCATCAATCTGTTGAACTCCATTAGGTGTTCTTGCTTCTCCTTTTTCATTTTGATTTTTTGTTTTTTGTTTTTTGTTGGTTTATATTTTCATTTTTATTAGTATTTGGATTTATATTCATTTTTTCTTTTTTTATAATTTGTACGTGTTAAAGGGGATATGAATACCCTTATACTAATTTTTAGAACACTGCGTTTTCGTGGAAAGGGGAAGAGACAGAGAGAAAGACGGAGTGGTGTAGTTTGAAACTCAGGTGGTATTAAGTTTCTGTAAACTGCAAGGGTGGCTGTCCAGATAACTGGGGAGCATTTTGTTTGTTTTCGCTATTATTGTCGTTGCTTATGATTCACAGTATTTTTTCCACCCTACTGCCAGTGTTATGCCACGAGTGTAGGGGAAAGTATGTAGGTCAGCTACATCATAGCCCCCTCTAATGTAGTAAGGCGTCATTACAAGCAGAGGGCACTAGTTATCTGGAGGGCTCCGTTAGCGATGCTGTATTGATTTTATGTCCCCAGAACCATTCAGGCCTCGGCACGGGTCGCTTGACACTTTGCCTTCGGGACGGGATGTTTAGTTAAGGGCGGCATCTATACGCCCTGTCACAAAAATTTCATTGGGTTAATGTGTTTTTTCCGTCACACCCTCCGTTTTCGCCGCTCTTGGTCGGGGACTGCTTATTAGTTATTGGCAGCTAACCTAAATATTTATAGGACGTTCAGCTATCCGCCAACATGCTGAACACCCTGGTAGCTCGAATCAGGCCCCACCTTCACCTCTACGCAGCAATTAGCGTAGGATAGTGCATTTCGAATAGTGGTCATGTACTATTTACTCTTTCCTTTAAAACACGATGGATGCATTGCATTAAAAGATGTCGATTGGTCAATCTGTTTTATGGGAAACAGACCGAAAGATTAAAAAAAAAGTCTAACTAACAATATTCAAATTGTTGTATATTACATTATAAATTCCTTTGATCCCTCAAATATGAGGCCACTGCTTAGTATACATAAATACGAGTACATGGTATTTTTTTTTTTTTTTCATACAGGAAAAATACAATCCGTCTGGAACGGATCGTATGATGCCCATCCCTCATCTTCTAACCCACCCCTGACAGTTTTAAATCAAATTCAATGATATGCGTGTCTTTATATTCAGAGTTTACTTCAACTACTTTTAAGAGATTTTATCAGAAAACTTATGTTATGGCTTTTTTCTTACACGAAAGTGGGACTGTAACTATTTCTTATCGAAGTTCATGAATTCAAAACAATGCTTATCCATCCCTAAGAACCTTTAAAAAACAATATCAGGTTTATGAAGAAGACACCCCCGAAAAAGTAGGCGTGACATTATACAACACTTTCAAAGGGTCGTATGATACCCTAGCCCGAACTTCTAACTCACCTAATATCCCTAATAATGTTGGGAATTTCTTAAAACAGATGATATCTTTCTATTTGGAGGATATTTCCGCAATTTTTGAGAGATTTTGTGGGAAAAAACTGTTTCTTAGCAGAAAATGGGAGCTGATATTCGCAATAAGACTTAACCATCACCGTAAAAAGCTTTGATAAAGAAATGTACGCTTTTTAAAACGCCCCGAAAAATGGGCATGGCCATATATAATGTATCAGCAAAATTTAGGGAAAGTAACCTCTACATATATTACCTTTACAATATTTTTCAGTTTCGAGCAAAAATATTGAGAAAAACGACAATTTTTGCACAGTGGGCGTGTCTATGAGCGGATTTTAAAATATTCTAACTTGTACTGCTTCGGATTCTAGAAGCTTATATACCAATTCATGTTCATGGCTCAAAATTTAAGGCCCGAAACGTGGTAACATAGGAACGAACAGACAGACTGAAAAACGGACAGACGGACGGACATGGCTTACTCTGGATATTAAAACTTACCCTGCATATGTAAAGGCACACTTTTTCAAAAAAAAAAACTTAATGAAGATATATTTTTAAATTTTGAAGTACTAGAGGTTGCGAAATTTGATTTTTCTTCGTACTTATGTACAATTTCCCAATTTTAATAAACTCCCGGATCATAGTAAGGAAAACTTTACCAAAAAAGCAAGTTTTGCGGATTTTAGCTGAAAAAACCATTACATGTATGTACATGGCATGAAGGACTTTTAGGTTGTTGCTCATATGTAACTAAGCATATTTCCAAATTTTTAGCCATATCTTCCTTTTTTTCCAAGGATAAAACCTAAGACTCCTGGACTGTACTGAGCTGAGCTTTATCCAGTTGTACATTCTTAATTCTTATTTTGGCTTAGGTCAAAGTCATAGGTTCAGAACGCTTAAAAGTGCCCATGAAACTGAGTTTATATGAAAAAAAAAAGTTTAGTAGAAATCAGAATTAATTATTCTTTTAATAAAATTTATTTAATTTATTATAGGTAACAGTGAGTCTACCAGCCAAGATGAAACACCAACCGAACACCCCACAACAGCACTCGATGTAAACGTTGGTAAGTCAACTGGTTGGATAGTTTTTTCTAAAATTATTTTCATAAACAGGATACTAGTACTGCACACATTGGCATATTATCAACAATAATTGGCAACAATGACCAACAAAATTCACTCTACACAAATACCGTTGAGGTTAATAGTAATAGTAGCGATCCAACACAAATAAAACAAACTATACCCAACATAGTAGCAGTTGGAGATTTTCCATTAAATTTTCCACAATCGCTTGGAGCAAGTCCAAATACTTTTCCACCTACATCACCTCAATCGGAAATTCAAGAAACTTTTGCGATTCGTCTGCATGACAATATATATGCAGAGGACAATACCACATACCCATTTCAAAGTGATGCACAAGTTAGGAAATTTGATCCTGACACTAGAGAATCCTTGAAAATCTACGATGTATTCTATCAGGACAGAGATGACCCAGATTTTTCCGACAGTTTGAATGAGAGTACAATGGAAAGGGATTCACTTGAGAATGAAGATCTCGATGTTGATTCATTGGAATCGAATGAGAATGTGCCTCAGAATGTGTATGGAATTATGAAAAAGGAGGTTAGACAGGATGATGGTAGTTTGTACGAGGATACAGATGAAGTGCAAGAAGAAGAAAATGTGCATGATGTGCAGAGATTGATAGAACTCGAAAGAGTGCCATCGTATATCTATGGTATTCATCCACCACGTACTCCAGTTGCTGAGAAGAAGAATGTAAGAAATAAAAATTCAGCTGAGAGTAGAAAAATGCGTGATACGAAGGACTTGAGTTTTGGCATGGATGATAGAACTCCTGAGGAGAAATTGGAGGAGGTGTCGTTGGAATCAAAAGAAAGCACTTCGGAAGAGTCAAGTGTCACACAAATTGAAAACGTTTTGGAGTACAGTGAGGAGCAAGAGAATGGCAATGACGAGGATGACTTTAAGGATCACCAAGCAAGTGAAATTCAGGAGCAGGAACCAATAGAAACTAAGTCGGATACAAGCTTCGAAGAATTGAAAACTGATGGGAAATTGGAATTGAGTCATAATGGGATACTGTTAAAAGAACAGCAAAGTAGGGATACTTCAGACAACGAACCGAAATTCGGTCCTGGTTTTGATTTAGGCTCAATTGTGACTTCTAAGTATGCTCCCCAAGTTGAAGAATTCATTCAAATGGAATCAAAGGCTGTTGGTCAAAAGGAGACCAGTGATGAGGCTCGTCATAAACCAGAGAACTTTGAGGCCCAACAGCCTATAATTCACATAACTTCAAGTGAACAATCTTCATTGGATCTAGGCAAAGTGGATCGGAACAACCTATCTGCATCAAAGGAAATCATTAGTCCTAAATATGAAAACCCGTCAGTAGAACCAGAATTTCCAGATCCAGAACGATCTGAAAAGCTCCATATTCCACTCAAAGTAGTACAAACAGTACCCGGCTCTGAACATGATTCAGTGTCTATTGATCTAGAACCAACATTACTCACTGACAGTACAAATCAAGAAGGCATGTCAAATGATGGTGCATTATGGACAGCTGAAGTTGCGTCATTTAGTACTTCATCTTATAAAAATGAAAATGAGGAACAAGGATTGAAAACTGAAGAGAGCAAAGGAGAATTTTCCACTAAGGATTCATTGGAGTCAGATAAATTAGATTCCACACAGAGGACTCAAGAATTTGCTCAGAAACCAAAAGAAGAATCACGAAGAATCGAATCTGTGCCTGAAGGCGGAGACAAATCTCCAAAAGATGTATTGCTAGATGGGATCGAAACCTCACACGAGCATGCTGAGCCAACAACCCATCGACAAAAGCGTTCACTGGACGTCAACGTTGTTCCCCAATTTTCGGAAAACGAAGACAAATTGAAAATTATTGATAGCACTATTAAACAGATACCATCAGTCACTGAGGGCCTTGTTGAAACTTTAGATGAAAAATTGAACGCCCAATTGGGTCCCGACAAAGATAGAACTTCAGAAAATGAAAAAGTTACAGAAGCAAATCCAAAAGAGAGCGAGACCAAATCAGAACAAACAGAATCTGATCAAAGCAAGAGTATTGAAGACGCATCCTCTGGCGAACCTTCGGTTAAAAAAAGCAAGGAAATCTCAAACACTCTCTTAATCGAAGGCCTAATTCCACATCCAAGTGCGCCGCTTGGTTATTTCGCAACATTATATAGTGGCCAAAACTTGAGTCGTCCAACATCGTCCTTATCAGGACATCCCGATTCAGAAGTTGAATCACAATTAAGAGAGCTTCAAAGCCTAAATAATCTGTATCCAGGCTTAGAAATAAGAGACATAATATCAGAGTTTCACACAAAGGACATACAACCTGAAGAAAGAAGAAATGACAAGGATCAAGCACATGATGCTAACAATAATGTGGAAGGATTTGAGATGAGTACTGGTGATCAAAGCGATTCTGAAGTTCTAGCTTTTTCTCAAGATCGTGAACAAAATGATAAAGGTGATAGTGAAGGCGATGCCAAGGAGGAGCTACTTAAAAATATTCCTGATGAAGGAACACAGAAACTGATATTGGATAAAGAATCCAAGGTAACAATAGAAGTAAAAGAACCTTCTAAAGAAATAAACATGAAGTTGGGATCTGAAGACAAAAATGGCAATAAAGAATATATCAAAGTTGTAGTTAAACCTCCAAGCTCTACAGTTTTCGAAATACCTAAGGAAACCACTGTTAAATCAGGAATGATGAAGTCTGAAGGCGTAAATAATGACAAAGATGAAGTTAAGGATGTAGTACCACCGGAAAGCTATAGCGCTTTAGATATCACTGTGAATGAGAAGACAATGGAGCACCCACATAACCATAGAGATGTTGCAGACCTTCAAACTCCTAAAAGATCAAAGAGATCGTTGGAACCTGAAAAGGACGAAGTCATAGACGATGTCAAACATGACTTTAATCTTGAATCTAGGACTACAGAATCGCATGAAAGTTCTAGTATCTCTGAACTTCCTAGTGAAGCCACACTGGCGGATGTGGTTGAAGAATCACAGATGAGGCTGGAAACGGAAGACAAAAAAGTCAAAGATGATCTTATTCAAGAAACGAATTTTAAGACTTCAGGACTGCTAATCGACATTACTCAAGACCACGAGCCAAACAAAGAAGTGGTTAAAGAAATCAGGGAAAAAGTGGAAACCTTGACATGTGCCCCATCCACCTCTCAACTAACTAGTCATAATCCTGAAAGCATTTACGGAGACGAGGAGAAGGAAACCTCAAAGATGGAAGTTAATAAGCCTAAAATCGTTAAAGAATCAACCACATCAACTGTCAAAACTGGGCCCGAAGATGAACGTAAACTACAAGGCGAAGACTACTTTGGAAATACAATTGATGAAATTCAACCAATTGACACCGACGTAATTAAGATTCTAAAAATCGACGGTTTGGGTCGTGCAACTAGCATAAGCAGATTAGATTCCAAGGACAAACTGCCTAAAGTGGAAGAAGAAACAAGAGACTCGGGCGACGTTACTGGGGAAGTTGAGAGCTCCGATACTGAAACCAAACACCTAGCTGACGAGTCATTGGAATTATATGAACAATTGCAAAAGGAACAAGACACTGAAAACGGAAAATCTGCTCTGACTGAAATAGGACAAGAAAAGACCTCCAACTTGAAAGTGTCAGAAACACTAGCAAAGGAGCAGTCAGAAATAAGTAAGCATAATGTCATTAAAATGACTACTTTGACAGATGACAGTACTGTTAAAAAGAGAACTGATTTCGATGAAGCAGTGAATGGTAAAAATGATGATGGCGATAATGACAAGTTAATAAGAAAAATTGTCAAAAGTGACAGCTCAGAAGCATTGAAACACAAATCCACTTCAGAAGTTGAGAAACGATATGACACTAATAGTGTAATTACTTCTAAATCGGATGATCCAGATAAGGAACTTAATGACAGTTCCTCTGTCAAACAGGAAAACGTCGAACCTAGTGAACTAGAAAAAGAGAAGAACAAGAACCGTTCTAAATCGGATGATCCAGATAAGGATCTTGATGACAGTTCATCTGTCAAAGAGGAAATCGTTGAACCTAGTGAACTAGAAAAAGAGAAGAACAAGAACCCCTCTGACATAGATACCCCAAAGGAATTAGAATATATAATACAACGTCAAAAAAGTCCAGAAGTTGTGAAGAAAGATGTCGATAGCACGGAGGTAATTTCAAAATCTGATATTTCAATTGTAAATCTTAACGAATATGATAATTCATTTGACAAAGTGGAGAAACTGGAGCTCAGCGGCACAGAAAAAGCTAAAATTCAGTACATTTCTGAACTGAAAACTACAAATGAGAAGAAAGAATTCAGTGACTTAGAAAAAGTTAATAATATGCCCACTTCTGACATGCACACTTCAGAAAAATTGGAAACGATAACGAAGAGCCCACAAGTATTGGATGCGTCGATCGATTTAAAGACTTCCACAAATCTATTAGGCATGCCAAAGGCAAATGAAATTAATGTACTTGAGTCAAAATCAATTGTTAGCGATGAAAAAGATTTTGAAGCAGGGACACTTTTAAGGCCTAGTTCGATTGGAAATTTAACAGCTGACGGGGAATCTAAAGTTCAGCCTAGTCCTTCAGAAGGTTTAGAACCATCTGCGAAGAATGGTGTCTCAGAAAATGAGACCAAACCAAGACCGGAAGTTTCTGAACCAAATCAAGAGAAACAGCTAAGTGACAGAACCCTAAGCAAAGTCATCGAACCCGTAAGTGGTGAAATACTTAAAAAAGACAAACCTACCTACGAACCCCTCATTTCTGGAGCAAATAGCGGCCCTGACCACATCGAAGCTAAACTGAGTGAAGTATTAAAAGTAAACATTTTGGATGCAGGCTCAGTAGAGGAAAAGCCTGACATAAAGGCCCTGGTTACAGGATCAAGTGTTAGTTCTGATCGTATTAAAGATTTTCAATTAAGTGATGTAGCAGAGGTGAAAGCCCCAGAAGTAGACCCGATCAGCGATAAGCCCGACGTAGAAGCTCAGCTTACAGGAGGAATTGTAAGTCTTGATCACGTGGAAGATGAACAATTTAATAGAGCTTTGGAGGTGAAAGTTTCAGATGCAAGCCAACTCAAAGCCACTGGATCTGGTCTAGAAACTCTACTTCCAATTGTAAATGTTAGCCCTGATAACTTCGAGATACAAGTTTCAGCTGCAAGTCCGGGATTAAAAACTCTAGTTGCAGAAGCAAATGTAATTTCTGACTCTACTGGAGCTGACTTAGAAGATCTATTCCCAATTGCAAATGTTAGCCCTAATCACTTAGAGATAAAAATTTCAGATGCAAGCCTACTCAAAACAAAGCCTGGCTTAAGAACTCTAGTTCCAGAAGCAGATGTAATTCCTGACGCCACTGGAGCTGACTTAGAAGATCTAATCCCAATTGTAAATGTTAGCTCTGATCACCTAGAGGTCAAACTCTCAGAGCCAAACCTACTCAATGAAAAGCCTGGTATAGAGACTTCAGTTCTAGAAGCCAATGCTAGTCTTACACCCATTGAAGCTGATCAAATAACTGCAGAATATCCTGTATTAGAAGTGGAAATTCCAGAACAAAGCATAATCAAAGAAAAATCTAGCTCTGAGACTTTAGTTGCAATAGAAAGAGCTAGCCCTGATCGCGCTGAGGATAAGCAATTAAGTGAGATGAAAAGTCCACAGGCAGACTTAGTTGATAAACCTGGTTTGGGGGCTGAAGTTTTGGGAAAAAACATTCCATCTGACGACATTCAAGAGCGAGAAGTAGGTGTCTTAAGCCTTGCCAAAGATAAGCTAGACTTAGGAGCTGAAATTTCGGGGGAAAAGGTTGAGTCTGAAGATATGCATACTAGTGAAGCAGAATTAATTAAGGCTAAAGCCGACCATACTGAAACCGATCAGTTAAGTACTGAAACCCCACTCCACGATGAACATGCCTTAGAGCTAAGGATTTCAGATGAAACTTTAATAAAAGACAACCTGAAAACCAAGCCAGATGAAGCCAATCGGTTAGACTCCGTAGCAAGTTCTGCATCACTGCCCACTGAAGTGACAAGTTGTGATGAAAGCAATGCTGAAACTTCAGCAGATTTCTCCAGCATAGGGAAGGACTTGGAATTTTTTGAGGATACTATTAACTATTTGAAGAGTGCCACAACATTGTTAGGTACAATGGATGATGCTTTTGATGACGACAAGAAGAAAGTTCTACCTCAACCGATTGTTGTCGTGCATCTAGCAGAAGATCTCCCAGACAAAGACGAAAATCATAATCAGGAACCGAAAGATTTAAAAAAAGACGATCAAAGTAATAAAATATCTGGGGATGTACTAAACCAGGCAGCAGTGGAAATTCAAAGAGAGTTCGATAGAAAAGTCAATGAGTCTGAAGTAAACAGTGAGAGTCCAGTAGCTGATGAAGAAATAAAGAGAGAAAAACTATCTTTAGTTTCCGAAGCTCCAATATCTGGAGACGTCCTAAACCAAACAGCTGTGGTAATTCAAAGCGGAGATGTACTAAGCCAGGCAGCAGTGGCAATTCAAAGAGACTTCGATAGAAAAGTCAATGAGTCTGAAGTAAGTAGTGAGAGTCCAGTAGCTGATGAAGAAATAAAGAGAGAAAAACGGTCTTTAGTTTTCGAAGCTCCAATATCTGGAGACGTCGTAAACCAAACAGCTGTGGTAATTCAAAGCGAAGATATACTAAGCCAGGCAGCAGTGGGAATTCAAAGAGAGTTCGATAAAAAAGTCAATGAGTCTGAAGTAAGCAGTGAGAGTCCAGTAGCTGATGAAGAAATAAAGAGAGAAAAACGATCTTTAGTTTCCGAAGCTCCAACATCTGGAGACGTCCTAAACCAAGCAGCTGTGGTAATTCCAAGCGGAGATATACTAAGCCAGGCTGCAGTCGAAATTCAAAGCGAGTTCGATAGAAAAGTCAATGAGTCTGAAGTAAGCAGTGAGAGTCCAGTTGCTGATGAAGAAATAAAGAGAGAAAAACGATCTTTAGTTTCCGAAGCTCCAACATCTGGAGATGTCCTAAACCAAGCAGCTGTGGTAATTCAAAGCGCCGTTAGAGGGTATCAGGTTAGAAAGACTCTCAGCACAGATGTCAAGCAAACTGGATTGGAGGTAAATAAGGAAATAATTCCTAAAATTACCCTTGATAATATTGAAGAAGCAATTCATAAATCGGCTCTTAAAGACGTCAAAACTGCTGATTTTGAAAACAACCAGACCTCGGTTGCTATCATTCATCCAACAAAATACTTGTCACATCCAACTGTTGTCGTCCACCTAGCGGAAGATCACCCAGAAGAAGACGTGGAACCAGAAAAAGAAGATCAAAGTAATGAAACCAATAAAGACAATGTTGTCGGACAGAAGGCGGTTAACTCCGAAATCGAATCTTCATCTACAACTCAGAATGGAATCATAGATGAAGCTCAAGTCGTGAAACAGGTCATAAGACCGTCAACATTACCATCTCGTATCACACGTGAAAAGCCTTTAGAAAGAAAGCCGAGATCTGTCAAAGATGATGGTTTGAATCAAGTCCTAGATGAAACAATCAGGTCTGTGGAAAAGCCTATGGAAAGAAAAATCAATATTGTCAAAAGCATTAGTCTGGATGACACTCGACAAGCAAAGACTTTTATCACGGATGTAACGAAATCCAAACCTGTCAAGAGTGACAGCTATGAGAGAAAAACTTCAATTACTCGGGAAAAACCCATAGAAATAAGAGGCAAGGCTGTCAAAATTGACAGTTTTGACAAGACTCGAAAAGATCCTATTAAACACACTTCATCGGGAATGACAACCCAGGAAAAGAAAAAATATATCGTCAAACCTTTAGAAAGAGATGGTCAAACTGGAAAGGATGAAAACAAATCAAAGACTCTTAGATCAAAAGTTTCTTCAACTGCTGATCTGGTTCACCGACCCCGATTGGCAAAAAGCAAAAGGCAACAATTTGGAAAGAAGGGAAGATCAATGTCCATGAATGAAGAAACTCAAAAACAAAGTAGTTTCGACTTGGAAGCTATCAAAAAAGAACTCCTATCGAAAAAAATTAAAATTTCCACACAATCTGTTAAAAAAACCAAAATGGCTGCAAAAGAAGATAGAAGTGTCAAAATTCGCGATAAAGGTCAGATCAGTCTAAGCAAAGATTGTAAAAATTCTCACATATCTAAGGAATCCTCAAGTGACAGTGCTAAGAAATCATCAAGTGAGACTTCGGGGCATTCTGAAGCAGATCCCACTTGCAAGTCAATTGAAAAAGGTCCAACCAAATTCTTGAATCCAGATGAACCTTCTGATGGCATTAAAATTTCACCAGAATCACCAAATGACAAAGCGAAAACATCCGGGGAAAAGCTTGTCACAGTTGACAGGTCTACAAAGTCGGCATGTGAGACTTCGCCCATTTTTGACAGTTTGAAGGAAGAGGTTGACAAATTGAAAGACACTGTTCTACAAAAATCAGCAACAACGATTCAAAAAACATTTAGAGGTTATAAGACAAGAAAGAATTTAAGAAGCAGTGAAATTAGGTCACCGAAGCAGATAGTGGAAGTCAAAGAAATTGTCTCAAGTGATCCAAAAATGACGGATAGGATTTCTGACACATACGAGAATGGCAGAGCTTTAGACTACGCTTCAACATCTCAAAAAGAACAAAAAGTGGCACCTGAAGAAGAAGCTCTATTGGAGTTAGTCCGGGATTATAGTCAACAACGTGATCCAAAAGCGAAGCAGGAAGAAGAAGAAGAAGCAACTGACACTTTGGATATATTTGACAATTTGAAAAGAGACTTTACCGACTTCAAAAATTCGGCTCTCGACAAATCTGCTACTACTATTCAAAAGACCTATAGAGGTTATAGGACAAGGAAGGATTTAAGAGCAGCTGAAGAAATTTCTGATACTGACCATACTGTTATAACAGAAGCTAGCAAGACAGAAAGAGATAACATATTGGACGGTCTTACGAAGACTCGTAAAACACTGGCTAAAGAAAAAATATCGAAAGAAAGCGAAGATCTAGATATGATAGATAGAAATAAAAGTGAAGAAGATACTGGGAAAATTGGCGTTATTGACAGTTTTGACGTCGAAGAGTTCCAAAATGATGCTTTGCAAAAATCTGCAACAACTATTCAGAAGACCTTTAGAGGTTACAAGACAAGAAAAGAATTGACTAAGGAGGGAGTAAAGGAAGACAAATTACGAGGAAAGAAAGAAGAAAGCGACAACATTTTCAACAATGCTGACGAAGTGATTCAAAAAAGCTACGAGAATAGTAAAACTTTGGATAATAAGCAAACCGACACTCCAAAGCGTCAATCCAGCAAGTCAAATGAGGCTGGAGGAGAAGACATAAATCAGAAACAAGCAGATGATGAAGGTCATCACAAAGTTAGCTCTGGGGATGATGTGAAATCTAGTGAAGTTTTAGAAAATGCAGCTGTAACTATTCAAAAGACATACAAAGGATATAAGACTAGAAAGGAGTTGTTACACCAACTAGAAGACGATGGTCAACAAGACAAAAGGATGAATGAATCCGATGAACAGAATGATCAGAAACAGTCTATTGGTAAGGAAAGTGCAGATAAACGGTCCGAAGGTGTTGAAGTCAAATCCGACGTTTATGAGGCAGATCCAAAATACAGTAAAACTTTAGAAGAAATCCATCTTATTCAGAATAAATATGACAGAACTGGAGATAATGTTATGGAAAAAGCTTATAAAGACAATAACAAGATCCGTCCAACTTCGGAACATAAAACTGACATAATGGCGAAGAATATCTTAGAAGCCAACCAAAGTAGAGAAGATATTGCTCATGATGTAAAAATTAATTCCACTGATACACAGAGCTTTAAGGCCATTAAACCAAATGAAGATGATTCAGCAATTATAACTCAAACTGAATTTTCGGACAATCAAAAGCCCGAGGATATACGTACTGCTAGGTCCAGCATAGCAAGGAGTACCATAAAATCAACCTCAGCAGGGGCACTTCTAGAAAAGGCTGCTTCAACGATTCAAAAAGCCTACAGAGACTACCATACCAGAAATGACAGTATCTCTACTAAACCATCAAAAAGCTATTCACATGGAGCTCATCGAGAAAATGCTCTTAAGGAAGCTGTTGAAAACTCCGATGAGAGCAGCACTTTCATAGGGCCAGACACTTCCTTTGATTTGTCGGACTTCGAAAGTGAAAAGCAAGTCTCGAATCGTGAAGGACATAACTCTACAGATACTCCTACTCTTATTCACGATGATGACAAATACGATGAAGTGGATCTAGAAACATCCATTTCACCTACATTCGATGTCAAAATTCTGCCAAAAGGACAACAACATGAAAATGATTCCACTATTACCCGCCCTACGAGTGGGAACTCTCTATTTGCCCCACAAGAAATTCGTCGTAAAAGAAGCATCATCGAGGCAACAGCTCCACCACTAGAAGATATACTTAACGCTGATACAACCACCAGTAATGACCAAAAGCCTCAATGGTATGTGGGCGATGATTTAATAGTCCCCACAGACGATACAAACTTATCTACTGAACCTTCGTCTTTTCTAAATCCTTTAGCTTCTTCTAGTAGCTTTGAAAAGTTGAGTAGCATTGATGCACGTAATGAAAATTTAAATTCTAATCTACAACTAACACCATCTATCAACTCAGCTGTAGTTAGTACTAGTAGTTTGTTGTTTGCTAATGATACTGAGATGCATAATAAAAATCCTTTAAATAAACATTCTCGGGCAGTTTCAGCAAATAAAGAAGAAGAAGAAGATAGGTTAGAAGAAACCATATATAAAGAAGACTTTGTAGAAGAAAGGAAATTTGAAGAAGGTGATAGAATCGAGGAGAAGATTAAAAGTGAGAATCTTGAAAAAGGTGTATCTCAAGATCACGAAGCAGCTGAAGATGTGTCAAATGGGTTGGCAACCAGGAAAGAAACTTCATATTTATATAGTATTGACCCTTTTGCTCCTAGATCTGGAAGAGAAGACGACAAAGAAAAGGAAATAGACGACTCGCAAATGATTGTGACAGATTTGTGTAAGGATTGTGCTGATGGAATTCATGAAGCAGGCGCTACTATAGCATTAGATGGACAAAAATCGACTGAAGCAGAGTTGAGTAAGGAAACCCCTATCCAAGGTAAGATATACATAGTAAGTATAATGTTGACCATCTTATGAGTGTTTCAGTACAAATTCTTTAATATATACTCTCTCTTGGAGGACTAAACCGAATAGGGCGTCAGCTCATTTTTACCTTCCGATTTCAGTCGCAGTCATTTAGTCTATGCAGCCTCTCTCATTAATATTAATTCGCACTACAATCCGGCTTAGATAGAAAGGTCAATCAACAGCTGACATCAATTTATTTTACATAATTTAGACAGCTTATCACCTTAAGCTTTTAAAAGTCATAGTAATAGGAAGGTCAACTATTTAACTCACTTTGAACTTTGTCTTCGACGAGCTTACAAAAGATGTTAAGGTCGTATTAATTAATTCTTAACTTAACTTTTATACTTTCATACTTCCCCTCTAGTTGATCTAATGCAACTTCCACCGCTGCTCTTGAGACAATGCTCCCAATTGCTTCTTGAGACAAATGGTAACTAAAGCAATTTTGAGGCTACGGGAATACTCACAGTTGAGTAACGATAATTTGGGCCACTCCAGAATCCTGATTGGAAAAAAAAGTTATTCCTAGCGAGACGGACTATATTGTCCCTCACATCGACTTTAATGTCAATTTCAATACCAGAATTCCTAGCAGAAGCGCTTGAGAATCTGGGGAATCAGGCAGATCTAAAACAGCATATGGGACGGGAGCAGGAGTTTTCTCCAGTGCAACTTATGTAAATATTACCAGACGACTGCCGGATCACTGTCGTGTATTTCAGACAGTCCGGGAAGCTGCAGCTTGGCTTTCAATTAACGCGGTAGGGGGTAGCGCTATTGTACTAGATAATCAGACAGCTATAAATGATTTGAAGTCACCGACAGTACGATCCAAATTACTAAAGCCATGTCTGAATAAGATAGCTGATAAATGCAATGTTTCCTGTGCCTGGTTCCAGGACACAGGGATATTCAGGGCAACTGCAAAGCGGATGAGCCATCTGCTCCTATAGAATTGAAAAGTTCCGCCTTGATACTGAAGTCCCTGCCTAGCAGGGACAGCCATTTAACCTAACCTAACCTAATTCAAGTTTCGTTATCATTTCAAGTAGAAAACTAAATTGTTTACCGCTAGGGCTAGAGTATTGGATGGTTTTTTTTTTTTTTTTTATAATTTGCACGTGTTAAAGGGGATATGAATACCCTTATACTAATTTTTAGAACACGTGCGTTTTCGTGGAAAGGGGAAGAGACAGAGAGAAAGACAGAGTGGTGTAGTTTGAAACTCAGGTGGTATTAAGTTTCTGTAAACTCCAAGGGTGGCTGTCCAGATAACTGGGGAGCATTTTGTTTGTTTTCGCTATGATTGTCGTTGCTTATGATTCACAGTATTTTTTTCCGTCCTCCTGATGTCATCATCACGATCAAGTTGTATTTTGGCCATATGACCACCCTACTGCCAGTGTTATGCCTTCACAGTAGAGTTGACTTAGCTTTTCGCAAGTGATCGACTTTTTTATTTATTTCATGTGAAATAAATAGATGATTCTTGACATCAGGATTCGAACCGTGAATCAACAGCGTGATAAGCGATGATGTTACCACTACACCACGGCCACATGGTTGACCAAAAAGGGATGCAGTACGAGTATATCTATTTGTACTGCGAACTGTGAAGTGTTTATTACGGGGGGGAGTACACATTTAACATCTGGTTTTCATCTGCGATTTCTGGCTTCGACTCAAGGATACATTTTAGATTCGCAAAGCCTTACCGAATTTCTACTAACGACACGTGTCACCAGTATTCTCCCAGAAAGCGGAGTTTCTATCGTCTACAATTGCAATACATTTCATCTTTGCAATGTTGAATTTGAATCATATGTATGTAAGGTCAAGCTAACAGGTCATATTTTATCAAAATTCATTAAGTAGTTCTCGAGCTGGGTGTGTCAAGGATTTAATTGACAATTATAATATTGAAACAGTATACTATATGCCACTTAAGACGATAAAAAGAGGCTAAATTTGACGTGCTACCTATAACGTAGGTCGTCGAAGCAAGCGTTGGTGACTGCGCACATTTTATTTCTTTTTGGATGCAGCTCCGACAAATTCCCTATGCTATGCAAAAAATTCCCATATTTTACAATAGAAAGTTTAGTCGATACAATAACCCAGGAGCTATCCCAGCAGCAGCTAATTGGAAGTTTTCAAAGCAACAAATTCAAGAATAGAAAACAATAGACGTGAACAGCAACCCATATTAGAATAATGTTGTGCAGCTGATTACCCACATTACATCGGCGTGCAATACATCTATGGTAAGAAGAAGGACCAATACACGCTACTCACCAGTTTATTGGTGGAATGAAGATATCGCACTGTTCTGGACGTTAAGAACGCGTTCAACACAGCGAGCTGGAAACAAATCTTTCAAGCACTTCGAGGTATGCACATACCAACTAGCATCAGGGATATTTTTAAAAAAAAACTATTTCCAGCAAAGAGTGCTGCTCTATGAAACAGAGGATGGTGTGAAAGAATACGCAGTCACTGGAGGAGTCCCTAAGGACTCGGTCCTGGGACCAACATTATGGAACCTCATGTACGATGGAGTCCTTCGTCTTGAAATACCAGCCGAAGCAAAAATCGTGGGATTTGCGGACGACATCGCTATAGTAGTAACTGCAAAACAACTGGAAGAAGTTATTCAAATTAGCAACGAAACTATATCAATTGTCCGACGGTGGTTAACATCAATCGGCCTCATGCTAGCAGAACACAAAACAGAGGCGGTACTTATTACCAGTAGAAAGCAACTGGAAACTATCACGCTCACAGTAGGTGGGTATGAGATAGTTTCGAAACCAGCTCTCAAGTATCTTGGCGTTATGATTGACTCAAGACTAACTTTTAAAAACCATCTGAAGTACGTAAGCAACAAATCCTCGCATGTGGGTGCCGCCATTGGGCGGATATGCAGAATATAGGAGGGCCAAGATATAGCCGAAGGCTACTCTTAGCTAAAGTAGTCACATCCGTAGTCATATCTATATCAGTATATCAACGATGACTCCCCCGCTTGTCCATCGTGCAGTGATACTCCTAAAAACGTGGAGCATATATTCTTTCACTGCCCACGTTTCCTTCTACAAAGAGAAGCACTACAAACAGCACTGGGAGAAACACCAACTCCGGAGAATTTAGTTAATCACTTGCTAGAATCTGAAAACAAGTGGAACGCAGTGACCTCTTATGCCAAGGATGTATGCCAAGAGCTAAGGAGACTAGAACGAGAAAGAAAAGAGAGCAAAGAAAACGCAAGAAACATCAGAGTGGAAGCCAGAGGGATTCTTATGCAGACGCAAAGTCAGGCGGACATAAGCGCATACATGCGCCCACAATGGCACGCGAACGCGTAATCATCATTTTGACCCAATTAGAATGCTGGAACGTGAGAGAAAAGAGTCAAAGGGACTAACACGAATCCAGATGACAACTATGTCAGATATAACGGAGATAACGGTCGGAAGAGAATTGGATGGCAATATGTTCCTTCGTAACAACTCTACAAAAAGAGCTGTGGAGAATAGAAAAGCTAAGAAGAGCAACTGAAGCAGCGGAAGAAGATGACACAAGAAGCATAGCATAAACTGCTAACCAGCCCCGCGAAGAAATGCCTAACGGCAGTCCCGCGGGGAGAGTGGTTGAAGTGTGTAGGGTGTGTGTTTAGTACGTAGGCGTATTCCTGGCATCGATTACTCAGGTTTGCGAATCGTGCATGCTAGTAGCACTCGGGCCGGCGCAATCAAAAAAAATATTAGAATAATGTTGTCATGTAGGACTCGTGAATGGCATTCATAGCCGCTTGACTGTTAAAAAGAATGTTGAGGTAATGTTTTGCGGCTTATTGCAGCACCTTACTTCTCTCTAATGTAAAGTGGGGGAAGTTTCAATAGAGCTTCTAGCGCCGCTGTTGGTTTGTTAGTTGTAAAGTTTGTTCAACCTATTCCCACCACCCACTAGTGAAGCATACATGGCAGTTGGAATTACTATTGTGAGGTAAGCCCAATAGACCATGTTTGGCCTTAAACCCCATTTCCTTACATACAGTTTCGAGGACGCCCAAATGATAGATGTAACTTTGTTGACCGATTTATCAAGGTGTTTGTTACAAACGAATTTATGATCGAGAGTTACTCCCAAAAAATTGACTTCTTTGGGAAAAGGGATATGTACTCGTATATAGTTTAGCACCCGATTTGAGAGGTTTGCTTCTTTTTTTTCTTTTTAGTGAAAGGAACTATGATCGTTTTGTTCTGACTTGCAGGCCGTTCAGGAGTTGGTCAATAACAATATATCATAGCAGAGCTGAAAGAACTCCTCTCTGAGGGCAACCTTTACTGATTTTGATGGTAGCGAATGAGTGGCCTAGCACGGCGGAAATAACCCTGCTATTAAGCAGGACACAAATCTATTTATTAGTAGATAAGTCTTCCACGCTTGGCAAGTGCAGCTTTCTCTATGAAGGTATATAAAGTGTTGTCAAAATCTCCGGCTATGTCAAGAAATGAGCAGAGTGCTATTTCTTTTACATCTATTTTTTTCTAACAAGATGATGCAGTACTATTACAGTGAACTTTCCTGCCTGACAGGCAAACTGGAGTTTGTTCAGAGGGTGGTTCTTAAGTATATGAATGCGGGTATAGTGGTCCACTATTATCTGCATAACATTTAAAAATAATGATGTCAGGCCTATGGATCTGAAGGATTTTCGGTCTGATGGGGATCTTTTGCCAACTTTGGGAACGAAGACAACATTGATTTTACGCCATGGTCTTATGATAAGATCAAATTCATAGCTGGATCTAAAAATTGTAGTTAGGATAGGAATTAGAAGCTCTATGTTGAACCAGTATAAGGAAAATACCTATAGTATTCTTTTGAGTATAAACAGGCCATTTGATTGTATCGGGAGCAAACTAAGCCCAAATAGGCTTTTTGATCTTCGATTAGAATAAGATATGTTTGGCAATAAGATTGAGGGGTTGATAGGTTCCTAATCAGGAAAATAGGTTTAGGCCTAGGATTTCACTGTAGTTGGAGGTAAATTGCACACGTGCTTACCTGAAGGCATTTACTCGCAGATTTGCATGTGAATGTGTACTCATATGTCCGAGTTAAAAAGATGAGGGTTAGGGTATCGTACGATCCGACTTAGATGGATTATAGCTTTTCTGCACGATTCGTTATATCATTTACCTTCATCCTTTTTAATTGCAGTCGCTCTTAAAAAACAATGATGGACAGAACACTTAAAATCGCAACATGGAATGCAAACGATCTTTTGCAACATGTATCAGAACTAAACATCTTTTTAGACATAGAGCATATAGACATTTGTTTGGTGTCTGAAACTCACCTCGCTATAGAACAAAGTCTTGATAACAAACTACCAAACTACACATGTTATCACGCTTCGCACCCAGCTGACAAAGCTAGGGGAGGATCAGCAATACTTTTTAAAAAAAAGTGCTTGAAACACTATGAAGAACCAATGTTTACTAATGAAAACATGCAAGTAACAACAATTAGTATTGGTATAAAAAAGAAAGAGTTTAAAATAGCAGCTATATACTGCCCTCCGAGGCGCTCTCTAACTGAAGAAGACTTTGCAGAACTCCTAAATTTGTTAGGACATAACTTCCTTGTTGGTGGCTATACCAAGCAGGCCGCAAATTCAACTGCGAATTTTATTCTTCTGGTTCGCCAACATATTGGCCATCTGATACTAACAAAATACCAGACCTATAAGGACTTGTTCTTAATTAAAGGTATTAAACGAAATCATATAAGTGTCGAAGGTAATTACGATCGTCAGATCATACTCCAGTAATTTTATCACTGAGCGAAACAGAAATAATAGAAAAAAGTAATCCTAAGCTCGTGAATAAGAGAACAAACTGGAACTAATTCAGAGACAAACTTGACAGTTTTATAAACCTAAGATCCCCTATGCAAACAATTGAACAAATTGATCAGGAAGTAAAAACAATTTATTGCTGATGTGCAACAGGCTGCAGAAGAAAGTACTCCAACTATTTTGAACTCGAGAGAAACAGAAATAAAATATCCTGTCGAAATAAAGGAGCTGATATTGGAAAAAAGAAGAACTCGAAGAAAATGGCAAACTACGAGATTCCCAGATGATAAGGCAGTTTTTAACCGCCTTAACAACGAATTTAAAAAAAGAATCTGTGAGTTCAAAAATAATTCATTTAGTAGATTCCTGAAAAAATCTGACGACGGATGCTTCTAAGCGCCTAAAAAGACCTCAGGCACAAAACCCGCCAATAAAATCTCAAGATGGTAAATGGATCGGAAACCCGAAATAAAAGGCTGATCTCTTCGCTGAATATCTCGCGAATGTTTTTAAGCCATTGCCAGCAAACTTAGCTACAGATCCCTTACAGTTTGTTGATAGAAACGACGAACGTGAAATACCTTTTGTCACGCTCAAAGAAGTAAGAAGCATGTGTCAACATAAGTTGTCTAACAAAAAGTTACCAGGGTACGATCTAATAACTGCTCGGATTTTGAAAGAAATGCCTTCAATAGCCTTCAAGAAATAAACGCATGCCTTGGACTAAGATATGTGCCACATCATTGGAAAATTGCAGAAGGTAAGCCACCAACAGAAGTAACATCTTAAAGACCAATATCGCTTATACCAATCATGGCAAAAGTTTTCGAAAAACTGCTCCTGAAAAGGCTTAGCAAAATAATAGAAGAAAGAAGACTAATTCCGAGCCATCAGTTTGGATTTAGAAATAAGCATTCCACGATAGACCAAGTGCATCGTATTACGGATGTTGTGGAAAAGGCACTTGAACAAAAACAAGTTTGCTCGGCTATATTCTTAGATGTTGCTCAAGCCTTTGACAAGATTTGGCACTTGGGACTTGAGTAAAAACTGCATAGGGACCTCCCCAGGCAGTACTACGAAGTACTGAAATCCTACGTTACAAACCGACTCGACGATTCGACCAAAATTACTCGGAACTAAAGAAAATTGAAGCCGGTGTACCACAAGGAAGTGTCCTAGGACCAACCCTGTATCTGTTATATACAAGCGATATTCCATTGGACATCAACGCTATCATGGCCACCTCTGCTGATGATACTGCAATATTGGTGCCAGTTAAATCCGTTACGAAGGCTACTCAAAAATGGCGTATCAAATTAAACGAAACAAAATCGATGCGTATAAACTTTACAAACAAAAACATAAACAATGTTCCAATTTTTATAAACAGCACAGCAGTGCCTTACTCCAATACCTCCAAATACCTTGGAATGACCTTGGATGCAAAGCTTAAATGGAAAGAGCACATCAAAAAGAAAAGAGAAGAACTTAACTTGAAGTACAAAAAAATGTACTGGTTACTAGGAAAGAACTCTGACCTATCTATCCAGAACAAACTAATGTTATATGAGCAAGTACTGAAACCCGTGTGGACATATGGTATCCAACTATGGGGCTGTACAAAGAAAACGAATTCTAAACTCATCCAGAAATTCCAAAGCAAAGTCCTTCGTGGAATAATTAATGCCCCTTGGTGTATAAGAAATAGCGATCTACATCGTGACCTTCAAATGGAAATGGTTACAGAAGTGATTAAAAAAACACACTGTATCACACAATCAGCGACTGCAAAGTCATACCAACTCCGAAATGGAAACCATCTTAAATGTACGAAACAATGGAGATTAAGAAGAACCAAGCCTCATGAGCTGATGGTCTAAAAGCTATGGGAAAGTGTTATAACTTTAAACTTCCTCCAATGCGATTTATAAATTTAGGTCCTGATTCACCAGTGGTTTTAGTGCGGTTAGAGTCCCACACTACTTGGTACCGATTCTTACCGAGTGTCTTTTGAAGATTTCCATCGGATTAAAAAAAAAAAAACCTTGATCAGTTATGGTATAGGAAAACTAGTAAACCAGACTTTTTAGAAACCAAAGCATTACGGACGTAAAATAAAATAAAAAAAAATAGTTCACAGACACTCCCGCTTTTTAAAAAATGTAATTTTTCTCAACATTGTGTTTATACAATATATAAAAAAAAAAAAGTTTGTTGCTTTTACTCTAACCTCCAGAACATTTTTTTTTCCACTTCTCCGAAATTTTAAAACTCAACCTGGTCAAAAATTCTAATAACTAACTCTTCGTTTATAAGCCGAACGACATGAATGTGGAATGATCTACCAAGCTCTGTATTTATCCATCACTACAACCTTCAAACATTTAAAACCAACGTGAACAGGCTTCTCCACTTTCTCTTCTCCCTTTTCCTAAACGCCCATGCCCTGAAACAATATAAGGGTATTCATATCCCCTTTGGCACGCACAAATTATAAAAAAAAAAAAAACTGTTCAAGGCAGTGACAGACAGATGAACATATTACTGACTGTGACTATTAGGGTCTCTTTCTTAATTTTTGTTACCTTGTAAGTGCCGGAACCCTGAAGACAGGTTTTCATTGCCAGAGACTTAATTAAATGAGGAAGAAAATTGCACCAGGGTTGCACAGTACAACACAAATCCCAGAAACTTTTACAAAATTTAATATAGAACTTCTTTCGCCATTGCTGACACCATATCTACCTACAGCTTGCACTCGCTTTGGTACTAGACAGGTCGATAAAAATGAATCAAAAGATGTTGACCATAAACTCACTGAAGGTGATGGAGAGGTTAGGCCAGAATACGAATACAAAGGTTTAGCCTTCAAAACTACAAAAGATTTGCCAATGGAAGTCGTCTAGCTAACTGACGAATAGGTCCATTGTCTAGTCTATTCGATGCTTTATCACATATGTTCCAAGCGATCATACTGCTAAGTTTGCCTGCCATTAGTGTCTTCTGATCCAGTTCAGAAGACTTGATTGTCTCCCTCCCGCTTCAACCAATGAGCTGGCCCATAATCTTCATTCAGCTATCGATATTGTGTTCTATAATTTTACCAAAAGATTCAAATTATGTTAAAGTGTTTTCTATTGCCTTATACAAAGTGACAGTGACAGGTTCTCCTCTAATATCTGCCTAGGCCTGTTTTCGTACGTGAAAATTATTGCGAAATTATACAGTTACAGATCTTTCAATACGGCAAAGGAACAAGACCAAACTTTTGCTCGTCACTTAAATGCTTATACATGTTAAGCTATTTTTGGATAGGATGTACTCTTCAGTACCAAATCAAATCATTTCATTCTGTCATGGTTCTTTGACGATGTCTTTTTTTGAAATTGCGTCATAGAAGCACTCACAAGATGGTTTACGAGTAAATTTATTTAAAAATATAATAATAAAATTTATTTTCAGTTGCCAATGTCGAAGACACAAAAGATAAGTCTGACTCACCCGAAAAACACTTCGATGAAATAAAACAATTTGTTCTTATGGAAGAACTGAGTCCCACCGTAAGCGATTCAACAAATAAAGAAACTGAAAAGGTCAACGGAACTAACGGTAATAAAAATAAAGATGACACTGAGATGTCAGCATTGGAGAAAACTCATAAAGAACAAAGTGCAGATAGTTTTGAGAAAACTTTTGACAATCAAATGACATCTGAAGGTGAACTTGAATCTTCAGTGGTTGTAGTAAAAGTCATTGATCAGGATAGTAAAGAAATTCAACATGAGGACATTGTTCGTAGTAAATATCCTTCCATCTCCCTTATACCACCATCATCAGAAGATGACACTTCAGATAGAGAATCCATTCATGAAACCGAAATACCTGATAGTAAAAAAGTTAGTGCCGATGACGAAAACGATAGAGGGGTTGGTGGCGAAACACTAAAGGATCATAAAGGAGAGCTAGAGTCGAAAACTGACAAATTAGATGAGTCTCCCTCTAGTGGAGAAGATTATAATGAAGGTGAGAAGACTAGGTTTAATGGTAAAATTACTCATAACAAACGAGATGGCGAGATAGAGTCAGTTGATATCTCTGAAGAAAGTGCAACTGTCAAAAGTGATGTTGGTGAAATAGTTGAACTCCTTGATCCCAAGACTGAAGAACTTGTTTCCATCAAGATCGTAAAGGATCACCAAGGCGACAATGACTATAAGAATAAGGATGAGACAACAGTTTCAGGTGGTTCAAATGACGTTCAAATAGAAGAAAAGTCACCCAAAGAAAATGTCGGTGACTCAGAGCCTATTGTTGGAGAAGAAACTATTGAAGATGAACAAAAAGTTAGCCAAACAGCCCTTCCCGACCAAAAAACCGAAGAAGAAAGCGTTACAAAGTCTGACGAGATCAGGAAAAGCCCAATGACAGAATCGCATGACTCAGGTAAGCAAAATGTCGATGAAAAATTTGGCAAAAGTTCCGCAATTACTTATATTCCAGAATCCCCCGAGCCAGACGCTTTGAAGACTGAAGAAAAGACTGTTAACAAGGATCAGAGGTTTGAGGATGATTTCAATGAAAATGCTGAGATAGGTACTGACGATAAGCCTGTAGTTGAAGACTTGATAACTCCAACAAAACAGAAACGACTTTCTTCCGAGCAGTCAGTAGTAAAAAGCGGAGACCATTCACAGTCCATCAATTCAGAGACACTACCAAATGGCAAGGATACTGGAAAAGAAAATGAAATTAAAGATGGTGGCTTAAAAGATTTAAAATTAGAAGGTAATTCCAAAGAAGGGAATGAAACAATTGACCAACTACTTAAAGACATCAAGCCTTCGAACAAGCCTATGTCAACGAAACCAACGGAAGGTGAAGGAGATAATAACTCAAAAGATCTCGTATCAAAATCTATCGATGATGGACCTGTGGATGAACAGAAGACAGTTGATAAATCGACCTCAGAGGACATTATAACGCTAAATAATGAAACAAAAGAACCAAGTAAGGACGATGTTACTGATCAAGTTGATAAGAGCTCAAAGGAACTCGAACCACAACCTATCGATGGTGAGACTGAAGTTGTCAACGAAATTATGCAACGAACTCCTTCAGAAGACACAGTTTCACTCAATGAAGATGGAACAAACTTAGAAGCTCTTGAAGGTACTAGACAGGTCGATAAAAATGACTCAAAAGATGTTGACAATAAACTCACTGAAGATGATGGAGAGGTTAGGCCAGAATACGAGTATAAAGATTTAGCCTTCAAAACTACAGAAGATTTGAGAGACAAATCGCTAGAAAAGAGCGCGGAAGAGCTCACAGAGAAACCGATTTCAAAATTTTCAAAAGTTGATAAAGTTACACTTAAACCTGAAAAAAAGATATTAGACCAGGATAATATCAGAGAAAGTCCGGATGATGTCCGTGGAAAGGAAAGTGGTGAAGACTCTCAAAGCCTTAAAGAAAATATTAAGACAATAAGCAAAGAAGGTGATGTACCACTGCTGGAAGACCTAGAAATTGCGTCGAAACTTCTCGAAACAAGTCTTGGTTTGGATGATAAAGAAACTACACAGGCTTTAAGTGACGTTAAGTTAGTATCAGATGAAGAGAAAGTTTCCTCAGAAGCTGGGAATAATCTAGACCAAAGCGGGACTTCAGAGAAATCGACTGAACTTACCAAATCAATACCAAGTTTACAAATAGCCTCGTCTAAAGATGGGAGTGGCCTAGGTGGGGCTTCAGAGAAATCTCAAGAACATCTTGAATCTAAGCCGTCTAGCGAGGAAAATGGAAAAATTGGTTCAACAGAAGGGGAACCTTCTGAGAATCCGAAATCTCCCTCTAAGCTAGACTTGGTTGTACAAGCTAAATTGGAAAAACTTATGGTAGGTGACGAACTTCCAATTGAGAGCGACGCAAACTGCGTTGATCGACAAGATCTTCCCACTGAAAACGCCCCTGAAGAAGTTATCGAAATAACTTGCATTAAAAAGGTCATTCCACCGACCCCTCTGTCAGTTGCTTCCGATCAAGATGAATCCGAACTTGAATCAACAACAACAAAAGCTGACTCTACCACTACCACACCCGCCTATGATGACGCCTCAGAGAATGAGACCATAGAGATTCCCCCCTCCATACCTGACAATCTAGAAGCAATGACTGAGAAGCTTCGTGAAACTGAAGCCATGGTTGCCCGAATGCATCAGAGACGTGCCTCAGAGCACAAGATTTCCATCGAGAGTGTAGATCAACCACCTGCTTTTGATGAACCCATTTGCGAACCAATCAAGCCCATGCAAGAGCTTCAGAAATCTAGTTCAATTGAAGTTGAAGATGACATCATCCTTCAAAAACTTCAGCGTGGGGATACAACTCGTGAGAGCAGCGCTCAAAGTGAATCTATTATATTTGGTGACTCAGCTTCCCAGGTGGCCGAATCCGATGACACTTTCAATGAAAACCTGGATCCTAAAACCCTCCACCGAATGAATACTATAGCTGCAGAACGGAGTACATACAAGCCTCCAGGTCTCCTCTTCAAATCTGTAACAATCGACGATACTATAAAGTATATTGACCCGGAAAAGTCTACAGAAGAAAGTGGAGGCAGCTTCTGCATGGATGATGCCACGTCAGCGGACGTCCGAAAGAAAATCATGGCATACTCAGTTTCCGAGGCTGATTCGGACTACTACGACGCAGGAGAGCAAACAAGTCGTCCACACGATGACTTCAACATTAGCACCGCCTTGGACACCTTCCCTTCAAGCGACACTGATACCACCATCGTCTCGGCTGCTACCAAAATCCAAGCTGGTGCAAGAGGCTTCCTTACCCGACGAAGACTACGCCGCGCCAGCATGGGTACAAAGTCGTCCTTAACAGAAGAAATAAAAACATCTTTCGGAAACGACGCAATTGGAGAATCTCTCGATCGACTGGTGGAAGAGGAAGTTGGTAAACGGATACCAAAAGTACAATACCATCGACAAGTGGGCGTCAATTCATTACCCTCAGGCTTAATGGGGAATTCCGACGAAACAAAGACTGTTCATTTATCGCCAACGCATGAGGAGATTCACGCAGATGATGATTCAGTGGACTTAAAATTAACCAAAGTGACAACGACAACTCTACCCCATGGAGAGTGGTCTTCCATTGATGGTCAGGGTGATATACACCCACTGTCTACATCATCAGGGAATGACGTCAATAGCGGAATAGCGGAAGAAGATGATTCAGCACAAGTGCCATCGAATTTAGAGGCAACTTTGGCAGCAAGACGTCTTACCCTACAGCGTGGTGATGCGATGAGAAACGATTCCACGCCCGACGACGACAACGGTAATGGCAAGCAGGTGGATCCGGCCAAAAATATTCCCGCCACCACTGGCACTATGTTAATTCATGAAAAGACTATGGTTGAATCAACAACAACTACAAAAACGACTACGACGACAGAGAGGAGGAATTATTCTGACGCAGGTAGGTCTAGAAGGAGCGTTTTTTTCAGTAGAATTTAAGTGAATGCATCGCAGAAGGAAAATATTTTGGCAGACTAAACGGATGCACATACGAGGAGGGTTTTATTTTTGGTTAACATAAAGTATTTGGTAATTGCTGAGAGAGATATGAATGAAATGTTTACAATTAATTAGGCCAAAGAGATTAGGGTCTGTGTATATGGTTTTTGTTAGAAAGAAATTTGTGTGGGACATGTCCAAGGAGTCGCTGGTTCCTTACATCCGGTCTTAATTAGGCCAAAGCGATATCTTCAGTTACCTTAATATTTTCGTCTGTGATGTGACTATCACTAACTTCCGAGTCTCTCTCACCCTTCCGAAATCTTTTAAAGAAAATGGAAATAGAAAGACTTAAATCAGAAAATTTATACAACCTTTTGATCAAACAAAAGGTTTAAATTACGTTAGGCTCGGTGAGGTCCTAGAGGCAGTCTTTAAAATATCGCAAAAACCACGCCATAATCATGGTTATTTTTTTAGTCTGTCATCTTTGAACAATGGAGGACTGCAAGTTTAGATTGCTTCTTGTTAGGTGAAATCTTAGGTAGCTAATTAAATAAATGAGTGCCGTTTGATAACAGACATCGTTTCATATAGACCAACAGTCGGGTCCATAGTAGAATATCCTGAACACTTGTAGAGGCTTCCAAATTAGAACCACCCAAATAAAGAATTAAGTTTATGTATGTTTTTCTCATAGATGCTACTTAAGGTCCTCAGTTCACCAAAGAAGCATCTAGAAAGAGTCCTTACGTTTCTGTTAGCCAGAGAGGGACATTCGCAAGATGGGTTACAATGCTGATTTTGAACTATACCGAGACGCTGTAAATAGTTACCGATGCCACAGAGCACAGTAAGTATGCCAAGGATGGTTTGAAAATTCCTGCGACTAAGTTTAACCAGAGCTAGGGATCATATATTATCGAAGATTGGCCTCACTATCCTCGAGGTTGCACATATTTCCGAAAGAGAATGCTGTTAACAACGATGACTGGAACTAATGCAGGGGATTCATTTCAAAGCCATTTCAGAGCCGTTTCGGACCCTACTTATATTCACCATATAAATAGTTTAAATAGCTCTAGCGATCATCTGGCTATCAACGTCCATGCTGACATTGACTTCTTTTTGTCATTTTTGCAACATGAGAGATGCCTGTAGTTTCAACAGCGAATTCTTTAGTTGTTGGCAGAAAATGCCTGATATATGTGCCTACGCCCACCTTGGATCCATCAGTATCCAACTTTACTTTTAACGTCACTTGACGGACTATCCATATTTCTATTCGTAATTCTTGTATGAATGATAAATCTGCCGTCAAAGTCTAATGCCAACCCATGTTATCGGTTTCAGTTGCTTTTCTCGAAGGCACCTACGAAACGAACAGAATAGAACCGCAACTAAAACTTTCGGAGGACCATAATTCTAGCATTGATTCTAATGTTTCGATCTTATGTATCCTGTTATCCTGAATGTTCTTTGGATCTTTGCTTTTGTTTTTGTTCTTCATTCAGCTTGGCTTAAAAACCAAAACTATTCCCAGTTATTTTTCTTTTTTAAGATTTCCCGGTCAACCAAACCAATTCCTGAAGGTTTCCATACTGAATAACATGATAGTAGTCTTTGAAGGGTTAACACCTAGACCTTAGCCTCTGACCCAATTATTTACCAATAGAAGTACTCGGTAAAGTGTTCAATAAGTTCCAGCTAATGGAGTAGCAATCCTCCTATCCATTCTGTCGCGTTTGGGTTTCAGTAGTCCGAGTACATCTACATAGCTTAAGGAAAACCTCACCTACTTATCACCCGTAAGAACGATGAACTAATTGGCCTGACTTTTGGGCTCCTTCTCCGCTACTACTACATGGCGCTTTATAGCGACCGAGTGACTCTGAGCTCTTAGAAAGTAGAAGGTCTTAGTTGTGTCACCCGTAAATCAGGGGCGCCAGCTTTTCTGGGGATACAACTCTTAACGCAGCCTCCTCCCATAGATCCATGGCATTTAATGCTATTGCTAAGTTGTCCAAAAACTTTTTTTTGCAGGCCCAAAATAACTTCTGGCCTTCCCATGGAGCAGTTTCAACTAATGTGTTCAATAATCTTAAAAGCTGGGTCCTCTAAATCCACCATGGTCAACGGTAACTTACTCTGGAATTTCATACTAGTTTGATGGATTTGCCTTATATACGATCATTTCTGTTCTAAGCCCAGTCCTCAAAAGACACTTTTTGGATACTATTTCTGTAATCCAAGCTAGAAAGTCCTACTTTTTATCGGAGATGGAATCAGTATTCTCATCTTATGGACATAACTGGCGCTAAAGTCCTGTTTTACTAGTTAATATAGACGAACTTTTTACTGTCAATTTCTTTTTTTGATTTTCGATGGATCTCATAGGGGTCAGAAAATATTTACTTCTCATTTTCTCCGAGTGACAAAGAAAGCTAGAATTGCTCTCTTTACCTATATCCTATTTTAACCATAGAAATTAATGATTTCCCATTATTGATGAATATACTCTCATATTCTGCAGAATGGTTCTGAGATCCAAATCTTGCATTTCACTCATAAACGGCTCATTCCGTACCGCAGCTCCATCTGCATGCACCCTTGAACATACAATGTAAACGATTACTTACCTAGTAAACGATTTCCTTAAGGTTTTCACGGTTCGATATCACTAACTCAAGCTATTGCTACAGCTGAAAAACATAAGAATAAGTTCACGACCATTTTAATTACATCCAGCTTTGATAAGTCTGTGAGTATGGGCATGCATGCATAAATAAGTAGCAGATTTATAGCTCTAGGTACTACATCTTTCCTCCATAAGACGAATTAAGTGGTTGCTATTTGCTGCTCTTTCAAACTTACTAGACGCAATTTGTAAGCATCTGTTCAATTCTTCTACGTATCTTGCCCCTGGTGATGGACTCGCTACAGGTATTATCAAATGTATCCTCAGTATCAGGAAATTAGCACAGTGCTCTTACTATGCAGCTTTAAGCTCCTTCCACCTGAATTATCAGAATAAAGAACAGAGTCAGTGTATCTACCTATCCTGTAAGCAAACTGAGAGTCTGGACTGGTGTATGAACTATTAATATTGTAATATGCGAGCTACGGCTCGAGTAGATAAAACAATATTCTGTGAAATTATTTCTTTATTTTCTAGTCTATAGAACAATTCAGGTTCACACTATACTATTCTTCGCAAATTCTTTTCTTACAAGGTCTCTGTCCTCTCAAATCACTTTATCTCCTTTCAATTACTTAATTCACAAATCCAAACTAATTACTTCTTCTTGTTAAATCTCAACTTTCAATTTATCACAAAATTACAACTTCGCCCATTATCACTTTTCTAATCTCTTCGCCAGAGTTTAGAAACTACTGCCCCTTCTCAATCGCCATCTGTCCTTATATAGCAGAAGTTTCTGATAGCCAGAAACTTCTAGCAAATTCTTCGACCACTGGAACAAGAAAAATTCTGATGTAATAATTCCAAGATGACAATCATTTCGTGCAGTTATAATTCTCTCTTGCTCTCTTTTATCCGTGATATTATCCGAGCTGTGGTGACTAATTTCAGACACGAACCTCAAATGAAAAGACACTTCGGAATTTGTTGCCTGTTCGAGGGCGTAGTTATTATGCTACATTATGTTACAATATGAAAGGTTTTAGAATTTAGGAAGCACACTTTGCTTATTGGTTTGCTCAGTGTAAACATTCACTTTTTTTAAAGTCTATGGTTTGTATCTCAGTATGAATAGCCTTTTCTGGATTAAGGCCGAAAATATACAACCGCTTCCTAGTGCCTTAAAATAGTTGAAAAGAACCACAGCTTATTTGATTTTATCTTGACCAGAGCGTTTTCCAGGCAGGCGTTTGATCTTCTCATGTTACCATACTTGGTAACTTCAACAGTACAGCTAATATTACTTTGAAAGATAGCCGAGTCTGGGAAGTATACTTTAAGTAGTGTCTCTACCGTTTATCTTTGATTAGATGCGAAAAGCCTCAGATTTCTGAAGCAATGCAAAACTTATGACTGCTGCCAATCATATCACATCAGACCTAGATTGTAGAAACGCAAATCTCCAACGAAGTTGTCGTAACCTCCACTATGACTGCTACCAAGTTATTGGTTATTAAATAATTCTGAAATGAAAAAAAAAATCGTAGAACTTATTAAACATTCAGTTCTAGGTAATTATTTCCAACACCTACTCGTATTTTGTGTAGCTTTTATTTCTCATCCTTAAACCTGGGGCCCCTGAACTAGATCGCGGGCTATCTTTTCCCGTGTAAACCGTTGATTAACCTGCGGCGCCTTGATGGTATTCTTCATCGATAAGTCTTCTGTCCATGTTCATTTTACAGGCCTGTAACCTGAACAACAGTTAGACGTAGAAGTGTGGAATTTTGCAAAAAAAATATTAAGTGGTATACCAAACAAAATTCGAAAATCAAATTTTGAAAAATATTTTTGCGTACAACAATTGGAGAATTGCCTTACATCAATCACGGTGACAGTTGACAGTTTATTAATCCGGAGAGCGACAGATGCCTTTATGAATACTGAGGTGCGGAAATCGTGCCGAAAATCTAGGACCTCCCACTAATTATTCGGCTGCATGTGGCTTTCAAAGATCCGAAATTCCACGTGCCGATCCAAAGGTTTGCGGGGTTCATCAACAGTAAAATTATCCTTAAGCGAGCTTTGTTGTTGCTTCGTAACCAGCTTCTTTTTCCGGATATTTTGATGCCAGTAAACCACTACGGGAATATGAGCGCTGCCATTGGCCCATTCAGGGTTCCCTCTCCGTCATCTCTTTTTTAACACCATGACTCAGTATTGAAAATCCTTATTGACCTGAGCTCCGAATATGTTAAAGTATAATGTGAGCACTAAATAGTTCATCCAACTGGAACTGTTGACGCCACCATTGCTGCCTGGGTCCAGGGGTGTTGTTCTGAAACAAGATTGGGACTTCACATGCCCATGTACTCCTATGGACGAGCATTGAGTAGTTGCTACTAAGTATTGTCTTAGTCATACATCCCTGGACGTATGCTATTCCTCTTTGGTTTAGGAAAAAATTGGATTATAGAGACAACCACAAAGGAATGTGATTAAAATGAAGGGAAAGATTACTTGTACCGAAAATACAAGTAAGTTTGTATCTAAAACTTATATCAAAGTTAATTTGACACACTTGCCGTCTATGGTCAGCTTTAGAATGGACTTAGATATTAAGAACTATTCACATACTTACATTAAAATAAAATAAATTCATAGGTACCTACCTGCACTATGTATTTATAATCGAAAACTAATCACAAATACATTTATTTTTCTTCTGTACAACATTTTCTACATACTCAGCAATGACCGTCAAAATGGAGAAAGTGAAATGGTTTGGAATTCGCCAAAACTCAATGCCTGTCCAAATTGACTCTGACGTGTTCCGCGTTCTACCAAAACACATGCGGAAGCGGATCAAGAGTGCAGAAGGTGAGAAGAAAAAACGCATCCGCCTTCCCAGAGACTAATGGGCGACGTTACATTGAGATTCATCAGACCGAAATACTTACATATTTGTAACAAAACAAAAAAAAAAACACAATTTGCAATATATAATCAAAATATTTTTGTAGCAAATAAATAAACAAATAAAAATTTTGCACAACCTTGATTAATAAACAAAAATACAAAAAAATAAAGTTGATTATTTTTTTTTATGGACTTTCGCTGCAATAAATGCGTTTGGGAAAAACACAGCTCTCACTTTAACAAAAAAAACGAAATATTTATGTAGCTGCAAAAAAGTTAAGTAATTTGCCCAACAAAAATTAAACATATGAATGTTCTTATTTTTTTTTATCTTGGCATTTGTTCAAAAATATAGTTGGCTTTGGTGAACGATTATAATGACGCATGTGATATTTGTTTTGACCGCACAAATAAAAACCCCATGCCCATGGGCAGGGGGTGCTCTCCTGCAGATAAACAAAATCCTGCACGTTTTCCTTCAAATCATTTTTAATATAATTTTGTTTGGTCTGTGGTAAAATTGAAAAATATAATTTATTGATCGACAAAGTGGACACGTGTTGAGTTGTTCACAGGCGCGAAATCTCTGTCATTCATAAGTTGCTAGCGAGAATGCTTTTCATCGTCAACTAATATGGATCAGATCACATTTTTTTTGTGAAAATAAATGAGGAAAATCTGCTTAGCTAATTAAAGTTGTGTGACGCACTTATGACAGAATGTACGCAAAAGATTTTTTTTTTTTTTAATTTGATTAGAAAGAATGTTTTCGACGTTTATTTGCATTTTTATGAAACCTATCAACATTTTGGACGTCTTTACGAAACAAAAAAAAAGTATTTCTGTATCTTTTATTGACTGAGATCTTTGAGTGATGAGATTTTTAGAAGAAAATAAATTAGATAAATGCGTTTTTCACATTCTTTTCATTTTGCGAAAAAAAAAATTAAAAAATTTAGAATGCCATTCAAGTTAACATCTCTGGCAAATTGAAGTTGCTAATTGATTTATAGTCTTTCCGCAAATACTTTTGGGATCATTTGATGTACATATGTATGTTTGGATTATAAATCAAGGGTACCTAGTTTATGATAAAAAAATTGATTTTGTGGCGATGATAAAACTATTCTTAGCGAAATTTAACAAAACAATGTGCGGACATAACATGATTTTGCAACAAGTTCATTGCTAGCTTTTCGATATGGTACGATTTATTTTGTTTTTTTTTTATTTAAATGTTCTCCACCACTTAGAAATGTGTTCTTTGAAGTTTGTAAGACCCAGCTATGTAGTGAAAGGAAATACCTTTAGGGAAGAGTTAAAAAGTGAATAGATAAGGATACAGAGTGAGGTACCGATGAGCATTGACTTTATATCTTTACAAATTCTAAATTTCTGCAAATACTGAGGAAAGCAAGTTATTCCATAACTAACATGATTGGTTTATGCGAAAGGAGGCTCTAAAGTACATGCAAGTGCAGGATGGGCTCCACGTGCAATACGATTAAACAAACTGACAGACGGGACACAACTATATAAAGGTTGTCCCAAAATACATCTAAGATGTAATTTGGATAGAAAACACAAGTTTTTAATTAAAAATTGTAAATATTTATTGATTCATAAAGTATACAGTATACTCGTAGGGTTACGTATGGAATAGAATATCGGGTAAATGACCTTCACGGGTTTTCTGGCACATACGCACTCTTTTGTCAAAATTTTCCATGACCGTTTTGCATAAATGTGACTGAAGTTCGTTGATATAGCGCTCAATTTGCTTCTTCAAAGCATGGATAAAATAAACCTTAGACTTTAAAAAAAAATTGAAAGAAAAAAGTCCAACAGCGTTAAATTACACGACCAGGAAATGACTCATGTAGTAATTGAATTGTTTCTTGGGCTGTATGGCATGTGGCACCATCTTGTTGAAACCACATGTCGTCCACATCCATATCTTGCAATTTAGGTACAAAAAACTGGATTATTATATCGCGATAGCGAGCAGCATTAACTGTTATTGCCTCATCAGCCGCATTTTCAAACAAGAATAGTTCGATGATGCCTCAAGCCCAAAATCATCAAACAGTGACACTTTGTAGATACATTTGTTTCTCAACTCGTGGATTTTCTGAACCCCAAATTCGACTACTAACAAAGCCATCAAGATGAAAATGAGCCTCACAGCTGAAGATGATTTTGTTTGAAAAATAAACATCTACGTGTTGTTGTTCCATAATCCATTCAACGAACTCTCTTCGCCGTGCGTTATCAGTCGGCTTCAATCTTTCGTAAGAATGTGCTGTAGAGAGTGCCGAATTGATGTTCCTAAACTCTCAACAACACTTTCACGAACTGCTTCGATGTTTTGTGTTGGACGACTTGCTGAAGGACGGCCAGAGTGTCTAAAATCACGAATTGATCCAGTCACCCTGAATTTTTAAATTGTTCTCTTCACAGTCGATGAAGTTAAATCACTATTCCGACCATATTTTGTACGAAAATTGTGAACTATAGCTGACAAACCTTCATTATTTTCAAAATATTCCTCAACAATGAAAACGCGTTACTCTTTCGTGTAGCAGTCCATTTTTAATAATAAAAACGAAAAATTTGTTTGTGCCAACGATAAATTTGATTTCGTGCTGACAATCTAGAAACGTTTCAGGTACTTAAGCACAATATTGATCTAGCTGTTCGTGAAATAGAGCCTCGAACCATCGAAAATATACCTCAAAATTGTGATGGGCTACTGCCAATCCAGAAGCAGCAACCATGTAAATTAAATTATTTTCCATAAATAGTCGGAAAGTGTACTCTCTTCAATAGAGCAAACAACTTTGAAATTGGCTTAAAACTAGACTTATTACTATAAATTTAATGTTGGCTCAACAATAGGGGCCCAACGTATATCTACTGGCTAGTTTGCTAAGGTTTTTTTTTTTTAAAAACCTATATTAATGGCTACTTAATCTATTACATGAATATTTTATATAAGAGAATATAATTGGAAAGTTTTTTTTTTTTTTGTTAAATAAAGAAATATATTATTAAGGGGACTATCCCCGGTAATAGGCATTGTCTGCAAGCTGATAGAACGGTGTTTCTTCGTTGTTCATTATGTCTTCAACAACTTTGAAATATATTAGTGGGTTCTTTTTTATAGCAATTTAAAAAAAAAAACCAACAGATGGCCCACCCTTATTTCGTCCGATCATTTGCAGTGGAAATCCCAGTACAGGAGCGGTGTTCCAGGAAAGGAATTTTAATTGGAGGTTTCAATTTAAATTTGAAATAAAACACATTGGTTTTTGATAAATTGATTATTGACATATATGTAAGTTGAGATATTGTCGTTAAACATGAAAAATGATATCGGCCAAATAGGCGCCTCGGCTGACCTTGCAGACTTTTCGGTATAAATCCTGCGGCAGTTCATAAATAATGCATCAAATCTTGTCGTTTAGCTCTGGAATTGTTTTGGGATTACTGACGTATGTATACCTTCTGCTGCACATAACCTCACAAAAAAAAATTAAACGGCGTGATATTGCACGTTCTTGGTGGCCTATGCTGGTGTGCGCTATTTGGCAAGTGACACAATCTTTTTGAAATCAAATGTCTTCCAATATCAATATCGTCCAATTGTTTCCCGATAACGTTCACCATTGACAACAGTAACACAGCAGTCATAAAATTCAAATTAATAATTCGGTAAATTTCCTCCTCGATTTTTACCATTTCCTGAAGCTTGGCCGTCAGTGGAAGTTGGAGACACTTGGTTGTGTATAATGTTTTTCTGTACAGTAGAGAATAACAATGAAGGCCTAAAATCTTAAACTTCTGCACTAAAATTCATAGAATCACAATTTTTAAGGATTCCAAGGGGGGGAAATCTCTCAGAGAAAATTGAACATCCGAAGCTATGCATGAGAGAAATGTCAGAAAGATATGTAGGGGGAACATCAATTTGAAAACTCAAAAATGTTTTCAGATAGCATTTTACGAGTATGCTCACTTGTATCTATATTTATATTTATTTTCACAAAAATCAGTTTTTAAGCAATTTGGCATTCATACATACATATTGTAATATGCGAGCTACGGCTCGAGTAGATAAAACGATATTCTGTGAAATTATTTCTTTATTTTCTAGTCTATAGAACAATTCAAGTTCACACTATACTATTCTTCGCAAATTCTTTTCTTACAAGGTCTCTTTCCTCTCAAATCACTTTATCTCCTTTCAATTACTTAATTCACAAATCCAAACTAATTACTTTTTCTTGTTCACTCTCAACTTTCAATTTATCACCAAATTACAACTTCGCCCATTATCACTTTTCCAATCTCTTCGCCACGGTTTTAAAACTACTGCACCTTCTCAATCGCCATCTGTCCTTATATAGCAGAAGTTTCTGATAGCCAGAAACTTCTAGCAAATTCTTCGACCACTGGAACAAGAGAAATAATTCTTACAGTTATAATTCCCTTTTATCCCTGATATTATTCGTCTCTTTCGTTGACATGAGCTGTGGAGACTTCGTCCCAGACACGAACCTCGAATGAAAGGACAGTTCGAACCAAAATTCTGCCAGAATGGAAAGTCACTTCGGAATTTGCTGCATAGACATAGGAGCGTAGTTATTATTATGCTACACTGCCCCCCTCTTAGACGTGTTCGTCCCGAACAAGTGCATCCTCATTTCGGCCATTGTATCGACTCAGTCGGTCCACATGAACCACTTTCATTTTGGCCCTCGGTCCTCGCTGGATGCGGTAGACAACATCGTTGATGCGGGTTACTATTCTGTAGGGACCTTCCCAGTTCCGCTGTAATTTAGGTGATTTCCCCTTTTGGCGATGGGGATTATACAGCCACACCAGATCTCCTTCCTGGAATCCTGACGTTGTTGCCTTGGCATCATACCTGGTCTTCATGCGGTCGCTCATCATCTTAATCTGGCTTCTGGTCCTTTGGTGTATGTCCCTAAGCCTTTCCCTAAGGTCCGCCACGTATTCTTCTTCATTTCTGGGCTCATTGGTAGGAGATCCAAATTTCACCTCACTGGGTAAATGAGCTATTCCACAAAATAAGATTTCGAACGGCGTATGTCGAGTAGTGCTATGCACGGCACTTCTAAAACAAGGGAATCTGCCGGTCCCAATCCCGTTGGTAGTCACCTACGACCTTCGAGAGATGTTCGTCCAAAGTCCTACTGAAACGCTCCACCATACCGTCCGACTGTGGATGAAGCGGGGTTGTCCTTGTCTTTTTGATTCCGAGTAGTTGACACATCTCTTGGAAGATTCTTGACTCGAAGTTCCGCCCTTGGTCAGAATGCAATTCCAAGGGCACACCGAATCTGCTAACCCAATTGTAGACGATCTGCTCCGCCACGGTTCTGCTTTCCTGGTTAGGAATCGGAAACGCTTCCGGCCACTTACTGAAGTAGTCCATCACTACGAGTATATACCGATTACCATTGTCGGTTTCCGGAAAGGGCCCTGCGATGTCAATGGCGATTCTTTCGAAAGTTGCTCCCACGTTGTATTGGTGCATCTTACCTCGAGTTTTGATTCTCGGACCCTTGCTAGCTGCACACACGTCGCATTTTCTGCACCAGTCTTCGATATCTTCCTTCGCTTTTAACCAATAAAAACGTTCTCGTACCTTTTCTAGCGTCTTATTCACTCCCAAGTGGCCTCCGGTCGCCCCGCCATGCATTTCCTGTAACACCTCCTTGACCCTCGTCCGCGGTACGACAAGCTGCATTACAAACGACTTTCCGTCGGAGGATTCCCATTTTCTTCTCAGAACACCTTCTTGGACATGGAGGGAGTCCCACTGCGCAAAATATGCCTTTAAGGTCGGGCTTCTGTGAGAGATGTCCTGATGATCCGGTTTCTCCATGTTCTCCTTCCAGGCCAGAATCGGCTCGATATCCGGGTCTTCCTTCTGAGCGTTCCGGATCTCATCTACGCTCCAGCCGGCGATAGGTTCGGCTCTCATTCTTTGGATGGAAACCAGCTCCCGTTCTTCCTGACGCGCACAATGTTTACAATCCGTTCTGCATGGTCTCCGGGACAGTGCATCCGCATTAGAGTGGAGTTTTCCTTTACGATGCTGTATTTCGTAGTCGTAGATTTGCAGCCTTTCGATCCATCTTGCGACCTGACCCTCAGGACTCTTGAACTGTAATAGCCATTTTAAGGCTGCATGGTCTGTGCGAAGAACGAACTTCCTCCCGTAGAGGTATTTGTGAAAATGCTTCGTAGCCAAGATCAAAGCTAGAAGTTCTCTCCTTGTCACGCAGTAGTTCCTTTCTGGCTTAGAGAGCACCTTGCTGAAGTACGCAACCACCTTCTCTTGGCCGTCATGCACCTGGGAGAGTACGGCTCCTACCCCGACATTACTAGCATCTGCATCCACAACGAACATTTCCCCGGGAGTGGGGTAAGCCAGTATCGGGGCATCGCATAGCCGTTGTTTAAGTGACTTGAAGCTCTTCTCGCACTCAATTGACCATTTGAATTGTTTTCCCTTTTCCGTCAACTGGTGCAGGTTCTTTGCGATCCCGGCAAAATCCTTCACGAACCGTCTGTAATAGGTGGCTAGGCCCAGGAAGCTCATTAGTTGGTGTTTGTTTTTGGGGACTGGCCAGTTTTTCACCGCTTCGACCTTCTCTGGATCGGTTCTCACTCCTTTCGCTGAAATTATGTGTCCCAGGTACTTGACTTGGTGGGTACTTCGAAGCCTTTGAAACACATCCCTTAGATTGTCTCGGTGTTGCGCAAACGTTTTTCCTACGACGATGACATCATCCAAGTATACCAAACAGGTTTTCCATGTTAACCCTTGTAGGACACATTCCATCAATCGCTCGAAAGTCGCCGGAGCATTGCACAGCCCGAATGGCATTACCGTGAATTGCCGTAGCCCATTTCCTGCGGTGAAGGCGGTTTTCTCCCGGTCTTCTGGATGGATCTGTACCTACCAGTAGCCACTCTTCAAGTCAAGAGTGGAAAACCATCGGGCTCCTGATAGTGTGTCTAGCGTGTCGTCAATCCGTGGCAGAGGATAGCTATCTTTCTTGGTGACGTAATTGAGCTGGCGATAGTCCACGCAGAACCATGTGCTGCCATCTTTCTTCTTAACCAGTATAACCGGTGATGCCCACGGACTTTTGGAACTTTCAATCAGACCTTCTTTCTCCATTGCCGACACCATCTCTGCAACTTCTGTCTGCTTTGCCAATGGAAGGCGCCTAGCAGGCTGACGAATTGGTCTAGTATCACCAGTGTCTATTCGATGTTGTACCAGGTGTGTTCGGCCGTATTCTCCGTCCTGTGAGGCAAATACATCAGCGTACTCATTGATAAGATTCTCTGCCATAGTTCCCTGCTCCTGATTCAGCTCACTGGACTGGAGAATCGTCTCTCTCGTTTCCGCTGTCCAAGGTGATGGGAGAGGTTTTGGAGCATCATGTTCAGATATTGTTGCGACGGCGGTAATCGGCGTGCATTTTCCAGTCACCTCCCCTCGCCTTAGTTTGACAGTGTGTGGTCTTGCGTTCAAAACTCTCACTGGAACCATGGTGTTCTTTGGTTCGACTAACGTCTTTCCTACGATGTAGTCTTGAGAATTCTTCTCTGGGTCTGGTTCTACTATGTAGAATCGGTGGCTCCCAAGATCACCTTCCAGCTTCGTCCAAATGATTGTCTCTGAAGACGGCGGCAAAACTTCGTCTTTGCTGATGACTGTCCTGAGAGTTACGGCATTCTCGTTTCCGTACACCATCGGAATCTCCACATTTCGATACCTCAGTACTTGCATCCCGATGTCCAAGATTACTTCATTTGCTTTCATGAAGTCTACTCCGATGATGCACTCGTCGCATATATCTGCCACCAGAAACGCATGGGAGAACGTCAGTCCTGCCAGAGTAATCGTAAGACGAACTTCTCCAAATACCTTCGCCATTTCCCCTGTTGCAGTCTTCAGGCAGTAGCTGTTGGTGTTGTGCAGCCAGGAGCTTTTGACGATATCTCTTCTTACAATAGAGGCAGTGGCACCTGTGTCGATGGTGGCTACGCACTTCTTCTTGTTGATTAGTGCCTCCACTGTCAGGCTCTTGTTATCCCGTTTGGTTTGCGAAACTTGAATGGTGGTCCTGGGGGCCTCGATTCCAGTAACCAACTTCTGCCCCGCGAAGTTGGTCCTTACGCATTTCCCGACTGCTGGTTTTGGGAAGTCTGATTGACAGGATGGATGTTATCACCGCCAGATGCTTCCTCTCTGCTTCTCCTACTTCCGCAATGTGGACAATTTCCTCGTCTAGGTGCAATTCTGCACTGCCGTTGTAGGTGTCCGGTTTGGTTGCAATTCCAGCAACGGATTTGACTTCCGCGAGCTCTGTCTTCATCCATGACGGCTGTTCTCTGGCATGAGCATTCCACGACGGACATTTCCCTGACACGGTGTATTCCCTGGTATGCTTGGTCCGCAGCCTTCATTGACAAAGCGAATGCCAATGCCTCGGGGAGTGTTCGCTTTTCAGCCATCCTTACAGCCATTTGCAGTTGTCTGTCCTCTATGGCCTGAATAAAAGCTTCCACCGCCATTTCGTTGATAAGCTCCTCACCGGCTTTAGGGTATGAAAGATGGGCTAGTCGCTCTATATCCGCTTGCAACTGTTGGAGCGTTTCCCCCCTTTTCTGGACTCGACTACGCAGCTGAACCCTGTACACCTGCTGCATGTGTTCATCCCCAAACCGCATCTCGATAGCCTGAACCAGAGAGTCGTAGTTCTGCTGTTTATCTTCCGGGATGGTCTGCAAGAGCTCCGCAGCTGGACCCCTCAGTGCAAGTGTGAGTGCAATGGACTTCTCTTCATCGTCCCAGCTATTGGTCATTGCGGCCGCTTCGAATTGCCTTTTATAAATTGGCCATGATGTTTGACCATCGAAGATAGGAGGCTGCATCTCCTTTCTTCTCAGACCGTCGGTGGAATATTCCCGTGCTTTCTGTCTCTTCACGTTGCTGAGTTCCTTAGTAAGATTTTCGACTTGTTTTTCTACTTTTTCGAACTGAGTCTCTATTTTCCCGAACTGAGTTTCATGCTTCTCAAAGTTTTCATCGAATCTAGTTTCGACTTTTTCGAGTTGCGTCTCTACCTTCTCGATTTTCTCTTCGATCACTTCGAATTTGGATTCCAAGTTCTTGTTTTGCTCATCAAGTTTACTTTCCAGAGCATCTAGAGAATTCTTTTGTTCGTCCATTGCTTTCTTTTGTTCGTCCATTGCTTTCTTTTGTTCGTCCAGCTTAAGTTCTAGAGAATTTCTTTGATCTTCTATTGCTTTCTTTTGTTCGTCCATGACTAACTTAAGTTGCAGGAGCAGACTTGTTATACCCGGGTTGGCTGCTGTACTTGCTGGTTCCTCTTCCACGTGAAACTCTACGTCGTGCGGATTTTCACCTTCCTGCGTTACTGCTTCTTCCAGACGAATCAGTAGGGCATCTTTTCCCCCAGTTGTGTCGAGGTTCCGCTTACTGAGTTCTGCCTTTAGTTGAATTATAGTTAGTTTTCCCAATTTGCGACCCATTTTGCGCAACTAATTAACTCAACACAGAAATCGTTTTTTTTTTTTCCTTTTTTTTCTTGTGCAATTTCACACCACGGAAATAGTTATTCACAGAATAAGTTTTGTCCCACTTCTGACACCAATGTAATATGCGAGCTACGGCTCGAGTAGATAAAACAATATTCTGTGAAATTATTTCTTTATTTTCTAGTCTATAGAACAATTCAGGTCCACACTATACTATTCTTCGCAATTCTTTTCTTACCATGTCTCTTTCCTTTTAAATCACTTTATCTGCTTTCAATTACTTAATTCACAAATCCAAACTAATTACTTCTTCTTGTTAACTCTCAACTTTCAATTTATCACAAAATTACAACTTCGCCCATTATCACTTTTCTAATCTCTTCGCCACAGTTTAAAAACTACTGCCCCCTCTCGAAAGCCATCTGTCCTTATATAGCAGAAGTTTCTCATAGCCAGAAACTTCTAGCAAATTCTTCGACCACTGGAACAAGAGAAATTCTGATGTAATAATTCTTGCAGTTATAATTCCCTCTTATCCGTGATATTATCCGTCTCTTTCGTTGACATGAGTTGTGGAGACTTCATCGCAGACACGAACCTCGAATGAAAGGACAGTTCGGACCAAAATTCTGCCAGAATGAAAAGACACTTCGGAATTTGTTGCATCATACTTTTAGGGAGCGTAGTTATTATTATGCTACAATATGTACGACAAGGGTTTGACAGTTTACCCACAGAAATTTGTAAGCAAAAATTAATTCGTTTTCGATCGTAGGATATATTTGTTGCTTATCTCATTTACGAATTGTTTGGGTTTTCGTCCGAATTTTCTAGTAAAGGACCTATTGTTACCAGCAATTCCTTAGAATTACCGCAGCCGAAGTGATAGATTTTACTCTACAACCTGCTCAAATCGTCTGGTTTGATGTCGACTAGTTTCTCATCTGTCAGTTCTGCGAGAAGAAAAGTAGGAGTGGAAAGACTTACTCAGAAATATGTAATGGGAATTATATAACATAAGCAGAGAAGTAGGGATCATACTCTAACTCAAGTCTGATTGAAAGCTTAGTACTATTTGCCCAATCCGTAAGAAAAAGGATTCACTTTGTCATCCGTAGCATAACCTTACGTAGATAGTGGAAAAAACTGTACGGATTCTTTATAGATATTTGATCTGCATTTGACACAATTAATAGAAATTGTATTTTCTACAAACTGTCACGTATTGAATACGAGTATAAACACCGAAACAGTTCAGTAATATCGTGCATCGAAAAATTGTCAAGTATTATAGTTCGATATCGAATTTGGAGTAAAACAAGGATGGTTGCTTAGTCTCCTCCTTTTAGCAGGTCTGAAAGTTAGCGTAACTACAATGCACTCAGCTAATTATAGCTTGCAATGAAAACATTTTCAGATCACATGCCACTGAAGGTTATGGTCAGCGTTCCGAACTCGCCAAATACTTTAAACACATCGCCGTTAAATAGTGTGGAAAAACAATTTTAAAGACTTGCATCAAGCCAATATTAATAGGGAACTACTGTTAGCAGGTATTAATGCACCGCGTATTTAAAATTGTTAAAAGAGCAGCTATTCCAAACAACCCGTGAACACCATATCGCAAAACCATCAAGCAGCAGTAATTTGATAAAGAGTGCATGAGGGTGCCTTCCTTAAGCTTTTCTGGGAAAACAACTTCAATAATACAAAAATTATTTATCCAGAAGAGAATAAGCACTTAAGAAGCAAACAATGAAATTTTGGAAAGTTATTAAGCTTTTAAATTAACTTTTGCGGATGTATTTATTGTTCGTGAATAGTCCATGGATTTTTGTGACCTCAAATGCAACAATTTTGTTGGTTTACGTAGCCATTTAGTTGAAAGTGAGTCTCATGATAAAAGAAGATAATTTTGTTCGAAAATCGCCATCAACTTGGTGGTTCTCTAAAACCCAATCAACGAAGTTACGACACTGTTAATGAATTAGATCTTGTGCTCATGCAGATGCAGACCTTTTGTTAAAATGCGCTGCATGGAGCTGTTGGAAAGGTTCAATTGCTGGGAATAAGGGCGAATAGATTTTGATGGATTCTCACGAACACTGTCACTCACTGCAGCGATATTTTCGCGTGACCGGGGTCTACGTGGACGCATTGGTATTAGCACATCCAACACTGACCCAGTTTGATCGAACTGTTCCATTAATTTTTTAACCGGGGCACGAGATATTTCGCAATGCGCGAATCATGTTGGTTAAATTTTCCCCATTTCTGAGATAGGTTTTAACAATAAAAATGCGTAGTTCTCTCGTATACCGCGGCATAATTACAAATGTCAATGCTTAGAACTCACAGATGTCAGCTATTTATCTTTGGCAAAACCACAGTAGTGCTAGATTTGAATTGTAACCTCGAACTAAATCACCCTTTATATACAACTAAATAAAGACAAACAAAATCACAAAACTAGCTCCTAGTCCTATCCTTACTTAAATAATATTTACAATTATTTAAAAAGAAACATGCGGTACGCATGATAGGACTCAGGTACGTCTTGCCTATCCTGAATGTATTCTAAGCTATCAGGATACATAAATGCTTCAGGTGGAACATGACCCAAAGGATTATAAGAGGAGTAAAAAGCAGTAAAAATAAAGTGCACAACTGAGTCGCACGTACCTATATGCGTTAATTATCGAAAAGAAATACATCGCCAATTTTCAAAAACCTTGTATGCCATTACATTCATATGTCAAATATTGATGAACGAAATCGATTAAGTCATTGCCGAGAAATAGATAATTTTAAATAACCAGCTAATAAGTAAAGTACCGTTATACGCATTTTTTGGAAACAGCCTGGTACGCCATCTATTAGCATATGTCTACTGCAACTTAAATATAAAATATGGACGAAATCGTTGGAGTCGTTTTTTTTTTTTTAAATCGGCCATTAGTAAAGTACCGCTAATTTTTGGTGTTAAATGGAAAATTCCGATTTCACCTCGAATTACGCGACCCCATATTTGAAGTTTGAACAAAATCTGTCCAGTCGTTTAGGATGCAGTAAAAAGGAATACATAGACTGACAGACAAACAGAATGACGAGACCCATTTTTTTTTTTCTGACTGATCAAAATTACGAGATCAAATTTGTTCAGTATAAAATGCTCAGTATAAAATCGTCGCATTAAAAACAATATCCTAAAGTAAATTTAGGGACGGAGTTCCAAAAACCTTTTAAGCTCCTCCTCATTTCCAGAATTTACCACACAAATGTGGTATGTCATCACTTTGTACATTCCCTATCCTATAGGGTATAATAATTTTAATACATATGTAGTTTGTAACATAAAATTTGATAATTGGGCAAATTTCGAAAATTTCTGACATCAATTGGCCACCAAGATCGTGTGATCTGACCCCGTTGGATTTCTTTTTATGGGACAATGATAAATATCGTATCTATGTAGACAATCTCTAAACTTTGGAGTACTTAAAAACCAACATCCCTGAAGTTATGACCGAAATACAGTCAGAAATGTTCCGAAAGTCATCGAAAATGATCTCACAAGAATCGAAGTTTGCAAAAACTCCCGTGGCAGCCATTTAACCGATATTGTACAATATTCCATACATACTCGTAATGGCATAGTCCAAAATTTAAAACAGTAAAAAATTTTCATTGAAATCTTTAATAATTTTTATTTTATTTAAATTAAAATCATATATATATATATTTGTGTTCAGCATCGAAAGTTTTGTCGATCTAGCCATGTTTGTCCGTTCGCTGATCCGTATATCCGTACGCCCACTTTTTTTTTGTTTTTAAAAGAAATGTCCTTTTCTAAATATTTTTATTAGAAACTGAGAAATGTCGCCTTAATGATATATATATGTAGACATTCACATTCGCCAAAATTTGTGCATACATTGCATAATGCCACACCCACTTTCGCGGCGTTTTTCTTCCAAAAAATCGAGTTTTGATTTCTCAAAGCTATTTACGGTAATGATTAGGTCTTATTGTGAATATTTCACCAGAATTCTTGACACTCACTTTATTAGGGATAGGTTAGAGGGTGAGGGATAGAGATACCATATACTGTTCCATATGGATTGTAACTTTTCTCTGTTTTCCTTTCCTTTTCTTGTAAAAAAAAATATAAAGTGTAAAAAAATCTGCTCAACAGTTGACACTAACCTAGATATGTATTTAAGCAAAAAAATAACAATCTACTCGTATAGGCGCTGTTGAGAGTGTAAGATATGTTTCCTGATATCGAACCAAACAGATTAAGATTAATTCAAATTTATTTTGAATTATTCCCGGCTACTTTAAATGATCTATCGCCTGGTCTATTGAGAAAACTAAGTTTAGTTTTCAATTTTCAATCTAATGTTGTACAGCAAATGAAATGACTCATACTCGTATACGAGTAGCAATCTGCTTTCAAGTGCATTTTCTCGAAATTTCATTCTCTATAAAAGAAAAATTCCTTTCGTTATGATTATTTTTATGATTGCTGAGGTCCACGTTTTTAGAAATGCCAAACAAATTTTTCCCGATTCGTTTCATTCAACACAATTTTAATGAATTCACTAATGAAGTGATGTTCTCCCTCTTCGACGGCTGACTTTTGTCGAAATTCTAGAACAAGTTTATTTTCTATAAGTGATTTAGATCTACGCTCATTGCCCCAGTTTCTGGTTTCCAGTCTGTTGAAAAAGTCTTTGCATTCGTTTTCGCATTAGATATGTCCAATAAATTGGATACAAATATGAATGCGAACTAGATTTTCGCTTTGCAATTGTATGTGTGTACCAAAAATACAATTAGTGCTGTGAAACAGTCTTATATTGTTGCATTCTAAAGCGCGAATTGCTGCTGAATGGATGTTGGGATGTTGGGTATATAAACATAAATGGGCAGTGAACTTGATATCGAAAATTTAAACGGGCTTTTCTTTTGCATATGGCATGTGTCTAGAGTGGATGACAGTGAGTAAAATAATTAAATATTTTTATTGGCAAACGCTAGCACATCAATTAATTTACGTTGTGTGCAGTTAACGAGAAAGAGAAACTTACAACAGCAATTCGAGGTATAGGTAGATAACGAGACGAGACATGAAATGGCTGAATAAATTACATTAAAATCCATTAAGTTCTGAACTAAAGTTACAGTGGGTTGTGACGTCAGTAGTTGCTCACGTAGATCACCAAATAGGTCAGATGTCCCCTTTGTGTATCACCCTTTGAACCTGTAGAGAAAAATCGCTTAACCACCCGGATAAAGATATGACATAATTACATTCTGTCTAGGGTTGTAACCATACTAGTAAAATATCTATACTTTTGTTTCGATATCAAGTCCTTTTAGCCTGTATACTTTTCACCGACTCTTACTCCGTATCGAAAAGAAAATATTCGGTGTTGAACCAAAGGTATCGAAGAGAAAACGTTCTTATAATAGTCTGAGGCCAAAGACAAGCGAGCATGAACCAAATGTAAATGTAGGCCGGATCTTTTACTTTAAATTGAGCCAGATTGTTCAGTCAACTTATGGCAATAGATCCAATTAACTGGAAATAAAACATACACATTATGTTGGTCTTTTTTTACCTTTCAAATTTTTTTTGTCATCCACCTGTGTGCGAAACCTCGAAGTCCTGGGACCCAACAGTGTGTAAGGTTCTTGTTGTGAGCCGAAAATCTTTTTTGTTAGCTTTGATTGCTTCTACGCTGTCTATTGTATACATATGTATATACTCGTACAATAGGTATGTACATCTCTTCACGGAAATGTTAGCAAGAAAAATTCTTAGGAAGCTTCAGTGGTATGTTAAACTTCCGCTGCCGTAGTCTGGAAATTTTATTGACTGGGAAATGGCGAGTTCATCCAAAAGTTTAAGGAGCCCATAACCCCTTTCAACCGTCTGTGAAAACAATCCAGTCTTTTCGTGATGGCAATTATTAATTAGGCCAAAGTTTGGGTATGCTGTTAAATAGTCGGTATTATTTCCTTTCTGCCCATAACCAAAAATGCGATGTAATATTACCTACAGCAGGAGCAAAACATGTCCTAGTAGTGTACGACACGTTTTGCTCCTGGTTGTTTTTTTTTTTTTTTTTGTAAATCAGGTTCTCAAATGGTGGCGGTTGTACCAATTTATGTTAACCGTTGGATTATTGTGAAAGCTTTTAGATTTTTGGCTTTTCCCGCATATGATCACGATATCTGTACGTAATTATGGGCCTTATGATTGCTATGTTCATCCTTATTAAGGTATAAAAATTATATTTAAAAAAAATGTACTCGATACCAGTAGTTATCGAAATATTTTGGTCAGTTTTATCGGTGGGCTAGGTACTTTGATTCGAAACTACTCAAATGAATTGGTATGGATACTTTGAGGGTATCGTTACAAGCCTACTTCTAAAAGTAAGTTCGGGACATTTGGATAACAGATTCAATTTCTTCTTTATCCCCGCACCTTCTGCAGTATTCATTTCAGGTAGATAACATTACACACTCGGCTCGTTCGTGTTGGCAGCCGTCTGCGAGACCTTTCGCTGTCGCTCCTGTCTTCGTTGTTCTTTCATGATGGTAGCCACAGTTTCGCTTACTGCTTCCTAAGCTTCTTGAATGCCCGTCATCTGTCTGGTGGTGTTCTCTTGTGTTAACTCCACACACAGTCTGTTCGCCAACAAGGTACGTTCTTCGTGATATCGTGCACATTAGAACATGATGTGTTCTGCATCCTTGACTGCTTCCTTGCACGTTGGGCAATAAGGGTTGTCTTCGGGTCCAAATCTATGGAGGTAGGCTTTGAAACATCCATGACCAGTAAGCATTTGCGTCAGATAGAAGTTTATCTCTCCATGCTTCGTATTCATCTAAGGGGTTATATTGGCGATCAATCTCTGCGCCCATCTGCCTTTATCAGAAAAGTTCCATCTCTCTTGCCACTCTTCGAGGCTTGTTCTTGGTGGTACTTCGGTGTCACTTCGACTCGTCGCTGTTGACACCATTGTCCTGTTGGCACGATATTTCCGTCCGGCTTCTTTAACGAGGAGGTCTGGCCGCGTCGTAGAAGGTTGTTTGAAAGGCGCTACATACTTTCAAGATATTGGTTCTGTAGACCGCCTCCATCTTCTTTCTGTAAGATTTCGTCTTCCTGGCACTCGTCCATATTTGGGAGCCGTAAAGCATCATCGATGTCGCAACTCTTGCTAAGAGCAGTCTCTTCTTCCGCTTAGGTCCTCCAATATTTGGCATGATCCTTGCCAGGGCAGTCGTTGTTCTTGCTGCCTTCTCAGCTGCATGTTGCTTAAAAGTTAACCTTGTATGTATAGTAACTCCAAGGTACTTCAGCTCTGGTTTGGAAACTATAACGTGATCGCCCACGGTTACTCTTATAGTTTCCATAACTCGTCTGCTACTGATGAGCACTCCTGCAGTCTTTTCCACTGCTAGTTTTAGGTCCACGCTTACTAGCCAGTCCTGTACCATCCCGATAGCTTCATTACAGTCGTTATCCAACTCCTCAAAAAATTTGGTCACTACAACGATCCCTATATTGTCGACGAAGCCAATTATTTTCGAGGACCTCGGGATTCGAAGTCTGAGGACGTCATCTTACATTAGATTCCACAGTAGTGGACCTAGTACGGAGCCTTGGGGGACACATTCCGTGACGTTATACTGCTTCATTCCGTCGTTGGTGCAATAGTACAGTATTCTATTTCTAAAATAGCCCTGCAAAGATGTGTGGGCGCCAATTAATTGCTGCTTTTAATGCAATGTTTGGGATTCCATCAACATCAGGTGCTTTTTGATACTTGATGTTTTTGCACAGCATGAATGAATTTTAATGGCGCAGTGCTCAGTAAGGATACCAGAGACAATTCCATCAGTATCTCTACTAAAATTAAATAGAGAGAGGGGTATCTTCTTAACGAACACTGAGTACAAGGTTCTCACAAGTGGATGCAGCGCATATTTACTCTACTTGTGGCTTCATTGTCAATTGATGTCCTAAACATTTACAGGTTCATCTCTCCAATTAGGGAATTAAATCAGTTTTCGTACACTTACCCCGTGGTGAGAGTAAGTGTTAACAGATCACAGTTTTTTTTGTTAAAGAAACTTTAATACGCTATGAAAACAATAAACAATAAAATATAGTTCCAAGAATTATAATAAAATAAAGTTACAATCCGTCTGGAACGGGTCATATGATACCCTTTCCGCAATCTCCTAACCCACTTCTAATAATGTGGGTGTGGCGTTGTGAAACTTTTTAAGTGGGAGCGTCTAGTGGGGGGATTGAAAAAAAAAGTTTACACTTGTACCGCTTCCGATTTATACATATATGAAGTTTCACCTTCCTGGCTAAAAATTGAAGGCCCAAAAAGTGGCGATATATAAACAGGCGGACGAACGGATATGACTGGATCGACATAACTTTCAATACTGGTTAAAAATATATATACTTTTATAATACATTGTGTTGCCCTATGGGATAGGGTATAACAAAAAGTTATGTTGACGGAAAGTACTCGATAATAGTAGTTATGGCGTACTATTTATGAGTCTCGTCAGTAGTACGAGGGTGGGTTAATAAGTCCCTGAAAAATGAAACAAGGAACACTCTTTTCGGTATAAAAACATTTTATTTTTCAACATAGTCTCCTTTTAGCTTTATACACTTCATTTAACGTTTCTCCAATTTTGTGATGCCCTCCAAATAATACGAATTCTCGAGCCCCTCAAAATAAGCGTTTGTTTCAGCGATGACCTCTTCATTCGAGCCATTTCTTCATGTTTGGAAACAAGAAATAGTCGCAGGGGGCTTAATCTGAGGAATATGCTGGAATTTTGTCATTGCGACTGCGGACTTGTACGCCGGAGCGTTGGCCTAGTGAAAAAGAACTTTTTTTCTTCGCCAAATGCGGCCGTTTTTGCTTCAAATCGGCTTGGAATTGATCCAGCAGCTCTGCGTAATATGCGCCGGTGATCGTTTTATCCTTTTCAAGGTAATCGATGTGAATAACACCGCGCGCATCCCAAAAAACTGTCCCCATGACCTTGTTTGCTGACAAACCCGCCTTGGCCTTCTTCGGCTTCGATTCACCAGGAGAAGTCCATTGTTTTGACTGTTCCTTGGTTTCTGGTGTATTGTGGTGAATCCAGGTTTCATCCACGGTTACGAAACGGCGCGAAAATTCAGCCGACTTTTTCTGGAACATCACCAAACACACCTATGAAGCTGTAAAACGAATGCGTTTGTTGTCGATTGTGAGCAAACGCGGCACCCATCTTGCGGAAAGCTTTTTCATGTCCAAATATTTATGTAAAATCGAAATCACTGAGCCATGTGATAAGCCTGTGTCCTCTTCAAGCTCGCGCACTTTCACTCGCCGATCGTCCATTATCAAACCATGGATTTTGTCGACCATTTCTGGTGTGGTGACCTCAATTGGGCGACCAGAACGTTCGGCGTCACTTGTGCTTGAACGAAATTGAGTAAACCAGTGGTGTATGGTTCCAATCGATGGTGAAGCGTCCCCGCACTCGAAATTCACTTTTTTTTTCCATTTTAACGAAAATGCTAGTAGGCGTCTATATAAAATGGCTGCCACAACAAAACTATTTGACAGATCTGTCTGAAAATTTGGGTGCGTTCTTTTGAAAGTTGATTCTTAACAAAAAATTTAAGATGACGATACAATTTGTGTTAATTTTCAGGGACTTATTGACCCACCCTCGTATCGATACTTTCATCTATACTAATCAATTCAGTAGAATACCTTAGGGGTATCGTTACAACCCTAGCCTTCCAAAGTATTTTCTTCTCTGTTTTTTTTTTCTTCGTTCATAATTACTAGGAATATTTGTGTAAAAAGCTAATTCATTGCCGGAACAAAACTGCAAAAGTTATTAATTTGCATATTTCACTCTGTTGGTTGAATCCTATTTGATTATGCTGTCCAGGTCGGAATTTAATGTATTTAACATACGTTATGGTTCCTCTTCTATGGGAGAAGAGCAAGGACGTGAGTTAGGGAACGAATATGAAAAACTGAGGGTACTGTCATCAGCGAAGGATTGGATTGGAGAAGTTGCAGACAAGAGATCATTTAATTGGAGTACACCAGCATTTGTATGGTGAATCGCAGACTTGAAGCCGTCCAAGACAAATTGTATTAAATGTCCCGCAAGGTAATTTATACTACATTAAGGAAGAGACTCATCGACGCATTTTCGACAAAAGAGCCTGATGAGAAACCGTGTCAAATGCATTAGAAATGTCAAGTTCAACCATCTTATTTTCGCCGAAGTGATGAAGACATTGGTTCCACCTCTCGGTGAGATATGCCACCAAATTACCACTGGACATGTTGCTTCAAAAACCAAACTGTCGGTCACTCAGGAGTTTTCGTGAATCGAGATATTACATAAGCTGACGATTTATCAGCGTTTCTATGACCTTGGGAACAAAGGGCGTAAGTGCAATGGGTCGGTAATTGGACAGTGAGGAAGATTCGCCTTTTTTAGGGACGGGATAGACAAATGCTGTTTACCATCTACTCGGAAAGAGCTCTGAAGAATACGATAGACGGAAAATCTTACACAGAGGTTTTGCCAGTGTGGAAGAACATATCTTCAGAACCATCCGAAGCAGTGGATTTGTGTATGTTAAGACCTTTGAGTACTCCTGCAACTGTACGAGTGCGAAAGTGTACTTGTCCCGTGGAGTGTAGTTCGCTGCAAAGTGAGCAGCAAGCAGATTGGCTTCGTCTAAGGAGCTGACAGCTAGAATGTTATTGTAAATGAGCGTAGTGATTTTTGACGAATGACACAAAAATACGTACTACCTTTGGGACATTGTAGGATTTTATGCCTCAATTTTTGATCATGTAAGAATTTTCACGTCGAATATGGGCATTGCAGTCTTTTCTAACTTGTTTAAATTTCTTTAAATTTTCCTCAGATTTATTGGCTTTATAAGACCGAAAACTTACTTTTTCAACCTGATAGCCTCTTTACAGCTCTGGTCAAACAACGAGTTTGCCTTTGATTTAATGCTCTTTATTCTATTAGGAATAAAGTCATTCATTCCTAAGAGGATAGTGTCAGTGATCATGTGAGCAGCGTCATCCACGTCGTTATCGAGGAAGTACAGCGACCAGTTAAAACTCCTAAAGAAGCTATTAAGGCCGCTCCAGCTGGCTTTCTCGTATTGCCATACTTTTCTTTTAGGGAGTTGAATGTGTTGGCATAATAACCTTGCAAACAGTGCATGGTATTGCAGATAAGCTTAAAATATCGAAGTCATTAATACAGGATACCATTGCTTCTCTTTAAAGAATCATCTACTCTTAAGACCCGTAAGAGAATCGGAAGCCCAAAATTAACATCACAACAAAAATACCAGACTATAAAATTAATAAGCAAGAGGGATCAGTGGTTTACAGCTCCATAAATCTGTACAGAGTTCAACCGTTCGCACTCAGAGTAGATACCAGTAACAAGGGCACAAATGAGTTTAACTGTCGCAGGCTTTCAGGATCGAATATCAGTGCGAAACCCTTTGCTACAACCTCAAAAAAATTAAAAATCCAGCGGCTGGATTGGGGAAAAAACCACAAGGATTGGACATCAACCGATTCAAATTTGAAGTTTTTGAACAGAAAAGGAGAGTTAACGTTCGGCGGTCTACTGAAGAAAAGATACTCCCTAGCTGTGTGGTCCCAACAATCAAGCATTGGCGGTTGGACATCAACCGATTGGTCGAAAGTCTTATGGACGGACGAATTGAAATTTGAAGTTTTTGAACAGAAAAGGAGAGTTAACGTTCGGCGGTCTACTGAAGAAAAGATACTCCCTAGCTGTGTGGTCCCAACAATCAAGCATGGCGGTGGTTCAACAATGGTCTGGGGATGTTTTTCTTCCGCCGGTATTGAGGACCTTATGCATATCGATGGAATCATGAATAAGGAGAAGTACAGACAAAAATCGAGTTTGCGATTAATAGGCTCTGAATTTACATCAATGCAAGATAATGATCCGAAACATTCTTTCAAGCTTTGCCGAGGATAAGTGAACCAAGAAGGGACACTGAAAAATATGAAAAGGCTTGCCCAATCACTCGACCTCAACCCAATAGAGCTGCTTTAGGGTAAAATTAACAGAGGGGTAGACAAACTTTGGGAGATCCTTTAACTAGACTGGAGATCAATAACATTGGAAACTACTAAGAAGCTGATCGATAGAGTGGATTTTTCGATGAAAAAGTGGTCTAATTCTATTTTATTACCCAAGTCTTTGTATTTATTAGGATCAACTAATTTGTTCATTTAACTAGATAAATATAATATTGATGAAGCTATTTAAAATAAATGATTATTAAAATGAAAAAAAATAAGAGTTTTATATCAATTTCTCGGCAGTATTAGAGACCACTCATCAGTATACGAACTGGACAGCCGCTGCAGCCATTTAAATCAAATAATTTTCCATAAATAGTCGGAAAGTGTACTCTCTTCAATAAAGCAAGAACTTTGAAAAATATTAAATGGATTTTTTTATAGCAATTTTAAAAAGAAATCAACGGATGGCCCACGCTTTAGAATAATTTTCTAAAATACGACGAAAAGGTAGACTACAGAAGCTGTACAGGTATTTCTATGCCTTCAGTCAAATAAAAGCCAAAATCTGTTCTAATGAGAAGCGGTGGAAGCAATTATATTTAAAAACTTCGAGTAGTTTTGACACCCCACCTAAATCCGTTCAGAAGCAGTAAAAGAACTCAGACAGGCTAACCAACATGAAACGAATAAGAAGAAGATTACGCTCTGAATAAATGAGGAAGCAAAACTCCGTCAAGGAACATTTTCAGAACCAGGGTAATCCCCATCACAAAACATCCAGTTTCACGTCCAAAGTCCCATTCTCCCCATGTGGTATTTGTTTCTGTCAAAAAGAAAAAAAAACGACAAATTTACTCCGACATCTGTCAGAAAAGCCGATTTATTTTCATATTTAGACTCTTCGCCACTAAATGTTCGGGCAAACCATTAAGTATCTCACTCTAAACTAAAATAAAATCAAAACAAAACCGAAAGACTGCACGCTCGACATGAAATACAGGAACACATTTTTAAGATCTCTCTACATGGAGGACATAATTAGTCGTGCCGTGCAACAACAACAAACAAATATTCACCTTGGCATTGCGTCAATGAAAATTTGAATATAAATATAAATAAAAACAAAAAGAAAAGCGAAATTATTAATAGAAATAAGTGAAATATTTAAAAAAGAAACAAACAAAAAACCATCTGGTGGGAGGTGCAGGATGCTACCACATTTAATTGAATTCAATTTCTTTACGGTGAGCATTTGTTTTATTTTATGGCCGGGGATGAGATAAAAATCGCTTTTCGCATTTCCACATTTTAGCACTTACTCAACAAGACCGTTTAGACAACGTGAAGAAAATTATTTTTACCACTCTTCCCACAGATGCAACCTCAACATGAAGAAATGGAGCGTTTTTTCGCATCAGTGAGTCAGTCCACTTGGAATGTGCGAGTGAAATATTTTAATGAACTTTTGAACATATCCTCGTCATGGGTGGTGGCATGTAGTGGGTGGGAAAATATTATTTATTTAATAAAAATTTTAAATACAGTTCATGTGCGTGGAGATGATAAAATTAGTTATGATTCTTCTGACGCAATTGATCTATCAACATCACTCCCACATTAAACACTCCATAGACGTCATAAGATAAGAGATATGACCTCAAAAGTCAAAAGTAGCAAATGACAGGTGTCAGATATTTCCGACTAACGACCTTAGATGTACATATCTCACAAGAAAAAGAAATGTTTTCCTCCAAATATTTATTCTTCATCAGAAGAATGCCAGTCAATTAGGTAGGCCCAAGCTAAAGTGATGGACATCTGTGACATATTATTTTATCAAATTGCATGTATGACGTGTTTAAGGTTATCTACAAAGAACAATGTGACCAAAATTTAATTACGACATTAATATTTCACTCAAGATTGTTTTGTGAATGATTTTTGATGATCTGTCACCGAAGTGTTTTGCGTAATATTTGGTGCCATGAAAAGGCAAATAATAGCCAAATTGCGCAGTTTCGATCTTATAAGAGTGTTTAGAACTTCCGTCAACAAAACATTTCGAGAAAGTTTTCATTCTTTTTCTCCATAGATTCTGAAACTAAGATAAGAAAATCGAAGCTTGCCATTGGTTCGTGGGAGGCACCAACTTTGAGATCGGGGAGAAAAACAGATTCAAACACACAACACTTTTATATAAAATTGGTCTTATTAAGTCGAAAGTTTCCCTAACTTTTTGGGGTCGCCTGTGATTGCGACTTCATATGCCTACTTCCAAGATGTTTGGGGTCGAATTAAATACCCAGCCAGCTCTATCATTTACTAATTGCCTTTAGTTTCGTCCACCAAGTTCAATTAGGTCAATATTTGCTATCGTCAGTCATTTGTGTCAGTCCAATGACATTATTTGTTGGATATTGACCTCCAACAATGTCTTCCAATTTATTCTTGAAGGACTTCCCGTTATACAGTTTCTTCCTCGTAATCCTCCAATATCATCTTCCAGTCTCATTCGCAGTCATTTTCGGACTTACCAACCAGTTCTCGGCCAGATGTGGAAAAACTTTAATTTTTGTATTCTATAGAAATTTCTATAGGTTCTTGGCCCGTTCTCTGATAAAGTTGTTCGGTGGAGATCCTCACGATGATTCTTAGACATCTATTTACGAAGGTCTGCAGCTTGCATGCGTTAGTGGTATCCACCTTCCAAGTACTACACCCATATGGCAGTACTGATTCTACGTTGGAGCGGAATAGTCGCAGATTAGTTATTGTGCTGTGAACACTGCTTCCCCCGACTTTGGTTAACATTCCAAATGCAGTTTTTGCCTTCCCAATTCGACTGCACACATCCAGTTCAATGTCAGCACGGTTAGCCGAGACGAGGTGTTAGAAATGCCGTGTTTATTTGAAGCCCCACTGTGTTTACCTCACCTTCTAGATTTTGGGCAATCAGATTAAGGTCCATTATCCGATGTAAATATAGGCATATATCGTCAGCGGTATTTAAGATAGTCCATCGAATTACATGGTTACATTCCGTCAATTCTACACGGAGTACATCGCTGTTAACCACCAAGAACAATAGCGGTAACAATATGCACCCCTGATGTACTTCACTTTGGATATCAAAATCTTCTGACACCTTACCGTTGTGTAAGACGCTTACTATCCTCGTATATAGCCCTGATAATAGCTATGAGTTTTTCTGAGACGCTTCTCCTGCGCATGGCCAACCAGATAGCATCTTGATTCAAACTGTCGACCGCCTTCTAGAAGACGATGGACAGTACATGTAACGGAGACCTCTACTCGACTCATTGCTCCATTATGATCCATAAAATGTTTATGTGGTCGATGCAGGAGAATCCAGCGCGAAAACCTGTATGTTCGACGTCGAGACTTGAATCTAAATGTTTAAGTGATTAAGGACTGTAGCGAAGTGTTCTCTCCATCTAGTGAGCTGATCCTCATCCGAAATCAGAAGGTTACGATCCAAACTCTTCACTGGATGTTGTTTGGAGTTCCGACCACCAATGAGCTCATTGGTGATGTTATAGACAGTCCTACTGTCACACCTGCTTGCTGCTTCTTCAAGAGGCAAGTGAGTCGATATACTGACGATTGTCATGTCGCACACTAAGCTGCACTTCCTTCTTTTCACGCGATATTGGGTTTCTAGCTCAATTCTCTCTACTGCTGAAGCCACTGCAATCTGAGCCTTGATTGCTGTACGCTCATTGATCAATCTCCAGGTGTCTGCCAATAGCCATATGCGGTGACTTTTCTGCCTTTTACCGAAGTAGGTGCATGCCCCAGTTGTAAAAATATTTTTTACATCAATCTAGTGGCCAACCATGCTCTCTTGCATTGTGCTACTGATTGCTTCTTCTTTCAATTTAAGGCCCTGAATTGTTGTCGTACTTCGGAATCCCTGAGCCTGTTGGTATTGAACCTGGTAATATCGAGCAAGTTTAAGCGGTTGCTGTTGACAAATGCAGTACGAAGGCGTATAAAAGCTAACTTAAGATGGTGATCGCGATCTTGTCTGATGTCAGCTCTACGTCTGTTTTCGACGTCTAGGAGACGATTTCTGAAGTGACAGCTGATCGTAATCTTATCCATCTGGTTGGGATGTTTGCTGCCTCTCAGTGGAGGCCCAACTGCTCTTGTGGCACGTGTTTTGCTTAAACAGCGTACCTGCAATGACTAGGCGGTTGTTATTGCAGAAGTCCACAAACAGCTCACTGCTTTCATTCCGGTCTCCAATGCCGTGAACTCCTATCAAGTACATAGCTTCCTACTTTGTCGTTGAAATCTTCCATCACCATTACGATGTCCCCATTAGGAGTTTGGAGGTAGACGGAGCCTAAATAGCATCCTCAGTAGCATCTTCAATCAAAGCATAGCGCTCTTTGATGGTAATTTTTCTTACTCTTCTCTGGAATTTAACCATCAATATCTGGTCACAATGAGGTTTCTACGATATGAGGCTTCTTCGTGCTGCTAGAATTAGCAGCAGTTCTACTCCGGAGCTCAACGCGCTCCCAGCTGGTCTATCAGAGTATGGGGGTTGGTATTCCCCAGCATCGAACCATCTTATTTCAGTTTCACCCCCAAAATGTCTTCTTATATCGTGTGAACTCTCTGCGTTTTGAGGCCCTTCCTGGAGTGAGTCGAGCAGGGCCTTGGTGTTCAAGAAATCGATCGTTGTCCGTGTACGATAGCCAAAGGTAGTCAACAAAGTTTCCGTCCGTATTCGAGGCGTTGTGTTCCGTTTCGGAGCAATTAGATTTTTTTACGATTGTGGATGTCTGGGGGAGGGAGTAGGGCTTACTAACAAAGCTGTTAGGTTTTCAGCTGCAGTGGTTCTTTCTCGTTATTTAGCTGACCAACACCTATCGAGATATGCTGCTCCTAACAGGAAATTTTAGTTTTTAATCAACCATCAGTCTAATGGATAGCAGCGATATCCACAGGCCATGGTAGCTTTAGGTATCATCTAAGGAAGATGGATGGTACCTGCAGACTATACCTGAAGGATGTTTAGATGACGACATACATATTGCATTAATGTTCGGCATTAACAAGAGAAGAGATAACTACTGATTGTTACTTGCGTCGGCCACAACAATACCTTTCGTATTATTCTCGAGCAATCTGCTGAATTCAAGTCACCTTTACCTCATGTTCGTGGATTCGGAGAAGGCCTCTGACCAGGTAAATCACGAATGCATATGGAGATCTCTTCTTAGTGATGTGTCAATGGAGAGTAGCTCGATCTAAGGATAACGCGCAAAAAGACAGACATGATACCCACAAGCTGCTCAACACAACAACTTATCCTGAAGCAGACGTCAATTGAGGAGGTTGAACAGTTTATCTACCTGGGAAGTTTTGTATCATCTGATGGCGGAACGGATCTAGACGTTAAAAAGCAGAACAAATAAATCTCACGCTCCATTTAGTATCCTGTCTCCTGTTCGGAAATCCAATCAAATCGTCTTACGCTCTCAGTTGAGACTCTTCGAATCCAACATTAAATCCGTGCTATTGTATGCTTATGAAACAGGTAAACATCATGAGAAAGCTTCAGGCTTTCTTTAATCGCTGTCTGTTATACATCCTAAAGATTCTCTGGTGCAAATTATATCCAACCAGGAATAGTGGTGTAAAACGAGTGAGCTGTTGGATGTAAGGATAGATAAGGCAGTGAAAATGGTGCTGGACTGGTCACATACTAAGGAAGCCAAATGAGAACATCGCGAAGCAGTCCTTCGAATGGAATCCTCAGAGTGGACGGGGCGTTGGAAGACCAAGAACAACGTGGAGATCAACAGTCTTGCCAGAAGCACTGATCGAGACGAAAACGTGGCCGCAGCTGAAATATCTAGCTGCAGACCGAGAAAAATGGAAGAGATTTGTTGCCGCAGTAGGCCCATATACACAATATAGTTGGACCAGAAAACATTCCTTACGAATTTTGGATAAAAAAAGACGCTGTCGGATGTGAGTGGCTCACAAAACTGCTCAATAAAATGAAGAGAGAACTAATGCCAGATCAGTACAGAAGTAGCTTCCTTATTCCATTGTACAAAGGCAAAGTACAAAGATCAAACTAATGTCGCATACAATGAAGATCGCCGAAAGAGTGTTAAATGCCCAAATTCGTCAAATAATTAGGCTGGATGATAATCAGTGCTGATTTATTGAAGGCAAGTCGACCGTTGATGCAATCCAAAGTCTAAAGATCCCAATGGAGAAACATCGAGATGACTCAAAAGATCTGCACATGGTATTAATCGACCTCGAGAAAGCATTTGATATGCTTTGATTGGGTATCTTAAATGGACGGCACTGAGGACATAAAAGGTTTCAGAGAGTAATATCAGATTAATCCGAAACGTATACGAAAACACGAGAACCACAGTGTGGCGCGGGGCAGGAACAACGAAGAAAATTTCGGTTAATACCGGCGTCTACAAGGTAGCATCCGTAGACTTTTCCTCTTGAACGTGGTTTTGGATTACCCTTTCAAAAATAATGCTAACGAACCAAACGTAACCGCAAGCGGAAAAGTGGTAGATTTACAAAATGCTCTCAATAAATGCAAGATTGCCCTGCAAGAAAACGGATTCAGTTCAGTCGTTCAAAGGTAGAACATTTAATTTGTTTGTTTTCCGACCCATAAAGGACTGCACCAGATATTTTGAGCGCAATCGTTTTCACTGGGTTCTCAAATTTCAAATATTTGGGTTCCACTGTAAACGTGGAAATAGGCTGTGATGACGACGTAAAGCATAGAGTGGACATACTCGTAGGATGGATGAAATGGTTAGAAAACTTGGGAATTCTTTGCATTAGGAAAATGCCGCTCAAGCTAAAGGGTACCATATGGTTCATAATGATGGACAATAAACGAGGCATGCAAGAGTCAAATTATCGCGGCGGAGATAAAAGTAACGAAACTGGATTATATCAGATCTATATCTATCGTTGAAAAGCTCCAAACAGAAAGGATCATTATTGCCTTGTGCAAAGGCTCGGTAAAAAAAGACGTTATCAGTTGAAGTATCAACGAATATTAAAAGAAGAGGTTGGAAAAATAACTCATGGATCACACAAACGATAAAAGAACAACAACGCCTTGGCCTCAGTTATGATGCGATCCAGGACCGAGCTGTAAAGTAAAGTAATTTGTCAAAAAAATTCATACTTTTTTAAACCAAATTCATTTCAAGAAAGAGTAAAATGTAATTGTAAATGTTGGCGAATAAAAGCTTGTAGTAATATCAATAATATCCCTTATATTTAAATTCCGGTCCACCATCCAGAGCCCGTGGATCCGTCCGGTAGCCTGCAGCTAAACTTTCGCATAATTCTCCATATTCCGCGACTCTTGCTAAGATGACTTATAGGTCGCTGTGGCTCAGTGGTTAAGTGTGTGATCACTGAGCAGGAAAATCAAGGTTAAAGTCCTAGGGAACACCAAAAAGTTTGTTTACGGTCTCTCCTCTTGCGAACGTCTGACAAATATCAGGGAGTAAAATTGTCATGGGAGGGCCAACAAATGCATGACTAAGATATTTTGTTTCTTTAATTTTCGCAACCTCACCCCAGATATCGTACCAAAAATTCATCTGAATTTGATTTGATTTCAGGACGGAAGAATCTAAACACTTGACTTGTTAGCTAATTTCATAAATGTGTCTTCAATGGTTCTTTAGTTAGGAGTTTTAAATGGATTTTTGAAGATTTTTCAAACTCCGCCTAATACTAGCCACTACTTATTTATAGACTAAGGAAACAAATTTCATTAAAAATCCTTAAGATTAAACTGATAGTCGCAATTTTTGCGGACTTCTCAAAACACTGCTATCTTAATAACACTACTCTGGTTAATTTTAATGTTTTCAACTTTCTGGTACTTAGGTAAGCTTCGAGTTTACTCGGAGGCCAGATAGGAGCATTGTGACTAACCCTAACAAATATGGTTGGGCATGTGTCTAACTAACTTTTTTTTTCCGAGGGGGTGCAAATCTTCTAAAGACACCATAAGGCCCGACCGCGCGTGCTTATGGTAGTGTGAAATTTTTACTCACTAAAAACACCACTCTTCAAGATTAATACTACAACTAAGCCAACGCTTATCCAGCAGTTTTATTTTCGCTTACGAGACTCGTGATTTTTGGAAAAAGATGTTCGTATGTAATTTAAAAAGAATGTAGCGCTTTAGATAGGTTAAATTCCAATGAAAGTTTCTGCTGTTTTCACGACCGGCATATACTATGACGCGAGGTCAAAAGGTTTTGTCCTTTGCAGACGACGAATTGAATTGTTCGCGTCAAGTAGTTGAATGACGGTACTGTTGCGAAAATTACTGGCCGTGATGTTGCAGCTTTTCAGTTGCTGCTTCAATTGTATCGCCCGTTGTCAATACCGCCGTATCGTCCGCAAACGTGGCGACGACGCAGTTTCTTTCCTGCGGGATATCACGCGTGTAGAGTACATATAGAAGCGGGCCGAGGACACTCCTTGTAGGACTCTGGCCGCAATCTCCTTGAAATCAGAGTAATCATTTCCGTGCTTAACACGAAAAAGTCTTTCGGTGAGGTACGATCGTAAGATTAGAAAGAGTTGCCGTGGCAGTAGTCGTTGCAATTTATACTCCAAACCTTCGTGCCAAACCTTATCGAAAGCTTGTGAGACGTCAAGAAATACACCACAACAAATCTTTTTTTCTTCGAGAGTTTTCTCAATCACGTCAGTTGTTTTGTGGACTTGGTCGATTGTTGAATGTTTGACTCTAAATCCAAATTGATGATCAGGAATGAGACGTCTTTCGTTGATTACGGGCTGTAGTCGTTTTGAAAGTAGTTTTTCGCATATTTTAGAAATAACCAGAAATAGGCCGATATGAATTCTTCTCATTCAGAGGTTTGTCTTTTTTCAGGACCATTATAATCTCGGCGACTTCCATTGTCTCGGAACGTAGAGCAATCTGAATGAAGCGTTAATCAAATATAGCAGTTTGATAAGAGCTTTATTCGGCCGTTACCAAGTCGTAACCCGGTGCTTTTTTCATCTTTAGATTTTTAATCATTTCCCTCAGTTCAATCAATGCAACTTATTTTACTTAAAGTTGTTGTGACTGGGGAGTCGGGTGTTATCAAAGGGCCAACGAATGGCTTAAACGTTTCTTCTAAGTGCAAAGCAAAAAGTTCTACCTTTTCTTTGTCGCTCTTGGCCCAAGTTCTATCGTTTTTCCGAATTGGTGGCGCTTGCATTTGAGGTTTCGGAATGCCTTTTAGCGCTTTCCAAAGTGAATAATTTGATTCTCTTTTCAAGGTAGGTCGCTATCTTATTGCTTTTAAATTCCCGAATACTATCTCTAAGGCGATTGCATAGTCGGTTAAGTACCTTTTTATACTGCGGTGTACGAGTTATTTGCCATTTCGTTCGTGCTTTTCTTTTCTCCCTCACTAGTTCAATGATTTCTCTGTGATACTTTTCGTTGTGGTTAATCTTCTAGCTTCTAGAAGGAGTGTTTCTCCATGCCACTCTTTAGATTGAGTCGGTTGGCAAATAGGTGGGTTTTCTGTCAAATAAAAACAACAACCGAATTCATTTGCCACTTCGTAGAGAATTTTTCCTTTAGATGATGTACATCTTGAACCCCAGAAGGTGTGCTTCACGTTGAAATCTCCACCAATAAGGAAATTTGAACCAAGGGCATTGAAGACATGAAAGTAGTCGTCTTTTTCGAGCGAGCATCGTGGCGGACAGTAAACAGATGCTATATTGTAGCTCAAGTATTTATTTTTAACCCTTACCGCGCACAAATGAAAAAGTTTTTCCAGCTCTATGTTTATATCGACTGAGTGTTCGATGTTAGTTTTAATGAATAAGGACGAACCGCCCCGCGCTCTTTCAGAAGCATGATAGGCGTGATAACCAGCGTAGCTTCTTATCTTTATTTGCGATTCCCTTGTTAGATGGGTTTCGGAGATCAAACATATGTCGATAAATTTCTAATTTGTTAGATTTTTGTAAAAGTCCGTTTGCATTTCATGTTATAATTTTAAGCAAAGAGTCCATATCTACTTAGATTTAGATATAAGGTTAGCCCTACAAAAGCTTTCGACGTTACTGAGTCGTTCGAGAATTCGTTTGTTTTAACGTTTAATCGGCTTAGAAGGCTGATTGACTGGTTCAAGAGTCTGCACTGCTGATTCGAGCGTCCTTTCAGTCGGCTCAGGGGTCTGTATAACTGGCTTACGCGTCCGCTCAGTCTGCTTAGCAACACGCTCTGCCGACTTAGGAGCCCGATTGACTGATTTCGTTCCCCGCACAGTCACAGTCGACGTTGTAGATTCCGTCGCACCTGTAGTTCCTTTGCGACCTCGCAACCACCATAATTTGCTGGGTGCCTTCCTTTGCAGTTAACGCAAGTTGCTTTTTCATTTTTGCTCAAACTGCACTTTTCATAAGAGTTTTTTCCAGCGCACTTAACGCAGCGCGGATCTTTCCGACAGTACGCCTGCGTATGATTAAATAACGCTTGCATTGAGGGATTGCCTTCCTGTTGACACGTAGCGGCTCGATTTTAACGACCATACTCCTGACTTTCCTTTTTATCGAACCGACTTGTGCGTCAGATGGCAACCGGCACGTAAAAATCGACTGTTAATTGAACCACTCTTCGGAAATAATGAAAATTGAGTAAATCGTTTTATTATACGAGTAATTGCATAAACAACATATCACTTTCCCCCATCCTTAGGGATGTGCATTCGGCGGCATCTTTAGGAAGGGTCTATGCCATTGTGTCCACCACCGATGACAGTTGCGCGCTATGGACCGTGATCGGACCGTATTTTTATGAATTCTCTGCGCTATGGTCAAATGGTGGGCTCCATCGCTCAGTGGTTAAGTGCGCGATCACTGAGCGAGATATTCAAGGTTTCAATCTAAGAAAACATAAACAAAAAAAAAGTTTCTACCTCTCGCGAACGTCTGACAAATATCCGAAAGTAAAATTGTCATAAGAAGCTACTCTCAGTAAAAAAATTGCCTTCAGAAATGGCATAAAACTGTAGGTCTCAGCACGAGTGGCTGCGAGAAGCCAGGCCAACATTTTTTGGCCTGAGATTGAAGACATTGATGTGAGCGACATGTGATTGCAACACAATGGGGCTACGTGCCACACACCGTATTCCCTATTACACAAACCGTTTCCTGGACGTTTAATTTCGAAATTTGGCGACATCAATTTGACCACCAAGATCGTGTGATCTGACCCCAGTGGATTTATTTTTATGAGGTTATGCTAAAAATCGTGTATATGTAGACAATCTCTAAACTTTGGAGTACTTAAAAACCAACATCCGTTGAGTTATGTCCGCAATACAGTCAGAAATGTGCCGAAAAGTCACCGAAAATTACCTCACAAGAATAAAAATTTGCAAAAACTCCCGTGGCGGTCATTTAGCCGATGTTGTACTCCATATATGTACGTATATAATGGCATAATCCAAAAGTTAAAACAGTAAACAAATTTCATTGGAATCTTTAATACTTTTTATTTTACTTAAATTAAAATCCTAAAGCACTAAATGAATAACCTTGTACATAGTACATTGCACTGTTCGCTCTTACTTTTTGAATGAAATCTTCGCAGAGGGAGAAATAGATAGTATAGCGACCGGCACTGGGAACGCGCTATTCATTACAGCTGTTCAGACATTGCTTAGATCATTGATAAAAATCAATTACCCTTAAGTAGCTACCCTAAGTCGGGCAAGCATGATCATCTCTGTAGCTTTTGCAGAAGTTGTTGTTTGATGGCGAATCTACCATCGACATGAAGGTACTTTCCGAGTTTACAAACGTTAGAAACAAAGTTCTTCTTAATCTTTCTTTCAATCAATCCTAATATCTTTCAACACCTCAGCATCTGTCTACCAAGCCATAAAACCCTACCTACTACAACATGTTCGTCAAAAGCCGTCAAAGAAAAACTAAATGAGAAATCATAACATTTGGGGAGCGCACTAATTTTGTACAAATGTCAAAGTAATTACACTTTATGACTTAAACAAATTCATCTGCCAGAACGTGGGAGCATTCTTGTTCATCCCTAAATAAACCAACAGAGGAAGTGTCTTTTAGCCACTCTGTCACCAGGTCTTGCGGTCTGTACGTACGTACGTACGCTCGTATTTTTGGCAGCACAATTATTAGTTATGATTGACAGAATTCTCTCTCGTGAAAAGCTATGACAGATTTTCATTTTTATGCATCAAACTGCTTGTTCAAAAGACCAAAGGCTACAAACCACACACTAGAGTTATTTTTAGGGAAATTGCGCATTCAGTTCTCTTACTTAACGAATCATTAAAGCAATTTGTTATATGTCACGCTGAAAATGAATTGCGTCAATACAAGGTTTAATTTCATTTTGCATCCGTTCGTTAATGGAAGGCTCTATGCTCTGTTGTGTGCCGTGTGTATGGAGCGTTGTTTTGTCAAAACAATCTTTTTTTTTAAATTAAACACATTACCATCATGGATTAGGTTGTAAAAACAAAAGAATTCCCGACATGCACACTCGCTTGCGAATGCAAATTGCGTGAGGGTCAACATCTTTGAAATTTTATTGAATTTATTTTCTAGAAATCAGATCAAGTTTTCCTTGTTATATCGCAAATTGAAAAGCAAAGGCTGACAGCTGGCATAGCGCATTGTTTTACGACTGAGATAAATCGTCTAGTATGCAAAACATAATTTTTGCAATTAGGTCGGCCAGATCGTTTGTCTATATTGTCAGACCAAGAACGAAGTGCGTTCGATTCATTGTACGAGTATAACATTCGAGCCTTGGGGGCGTATACGCAACATTTTTGCAACTAAAGCAAGATTGATTTTGTGGGATTTTTGTGGTGATGTGGTACAATTTGAAGGTTTTTATTGTGTTATTTTAAATTAAGTGAATGTAAAAATGACTGCGGATTTTAATCTTCAAGAGAACTGCAATTGAAAAGGAGGCGAAGATAATACAAACTAAATAGACGCTTTGAATTTTTAATAGAATCTAGAAAAGAAAGAAAGATTTTATTTAACCGAGTTTAGAAAACAAAATATATACAAGCTAACACAAATAACCAAAAGAATGACGATCTTAAGGATGCGAGGGTATAAATGGAAAAACTGAAACAGCTGAAGTCTTGTAGTTCTTGTAGTCTTAAGGAAGTTTTATACCATAACATGCTTCGGCTGTAGAGTGTTCATATCCACTTTATGTCCCATCCATCAGTATAGAAAAACCTTATCTAAGTTTGGACTCACAAATTAGTATGCAAAGCGTGATATGCAAAGCTGGGGGCGTCTACTTAAGAAAGCAGTAAAGGTAGGCTGGCAAGGCTTATCGGTCAAGCTTCAGTTCCCCTAACTTGGGGATCCACTTAGCTAAAGTAAGTAAGTAATGGAAAATGGTAGTTGAATCGAATTTATTCATTCAACATGGCTTTATATCATGTCCGTTGTCTCATTAAACCTAAGCATTTTGCGTTTTGCCGCTGCTGACCGAATATTTTAATCTAATTTTACCATATTTGGGCAGATTCTTTGTTCATCAGCTGTTAGCAGGAAACATCGACTGCCCTAATCTACTCCAAATGATCTCCCTTAACACTAACCCACGCCTCCTGAGGTCTATACCCATCTTCCGTCTCAATTTTCATCGCACCAATTATGGTTGTAACGAGCCAATGTCTAGAATGCTACGTTTGGCCAACACAGCTCTTTTGATTTTCACTGCAGCAGATTTGCACTTAGAAACGCCCTCCAGAATTCCACATCCACTTCTTCGCCCTAATAACTTTAGTTTTAGTTTTAAGTTTAGTTTTTAAGTACTTAGCCTTAGTCTTAAGTTGTGTTTAGTAATAGTCTAGTTTTAGTGTAGTTATTAAGTTCTGCTTGAATTAAGCTAAATAAATAAATAAATAAATAGATGCTGTTGCTGGTTAAGTACGCGGATCAATTCAGGTTTGCATCGCAGAAGCACTAAACAAATTATTCTTAATCCCACCTCTCGTAAAAGTCTGACAAACGTCCGAGACTAAAACTGCCATGAAGTAGCTTCTCAATTATGTCCTTCGGAGACAGCAATAAACTCTCTGTTCCAGTCCTGTGAAAAGAATAAAACACGTTAGGTTAGGTTAGGTTGCTGGATTGATGAGGGGAGAAAAAACTCGAATCATCCCATTTAGATCCTTGTGGGCCCATTGTGATGCACAATAGGGCGGTTGGTTCCAGTTCCTCTACTAGGTTCCTACCTTTACTGCTCGTTGGTGATTAGGAGCTCCAACCACCGTGACGTCTTCAGAAACCTGGAAAGATTGTTAAATGAAACGTCATATAGTTCTTGTAAGTCCTGGACATAATGTTTTATTAAAGTTTTGTCTCTTAAGTGACGTAAGCTTGGGCAGTGACAGAGAAAGTGAAGTGTCATCGCAGCCTCTAATATTGTCATTGTTGAGTCAGCTATCTCATTTCCAGCGATATCCCTGTGACCAGGATCCCAGCAGAGAGTAATGTTGTGCTGCGAGCCAAGAACCTTAACTGTCGAACTAGCTTGGACTTGATTTCAGAAGCAACAATTTCTTTAATTGATGCCTGACTGTTAATAGAAGTGGTGATATCATCTCGTGATATTGTCATCATTGATACCATACTGGCTGCCTCTATCACTACCAGGACCTCCGCTTGGAAGACACTGCTGTGGTGAGGAAATATGATTGAGATATTTATGTTTAGTTCTTCGGAACTTGACCCATCTGTATAGACATGTCTTTTGTTAGTTTGTTGGTTTCTCATTCTTCTGTACTTGGGAAAGTGCAGGGAAATGGTTTTTCAAAGTCAAAGTATGGTGACGTGTAGTCACTGTTTACGTCTTCAAGTACGAGTTTCTTTTAAATCTGTGCATATCCTTCGAAATTTGAACTCCAACTGTTTGATTGGCTGATCCTTAAGGTACACTGTATGGCAGATTTCTGCATGTACTGGTCTAGGGGTAGCATGTTGAGAATTGTTTCCAACCCTGCTTTTTGCTCGTGCTGGTTATGCCTACGCATGCTGGTCTCTGTATTTTTGCCAGTTTTCCAATTTCAGAAGTATTTTGTTAACGATTAAGACCCATAGCAAGGGGGAGACGGCTCCTCCCTGTCGCGTGCCTCCAGAGACAATGCCCCTTAAATGGGCGTTGCATATTCATATTTATATTTCACCTTTTGTTGAGCAAACTAACGATCACATTGATAAGATTTTGATCAACATTGGAATTTTCAAGTGCCCTTTTCACTGCGAGTGTTTTGACGTTATTGAATGTTCCTTCGATGTCTAAAAATTCTCCTTATCTTTTGATGACCTTTCTATTGAATTAACGCATCATGTAATACAGTTTCTACACCTCTACCCTTTGGAAACGAGTTTGTGCTATGGAGATGACATTGCGGTCAAGTCCGCTACGAATGTAAAGAATCATTAGTTTCTCAAATGTTTTCAGAATCGAAGGTATTAAGCTTATAGGTCTGAAGTCTTTTGCAGTGGTGTGGCTAGATTTGTCAGCTTTTGGGATTAACACTAATTTAACCACATTCTACCTTTTACTTTTACAGCATTCTAGGTAGACTGCGACAAAATAATATCTTAAGGACTGGTAATTACGACCTTTGGTTGCTGCAGCATCATGGGGAAGATTCCATCATCGCCGGGGATTTGAAGGGAGAGAATGTATCAATCGCTCAGTTTATTATGTCTTCTGTTATAATCTCTTTTGGGATGGTCGATTCTGTTACTGGCCAAGCAACATCTGCAATTGAATTGGCACTTTGGTCTGGGATACATTCCGGGAAGTATGTAATGTAACAGGAAGCTCAAGGTTTCTGAGCCGGACTCTGTTCAGACACTATTAACACATACAATACAAGTGGCTACAAGAAGGTAGGCCAGACCCTGTGTGGGCTATTACCGCCAAATTATTTATTTATTTATTTATCATAATTTTCTGTCAAGTGTTAATTAATGCCATTGCACATCTACAAATATAGATTTGTTCAGTTTATCGAAAGTTTTGTAATGCGAATCTGCATAAATATAATTCAGTGCCCCACTTACACTAGGAAACCTGTTTCATTCATTCTAAAGCTTCTTCGCTCAACTACAAGTATATTCTTCATTGGAGAATTAAAAATGAACTTACTTACGTCTAAGTGTTAACCCTTTTAGTGCAACTGTACAGTAGCACACTGTGATTTGGAAGAAAGAGTAAAGATAGAAAATAATTTTGATGTACATACATACATACCTAGTGGTTATAGAAACATAAATTTTTTCTTCTAATATAACACGGGTGGTTATCAGGTCTCAACCAGGAGATTATTTCTTAACCTGAAAGAAAAATTGCTTTCCCATGTTTTTGTTGAAGTATCAAATTTTGTGACAGCAAGCCAACGTACGACTATTACCCTTTACACCACGACTCTAATTTTCATTTAAGAAAAACCTTAGTTCACACACAAACTGTTGCTCAATAAAACCGAAGTTTAAGACTGACCTACTTACACTATTTATGAATTAAATGTTTTATTCATATTTATCGATACTTCTGCTTTTTTATAATTTGCACGTGTTAAGGGGGATATGAATACCCTTATACTAATTTTTAGGGCACGGGCGTTTTTTTATGGAAAGGGGAAGACAGAGAGAAAGACAGATTGGTGTAGTTGGTTTGAAACTCAGGTAGTAGTTAAGTTTCAGTGAACTCCAAGGGTGGATGTCCAGATAACTGGGGAGTATTTTGTTTGTTTTCGCTATTATTGTCATTGCATATGATTCACAGTATTTTTTCCGTGCATATTATAATACTTTAAGATGTTTTTAAAAAGTTAATTAAACTTTATTTAAAGACTAGTAACAAAGGTAAAAATTGCTTTTACTATAAAGGCGAGATTGATAGTTGGAACTCAGATTGGTTTAGGTCGCCTTTACTATACTAGCAACGGCTTTCTGCAAAATAAACGAAACTATCACATCAAAGTGCACATTTTTGTTGACTTATGAGTACACTTATATTACGTCCCCACTTGAGCCATAATTACAGCAAAAAAACACAAATGAGGTGGTAAATTATCTCATTTCCTGCACATTTCCTCATTTGCTAAATTATCTCATTGCCAGCAAATAAGACGGCAAGTGAGTACAAAATAAAGTTCAATAAGGTAAACATTCGCCTTATTGAATTGAATTTAATGGAAAACTGTAAAAAAAAAAATAGATTATGATATTTGAAGGTCGGTCCACGTTCAAGCACGTGAACAATGGCTTTGTTTGTCTTATAATTTCTGACGCATCTGACATAATAATTAAACAGTGCCGATAGATTGTTTGATTATTACCTCATGCATACATGTAAACCCTAAAAATGTCAGCTTAGCGAATTTGTGCTTCAAATAACAAATAGATTAGAATAGCTTAACTGTGAAGGGAGTAATGACTGGTCATCTCAAGTTATACACCTAACATGTTGTCATGAAACGCCCTCTTTGAAATCATCTCATTTGGTTCAAATAAAAACACAATATTGCACTTAGTTCAGTCTTAGTAGCAATTTTCATGATTTTCAACACTCTAAAGTAAAAAATATTCAAATAAATGAATGACTTTATTACTTAATGTTTACAAAATTCTGACTTGGAATTGATCTGGCTAGACATTAATGAAATACAAAAACTCAACTTAACGACATATAAAGCGAGAACTTATAGTAAGATAATATGATGCAATGAAAATACAAAATACCTACTCAATACAGCATTATCTTTATAATAATATGATATACTCGTACGAGTATACGAGGGTGGGTCAATAAGTCCCTAAAAAATGAAATAAGGAACACTCTTTTCGATATAAAAACATTTTATTTTCCTTTTAGCTGTATACACTCCATCCAACGTTTCTCCAATTTGTTGATGCCCTCCAAATAATACGATTTCTCGAGTCCCTCAAAATAAGCATTTGTTTCATTCGACCCAAATCTCTTACCTCCGAGCCATTTCTTCATGTTTGGAAACAAGAAATAGTCGCAGGGGGCTAAATCTGGGGAATATGCTAGATGAGGGAGGAGCTCGTAGCCTAATTCATGCAATTTTGCCATTGCGACTGCGGACTCGTGCGCCGGTGCGTTGGCCTGGTGAAAAAGAACTTTTTTCTTCGCTAAATTTTTTTGCTTCAAATCAGCTTGGAATCGATCCAGCAGCTCTGCGTAATATGGGCCGGTGATCGTTTTACCCTTTTCAAGGTAATCGATGTCAATACTCGTAACACCGCGCGCATCCCAAAACCTGTCCCCATGACCTTGTTTCCTGACAAACCTGCCTTGGCCTTCTTCGTCTTCGATTCACCAGGAGAAGTCCATTATTTTGACTGTTCCTTGGTTTCTGGTGTGTTTTGGTGAATCCAGGTTTCATCCACGGTTACGAAACGGCACATAAACTCAGCCGAATTTTTCTGGAACATCGCCAAACACACCTTTGAAGTTGTCAAACGAATGCGTTTGTTGTCGATTGTGAGCAAACGCGGCACCCATCTTGCGGAAAGCTTTTTTCCTGTCCAAATATTTATGTAAAATCGAAATCACTCAGCCATGTGATAAGCCTGTGGCACTTTCACTCACCGATCGTCCATTATCAAACCATTGATTTTGTCGACCATTTCTGGTGTGGTGACCTCAATTCGGCGTTACTTGCGCTTGAACGACCGCACCGAAATTGAGTAAACCAGTGGTGAATGGTTCCAATCGATTGTGAAGAGTCCCCATAATATTTGTCAAGCTTTTGTTTGGTTTGCGTGATAATTTTTTCTCGCAAAAAATAGTGTTTAATGAGCACTCGAAATTAATTTTTTTTCCATTTTAACGAAAATGCTAGTAGGCGTCTATATAAAATGGCTGCCACAACAAATGTATTTAACAGATCTGTCTGAAAATTTGGGTGCGTTCTTTTGAAAGATGATTCTTGACAAAAAAAAATAAATTTAAGGTGACGACACAATTTGTGTTAATTTTCAGGGACTCGTAACTTACAAACTACATCTAGTGTGGAAATCTAACACCACTAAAACGAACTCTTTAATCAGGAAAAATCTATGAAAGATCGACATATGATTTTTATTTCTTATATTTAAAATCGCATTAAGGAAAGTTTAAAGTTTTAAGTACCTATACTTTCCCATAGCTTTTAGGCCATTAGCTCATGAGGCTTGGTTGTTTTCAATTTCCGGATATTGTCTCGTACATTTAAGACGGTTTCTATGTCGGAATTGATGTCGTTTTGCAAACATTGATTGTGTGTCACAGGGTGCTTTCTGACCACTTATGTCACCATGTCTATTTGTAGGTTACGGTGGAAATCACTATTTCTTATATACCGAGGGGCATTTATTATTCTACGAAAGATTTTTTTGGTTTGGAATGTCTGTATAGTTTTGAATTTATTTTCTTTGTACAACCCCGTAATTGGATGCCAAACTTACTACTTGCTAATATTTGCTTATATAGCATGATTTTGTTTAGGATAGACATACATATTGTAGCATAATAATAACTACGCTCCTACGACTATGCAGCAAATTCCGAAGTGACTTTTCATTCTGGCAGAATTTTGGTTCGAACTGTCCTTTCATTCGAGGTTCGTGTCTGGGACGAAGTCTCCACAGCTCATGTCAACGAAAGAGACGAATAATATCAGGGATAAAAGGGAATTATAACTGCAAGAATTATTTCTCTTGTTCCAGTGGTCGAAGAATTTGCTAGAAGTTTCTGGCTATCAGAAACTTCTGCTATATAAGGACAGATGGCGATTGAGAAAGCAGCAGTAGTTTTTAAACTGTGGCGAAGAGATTAGAAAAGTGATAATGGGCGAAGTGGTAATTTTGTGATAAATTGAAAGTTGAGATTTAACAAGAAGAAGTAATTAGTTTGGATTTGTGAATTAAGTAATCGAAAGGAGATAAAGTGATTTGAGAGGACAGAGACCATTGTAAGAAAAGAATTGCGAAGAATAATATAGTGTGAACCTTAATTGTTCTATAGATTAAAAAAAAATAAAGAAATAAATTTCACAGAATATTGTTTTATCTACTCGAGCCGTAGCTCGCATATTATAATATGTAGCTGAATTTCTTTTAAGTAACCAAGCATTTCCTTTTTTTTAATTTTCCTTTTTTCATTTGTACTCAGTTCTTCTTTCTTAAAAATGTCGTCGATTCATATATTGTGGCATCTCGGTTGACGAAAGATGTCACACCCCCAAATCCGTTGTGCCAAGGCAGTAGGAGAATTTTCCGGCAGCCACTCGATCCTCCTTTCGCTTTGCCGTCAAGGACGTTGCCCATCCACTACCACGGGGAGGTGCGAAATGGGGATTTTCGCTTCATCGAGACTATAAACAACTGGCATTACACATCCTTTTTCAATTGATATTTTTACTTAAATCAACAAACTATTTTAGCGTTTAAAAATTCCGAAAATTATTCTAAAATCAGAGCTTTTATTTTTTTATATTTTTGCGAATACTTACGAATATTAGACACGTCCTCACTCTTGTAGATGAAAAAAAAAATGTATCAATATATTTTATTAGATCTGACATCACTTAGCTGCAATTTCAGTTTGCTTTATTTTTTACAAAAGTAGAACGAAGCTTAGTAAGCTGAACGTATTGCTTTCGAAAGTAATTTTTGAATTCAAACTTAGTTGTGACTATCAATGTAGCAAATGCTTTGAAAGTATTAATCATATACTTCGAAAATGTTGCTTCCAAAAATGTAGTAAAATCATTTGCTACTGTTCATGAGGCCCAATGTATTTTCATTCATAAAAACCGGCAATTCTATGAATCTTCCCTACGCATTTCAATGCTCATTTACCACTAATAGTGCCGAACCACCCAGCCTACTTGTCTGCTTAACCTCTGGAAAATAGAATTTGTCAAGCCAAATAGGCGAATCCTCTTTTCCTGCCATTATCTGTCAACCCGGTAGAAATTGATAGCACTTATGTGTATTCTTCCATGGAAACAATAATAAATCATCAACTCATGAAATACGAGTATATCGATTCACACATGACAAAACAACTACTAATAATCTTAAGCCTTGTGTTTATGACTCTGACGATTGAAACGAAACAAGTGTTTGTTTTACATCCTCATGCACAATGGGGCGGTAAAGACATCAATAAAAGGGGTGAGTCTATTTTCGAATTTATCCTCTCGATCAATCCTCTACTATGTAATAAGGGCAATCATCCTAAGTTTCATAACAGAATTAGGGATGATATTCTGGACCTCACCCTGAAGAGTAATAATAAGCAGGTTATGATAGAAAAGTAAAGAATATCTTCTAAAAACTCTTTCTCAGACCATTTTAGAATTTTCTTCATAATAGACATCTACTCTCTCAAGCAAAGATCTTCTAGAAACCCCACAAAGATAGGGAAAATTGGGCAGAATACACTAAATGGAACAGACAATGGATACCTCATCTCATGGATGAAACTCATTCCAAATGGCGCATCTAGCGATTCTGCTGTCCAGCTCATAACTGGAAAAATGAGCAAAGCCTTTAATAAATCCTGTCCCATCTCTCGTAATCGTAAACCCACTATGGTTACTTGGGGGACAAATGAACTTAAAAAAACGTAGAACATAATAAAGCAAGAAGAAGTAAATTAGAGGTAGACTTGGCCACATACAGGTCCGTACTTAATCTTTACACACCTGATATTAGAAGAGCAAAAACAGAGTTCTGGTACAACTATTGCGAATCCATTGAAAACACTAACGAGGCTGCCAGACTACGCAAAGTTTTATCCAAAGACCCGTCAGTCGCAGGATATCTCAAGCGCAGTGATAACTCCTGGACTGAGTCAAGCCAAGAACCGTTAGACCTGGTAGTGGAAACACACTTCCCAGGGTGCAACGATCTCGTTCCAAACGCTACTTTCCCTCAGTTCGTTCCAAACTCAGTATCAAATTGTTGACGACAATGATATCATTACAGAGCAAAAGATAGAATGGGAGGGTAAAACATTTAAACCCTATAAATCCGGAGGACCGAACAATATCACTCCAGCCATGCTTCAACGTGCTCTAGCAAGAATCACACTCTGGCTTAAAGTAATTTACCTCAGCTGTATAAAGCTAGGTTACGTACCGAACTATTGGAGATTTCGTTATCCCTAAGGCGGGTAGACCAACCCATAATTTCGCAAAAGATTTCAGACCAATTAGCCTCACCTTTTTTCTCTTGAAAACACTGGAGAGATTAATTAATCTATACCTGAGAAGCCTTCCCAATAAGCACAATTTATGTAGCACTCAACATGCCTACATAAAAGGTAAGTCGGTAGAAATTGCACTACATAATGTGGTCTCATTCATTGAGAAAAACTTCACTTTAAATATATACTCTAGCCGCATTGAAGAGGCGTTTAATAACCTAAATACGACATCGATAAATTCAGCACTAGTTGAACTAGGAGTTTGCTTTGCTTTGGCTCCTTGCCGTTAACAAAATTCTGAAGATCCTCAAAACCAAAGGAGTAAAAACAGATGCATACGCAGACGACATAGTAATGATCAGTGGAAAATATGTACTTATCTACAATCAGTAACCTCATGGAATCTGCACTAAAAGAATTGTTCTCCTGGGCAGAACAAAACGGTCTAAGTATAAATCTGACTAAAACCGAACTGGTTCTGTTTACCAATAGAAGGAAAATAGATGAATTTGATCCCCTTATACTGAATGAGTACATACGATGCCCAGCTGCCAAAAGTGCGATTCGTCTCAAACAATCAGATGCATGGAAGCAAAGCTCTTATGGACACGGATCTATACTCAACAGGTATAGTATAACCGATCTCGACAAATCAATAGATTATATCGCACCCTACATAGATTTCGACAAGAACTACTCCACTTTTATTCCCGAAAGACAAGAGTGGGACTCTAACACATTAATTAATGTACAGGACATTCAGCTCTACATCAATGGCTCTAAAATGGATATCGGAACTGGCTCCGGAGTTTTTTACGAGTCACTTAAAATCAACCACTCGTACAAAATCCCGGATGATTGCAGCATCTTTGAGGTCTTCGCTGCACAGACTATACATAGCAAAAAACTAAATCCTTCAAAGATAACAATTTTATAGTAGCGATGGGGGAAATGGCTGCCAGACTAGGCATCAACACACCCGACCACTGCAGGAGCTGTCAAGATATAGAGGAGACAGAAACGATCAAACACTTGTTATCTGATTGCCTAAATCTTCAAAACTACTGCCTCCGTCATATGGAAAACAGGCTTTTTGACGAATTAGGCAATCTCGTATAAGTTTCACTTAAGAGAATGATAGACTTCATAAAGGGCGCAGGCTGGTTTGCAACAGAACCGACCGCAAGACAAAGGTTTTAAATATAGGTTCCATAAAACAAAAAGGAAAACACAATGGACCGTATGGCCCCCGTGATAAGCACTTAGGTGCACTTCTTTCCAAACTAACCTAACCTAACTGCATAGTAAAGAGTTATTCATTTCGAGGTTGGGATTTCACATCCCTGCGAAATGCATTTGTCAAATCTATCTGTCATCCATAGTGAAGATAGTTAGTTCTTACCTTGGCATTTTATAATATGGATCATTTAACCACCATTCAATGTATCTTATTACAAAAATAACAGTTATGTAATATCTGTGTATCGCGAGAGATTATGGTCGTCCTAATCGCCCAATTAAACAAACAATTCGAAACATAATCACCAAATTCAAACAAATCGATAGTGTTTGTGATGTCGTAATGCTCGATCAACTGGAAACATAGTCGTTGAAAACCCGGAATTGTCAATTCCACGCCATTCTCAGCAATTGGACATTTTCTACAGTTCCGTTTGTCGTATTTTGCTCTTACACAACAACTAAAGGCTGATGACCATAGAATGCGCAGAACATATGCCCATCGAGTGCTGGAAACTCAACAAATTGACGCCAATTTTTCAAACAAAATCTGACCCCGTTGAATTTATTTTTGTGGGGTTATTCTAAAAATTGTTTCTATGCAGTCAATCCCCAAACTTTCGAGCACTTATAAACCAACATCTATGAAATTATGGCCATTATACAGACAGAAATGTGCCGAAAAGAAATCGAAAATTACCTCACAGGAATCGAAGTTTACAAAAACTCCCATGGCGTCCATTTAACCGATGTTGTATTCCTTACATAATGGCGTAGTCCAAAATTTAAAACAGTAAAACAAATTCTTATAAATAAAACTTTTTAATTTATGTTAAATTAAAATCCTAAAGCACAAATTGAATAACCCTGTACATACTAAACGGAATTAGAAAGATCTTCACTTCATATGATAGGCTAGTAAAGTGGATAGAGAATAGCAATCGATTAAGAATTTTTCAAGCTGGATTTTGGTCTGAATTTTCAACAGTTGATCATATTTTTACCCTGGCTACCATTGTAAAAAATATATTTAAAGAAACAATAAACTTTACGCTTGTCTTGTCGACTTTAAAGCTACGTTTGAAACCGTAAATAGACAAGCCTTCATCTGCATGTTAACATTACTTGGGTTCTCCATTAAGTTACTTTTAATGTATAGGTATACACCGTTTTTGGCATCAACTAGTGCAGCAGTGTGGAATGGCTCAATGGTGTCATATTGGTTTGAAACGACGGCAGGTGTGCCACAAGGTTGCATTCTTAGCTCCATTTTCTTTGTGCTATTTATTGATGGCATTTGCAATAAAGCTTTTACATTCAAAACTTAAATAGAGCATCTTAATCGACCAGAAAAAGATGAAAGACACGGTTAAAGTAATAAACACTATTTTTAGAGTCGTTATACCCCATCGAACCATTCTTCCTATTAGGTGTAATCTTTGTAACAGAAACGAGCGAGAAGATATTTACCACTTATATGCAGTTTGCCAAATTTTAGAACAATTCCGAAAGCTGAACTGTATTTTAATGAAAGTTTATGTGGAGCGCACGTGTTAAACGAATCCCTAGGATGGTCCAATTTGTGTAAATTCTGCACTTTTTATGATAAGTGTTTTTCTTTTATTCACTGAAAGTAGGCTCTTGATGATGTGATGGGTTCCTCACAAAGAAACTCTGTTTCTATTCTACTATTTTGAGGTAGTTAAGAACTTTGTTTGCATAGGCATCACTCATGCCAACCACTCTTTCTTTGGGCTAAGACGACAATTGAGTAGCAAAGCCCTCTCACGAACAACTAAGGTGACTTTATATGAGACACTCATCGTCCCAGTTAGAAGCATGGACGTTAGGCAGATGAAAATACCTTTGGTTGTATTGAAAAATAAATTCTTCGAATGATTTTTGGTCCCGTTTGTATAGACGGAAATTGAAGAAAAGATAAAACAGCGAACTATACCTGTTGTTCAGCGATGAGTAGGATATGTAGAGCGAATGGACATCAACAGAAAGTCTTGAAATCCATTCCAGAGGGTCGGTGCTGTAAAGTAAGACCTCATATAAGGTGACGCATACAAGCGGAAAGAGACCTCAACCAACTTCGTGTGCAAAACTGGAGGCAGCAAACCAAGATCATTCTGACTGGATGCGCTTTTTGGTTGAGGTCCAGGTCCACTTCGGACTGTAGCACCGTCTAAATAAAGTAAAGTAATGGAATATAATGATATTGGATGCACATGCTTACGAAACGGCACTCTGTTACCTGTAATTTCATATTCTTAATCAGCCACAACCCATATAGTAAGAGACAAATAAAACAGCGACTTGTGATGTTGGAGAATTCATCAAAGAAAACGATGTCTAGGGATAACTCAGTTGGTACAGCTTTGGTGGCTAAACCATATCTATCGCAGGATAATTTTCTACCCTTGTTTTCTTCTTTGTGCAATTTTTGTTGTTGCAGGCTTACATTTTCCCACCTACTTTCTGCTACGGATAGGTAGTTTTTCGATGTTAATAATTTGATGTGTGAGATTGGTACATTGAGTCGTATATCAGCTAGTGATAGACATCGGTCGGACCCTAACCTTTTTTATTTCCGATATAGTAACTACGGTAGGGCACCCAAATAATACTAACATTGTTCTGCCTACTCAGAGCCCCACGCTGTGAGTGGCAGAGCCCAACTATTTTCGATTTGATTTTTACCGCTGCCATCGTTATAATAGCTGCTTTGCTGACGACGTAGATGGATGTATTTTCCTGAGATATGTCCAGTACTCTCGGAGGCCTCTAGGATGGCTACAGCTTCTGCTTGAAAAAAGCAGCACTCATCCAGTAGTCGTTTGGATGAGGAGATGCCGAATTTCTCAGAGAAGACGTCTACACTGTAAAAATTTTCAACTCTGGTCCATCCATGCAGATTGCTATTTCTGTGCTCGAGGCAACAGCATTTGATTTCCATTCGTCCCTATTGGATTTTCGAAGCGAATAGTTTCGGTTAAAGTCCATATATGGGGTCATGTAATCCATTTGAATATTATCATCTACCATTGATCTGAGTCGTTTTCCGATTACCCATTTCATTTAGACGTACCGCTCTTTCTGCAGCAGTTTTAGCATGATTCCTAGTCCTATAGTAGGACTTGTCTTTAGTGCACCCGTTATATTAACGAACGCCGTTCTTTGTATTTCAGTTAGTAACGTATAGTCAGAGAATATATAGATCAGTATATAAGGATTCTTTTACATCTCTGTTGCAGGTGTAAAGCGTCATCGAGGCTTTCTTTAATCTATTTACAATGCTTCGGTCTCTGTTCAAATACTTCGCAATTTTTAACAGATAAAGCACTGATTCCCTCAGAGTCTGCAGCTAGTAGTCGTCATGTATAGATCTTTTGTTGGTAAAGAGAACTAGCTCAGTTTTTGACAGATTTACTCCTACACCACATAATTCTGTCCACCTGATAAGCTTGTTCAGAGTAGCGTGAGTACTTTGCTGATTGTGGAGGAAAATTCCCCTCATTCCATTAGGATTATGTCGTCTGTGTAGACAACTGATTTGGCTCCGGTTTTTCTAGTTCTGCTAGGAATTCGTTTACAACTAGTAGCCAGACGAGCGGCGATAGTACCGCTTCCAATGGAGTGTCTCTTGTCATCGACATTATCTGTGTCCAGGCACCTAATTGAATGACGATGCGGCTTTTTATCATTCTTAATGGAAATAGTTAGTGACATTTTGTATTTAGTAAAAAATAGAGATAAATGTCATTTTATAAATAAAATTCATTTTGAGGTGAACAAATTAAAATAAAAGTAAATAAAAAAAGAACAATTATAAATAATGAAACAGAAAATTCATTAAAACAACAAAAAATATACAAAGAGTTTTAAAGCAAAGTAGCACAGCAAAATTTCGATTTAATTGTGATCAAAACCAAGAAGCCATTGTTTCACTTTTTTCATGAAGGTGAACAGATTTCCAATGATTCGTATATATATCTATAGGGAGAAAGTAATGGGGTATTAATTTCTATAGCATGTGGTATGAAAAGCACAAATGGTAACAAGAGATTGTAGATTTCTCCTCAAATCATAATCATCAAAGGTTGGACTCTGTATGTAGCCACTTCTGATAAAGAAAGGCTTCAGAACCATAAAATAAAACAAATGTTTCACTGGCAGAATTTTCAAAGGGATGAAAAGATCCATAACCACTTCCCCACGAGCTTCCATTAGGCACCTACTGGTCGTATAATTCTACGCCAAATCGCACGTCTCGGAGAGACTGGCTCAACAAGAGACAGGGAAAGGGCTGGCAGTCCAAGAACAGGCCCCTCGGTGGAGAATATGGTGCGAGAGGATGTGGAAGAGTATTCAGAAACATCAACGAGACGACGAGTCACGCAATTGGGCATTTGCAGGTATCTGCATCTTTGCCTTTCTTTGGTCAAAGGCAAGATGTTCCCGTATAGAACTCATGTGGTGCATCAGCTGCCTGGAATACAGCCAGAGCTACATAAGCCTCAACAATGAAGAGGACGAATGAAGCACATTTCCATCTTTCCGTATATGTCAACAAGCACAATACTCTCTTTTAGAGCACTGAAAACCCTCGTATTATTCGAGAATCGCCTTTACATCCACTAAAAGTTATTGTGTGGTGCGGTGTCTGTGCTGGATTAGTGATTGGGCCTCACTTTTTCGAAGACGCTGCTGGCAATGCGATAACTATCACTGGATATCGCTAAAGGGTTAAAATCCGCGTATTATTCAAGGATCGACTTTACATCCACTGAAAGTTACTGTATGGTTCGGTTTCTGTGCAGAGTGATTAGGCCCTGCTTTTAAGAAGACTCTGCTCACAACGCGATAACTGTCACTGGCAAGAGCTACAGGGGTTGGAGCACATGTGGTTTGCAAGAAGGTGCTACTGTACAAACAATGGAGATCTTAGTGAAGGACACTTTTCCAGGGCGTGTTATTTCCCGTTTTGACGATTTGCATTGGCCCTCAAGATCACCCGAAATAACTATTCTAGAACTCTTTCTTTATGGTTTTTTGAAGTCATTGGTCTATATGAACAAGCCACAGACTATCGCAGTCCTAAAAGACAACATTAGACAAAAAAGAGAGGACATACCGGCGGAAGTATTGAGAAAAGTGACGGGGATTAATAAAATAAAATAAATATAAAAAGGGCTCAAATTTGCATAAAAGCTAGAGTCCAATATTTGTATGATTACATCTTCAGTACTTAATAAAACAAAAATCAAGATCCAAATAAATATAATGAAAAATAAAATCATCGTTTTTTGATTTAGAAAATCAAATTGGGTCATCACTTCTGTGCCACCTTGTACAAGCATCTTGCGGAGCTGTCCCAGACTTATAGGCCCGCCTTTCCTTAGAAAAGATTATAAAAAAAATTCAAAATAGCCAAAAAAATTATTCCGTGAAATAAAATATCCGCCCATTCGATTTCACTGCGTTGCATCTACCCCTTCAATTCACTAACTCACCCAACTTTTCAACTTACCTATTCTAATGCTAAATGCATTGCATACTTTAATATTATGTATTTTTACCAAAGATAATTATTTCGATCTGCGAATATTTTCATCTTTGTGTATCGGTAGCTTCTGCCCCACGGAAGTTAAAAACAATTGCCAAAAATCAGACCGGAAACACCCAAACTTAACAAGTTCAAGGCTATCCAAACATCCTGCAAACAATCTAATCGAATTCAGCAAATTGAATGTGATTAATTAAACACCGTCATTCGTTTTGATTGCGTCATTTTCGTGACTACCTCGTTACCACTCTGCCACCTCGCAAAGCAAATGCAAATCAACAATCCACACCGCCCTCGAAGTATTAAGTCAGATCATAAATTCAATTCAATTATCCAATTGAAAGATATTTATAAGTTCTCTGTGAAATCTCATATCGGAGATAGAAAGACACGTTTAGCTGCGATTTGAACCCTCGATCGTATAACCACGGAACCAGCCGCTACTGATTCCACACGAGACTATTGGTGGACCAGAGGCTGACGGAGTAATCGCGTCGTGTTCATGGAAATACTTTTCGCTTAAGCGTCCCGTCTGCGTCCTCCCATCCAATTGGGAACACGTCAATGTGTCTTTAAAGTAAATGCCCATTTGGCCAGTTTTCCTCTAATAAATTCACCCCAAGAGAGCCAGAGAGAGAACTGATTGCCGTAACCGCTCGCTTGAATAGAGAGGATGGGGTGAAAATATTTAACACGATCGTTTATTATCAGATGACGTCCAGTGTGACGTCAAAAGTAACTCATTCGGTCGCCATCAATTTAGCGAATGGAAATTGCTATCCGTTGAATGGTTCTTCCTATTTTACGCCAAATGACAGATACTTTTAGGTTTTAGGTCACACAGTGGAAAGTGAGGTGATGTTGATGTTTAGCTTTTGTTCACCCTGAGTAATCATGTTCTCCCACTCAAGATATTCAAACGAATGTGTTCTGTCCTAGCTACGTTGCTATAACTTGTTAGATTAAATCAACAGCGTTTGATGAATGGCAACCTGCAGAGAAAATTGCATTGAATAACATTAATTCAAGAAAAGTTGGCGATGTGTTGCATAACACTCAATTGTCAGACTTAATGGTGGGGCTTGAGGAAATAAATTTGTCGTCTAGTGATAAATTGTTTACAAAATGCATAGGACGACAATTTGCATAAAGAAATTTAAAAATTCTTACATCAATAATGCAGCGAACTAACTATTTTACTAATTTATTTTATGCTTCGTAAAAGTTATAATCTTATACCACAATGTAAGCGATGTCAACCTTTTGGATACACAAAGACGAGATTTTACTTGTGTTTAGTGTGGAGACAGACATGAAATATCTGTACGTTTAAAAGCGATCAAAATGTGTCGAATACAATGGCGAATATCCAGAAAAAGTACAGAGGATGCCCAGTTGCAAGGGTTTATCAAACAAAGAACAGTAAGCTGACTAGCAGTCAGCGCCAAAGAGCAACTAGCAAAAAGATACAAATATCAGTTAAAATAAACTCAAAGAACAACACAACTCAAGCTACCGGAATAAGGAAACATACATCTTATGTATTAAAATAAAACGTACTCACAAATTGTTAAAAATCCACTCAAAAAAGTAGTCAGGATAGAATTATTAAATTATTAAGTGATACAGTTACTGACAGAAATACTAAGGAACCGTGAATAATGAAACTTTAAGATTTACAACCTAGAATACAAATGGACTTTCCCAACACGTAACAGAAGTGCATATATGTCTCATTTCGGAGATCCATAAACAACTCGAAATCAAATATAGTGAAATGAACTGGTTGCTCGGAAAACACTCCCAGCTCAGTATTGAGAACAAACTGCTTTTATACAAGCAAGTGCTAAAGCCGGTGTGGACTTACGGTATACAACTTTGGGGCTGTACCAAGAAAACAAACGCCAATATTTTACAAACTTTTCAAAATAAAGTGCTAAGAGAAATTTTCCACGCACCGTGGTATACTAGAAACGATGATATCCACTGGGATCTCGGAATTCCGACAATCGAAGCTGAAATTAGAAGCTTCGCGAGAAAGCATAGAAACCGACTAATCGGACATGTCAACAATACAATCCTACAAATTCTGGATGAAAGCAATTTATTGCGCCGACTACAAAGGACGAAACCTTTCGACTTGGCGAGATAGGAATCAACCGCGCCTAGATTACGGAACATGCAGGATCTTTCACTGGAAAGTAACCTGCCAAACGAGTTTTATGATAGAAAAATTGCCTGATATGGTCCTTCTTAGTTGCAATATATAACAAATTAAATCGCAGGGTGGTTTTTTTTTAGTCAGTAATAATCTGACACTACTATGAGCACGCGCTTGCTATCCTCATAGTGTCTATGGAAGATTTTTCACTAACACTCGGGAAAAAAAAATAATAATAATAAATAAGTAAGTGCTATCACACTCCACATCCAGCTGATAGAGCTAGAGGAGGAACAGCTGTACTTGTTAGGAGTAACCTACAGCGAAGTATCTCTCAAATAATTTAATGCAAGTAACTGCAATTAGCATTGAAAGCAAAAACAAGGAAATAAAAAAAGCAGCAAACTACAGGTGCTCTCCTGCACGAGAAGACTATATTGGTCTCATTAAGATAATTAGGAAACAGTTTCATAATCGGGGGTGACCTTAAGGCTAAACACACTTACTGGGGTTCGAGATTAACACCGACAAAAGGGAAGCATCTCTATCAAACAGGACGTAGTATCAACTGCGATTTCTTCCCAACGGGATCTCCAACCTACTGGTCATTTGACCAAATGAAAACACCGGATCTTACAAATTTCTTTATAGTGAAAGATTTAAAAAAAGAACACAGGTTAAAGTTGTAAATAGTGACTTTGATTCCAACAATAATTGAAGAAATTATACAAAAGAAAGCCGCCCAAGACTCAAGAATAAACAAACTAATTGCTGTGAATTCAGACAAAAGCTGGAACGTTTTATTAACCCAACAGCGGACATCAAAGAAATAATACTATAAATGAGAAGACCGCGTAGGAAGTGGCAAATGGCCAGGTATCTGGAAGACAAAACTATCTTCAATAGTCTAAATAACAAATTAAAAAATATATTACCGAATTTAAAAATTCCTACGTAATTTACCGACTGATAAAATACTTACTATTCCCTATGGAAAGTGTCGAATATTTAAAAAAGGTCGCTACTGCAAGATACACCATTGAAGGCACCCTATGGAAAATTGGTCGAAAACTTAAAGCAAAATGCTGATCTTTTTGCAGAACACCTGTAGGGCGTTCTTTAAACCTTTCCCACCTGACTTAGTGAATGAAAATTTAGAATTTGTGTCACTACAAGAGAAATAAGAAACATGTGCAGCCTTAAAATATCGAATAAAAAGGCGCCAGGTTACGATCTTGTTACAGCGCAAAATTTTTGAAAAAAATACCGGACGTAGCCACAAAAAGTTTTAGCTTCTAATTATTGTCTGTTTTTAACTAAGACACTGGAAGATCGCTGAAGTTGTTGGTATTACAACAACTTCACAACAAGATAAGCCCTCTACATAAGTTACTTCCTATGGACCAATATTATTACTCCCAGTACTATTCAAATAAGTATGTGGGGGTAATCATAACACCTCGATTATCTTTTAAAAATCATCTTGGCGAAAAACTTTTTTTTTTATAATTTGCACGTATTAAAGGGGATATGAATACCCTTATACTAATTTTTTAGAACACGTGCGTTTTGTGGAAAGGGGAAGAGACAGAGAGAAAAACAGAGTGGTGTAGTTTGAAATTCAGGTGGTATTAAGTTTCTGTAAACTCCAAGGGTGGCTGTCCAGATAACTGGGGAGTATTTTTGTTTGTTTTCGCTATTATTGTCGTTGCTTATGATTCACAGTATTTTTTTCCGTCCTCCTGATGTCATCATCACGATCAAGTTGTATTTTAGCCATATGACAACCCTACTGCCAGTGTTATGCCTTCACATTTGAGTTGACTTAGCTTTCGCAAGTGATCGACTTTTTTATTTATTTCATTCGAAATAAATAGATGATTCTTTACATCAGGATTCGAACCGTGATTCAACAGCGTGACAAGCGATGATGTTACCACTACCCACGGCCACCCAAGGAAGCTAAAATTGCAATAAATTGCGGCTTGAGGTTTCTGCTGAGTAAAAAGAACCACGCAGCACAAGTCTGGGGTATCACGCAGTATGAAGAAGTGGACAAATTGTTCAGATACTTTTTAAGGAAAATGTTTCATTTGCCGGAAAACACGCCGAACTACATGTTGCACTTAGAAACTAGACTGCCTCCTTTGTACACATTTTCCTTTTATTTTGAAAGTAATAACGCTTCCCATACATTGTTGCAAAGCACGTAATACACCGAAAGTCGTAATTTTTCAATGAATGGTCCAGATTAAGCAACCAGCATAATGTCCCTCTACCAGATTACAGAAGTTTGGAAAAGTACACTGCAAAAACTATTGATTACTATTGAAGAGTCTACGCATGTTGCTTTTAGGGTAAAAGCGCAGCAAAGTGAAGCTAGGATTACATATTGAATGCTAGACAATGACCTTAAGACGAAAATCTACTTTCACGACCATAACGGCTTGGATAAAATTTCGATTTTTAATAGAGTTGTGGAGAATGCAGGGTTGTAATCTGCGCTTGAAAGAAGATTTAATTCACTTCATCACTGGGGAAAATAAGGCTTTCGGTAAACGAAGTCATCCTAATCCTAAATGACCAAGATTGGAATATCCTGTATAGCTACCTGAAAACCGCCTCGGAATACCGACAGCAAATAAATAATGAAGCCTTTTAACAACACACAGTATAAATATACCAAATATTTGTTAATTCTGTAAATTTTGTTAATTCCTGCAAATTCTTAGTACTTATCTACATATATTTAACTAAATATCTATGTTTTTTTAGCTGACGGCAAATGCCAATGTGTATTGTTTTGTAAAGCAAAAAATTACTATGTAGAAACAAAAAACATAATTCTTAAATAAAATAAAATACAAAATATTAAAGAAATTAAAAAGAAAAATAACCCTTGGTCTTTTATTAGACAAAATTATTATTGAATTGAGATTCTTCCCGAACCATTAATTTGGGTTTAATAATAAGCAATCTTAAATAAATAAAGTGCACCGTATTACCATCGTGATACAGAAGCACTCGAAGGCAAACAGGTATGCTCTGCATTATTCCTGGACGTAGCGCAAGCCTTTGACAAGGTGTGGCATAAAGGAGTTGGAGTTCAAACTACATAGGGACCTACTTAGACAATACAATGAGATACTGAAATCTTACTAGAGTACTCGAAATTGAAGAAAATAACGGCAGGTGTCCCAAAACGAAGTGTTTTCGGACCAACTCTGTATTTATTATACACAAGGGATATACCACTAGACAACAATGTCATGATAGCCACTTTTGCAGATGACACGCAGACAAAGCTACTATAAGGCTGCAGAATGCCCCCCTCGCGATGAAATGCTTGATGGCAGTGCCGCGAAGAGCAGGGGTATAAGGGGAAGTGGGTTTAGTGGTTGGAAACCCCACACTGTTACTGAATACGGGCTCAGTTTCGTCTTTGAAAGTTTTCCACCTCTCAACGGAAAAAAAAGCCAAACTAAATTGGATGGAACACGTTAAAAAGAAAACCAAAGAATTAATTATAAAATATAGACAGCTATACTGGCTAATAGGACGTAATTCAGAGCTACATATCTATTCAGAATAAAATTATTTTATATTAGTAAATACTTAAGCCCATCTGGATGTATGACAGTCAATTATTTTCATTTCAAAATAAAGTCCTTCGTGTAATAGTCAACGTCCCATGGTACATAAGAATTAAACACTTACATCGTCACTTGCATATCGACCCGGTGACAGTTGTCATTAAAAACAATGAAATACGACACAAACAAAGATTGCAGATACACATCAACACAATAACATTCACAGATTGCAAAAAACTAAGGCACACGGGCTTATGATTTAACTGTGAAGAGAAATTATTTAAAAACATAATATTTTGTCTAAAGCGATCGGTCGCTTTATCATCTCCTTGGGTGGCAAGACCTGAGGATTCCACAAAATGGCATATTTTGCAGTGGAATTTTCTCCGCGCTGTAAGGTGTGATCACTGTGATCCACTGTCACTTCCTTCGTCGTATTGCGATGTCTACAGGTTTCTGACTCATTCGCGCATAAAGTTGTTCATTCGATATACTCGTACGATTCGGCCAGAAAATCCTTGAAATAATAGAGAGAGCTTATGAGTGATAGAGATACTCGTAGTTACTTCCAAGTACTACACTCGTATTGGAAAGGTACAGTCCCGTCAGTTTTCTGCTGAAGACATGCTTTTCGAGATTTTTGACCTCACACGGAACGCAACTTTTGCTGTCCCGATGCTGCTGCCCGCGTCCAGTTCGGTGACGTCATATTTCGAGACAAAACTTTCTAGATAAAGGAAGTTACCAACATTCCCGACCTACTGTTCGCTCTTAGTTGCCCAGCTTAATTATGTTTTTTGTCTCTCGGTTCTCATATTTTCTGAGATTTTGTGAATCAACTTGGAAACTAAGCACCAATCATGATAGGGGATCCTAGAGGTTGAACGGATCAATCACCCTGGAAGTTGATATGGATTTGAGGGGGTCATGTTTGCGTCTCGAGGGTGCAGAAGGAACGCATTGAATTGAGCTAGAAATAGAACGGCCAGTCGTCCCTAAAGTATCAAAGACGATATTCCAAACGTGTGTTCAATAACCTTGGGGGCGCATGTTGGAAGACGTCTTTTTCAAAGGACCGGCGTCCTTAGTTTTTTCATTTGTTTGTGGCAGAATATCACCGTGCAAGGTGTCAATACCACCGCTCCCGGGGCGAAGTAATAGCGAAGAGCCGCAGGAAGCACGAAACCAATTCCTCCCGTCACATTTGAGGAAGTGCTATTATTATGCAACAAATTAGGATGTAAAAAGGCACCTGGTACCGATGGCGTCCATAATATCACCTTAACAACAGCAATCAAACGTCACCCCGAAGTATTCATGGATACATATGATGTCTGAGTGGTAAGCCCGGCGAGGAAACCCGTGATGCCGCTGGGCCCGATAGCTGCGAAGCGGGAATAGCGACGCTAAAACTTAAACTGTTCTTCCCAGTAGTAAGAGCACCATAAAGGTAGCAGTCAACAACCATTCGGTAGTCTTCAAGTCACAGATAAGGTACATTGATATCATTATAGATACAAGTCTAACTTTTTATCAATATATACGATATGCAGCTGATAAGGCGGTAAAATTAGCAACATCTGCATTAGCATGTATCATATGTATAATGTCAAACATTGGTGGGTCAAAATATGGAAGAAGAAGGCGGATGGACACAGAAAATCGTACTCAACATCAACATAACCCAGATATTAACAGACCATGAAAATGAAATATGGATTTAGTGGGTGGAAATTCCTCATCGTTACTAAGTTCGGGCTCAATTTCGTCTTTAAAAGATTCCCACTTTCCAAGAAGTTCATTAGAACGATTGTTGTCGGGGTAGAACAAACTCCACTGGAGCACTCAGACTCTATAACGGTGAAACCCCTATTAATGAAACTTCTTTGATTTTCTTAGAAAGATAAGTAAGAGCTTCAGTGAAGAGGAGTTTATGGTATCAGCACTAACCACATCGGCTTCAAAGATCTGTCATCTGACACGAGCATAGGCAGAACATTCGCAAAGGAGGTGTTCCGCAGTATTGTCGTTCTTTCCAGAAGAATTACAGATGGTGGTCTCGGTTAAGATGCTTCGCAAAAATGAAATGGCCTGTAAGAACTGCAGTATGTTCCTTGCAATCTTTTCTACTGAGGGACAGCAAGAATCCCGAGGATTTGCCACAGAAAGTGGAAAGTTATGCCATCCACTATTAGGTTCATGGGAAAACCAACACTACGCAAGTTCAGGTCGTGAGAAATGCTCCTCCAAATCTTGTCTAGCAAGTCCATCCATTCCTTAAAAAATAGTTCATAGCCATTAGTATTGGATAGGCCTCCGTTTGAAAGACAGACGCAAGTTTACCTAATGAGAAGTGAAGCCTATTGTTGTCATCTTCCACGAAGTCTTCCACGAAGATACGAGCACGAGACCCTTGATTGGTTTTGCAGCCATCCATGAAAATTCGATTACAACTTCTTCTTTGCTCAGGTTTCGGAAAAATCCAGTCCTAAGCGTGAGAAAAGTCGACTTAAATTTACGAAGCAGTTGCAGTTCTCATGTTATTGCGTCAGACGACATATCCACAAGACAAGAGTCGAAAAATAAGTGTCGCGCAAGGTCTTCAAAGCTCCAGTGTGGGTTGCCGGAAACCATACTGGCGGTCATTAAGGATATGGTTTTTTTCAAAATACCTTATAAGGTGGTGGTTAACAATGTACTCCATGATCTTTGGCAGCACTGATGTTAAAGCTATTGGTCGGTAGTTAGAAGGGGAAATTTGATCGTCCCTTTTCGTTTCCATCTATCTGGAAAAATGTCTGTGGAAGATCATAAGTGAAAGAAAAGGGGAGAAATCCTTGAAGACTTGATACTATTGAGATCTTTTAGGACTCTAACGGGTTCGAAAAACCTCTTCCTTTTACGAAAAATCAAAAAGTTTTACTGCGTTTAGGACACCGCAATATATTTTGCCTCACTTTTTGATCTCGTAAGAACTTAGCATGTTTTAAGACGACTTTATAGTTGTTTCTAGTCCCTTTGAGGAGACTTCTGTTTCCTCGAAAGGTTTTCGGCATCATAACGCAAAAGCCTCTGTCTTCTTCCAGATATTAGCTGTCGAATTAAACCATAGTTCGCATTCCAAGCTAGGAAGAAAAAGGTTAGAGGCATATTTAATTTTTGTAAAGTGCACATTCTGGAAGTCGCAACGTATGCATATACATACATATGTAACAGGCTTACGATACAGCAATTTGTGAAAGAAAAAAAAATTGACTGCTTCACTTGAATTGTAATCTATGATATAAGTTTGAATTCGCAATCGGCGCTTCGTCTATGAATCAATCAGCAGTCATTCTCTTACCTCATACCACGCGCTGCAATTGCATAATGCCATCACTTAGACTGCACTTTCAGTTACAAAACAAAACAAAGGCCAATAAACTATCCATACTAGATCGCTAATTGCCCGCAATTACTACAACGACACCACCAATCGACATGATGTAAAACCAATTAACGACGAGGAAATACATCACAGGAACAAGCAAGTCTATAAATATACCCCCAACTGTAAATACCACATATTTCAACAAAATACCAAAAAATAATTAAAAAAAAAAAAAACATCGTATCCACCTCCCAAATAAAAGAGAAAATCGACGTGAGATTCCATCATATTATCATCATCGATGTTAGCCAGCCACACCATATAGTTCACATGTACGTGGCTTTAAATTAAATTCGTTTCTTTAAACAAAAATAAATCAACACACATGCACACCCGCATGGATAGAAAGAAATTATTGTTTATACCCCCTGTCAAGTAATATTCATCCATAAAAGGGATGCGCAGAGGGGGTATAGATGGGGTGCAATGCTAGGTTATTCTCCCCTCCACACAAAGAGAAGCAAATTTTCAATTTCAATTTTGATTCATCACTCATTCAGATGCATTTTCATTCTCCCCAATGGATGAGGTAGAACGAAAGACAGAGAGAGAATTGAATGATGAAAAATAGAAAAAAAAATAAATAGAAAGAAAATTCATTAAACAAAACAAAGCCAAAAGGAAAAAAAAGAAAAAAAAAACAACATTCAATGAGTGCCTATTGCCCGCTCCGCGATGCCTATAAGAGCATCTCACTAACCCCGACACGAGTATATTCCACGAGCAGGCATTCGCCACAACAGAACACCATCCAAACGCCACAGATAAATATCTCTCTAAACAGTCTGACAGGCCAACATATTGTGTTGCAGTGTAACTACATATTCCCTTGACTTGACTAGACAAATAACAGAGATCTTCGCAGCCGCCGCCAACAGTCAGCGCCAGCATCCATCCATAGAAAATATCGCGTTAGCTAGATAGGCACCTCATAGATCATCAGTCTGCTCTCGCAGTTCTGTCAGTCGTGAGTTGAAAATCGTTCTGAACAGTCCACACAGCGGATACTTCTAAACCATACAAGCGATCGCCTACTACTTGTGATCAGTTGGATACTTTTGTGAAAAAAAAAATAAAAATTCTTAAAACTTCATCATAGCTCCGTGCAACCTGCAAGCGTTAAACTCTATTCAAACGGGAACGGAAATGCACATTCATCCGAGCTCGCCCAACTCATCGCCAAACGAAGAGAACGCCGCCATAAAAATACAAGCCGGTTTCCGAGGATATCGTGTCCGAAAACAACTCCAGCATCAAAGACCCAGCAACGGATATCACCGAACCAGCCAAAATATGGATGCCAACAATAGTACCGCAGCCCATTTAAGGGACGAACGTAGTAGCGGAAGTGAAGGCTCATCCGTTGAGGATAAATGTGCCACAAAGATACAGGCCGGTGTTAGAGGATTCCTTGTGCGAAAGAAGCAAAAAATGGCAACAGATGCAGCAACTAAAATTCAAGCCAGTTTCCGAGGATTCAAGGCACGAAAGGAAGCACAGAAATTGCGACAGAAATAGATGAGACTAAGCTTTCTATGTCTTCCTTTTGGGAAGCCTATTCTCAGTGTGCAAGGCTTGTGCAGTGCGTGTGTGTGATTATAAAATAAAATAAAAATATGAATTGTTGTATTTAAGTTAAAAAAAAGAACAACAAACGGAAAACTAAATATTTAGCTCTAAATTAGTTTAAAAAAAAAAAAACAATTATCTGAACTAAAATGAAAGAAAAAAAAAACATAAAAGTATTTACAGACAAAAGATAATTGAATTAAAAATATATATCGTACACTAATTTAAAGAAAACAAAACCCAGCTATAGACTTTAAGGTGCTAAATTTGTTATCTTTAATATCTACCATTGTGCAAGATGCCAAGTATTTTTTTTTTTTATATAAAAACAACATATGGTAAAAATATGATAAAAACAGAATGAAAAGAAAAACAATATTCCTTTAGATTTTAAATTAATAATAAATATAGATATACATATGTAGGTATATTTTGATGCTTTAGTTAGGAGTATAGAATAAAATATGAGATAAAATTTTAAAAAAACAAGAAATAACTCTTTTATTTTACTCTGTGATTTATTTATTTTGCAGCTGAACACGGTGATGCATATAAAACCTCATAAAACGTGGGAGATACATTTAAAGGTGAATAAATCAAATCGAAAACTTAATGCTTTTAAGTTATGCAATTATGGAATAATAGTAGAGGCTTGTTTCACGTCACCAATAATATTGTAGCTGCCTCAGCAGAAGTGAGTTTCACAGCGAAAGAAGGGGAAATCTATTTATATGGCGCTTACAGTTCAAGGCGGACATGGGCCTCAACGAACATGCCTCTCCAGCTAGTTCGATCCTTTGTTAGCTGCCTCCAGTTTTGTACGCCGAGTTGGTTGAGGTCCCCATCCAACTGTGCACGCCTCCTTAGGTAATAAGTACTTGTAAATGGGAAATAGTAAGTGGATTCAAAGATTCTCCGGGCTGATGCGTTGGTGTATGTATCCTAGCCATCTTAGCCGATGAATTCTGACTTTTTTGACTAGGTCTACATCGCTGTACAGAGAGTTATTCACTAAACCTTCTCCTTCACACTCCATCGACTCCAACGGGACTAAAGATCACACGGAGAGTTTTTCGCTCAAAGCAACCTAGAATACTCTCATCCACTTTTGACAGTGTCCATGTTTCTGCTCCATACAGAATAACTGGGATGGTAAGGGTCTTGTACAAAGTTGCTTTAGTTGATCTCGAGAGGGCTTTGCTACTTAATTGCCTTCTTAAAACGTAGAAACAGCGATTAGCAAGAGCAATTCTTCGTTTGATCTTCTTGCTGATGTCATTGTCAGAGTTCACCTTAGAGCTTAGGTAGACAAAGTTTATTGCATTCTGTCCAAGGCGATGATGTTGAGTGTCTCTTCTTGTAGACAGAATATATTTCGTTTTGCTTTCATTCACCGCTAAACCCATCTTTGTCGCTTTCTCTCTCACGAATGCTTCCTCTCTCACTGACGGCCCGCTAAGTTTTTTCGATTATATAAGTGTCATTGGCGTACATGAGTAGTTGCACAGACTTTTGAAAAATTGTACCTCTGGTGTTGGCTTGTGAGTTTTGTAAAAAAATTTCAAGTATGTTGTTGAAGAAAACGCAAGTCACTCTCTCTAACAACAGTGGAAATTCGCGATAGTCATCCTGCATAGTCGGACGAGTAAGACATGGCTCTGTACAGCTCGCATACGCTATCATAGGCAACTATAAAATCGATGAATAGGTGGTGGGTATTGATTTGGAAATCCTGGGTTTTTTCCAAGATCTGCCGTAATGTGAATGTTTAAGCGAAGGTAGACTTTCCCGGCCGAAAACCGCACTGATAAGGACCTGTCAGGTTGTTAATGATCGGTTTTAAGTGCTCACATAATATGGCAGACAAAATCTTGTATGCGATGTTGAGGAAACTTATGCCTCTGTAGTTAGCGTAGTTCAGAGAGTCTGCGTTCTTAGGAATCGGGAAAACAATTCTGCGATTCCATTCATCGGGAATACTTTCGTCCGACCAGATTTTACAGATGAGTTGATGCATGCTCCCTATCAAGCCATCTCCTCAAGCCTTGAAAAGTTCAGCGGCTAGGCCGTCTTGAGCTTAGATATTGCTACCTTCACTTCATCCTGATCTTGTCTGTCCTCGTGAATACTGAATGGCTCATCCTGCCTGACAACGGAATGTTGGTCGTCATCACCGTTTAGCAGTCTGCAGAAGTGGTTCTTCGAAATTTTCAGCACCGACTGTGATTCTACTACTAAATTCCCTTATTCATCTTTGCAGGCTTTGGTTCTTTTTAGTAACAGTTTCGCATCTCATTACTGCAGCAGCATCTCTCTATCGACTCGACCTCGACCTCTAATCTCAAATTACCTTTTATTCCTTCGGAGAAGTTTGGATTCTTCTTTTTTCCTCTGCTCATAGGTGTCGTAAGCAATCCTCTTTCCAGCGCTAATCCTTGCATACAGCTTCGCAAGGTTTACCTCTTGTATGGCTGAATGAGCTCGTCAGTATTAATAAATTAAACAGAGTGTACCCACACGGCATGAATTAGGAAGAACAAACAGACAAATAACAAAAAGTGTTTGTTTTGAGAAATTGCTTCCAAAAATGATTAAATAGATTCCTATTATTCTCCAAATAGAGAGAAAGAAAGAAAATAAAGGGCACGAAAGGGTGTTGCTCTATATTTGCTGTTCCTTCGATAAAAAGCGAAAGGTTTTCGAAAAATCCGTTAAGAAAAAAATTTGTTGAGCATATGTCCAAAATTTTAATATCATATCCTTACATATGTCTAAAAATACTCAGAGATAAGTTTTGAATAAAAACTCTTGTGGGCCTGACCCCAATGCACCACATTAGTTACATTGACCTAGTTACGCCACTGAGTTTAGTGTAAGACGTGACAAAAGAAATAGCCTGAAAGCTAAAGAATCAACAGATACTCGTACATGTAACAGGACAATACACCTATAAAATTACAAAAAAAAACTAATATTTGGTCAGAGCTCCACACAATACCCATTGCAGAATCAATGCAATTCCTTACTGGTCTCGTCAAAATTTGGAAGGCTCTGAAACAACGACACGATAGTGAAACTCAAATCCCAGTAACATCAACATTTTAACCATTTTGAAAGCACTTAAGAACAAGAAAACACTGCGGCCTTTTTAAACACTCTCAAATATATAGGCAGGGATTCCGAAGGCACTCTTAAGAAAGACATGTGAAAATAAAAACTTCCCGGAAGTGTGGGAAAGGGGAGAATAGTGCAGTGCAGTAACTTAAGAGGTATTTGTGTCCTTCTTGTGGTTGCCAAAATAATAGCTAGAATAATTGTGGGAAGAATCAAAAATCAGCTTGATTCAACTTTATCTCAAACAAGCAGAATTCTCTTTCGTCGATTACATAGACAACTTTCAGATCATCATAGATCAATTCGTGTAAGCCTCCGCTTCACTATTTATCGACTCTGTGAAGATCTTTGGCGCATAAACTGGAATTTTATGTGGTTGTCTACCTCCCAAAAAAGCTTTACTGTTTTAAGTCTGTGTACTTTGAGTCATGTATTTCTTTAACTTCTTAACTAACGAAAATTAATGAGGCCAAATTTTCACATTTACTTTAATAATCCATCCATTTCAATATGTTTTTTTTTTATACAAGTCATTTTCTGGCTCTGCACAGTAGTTGTGAGACCTATACTGACATACGGCAGCCTTGTATGGTGGCCAGTCACAAGTAAGGGCACAAACCTCAAGATACTAACCAGAGTACAAAAAATGGCATACATTGGTGTCACAGGAGCTATAAGAACCACACGAACTGCAGGATTAGGGACCATACTCAATCTATTACCTTTAGAACTATTTGTGCAGGAATCTGCGGCTAGAAGTGCTCTAAGATTAAGCCAATCTGAAGGTTGGACGTCAAACCTGACGAGCATGCGCAGATTTTACGCAAATACATGGGCGGAGATTTTAGCATAGACTACATGGTGCCCTATTTAGACTTTCATAAGCCGTTTTCTAGTTCATTTCCGAGTCGAGAGGAATGGGAAACTAATATCCCGCTAAATGACAACTCCATCTGCATCTACACTGATGGATCCAAGATGGACGTGGGAGTAGGTGCAGGGATTTTTTCTGAAAAACAAGTCAATTCGGCTTCCAGACTATAACAGTGTTTTTCAAGCGGAGGTCTTGGCGGTGGCAACTGCTGCCCGGGACGCTGCAATGAAAGCTATACCACCAGATGATATTACATTTTTCATTGACAGCCAGGCAGCGATAAAAGCGATTTCCACCACGCAAATAAAATCGAAACTTGTGCGCTGCTGTCGCGAAGAGCTGCGGGTTCTTGGTACGCAACACAATGTAAAGCTCTGCTGGGTACCCGAACATAATGGCGTTTCGGGAAATGATAAAGCTGACGAGCTGGCAAGGGAGGGTTCAGCTCTAAATCCTGAACGAGCTGACCCATCAGTTAAGACACCACCCTGCAACCTGAACCTAGAAGTTAGAAATAAAATGATTGCCATAGCAAATAGTAGATGGAGATCATTAGAATCCTGTATAATTACAAGAAAACTCTGGCCGCTTTACGATAAAAATCATAGAGAGCAAATTCTAAACTTCAACAGATATATCTTATCTGGTTTAGTGGGGATGATAACTGGACACAACTTTTTAAAATATCACACAAAGAAATTGGGAATTAGCGAAGAAGATATATGTAGAGGCTGTGGCAATGAGGACGTACACGAAGATACACCTCACTTCCTGTGCCATTGTCCAGGACTCTACCACCTTAGATTCAAAATACTAGGGAAATATTTCTTCCAAGACTTAGAAGAACTTTCAAATGTATCGGTAAATAAGATTACCAAATTTATAAATGCATCGGGTTGGTTTAAGAACCAATAGAGTGGGGTTTGCCGGTTTGACCTCAGGAAGTACCGGCCAATCGAATGCTGGTGATTTTGCATTTGTGTGATCCAGTTGTTTTTTAGTCTGCCTTTTTTGAGCAATTGTGTAGGAACATTGATTGATATTGCCATTTTGACAGGGTTTGAAGGATCTCTCCTTTGAACATGACAATACCAACTGAGCCGGTTGTGCTCTATCTTGCTCGTAATGGGTTCTTTTACATGAAGGCTTCCTCGAATCTTTGAACTTCTTATTCTATCAAGCTTTGTTACTCCTGCTGTCATGCGAAGCATCTTCATCTCAGCTGCCGTTAATTTGCCCTCATACTTTTTGTACATTGTCCAGCATTGTGAACCGTATGTGAGTGCCGGACGTACAACTACGGTGTAGAGTCTTCCTTTAAGCTTAGGGGATATTTTTTGATCACAGAAAATAACGGAGTTTTCCCGCCACTTCACCCACCCTACGCTTACGGGATGATTGATGTCATCATCACAAGTTGCTTCGCTATTGATCATAGATCCAAGATATTTGAACTTTTCGCACTTGGGAAGCACTTTTCCATTCAAGCAAATGTCTGGAATAGGTCGGTGTGGATCAGAGAACGGGCAGCACAGATACTCTGTCTTGTCCTTGCTCCCTCATATATGTCCATGATCATGCGCACGTAGGTTTCTAGAACTCCTCGTTGTCTTAGCGCCACCCATAAGATAGTCGCAACTAATCATATGTTCAAAATATGAATCTCAGATCAGAATATAAATAACATATTATTTTAAATAAAATCGTCGGAGGCATGTCCGAGAAATGGATAATCTTCAAAAATCCACTAATAAATAAAGTACCAGTAAACGAATTCTTAGCGAATCTCTCAGTATGCAATCTTAACTTAATCTTGGCTTTACCAATATTGATCAAAACCTCGCGAGAATATGTCTTAAAAAACAGAACTTACCATTTATAGCAACAATTAAAACACATATAGGAAAGTTACAATCCGTCGAATGATACCAACTCCCCCATCTTTTAACTCATCCCTAATAAAGTGAGCGTGGCGTTGCAAAATATGTAAAGCAAATTCAATGTATCTTTATATATAGAGGACCTTTCCGCAATTCTTAACAAATTTTATGAAAGTGGACTTGGCTCTCAAAATGCATAACCGAAGTTCACAGATTCTGATTACATATTCACAATAAGACTTAATCATCATCGTGAATGGCTTTGAAAAAGTATTATACGGTTTTTGTTAGAAAACGCGTCCAAGAAGTGGGCGTGGCCACTTACATATAATGTATTAACAAAATATAAAGAATGCCAATGTCTACATATTGTGGCCGAAGCTCTACTCAACACCCAGTGAAAGGCTTAGACGGTTCGTTGCTAATATCGGATGAGAATCAATTGAAGAGATGGAAGGAGTATTTTGCTTCGATTCTAAACTGAGTATTCGCCAGCAATATGCACCCAAGTCAGACTGAAGTGTCCGTAGAAAGAAGTTCCCGAATTCCCACCACAACCCCCAGTAAAGAAGAGATTATTACCGCAAGCAAAGCACTGAAAACTAATAAGGCGGTAGGACTTAACGGCATACCCGCGGAGCTTTTCCAAGCTGCGCCAACAGCATCGGCAGAGCTACTGTTCCCACTTGTCGAGAGAACATGGGAAGCCGAGAGTTTTCCGGATGAGTGGAAAAAGGGAATGATTGTCAAGCTCCCTAAAAAATGCAACCTAATGCAGTGCGAAAACTGGAGAGGTATCTGCGTGCTGCCTGCTGTGGCCAAGATAATAGCTAGAATCATCCTGGAGCGAACCAAAGAACACCTTGAAGACACACTCGATGCCAAACAAGCACGTTTTCTCTCTGGATCCTCCTGTGTCGACCACATCAACACCCTGCGGATCATCATCGAGCAATGTGTTGAATATTGATCACCACTTCACCTGTTGTTCATCGATTTTGAAAAGGCGTTTGATAGTGTCAATCGGGAATTTATTTGGCGTGCCTTGCGCAGGAGAGGCATTCCGGATAAATTAATAGCAATTATCAAGGTTACATATGATGGGTCCACATGTCACGTTTTGCACAGAGGAAGGCTGTCTGAGGTATTCGAAGACCAAAGTGGGGTCCGGCAAGGCTGCATACTTTCACCAATATTGTTTTTATTGGTGATTAGCGATGTGCTGAATGCGGCCTTATCAACAGGAAATGGAGGAATTCGATGGACTCTCACATCTGAACTCAAACACCTCGACTACGCCGATGATGTATGCCTACTGTCTCACAGAATAATGGACCTTCACCAAATGACAGCAAATGTGGAGAGGGAAGCAGACGTTGTTGAGCTGAAAATTAACAAAAATGATCAGCCTAGGACCAAACTCATCAACTCATATATGCATTGCTGGACAAACGGTTGAGAGAGTAGAGAGTTTCCAATACCTTGGGAGTATTGTCTCAACCGATGGCGGAACCGAACTGGATATAGCCAGCCGAATAGGTAAAGCAAAATCTGCGTTTGGGATGCTATCCATAGTTTCGCGAAGTAATGCAATTAGCTTAAACACCAAGCTACGACTGTTCCGTTCCAACGTTGAAGCCGTGCTGCTATATAGATGTGGTACCTGGAGAGTGACCGTCACTATCACGAGGAAGCTGCAAACGTTTGTCAATAGGTGTCTACGTTACATCTTAAGGATATTCTGGCCAAACCATATCTCTAACGAACAGCTTTATCAGAGAACGGGCCGTGAACTTATAGGCACAACCATACGACGACGAAAGTGGCAGTGGATGGGTCACACTCTCCGAAAGGGTGACAGGTCCATAGCTAACCAAGCGATGCAATGGAACCCGCTTACCCAGGATGGCAGGATACGCGGCGGTCCTAGGAGTACGTGGAGCAGAACAGTTGAGAAGGAAGCACGGCAACTGGGAAAGAGTTGGGGAGAGCTGAGGCACATTTCCAGAAATCGCACACGATGGCGCGTAGGCGTTGTAGAGGCCCTAGGACCCACAAGGGGATACAGGACATAAGTAATGTCTACATATTCTACTTAGACAATATTTTTCCGTTTTTAGTAAAGTGACGTGTCTGTGGGTGGATTTCAAAATAAACTATGTATCAAACTTAATATACTCTGTATAGGGTATAAACATACAGAAAAGCTACAATCCTTCTGGATCAAATCATATGACACCAGTGGCGTGGCGTCCATACAAGCCGATTCCTTCCGGCTTCCCTTTTCAAATATCAACAGTTTTTATTTTGCCACTTGCCAACCATCACTTTCAATTATTTGTTCAACAAACCATTTTTCATAACTTTATACACGCTCGAAGATGAAATGCTGCGACCACTTCGGTTGTTTATTCATTTTTACTCATACACAAATTCGCACACATAGGCGAGACAAGTATGAACTCCTCTAGCGAGAGAGGGTGCAATGAATTTGTTTGAGAAGCCGTTCATTTTCCGGCTTGTGCATTCATTTCTTCACAGTACGAACTTTCAACTCTATCCCTTTCTGGCATATAGTAGAAGTTTATTTGCGATTTCTTTGCCTAACATATGTAAAGGGTGGTTAAGTTTTAAGGGCCGATGTTGATTTTGAATAAAACACAAATTATTTAGGAAATTACTGTCATTTCTTTTTATTATGATAATATTGGTATGGTTCAATTATGTATGGAACAAAATATGTATGGAACTGCCTGACCGGCCTCATTTTGGAAAAAATACGGCCCGATGATGCCGCCAGCCCATAAACCGCACCAAACAGTCACTCTTTGTGGGTGCATTGGTTTTTCGACAATCACTCTTGGATTATCATTCGCCCAAATGCGGCAATTCTGCTTATTGACGAATCCACTGAGGTGAAAATGTGCCTCATCACGTACGAGCTGTACGAGCATGCACTGGTGTTTTCACATCTCCTACAGACCCGGTTTGAACAAATTTTTGCACGATTGTACGCACATTTGGACGATTAAATTGACCGAAAAAATCACGAAATGCACGATATGCATTTTGATTTGAACACCCATTTTCATAATAAGCCTGAATAACTTTAACGCGTTGCTCGATTGTGTATCTTTCCATGGTTCAAATTGAGTTAGTCTGAAATTGAGAAATGTCAAATGAAATGCAGAAAAAAACTTGACGTTTAGGTGTGGTTCACATTCAACATCGGCCCTTAAAATTTAACCACCCTTTACATTCGCTTATGAGGAAAATAACCCGCGATTTCTCGGCTTTTGTGGATGAACGTTGGTGGAGGAGAAAGGTTTTAGTTCGAAGGAGTTTTTTGTTTTTATTGTAGGCAACAAAATAAGCCGAAGAAAATCGGATTATTGGGTGATGTAGTGGTTCGAACGGCGTTTGTGGTTTTTCTTACTTGTTGGGTATTTTTTTTTTTGGAAATTTGAAATGACGGTTGCAAATCGGTTGTGTAATTGTGCGTAATTTATTGAAAATTAGGATGCAAATTTTTGTGATTTTTGTGACTGCTAATTATTAGAAAATTTTAAAAATTTAGCAATTACATATTGGTAGTTAAGCTAGTGTTTTAAATTATTAAATTATTATAAAATAGTGAGTGAGCTAAGTGAATAGTTATTAGCTATATACCAAGTAAGTAATTATAAATCTACTCAAGAGGTGCCCTATTGAACATTCTTATTATTCTTAGACAAGATGTCTCTACTTAATTTTGAGTGTTGTTTAACTGATTTTCTTCTAAAAAAAACCCACGAGTTCAGTAAGCTTTCTTTTTTGTAAAAAAAAAAAAAGTTATAGAACTACATAGATCGCTCGACACCATCAATGAAAATTGATTATATGCGAAAGGATGGGTATCAAAAACATTTTCATGAGTCTTTTTACAAAAAGAATCCATGGCTGACTGGTAGTTGCAAATTAAATAGAATGTTTTGTTTTCCTTGTCTTCTTTTTTCTAATTCTCATAGTGTTTGGAGTCACACAGGTTTCTTTGATATAAACAATTTTATTAATTCTTCCAAAAAACATATTCAAACGGAAAAGCATACGTATATGCAGCTGCTTGCATTTGCATGAATTTGGCGAATATCGCATAGAGACTTCTTTAGTGAATTCTTACGAGGCTCATAATAGAAAAGTTGATCGCAATCGCGATTTAGTGAAGCATTTCATAGACACTGTAGTTCTTCTAGGAAAACAAGAGCTGGCATTCCAGGGTATCAGAGACTCGATGGCAATACCATTCACATATAGTGAACGTCTTATTCAATTGCAGAGAAGACATAGAGCTGGCGAAGCAAGAGTTTTGAGTCATTGATTCATTCAGAATTTTTAAACTCATTTGACTCAATCTATGAGAGCGTAAGTAACTGCTCAGAACCTCGACGCAAACGCCAACTACTTAATATTGATTCAAATACAAATTATAGCCGAATTTTTGTAGCAATTATAGATAATGTTACAAGTCAGATTAAGAATAGGTATAGTTCATTTAGTTCATATATTTTCCTTGATTTATTAGACAAATCAAAATATGAATATTTTTCTAATTCAATGCCGGATTACAAAATATCTTCTTTAATTACCCTATTTCATGGAAATTTTAATTTTACTACTTCAAAAAAAGGAACTCAAAGTTTTATACACTACCGCTTCACTTAAAAAGCTTGAGGTTTTTCAACTTTATAAGCATTTTAATACGGAAATGCTTAGAGATACTTTTTCTCTTGTGTTCTGTGAAATCTTTTTAACCCTGCCTTTGACTGTGGCCTCTGTCGAAAGATCTTTTTCGACTTTAAAAATAGTCCACACTTAAGAAATTCCCAAAAAGAAGAAAGACTCTCAGACCTGGCACTTTTATCTATCGAAAAGCACCTTCTTTTAGAAATTAAAAATAACCATAAATTTTTATGAAAGAGTTTTAGCAGAATTCGTAAAAAAGAATCGTAGGATAGCTTTAGAGTACAAATAGGTAGTACATAATTGTAATTGCTAAATTTTTTGTAGTTAACAACGCTCCGAGTTATCAATAACTTATATAGATTATTCTGCCCAGAACGGCTTCTTTCGAAGATGAGCTCATTGTCTACGTAAATTCCAATGACTTAAAGTATAACAAAGGCGGCTTAGATTGCATATCTTAAGTCTGTGTTTCGAATAAGCCCCAAAATGGTAAGTCTTGAATAAAACATTTTACTTAACATTTTTTCGGCTTTCCTCTCTTGAAATTTCACCCCACGCCACTGTATGACACACTATCCCTTCCCTAATAAAATGGACGCTGCGTTCTGAACTTTTCGATTCAAATTTAATTCCTTCTTTCTACTCAGACAGTATTCTCGCGGTTTTTATGAGATTTTACCAGGTTATTTGTTGCTTACAAGAAAGTGGACGTGGATGTCCAATTTCTAACCTTCTACATCTAACGGTTCGAAAGTTGTGAAGCTGCAACAGACAGATGTCCAAATGGACAGACAACTGACTCTCACCATAAGGGTTCTGTTCTTCTTTTTGTTACTTTGTAAGTACTGGGACGCTGAAAACAAAACATTTTTTTTAAATTCTGCCCCTTTTGATTTTCCTGTTTAACCTATCCTTGTCGGACATCAGGTTGATAAAGTTAACATTTGGTATTCTTTTCAGCAAGAAATCTAAACTGTAAACTGTTGTGCTTCAATATGTGATATTTGGGTTTATTACTTCGAAGAATTTGTCCTCCACTGTCACACGGAAACTCCAGCCGTTGTAAGCAGAAATGTTGAGGAGACAAAAATCTCTGTTCAGAAGGTCTCCTTTCTTGAGGATCGGACAAACTATGCTGATGTTCCATTCGTCGGATATACTTTCATCCGACCATATCTTGCAGATGAGTTGATGTATGCTCCATACCAAATCGTCCCGGCTCTAGCAGCATTGTTAAATTTAAGGTTAAATATTTCTATCTTCACCTCACTTTGGTCGAGTGGACGGAATTGTTGATCGTCGAATGGAGCATTCTGCCTGACACCGCCGTTTAACAGTCTACAGAAATGATCTTTCCAAATTCTCAGCACCGACTGTGGCTCTACTACTAGATTTTTCTTCATCCCTACATGCTTTTGTTCTTCTGGTAAAACTTTCGAACATCATTCCTGGTATAATACCTCTCCAGTAATTATTTCTTCTTCTTTCCTAAAAGCTGCTGCTCTTTCCTTCTCATCAAATGCCAAATCTATATTCTGTGAATTTGTATCTATGAATTATTTTTATTGTACAATAAAATCACACATACTACTACAACTGTACACGTATGTAAATAAATATACCTATAGTACCTTCTGCAAATGCACAGCCTGTATTTTAAAACTTGCTTTTGGGAGCACGGTGAAATGTAGGATCTTCATCAGTATTTCCAGAAACCCGTAATCTGCAGGGACTCAAAATTACGTGCATCGCGAGAGACATTTAACTTGACTTGGATTGGAGTAGAGTGACAGGGCTATAAACTTGATCTAAATGATTTCGTATTAATAGGTAATAGAGTCAAGTTTCCGGTGTGTAATAAATACATAATTCATATGCTTATTCGGATTACCAAAAGGACGTTTTGAAGACTTTAAACTAAAACTAACTAAAAAAAATATTGCTCTGGTATGCTCTGCATGCAGTGGTGGAATCCACTTCCCCAATACGGCAGGAAAGTGAATAGCCCTAGCAACCATGGCATAGAAGAAGAAATGAAGTGGATTAGAGAACTTTGGAAATGAGTTGCAAAACTCCCGTACACCGATTCAACACCATATTAATTAATAAAGTCACATTGTTTAATTAGGAAGTAATCAAGTTAGATTGCCCGTCCATCCATCTATCCGTGATTTGATTTTAGGCTTTCAATTTTAAAACAGACGAATCTTAAAAAAATATTTAAACAATAAAAAAACTGACTGCAATTTTCTACTAATCGCCTATAAGTCAAAAATACATCAACATATGTATCATAGGTACCAACTTAAATGAAAAATGTAAATTATCTGACACTTACTACACTGCTTCTAGTAGAAACCTCGAAATTGTTCTTACAATTTTTTTATTTATTTTTTTCATTATTGCCCTTCACTTACAGCTTGCTCAAAAGGGCCTTCTTAAATTTATTTTTAAACACTAAACATAATTCTTTTAAAGACAGACAGATTGGCAGACAGATAAACGATATAACCCAGACCAAACATTAAAGCATAAACGACTAAAGCTATATACATAGTTTTATTTTTAAATTTTGTATAAATATACTTGAAACATCAAAGTACTAGGGCCAAATGCCCAGCAGCATGAACATATAGAAAAATTCATTCGAAGTTCATTATCTTCTTAACAAAAGGCCGCGCCCATATAAATCCTTTCGTTTTCCAAGACAATATTCCCAAATAAAGAAATCAGTTTGTTTTGTTATGCGGGAAACGGATATTTATTTTCGGAAATCTAAATTTAATTTTCCGTATCTTGTACGTTTCTTATTCTTTTCGTTTGTTTTGACGACAGAGACATATTGAATTAAAACGCACGAAACAAAATCGAATTAATCACAACAAAGTTAAAAGAAAAAAAGGTGCAGGAAAGGTGCAATTCGTCTGAAGCAGATTGTATGATACCCTATCCCTCATCTTCTAACGTGGCGATGTTCATTTCAAATTCTTTCTGATAATTTTGATAAATTTTATATGAAATATTTATTTGATGGATTCTTCTTATAGGAAAGTGGGCGTAGTTGTAGCTGTGTGTTACAGAAGATCATGGATGCTGACGAGATCTTAAAAAGAAGGCTTATCTACAACCGTAAGTATCTTTAATAAAGCAATGTCAGGTTTTTTGAAGAAACGCCCATAAAAAGAAGGCGTGGCATTATACAACGTAAGGGCAAATTGCAGAGAATATATTTGGCTAAATTTACACTTGTACTGGACGGACGTGGCTAGAACTACTTAATTTTCGATGTTGACAACAAATATATAACCTTTTGGGATCTATCGTTTTTATTTCTCTATATTACAAACTACGTATTTAAAGTAATATACCATATGGGATAGCATACATAGAGGCTTAATTTTTTGTAAAGAGATTTACAGTAGCCAAAATGAAAAAGCAAGAAATGATAAGACAAGCCTTTTAAAATCTTTCACCTGCTCATTCTAAAGTAACTTTCAATTGCCTAGTCTGAAATATGACAGCCGATTGTGGCTATGTTTGAAATGACTGCGCTGTCATTCTGTGACAGTTGTGTTCTGTCATATCTACCAATTAACCATGGAAAACTACACGCTTCAACAACACGTAGAAAAAGTGAAAATTTAAATTTAAAGGTATCCAGAGGTGATAATCGATTTTTTTTGGCCCGAATTAGATGATGTTGACATAGACAACAAGTGGTCCCAGCAAGACGATGCTAGATACCACAAAGCGAATGAAACAATGACGTTATTGAGGGGGAAGTTCCCAGGTCGCGTTATTTCGAGAAGAGGTGATGCCAAATAGTGCGATTTAACGCACTTATACTTGTTTCTTTGGGGCTACGTTAAGCCTATGCATAAACCAATCAAGTCATTGCTGAGATCCAGCCCGATTTATGTAGAAGAATCATTCAAAATTAACTCTCTTCGATCGCCTCCTGCAAACGAAGCCGTACCTCACATACAGCTCTTTTATTCACCCTTATTTGAATACCTTTCACAAGCCTTTCCTATATTCTACCTACCTACTTAGTAGAGGCAAAGATACTGTTACAACATTTGTTGCGAACATTAAGCGGCCAAGAGTTTGGCATCCCCAGAGATGGATATAACATTTTTGACAGTTAACCTCACAAACAATATTTCAAATTTGTTTACTCTTTCGCCACGGAATGATCTGATAAAGATAATAGCATCGCTGACCTACCACTTCATTAAAACGGTGCTATTAAACTATAGATTTTCAAGCCTCTAGAGATTAGCTGTTCTGGTCGTTCACCCACGGTACGAACGCCACAAGTCATCAAAACTTTTAAGGCACGAGTTCAAGGAAACCCTCTCTGAAAGTAAAAAACACTCGCTCAAGTGATTAGTGTAACAATTTCAAAAATAAAAGCAACTGTTGGCGGCTTACGCTGCTGCTATCATGTGTTTGATAAGGCGTCTCATATGACGTGATCACTGACCTGATTTTTGAGAAAAAGGCGTCAAAACGTCTGCTAAAGTTTACCAGAAGATCGTTTTAGAAATGATTGGGAGACCTATAAACCATACTTTATATTGAAAATAACCGTGGACATTCCAGCAAAACTCCGCTCCAGCCTTTAAGGCCAATACTACCCAAACACCACCCAGAGTCAACCACGGTGTGCTGGGGAGTCTCTTATGACGGGGTCACTGAACTGCATTCTTGCAAAAAAAAAGCATAGAATCATCGGTCAAAGTGTACCAGCACACCGTTTTAGGACCCTTTGTGAAGCCTCCAAACCATACCCTATTTCAAAACAAAGGAAAGGACATTCCAGCAAGATCCTGCACCAGCCCATATGGCCAAAACTACCCATACCTAGTTCCAGAGAAATGTATTCTGATTCATTAGTACCAAAGACTGGCCTTCCTTCAGCCTAGACCTTAATCCACTGGATCACAAATTGTGGACTGTCTTAAAGAACATTGTGTGTCACAAAAGATACTCTAACATGTAATTCTTAAAGCGAGTATTGTTTTCGTGGAAATTTTCGATCTCAAGATGATTGAGGAACTCAAGAGAATTGGGTCTCGCAATTCTGTCTGCCTGTACCTCGGACTGCAGCCTAAACGGCTGAATGGATTCACTTCAAACTTCATATATGGGGTGTGTGGAGTAATACCTAGACGCAGAATTCGAATTTTCACTCTAGCCTCAAAATCCAAGTTATGGTCTAAATGCTTCCTTAACCATTTCTTGTCATGTCATAGGCTATACTTATTCAAGTGGACCTTACATCTTTACAGGAATCTTTCTTACGAATAAACAGAAGCCACTACGAGGCAACATTGATACCTACTAATATGTATGGTCAGTTCTTATAATGAACGCTGCCATTCCATACAATTACAATTAATTAGTTAGTTTTCTTAAATAATAAAAAAAAATTAAAAATAAATAAAAATGAAACGCTATAACGTTGCTTTTTTGAAAAACTACATTCCTTTTAACATTTGATTACTTGGAAGGCGAGGAAACGATGGTTAAGCGCGAGCTTCCTCTTTTTATGCTAACCTTTGATAAGGCTGAGAGTTTAGAAAAGATTTACGAAATAAGAACAATTCTGAATGTCGTAGTCAAAATCGAACCCATGCGCAAGAATACAAGGTTGATACCTCAGTGCAAGCGATGCCAAGGATTCAACCATACGCAAACATATTGCCGAAAAGAACCGCGATGTGTCAAATGCGCCGGTAAACATCTTAGTCAAGAGTGTGGTGTAAACAAAAAAACCCCTGCAGCGTGTATTAACTGCAATGGTAAGCATCCGGCTAATTACAGAGGCTGTGAAGTAGCCAAAGAATTACAAAAAAGAAGAGATCGACTTATGAAGCCGGAAATAAGGAAAAGTCGAAAACTGCTGCAAGAAAGGTGACTAGAGACAACCGAGCCGACCCTGGCGCGCTTACGTACGCTCAAGTTGCGACATCAAACACCGATCAAATTCCACACCGCGTTAAGGTAAAAGCACCTAAAGAAAAGCCATCAGATTCTGACATGCAGACGCGTCCTCAAGCATCAACATCAATAAAAACGAACACTGATAATTCGGAAAACCCCGTATCTCACGTCTTTTCTATTATCCTTGCGAGACTTGAGGAGCAAACAAAAACAAACACGCTAATTGTCGACAGGTTGGAGAAGCTTGAATATAAGCTTAACAATAGGAGCATTTCAAAACGAACATGACGAAACTTCTTAAAATTGTTGCATGGAACGCCAACGGTCTCATACAAAGACTAGAAGAGCTAGAAATATTTCTACGGGAAAATGACATTGACATATGTTTGATCTGTGAAACTCACCTGACGAAACTATCGCGTGTAAACATTACTGGATACAGTACCTATCACGCTTATCACCCGTCGGAAAGAGCCAGAGGCGGATCGTCTTTAATCATAAAAGATTGCATCGAACACTCTGAAGAGATTATGATAGAGCTTGAAACAATGCAAGTGAGCACTGTACGCGTGAAAAATGGACATTACTCTTTCAATGTCTCGTCTATTTATTGTCCACTGCGTTGCAGGCTTGAAAAAAATGATTTTACAAATATTTTCAACTCTCTTGGACCGAATTTTATTATTGGCGGTGATTTTAATGCAAAACACACCTTCTGGGGTTCAAGATGTGTCTCACAAAAAGGCAGAGCACTTTACAACGCCTGCATGCAACACAGATGCGACTTTCACTCGACTGGTAAACCAACATATTGGCCGACTGATAACAACAAAATACCCGATCTGATCGATTTCTTTGTTGTAAAAGGAATACCAGACAAATGTATTAAAATTGATGAAAGTTTTGATCTCTCTTCCGATCATTCCCCTATCATTCTAAAGATGAGCGAACGCCTAATTAAAAAAGATGTACCTGCTAGACTAACTAGCAGAAAAACTGATTGGGAAGGCTTTAAAAAAGACGTTGAAGAACATACCGAACTGAGAGTATCACTTAGGACGTTTTCTGAACTCGAAATCGAAATTGATCGTTTTGTTGAAGTTCTGCAGCGCGCCGCGTGGAAAAATACTCCCTATCAAAGGAAAACGCCAATCAATCACGCCCAAAAATATCCACCGGAAATAAAAGAAATGGTAAGGGAGAAGAGAAAAGCGCGTAAAAAATGGCAACAAACTCGTGCTCCGCAACATAAATCGCATTTGAATCGCTTGTGTAACTTGCTAAAAAAGGCCATTATTGATTTTAAAAACCGGACAATACAAACCAGCATTGAAAGCTTAACAGCGGACAAAGATTCCAATTATTCGCTCTGGAAAGCTATAAAAGGCATTAAAAAACCGAAAATACAAGCGGCCCCAATCAAGAAAAATGACAACGAATGGGCCAAGAATGATAAAGACAAAGCAGAAGTCTTTGCCGCCCATTTAGAAGAAACATTTAAACCATTTGATGGGCAAGCGCTTGCTGAAAATGATAATGCGTCGGATATAGCATTTCACAATTACACAGTAAGAAATGCAAGGCTGACCGAACTTCAACAAGAAATAAAGAAACTGAAACCAAATAAAGCTCCTGGATACGACCTAATCACAGGAGAGCTTCTTAAATCGTTACCTAGCAAAGCGTTAGTTAAGTTTCTTTACATTATAAACGCAGCGATAAGATTAGAATATGTTCCGAGTCAATGGAAAGTCGCGGAAGTAATAATGATTCTGAAGCCAGGAAAACCACCGAATGATAAAAAATCGTATAGACCTATTTCGCTGCTGCCGATTATGTCTAAAGTTTTCGAAAGAATAGTACTTAAGCGATTACAGCCGGTTATAGAAGAAGGATCTCTTATTCCCAATCACCAGTTCGGGTTCAGAACCAAGCACTCAACAATAGACCAAGTGCATAGAATAACTGATTTAATTGAAAAAGCTTACGAAGAAAAAAAGATTTGCTCGAGCATATTCCTTGATGTTTCTCAAGCTTTTGACAAGGTCTGGCATGAAGGCTTGAAATATAAATTACGACAAGTTCTGCCGGAACACTTATATAATATTCTAGAAAAATACTTGACGAATCGACTTTTCCGAGTCAAACACGGAAACGAATATTCGGAATTTAAAGAAATAAGGGCTGGGGTGCCGCAGGGAAGTGTCCTTGGACCGCTTTTGTACCTATTATATACTCGCGATATACCGCAAGAAGAAGGCACCGTATTAGCTACATTTGCCGACGACACTGCCATCCTGGCAACGGGTAAAACGATCGAAGAATCGACTGAAAAATTGCAAGAAGCATTGAATAAAGTAAATGAATGGACAAAGATTTGGCGACTAGCTTTAAACGAAAACAAATCTGTTCATGTCAATTTTACTTATAAGAAAATAAATAATTTGCCCATCTTTTCAAACTCGGTTCAAATTCCGTTTGCAAACGAGGCTAAGTATCTTGGAATGACACTTGATGCTAAGCTGAAGTGGAAATCGCACGTGAAGAAAAAACGTAAAGAACTCGAAACCAAATACAGAGAAATGTACTGGTTACTTGGAAAACATTCCAAGCTTAATGTAGAGAACAAACTGCTTTTATACAAGCAAGTGCTAAAGCCGATATGGACATATGGAATACAACTTTGGGGTTGTACCAAAATAAGTAATGTCAATATTTTACAAACTTTTGAAAATAAAGTGCTAAGATCAATAGTTAATGCACCGTGGTTTATTAGAAATAGCGATATCCATAGAGATTTAGGAATTGCGACAGTCGAATATGAAATCAAAAACTTCGCGCGTAAGCATAAAGACAGATTACAAGGACACGTTAACAATGAAGTCCTTCGAATTCTAGATGAGAGGAATCTACTGCGTCGTCTACAAAGGACTAAACCTTTCGACTTAACGCGATAGCAAGAAACCGCGCCTAATTTGCGGAACAAGCAGGAACTTTCAATGGAAAGGGACCTGCCAAACGATCTCAATACGTGAAAGAAAAACTGCTGGATAAGTCAAAACTTAGTTGTAGTATGTAATCAAAGAAATTTATCACGAAGGGAGGTTTTTTTAGTGAGTAAAAATCTCACACTACTATGAGCACGCGCTACCGATCCTCATAGTGTCTTCATGAAGATTTTTTACCTACCCTCGGAAAAAAAAAAAAAAAAAAAAAAAATTTGATTACTTTTTTTTTTAATTTTATCTCTGTATTAAATTTCCAAAGTGATTGAATGATCACGGTTCAAGAAGCATAGAGACTTTTTGATCCCTGAGACATTCTTAACCGCATTCTATCTGCCAAAAGATACTGAAAATATAGTAGTGACAGCCGTTTTCCCTTCGTTATAGATACAAATGAATGCGTGCGTTGTTGACTTTGAAATTATTTGCTGCGCGTGAATGAACGTTTTTTTTTTTTTTTTGTTGATTAATCAACAAACTGTTTTAATACGTGGGCGAGCATTTAATGTTCGGTTTTTATATATGCCGACTGACTGCGCGACGTTTTTTTTTTTTTTTTTTTGCCTGACGTGTTGACCTTACGAAATGAATTTTACATACAAAATTGAGAAAATTCTTTGAATTCTGAAATGAAATGTGTACATACGTAGGTATGTGGCTTGTCACAGCCTTTGGAAAATATGGATGCTTATATAAAACACATGTACCTAGCATTTCACTTTAATCTTGGGAGTAGAAAACATAAAAGGAGACACCTTTACCTGTCGGTGTTTTAAAGATGCAAAATATGGGCGTGATTCATTAGTTTACTTCAATGAAATAAGATGTTGATGTCATTTAGTCTCATTAAATTGGCTTAATCATCGCAACTGCGATGAATTAAAAAAAAAAAAACAGAGTTCAACAGAGCACCAATTAAAGACATTATAGACTGAGTAGATGAACGAAAAATCTCAACTTTTTTACTTTAACTGAGAATTGATTTCAACAAAATACTCGTAGATAACATTATGTAGATATTTGCTATAATACTTACTCACTTAAGAACTACTTACTTAAATTTTAAGTAGATGCCTGTTATCTTATTTATTTATTACATCTACAAGTTCCATAAATTAACAGCTACAGAACAAAACAATTTACTATAAGGATAACTTAAAACTAAATTAATTACAATAATTCACTAATTTAAATAGCGTAAATCAAATAATGATTTTTTTAAAAACTGAGTTGAAACTCTATTTACCTTAAAGTCCTGTCGGAAGCGTACAGTAACAGACATAGAAATCCAGACAGGGTAAAAATTTCTTTAACTTCAATTATCTTGAGAACTACCAGGTAGTTTTTTAGGATTTTGCATAAAAAGGCTTTGATGACGTGATTCTAGTTCACTTTGTAATAGTTTATTGAAAAAAGAAGTAGTTTGAGTGAAAGTGGAAATAATTTTATTAATATGGAAAATAAAAACAAAATCAGTGAAAAAAGAAGTCAAAAATCACTTCAAAAAATTAAATATTAAGTGTTCGTGATATAGCCCGAAAAGTGGGATTGAGCAAATTGTCAGTGGCTGAATTCATCAAAAAATTCGATGCAACGGGCTCATTGCAAAGAAAAAAGTGGACGGATCGCAGAAGAAAGACCACCAGAGCTGAAGATCAGTTTTTAAAACGATTAAGTCTGCGTGATCGATTCAAAACTGCTGAAGATTTAAGGACAGACTTTGTAGAGGCTTTATAGAGGCTGACGAAGACTAAGGCTTCAAAAAGTTGTCTTGAACGCAAGAAGACCTACCAAAAAACCATTTCTAAATAAACGAATGCGCCTAAAACGTCTCCAATGGGCCAAAGATCATGAAAAGTGAACCATAACGGATTGGAAAAATGTGATCTTCTCAGGAGAGTCCAAGTTCAACATATTCGCCTCTAACGGAATATAGTACGTGAGGCGAAGAACTGGAGAAAGATTCAATGATGAGTGCGTGACAACAACCGTGAAACAAGGATGATTTGGAGATGCTTTTCCTATCACGGCGTTGAACGGCTATCTCTAATAAATGGAACGGTGAACGCAGAAATATATAAAAAAATATTGGAAGACAATCTGCTACCATCTTTAGAAGAACACTTATCATACTCAGATAAGCTGATTTTCCAAGACGATTCTGCCCCTTGTCACCGCGCGAAATTGGTATTTGCCATTTTTTTGTTTACCTTCCCCAAAATATTAGCAAAACGATCGTAAAGTTTTATTATTGTGAATGCATTTTTTCATTCCAGGTCAAAATTTTTCTAACTGAGAATAGTATTGCAACATTGAAGTGGCCTGGAAACAGCCCTGACCGGAACCCGATTGAGAACCTTTGGTCCATAATTAAGGCAGCGAAGTAGAGCCACGGACAATAACCGAGTTGGACAAATTCATTGAAAAAGTGTGGTATGAGGAAATCGCGTTTTTTTCAATGAAACTTAAAACAATTTGAAAATGTTTGTATTAAAGCCCTTTTTTCGGAAATTGGTTTAATTTTTTCCGAATCTAAAATGTATTTCAACAAATTACCGTTGAAATTACCGTAAAGATGGATCAACAAATTACCGTAAAGATGGATCTTGATTGTCTTTAAAATCTCCAAAATTATTTTACTAAAATTAGTTTTTTCACTATGTCCGAATTTCTATGTGCGTTACTGTATATAGAATTAAAGCCAGCAAACATGGACATTTTAAATGATAACAAATAGGGTTTCTTACAAATATTACATTATGGATTTTCCTCCTCTAGCTTCGTAATCAGGCGAGAAATTCCAGCACATTAAAAAAAAAAACCATTTAGAAAATTGTCTTTCAACTCTTTCTACTCTATCGATATGCAGTTGATAAAAGGGACACCACACTATGCCGCAGTACTCTAAGAGTTACCGAGCAAGAGCCATAAATAGAGTCATTAGGATACAGTGGTGGACTGTAGCGAAGTGTTCTCTTCATCTAGTGAGCTTATCCTCATCAAAAATCAGAAACCATCTAAACTCTTCACTGGATGTTGTTTGACATGTCTTCCACTACGCCGAACTTCCTTCCCTTTTTTCAAGCGATATTGTACTTCTAGCTCGATTCTCTCTATTCCTGAGGCCGCTGCAATCCGAGGCTTAATTACTGTATATGTTATTTATAGTTATTATTACAAGTAAATGGTTATTTTACCAAGCATTTTCTTTGCCTCAAAATTGTATTTCTCAAACGACGAAAATATCGCAGACTATAATCCGAGCGACAAAAGTTTAAATTGAACTTCACTTTGAGAGTTTAAAAATAAGCAATAAAATAGAGTTCATATGACTTTTGATGAAATAATTCTGAAAAATTCAGACGAGCATGAAAGTGCTTTATGTGTCGTAGGTTCCGGAGCAATTTCAATATATATATACATATATTGCTACATATGGCAAGAGTTTGCCAGAACATTTGTTGACCGCGTTTCCCTCAACCTCTCGAAAAGCCCCGTGTCTTCTCCGAAGGAAAAAGAGGGCATTTGAGAAACACGCGTTCAAGTCTATAGACATAGAGAGATGCTACTGCAGGAATGAGGTGCGAACATTTGACCAATAAGTAAAACGAACACGTCAAGGCTACAAAGCTCGAACCGAAGACTTCAAAGATGAACAATGGAACATAGTATTAGAATGCAGTCAGGGCTGGAAATATGGAAGAACCACTTTTGCCGACTACTAAACGGTGAGGAAGCCGACGTCCTAGCCGCTGACACCTTTTGTCCAACGCTGAAAAAGGAAGAACCTCTGAACTGCACCAACTACAGAGGAATAAGTCACCTCAACGTCGCATACACGATTTTATCTGCCATATTATGTGAGCGCTTAAAACCGATCATCAACAACCTGTTAGGTCCTTATGAGTACGGTTTTAGGCCGGGAAAGTCGTACCATCGACCAAATACTCACATTACTGCAGTTCTTGGATAAAACCCAGGAATTATATATCAATACGTGGATAGATGCGAGCTGTACAGAGCAATGTCCAGTTTTAGCATTCCTGACAGGGTGACGCGCTATCATGCGATTTCTTCAACATCATACTTTAAAAAATTGCACGAAACTCACAAGCCAAGACCAGAAGTACAATTTTTCAAAAGGCTGTGCAACTACTCTCATACGCCGAAAACATAGACATAAAAACTCAGCGGGCCGTCAGTGGTGCATTCATCAGTATTAAGGCGGAATCAGCAAAGCTGGGCTTAGCGGTGAATGTAAGCAAAATCAAATATAGACTGTCTACAAGAAGAGACACTCAACATCAACGCCTTGAGGTGGTAAAGAACCTACTCGTACCTATGCACTACGGTGAACTCTAACAATGACATCAATGCGGAAACCAAACGAATAATTACTCTTGCCAATCGCTGTTTCTACGGGCTAAGAAGGCAATTGAGCAGCAAAGCCCTCTAACGAGCAACTAAGGCAACTTTGTACAAGACCCCTATCATCCCAGTCCTGCTGTATGGCGCAGAAACGCGGATACTGTAAAAAGTGGATGAAAATATCCCAGATTGCTTTGAGTGAAAAATTCTCCGTGTGATCTTTGGTCCTGTTTGTATCGACGGAGTGTGGTTAAGATGGCTCGGACATATACAGCGTATGGACATCAACATACCAGCCTGGAGAATATTTGAATCCACTCCAGAGGAACAACACAGTAGAGGAAGACCTTACCTAAGGTGACGTACGCAGTGGGGAGGGAACCTCAACCAACTCGTCGTACAAAACTAGAAACAGGTAGCAAAGGATCGAACTGGCTGGAGAGGCATGTTGGTTGGGGCTCCGGATTGTAAGAGCCATATAAATTAAAGTAAGTTCATTGACTATGCTTATTGTTTTTCTCGTTCTTTCGCTGTGAAACTCACTACGGTCACTAAGGTCCAACATCAAATCTGGTCATGTTTCCAATTCTATAATTGCATAACTTAAAAACCCTAAGTTTTTGGTTTGATTTATTTGTCTGTAAGTGTATCTCGCACGTTTTAAGAGGCTTTATATGCATGTTGGTTAAGGCCCAGATCCGCCCCGGACTGTAAGCGCCATATAAAGAAAAGTCAGATATCAAACAAGTTATGTTAAACTGTTATTTGTTAAATTTATACATAGGTTTTGCCTAAATAAAGGTACGTTTTGTGAGGATTTAATAAGAAAAGCACCCACAATCTGTATTGCGAATACGCGTTAAGTTAGGTTAGATACAAAGGTTGCTGAAACAATTGTAGCTTTCAGCTCACATAGGCCTTCGAGGTCCCTAAGTAAGAAACCTTAAAAGAAAAAGAAAAGAACTTTAGTAGTGAGTACTTCATTATTTGCCTCGAACAGGAATTTTTGCCATCCTGCCTGGTAGGTGTAGATTAGTCTGCCCGTTTGTGCAATTACCTAAAGAAAAAGTTCCCAAGGAGAGACCAGCGACATCCCCTTAAGCTAGCCAATATCAGGATTGATAGGTTCTGTATCACTTGCTTCGAATAAGAGTTATGCCATCCTGACCGGTTGTAGAATTAGATGTTTAGTTTGCTCCATATATGGATGTCTAGAAGCCTTTCTAACGTCTTTAAGAGAAAGGAGGTTAGACTGAATTGCTGATAGTCTTTGGCTGTTATGTGACTTAGTTTACCTGCTTTGGAAATGAATACTACTTTTGCTACGCTCCAGGCTTTTGATATATATTTCAGTGTTATACAGCTGCGAAAGATGTCCATCAGCTTCGCGTTAGGTGCAGCTATTTTTATCACAAACATTCATCGCTATTGTCATAGTCGTATCAGCCCAAAATAAGGTGACAAATATAAACTTCTATTCTGATTGGTCAATACAGGCCTAGAAAACGATAGTTTTCATGTGATAACTATTTGTGTATGCATGGCGCCGAATTATTTATTTATGCAGCAGGAACATTTGTCAAAATAATAAACTAGTTTTGCAGTTCGTGTATAGAGCTCCATTGGCAGAAAAGTACAATTGCAATGCTCGCAGCAGTAGGTCTGTTTCCGTACTTGATCGAGTTTCGAATTTTTACGAAATTTAACGAAAATTGGTCAAACACACAAGGATCCCAGCGTACGGAAACAGTATGGGAATTGTGAAAAACACACCCAAGAAGCCCGAAAACAATCCGTTTGCCATTACACTGCACTATAATTTGTACAGTTCGTAGTTTGAAAGAGAAAACCCTAACACATCCAAATCTAACTATGATAGTGAGGAAGAACAACACCTAGCTACTAGAGTCCGTTTCAAATGACTACGCAATTGGAAAGTTGCGCAGATAGAGCAACGACATATTTGCTACTCATTTGCTGCCTGGAAACGCACCATATCGCTAGATCTTTCATCCAGCTGTCCGTCACTACCTTCTAGCTCCTAAACTATAAAAGCTATACGCACGTAACAATAACTCAAAGACAATGCCCTGTTTCATTTTTAAAAACACAATTATTTTGGGAGTGGCGCATCCTTAATCATCTCGATTGCAAAACGGCAACTGAATCTAACAAAATACCAGCCTTAGTCCTCAAAAACTTAGCATTAGAACTAACATCTATTCTGTGTAGACTTTTTTCTATGGCTTATGCGCAAAAAATGCCCCCTTTTTCCTGGAAATTGTTCGCATTCAAACAATTCCCAAAAAAGGAAAGAAATGCCTGCCGGTGATCAGATACCTGGAGAGATACGGACTGATAAGTGACCGGCAGTTTGGTTTTAGCAGCCGCCACAACCAGAGATTTACTGAGCTATGTAGCCCACCTATGGACCTCAGCTATTTCTTCAAAACAGATCAATTCAAGTTCCGGTCGAATGTGTGTCTTCGTATACATTTGCTTTAATCCCTGGAGTGCCTCAGGGTTCTATTTTTTCACCAACACTCTCAAAAGCGAACTTAATAGACTTCTATGCGAAGAAAACCCAATTTAGTATCTACTGTGTCTTAGCTTCAAATGAACTACGTATATTATCCTTCTATAGTATAGTGGGTTCAAGTCCGAACGGGGAAAAGCAATCAACAATCGCCCGAGCCTACGCCAAAAGGGAGTTCTGCCTGGTAGTACTATAGACCAAAATTTGGGTCTGAGTGCTCCGGGATTTGTAAAATTTAATTTAAAAAAATAAAAAATTAGGTCCAAATAAACCGTGCATCTTCTTTGCGACATGGTGGATACTGGTGTAACATGACACGACCACATATATGAAAAAAAAAATAAGTTCAGTTACTTAGTTTATTCAATTCTTTAAAATTTATTCTTAGTATAAATCGATAATAGAATAATAAAATAAATAAAAAATGTTAAGTACGTTACGTCGAAAGACATAGCTTTAAGTATAAGCTTAGTTAGAATAAGATAGTTAAGTTAGTTAAGCTAGTTTTAAGCGTTTTTTGTCTAGCTATAAGTTTAATGAATTACCAATAAAAATGCACTAAAAATAAATGAATGAAAAACACGGCCACATATCCAACATTGCAAAATCGGGAAGTTCAGTTACCTATTTAATGCAGAGATACTTTACAGTGCAACAGCTCCTTCTATTATACAAATCACAAGTTAGACCAGGACTTGAGTATTGTTACCACGTTAGGAGTTCGGCCCCAAATCAATCTCATACATAGCATACAGAGACGAACAGTTCGCTTAATAGAAGAACCCGCACCAACTTCCAATCTAAAGCCGTTAGCTCATCGAAGACTGATAGCAGACGTATGCCTATACTATAGGTTACTATCATGGCAAATGTTCCAAAGACCTCCATGGAATGATCCCAAGAAAAACGATTTGAGCGTTCTTCTAGGCAAGCACCCAAGTCGTATCACCTCTATGTCCACCTAGCAACCGCGAGGACATCACTTTACAAAACAGGGCAAGTACACTTTGGAAATCACTCCAGAAGACTTTAATCTCCAACAATTCGACAGCGTAATCAGCAGGCATTTACAAGCATTTCAAGGCCCGCTCGGGAGATGGTCTCATCATCTAAAGTAGCAAAAACCACAGTTCCTAGGGTTCAGCCACCATCCTGCTTCGGTAATGGTTTGATGGGGCTATCCCATCAAGGAGTTACTGCTCTCCATTTCTGTGAAAAATGATTCAAAACTGGAGCAAATATGTACCAGGATGTCGTAGAAGGCACCGTTAAAGGCAAGATGGGTTTTCCAACAAGACTCTGCTCCAGCACTTAAAGCCAAAATAACTCAGCAGTGGCTTAGAATCGGTATACCTGCTTTTGTTGCATCCGAGGATTGGCCTTCCGGAAGCCCAAATTTGAATCCTTTGGATTATTGTTGTAGTTGGAAAGTATAGCCTGCAAGAGAACCCACCGAAATTTTCACAGCAGCGTTGTCCATACTCCTGGAAACCGTACGTGCCGCTGTAGCCCAGTGGGCACACCGTTTGAGGGCCAGCGGTCATTTTGAATAACCCATCATTTTGTGGTTAAAACCACGGCCAACCCGTACGAAGAACCCTCATCCATAATGGAAGCTATTAGACCGAGGGGTGATGGGTTTGCTGTGGATTCACCACAATTGTTATTAGTATTTTAAATACTTTCAAATTTACATAAAAAAAAAATTATACTTAAAGTATTATCTAATAGTGATGCAATACAAAAACAATAATCGAAAAATCATAATATTAATGATAACATTCACGTGCTAGTTTTGACAAACGCAATGCATTTTCTTTTAAAAATTCTGGGATTGGCTTCATTTTTTATGTCATTTGGTAGCGTGCATAAGCTCTTATAAATAAATGTGTTTTGACCTGCCGCTGTATTTTGAAAACCCACTCTGAAGTGGTATGGCTGAAGGATATGGCTGCACCTCTCCGACTCGTCTAACACCCCTTGTTAGAAACTTTGGTGCGACTCCGTATTTAACCTTAAAAACAGCTAAAAGTGTATTAAGCTCAAGTCTTTGTTTTCTACTTAACCATTTAAGGGCATCCAGCATGCATCTGATTGGTGTATATCTATTACATTTTAAAATACTTCTCATCGCTTTGTTTTGAAGCTTTTGGAGCCTTTCCAGTTGACTCAGGTTGCAGCAAGAGTTTAAAATTGTGCCACAGTACTCAAAATGTGGTTTCACTATGGTGTTGTATACTATCACAGCTGTTATGCTATCCATCTTCTTTCTTATTCGTTTGAAAAATCCAATTTTTTTTCCAATTTTCTTGCATATGTAATCTACATGTTGATTAAAGTTCAGCTCTTCATCAATAATCATTCCTAAGTATTTAATGCTACTGACGTTTTCGATTTTTTTACCATTTATTTCAATGCAAGTCTCGTTATCTAAATTCAAATTCATTGACTTTGTTTTTTGTCCATTCAATTTTAATTTGTTCGTCTTTAGCCGTCTAATTATGAGTTCAATGTCGCATGTCAGTTTGTATTTGCATTCTTCTGCGTCTTTTCCTTCAGCGTAAATCAATGTGTCATCCGCGTATAGGACAATTTTACAGTTTCTCACTATTTTCGGCATATCATTTATATACATAATGAATAACAGTGCACCTAATACCGACCCTTGCGGTACACCAAGCTCCTCTTCGGCAAAGTCAGACACACTATTATTTAGTTTAGTTCGCTGTACTCTTTTGTTCAGGAATGTCCTAAACCATCTCAGTTCCTTATCTTGAATGCCATAGTTATACATTTTTTTAATAAGTATTTCACGGTCTATTGTTTCAAACGCTCTTTTGAAATCGAGGAAAAGTGCTATTACTGTTTTTCGTTTACCCCCATCTTTCCATTCATTAATTGCGTGATTCACTGCTGTCTCACATGAGTAGTTTTTTCTAAAGTCCGATTGAAATTCCGAGAAAATATTGTTTTCTTCCATATATTTCATGACTTGCTGTTTTACTACTGTTTCAATAATTTTCTCGGCAGTACGCAGTGTATTAATAGGTCGAAATTCTTCATTCTTTTTGGTGTTTGGTACTTTATCTACTGGTGTTATTATTGAGTCCTTCCAAGAGTTTGGAAATTCTCCCGTGGAAATCGATCTATTTACCAGCTCTAGTAGAGCTTTTTCCAACGGATTTCAGTTATCCAGTATTATTCTAGGACTTATTCTATCAAAATCCGTTTTGTTCTTTAGCGACTTGCAGACTTCTTTCAACTCATCTATTGTAATTTGACGAAATTTGAATTTTGATGCTGTAGGAATAACGTAATTCACATACTCTAGATCTTCTATCTATGTATTCTCTTATTTCTTTAACACTTTCAATAAAATATTCGTTAAACTTCTTTGCGATTGTTAGTTCATTTTTGTACTCTTTCCCGTTGAAGATAACACTTTTAATACTGTTTTTGTGCTCGCTCAAGACTAAATCTTTTATTTCTTTCCACATTTGTTTCTGCCCAACCGCTTGGCTAATCCTATTGTTTATATATTGATTTTTGGCGTTATTAATTTTGACTTTATAATGGTTTCTTAAAGCTTTGTATTCCACCCAGCTTCGACTATTACTGACCATTCTTGCCTTTTGATACTTTTTGATCTTCCTATTTTTTAGAATTTTAATTTCATTATTAAACCACCGTTTTGTTTTACTATTCATCCTATATTCATCCTTTTTATACTGATAAATTTTCAAACTGTGTTTTTAAGAGTCGTGTTGATGTTTTCCGCGTTTTCGTGTATATTCTCTGCCATGTTGTATGACAGATTTGCTTTTCTAAGTTCCTGTGTAAATAATTGCTTTCAATATTTGAAAGATTCGTAGTCGTTTTCATCTTTCTTCGTATTAGTTTTCGTGCTTATTATTACTTCGATACTCTCATAATCTGTTATTTTTACGTTTGGTTTTTGCTCTAACAGTTTTTTTTTTTTTTTTCCCCGAGGGTTGGAACTGAAAGATCCTGCATGTTCCGCTATTTAGGCGCGGTTGATTCCTATCTCGCCAAGTCGAAAGGTTTCGTCCTTTGTAGTCGGCGCAATAAATTGCTTTCATCCAGAATTTGTAGGATTGTATTGTTGACATGTCCGATTAATCGGTTTCTATGCTTTCTCGCGTAGCTTCTAATTTCAGCTTCGATTGTCGGAATTCCGAGATCCCTGTGGATATCATCGTTTCTAGTATACCACGGTGCGTGGACAATTTCTCTTAGCACTTTATTAAAATTGGCAAGACATTAGTTTTCTTATAAGTGAAATTCACGTGAACAGATTTAGATTCGTTGAGGGCGATCCGCCAGTCCCTCGTCCATTCATTTACTTTATTCAGTGCGTTTTGCAGTTTTGCAGTCGTTTCTTCGATTGTTTTACCTACGGCTAGGATAGCGGTGTCATCGGCAAACGTAGCCAGGATAGTGCCATCTTCTTTCGGTATATCTCGAGTATATAACAGATAGAGAAGTGGCCCAAGAACGCTTCCTTGCTGTACACCGGCCGAAATTTCTTTGAGCTCCGAGTATTCATTTCCATGTCTAACACGGAAGAGTCTATTCCCGAGATATGATTCTAGAATGTCGTATAGGCATACAGGGAAAACTTGTCGTAATTTGCAATTCAAGCCGTCATGCCACACCTTATCAAAGGCTTGCGAGACGTCAAGAAATACGCTTGAGCATATCTTTTTCTCTTCAAGTGCTTTCTCGATTACGTCAGTAATTCTATGCACCTGGTCAATCGTCGAGTGCTTACTTCTGAACCCAAACTGGTTGTCAGGTATAAGATTACTTCCTTCTACAACCGATGGGAGACGTCTTAGTAATATCCTCTCGAAAATTTTGGATATAACTGGAAGTAGCGAAATTGGTCTATAAGATTTTACCTCATTTGGCGGCTTTCCTGGTTTTAAAACCATTATAACTTCCGCAACTTTCCATTGGCACGTGTCTTAATCTGAGTGCAGCATTTACAATATGAAGAAGCTTAATCAATGCTTTTCTAGGTAAAGCTTTGAGAATTTCTCCGGTGATCAAGTGCTCTAACAGTAATGTTCTCCATGTACGTTATAACGTAGTCGACTATTGTATTTGATGTTTGCGTTACTCTTGAATATTCCTGCATTTTTTGCGTTAGACAGTTATCATTCAATACTCTTTCTATCTCCCGCTTGTATGTATCGTTTTTGCACCAGTCAATGTTAAAGTCTCCTGTGTTTGATTGCTAGTATATAATTCTTTTCATTTTGGTCTCGAGCTTATTCAGGTATACTAGACATAGCCTAGTTAGTGTCGAGTGGTTCTCATCAAGCCCTAAACTAAGTTTTTCATTAATACGCAAACTATTTAAGCAAATAAATTTTATAAATACTAATCCGAAATGTTTTGTTGTTTAATTTTTATAACGTTTTGCACTTGTAACAGAACTTATAGCAGAATTAGGTACATAAATGCTTCTTCAGCTTGCAAGCTGAACACCTTTCCTCATTATTAAACATACAAATACATCTGTTTTTCAGGAGATTTAAAATTTTAATTTCTGTTTAAATCGTATGCAATTTTTGATTTATGCTTTCAATTATCTGCCCATAACTCGGTAGCCGTTGCAGATAATGAACTAAACAATTGAGGAAAACAAGCCTGTATATTTACGAGTAGGACCGTTGTAGTATTATTAACAGAATTTTGACATATGTCGACTTATGCTGTTTTTCATTGTGCCCACAGACATAATTAAGTTGTCGCCAGAGGCAAACAAATTATTCAAAAACTTCTCGAATAACAACCGGGCGCCTATAAAACTGATTTATAGCTCTTAAAATATAACCGCCACCCGTCATACTTGAAAAGACCAAAAATGTCCAATCAAATTAGAACCAGCCTTCCATATTTGGATAATGGTGACCACGAAACTTGAAAACCGCATCGTAAATCAGTAAAATGCCAATTACATGAATTACAGTAAGAAATTCTTAGAATTTACTGCACAATAGCAAAAATCAATCAACACCTAACAATCATAGCGCGATGTTTTCATTAGCACTAGCGATCGATAATGTTATTAAATGAAATCGGGTAACAGATGAAAACCAAACCTATAAGAGAGAAACTGCAACTAAATGCAATCGAGTGCAATAGAATTGACTTCAATTGTATGGCAGACAACCCCTGCACTTTACGATACCAACAGCTTACCCATTACGTCTTGTCAGTGGATGTCCATAAACAACCAATTAAATCAGCCAATCGAAGTAAATTGAATATGTGGTTGGTTTAGCTTTTTTGTAAACATTTTAATTGACTCATTGTAAATGCAACCATCGGTGATACAGTGCCACTCTAGCGAGTGAGTGGGTTGACCTTGTCAACAATCGAAAACGAAGTCACTTCCTTTGGATTATTTTTTAAGTCTTTTTTTTATTTAAATACGTTAAAGTAGAAAGAAAAACAAGGGTAGACAAAACCTGCTTATATAACCATCAAACGTGGTGCGATGTTCATCGACATAAGCTCTTGGAACAGCAATTTAGCTGCGTATGGGAGTCGTACTTGAGAGATTTGTGTTTTGTTCTTGCAACCCTTGCACTCGAACGTGTTGTTACGCAGATTAGCGATAGCAATCAGGCCACAGAAGTTACAGATGTGGATGCGGTATGGATCGGAGACTTCGAACAGCCTCTCACGTAGAAATTGAGCAGCACCGTGGGAAATTTGACAATCACGTTCCATTTCACCGAAACGTAGACCACCATCACGAGCCCTACCCTCCATAGGTTGTCGCACCAAAATCTGAACTGGACCACGAGCTCTCGAATGAATTTTGTCATCCACCATGTGCTTAAGACGTTGGTAGTAGGTTGGTCCTAAAAATACCTGAAAGAAAAACAGTTTCGCATTAGTAAGGAAGTAAAACTTTAACGGGTCGTCCTGTTTACCTGGGCATTGATCTTTCGGCCAGTGTGTCCGTTGTACATGACTTCATTGCCACGCAGATGATAGCCGTACTCTTGCAGGAAAGTTGAAATCTTTTGTACGTTCACAGCATCGTTGAATGGAGTAGCATCACCGATTTCACCCTTGTTTGAACCCAGCTTGCCTGTAAATACAAATCATTAGGCAAATGTGAGTCATCATTGGTTAATAAACATGCAACGCTTGTTCTCACCACAAAATAATGAGAAAAAAAACTGTTGACTACTTGCGATTAGGGAAGGAATACATAGGTTTTTCATGTCTGAGTACTTTTTCTAGCCTAATTCTGCTTCGAAAGCAGAAGGCAAGAAGGGTCTATAAGTCCAATTGTGATGGTCATTCATCATACAAATTTGAAAAAAACGGAAAAGCTCATAACTTATACAAAAAACTTTTATTCGAATATACGAGTAGTTTGGAAGATAAATACATATATGTCTGTAGCCCATATTCATTCAATAAAACCAACTTAAGCATCGATAACAGCCTCAATTCTTAACCCTAAACTTGAGGATTTAAAAACGGCCTCTAGCAGCATTTACTCGAAGATCTTGTGTGAAAAAGAAGCGAGGCATAAAATGACCTTCACTGCTCAGTACTCCAAGGACCATACACTGGCAGGCACTTGTGTGTATGTATGTAGAGCCATCCGTCATTCCGTCATTGTCGAAATTTTGTTCATCGCCATACACTGGCCATTTCTCATGGCATAAGACTTATATCGAAGTTTTTCACGAACCACATTGCGAATTAGTTACTCAAAACTTTGAAGGTGCCTTGCAATTGACCTTATCGATGTTCTAGGGTCCTGATGAATACAATGTTGCCCTTGTTGAACAAGTTGCTGGCTATTCTTGCTGTGCGAACGTGCTGAATGCTCTTTATGTTTCGAAACATGCGAAACAGCGCTGTCAGAAGCCTCCAACTCGATGCGAACCTTGTAATCGAACGACGGGCGAGTTTCAAAAAACACGATTTTTCGAGATCACTGTGGTCTGCACATTTGGCAACAATCAGCACATATCTTTTCATTTCTTGTGTTACGTATTTATCTGACATTGTACCCGGGAAAAACATAAACGGCTGCTATCAAAAACGACTGAACAAAGACATGTCTTCGAATAGCCTCCGCACCCGACCATAACGATAAGCGGAGAAAGAAAGAAACAACGCATGAACACGTCCATGTGCTGCGAGTTCAACGCTCGTGTCATTCTCCTCAGAAGCCAAAGCCACGACGAGGAAAACATATCTAGTCCCTTACAGGGGTCTTGCAAAACCTGTAGTTCACTGGAAAGAAAAACTTTACTCCTGCTTAAAAATAACTCGTAAGATAACTTTGGGCATGCAAGAGGATAGCAAGCTATTGGAGGAATTGCACGAAACATTTCAAAAATTAACGGTCTACTTCACACAGGCCATCGGGCACAAGAGGAATTAATAGCTACGCATCCGTTTAGATGCCTGGGCTAAAAGTGGAACCAACTTCTCTCCTCGACCGTAAGTGGACGCGGAAGCAAGATTTGTTGATACGGGAATATGTCACAATGCACTTCTCATCATCTTCAGTTTAACTTATTATCAAGAAAGAGAAACCTTCAATGGAAGTGATACCTACAAGTGAAAATTCAAGATAATAGGACAGCTACAACTAACCTTCTGGATCGCTTGAGTATTTTGTTTACAGCCATCCTGCTATCCCCCTTTCTATACCTCAAGACAAGGACCTATTGTATTGCAAAGCGTTGCATAAATCATCCTTTCTGATGACGAGTATATATATGTATGTATATGTGAATAGGATTCAATATAACAATAAAAAAAAGTAGGTAAAAACACTATGCACTGGAATTACCCACACCTAGCACTGCTAATCTCCCGGCAATAGGGGTACAACTTGAATCGGGGGAACAGTACTATAAAGAAACTAGTAGAATAACCAACAAAAGTAAAATTTCGTGAACTATATGGTAGAGTTAAACTAATCTATTGCCGTCGGCCGAGGAGTTCGAACTCGAGCGTGAGTTCACCCGATATAAGATAGACGGTGATCTTGGGGCTGAGTGTGATAAGATGGTTCGATGCTGGGGAATACCACTCCCCAACAAAAACCACTGTCTACTCTGGTACAACAGCTGGACTGATGCTAACTCCAGCAGCACGAAGCAGCCTCATATTTTGGAAACTTCACAGTGACCAGATATTGAGGGCTAGAGTAAGAAAACCATCATACAATGTTATGCTCCGATCGAAGACGTGACTCAGGGTGATAAGGACAATTTCTCCGTTTACAATCAAACGCCTAATGGGGACATCGTAATCGTGATGGGGGATTTCAACGCCAAGGTAGGAAGCGACACTATGTTTAAGCACGTGGTGACAGTTCACGGCCTTGAAGACCGGAATAACAACGGTGAGCGGTTTGTGGAACATCCAACCAGACCGATCACATCGCGATCAGACGCCACTTCACAAATAGTCTCCTAGATGTCCGAAACAGACGTGAAATCGAAACAAGACAAGAACGCGATCACCATCTTATGTTAGCTTCTATACCCTTTCGTACTGCATCCTTCAACAGCAGCAGCTCAAACTTGCTCAATATTACCAGGTTCAATACCGACAGGCTCAGGGATATCCAAGTGCGCCAACAATTCAGGGACCGTCTTGCCTTAGAAGCAGGACTAGTCAGCAGCACAATGCAGGAGAGCGTGGATGACCACTGGAATGATGTGAAAAATGCTTTTGCAACTGGGACACGCTCCTACGTCGAAAACAAGCAGAAAAGTCACCACACATGGCATACCTGCAGACCTTCGTAAATAGATGTCCAAGAATCATCTTGGAGATTTGTTGGACCAGTGGTATCACCAACGAACAATTTTATCAGAAAACGGGACAAGATCCTATAGACATTACTATACGAAGGAGAAAATGGCAGTGGATTGCACACACCCTACGGCGCGAAGACAACTCCATTGCGAAATATGCCATGCAGTTGGACCCACTCACCCAGGCAGGCAGAACTGCGGGACGTCCTAGGCAAACGTGGTGCAGAACAGTTGAATAGGAATCATGCTCTTTGGGAATAAGTTGGAGGCAGGCGTTGTTGACGGAGTAAAAAGGATTTTAATAAGTAAGTAAAAGAGAAGAAGATTGGGTCGCCCACAAAAACCTTGACGCATGATAGTCAAATAATTAAGGAAGAGCTGCTTGGAATTGAGATAATTTGCCAGAAATAGTACATAATGGCGCGTTGACGCGGTAGATATCCGTAAGTCCAATAACGTGACAGAGTAATTACACTTTTGTTTTCTTAAAAATGAAATTTCAAAATCCCGGAGCACTCAGACTCACACGAAGTCCATTGTACTACCACGCAGAGCTCCTTTTGGTGTAGTGGTTGGAGAAACTTGGATTTTATTCCATCCGGGCTTGAACCTGCACAGTTCAGGTCACAAGCGAACACACTATCCACTACACCATGGCCACCCTAATTACACATTACTGATTGCTTCGACTGGAAACCTGAAACAGCAGACTAAGTTTATTGAAAGGAAAGTAGAACAATCTGCCCCCTGATATCTCATACTTCAGAGTTAAGTAGAAAAGTGAAAACATCAAAAGTGAACCCAAACTTAAATTAATGAAAAAGGTGTAAAGGGATAAGTTAATAAAAAACTCAGTAATCTACATAGAAAAAAGGAAAAAATGTATCAAAACCAAATTACCTTGCAAGCACTCGATTAAATGCCCAATTGTCATACGAGACGGAATAGCGTGAGGATTGATAATGATGTCCGGTGTGAGTCCCTCCGCTGTGAAAGGCATATCCTCCTGCCGATACTGGATACCACAAGTACCCTTTTGTCCGTGACGTGAGGCAAACTTGTCACCAATCTGCGGTATACGCACTGAACGCACACGAATCTTACAAAACTTGTATCCCTCACTGTTGAGTGTCAACATGACTTGATCGACGATACCAGTTTCTGAGTTACGCAAGAACGTCGATGCATCTCGTTTCGTAAAACGCTTCGTAGTACCCTCTAACTGAAAACAGAAAAAACAAATTGCAATTCACTCTCTACCCGTCTATCTCTCCCCCACTCACCTCATCGTCATTTTCCGGCAAAGTAATCGTCTTTCCAATCACCACATCATCGCCAGACACACGAATACCAGGCGCAATGATTCCATCATCGTCCAACTTGTCATAATGAGCATTTCGCATTCCCTGGCATGTTGCCCGATTGGGCTTCTCAAACTGTTCCTCCTGATCGCCGATACGTTTGTTTTCAGAGTCCTTGTATGAACGGTAAAACACAGACCGGAAGAATCCTCTTTCCACAGCTGAGGCATTCAGAATAACACTGTCCTCTTGGTTGTATCCAGTGTAGCACAAAATGGCGACAATAGAGTTAATGCCTGCAGGCAACTCTCTGAAACGTAGGTACTCCATAGAACGTGTGGTGACCAGCGGTTTCATCGGATAGTACAGCACGTGAGCTAGTGTGTCCATCCGAACGTGGAAGTTTGTAATGTAAACGCCCATAGCTTGCTTACCCATAGCACTTTGATAGGTGTTACGAGGACTCTGGTTGTGATCGGGGAATGGGATAATAGAAGCACACACGCCCAATATCATGGCAGGGTGAATCTCACAGTGAGTGTAGGTAGTACAATACGCGTAGTCCTTGTCTTGTTTCAAATCATAAGGCGACATTGCGATCATAATGGTTTCCTCCTCCAGAGTGTCAATGTACTCCACGACACCAGATGCCACTAATACTTGCCAACTGTAATTGTAGTAATCTCTCTCTTTCAGCATCTCAATGTGGTTCCTCTTCAACAGCAGACTGCCATTCTCTACAATCAGCAATGGCCGACAGATGCGACCGGCATCGGTGTAGATTCGTATTTCGCGATCGCGAATATCGCGAATCATCGACACCTCAGACACAATGATATCCATCTGCCGTCTAAGTTTGCGCAAAGTTGCCATCAACTGCTCCGGATCACGATGGATGCCCACCCAGCAACCGTTCACAAAGATCTTTGTCGCATCAGCAATCGCAGAAGGTGCAATCTCCTCCAAGTTTTCCATAGACCACTCTTCCAAGAACTCCAAAATTGGCGATGGTTGTGATCCCACAGAAATATAGGCCATCAAAGCTAGATTTTTTACCAAACCGACAGCAGCTCCCTCAGGAGTCTCAGCCGGGCACAGCATTCCCCACAATGTGTTATGCAACTGACGTGGCTTAGCGAGTTTACCATCTCGACCAATTGGCGAGTTAACACGCCTCAAATGAGACAAAGTCGATGCGAACGTCAATCGATTCAACACCTGAGACACTCCGGCACGGGCCTGATGAGCCTTCTTCTGATCACCCCAGTTGCCCGTGGCCAACGAATACCTCAGTCCATCGGTTATGATATTTGTCTTGATAGCCAGCTCCAAGTTGAAGTCCTTTCCACGATCGATGAACTTCTGTGTATACATTCGAACTTCCTTCATAAGATTCTTAAAAAGCCCTCTAAACAGGAACGCCAACAGTGGACCAGCCAAGTCCAAACGCTTATTACCGTAGTGATCCCGATCGTCTAACTCACGACGACCCAGTGAGGCCAACAACAGTCTGTGAACCATGTAACCCAAGAAATAAGCTTTCTTCGTCTCACAGAAATCAGACACACCCACGTGTGGTAACATTTCCTTTTGCAGAATTTCTTTCGCGTACTTGATACGCTTATCCTTTGTCACGCCGGGACGTGCACCTCTCGCGCCAATAAAATTCAATGCCACATTCTGCTCCTGCACTACGAAAGCCTCATCCAATGACGGCTTCACCATCTCCATCATTTCTGGATCATCAAAGTCATAGATGATGTGCTCAAGGATATCTCTGTCTGCCACGAATCCCAACGCACGGAACACAATCATAATGGGAATTTCCTGCTTGATGTATGGCAAGATGGCGATAATTCTCTGACCAATTGCAGACTTTTTGATGTTCTGCGAGCCACGAGCCATCATGTTGACCCACAGCGTGGATGTGGGACGTGAACTGTGCTCAAGACAGGAACGAATTTCCGACTTGAATGCGTATTTACCGTCTTTCATGCTGAATACGTAAACAGTGTTTGTTGCCATTTTCTCTTGAGCTATGAGAACCTTCTCTGAACCGTTGATGATAAAGTAACCGCCTGGATCCAGGGGACATTCATTCAATTCTGTCAAATCACGATCGGATAGCTGACTCAGTAGACAGTATGTGGAACGTAACATGATAGGGATTTTGCCAATGAAGGTTTTCTGATGCTGTGTCTCGACGGGATCCTGACCTTCGATGATTTTCGTTTTTGTTATATCAACGTACAACGGTGCGGAATAGGTCAGATTGCGAAGACGTGCTTCGTTCGGCATCATAGGACTGGGTGAACCATCTTTCTCCCAATGTGTTGGTTTGGACAGATAGATTTGATCGAATTTCAGCAGGAAACGAGGCTGTAAACAAGAAAAGAGTTGATTCAAAATGTTGTAAATATTGACACCTACACAGGGGAGAGAGATTGTCGAATAAGAGTGGAAATGGAGCAGGCTAATTCAGCCAATTAATGGATGAACGCCTAGCATTTTTGATAAAATCATTTTGATAAAAGCAGCTATACTTAAGCTGCTCAGATGTATGCGATGGGTACTATAGAGGAGTTTTCATGACAATTACGAAAGCTTGAAAGCTTCAAACCAGCAGGTGGAACTTTATTTCTGCGAACATGATAGCTCAGGTGTTCCTTAGCAGCGCCAAGGATGCCAATGTGATTTAACAAGTTAAGCAAAACTTGTCGTTGTGAAAGACTTACTCAGATTGTTGATTCCTATTATACTTATGATGACTAGAGTAAAACTAATGTTTCGGTTAAGATTCGTTCAGGCTGAGACTCCTATAACGGCAGGTACTAGAAGACAAACTAGTTTAATTGAAGAATGGGTGAATGGAATAGTGAATGGGTTAGACGCAAGACTAACAAAAGAAATTGAGTCTTGACTTGTAGCTAGAATCACTGGATGTGCCTGCAGATCATCTGAGTTCCAGGGCGAGATTTATCTGTGGTGACAGCGCACTAAGTAGAAAGTTTACAAATCTTAAGAGCTCGCATTCATTCACCGAGTTCTTGTGCACTATATACCCGACGGCCCCAACTGGGGCATCTATTTTAGAGTTAACATTGCAGAATGGCTTAATGGAAATCGATTTCCGTGGATACGGCGATGCTGACGAGATCTGTTGTCTGTTAGTGTAGTGGAATGCTGTGCAAATCAAGGGTTCTTAGTCCTAAAATGGTGAAATAGTGGTTTATACGAACATAGTTATAATACATTCGGTTAGAAGTGCGTTCGTTTGGTGGTCAAGAGTCAATTTCCTCAAACGCAAACTAAACAAATATTACTGGGAAGATGAATTGAAAGCCGATTTGTGCTATGGAGACTTACATAGCTTTATCCCATCTTCAACGAAGTCAAGAAAGAATTGACAATCGACCACCAAAACTTCTTCATTCGTTATAATTACCTCCTGAGTCGGCGACGACTCTGTCAAAAGACTGAACCGACTTGGACTTGTGAGGATCTAGCCGGGGCTCATTTATGAGTCATCAACCAACGATGCAGAGAATGTCGGCAAACTGGGGCCACATTCTAGTACCAGACTACCTGATAATCGAGGGAGAGTCGTATATCAGATTAATCCGAAACATGTACGAGAACGCAAGAACCACAGTGAGGTGTTGCGTCAGGAATAACCAAGGAATTTTCGGTCAATGTTGGCATTCACCAGGATAGCGCCCTTAGCCGTTTTCTCTTCAATGTAGTTTTGGATTACCTTTTGAAAGATAATGTCAATGAACCAAACGTATTCTCGATATTATTTACGGACGATTGTGTTATCGCAAGCGGATAAGCGGTAGATTTACAAAGTACGCTTAATAAAAGGAAGGAAACGGATTCAAAAACAGTCGTTCAAAGACAGAACACTTAACATACTTGTTCTCCGACCCACAAAGACTTAATATGAAGAAATGCTATGATAATGGCGACAGTCTATTAAATCTCTCTTCTGACTAGGAATCCAGTTCAATCAACCTCTTCTACGGTTGGTCCTGTGCGACCAGCGCCAAATCCACCAGATTGCTGACCACAACTCTGCGAACCACTTGCTCCTCCAGTATGTATCTTTGTCATAATTGGACTGCAGATGTTTGATATAGTCTATCTTAAATATTTGGATTCCATTGTAAACCAAGAAGCAAACTGCGATGACGACGTAAGGCATAGAGTGAGCGAAGGATAGATGAAATCGCGTGAAAATTTGGGAATTTGATGCGTCAGAAAAATGCCGCTCAAGTTAAATGCATTACTGTCGATATAAATAACGATCAGTCTGCGAAACAGTATTAACCACCAACCAGTCAGCGACTTGGGAAACAACAGTGGCTTCGGCCTGAAAAACGCTACAATAGCTTGCATGGTTAAAGAAGAGGTGAATTCCCAGTCCTCCGAGAAGACTCCAGCACCGATTCCGCCCTTGGTTTTGGACCCATCCATAAAAATTGACAGCGATTCGGTGTGGAGGACAGCGTGATATGTCCTAATCTGCACGATATTGGGTGATAGTAGCCCAAGTTAAACTCTAATTCGGGGGGCAGTCAGTCGTGAAGATGACGGTACATCGTCATAGATAGCCCCGCCGATCAACAGTCCATCTTTGAACCGTCGTCCTTTATGACTTCACCTCTTTCCCAGTCTTTCTGGACGGAAAATCGACTGTAAAGTTGTGTTGAAAAATTAGTTTGGGTATGGTGTAATCGGTTAGAGTTTTCCCCAGTTCTCTTGGTAACGAATCTAGAATCTTACTGTGGCCGTAAGGTCTAGCAGACCAGCACCCTGATTTTCTGAGTCTGACCGCTCTGCATGCTGAAATCTATTTAATATGGAGGTCAAGTGGTAGAATATGCATATTCAGAGCTTCCGTCGGACATGTCCGCATGGCACCCGTGGTACATACCTATGGCGGCCGTTCTTTACACTTTGCTTATTTGTTTAATGTTAGTCTTTACTCAGGGCAGGCCAGCAAACTAGTGACCCATACGTAAGTATTGTACGTATTACCGCTGTACACATCCATAAGACCACCTTCGGTCGATGTCACCACATCTTACCGAAGGTTTTACTCCAAGCGTAGAAAGCTATGCATGTTTTTTTTTTCTAACTTCCAGTAGAGCTTTGGGTCCAGCATGACTCCTAAAAACCTAGCGCTAGTAGATAAAGGAAGTAATTGGTTGTTTAACCGTGGAGGGGTAAAGGTCGGTATTTTGGTCTTAGTGGTAAAAAGCATCAGTTCAACTTTATTTGAATTGACACTGAATCCACAACTATTGACCTAAGTGCTTACCTTATCCAACGCGCCTTCCATGATTTTACTAACCACAGAAGGAACATTGACACCGTCTCTGTCAAGTCTTCACATGATTTTAGACATAGAAGAGATGATAAAACTGCGTCTTGAGGAGAATTTGGTAAGAATGACTAATAAAATCATCAACACTCAACTCGATGAAAGCTTCCTGAATCGCTTCAGGTAGGACGTTATTAAACGCGCCTTCAATGTCTAAGAAGGTAGCTAGGGTATATTGTTTATAGTGAATGGTTTTTTCAATCGTGTGCACCACCTCATGGAGGGCCGTTTCTACGGAATTTGGATAGTGAGAAAGTGTCGAGAGTTCCAGCGCCTTAATTAAGAAAGAAGTTAAGCTAATTCGTCGGAAATCCTTCGCTAATTTATGTCCAAGCTTTTTTTTCGATTGAGAGAAACTTTTCATGACAATTTTTACTCTCGGATGTTTGTCGTACGATCGCGAAAGGTGAGACCGTGAGACAATTTTTGTTTATTTTTATTTTTTTTTGTTTTCTTGGATTCGAACCTTGAACCTATTGCTCAGGGATCGCACACTTAACCACTGAGCCACGACTTCCACTTAATGATATACAGCTTCTAAAAATCGATACTGGCCGAGGGACTACTCGATCTTGAGTTTTCTGTAGTAGAATGCCGTCAAGACCGGCTGATTTATAGAGGGAGAAGCTGGTAATAGCCCATGAGATTTGCTTCTTCGTTTTTAGTGATTGTATTTCATTCCGTGAACACTGCGGACCCTGAAATTCGTGCACGCAGCCGTCCTTACACTCTGAAAAATGAGTGTCCATAAAAGGCCCCAAGGTTTCTCGAGAAGGTACTGTCCAAGTTCCAACCGGCCTTTTTATAAACGACAGGCTGTAGTGTTCCTTGAACAGGATCTTGCCTAATCTGGAGAAGTCCTTGGTGGTTTCAATGAAGTGGCGCCTGTGTCTTGGCAATTATGCCGGAATTTTTGACGATTTTGAGGCAATCCTTGAATGGCTGCCAGAAATTATGCATATAGCAGATATTTAACACTATCCTAGTAATTTTTCCCAAATTGGATAGATCCTCATTCGACCATGGGAGAAACACTACCGAAGTGTACAATTTGGCATTATATTGCTGTAACCCCAAAATGAGAAGGCTAACAAAAAATAAAATGATTAGGTGTAGCACACCTGTTGTCCGCTTTGTAATGATTTTCGTAAACCGATTTTGGCAATTATTTTGCAATCAGTAAATAATTTCCTAACACGTTTTCACCTAAGGGAAACATTTTTATAGGGCGAAACTCTTCTCATTCTGACATCAGACTCTCTCCAAACACCTCATCTATATTACCGGCGTTTCAATTTCTCCAGAAGTGTGTTGGGCTTCAGCTTGCAGATCAATAGCCGGTGAGTCTTCAACAATGCGCTGTACAGACATCTGAATGAATTCATCGAAACTGTCCAGCTGCTGCCGCACCAAACCTTTCTCATCGAAGTACGCGTTGATCACAATCCAACAGGCTTCCTGCCACAATTCGTGAGAAATTTCTTCGGCATTTTCTCCCTCGTAGATTTCTACAAAACAAAAACAACACAGTTAACCTATTTCACAGATTTGTCAAATTAGCTACAAGCGGCCATTTTTCGGAGCATTTCGGTGCTTTGCATTCGTGGGTAGGTATTTCGCACTTACCTTCTTCATTATCGTACATCATTTTCAGTCCGGTTTTCTTCAACAATTACTTAGTTAAGTGTAAATAAATACTTTTTGACAATTTACCACTTTGTGAGCATAATAGAACTATTAAAAAACTGCTGGCAAACTCGGACAGAATTTTATACAACACTGCATAGTTTGGTATTTCAAGTGGTGGTAGTAAAATGTCAATTTTGACAACCAGCTTTGTTTTCTACTTCCAGTGAGTGATGCCAAACTCATTGTGTGTGAATGATACAGTAATAAGGAAATTTTTGAGTCTTATTTTAAGTAATAGGGATGCGTCCTAAGGCATTTTTCATTTCCGCAAATATGAACAACCGGTTTGTTCATTTTGGACAGATTACTCTGATTGGTTAGTAGGAAGCGTAAAAGTGTAAAGATTATTTTAAAAATAACAATGCCCTTGGGCTTGATTATTTTAATTTGCTAATTTTTGACAAGTGTGAAACTGTGTTCCATGCTCATGAGCAGTACTGCTTTAGTGTTGCCCGGAGGCAATTGTGACGTTCGTGACGCTATACTTATCAAGCAGTCAAAAAAAATATTGAGTTATATAAAAAAAAACACGTTGAAACGGGCAAACTCAACGCCTTCGCTCTGGATGCAATGCTGACGACGTTATAATGTTGCTTCCATTTCAACTTTTCATGCATCCAAATATCAACCTGCAGTGTACATAAAAACTTGAATTCAATAACAAACAAGTAGAAGGAAATTGAGAGAACATTAAGTATCGTGACCGTTAAGTTTGCCTCCAGCAATGCATGCTCAACGTCGTTGACTTTTCAAACCGTCTCCGTCACCGAACAAAAATGTAAAATAGAGTAGATGTACCAAAAACTGGAGAGGAGTAGTTACCTTGTAATGAAAATATGTATAACTATTGTCCCAAGTACGTCCTTATTCATCTAATGGAAGTGACGACTGCGGAAATATCAGTGTGGAAGCGCTTACTATTGTTAAACCGTTGTTACAACTGATGGAAGAATGCCAGCGTGGAATGGCCCATTTACTGTCAACTGTCGAAGTATTCACCACAAGAAAGTTATTTTCGTGAAGTTTAGTGTCCGTGAAAGTATAAATAAAATGATGGAACACAATTATACATTATGAACATTTCATTAATGCACGAATTCTATGAAGGTGACCGTGGTCCAATTGTTAAGGGAAGTAATTAATATGATGATTTTCTGATGAACAAATGTTATTTCTCAAGTAAAAAATGATCTAATCTAATTCTAAATTTGTATGGGAAATTTTGTTTCATATGAACAGTATACTAGGATTTACAATTTTACCAGCGTCAAATACCAAGAAATCATTAAACAAAACAAACAAAAAATTAAACCGAGACGTAGCAGTGATTGAATAGGTCTTATTTAATTTCAAAAGTTAGTTTTTTTTAGCCAAACGATTTCGCTCAAATTGAATGTGTGAATTATATAAGATATATGCTATGTAATGCCGTATAAAACTTTTCAAAATAATTAAAGAAAATGTGTTTTTTTTATTATTACTTTTTTTTTAGTATACCTTAAAGATTTTATTGATCTGAAAATCTGAGTTAGGTAAGATATATCCTATCAGATGTCGTATCAGGTTTTTAATAAAAATTTCATTTAAAGGATGTTATCGAAATGCTGAAATCTCAAAAATTGTTCAACTCTTGTTTTCTTGACTTAATGAAAAATTCGCGTTAAAAGTAATTTTGATAAGAAACACAGGTTTTCAATTAAAAATTGTAAATGTTTTATTGATTCATAAAGTATACAGTATAGGGTTATGTATGGAATAGCATACCGGTTAATGGCCTTCACGGCTTTGCTGGCATATACGCACTCTTTTTGTCGAAATTTTCATGACCGTTTTGCATAAATATGGCTGAATTTCTTGGATACAGAGCTCAATTTGCTCATTTCGCCCCTTCAAGGCGTGGTAGTCGTAGGCTTGTAAGCATTAACCTTAGACTTCAAAAAACTCCAGAGAGAAAAGTCTAACGGCGTTAAATCGCATGATCTGTGCTGACAATCCTGATCACCAAAACGGGAAATTACACGGCCATTAAATGACTCATGCAGTAATTGAATTGTTTCTCATGCTGTATGGCATTTGGCGCCGTCTTCTTGAAACCACATGTCGCCCACCTCCATATCTTGCAATTTAGGCACAAAAAAGTGGATTATCGTGTTATGGCCTGACCAGCCGCATTTTCAAAGAAGAATGGTTCGATGATGCCTCCAGCCCAAAATCCGCACCAAACAGTGACATGTTGGGGATACATTTGTTTCTCAACATTCACTCGTGGATCGTTACGTCGAAAGACATAGTTTTAAGTATTAGGTTTAACTTAGAGCGCCCGCATAGGGCCAGTAAGTTAGAATAAGAATAGTTAAGTTAGTTAAGCTAGTTTTAAGCGTTTTGTCTAGCATGTAAGTTAATAAATTGATTAATAGAAATGCACTAAAAATGAAAAAAAAAAAATTAATGAAAATGAATCACTCGTGGATTTTCTGAATCCCAAATTCTATAATACAATTTTGACGATTAACAAAGCCATCAAGATGAAAATGAGCCTCACCGATGAAGATGAAAATTGCCAAACCTTCATTATTTTTAAAATATTGCTCAACTATGAAAACGCCTTGTTCTTTCGTGTAGCACTCCATTTTTAATAACCCTGAACTGTCAGCTGTCACGCTGTCTTTTTTTTTCGTTGGCACTTTACAGCACAAATGGCGCAAAATGTAAATCTTGCGTGAATTTTGTGATGCCCTTTATAAGCAGTAATGGAAATACTATAAGAAACAAATTTAAGTAAGTTTAAAAAAAAGCGGTTAAAATGCCATTCTTCTGATTTTAGCAGATTTGTGAGTTTTAAAAGTTGTATTAAATATTTGAAAAGGCAACAATTCTAATTTAGACATTTGGATGTTCGGTATTTGGGTCACAAATAAATAAAAAAAAACTATAATTATGTGCATGACGTGTTGTTTGTTTGAACTGATATCTACAGACAGATACATTTTAGGAAGACATGCTATCAATTCAATTTGAAATTTAATTCAATTATAATTAATAAAATAAAATTCTGCCCTTGTATTGAAAACGGTCCAAGAAATTTACTCAATAATACAGCGATCTTCAGGGTGACAGAATTATGTCACATAATGCTGAAAAGTATACATATAAAAATCATTTTATTTAAAGTACTGTCCGATCAGTCTTCAAAATAGTTGATTTGGTGTTCGCTTCGGCTACGCCACCCATAGCGATATCAATTATAATGCTTATAACTCATTGCACTCAACTTGATTGTTTCAATGCTCTCTAGGAAAAGGTCAACGCTTAACTAAGGGGAATGAAAGCTACTATTGTCAAGGTGGTTAAACAGTTCTCCTTTCTTGGAGGTAACGATAGTTCTACAAAAGAAATTTAATTTTCAAAAACTGGAGTTGCATTATGCTAAATCCTCTTTTTATAACATATATATATTGTTCTGCTTATGAGGCGCGCACAGGGGAGAAACAATACCGCGAACTGCTACAAACAAATTTAATCTAGCTATTAGTCGCACCTGATAGCTGCTTTGGCTCAAGCACAACGAATGGACTAGAACCCTTAGAGGGTTTTTGAAGCCGATGATCGTATATCTTATTGGCAATAAAAAACGAATCTTTGGTAAAAAATAATACTATCGCGGGTGAGAAATACTTGAGGAGTTGAATTTCAAGACGGACAATCTTTATTTGTCGGAAGCTTATTAATATGGATTGATACCTATGAGTCAAGCAAATGAGATTTTAACATTGCACAATTTATCCTTCGCAACAAGTTTTTAGAAAAGTTGCCCGGAAGCTGGTGTAATGGTAATTTGTTCACTTATTTATTTATATAAAAAAAAAATTAAACGAGTTATATCTAATGTTATAGAATATTCATACCTATCAACAAATATACATGTTGTTACTGAATGTATTTTCACTGATGTGTATAATGATGTATAATGTGTAATAACAAATTGAATATGAAAAACTGGTGCTTTCACCTTAATATAAAATGAAGTTCACGACTGGGTTACACATACTTGCACCTATATTTTGTTTATCTGCCAAAAATCAGATTTGAGTTTTTTTTCAACAAAATCAAAATTGAAGTTCGAACAAAATCGATTGGGACATAGCCGAGAAATAGCCAATTTTTAAGAGCCAGTTAATGAGTAATGACTGATGTCCAAGTTGATTTATGTCCCCTTCTACTCGCTTGTCACCTAAGGCGAGATCTTCCTCTACTGCGTTGTCCCTTTGGGTTGAAATCGAAGACTCTTCGGGCCGGAGCGTTGGTGTCCATCTTAGACTACTGATGCGCACTTTTCTGACCAGCTCAATGTCGCTGTTCAGCTTGTAGAATTTGATGTTAAATCTCCTCCTCCAAAGCCTGTCAATGCAAACGGTCGTAGTCCATGCTTCTGTTGGTCTTTGTCGCCGTCCCCTACAGAAGTTGTTCTTCTATAATCTCAGCATCGACTATGACTCTACTACAATATCTCCTTCTTCATTTCCACAGGTATCTGTACTTTTTTACCTTAACGCGATCATTTTACCTTCTGGTAAAGCTTTCGAACATTGTCCCTGGAGTAGCACCTCTCTATTACCTTTTATAGAAAGCAACTCCATGCAAAGGTAAAGGTAATCTGCTACACGGCCCTTATCCGGTCCATGCTCGTATATGGATGTCCCGTGTGGTTCAACGTGGGAGCAAGCTTGTTGGAAAAGATTCGGGTGTTTGAGAGGAATTGCCTTCATTTATACAGAACACCAAAGTCCCACTACATAAATTTCTATCCCAATGACATCCTGTACAACAGGGCTAACCTAATAAGAGTGCATAATTTCCTGATTAAGCTGATTCGAAGGCACATTGAAAGAGCAATGAGCTCGATGAATAACCTGTTCTCTGGTGCTTATTACCCCAATTACAGGTACCACGAGCGAGTACACCTTAACGACTTTGTTCCCCGAGAGACGTTCCTCTATCTCGATGAGAAAGGTCTGATCCAGGACAGAGCGGTGCCGCTAATCTTCCATGTTGCTCAGACAGCTGCGGATAGGCGACTCAACTACAACAGAGACGTCGCACACAGCAGTGTGGAGCGTCTCCTGTTCAGTAGGGCGGTATCGAGTCGCGATGAAAAAGACGTACAACGTCAGTCGGATGATTCCCTTTGCATCCCTCAGCCTCCTGGATTATCAATAGTGCATTAACCACCAAATTCCAAAGAAGTGGGGATAGGACGTCACATTGTGGTGTTCCCCAACTAACATATCTTCTAACAGATGTCACCACCCAGCTTTCAGTTGATAATCCGACTATTAAACAGTAAATTAATCAACTCGCCAAGTGAGCTATCTATCTTCAGATTTGACAGTGCTTTGATTATCGCAGATGAGTAGACGTTGTTAAAAGCGCCTTCAATATCTAGAAAAGCTACCATAGTGTACTTCATATGATACATGGAGTATTCGATCTAATGGACTAACGTATGCAATGCTGTTTCTACTGATTTGCCCTTACAGTATGCATGTTGAGCCGCGGACAGTAGTTGCGTGTCAATACTGTCACGTAAATGATTACCAATGAGTCGTTCTATTATTTCTAAAAGGAATGATGAAAGACTTATAGATCTAAGGTCTTTTGGACTGGCGTGTGAATATTTTCCAGCTTTGGGTATGAAAACCACAATAACTTCTCTCCATAATTGCGGAATATGGACCAGATCAAAACAGCTCTGAAATATATGAATTAGAGTTGGCAAGATAATGTCAGATGATCTTTGTAATACACCTAGTGTTATGCCATCTAGTTCACGCTACCATTGATTCAATACGTGACTTCATTCACCATACGCCTTAACACTGAGACTCGTACAGTTAGTCATTTCCGACAGAGCATTATGCTATTGTTGCTATTTTATTTGCTCAACACTTGCGTTTATAAGTTTAGCAAATAAAGTTAGGATGGTCGAGAGCAGTACCCGGGGGTTACCACGGGGAAGTAAAATAAGCACAATTGATGTGAAGTGGCAGTTACAGCACTGGGTATGGTCAGGTTGATGCCAATCAGTGCCTACCCAATTCCTGCAACACCCAGTCACATATTTGTTTTTTATGCCTAGTTTTATAAGTGGTAGCCTATTACTGAGGAAACGCAAATTAGCAACGTAACAATAAAAAATTGCTATATATATCAATATTTTTCTTATAACCTAACAAATCTACTACATTTCTCCAACTCGCTACTTTCCCACCATTTCACAGATGTTCGCCCCACCGGCAACCACCGCCAAGCCTCAACCAACTTCACGTCAGTCACAAGTGTCAACTAAATGTGTGATAAGTGCGTTTTTCCTAAATAAAAAAGTTTCTACCCCTGCAAATTTCGTTTACTGCCTAATTTTTGCAAATACTTAAGGTAAGCTGTAAATGAGAATATTATCCATACAATCTAATAAATGTATTCTCCGTCATAAGTGACACCTAACAAAGCAAAAGTCTACCTTTTTCCGTGAAAACTCCCTCGTCGATGGAATTTGTTCATCCCAACAAATCCAATCGAATTTATTAAAAATATTGTAAATATCCGCTGTCTATTAACTATTCCCCTAGTTTTTATATCCGTTCTGTATCCAATACACCACATGAATGCCCGATTGTCCGTTGTCATCGTCGCCAGCACCCCACCAAAATGAAAACATGATACGAACTTTTTTTTTATCTCTATGTGCGGAACGTAGGCAATGATGAAGCAGAAATTTGATTATTTACTCCCCGTCCCCATGCAGTGTTGGTTTTTTCTGTCTTTCTGCGATAAAATGAATTCGTTTTTAATTCCCCTGCTGTACACCTGAATTTAACTTGAGCTCCTCGATCGATTTGGGTTGGTCCCTTATCGGAGTTAAAATTTATTTTTTGTTCACTCTTGTTCCGACTCTGATGATGATGGATGAATGAATGCGATCGGTTTGTAAAATGTAGTATTTTTTGTCATATGCACGACCCACACAATGCCCGAAAGATTTGGTAATCGTGAGCTATGTGTTCCCTTTCTCTTATGTGCTTTGGCTGTGTACAATAGAGGCTAAAAGTAAGCAACCGAATTGTACAAAGAGAAAGTTCTAATTGGTTATATTCATAAGGAGTTCGTGCGGTAGTACACATGTTGAATGGCTTTTCGACTATATCTACCATGCAAATTTTCTTTGTCGATGACGATGAATGTCGCGGGAATGAGATGAGAGATTGTTTTCAATCCCCCAAGACATAGAAATATGTAAATCTATCTATACACCATAATTGGGGTGCCGATAGTTTCTCATCTCCATAATGACGTCGATGTTGTGACGCAAATTAAAAATTCCTCTTTATTTTTAGCAAATACATTCATGATGTCTTTCATTTGGCGATAATATTAGCGTAACCTAGATTAGGCCAAGTTAATGCCATTCCTCTGTTGGCACACACGTTTCTTTGTTGAAAGCAAATTTGTTTATTTTAAAAAAAAACTAAATTAAGTGAATTCCGTTGGCATAGGACAGATATCTACGCCTCTGAAAAGTATTGGAAAATCAATGAGCGAGATAGTCTATTAAAAAAGCGAATATGGGGAATTCTCCAAAATCTGAGCTTTAGGCTATCGGACGGGTTCACGGGTTGTGGATGGTTGAACGGCCTTTAGATGTAAAGAAATAAGTATTATATTTATTTATTAACAAACATTCCCGAACAAGAAACGGGTATTGGATAGGTGTGGAGGAATTTTCAGTTTGGCTCTGTGATTTCCTAAGAAAAACTACATACACAGGTCGACATAATTCATCGTACGACACATATAAACGCTGTTGTTCGGTACCTACACAGTTCAATCAAAAAAAGACTAGGATTTAAGAATCAGAACAAAAAACAAAGATTATCTAGATATTAGATTAAATTAAAATTCTTTTTATTTTCTTAAAATTTAAACAAAAAGGAAAAACACATTTGGCTCAAACGACAAAATTTTTCGTACGACTAGTTTCGACTTTAATTTTTTGAAGAAATCAGGCTGTCAGTAACTTGTTGGACCTCCACGAGATTTAAGGACTGCTTGTAGTCGACGTGGCATAGAAGAGACCAGGTTTTTCGTAAAATCTTCGGGTACCCGATCCCTTTCTAGTTGGAGGGCTTTCTTAAGAGTCGCTTTTGACTAAATCCGGTGTTTATGGAGTTGTTTTTCCAAATAGTCCCACAAATGCTCTATTGGGTTTAAGGGGCTCTGAGGGGGAGAATTAAGCTGTCTTGGAGCATAGTATAACAACCAATCCTTTTCGAGCGGTGTGTTTAGGATCGTTGTCTTGCTGAAATATCCAGCCGATATCCAAACGTAATTTCTCTACTGATGGGCGTAGATTTTTCAATAAACACCAGCTTTCCCACGCCAGACTAAGCCGTGCTCCCCCACACCATAACACTACCTCCACCGTGCTTCCCTGTTCTTCTTACATTTTGAACTTCCATTTCAGTGCCGCTCTTTCGCCAAACTCTTGCAGGACCGTCATGACCAAAAATGTTGTATTTGCTCTCGTCGGTGAACACAACTTTCTTCCAAAAAGAAAGATCAGCGTCCTTGTGTAAAGTGGCAAAGTCTTTACATTTTTTCTTATTCGCTTCACTTATGGATGGCTTCTTCCTTGGTGTTCTTGAAAAATACCCATGTCTGTTGAGGGTCCTTTCTATTGTACGCGTGCTGACGTCTGTCCTACATGTATCCGCGACTATTTGTTTTATGGCAATTAGTTCTTGGGTTTTTTCGCATTGTGTTCAGAATGACCCTTTCGTCCCTTTCATTTAATTTGCGTGGACGGCCTGTTCTTCGCGCGTACTCAACACTTCCTGTTTTTTTGAACGTTTCTACGATGTACTGCACAGTTGATTTGCTTTTTCCCACTATGCGTGCAATTTCTGCTAGCGATTTGCCTTCTTTCGAAAACAGATCTACTACCACTTGGCAGAAATCTTGGGTCGTTTCTTTTCTCCTTTGTTGAACTGACATGATCACTTTTTTTTGCAAAAGATGTTAACTCACTAAGGGCTGAATGCAGAATGATATGCATTTTGCTAAAACTGTAATTACAAACAGAAAAACTAACGGGATCAATCGCCGTACGATGAATTGTGTCGTTTGCACTACAGCGCATTTTATTGCTTTTATGAATAACTTGAACAAAAGAGATGGAATAAGGGACAGGATATATGGATGGAATAAGGGACAGGTAACAAAAACATCTTTAGTGATAGGAAATAAAAAAATAATAAAACAATAGGTTCATAAATATATGTGGAATATATTGGAAATTTATCTATCGTACGAAGAATTTTGTCGGCCTGTGTATATCTGGGTCCAATATTGACAAGGTGAGCAGATGTCGGATCAATAAGCATCAAGCCATCAACTCCTCCGTAGTATCACAAAACTCTAAAGGCAGAACTATAATAGAAGAATAGTTTCATACGACCACTTCCGAAACAGTACGAATATAAAGGATTTGTATTGTGTGACCATAAAGCTTTTTGCTTCGATTCGATAAGTTTTCGTTCACTTTTGTACGTACGAAAATTTGACAAGCGGTCCCCCATCTTACTACTTACAGCGCCCGACGATACTTGATTTCGGTGATCGGAGAAGAACTTTTGCTTCCGAACACATACGCCTATTATGGGCTACTTAAGTAATTGACAGCACTGAAGGAAACTTAACGTAGAATTATGACATTAGCTTCCGATTGCTTCCGACAATTATAGTGCAGCCCGGAGAATAGATCACTTCTGAATAAGAACACGTGAAAAATAACTAAAAGGTGATTCAATTGGAGGTCACAAATTAAATCTAGCACTACGGTGGGTCTGTCAAAGATAAACTGCTGATACTTGACATTTGTAAATACTAAGAGGTCTGTTCACGCGGTGATCCCTGTGAATTTGACCAATTTTCGTAAAAATTCGCAGACTGGTCCAGTACGGGAGCAGACTTAAACATTAACATTTGTAATTATGGATCGGTATACGAGAGAACAACGCATTTTAATTGTTAAAACCCATCTCCGAAATGGGAAAAATTTAATCAAAAGAATTCGAGCAGTGCGAAATAATGTCAGTATATATAACCGTCCATCTCTTGCCGCGGTTAAGAAATTAATGGACCGGGTCAGTGTTGGATGTGCAGAGACCAGTGCGTCCATCACGACAATCCGTCAAAATACATTTGCCATTGTTCTCAGCAATTGAACCTTTTTAACAGTTCCATAGAGCGCATTTTAACAAAAGATCTGCATCCCTACAAAGTCTAATTTATAGGTAGTCAGCAGCCAGCAGACTATGAACAACGTCGTAATATCGTTGATTGGGTATTAGAGAACCAACAAGTTGATGGCGATTTTCCGAACAAAATCATCTTTAGCGATGAGTCTCATTTTCAACTGAATTGGCTACGTAAACAAACAAATTTGTCGCATTTGGGGTCATGAAAATCCACGGGCCATTCTCGAACAACAATGCATCCTCAAAAAGTCAATGTTTGCAGTTATTGCACATAAACTTTTCAGGCCGCGTCATCACTCGTTTTGGCGACCAAAATTGGCCACCAAGATAGTGCGATATTACACCGTTGGATTTTTTCTTTGGGGTTATGTGCAACAGAAGGTGTCAGCGACCCGCCAACGATTCTATAGATTGGATGCGTTATTTATGAACTACCGCAAGATCTACGCCGAACAGCAATGGAAAATCTCATCAATATTGTCATAAAACGACAATTTTTGGAATGGAAAAAATAAATCGAATCCGAACCGTAATATTTATGTATTATATACATAAGTATATATAAATAGAAAACATAAGCTTAAAATTAAGCAAACGACGTTTATAATGGAATATACAAGGGTGGGTCAATAAGTCCCTGAAAGTTAACACAAATTGTGTCGTCACCTTAAATTTAATTTTTTTGTCAATAATCATCTTTCAAAAAAACGCACCCAAATTTTCAGACAGATCTGTCAAATAGTTTTGTTGTGGCAGCCATTTTATATAGACGCCTACTAGCATTTTCGTTAAAATGGAAAAAAGTGAATTCCGAGTGCTCATTAAACACTATTTTTTGCGAGAAAAAACTATCACGCAAGCCAAACAAAAGCTTGACAAATATTATGGGGACTCTTCACCATCGAATGGAACCATTCACCACTGGTTTACTCAATTTCGGTGTGGTCGCCCAATTGAGGTCACCACACCAGAAATGGTCGACAAAATCCGTGGTTTGATAATGGACGATCGGCGAGTGAAAGTGCGCGAGCTTGAAGAGGCCACAGGCTTATCACATGGCTCAGTGATCTCGATTTTACATAAGTATTTGGACATGAAAAAGCTTTCCGCAAGATGGGTGCCGCATTTGCTCACAATCGACAACAAACGCATTCGTTTGACAATTTCAAAGGTGTGTTTGGCTATGTTCCAGAAAAATTCGGTTGAGTTTTTGCGCCGTTTCGTAACCGTGGATGAAACCTGGATTCACCACAACACACCAGAAACCAAGGAACAGTCAAAACAATGGACTTCTCCTGGTGAATCGAAGCCGAAGAAGGCCAAGGCGAGTTTGTCAGCAAACAAGGTCATGTCAACAGTTTTTTGAGATGCGCGCGGTGTTATTCACATCGATTACCCTGAAAAGGGTAAAATGATCACCGGCGCATATTACGCAGAGCTGCTGGATCGATTCCAACCCGATTTGAAGCAAAAACGGCCGCATTTGGCGAAGGCGCACAAGTCCGCAATCGCAATGGCAAAATTGCATGAGTTAGGCTACGAACTCCTATCCAGCATATTCCCCAGATTTAGCCCCCTGCGACTATTTCTTGTTTTCAAACATGAAGAAATGGGTCGGAGGTAAGAGATTTGGGTCGAATGAAGAAGTCATCGCTGAAACAAACGCTTATTTTGAGGGGCTCGACAAATCGTATTATTTGGAGGGCATCAAAGAATTGGAGAAACGTTGGATGAAGTGTATAGAGCTAAAAGGAGACTATGTTGAAAAATAAAATATTTTTATACCGAAAAGAGTTCCTTATTTCATTTTTCAGGGACTTATTGACCCACCCTCGTATTTAAAAACTTTTTTTTCTTTTTTTTAATATTTCATAACTGTTGCTGCTGTTGTTGAACCAAGCATTGTAAGTAGTAGGTTGGTCGTGAGATGCCTCGCGACATTAGTCATCGGCTTACGCTTGCTTTAAGGTTTTGCTTAACGTTTAAGGGATGGTTTCGAAGACTTGTCATGCGTTCAACAGGATCTAGCCATTTTAAGCGCTGGATGCGTATTTTCTAGATCCATGTCATTGTACAGTCCGCACAATTTGTGGTTTAGTCTTTTCCTCCATGGACAGTCAACGCAGATGGGGCCGTAAATGTAAATTTTTTGAAGAAAAATGTCTCGAAGACACCAAAAGCAATTTCATCCGACTTTGCAAAGCCGCTGCACCATATAGCAGGACTGGGATTATGAGGGATTTATAAAGCGTCTCTTTAGTTCTTCTTGATAGTGCCCTGCTACTTAATTGCCTTCTTAGCCCGATCTTGATCTTTGCGCTGATGTTCTTTGCAGAATATACCGCAGAGCCTAGATCGACAAATTCTTTGACTATAGCTATCCATAGCATCGCCGATATGAGATTATGAGTATCGTCATTTGCTAACAGCTATACTCCATCTTATCCTCATTTATAACAAGACCAATATTGACTGCCTCTGATTCGATGGTAGTGAAAGCTACTCGCCTCGTTCTACCGATAATGTTAATGTCGTCCACATAGCCAAGTAAGTAGTTGCACTGGCTTATGAAGTGCATACATGCGACCGCAGATCATAAAAAAATCTTGCCAAAGACTCCAATGATACTCTTAACCGATTTTTATAAGACCCACGCTCCTGCACTGTACAACAGCAAGACTGAAATGAAAAGTTATTTGTTTGTTTGTGTATCTTTATCACTTCTCTATATGTCCTAGTTACTTAATTGCCTTCTAAACCCAGATCTATCTTAGGCGTTTCTGATTTAATGCTAAAGTGTGACTGTTCGCTTTGTCCTAGCGCTGTCCGTATTGTCTTCCGAAAAATAGTGCCATATATATTGGTCTGAGACTTTCGCACTATCTTTTTCAGTACAATATTAATAAAGCTGCATGACAGCGAGTCGCCTTGCTTTTAGCGAGTGGTGGTATTAAAGGCCCCGCTGGTGTTTTCCCGCTGATGTCCTTGACAAGGTTCATTCTCCACCTTAATCCTACATAAGCGAATGAGTTAAGGTAAAATACCAAAAAATAAACTTGAAGCGCGGCCCTGAAATCGAAAAACAGGCGGTGGTTATACATTTTATTATTCTTGGGTCTTCTGTAGGATTTAGGCCAATGTAAAGATTTCGTTGATTATCGAATTTCTAGGCTTAAAACGACACTCACCGTCCACATCATTTTGTAAGAGATGTTCAGGAGGCTCGTGTTCGTGATAAGGTATATAATGCTGATGAGCTTGTGCATACTGCTAACAAAGTCACCTATCGCAACCTTCAACCTTTAGTTTTGGCGTAGCTGCTTTGATTTCGTTGCAGTGGATCATCTAGATTGCGACGCGACGATCAGGTTGCCTGACAGAAGGATTTTCTTATTATCATAACCCAACACCCAAATGTTTTTTTTCTTCAGATTTTCAACATTGTCTACGATTTTGCTGACTGCGTTTTTAAAGGCTCCGGTTTGGAGAGTGAAATACTCGCTTTACTTTAAAATGTAGTATTTTTTGTCATATGCACGACCCACACAATGCCCGAAAGTTTTGGTAATCGTGAGCTATGTGTTCCCTTTCTCTTATGTGCTTTGGCTGTGTACAATAGAGGCTAAAAGTAAGCAACCGAATTGTACAAAGAGAAAGTTCTAATTGGTTATATTCATAAGGAGTTCGTGCGGTAGTACACATGTTGAATGGCTTTTCGACTATATCTACTATGCAAATTTTCTTTGTCGATGACGATGAATGTCGCGGGAATGAGATGAGAGATTGTTTTCAATCCCCCAAGACATAGAAATATGTAAATCTATCTATACACCATAATTGGGGTGCCGATAGTTTCTCATCTCCATAATGACGTCGATGTTGTGACGCAAATTAAAAATTCCTCTTTATTTTTAGCAAATACATTCATGATGTCTTTCATTTGGCGATAATATTAGCGTAACCTAGATTAGGCCAAGTTAATGCCATTCCTCTGTTGGCACACACGTTTCTTTGTTGAAAGCAAATTTGTTTATTTTAAAAAAAAACTAAATTAAGTGAATTCCGTTGGCATAGGACAGATATCTACGCCTCTGAAAAGTATTGGAAAATCAATGAGCGAGATAGTCTATTAAAAAAGCGAATATGGGGAATTCTCCAAAATCTGAGCTTTAGGCTATCGGACGGGTTCACGGGTTGTGGATGGTTGAACGGCCTTTAGATGTAAAGAAATAAGTATTATATTTATTTATTAACAAACATTCCCGAACAAGAAACGGGTATTGGATAGGTGTGGAGGAATTTTCAGTTTGGCTCTGTGATTTCCTAAGAAAAACTACATACACAGGTCGACATAATTCATCGTACGACACATATAAACGCTGTTGTTCGGTACCTACACAGTTCAATCAAAAAAAGACTAGGATTTAAGAATCAGAACAAAAAACAAAGATTATCTAGATATTAGATTAAATTAAAATTCTTTTTATTTTCTTAAAATTTAAACAAAAAGGAAAAACACATTTGGCTCAAACGACAAAATTTTTCGTACGACTAGTTTCGACTTTAATTTTTTGAAGAAATCAGGCTGTCAGTAACTTGTTGGACCTCCACGAGATTTAAGGACTGCTTGTAGTCGACGTGGCATAGAAGAGACCAGGTTTTTCGTAAAATCTTCGGGTACCCGATCCCTTTCTAGTTGGAGGGCTTTCTTAAGAGTCGCTTTTGACTAAATCCGGTGTTTATGGAGTTGTTTTTCCAAATAGTCCCACAAATGCTCTATTGGGTTTAAGGGGCTCTGAGGGGGAGAATTAAGCTGTCTTGGAGCATAGTATAACAACCAATCCTTTTCGAGCGGTGTGTTTAGGATCGTTGTCTTGCTGAAATATCCAGCCGATATCCAAACGTAATTTCTCTACTGATGGGCGTAGATTTTTCAATAAACACCAGCTTTCCCACGCCAGACTAAGCCGTGCTCCCCCACACCATAACACTACCTCCACCGTGCTTCCCTGTTCTTCTTACATTTTGAACTTCCATTTCAGTGCCGCTCTTTCGCCAAACTCTTGCAGGACCGTCATGACCAAAAATGTTGTATTTGCTCTCGTCGGTGAACACAACTTTCTTCCAAAAAGAAAGATCAGCGTCCTTGTGTAAAGTGGCAAAGTCTTTACATTTTTTCTTATTCGCTTCACTTATGGATGGCTTCTTCCTTGGTGTTCTTGAAAAATACCCATGTCTGTTGAGGGTCCTTTCTATTGTACGCGTGCTGACGTCTGTCCTACATGTATCCGCGACTATTTGTTTTATGGCAATTAGTTCTTGGGTTTTTTCGCATTGTGTTCAGAATGACCCTTTCGTCCCTTTCATTTAATTTGCGTGGACGGCCTGTTCTTCGCGCGTACTCAACACTTCCTGTTTTTTTGAACGTTTCTACGATGTACTGCACAGTTGATTTGCTTTTTCCCACTATGCGTGCAATTTCTGCTAGCGATTTGCCTTCTTTCGAAAACAGATCTACTACCACTTGGCAGAAATCTTGGGTCGTTTCTTTTCTCCTTTGTTGAACTGACATGATCACTTTTTTTTGCAAAAGATGTTAACTCACTAAGGGCTGAATGCAGAATGATATGCATTTTGCTAAAACTGTAATTACAAACAGAAAAACTAACGGGATCAATCGCCGTACGATGAATTGTGTCGTTTGCACTACAGCGCATTTTATTGCTTTTATGAATAACTTGAACAAAAGAGATGGAATAAGGGACAGGATATATGGATGGAATAAGGGACAGGTAACAAAAACATCTTTAGTGATAGGAAATAAAAAAATAATAAAACAATAGGTTCATAAATATATGTGGAATATATTGGAAATTTATCTATCGTACGAAGAATTTTGTCGGCCTGTGTATATCTGGGTCCAATATTGACAAGGTGAGCAGATGTCGGATCAATAAGCATCAAGCCATCAACTCCTCCGTAGTATCACAAAACTCTAAAGGCAGAACTATAATAGAAGAATAGTTTCATACGACCACTTCCGAAACAGTACGAATATAAAGGATTGGTATTGTGTGACCATAAAGCTTTTTGCTTCGATTCGATAAGTTTTCGTTCACTTTTGTACGTACGAAAATTTGACAAGCGGTCCCCCATCTTACTACTTACAGCGCCCGACGATACTTGATTTCGGTGATCGGAGAAGAACTTTTGCTTCCGAACACATACGCCTATTATGGGCTACTTAAGTAATTGACAGCACTGAAGGAAACTTAACGTAGAATTATGACATTAGCTTCCGATTGCTTCCGACAATTATAGTGCAGCCCGGAGAATAGATCACTTCTGAATAAGAACACGTGAAAAATAACTAAAAGGTGATTCAATTGGAGGTCACAAATTAAATCTAGCACTACGGTGGGTCTGTCAAAGATAAACTGCTGATACTTGACATTTGTAAATACTAAGAGGTCTGTTCACGCGGTGATCCCTGTGAATTTGACCAATTTTCGTAAAAATTCGCAGACTGGTCCAGTACGGGAGCAGACTTAAACATTAACATTTGTAATTATGGATCGGTATACGAGAGAACAACGCATTTTAATTGTTAAAACCCATCTCCGAAATGGGAAAAATTTAATCAAAAGAATTCGAGCAGTGCGAAATAATGTCAGTATATATAACCGTCCATCTCTTGCCGCGGTTAAGAAATTAATGGACCGGGTCAGTGTTGGATGTGCAGAGACCAGTGCGTCCATCACGACAATCCGTCAAAATACATTTGCCATTGTTCTCAGCAATTGAACCTTTTTAACAGTTCCATAGAGCGCATTTTAACAAAAGATCTGCATCCCTACAAAGTCTAATTTATAGGTAGTCAGCAGCCAGCAGACTATGAACAACGTCGTAATATCGTTGATTGGGTATTAGAGAACCAACAAGTTGATGGCGATTTTCCGAACAAAATCATCTTTAGCGATGAGTCTCATTTTCAACTGAATTGGCTACGTAAACAAACAAATTTGTCGCATTTGGGGTCATGAAAATCCACGGGCCATTCTCGAACAACAATGCATCCTCAAAAAGTCAATGTTTGCAGTTATTGCACATAAACTTTTCAGGCCGCGTCATCACTCGTTTTGGCGACCAAAATTGGCCACCAAGATAGTGCGATATTACACCGTTGGATTTTTTCTTTGGGGTTATGTGCAACAGAAGGTGTCAGCGACCCGCCAACGATTCTATAGATTGGATGCGTTATTTATGAACTACCGCAAGATCTACGCCGAACAGCAATGGAAAATCTCATCAATATTGTCATAAAACGACAATTTTTAGAATGGAAAAAATAAATCGAATCCGAACCGTAATATTTATGTATTATATACATAAGTATATATAAATAGAAAACATAAGCTTAAAATTAAGCAAACGACGTTTATAATGGAATATACAAGGGTGGGTCAATAAGTCCCTGAAAGTTAACACAAATTGTGTCGTCACCTTAAATTTAATTTTTTTGTCAATAATCATCTTTCAAAAAAACGCACCCAAATTTTCAGACAGATCTGTCAAATAGTTTTGTTGTGGCAGCCATTTTATATAGACGCCTACTAGCATTTTCGTTAAAATGGAAAAAAGTGAATTCCGAGTGCTCATTAAACACTATTTTTTGCGAGAAAAAACTATCACGCAAGCCAAACAAAAGCTTGACAAATATTATGGGGACTCTTCACCATCGAATGGAACCATTCACCACTGGTTTACTCAATTTCGGTGTGGTCGCCCAATTGAGGTCACCACACCAGAAATGGTCGACAAAATCCGTGGTTTGATAATGGACGATCGGCGAGTGAAAGTGCGCGAGCTTGAAGAGGCCACAGGCTTATCACATGGCTCAGTGATCTCGATTTTACATAAGTATTTGGACATGAAAAAGCTTTCCGCAAGATGGGTGCCGCATTTGCTCACAATCGACAACAAACGCATTCGTTTGACAATTTCAAAGGTGTGTTTGGCTATGTTCCAGAAAAATTCGGTTGAGTTTTTGCGCCGTTTCGTAACCGTGGATGAAACCTGGATTCACCACAACACACCAGAAACCAAGGAACAGTCAAAACAATGGACTTCTCCTGGTGAATCGAAGCCGAAGAAGGCCAAGGCGAGTTTGTCAGCAAACAAGGTCATGTCAACAGTTTTTTGAGATGCGCGCGGTGTTATTCACATCGATTACCCTGAAAAGGGTAAAATGATCACCGGCGCATATTACGCAGAGCTGCTGGATCGATTCCAACCCGATTTGAAGCAAAAACGGCCGCATTTGGCGAAGGCGCACAAGTCCGCAATCGCAATGGCAAAATTGCATGAGTTAGGCTACGAACTCCTATCCAGCATATTCCCCAGATTTAGCCCCCTGCGACTATTTCTTGTTTTCAAACATGAAGAAATGGGTCGGAGGTAAGAGATTTGGGTCGAATGAAGAAGTCATCGCTGAAACAAACGCTTATTTTGAGGGGCTCGACAAATCGTATTATTTGGAGGGCATCAAAGAATTGGAGAAACGTTGGATGAAGTGTATAGAGCTAAAAGGAGACTATGTTGAAAAATAAAATATTTTTATACCGAAAAGAGTTCCTTATTTCATTTTTCAGGGACTTATTGACCCACCCTCGTATTTAAAAACTTTTTTTTCTTTTTTTTAATATTTCATAACTGTTGCTGCTGTTGTTGAACCAAGCATTGTAAGTAGTAGGTTGGTCGTGAGATGCCTCGCGACATTAGTCATCGGCTTACGCTTGCTTTAAGGTTTTGCTTAACGTTTAAGGGATGGTTTCGAAGACTTGTCATGCGTTCAACAGGATCTAGCCATTTTAAGCGCTGGATGCGTATTTTCTAGATCCATGTCATTGTACAGTCCGCACAATTTGTGGTTTAGTCTTTTCCTCCATGGACAGTCAACGCAGATGGGGCCGTAAATGTAAATTTTTTGAAGAAAAATGTCTCGAAGACACCAAAAGCAATTTCATCCGACTTTGCAAAGCCGCTGCACCATATAGCAGGACTGGGATTATTAGGGATTTATAAAGCGTCTCTTTAGTTCTTCTTGATAGTGCCCTGCTACTTAATTGCCTTCTTAGCCCGATCTTGATCTTTGCGCTGATGTTCTTTGCAGAATATACCGCAGAGCCTAGATCGACAAATTCTTTGACTATAGCTATCCATAGCATCGCCGATATGAGATTATGAGTATCGTCATTTGCTAACAGCTATACTCCATCTTATCCTCATTTATAACAAGACCAATATTGACTGCCTCTGATTCGATGGTAGTGAAAGCTACTCGCCTCGTTCTACCGATAATGTTAATGTCGTCCACATAGCCAAGTAAGTAGTTGCACTGGCTTATGAAGTGCATACATGCGACCGCAGATCATAAAAAAATCTTGCCAAAGACTCCAATGATACTCTTAACCGATTTTTATAAGACCCACGCTCCTGCACTGTACAACAGCAAGACTGAAATGAAAAGTTATTTGTTTGTTTGTGTATCTTTATCACTTCTCTATATGTCCTAGTTACTTAATTGCCTTCTAAACCCAGATCTATCTTAGGCGTTTCTGATTTAATGCTAAAGTGTGACTGTTCGCTTTGTCCTACCGCTGTCCGTATTGTCTTCCGAAAAATAGTGCCATATATATTGGTCTGAGACTTTCGCACTATCTTTTTCAGTACAATATTAATAAAGCTGCATGACAGCGAGTCGCCTTGCTTTTAGCGAGTGGTGGTATTAAAGGCCCCGCTGGTGTTTTCCCGCTGATGTCCTTGACAAGGTTCATTCTCCACCTTAATCCTACATAAGCGAATGAGTTAAGGTAAAATACCAAAAAATAAACTTGAAGCGCGGCCCTGAAATCGAAAAACAGGCGGTGGTTATACATTTTATTATTCTTGGGTCTTCTGTAGGATTTAGGCCAATGTAAAGATTTCGTTGATTATCGAATTTCTAGGCTTAAAACGACACTCACCGTCCACATCATTTTGTAAGAGATGTTCAGGAGGCTAGTGTTCGTGATAAGGTATATAATGCTGATGAGCTTGTGCTTACTGCTAACAAAGTCACCTATCGCAACCTTCAACCTTTAGTTTTGGCGTAGCTGCTTTGATTTCGTTGCAGTGGATCATCTAGATTGCGACGCGACGATCAGGTTGCCTGACAGAAGGATTTTCTTATTATCATAACCCAACACCCAAATGTTTTTTTTCTTCAGATTTTCAACATTGTCTACGATTTTGCTGACTGCGTTTTTAAAGGCTCCGGTTTGGAGAGTGAAATACTCGCTTTACCCGTTTGTAGAAATTTCTGGTATTTTTCTCGCTAAAACAACTCGGTCTCTCGTTGCTCAGCGTCTTTAGCTTCCATCTGAGAACGTGCTTTTCGCCGTTGGACTTTTGAACAGTTCAACGTTGAACGTTTTTACGCTTGATTGTACTGTATGTCCGGTATACTGGAGAAATGTCATTCGTCGATCACAAAATGAACATAGGTTGTCACGTTGAAGGTAAGACTGTGAAAACCTCACGCAGCACACTAATATTCATCGTCCCGCAACATACTTTTGTTGACTGAGCAATTACATAGGTTTTTTCTGGACCAGCTATATGGTATTCTCTTCCTCTATTCAACAGATTTTTCATTAGAAAGCTGCAAACATCTGAATGAATGAGGGAGCACTTTTTAATCAATTCATGGATTAAGGGAAGCCACACAAAATTCATATATTATGGCTACAGAAACTATCTAGTGGAACAAAACTTTTCTCATGAGAGTTGAAAAAAAATCTTTGCAAATGTGTGGAACTGAAAATACCCTACTACGTCACACAACCGTATAAAAGTAAGCATCATCATGATTGAGCAGATAATGGGATTGGAATTTGATCCCACCCGACTGAGCCTTCATAGTATTACTTTTATTTGTGTAGTTGATAATTGATCTCTGGGTTTTGTTTGCTTATGCATATGAATCAGGGGTTTATACAGCAAATTAATGCAAAACCACATTATTTTTCAGGTGTTTTTTTTTTTCTTGGTTACAAACCTTTTTTGAAAGTCATTATTTCATCGAATTTAAAACAGCAAACAAATTTGTTGACCTTCCAATTAATTCATCAGACAGTATGGAGCCAAACTCGTATAAATTAATTCCCTAACTGAGCATGGATGTTGAAGCGGTTTGAATCCAAACAATTATATTGTAGTTAGTTAAGTGAGCTTATCAAACAAGAACGTATTTGTTCCTACTCGTCCATGACTTAGTGACATATTGAAGAGGTATTTTTCTCATTTACAGTGGATGCAGTGATAGCACTGTGATGCTTTTTTCACAAATCCTTTCGCCAAATTGGAGGGAAAAACCCTAACAATTTTGTCTTGAATATCATTTTCCAACACCGGTATTACCTATTACACACATATTGCCAAGCTCGATTCGACACAGTCACTTAAAGCTACGTGAGCGTTATCTCTAGATTTAAAGGCCACACTGAAGGTATTTATTCAATGTACAATAAAATCTTACCTAAAACATCTAGACCATGCTGACTACATTAGTTTGTTGTCGCACAGAATAATGGACCTGCAGTAATTCGCCCATGTTTGAAAAATGGAAGCAAGCAAAGAGGGGTCAATTACGGCCAAGACCAAAGCAGTCCTCTCAAATTCCACAGCCCAAATAAGCTTAGCAGGTCGAGAATGTTGGCAACCTCCTTTTGTCTCGACTTGGATGTGGGGAGCAGAATGACAAAAGCTGTGTTCGGTATGGAAAAGCACTGTTTTCATTACAAAATCTTAGTTGTGAAAGTTCATTTTCAACGTGAGTCAATTCTGCTGATGGCTGTAGTGCTTCGAAGATGACTACCACTATAACTCGTAAGCTGCAGTCCTTCATAAACAGATATTTCCGTATGATCTTAAGGATTTTCTATCGAACAAACGCGACGAAGGAAATAGCAGTGGATCGTTCACACTTTACGCCCCGAATTCAATGAAATCCTCTTACTCAATCCGGCAGAAGAAAGGGCCGCCCAAAGCAATCATGGCGCACAACAGCCGAGGAGAAGTCGAGGACTTTATGTATAAGTTGGAGAGAGCTGAAAAGCTCTCACTTTGTGTATAAATTGGAGAAATACGAACACGATGACAAGCAGGTGTTGTCAATGCTTTATGCCCCACAAGGGGTGACAGGACATAACATTCGTTACGGACGGACTACAACTGTCCCACATGTTCATTTTCTGCCAATGTTACCACTACCGCTACGCGTACCGCTACTGCATCGATGTACGCAAAGCTTAAAGAAACTCGTAGACAGGTAATTGATTATGGAACATTGAACTCCAACCGCAAGGAAATAAGAAATATGCAAATTTATAGGCTTCCTCAATCAGTAGACCCATTTTAGAACAAGAGATTTTAATCAAACTGGTATTACCGTAAAAAAAATCCTTGTATGCATATTATTCTGAAAAATATTGATCTAGAAAAAACAAATGATTTTTATTCAGCGAGTGGTATTATTGGCTTGTTTCTCAAAAAGCTCACAAATACATCCGATTTAAACACTTTTTTTTTTTCTAATCGATCAGTGCATTAATCAACGAACATTTAAGTCTATTAATTGGAGTTTACAGAAACTTAATACCATCTAAGTTTCAAACCACTACACTTAATCTAGTATAAGAGTATTCATATCCTCTTTAGCGCGCACAAATTATAAAAAAAAAATTAAATCTCTCTGTACGTTGTCCTTAAGCCGAACAATAAGCATAATAAGTATGATTAACTTATTTTCAACTAACAGCAGCGCACCAGTGGATGGATTTGTGTTGTGTGTGCTGTATTGGCTTATTTTTTTCTTTTCTTTTCCTTTTTTTTTCATCTTTCTCTGGGATTGTATTTTGCTCGTAGTGGCGCAAATAGGAAACAAAAATGATTTTTTATATGTTTGAGTAGTGAATGGATTTAAATGGAACTTTTTTAATTGGTTTGAGAAGCGGTATGTTGTGAAACGTACGTGGTGTGTGATGTATTCAGGCTCGGGAACTAGAGCGAAGCAGGACGGGCCAGCTGGAGTTGTATAAATTGTCCTCATACTTGGTGAATTGATTATAGCAGTGTTTTTCAAACTTTTTGACTACGCAACCCCTTTGTTAGTAAAAACATTTTGGCGACCCCCACATTATAATGTGTCAGTTATTTAAAAAGCTATATACACTGAACCCCTTCCAAACTCGGTCTAATTACACAAGATTTTATTTATTCGCGATGAAATTTTTTCCCGTGTTGCCAAAAATCGGTCTGGGTAGCGTGAACTAATTATTGCACAGGCTGCCCATGCTAGCCAGTTTGTTAACACTGCAGTCTACAGAGTGCTATGTAAAAAAAAATTCGTGTTTATGCGAGCGAGGTATTCACGCAACCAGAGGTTCCAGACACTCTACCCAGACACCACTGTATTAATTTTTTTCAATTCTTAAGTGCGCATCAGAATTGTCATTTAATTTTTTATCAATTATCATTTGATCTTGTTGACCACTTAAACATCTTGAATAAGATCCTCCAAGGGAGAGAAGAAAGCATTATAACTGCAAAAGACAAAATCAGGGGATTCCTCGCAAAACTTCCTCTGTGGTCAGAGTCTTTGTAAACAAAAATTTTTGATTATTTTCCCTGCGTTCAAAAGATTCTCGAAGAAATTTCATCAGATGAATCAATATTAGTAAGCTCTCATATTCATCTCATGGTATAAAGTTTGCATAATTTAGAGAAGAAACTATTAAGTTACTTTCCAGAACTGGATTCTGAAAGTGGAAATGGACAAAGATGGATATTAAATCCTTTTTTGAATATGTCAGTTGAACTCGCCGATCTACCATCGGTAAAGATGAAAGAAAATCTTATATATTTAGCTGCAGATAGCATGCTGAGAATGGAATTCAATTTAATTGTTGACAATTATTGACAATTTCTGGATAAAGAGAAGAGGAGAGTATCCTGAGCTGGCAAACGAGGCTTGGTTGTTACTGCCATTCGCCACTTCATACCTGTGTGAAGTCACATTCTCTTCAATGTTTGACATTAAAACTAAGAAGAGAAACAGGCTAAATTTGGAAAATGATTTAATCGTAAAAGTGTCAAAGATTAATCCAAGATTTCAACGTTTATTAAAAAAATAATCAGGCACATATGTCGCACTAAAAAATTTTGTGTTTTATTTTATTTTTTTTTTAGCACAGGACTTTTGTTCATTAATTTTACCGGTTTGCGAGCGCGACCCTCCAAGGAATTCTTGGCGACCCCCTAGGGGGTCGCGACCCACAGTTTGAAAAACACTGGATTATAGCAATAACCGACATAAAGGAACTACTCAATAGGACCACCTTCTCTATGCTTATATCGACGACGACAGTAGGAAGATCTAGCAATTTTAGAAATTTTCCTTTAAATAATCTCGTTTGAAACAAATTTGAAATGTTTTTCGCTGCCACTGTTTATATCTTGCGCCATACACGTAAACCCGCCATAATGTTAATCACGATGACATGACAAAACTGACTTTTTTAGTCATCACACTTCCATCAGCCTTAACACAACGACGAGTGATTGCTTAACGATTTTTTTCAATTCAAATATTTAACACCAGCACGTCGACGAACCATGAGCATTTTGTTGGCTCAAGATAAAAATGCTTTATTGTAACAGGGTAAATGAGTCTATATGCCGTGTAGTGCAAAGCACCACCACATTGCTAATCATTTGGCGTGGCTCCAAACATGTAGACCCACTGCCGGCTGGGGCTGAGAATTTCTTTTGGGCGACTATTCACACTTTGGACTGTGCCTGGGCCGAGAAGTACATTCTATCACACTTCGTTCCATCATTTTATATGAACAAATTGCATTCGATGCATTGTGTCGGTAGAGCTACAACGTGAATAGGATTATAGATACTTTTTTTTGTGTAGAACCAAAAACGGAAGCTCATCAACGTTACGTCGTCGTCACGGTGAAGGCCATCGAACGCGTGTTTGTTGTGTGTGATTATGAACAATTAAGATATTTAACATCTGATTAACGAGACATAAACAATTTTTTTTTCCTCATTTTGGATAATGCTAAGTGGCACATATACAGAGCTGTTGAGTGCGCCCGTGAAAGGTGAGTGAATCGGCACAAAATTGTCCCCCTTTCCGATGTGTCTGTGTGTTTTCTAGACATATCTAGCGTTCTTGTTGAATGCACTGTATATGAATTGTGTAATATTTTTGTTTATTTATTTTGTTGTTGCCCTCCGATCGCAGCACAATGTGCTTGAATAATTATACCAGCACTCAGCCATATGTATAGGCCGGTCGATTCAACTCCTACACAGATAGCCTGCGTAATATCAGGAGCTGATGGTCGGTAGCTCTCTCTCAGCTGTTTTGTGCTGGGAGAATTGAGATAATTAATTTACGTTGAGAATTTAAAAATGTACTGTCATTGTACGCAGCGCATGGCCCCCTGGTAGGGAATTTTATTTTTTCATGCGATTTTGATAAAATAAATTGGCTCGTCATCATGGTGGATTGAAAGAAAGAAAAACAGCCGTGTAATGCTTGTGGGGAGAAAGATTAATTTCACTTACAGCGCAGCGTATGGTCGATGCAAATGTGTTCTCATTTATATCGTTCAAGTGGGCGGTGGTAGTACCGCGCTCAGCAATCAGAGAAATTTCTAAGGGTCCAAAGTGGTTTTGTGCTTAAAGTGAATGAATTTATTGGTATGTTTATTTGTCTCTGACTTTAATGATAAAGTTAGGTAGGTACTCACTCAATCAAAGTTTGTTTGTAAATACGGTGTCTATTTTGTTGGAAGGTGAAATTTTTCGGTCTGTTTGCACTGGCAATCAAAGTTAGGTACCGTGGAAACCGGTTGGATCTATTTTTAGATCTGCAGGCAAATAAGTGGGAGTTATGCAAATTAGAGCTGCAAATTTGAATTTAAGTAAAGTGTAAAAAGAATAATGTGAAACGACGACGTTGGTGTGTGGATAGAAGAGTATTCTATCAAAGTGTAGGCGGGCAATTTATTAGCCAATCTCCGCTTGTTCTAATTTAAGTGTAGCGCCATCGATGATACCAGAACAAAGTTTGCACTAAACTCAATAGATAAAAAAGTGAAGCACAGTATTTGAATTACCATAGGTAGTAATTGCAGTTGTGTTCCTCCTGGTTCGTCATTGGAATAGGTCACCTAAACGGTAATGACAGAGTTCAGGCACGTACTCGTAGTTATTGCAGCGAACTGATGAGTTATCAGTAGAATTGGTTGCATTCTTTGGAAATTAGACGTGCTTATATCTTGTTTCATTTAAAACAGAGTTGCTGGTCTAGTAGCGGTGTGTTCAGTGTGACTGTCTTCTATTGAGAAGAAGTCAATTATTGAAGTACAATAACTATGCAGTGACATTTACATATTTTAAATATGTGCTCGAAAAAATCAGACAAAGTTGATAAATTAAATCTCTGTTAAACACTTAGAGAGTTTGTTCCTCCAAATTATCAGTTCAGAGCATTAACGTCGAACGAAACTCGTCAAATCGTACGAAAAGGAAACTCGTCGACAAATGTGAAAGAAGAAAACTCGTCGAAATTTAATATAACAAAATGGGACCTATTGAAAATGATTTAGGACCTGTTTGAGATGCTTATTACTCAAACCTCAAAATAAAAGAATCCAGTATTTGTCGATATTTCCGAAAAACGCCTGTGCTTGTTCAATATTTTTTGGATGTGAAAAAAAGTCAAAGTGGTGATTTCTGGTGTCAAAACTGGAATAAAAATCGGGAGTTGAAGTTGAAAAAATCGGACTTGTAAGGAGTTACAGCCTATTACGCACTAACTAAAGGGTGATTCAAATAGAGGTTGAAATAAAACACATGGTTTTTTGATAAACTGCTGATATTTTCATGTTAATATAATGTTGAGAATTTTACATTAAACATCGCAAATGATGTTGGCCGAATGGGCGCTACCGCTGCCTTTTCGGACTCTTTGCTCTGGATTCGTTTGGGGGTTATTGGCATACACGTTCTGTTTAACATAACCACAAAGAAAAAAAAAAAAAAACAAACAGCATGATATCGCACAATTTTGATACCCAATTTCGTTCGGCGGAACGAGAGATGACGCCGCCGGAAAACTGTGTATGCAATGACTGCATTGTCTCTCGCGCTATGTGGTAATATCGTCCAATTCGTATGAAAAATAATTTTTTATCGAGTCCCGATAATATTCACCATTGGCTTTTATGGCAGCACCACGAGAATTTTCGAAGAAGTAACGGTTCAATCACGCCGCGGATCCAAAATCCGCATCAAACAGTTACTGTTCGTGAATGGCCCGTCGATTTTCATGACCCCAAATCCGACAATTATGTTTGCTTACGTAGCTATTCAGTTGAAAGTGAGCATCATCGCTGAAGATGATTTTGCTCGAAAAATCGCCATCAACTTGGTGGTTCTCTATCACTCAATCAACGAAGTCACGACACTGTTCATGGTCGGCTGGATTCAATTTCCGAGTAAATTAGGTCTTTTAGGCATGCAGATACAGAGCTTATGTTAAAATGTGCTACATTGAACTGTTGGAAAGGACAGACAGATAGAATTGCGAGACCCACTTTTTTTTAAAAATTCTCCATTATAGTTATACCAAGATTGATCAAAATCTCTTGGTAGGTGAGCGTGGCGTTGCGAAATTTTGAAGACAGATGGATATTTCCGCGATTTTTAAAAAATTTTATCACAAATCTGTTTTTACAACATTTTCTTAGCAGAAACCGAAGTTCACCGATTCTGATGAGATATTCACGATAAGATCTAACCGTCACCGCAAATAGCTTTGAAAAAGCAGTATATGTTTTTTTTTTTTAAGGAAACGACCCCAGCAAGTGGGCGTGGTCATGTATAATGTATGGAAGAAATGTAGAGAAAGTCAACGTCTACGTATTTTACCTAGATAATATTTTTCATTTTATTGCAAAGAACGAAATTTTGTTTAAAGTGGACTTTTAAAATTTTTTTCATATTCCTAGTTCAATTAAGACTCAAAACGTCGATCAGCGAAATATGTTAGTCTATAACTAGTATATTTCGCTGGCCGATTTTCTCGTAACGGATTTAACAATTTCGCCTAAATTTTATTTTTGAATTGCGGTGGACATACATACATACATACATACATACATACATGCATACATACATACATACATACATACATACATGCATACATACATGCATACATACATACATACACACATACATACATACATACACACATATGTACACTGACTTACAAAAAAAAAAAAAACTCTGAAAATTTCGACTTTGATCTGCTCTGTTCACTGTGGTGTTGAGAGGGTGGAGATATTTAGTTTTTATTTGTAACAGCTAGGCCAATCTTAAAAGTGATTAAACCAGAAAAACCAACACTAGGGTTATATTATTCCAGAAAATAAACAGTTAGTAATTTCGACTCTTTAAAAATTAATTTTTGGTCTGTGTGTTTTATAAATTACAAAATATGTAGATATAACATTAATTTGTTGGTTTTGTAAAAACTACTAAGGGCTCAACCCTTTTTGGCATTGAATCGTAAAGGCTGGTGATGCAACAGGTGTCTATTTCTTCATACCAAATTTTGTAGATATGGCTTCTTAATTCCTGGAAATTTTCTGACTTTTTGTTCCTTAATTGTACACTCATTCGATGACAAACGTGCTCAATAAGATTCACATCTGGACTGTTTTCGGGCCAATGGAGTGAATTTATGCCCAATTCTTCTTTTGAAAATAACAGCGAAAAGTTCATGGTTTACTTACGGTCTTAGAACGGTGGCAAGGTACGGAATCGTACTGAAGCACAACACCCGTGTAGTACTGGCTCACTTCCTCTATAGTGGGAACCACTCCATTTTCTATGACCTCTGTCTTTTACAGCATTTATGGATCCACATTCTTCCTTCAACCGTTCTCCAGGTCGACGTCGAACTGTGGTTTTTCCGTCTGAAAATTCCAGATTGAATTTTGACTCTTCCTAGAATGTGTCCTTTTGCCATTCATCTCATATTCAATTCTACCTTTCACGTGCCCATTCTAGACGACTTTTTTATTCTAGGCGTAAGAAGAGTTTTTTTTTGCCGTCCGGTAGGCAAACAAACCTGCTTCGTTAAGCCGTCTCAGAGATGTCTATTCCGGTGGTTTACACAGTATCTCTTCTTACTTGTTGCGCAGTAACGAACCGGTTCCTTGACGTTGTCCTCTATATATGGTGGTCGATGCTAAGAGTAGTGGATTTTTTACGACGAACAAGTGGGTGCACTTGTTTGCTCTAAAACACCACTTTCTTGTTTTTTTTTTTAAATCTTTTTGTGGTCTACTCGTTGAATCCTAATCGACTAGAAATTTCTCTCATCGATTCACCTTCATCATTAAAACTCAGGATTTGGCCATTTTCAAATTTTGTTAATTTGCGTTTTTTCATTTCACGGTCAAAAAACAATTAAAAAACCTAGGCGATTTCAAAAAGAAAACCTCGGACAAAAAAAAAACTATTAAGAAACCTAATTACTCGATAAGATAGATAGAGATTTTTTTTTTAGATAAAAAGATTTTATTATACGAAAAAAAATTCAATTGAGATATAAATTCACAATCTATGACATTGCCTTTTGCCGTCAGCCAGGACGAGAAAAATTTGTTACAATAAATAAATTACAAAATTATTTAGCTTTAAGCTCTTTTAAAAGTATACTTCAGTTTTAGCAGATTTTATAAACGTTTCCCCTATACATATGGCTGCTTTTATGCATAGTTTTAATAAATTTGCTTAGAATGCTTCGTTTAAGATTTGTACCCGGTATTTTAAGGTTACTTTTGTAAAGTTATAAAGTACATTCCAATCTTGTCCGTTCAATATATCTACGACTTCCTATATAGATAGAAAATTCTTCCCCCAGTGTGCTCTTTTAATCTCATTTAGAACCGGACAGGTCCCTATGAAATGCCGAACATCTTCTCTCTCTCGAAGGTTGCACAGGGTACATTCTACAGGACGGTCTGATCGATGCAGTTGGTAGTTTAGGTGAATAAGTTCTGCTTTAATCTTAAATACCGTGAAGATCTTTTCTATACTGTAGCGGTCATGGAAGTAGTTTAATTCACCCAGGTCGAGTTGAAAAATCCAATACATGTTTTTGGATTCACTTTGTTTTGCCTTATCTGAGAAAGACTCGAACATCGAAGTTTTTATTTTAAACAGCAGAATTTGGAATGCGTGTCCGAGTCTTGACAATTCGCTGAAAAATTGGAGCTTTCGTTGCAGTAGGTGACTTGCAGCGATGTTAGGAAACCGGTGGCGAGGTAGTGCCATTACCTTCATGATGTAATTGAAGTGCAACCGTAGCGTAAAAGCATATAGTGGCTTCAGACCCGTTTCAAGATGGATCATGTAAGTGAGAGTGTTTTCTGGCAGTCTAAAATTTTTTTTTATAAAATGTAATAATTTCTCCACTTATTCGTACTGAAAAACATCCCACATCTGCGCTCCATAACACAGGATGGATCTCACCACTACTTTAAAAACCTTAAATATGACACTTGAAGCGATGTTTTTCCTTCCCAGGATGCCTCTCCAATTACAATTAATAGCCGTTTTTTAAAGCATATATTTGTTGTTATTAAGAAGTCATGATATTTATATTCCTTCACTTCTTCCAGTTCATCGTCTCCCCAGAACTACCTCTCTTCCCTCGTGAACATTCCTCTCCCGTTTCGAAAAACCACTATCTTTGACTTCTCTGTATTTACTTCCAGCTTCCATAAACGACAGTAATTACGTAACCTATTTATCATGATTTGGCAACATATTTGGGATGTCTGCCAAAATCACGCTATCATCCGCGTAGAGAAGAAGCTTGGTATTAATTCCGTTGAACAGGATCCCTTCGGTAAGAGATGTAGTGAGGTCGTCCAAGAAGATTGAGAACAGTGGAGGTCTAAGAAGACAGCCCTGTTTAACACCCGCTTTCGATTGGAACCATTTAGACATTTTTTTCCCATCTCAAACCGCCGTTTTGTTCTCATCATAAAGACTCTGAATTACCTTCAGTTACCTAACTCAGTTTGTAGAAGATGGCATTTCTATCAATTGAGTCGAAAACTGCCCTAAAATCGACAAAGAATTTTTTTCCCGCGTCCAGGTATGTCTGCGATACTTTCAAGTGTAAAAATGTTGTCTTCCGTTGAGTATCCCTTTCTAACGCCAGCTTGACATTCACTAATCAAATGGTTTGGGTTTATGCAGTTTGTTATTCGCTCTAAGATGACACCCGTGAAAACTTTCATCACCGAGTTCATGAGCGAAATACCTCGATAGTTGTTTGGGTTGGAGGCATTTCCTTTCTTGAACAAAGGGAGAATTATGTTTTTCCGAAAGCTTGGTGGGACAACAATTACTCGATAATGAAAGGGATTTCCCCGTCTATTAAAAAAAAGCGGAAACAGAGCAAGTAAAAGTCAAAATTTCCTATTAAGTTCGAGTGCGAATTTTTGTGCATGTTAGTGTAGGTTAATATACCAACAGATGGCTTACGGCTATGACTCTATCGATTTTATTAGATTTTTTTTGCTTAAGAATAGTTTTGGAAAATTTTCAAACAAAAATATTTAAACGATTTTTTTTAGTACGTGCGACCTTATTTATTTTTAAGCAAACATATTTTTGTTAGCTTTTAACATTCAAATTTCATCACCTTTTTAATGCTACGCTCTATTAGAACAACTCGATGCTAATTTTGTTTCGTCGTAAATATTAAGTATATTCTGAGAATAAATAAAAACTAAAAGAGCTAATACACTTGCGAATTCAGTTACGTGTACATACATGTTTTTTTTCTATAGGCTTTTGCCATAGAAATCATAAACTTTTTCTTTACTAATTTAATTATCGCAGTTTTACTTTCAATTTCCGGTCCATACATACATACATATGTATGTATATCGGCTGACTGGCATATTTCTAAAATCCAGAAATGAATATTAGGATCGTTCAATAATTTAAGCACGTGTTCGTTTTTATACACTACCGGTCATTTGATTACCCTCATTTAAAATTTCGACCTAAATCATAATGCAGCGATAATATTTCTTCAGATCCATTTCTAGTACTTTTATTTTCACTTGTTCTCTGCTGAAAACTTTAAATAAATTAATAAAGTAAAAAGGGAAATCCCCATTTTTGGTTTTTTGGTTACTTTGACACTAGGTTTATGGGACGCACCATTTTGACGCATTTCGAATTTCATAAAGAAAATTACAAATCCGTTCGCATTTTTATTTTATCTCTTGTACTGACTTTTATCCGTTGAACGAGGTAAACATATATTGAAATCTATTTTGTTCAAAAGTGTTGAAATATTGATTTTTTTTCTTTAAATATATGTATTCGTTGAAGCGTCAAATTGACGCGTGTTCGTAGAGATAGGTATAAAGAAAATGTCTATTTTTTAAGCATCGATATAATTTTTTTTTAATTCAATGGCTTTAATAAGACCCTCTATTTTCGAATTGTCTTCCTTCTGCGTAAACTTTTCGTGACAGCTATCCCCAAACATTTTTAATTAGATTTAGATCAGGGTATGGAGGTGGCCAATCTAAAACATCCACATTGTTGCTTATAAACAGTTTTACATATGCTGCTGTGTGGATGGCTGCGTTATCCTACTAGAAAATCCACCGTTGGCCCTTGAACATTTCGTGAAAATTGGTTGTCTGTGTTTTAAGAAGCTCGATGTAATCCGCTGAGTTCTGCCGACCTTCTAAAAGAACCAGAACTACTGCGCCATGAAATTAAATTGCAGCTCATACCATGACGGAACCATCAGCAGTGTGACGATTTCCTCAAATCGTAAAAGTAATATTGACAGCCATCAAGGCCATCCAAATTAAATTTTTTCTCGTCGGAAAAAATCACGACTTCCCATTCTAGCAAAATTCCAATTTACAATTTTTATGGCGCTGAAGTACGAGTAAATATGACTCTTTCTTCAGTTTTTGCCGTCGGAGATATGGACACTGTTCAATCACTCTACGAACTGTCCGGACACTGGCTGAAATTCCAACTTTCTCCTTTATTTTGCGTTCTCGTTCTGTTATCGCTCTTGTTGTGCAGTCACTTCGGTTTTTCCCATAATTTTTTATCTTTTTCTTTTAGAAAATTGTTGAACGTCCAAGAATTTAAAAAAATGGGGATTTTCCTTCTTGTTTCATTCAATTTTGTCAAGCTTTTCATTAGGTAGCAGAAAAAAAGTGAACATAAAAGTTCTTAAAATGAATTAGAAGAAATACAATATTGCCGCTGCATTATGATTTAGGTCGAAATTTTAAATGAAGGCAATCAAATGACTGGTAGTGTAGATATTTTATTAGCTCAATTTTGTGTTAAAAAATGTAACATATTTGCTTAACAGAAATTCCCTGCACACCAATAAGAAGACATAAATTGTGTATATCCATAGGTTTAGAACTTACTTGGAGTCAGTTAGTATGATTATGGTAAGTTAGTTCATCGAATCACATGTTAGAATCCGGTCACAAGCTCATCTGTACTAAGGAACAATGACTTCTTATGGATCCCGAGGTATGATTTAATTCATCTGTATATAAATTCAATCCTATTCTATAATATTCATTATTGGCCTGCAAAATTAACACTTTAATTTAGTCGTTATAAGTACCTAAAATGATACAAGTCTCCAGTGTTACCATATCGGCATAAGTTTTTATAGCGGTTAAAATATATTAAATTAGATATTAATTTTCCACAAATATCTTCATATCTATTGTGAAAAACTAAAGTGACTGGGCATACATAAGTATGTACATAAGTCGTGTCACCCAGCTCGACTCGACACTGAGTTTCAGCTTTGACCTTGAACATTATGTACGGTTCATGTAACGAGTGCTGCCAAATTTTATTAAAGTTCATGCCGCCACTATCATTTCAAATTGTATCACCTTTCTGGAATTACAGATAACGGATTGTCACCCAGTTCAACTTAACTGTGTCAAATCGTTTTGAGTGACATGGATTAGTAAATAAGTGTGGTTTTCACCACGTAATAGTGAATATACAGCTTCGACCACATCAAATTAAAAAAAAAATGAAAACCCTTTAGTGTTGGTTTAACTTTACTCAAAGTACATCCATTAATTTGGTAACAGTAGCATACAATTTGCTGAAGTTGACGTGGCGACATAATAAGATAATAGAAAACTCAGTTGAGATCGCCGGTGGTACCCCTGCTGGTAGTTTCGAGAATTTTGTAGAATTTGTTATATATGACTAAAAATGGTTGGATTTAACAAATAACTCGGCTTTTGAATTTTTTGTTGATGGTGGCTTTTAACTAAAAAGTATGAAACATCCAGCAGACATATATAAAGCAAAATCCACTAACTTATAGCCGTATTTTTCTATAAACTTGAAATTCTCAGATGATTGTGATCCAAACGAAGTTAACAAATTATTTGTACGGTCTTCCTCAAGTCATTCATCTACAGCCCGGAGTTACGAGTACACTACGCACAATAACATTCCCTTCCAATAGCTCAATTTAATTTTGATAATATGCACCCTTATTTCATTAAGATTATGTTTGCTCTAATATCGCCTTACCTTATCCACGTTTTCAATGCAATATTAACAAATGTCTGTTACGCCAGCATATTCAAATCATCGAAAGTTATTCCTATACAGAAAAAAATATCCGGTCTATAACTAAAGATTACCGCTCAACCTCAATTTTACCCTTTATTTCGAAAGTGTTTGAGAAGTTGATGAGTAAACAAATTGCCAATTAAAGTCACCATTTCATAGCATAGCAGTTACAGCGTTCTGAAGAACGTCGATGATATATATACGACAACAAATCGATAGCGATAATGTGACTACGTTGATTTTTTCAAAGCGTTTGACTATCCCGCAGAGAATCCACCTATATAATCTCGAAAACAATTTTAACTTAGATAATAATACACTATCTAATTTCCTCCTTACTAATGCTGAAGTCCCACAGGGATGAATTCTAGACCCCTTACTTTTTACAATGTTTAAGAATGATATTCCGTTGGAACGCTGACGATGTACAACTTTAGTATTGGAATGAAGATGCAACATTCCGCATTAATGAAGACATTTTCACAATGGTCTCAAGAAAATCTTTTTAAACTTAACTTGGGGAAAAGTCAGGCGATCGTTATCAGCAGGGAAGTTGTTGACATATCTTGCTAACACAAAGTCGAGATAAGCGGCTCAAAATTCGATTACTGTAAGACTGTGAGGAACATAGGAGTAATATTCAAGCAAACTCTGACGTGAAGTAACCATTTATCTCAGGTACTGGCTTAAACGTATGGGGCTTTAAGAGTCTTATATTTAGCTGGAAACTATCTCAATGAAAATAAAGCTTCCAACCTTGTTGCATTGTAACCTAGTCTTTTGCTGTCTAGTTAGTACAAGTCAAAGAAAATTTTGTATACAATTTGAGGAGGTTTGATCACGTTTTCAGCTATACAGATAATATCTTTGGTATGAGCTTGTAGAGCCACCTAAACTTCGAAATATTATTGTTCCCCTTTAAATTGAAAGAAAATAAAACTCCCGAAATAAATCTCCTGGAAAAACTGCACTGCTCTGTGTCGCAAAGGAGCAGAGCTATGCTCATATCCAGATTAAAATTTAATGTTTCTAAAAGTCAGTTTTTTGTTTACGCTCCTAGTCTGGAGGCAGTTGTAGGAGGGCACTCGAAAGACATTATGGAAGCTAACATTCCTAACTCTTAACTCTATACTTTTTTTTTATTTTTTGTATAATTAATTTTTTATTTGTTGCTATTATTATTTGATAATTTTAATTTTTTAGGTACTACACGAGAGATAAAATAGAGCTGCGATATTCTAACTCTGAGGCTTGGAAAGTGCGCTGAAAGCCTTAAGATTTATCTTTTCCATTGACCATTGGTCATTGATTTCCTGTACAATTCACCAATACATCACATATCCGTAGTTCCACGCCTACTTTTTGGACGCGACTTTTTTCAAAAAATAAGATTTTGCTTTTTCAAATTTATTTATCGTGATGATTCTATTTTATATTTTGGGGATCTTGAGGACTAGGCCCACTTCCCCTTTAAGGAAAAATCCTACCAATGTAGGTAGGTTGTTTCTGTGATAAAATCACTTAGGAATCTATGAAATTATCACTAAGTATCAAAATATCTTTTTACTTTAACACTCACGCAACGAAAGATTCAGCCATGTCGGTAATGTAAACGAATTTGTTGCGGATTATAATTTTGTTCTTGCAAATATTCTGCAGCTTTGTGAAATAAAGTGCGCCACTGAATCGCAAGTACTTGCATCTATATTTTGTGTATTTGCAAATCACTCAGTTTTAAAATTGATTTTTTTTAATCAATTAAAAAAAAAAGAAAATTGTCCAAAACTTGATAGGTATGTTATAACCTTGGATATGTCGAATATTGTTTAGATATTGAGTACGAACAAAATCGATTGAGTGAGCCATTGAGTAAGTACTGTTATACGATTTTTTTTTCAAAAACCTGATACGTCATTTGTTAACATACATATGTCCATCATAGCACAAAAATTAAATTTTATCAAAATCGTTAGAGCTGTTTTCGTGAAAATCGATTTTTCTTTCCCCCAATAGTAGTTTTTTTTTATAATTTGTACGCGACAAATGGGATATGAATACCAATAAATTATTTCAGGGCACGGGCGTTTGTAGAAATTGAGGGAGAGAGAGAAATAAAGATTGGTGTAGTGGGTTTGAAACTTAGGTGGTATTAAGTTTCAGTAAACTGCAAGGGTGGCGTCCAGATAACTGGGGAGCTTGTTTGTTTTGCTTTTTGTCGTTGCTCATGATTCACAGTTCTTTTTTTCGGTCCTCCTGATGTCATCATCACGATCAAGTTGCATTTAAGCCATATGACCACCCTACTGCCAGTGTTATGCCTTCACAGTAGAGCTGACTAAGCTTTCGCAATTGATCGACTTTTTCATTTATTCCATGCGAAATAAATAGATGATTCTTGACATCAGGATTCGAACCGTGAACCTGCAGCGTGACAAGCGACGATGTTACCACTACACCATGGCCACTCTACCGTTAATTTTGGGGTTAGAATAAAAATTCCGATTTTGCCTCGAATTGCGCCCTTACAGATTTCAGATCTGAAGGTTAAAGAAAATCCGTGCACCCGTTTAGGCTGCAATTGACCATACATACAGACAAAAAGATAGACCGACAGACAGAAGTGTGAGACATCTAAAAATACAGTTCCTAGAGTTCAGCGCATCATCCTGCTTCGGTAATGGTTTGGTGGGGGGTATCCCATCAAGGAGTTACTGCTCTCCATTTTTGTTAGAAAGGAGTCAAAACTGGGGAAAAGATGTACCAGGAAGATGTCTTAGAAACCGTCGTTAAAGGCTTAATGAAGACTCTTTTTTATGGAACAAGATGGGTGTAGCTGCGCCAGCCTCCAGAAAATTCCGGCTATAAATATCGCCTGTAGTAGTTCACCAAAAATTCCCAAAACAAAGGAAAATACGAAAACAACTTGGTGAACAGCGATTTTATTTCCTAGTAAACACAAAGAAACAATAGAATTCAAGGGATTTGCCCCTTTTACAAAGTAAAAATAAAATACTCACATCCGTGAATTTGGCTAGCTAACCTCAGCTTACAAGAATCTTAAAATTAAAACTAACCTCAAGTAAAAACGTGTCTTTTCCTTTGACACATGAAAGCGAAGAAAACAGTGATACCAAAATGGTGCTTCTTTAGGTCTCGATGAAACGCAGTTATGCCAAATTTTGCTTTTTAAGTGGCTCGATGACAATGGGTTTTCCAACATGACAGCACACAAAGCCAAAATAACTCAGTAGTGGCTTACAATCAATATTCCTGCTTTTATTTCATGCGAGGATTGACCTTCAGGAAGCCCAGATTTTAATCCTTTGGATTATTGTTTGTGGTCAATGTTGGAGAGTGTGGCTTACAAGAGACTCCCCGGAGAGCATCAAAAGTGCTTTAACTAAGGCAGTGTTGTTCATACTCCTGGGAACCGTGCGACCGTTGTACCCCAGTGGCCACACCGTTTGAGGTACTGCGTTAAAACAAACAGCGGTCACTTTGAATAAACTTCCTTTTTTAAAATGCTTATTATTTCAGCAAATAAATTTCATAAATACTAATCCGAAATGTTTTGTTGTTTAATTTTTATAACGTTTTGCACTTGTAACATAACTTATGGCAGTAGTAGAGTTCCTTAACCAATGAAATCTCAATAGTTTCCGAATATTTTTGTACCTTAGTGTATGTTTCCGAAGTGTTATTAAGTTAGCATCTTTAATATATAAAAATATAACACTCATAGTAATATTACGTTTTACTGACAGATATTTGAGATAATTGTCTTTTTCAGACTAAATATTGGATTAGTTTGTTATACAATTTGTTATTATCTTCATAGCAACTTTGTTTTTTTTTTATTGCTTCAACTTATTTGTTGTATTATTATTAAACCTAATTTTTATGTCTACAACATGTTAGTAAAAAAAAAATTGTATTTTTTTTGAACACGAATATTTTTTGAATCAACTTTGCAATCAAGATGATCTGAATTCTGTGAATTGATAGAATTACTTTGAATTAGGATTGCGGTTGTCAGTTCGACGGAAAAATATAACTGACCAGTGCGTGGGGAAGTCCGATATTTAATCAGTATCGTACTCGTATATGAAGGTTCAAAGAAATACATATGGAAATACAATAAAATACATATGGGATCCGCAATAGCGATACAGAAACTACGCATGAAATAAAACTGCACCTTTATAATGAATTACTCAGCTGGTTAAAGTACGAAGTGTCAACATATTAGCAGCCCACCACAACAGGTGGCAATTCATTTGATTTCCATATAAGATTGTTCGATGAATATTATAATAAGCTGAGTTTTATTAAACCCCTTTATAGAAATAATTCTTAGATAGCAAGTCTATTATCTACGGATATACGCAGTCAGTTGTAGTTGAAAAGTAAGTTTATTTGTGGTCTAGAACTTCTGAATGTCATTCTAAATGAAAGAACGAAAAATAGTTCACAACAAAACATGCGCCAGCGATATTACGCAGAGTAGCAACAATATTTGGAGTGTATCGCTATTCTCTAACGTCATGATTTTGTTATAGACCAATGTCATATTCCAAAAATATTTCCGTGCTCTGCATTTGGAGATTGAGCAGCGATTTATTGCTGGTATAGTAGAGAAATGTTTTTTTTTTTTTTTATTAGAAACATTCAAATGTTCCTATTTGATTTAAAAGAGTACAGTGGTTGGTATACATCGACAGTTTTAGAATCCAAAGAGAATTATTAGAATTAAAAGAAAAAAACTGTGTATAGTTTAGAAACATCTGGAGCATCGCCAGAGATAACCCACGATGGTGAATAAAGTAGATTCCATGCAGCACGACGTATGTAAGTAACTTTAGCTTAATGAATTGATATGAAGCAAATCGGTGGAGTGCTAATTACTTCTTCCTAATTTTGGTTCCTTCTGGAGAATTGGATCACACGTACGAGTACTCGTACTGCACCTATGTACGTGCTGTTCAGCAAATTACTCAGATTTGAAATTTAAATTTTAAGTATGCAAGTATTGAAAAAATTCCAGATTGATCAATCTTGGTATTTATATAATGGAGATTCTCAAAAAAAGGAGTCTCGCAATTTTGTCTGTCCGTCTGTACACACGACATCAGCCTAAATGGCTGGACGGATTTTCTTCAAATTTCATACCTGTGGTCTGTGGGTTCACAATTCGAGGCGAAGTCGGAATTTTCATTCTAACCCCAAAATTAACGGACGATTTTGAGAAAAATCGATTTTCTCGAAAACGGCTCTTACGATTTTGTTCAAATTTAGTATTTGAGTTACAGTGTATATATGCCGACAGATAGCGTTCCAAGTTTTTTAATATAATTTTTTTTAACTTTGGTGGAGGCGAATGCTCCCATTTATTCGGCTTAATACAAGCTAAAAACTAAATTAAAAACGAAGATTAAAAACCAACTATTAAGGTCTTGATAGGTAGGCAAGATACTCGTAACAGGGTCGTTCCAGGGCAGACTTCGAAGAGTACATCGAAGGGAACAACGTTGAATTTTCTCGATTCTGGATAGATGAACTCGCTGAAAGGGGACCACGGTTGACTGACGTATTCTAGGAGAACGAGGGATATAGGGTGACCTTGGAGAAGATAAAGTCGGGTAGGGGACTTATTACACTTACGAGACAAGATAATAGATTGGCATTTGGGGATGATGAGCTCTAAGCAATTTTTGAGGCACCAAATCGAAAAACTATCGAGGTCTTGTTGAAGGAGACTAGAGTTGAAAGGGTGAATAAATGGATTTAAACAATTTGGTACCGTCAGCTTAGCGGAGATGGAGAAGTGTTTACTGACCCTCTCAAGATCGGTTATAGTTAGGATGAAGAGAATAGGACCTAGATGGCTGCCTTGTGGAACACCATAGTTGGCCAAGAAAGGAGCTGAGACGACGGACCTGAAGCGAACACTATAAAAACAGTTTTCTAGAAAATATGAGTTCAAAACCGAGGGCAGACAGTTTGAAAAGAATTAGTTGATGCGATATCTTATCAAAAGCCTTACTGAAATCGGTTGCAATAAAATCTAATTCGTTGCCATTCTCTAAGGCAGAGATGACAAAGGAGACAAATTTGACGAAGTTTGTAATAGTTGATCTACTTTTCAATAAGTCATGTTGACAAGGGGAGATAAGAGACTTGCACTGAAACCTTAAGTATATGAGAAAGTTTAACAATGGGACGATAATTAGTGACATACAGAGGTACAAGGGAAATTTTTAAAATATTTTTTTTTTATTTTTTTGTTTAAAAAAACTTTTTAACGTTTTTGTTTAAATTTTAAATCTGAGTGATTTGCAGGTAGGTGCAAATACATGCAACTTCGGTTTCAATTTTCAACAAAATCTTTCAAGCCATGTCCGAGAAATCACCAATTTGAAAAAAAAAACGCTAACAAGTAAAGTAGAATTTGTTGCCAAAAACTTGGTACTGGTCGGCCCTTAGTAAAGTACCGTTAATTTTGAGGTTAGAATAAAAAATGGTTACCCCACAATGCAATAGCAATATCAGAATTAATCAAAAAAAAACAAAAATTTCACGAAACCAATATTTGCCCTATCGGTAGGTTTAAGTAAAAACAGAGGATAAAAATAGCTTTGTCTCCAATTTCAAAATGTGGACTTGATCTATTTCAAGTCGATACTAACAGTTTTTGCTCCGGGTCTGTCTATCTAGTTTGTTTTCAAAGGTCCTACTCATGAACCTCTAAAATCATAACAGTAGGATGGAGTAGGGGCAACGATTCAAATCCTAAAATTATCATTGTTACACGTCTAACTAAAGATGTTTCAATAAGTATAAGTTGTTGTTGTGTTCTACAACCTGCAAACTTATATAGCATGAGTTTCGATAAATAACTTTATGGGGCCTGTTTTTCGATATTCATGGGTAGATTGAAAAGTTATCTGCCTGACCAAGAAAACAAACTCGGAAGTTTTTAAATTACTTATATTTTTCAACTCAATCTCCTTTAAACTAAATACTCTTCTGTCATCTGGTTTCTGAAGCCATTACACCGGTTTTAAAAAAATGTTTCCTCAAGGCTTTCAAAAAATAAGTTTACAGCAGCTTTGACCTCTTCATTTGTTGAAAATCTCTAAAATTCCTAATTTTTTTTTATGTTGTGAAATAGAGCCATAACAGGCAAATAAGGAAGATGCGGCAGTAATTATGGATTTCAGCTATGTTTTGACGTAACTTGTGTGGCCGTGCATTGTCCTGGTGAAGCAAACAAATTGTCCTCAACTTTCCTGGACGCAAAAGACCGCAGTAGTAATCGGTGTTTGACTCTTGACAAGGTGATTTCTTTTGAGTCCCGAAATACCGATGCCATTACCTTATCCGCCTATAATTTAACTTTAGCTTTCTTCGCGGCTGGTGATTCGGATCGTCTCCATTCTTTTGATTGTTATTTGGTCTTGAGGGTATAGTGGTAAACCGAGGTCTCATCTGTTGCCATAAATCTGGCCAACAATTCCTCTGGGTCGGTCTGAAACAACTCCAAACACTGAAGACGTTTTGCGTTTTTGTCCAACTCAAAGCAGTTTCTAAACCCATCTTGCAAAAAGCTTGGAGAATTCACGTTCGTTTTGAATAATGGTTTCGGTCGGTTCATACGATATGCCGACGATTTTAGCTCTCTCTTATCCTCAATCTGCGGTCTTCGATGATATTTAAAAAAAAAATACTTTACTTGCTTCACTTAAGCAAGTGCATGAACCGAACTAAATGCAACACAGGAATGAAACTTCATAGAGTCATTCTTAAAATGCTGGGAAATAAAAGGGGGGAAGCACCAATTTTGAAATAAAAATATGTTTATGGTAGGCTGCGAACTTTTCATCCACCCTAGTAGAAACACAGAGAATATTTTCCTTCTACCAATTGAATAATTTCCTAATGTGCATGAGTGCAACTGGTGCATCCTCCAGGGGACCGTAAATGATCTCGAATATAGTATGATAAACCGAAAATGATTTTATGTAGGCACATTTTTGATTTCCGAGATACAGGGTGTTATTAACCCTTTCGGACCCGAACATATAGAGAGTCAGTTGTCTGTCCGTCTGTCTGTCACATCCTCATAACTTTTGAATCGATAGACATAGAAGTTTGGAATTTGGACCATGGTTTGATTTTGTTAATTTTTTTTTTTATAAATGCAATATGGATTTCAGTAAAAGGTGACAATGCGCTTTATCAGGTTTCGAGAAAAATAAAAAAAAAATAAAAATGCCAAAAAGATATGGTCTTATCTCTGAAACTACTGAGTGCGTGACACCTTTCAAAAATTGAAAGAAAACTATTTTCATTTTGTATTATGTATACTCGTATATGTCGATTTTCGAAAAATGACTATAAATGTGAGTGATACATAAAATGGCATCTAACGTCTGCTACCATATTTTTTTCCGAACAGCCGAATACATATTTATTCTCATTCGTGATAATAAGACGAACTGAGGACAAAGTGTTGCTGTTATCATTTGTGCGATCCAGGAGTTATTTTTCTTGTTATTTTAATATTCGTTGTGATTTCAACTGATAATGCTTTCTTACTGGGTTTGCCTGTGATCGCCTTTGCACGTGGAAATATCAACTGATCCTGTCTACTTTGAGCTTTTTAACGTGAAAATTTCCTCGAACACGGGCAGATCTGATATCGTCGCGTTTTGTTACTCCTGCCGACATTCTCAACATTTTCATATCCGTCGCCTCTTCTATGCCTCGCATATTGTCCAAGCGCATTTTGTAAATCGATCGCGTCTCCGCTTGCCATACGCTATCCTGGTGTACGCTGACATTGGCTGGAAATTTCTTGTTTATTCTTACCACGCATCTTACTGTGGTTCTTACATTCTCGTACATGTTTCGGATTTATCAGAAATACGTCTCTGGGACATTTTGTGTCCTCAGCGACGTGCATATGAGATCCGTAGGAACCCTATCAAACGCTTTCTCGAGGTCGATGAAAAACATGTGTAGATCCTTCGAGGCATCCCGGTGTTTCTCCATCAGGATCCTTAGACTTTGGATTGCGTTTACGGTTGACTTGCGTTCAGCACATCCACATTGGTTGGCGTCGCAGCCCAATTATTTGACGAAGTCGGTCGTTTAACACTCTTTTGATGATCTTCATTATATGTGACATTAGTTTAATCGAGCTGTGGCGAAACTACTACTCGCTATCCGCGAATCCTGTCGCCAGATCAAATTGCACACAAATATAACGCTGAGGCAAAAGATTGCCAAACTCATTGATAGCCAAGCTGCTATAAAAGCCATTGCCTCGGTCACTATATCCTCTAAACTAGTGCTAGAATACCGAAATGAGCTAGCCTCGCTAGATGGACAATTCAAAGTAACCCTGATTTGAGTTCCAGGGCATAGTAACGTTTGTGGAAGCGAACTTGCTGATGAACTGGTCAGGCAAGGCTCAGCACTTCACCGCTTATTTGCGGATTCAGTCCACGTGTCGCTTGGAGCGGTCAAGGCAGATATCTCCTCAATATTCCTTATAAAAACCAACCTTAGATGGACTAGGCTAACAAACTGTGTTATTTCCAGAAGGATGTGGCCAGGCTACAACGAAATTAAAACAACCGACTTCTTAAATAGAACGCGTAAAGACGTCGCCAGATTAACAGCGATCACTACATGTCTCTGGCCTATAGGAGATCATGAAGTCAATGCAATGTCACAACTGAAAGAGCAAACCTTGTCCACTATTTATGCGACTGTCTGGCACTATCTAGGGCCAGACAATGATCATTAGGAAAACCCTTCTTCAATTCCCTAGATCTTATGAAAGATCTTATTATTTTTTTGAATTTCACAGGTTGCATCTAGAGACTCCTCACCGACACATCATAACACCCAGGTTTACATGAGGTGTGGTAACAAAACGGCACCTACAGCTAATTGGGTTCTTCCTCACGGAACCGCCACTCTTACCTACCTTACCTAACTTGATCGAGCTGTAGTTTTTGCATTAGCGAATGTCGCCTTTGCCTTTGTTAACGGAATAAAGAAGCTACTTCTCCACTGACCCGACATTGATTGACTTCACATCATTTCATTGAGCAGTTTTGTGAGCCACTCACACCAGACGGCGTCCATTTTTACCCAAAATTCTGAAGGAATGTTGTTTGCTCCCACTGCCTTTCTCTGCTTCATTTTCTTGACCGCCTCGCTCACTTCTTCCGTTGTAAAGTCAACAACTTCTTCTTCGCCTGATTCAGCAGTGGGAACTGCTGAATTTCCACTCTACGTGGAAATTCTTCGTTAAGCAATTTTTACAATACACCAGCCATCTGTCACAAATGGATCTATTTTACTTTCGTTATTTTTGGTTATGAGTGACTGAATCTCCTTCGCATTTTGAAGATATTAGTTCGATATGTTGCCGTCGCACGAATTTGAGCCAGCACTTTCTTCGCGACCTTACTACCTACTTAAACCTACTACCTACAGTTTTTTTTATCAATATTATGACGTCCTTTTGAGATTCCGAGGAGAGACCTTGCTTTTACTGTGCGTCACTCTTGTAAGCTGTTCCACATTTCCTGTGGACTAAGTGCTTCTGCACAACTGCTCATATTAAAAAAAAAATTATTTATTTCAGACTAACTTACAAAAAAAAAACGCTTTTACTTCTTGTAATTACCTGCATCTAAGCAAAAGAATCGGAGTGTATTAATTTCGTTCTTCTAGCTCGGTGCGAAAAACATTTTGTGCTCAAATCGCATGTGCGCATAAAATGGTGATTATTGAAAGTCATTTTGCTACAGATACCTGGGCATATTAAGGTCAATCAAAACGGATAAGATTTAGGTTTCGCATTAATCACCTCAAATAGATAAGGAAACTCCACCGGCTATCACGAGTAAAACAAGTTTTGTTGACAACAATTACTCAGCTGTTTATGACACAATTAATGTATATTATCTTGTTTCTCATTAAAATCTAACACTTGAGACGGGGAAACGTGCATTAGGTCATGGGATTCCTCCCACACGCAAAACCTGTTATACACGTTTCATTCTATTTATAAAAATATGAAATATAGATTTTCATCTTATCTTAAGAAAGTTGTATGTTACGCAGATCAGGCTATTAATTTCCGAAATAGATGCCCCCTTCTGTCACTGACAAATGCATTTCATTCTGTTAAACAACTTCAACGACTCCAAAGTCCAAAAGTTGCCTTCCAAAATTTGCTCTCTTTATTGTACCCTCACATGCGATATTTTTTCTTTTCCTTCTCTCCACATAACTATAATCACAAGAAAAGATTAGATAAACTAAATACATTTTTGATAATAAATGTATAAAAAAAACCGATATCATTGTGCTGCGTAATGATCCCAATTGTTCTCTTCATTCAGCAAATATTTGCTGAGATAAACATTTTTCAAACTGAACTGAACCAATTCGAATCAATATTACAGAATCCGTTATGGATATCACATTGGGCAGAGACAGAAACGCAACTAGGGATTCTCTTCATTCATTCACCAATCCATCAGCATATCTCGATAATGAAGATCTCCTTTCGAAAGATGACGATGACATGACATTTTGCATGTCGAACTATGCTAAGGAAGCCCTCAAGATGATGTTCATGATGCGCTCCCACCAAATGCTTACCGATGTGATATTAGAAGTGAAACAAGAGCTCTTCCCAGCACATAAAGTCGTGCTGTGTGCAGCTAGTCCATACTTTAAGGCCATGTTCACGGGTGGATTGAAGGAATCAGAGATGAAGAGAGTACAGCTGCAGGGGGTAAGTCAATTTGTAAGAAAATATATAATAGTTGCTATAACTTTACTTTATCCCATAGGTCTGCCCAACGGCAATGGCACGCATAATTAACTTCATGTACACAGGTCAGATAAGAGTGACAGAGGTGACAGTGTGTCAGCTTTTACCAGCTGCAACGATGTTCCAAGTGCCGAACGTGATAAACGCTTGCTGTGTGTTTCTTGAACGGCAGTTGGATCCATCGAATGCGATTGGTATTGCGAATTTCGCCGAGCAACATGGATGCACAGATTTGCAGCGTAAAGCCAATATGTTCATAGAACGTAACTTTACACAGGTTTGCCACACTTCCATATTTTTAATTTAACTCATTACAGTGGAATTATTGTTCGCAGGTCTGTCAAGAAGAGGAATTTCTACAGTTGTCCGCCATACAACTAATATCGCTAATCCGTCGAGATGAACTCAACGTTCAGGAGGAACGTGAAGTCTACAATGCCGTCCTCAAATGGGTAAAGTACGAAGAAGCGAAACGTTACCCAAAAATGGCATGCATTTTACGCGCGGTACGGTGTCAACTACTAACGCCCACTTTCCTAGAAGACCAAGTGAAAAACTGTGATATTTTGCGTAAAGTACCTGCGTGCAAAGAGTATTTGGCGAAGATAATTAAAGATTTGACGCTACACAAGCGTCCGGTGGTACGTGAAAGGAATCCAAATACGACACGAATGATCTTTGTCGCAGGCGGATTCTTTAGACAATCTCTGGATATATTGGAGGGATATAATGTGGATGACAAAACGTGGACAACACTGCCTAATCTTCGAATACCTCGGTCTGGATTGGGTGCAGCATTTCTAAAGGGCACCTTTTATGCGGTAGGCGGAAGAAATAATTCAATTGGATCTTCTTATGACTCAGATTGGGTGGACAAGTATAATGCTGTTACCGAGCTTTGGCGACCATGTGCCCCTATGTCGGTGCCAAGGCACAGAGTCGGCGTGGCCGTTATGGATGAGTTGATGTATGCCGTAGGGGGATCTGCCGGATCGGAGTATCATAATTCAGTTGAATAGTAAGTATTTATTTATAGGTACTGGTAAACTAATACTTTTATTCGACTTGTGGCGCTACTGTTATTAGATATACAAATACACATCTCTCTAGATATGACTGATAACCTGTTCCCCTAAAGGAGTGAAGGAATTTGTTAGAAGTTTCGATTCACTCTGCTTTCATCACTGTCGCGTTATTTTTTAGTCATCTTTTATTTCTGTCTCATTGCAGGACTCACCACAAGAAGGTATATTTTTCTAGTACCTCTATCTCAAGGGGTAACCAACCTAGCGCATTTAGATCTGTGCATTATTGTTTGTCCGATGTATACCGTGGCTAGGGGATTAAGTCATTGAATCACTTTGGGAGAGACTCAGGATCGAGTCCTAGAAACACCAAACAATTTGTTCATGGTCTCATCTCTTACACGAGTGGTTGCGTCCTGTTGAAACTAGATTTCGCTCACATCAATGTCTACAATCTTAGGCTAAACAAAATTAGTTATCATTTGACCATAGCGCAGAGAATTCACCGTAACAGTGGCGTCTTCTTCGTTTTCAAATAATACGTCTCGATCACGTTGTCGTTCCATAGCACGCACCAAATTGTCACCCCTGATGGGTGCAATGGCCCTCAATGATCACATTTGTATTGGCAGAACCCCCAATTCTGCAATTTTGTTTGTTTACGTAGCCGCCAAGCGGGAAATGGTCCTCATCGCTGAAGAAGATTTTGTTCAAAAAATCGGCGTCTACTTGTTGATTTCCCAGTACCCAATCAGCGTATGTTCTACGTATTCTATGGTCAGCAGGCTTTAGTTGTTGTGTAAGCTGGACCTTATAGGAATGAAGATGCAAATCCAAGCGCAAAATACGCCAAAAAGGTTATGTTTTCAGTTCATAAAGCATTACGATGATGCATATGCTCGTTTGCTCAGTTGGGTGATTATCCGTATGACTACCATAATCTGTCCTTAAATCGTGGTACACAAATATTACAGAAGTGTTATTTTTGTAGTAAGAGGCAACAATTTTAATGCGTTGAGCGATCCATATTGTAAAATGGCAAGGCAAGAGCTAACTACCTGTCACTATGGCTGACATTATCCCTTATGGCAGAGATGTGAAATCCCAACCTCGAAATGAATAACCCTTCATTATATGAACAACTGCTTCTACAAGTTGTTTGTTTTTCCTTTTCAGTTTCTAGTTCTCCGGTATGAGTTACTAACACTTGGCTAAATCTAGCTTCGTGCCTTATTGATTTCCTTATCAGAAAATTTACGAAATAATAGCATTCGATAAAACTTTACAACTCTTTCATAACCTTTGACGAGAATGTTGTTATTTATAGGCAAGTTAGAGACCAAATACTTGATAAAAAAAAATCTCGATTAACAATAAAAATCAGGCGATATAACCACGACAGCATAAAATAAGCAAATTGTTTGTAATTAAACATTGTGACACGCTTTTTTCAACAACCTCCGCCCTAGTAATTAAGAACTCTCATTATCTCGCTATTCGTCGCATACTTATATCTACCAGGTGAACTGGGACAATTTTAAGTATGTAATTAAAACTTTATTAAGAGTGTACGATAACGCAATTAAAGCTTATCTTCTCACTTAACCTTGCGGATAATATAGCGAAAGAATACAATATGGGGCTTTCCCCTTCCATAAAGTAAAAGTAACACAACAATGACGTGCATAAATAATAATGATAAGTTGGTTCTGGAAAAAGCTATCAACAAACATCTTCAGGCGCGTGACTTGACATATGATTGTGAAGCATAGGTTGCGAATCCGAGACTTTCTCAGTATTGCTTGCATCTCAAGTGTTAGCCTTATTATTTACTTTACGTTGGAGCCATTGACTTGCTTACTATGCTAGAAAAGATAAGTATAAGTCGAGACAAAACTCTTGTAGATAGTGTAAAACTCCTACAAGAAAGTTATCTCCTATAAAAGTATTAGTAGTAGTTTATCTATTCTAATATGTTTTCTGTTGTGCGGTATGTATGTATTGTTTATCTTGAAAGGTGCAGTTGCATTTATTGATGTCAAATTTGATGGTTTCTACAGTGGCCTCTTCCGTGCGTGGTGCAATGATCAATGAATTGCTCAGTAGGGGCACAAGACAAGGGGGTATCTTATCTCATCTTCTTCAGACCCTGGTGGGGAAAGAGCTGCTATTACACTCCGATGAGTGATCACCTATGCTGACGACGTTGGCAAGTGCCTCACAGCGAAATTTTACAGAATCCCCTCTCTAGGCTCTCCAAATGTATTTATTTATTTATTAATTTCATATAACATACATTCAAATAAGTTAAATAGCTAGTCATGTCATAAATACTGATACACGTTTAAACGCATTCATCATGAAACTAGAATTGAACACATCAATTATATATTGACAGGTATTCAACGAGTGACATTTATACTAAGTTAACGCGCAAAAAGATTTACGCAAAGTCGTTTGTATATATCTAGTGGGGCGATATTGAAAACCGTGTAGTGGTAATGAAGCTATCGCAGAAATCTATTTCTCGCATTATTAAACAAGATTTGAGACTCAACGCATATAAAAGACACACTTACTCACGGCTCAATAATAAGCAAAAACGGAATGAAAGATTGACGGTGGCCGTGGTGTAGTGGTAACATAATCGCTTGTCACGCTGCAAGTTCACGGTTCAAATCCTGATGTCAAGAATCATCTATTTATTTCACATGAAATAAATAAAAAAGTTGATCAATTGCGAAGCTCACTGTGAATCATAAGCAACGACCATCAAAAATGCTGGACGCCACTCTTGCAGTTTACTGAAACTTAATGCCACCTTCACCAATCTTCCTTCCTCTCTCTCTCTCACTTTCTACAAACGCCCGTACCCTGAAATAATTCAAGGGTATTCGCATCCCCTTTGGCGAGCGCAAATTATAAAAAAAGCAAAATGGTCATAGGAAAATTTTGTTTATTTTTTATCGAGGAATCGTTCAATTAGCAAAATGAAATCCGCGAGTCGAACGGGGCCATCATCCCACATCTGTGATGGTTTGGTGGGGAGTCAGCTATAAAGGCATTACCGACCTTCATTTTTGCGAGAAGGGAATAAAAACATCGACAAAAATATACCAAACGGATGTTCTGGAAGGCGTTGTGAAGGGAACTTAACCAAAAATTGTTTTCAAACAACCAGTGGACTTTCCGACAAGGCTTCGCGCCAGCTCATAAGGCAAAAAAAAACCCAAGCGTGGCTCCAAAATAATGTGCTGGACTTCATAGCAACAGATGATTGGCCGCCTGGTAGTCCAGACCTCAATCCTTTGTATTGTAACCTGTAGTAGATGTGTCGTAGGGGCTAAATACTTGAGTCATATTTTAGATAGGAAACTTAGATGGAAACATAACATCCAAATCCAAGAACGTGTAAAGAAAGCTACGGAAGCTCTCTATTCTTACAAAAAAGCCATCGAAAATAAGTGGGGTATGCAACTCCAAATAACTTATTGGCTCTATGCTTCAGTTGTCAGCCTAATTCTGATGTATGGTGGACGGCTTTGGGCAAATGTGAATACCGCAATTATCTATTAAAGGTACACAGGTCAGCCTTTGAATTAGAGAAGCTTGCAGGAGCACCCATTACGCTGCTCTCGACATCCTGTTTCATCTGAGACATCGCTGGCAAACAGTTGGCAGCTAGTGCGGCTATTCGACTTAAGGCCATATCTCTATGGTCCATCTTGCAAACTAGGTAGGCACCCCTCAATTCTCTATAAATCCATCCTGGCACCCTGTTAAGATATGTCTTCACAAGAAAATTCGAAGAATATGAAAGAGAAATAGCATACGAAATCCGTTCACTTTCTACATGGATGGCGCTAAAAGCGAGGGCTACAAACATCTTAACATCAACTTTTTCTGCCTTCCAGATCATTGTAGCGTAAGGATATATGTATGCATTTTTACCAACAGCCAAGCGATTAAGTGTCTAGAATCGGCCTCTTTAACTCAGGGACTAGAATGCCGCTTATCTACTCTTAGGCTGAATGCGATCAGTAAATCCAATTATAATTGAGCAGGTGACACTACGTGCCAGGTTGCACGATAGATTTGTCCTAAGCTGGATCAAACAAGTTTTAGCAGCTTTAGTTTGGCTAAAACAAAAAAATACATTTTAGCGCAACACGCCAAAAGGCTGTATTTCTTATTAAATGATATCTGCAGGATCTGCAAGGATGAGAAGGAAGAGAAGGAGACAACAACTCTACATCTTCTTTGTGCTTGCCAAGCCCTCTTATTTAGAAGCAACTTTTTTCAATAACCTTGGTGATCTGGCAGATTCGAATGTCAGATGCCAACAACGTTTCATATGGGACTCCAATTGATTCTAGTTCTCAGGTAGATACTCGAACCTAATGCCGGCCTCTTTTCGTATAGCTGTTATTTGATTTAATTGAACAAGATTACATCTCCAAGGTGGCGCAAAAGTCATCATGCTCCAATTTTTTAAAATGACGTCTTATGTCATCGCGATTTTGACATTTGTGAAGTAAACAGAAGCAGACAAACCATGGATTGCTATACTTTTCAAGAATGCGGAATAATTGCGTCAATGTTTTTGACAAATAATCGGTCGGTGGTTACGGCTCACGGTGAATTTCGTCGTCGAATTCCCTGGTCATGTGGCACCAACTGACAAACACTGGGGCGTTTAGCCTCGAGGAAACTGGCTCAACACGGGACAATAGGAGACGTGACCGGCCCTGGAGCAGCTGTTCAGTCGAGAATATCGCTGCTGTGGCTGCAGATGTCCCCAAGGACCATCAAAAATCAACCAAACGACGGGCCACGCAATTGGGCGTCAATAAACGGTTTGCAGTGAATTTTGGTGAAAGACTTGAAGCTGTACCCGTACAAAGTGCAGACAGTGCATCAGCTATTGCCTTTGAGACCTCAAATCGCGTGAAATGTACCAACGTGCGTCCCGTTGTGTTGATAGCCAAGGGTCCTTAGCTCATTGTGACCTCTCGAGAATCCTCGGTGACAGCTAAGACTTCTGCTTGGAAAACAGTGTCGTAGTTTGGAAGTTTTATTGACTGGGTGATGGAGGGAAACCGCCTATGTTCTTTGAGGGCTTTCCTTTTTTTAGCCTAGTCTTTTGAAGGGAATTTTGTTTGAAAAGTTGAAATAATCTGGCAATATCCTGGCGATGACCTATTTGGCCTTTAAACCATAAAATAGTTCGATGGATGCGTAAGGCGTTTTCACCTTTTGTCTGATGAACAAGGTTAGAGCAAGCTAGCATCGTTTGGTGGGCTGCAATAAGGGTAGTTCGCATGGCGCTTATTGTACCAGTGAGTGGTTTAGGGTTTGCGGCCTTATCAATAGCTGGTCACCATACCAGGCTCCCGTAAATTAGGATGGGCCTTATGATTGCTGTGTGGATGGTGTCAGGTCTATGTCCTCATTTTTTCCCAAAAATTCTGTTGCTTGTGTAGAAAGCAATGGACGATTTCTTTGTCGTTTCTATGCTGTTTTCTTTTCAGCTTAATTTTTGGTCTAAAAAATAGCCGAAATAAATTTATTTAGCCTTTTTCTAGTGAGTAAGATTACCTCTGTTGTTTTGGGGGTTGACTCTCAAGTCGCTTTTCTTAGTCCTGTGTGCTATATGACACTCTGCCCTAATTTAATTAAAATTGCATTCTCGAGGAAGAGAAGTGCATTTTATGACTGCTTTTCAGTGAATCTATGGAAAAGCTACGAATCTGCTAGACACACAAAAATCCTGTCGAACTCTGATTCTGCGCCGAGCTAAATCCTCTTGTAGGGCAACACTTAAGAAATGCTTGGCAACCAAGAGCTGGCGTGCACCCAACAACCATACCAGCTGATTGTTTGTCGATCTTTATACTGATGCTATCTAATTGTAATATCCTGTCTGAGACTTTGGTTTTAAGTGTCCTTCATCTAGTTTACAGCTTAAAAAGACCAAACACTTTCTGTTTGAAAATTTATTTGTATTTAGAATGAGAGCTACGATCAATATTAAAGCTATGCGATGCATTTGCATAGAAGACTAGGCCTAAAAAACGACTTAGCTTAACTCTAAATTTCTAAAGTACTTTCTCCGTTCCTTTCTCCTACAGTTACGATCCCGAACAGGATCGCTGGACTCTTGTTCAACCAATGCATTCCAAGCGACTTGGCGTTGGTGTTGCAGTGGTCAACCGTTTACTCTACGCTATCGGTGGTTTTGATGGAACCGATCGTCTCGCAACAGTGGAATGCTATCATCCAGAGAACAATGAATGGAACTTGATTCCACCAATGCAGATTGGACGAAGTGGATCAGGTAGGCAAAACCGAAACCAAATATAAATTTCTAATATGCTTTACACCCCTAATTTCACACAGGTGTTGCTGCTATCAACCAATATATTTACGTGGTTGGCGGATTCGATGGCACTCGGCAACTGGCATCAGTAGAACGTTACGACACGGAAAATCAATGTTGGCAGACCATGGCACCAGTTAAAATTGCCCGGAGCGCACTGTCTCTCACTCCGTTCGAAGGAAAACTCTACGCTATGGGTGGATTTGATGGGTCCAACTTCTTGTGCATCGTTGAAGTGTATGATCCCGTAACGAACTTATGGGAAGAGGGCACCCCACTCAGCTCCGGTCGTTCGGGACATGCTTCCACTATAGTCTTCCAGCCGTCGTGCGTCACATCTCACATGGATTGTATGGAAAATGAAGCTCTCTTTAAGGATGGCCCGCCACCTGATAATGGAGGTGACGGCGCTGGCGGAGGCGGTTGTAGTAGTCACTCGTTCTTTTCGAATTTAGGTTGCAGTAGCGGGCAATCTTCAAGCGGAACCTTACAATTTCACAGCAGTGGCAGTGGAAGAGGCTGCAACAATTGTGAAAGTAACGGCGAATCTAACACAGAAGGTCGTAGCGTATCATTGGTCAACGATCCAGTTCCATGCATTGAATCCGCAATCACTCATGGCCTACGAAGTATACGTCTGATAGATGGGCTTGACACAAGACTTGATAGTGGCATGCTCACCATACCACCAGCATTGCCTTACAGCAATTTGAATTACCTTAACAGTATAGATCTGCGAAGCTTCGAGCAATTCACAATTAATGAGAAACTCTGCGCCATACTATTCAACAAATGGTGCAATCGACAATTGCGCCGTTCGTGTATATTCGAAAGGATAAGGCAATGTATGCACGTAAATGTGCACGAGTTACTACAGTCAATATGCAGTCATTATCGTATCTGTAAGCCGTCGGTCGCGTGATGAAAACTATTTTTACACTTTGCGCCCGTCTATGTGTTGTAATATCATTCCAGAATCGTAACAGCACGAGAAAGTATGCTTAAAATTATTTTTATCTTTCTGCCGTAATGTATGTAGTCAAGCATTCCTATTATTGCCAAATAGAGAAGTAAATCAAAGCCCCCCAGTGACCGTCAAAAGACTTTCTGCAGTTAAAAAGAATAATGAATGAGGGAAAAGAGAAAAGAGAAAGAAAGAAGGAAAGAGGATCGATATTTTTAGTTGTTAACGCTGTCTATATGAATGTGTTTTTTTACCTAAATTATTATTTCGAAATGTTTTTATTTAAATATAATGAAAATATATAAGAATGTGTACCTCAGTTTTAGTTAAGCAGACAAAAACCCATCAACTATGTGTAAAATAAAATTAATTTTATATTTAAAACTGCAATTTATTTTTGATCGCATTATGTACATTTTGTGGTTGGTTTACAAACTTCTTTGTTTACGTGGACGAGGAGGATACCATGACACAGGAGTGTTGTCAGTGATGGATATTATGTTTAATCCACTCATTTGGAGGCCTTTTATAGCGGACTGTAAATGAAAGTTTGTTGATTTTGCTTTAAAAAAATTATTTGCAATGCATAACTTACCATGCGACCGGGTCCTATGCCCTGCACCTTAACTCGAATTGTCTTCCAACCAAGCTCAACGGATTTCTATTGGAAAAACAAATATATTGAAATTATTTCAAACACAGCGATAGTGTACACACAGATGCAATTGCTTTTCTGATTCAGTAAAGTAAAGAGCGGATTCAGGGGCGCATCATCATTCAAGAGGTACCCGAGACCAGATTGTGCTACCAACCTGAAAGGTGTACACTCCTGTTTTCATTGTCGAATTTGAAATTTTGTAAGAAAGCCCAGTACCTGGCTCAGTAGCCCTGAGAATGTACAAACCATTTTTTTCCATAATTATACGATTATCTATCTGTGCAACTCTAATGAACAAAATTCTTTCAAATCCTGTTAGAGTGGATAGTAGATCTCAGATATTACATCTCAAAACAGGTAAAGGGTTTTAAGAAAAAGGAGCGTAATTAAGGCATAAACCGATGACGGGAGTAATAAAAGAAAACTGCGAACTTGATTAACTTATCATAAAACCCACTCTCCTCTGCCCATTTTTTTTTATGTTGTCTTTTTTTTTGTAAAGTTCAATTCCCCGAAAATAAATCTAATGCATGCACAAGTTCACATGTGTACGTGTTTTCTTTTGTCATAATAAATATAACCCTCATGCTAAACGACGTCAAAGGAGGTGTGATACAACAAAAAGCATTCTCGTTGCCATAACGATATGAGCGACCGAAATCGTAACACATAATCACAATTTTGCATTTACTATAGCATATAGGGGATCTGCATTGCGATTGATCGGGAAACTACTGACTGCTCAAAACTTGGCTTGGGCCAGTAGCGTAACAATCAAGTTCGTGATGAAGTGCTTGCTTTACCTCCTAGTGGTGGTCCCCGGGTAACTATACGTATAAACCCTTATGCGTGTAGGTTAAAATTGCAAGTGCGGGTTGTCTAGGGCCAGCAACCTGCGTTACCGAACCCTGCTCGCTACAGAAACCGACACTATGCCTCGGATAAGGAATGATCACATGTTGACGACTTTTGGCTATTGTACCCGGACAAAGATAGGTTTCTGGAATGTGAAGACGCTCCTCGACTCGGGAAGCGAAGGACCTCACAATGCCAGATTCCTTCAATTGGAAAAAGAATTCATGCGATATAGACTGGACATTTTGGGGGTAAGCGAAATCAGATGGGTGAAGCGGGTGAGTACCAGTTCCCAACACATAACACTGTACTACTCTATTCCGGAAGACCATCTGGAAGACCGCGGGAATATGGAGTTGGACTGCTGCTAACACCAACAGCAGGCAAAGGCCTAATTTCCTGGCAACCTTATGGTGATAGAATTATGTCGGCCAGATTCCGGACTAGAGTACGACGCGTCACCATCATACAGTATTATGCGCCAACGGAGGGCTCGTCTGAGGACGAGAAGGAGAGCTTCACACCAAATGGAGACATTGTCATAGTGAAGGGGGATTTGAATGCCAAGGTAGGGAATAACAACAAAGGGCTTAAACATGTAATCGGGAAGCATGGACTAGGCAACCGCAATGACAATGGCGAAAGGTTTGTGGATTTTTGCAATGCCAACCGCCTTGTGATAGATTTTTTTTTCATAGATACTAATAGCCCGAGTGCTACTAGCATGCACGATTCGCAAACCTGAGTAATCGATACCAGGAATACGCCTACGTACTAAACACACACCCTACACACTTCAACCACTCTCCCCGCGGGACTGCCGTTAGGTATTACTTCGCGAGGCTGGTTAGCAGTTTATGCTATGCTTCTTGTGTCAGCTTCTTCCGCTGCTTCAGTTGCTCTTCTTAGCTTTTCTATTCTCCACAGCTCTTTTGTAGAGTTGTTACGAAGGAACATATTGCCATCCAATTCTCTTCTGACCGTTATCTCCGTTATATCTGACATAGTTATCATCTGTATTCGTGTTAGTCCCTTTGACTCTTTTCTCTCACGTTCCAGCATTCTAATTGGCTCAAAATGATGATTAGACGTTCGCGTGCCATTGTGGCCGCATGTATACGCGTATGTCGGCCTGTCTTTGCGTCTGCGTAAGAAGCCCTCTGGCTTCCACTCTGTTGCTTCTTGCGTTTTCTTCGCTCTCTTTTCTTTCTCGCTCTATTCTCCTTAGCTCTTGGCATACATCCTTGGCATAAGAGCTCACTGCGTTCCACTTGTTTTCAGATTCTAGCATGTGATTAACTAAATTCTCCGGAGTTGGTATTTCTCCCAGTGCTGTTTGTAGTGCTTCTCTTTGTAGAAGGAAACGTGGGCAGTGAAAGAATACATGCTCCACGTTTTCGGGAGTATCACTGCACGATGGGCAAGCGGGGGAGTCATCGTTCCTATACTGATATAGATATGACCGGAAACAACCATGTCCCGTAAGCAATTGTGTTAAATAGAAGTTTACTTCACCATGTCTGCGGTTTATCCAAGTCTCTAAGGTCGGGATAAGGCGGTAAGTTCATCGGCCCTTGGAAGAAAGGCTCCAGCGTCGCTGCCACTCTATCAAACTTGTGCTTCTTTCTGCAGTTCTTCCGCCAATATATCAATTGGGAACATTCCTGCGATAACGCAGGCTGCGTGGTCCGAGGTTGTGCGAAAAGCGCTACTCACTCTTAATGCACATAGTCGGTTTATTGCTATGATTCTTCTTTTGTATGAAGTCGCTTTCATAGCTCCGGCCCAAACTGGTGATCCGTATAGGACTACGGATGTGATAGGTGGCACCATGTTTGAGCACAAGACCTGCCACAAAGTCAGCTGGGTTTTCAACGACAGGCAAGTAACCTCCAATCAAATTGACCATTTTGCCATCAGCCGCTTTAGAACTAGTCTCCTTGACGTCCGAAACAGGCGAGGGGTAGATGTGGGGATAGTACGAGATCATCATCTTATGATAGCTACTCTTCAACTACGCACTGCTGTCGTTCAAAGATCCCACGACAATACAAGAATGCCCAGGTTCAACATCGATAGACTTAGTGATCCCTCAGTGCGCCAACAATTAAGGGAGCACATTTCGCAAGGTGTGGAAGCAATCAGCAGCTCACTGCCCACAACCATCCAAGACCATTGGTGTGCTGTGAAAAATGTTTTTACATCTGGTGCTGAAAGAATTGTCGGTCGATCACAGGAAAGACATAGAGCGTGACTTTCCGAGGATACCTGGAGACGAATTAACGAATGGAAACAGCTGAAAGCTCGCATTGCAGCCGCTCCAGCAGCAGGGAGTAATGAGCTAGAGTCCTTATAACGCATGAAGATGAGAGAAGTTCAGCGTAGTGTGCGACGTGACAGGCGCAACTACATCAACGCACTGGCTACAGAAGCAGAAGATGCTGCACGAAGGTGCGATAGTAGGACCGTCTACAGAATCACTAAAGAGCTTACAGGTGGTCGCAGCCCCAGCCAACACCCAGTGAAAAGCCTAGACGGTTCCTTGCTTATTTCGGATGAGGACCAACTTAAGAGATGAAAGGAGCATTTTGCTACGGTTTTAAACCGTGTATTCGCTAGTGATATGTTCCCAAATCAGAATGAGGTGAATGAGGAATGAGGTAAAGATGAGATCACTACCGCGATCAAAGCACTTAAAACCAACACGACCGCCTTGTTGGTTTTAAGTGCTTGACTTGCCGGTATTCCCGCAGAGCTCTTACGAGCAGCGCCAACAACATCGGTTGAGCTTCTGCTTCCACTTATAGAGAGAGCTTGGGAAGCCGAGAGCTTTCCTGACGAGTGGAAAAGGGGAATGATCGTCAAGCTTCCTAAGAAAGGTAGTTTAATGGAGTGCGGAAACTGGAGAGGTATCTGCATGCTGCCTGCTGTAGCTAAGATAATAGCTAAAATCATCCTGGAGCGAATTAAACAACATCTCGAAGACACACTCGATGCCGAACAAGCAGGTTTCCGCTCTGGATCCTCCTGTGTCGACCACATCAACACCCTGCGGATTATCATCGAACAGTGCGTTGAATATCGATCGCCACTTCACCTGCTGTTCATCGATTTTGAGAAGGCGTGTTAACAGGGAGTTTATTTGGCATGCCTTACGCAGGAGAGGTATTCCTGATAAATTAATTGCTATTGTCAAAGCTACATACGAAGGGTCCAAATGTCACGTTCTGCACAGAGGAAGGTTGTCTGAGGAATTTGAGATTCAAAGTGGGGTAAGACAAGGCTGCATTCTTTCACCAATACTATTCCTATTGGTGATTAGCGATGTGCTTCGTGCAGCCTTGTCGACGGGAAACGGAGGAATTCCATGGACTCTTGCATCCTTGCTTGAACATCTTGACTACGCTGACGACGTATGCTTACTCTCTCATAGAATTATGGACCTCCACCAAATGACAGCAGATGGATAGGGAGGCTGGCGTCGTCGGGCTGAAAATTAATACCGCAAAAACTAAAATTATCAGTCTTGGAACGAACTCATCGGCTCAAATATAAATTGCTGGACAACCGGTAGAGACAGCAGAGGATTTCCAGTATCTTGGGAGTATTGTCTCCACCGATAGTGGAACCGAACTGGATATAGCCAACAGAATCGCCAAAGCAAAGTCCGCGTTCGGGATGTTGTGCAAAATATGGCGAAGCAATGCAATCAAATTGAACACTAAGCTAAGACTGTTCCGCTCCAACGTTGAATTCGTGCTTTTATATGGATGCAGCACGTGGAGAGTGACCACCACTATCACCAGAAAGCTGCAAACGTTCGTTAATAGGTGCCTGCGCAACATCTTAAGGATTTTCTGGCCCAATCGTATCTCTAACGAACACCTTTACGCGAGAACGGGTCAGGAACTAATAAGCACAACCTTCCAACGACGGAAGTGGCAGTGGATTGGCCACACACTTCGAAAGGGTGACAGTTCCATAGCGAACCATGCTATGCAATGGAAGCCCTTAACTCAGGACGGCAGAAGACCTGGTGGTCCAAGGAGAACATGGCGCAGAGCAGTCGAGAAGGAAGCACGGCAGTTGGGGAAAAGTTGGGGAGAGCTGAGACACATTGCCAGAAACCGTACACGATGGCGCGTAGGCGTAGTCGAGGCCCTAGGACCCACAAGGGGATATAGGACATAAGTAAGTAAGTATCTACTATAGCTAGGTAACGAGAATCGTTAAACATAAAAAGGCTCCTGAGCCCTGGAGAACACCTGCATTAGTCGAGAATGGTGTAGAAATGCATCCATTTAATACAACCTGCAATGATCGACAACTAAGATACTCGCGGTCCACTTCACGAAAATGCTACTGACGCCATGAGCTTCAAACGTGTTAACGAGGACACAATGCCACACTCACATAACATCACGAGCAACAACTGTACATTCGACATTATCATGAATGCTCTGGTTCCATTTTTCTGACAGGTATGTCATTAAGGCCGCTGTAGAACGCTGCTGCCAGAAACCATACTAGCGGTCATTAAGGAGATGTTACCCTTCAAGATAACTCATAAGATGGTGGTTAACAATGCTCTTTACCTTGGACAATAGTCTTCTTAAATGAAACCGAAGTGAGAGAGATGTTAAAGCTTTCTTTCGGTTTCCTATCTAATTCGATGGCAATGATACAGAATCTGCATCAATGCTTGCTTCATGCGGTTGTATCTCCGATACGCTGGTAGATTGGGCTGGACTAATGAAGAAAGTAGGGGAAAGGTTTTACTCGATACGTGCGGTGCTGCGACCTCTAAAGGTTACAGCACTAGTTGACAGAGATTGACTGATGCGGATAGGGCCTTTAGACGAAGCAACTCGAATCGAAAAAGCGAAAGGGGAAGCTTTCCTTTGAAGAAGTTGCTGTTTTTTCTTCTGACGAGTCGCATCGGAAAGGCTGGCAACGACCACAGGATAACCGTCGCAGAGTGCAAACAATGGGAAGATGGATTGTGGGAGCTAGCTTCGGCAGCAAATGCTTGCATTCAAGTGGAGGACTGCGCGTTAAAGACCCAAACCTTTATGTTAAAGTGCTCCTCGCAGCAAACCCTTAAATGGATCAACAGGGCGTTGCCGAAAAATGCACTTATGGGGAATACTTCCTTTGTGACCTACGTACCTCCAAAGAAAATGCGTACCTTCTGCTGGATCGCGGGTAAACCTAGGAAAACGGTGGAAGTGCTGAAGAGTTTCCATACCCAGAATCCTGGCCTCGACACGAGCTAGAGCAAGAATCGGAAAAATGAGGAAGACTCTTCTCTCGTGGGTCTGAATAAAGGTTCTGTCGATGTCATAAGGTCCAAGCGTTCAATTCTACCTATTTTCCAAATGAATGCGAATAATGGACGGATAACTCAGTGTATGTCTATGATGTTCACTCAGATAAACATGCATCATTCCAAGGCTACTACCGCTCCTCTAAGTAGCAGACTTTCCATGGTGCGTACAAGAACACACATAACATCTATCCAGGAGCTGTAGGTGCGAAATAAGCGCATCTGTGGTTTCGGGGATGTTCGTAGTGTCACGGTGCATGTGACGAGCGGTATGAAAAACCTAGAACTCGGACAATTTTGTTGTCAGGTCTGGAATCTTTTCAGATCAAAGCAAAAAGAATGTAAGAAGCTAATTCGGACGTCGACGTCTATAGAGATTTTTGTGAAAAGATCGAAATACTTGGTGCAACCAGTAGATTGGTTTAAGTTCTGAAAAAGGGCAAACCGACCAAACTGGAATAACTAAAGCGAAAGCGGAGATTTCCAGTCTTCTCCTGGAAACTCATTGCCCGTGAAATCAGATAACAACTATGTCGCGGCTCGGCCCGCTCACCTAGGCTAGTCTTGATCTAAGTCAGAAAACTCGACGCAGCAGGTATGTTGCATCAGGTGTGGTAACGGATGGGGCTATCAGGTATGCAGTGGCATCATATGGTTTCAAGTCGCTGGGTATGCTGCTACCTACACTGAAAAGAGTTTTCATTGCTGGACTGGCACTGGCTTATATTCCTACACCCTGACGAACAGTTAGAGTGCTTTTTAAACCAGAAATCGGTAAAGATAACTACTCAATCGCCAAGAACTTCAGACCTATAAGTCTGAATTCCTTCTTATTGAAAAGCATGGAATGACTAGTTGAGATTCACGTGCGCAAAGTTACTTTGAAGATGCATTCTCTATCGGAGATATTTTCCGTTATGCAAATATGCGTATGTTTTCCAAACGGTGACTTATACAATCCTAATGCCCATGAACTCTGTTGTAAGGAACAGGTGGAAGGGTCGGAGTATTTGTGTCTGTAGTGACAGTCAGTCACTTCCAAGGTAATTCTAGAATACAAGAACTCTCTGAAATCGGTCACAAGGCTGAACTTTTTGATTATTGTCTGGGTCCCAGGCCACACTGCAATCATGGGAAATGGTATCTCAGATGAGATTGCAATGCAAGTCTCAGAGATTTTCTCAGTACCCGTACCTGCTATTGACGATCGGGTTTCTTATGAACATAAATGTGTGTGGCACGGTCCTCCAGGATGCGGGCAGACCAAACGAATGCTCCTGGACGTCTGTAAGAAATCCGCATCATTCTTGCTTTCCTTCAGCAGAAAAGACTGCAGGCAACTTATTGACATTCTTACGGGAAACTTTGCTTTTGCCTTAGTGTAATAGGCTTAAGTGTCATAACAGTCTGCGACGTTTGTGGAGATTTTTGGCGCTGATGTGGTGAGTGCTGATACCGTAAGCTCCTTATCACTGAAGCGTTTACTCGACTTCCTGACCCGACAAAAAAAAAAAATGTATTAGCAATCCAATTATGTATAAGACTTAGGGTGGCCACAGTGTAGTGAGTATTGTGTTTGCTTATGACCCGAGCTGTGCAGGTTCGCACCCGAGCGGGGAACAGCAACCACATCCACTCAAGCATAAAATAGAAACGAATGAAATCGAACTTTCTGCAATCAACCATTACATCAAAAGCTACTATTCTGAAGCAGACGCCAATCGAGGAGGTCGAACAGTTTAACAACCTGAGGAGTTTTGTATCATCTTATGTCCGAACGGACGTTAAAAGCAGAATAAAGCTCGCGTTGCCTTTAGTATTGTGTCTCCTGTTTGGAAATTCAGTCAAATCTCCTTACGCACTAAATTGACTCTTCGAATTCAACGATAAATTCGTACTATCGTATGCCTGTGAAACCTGGAAAGTCTCGGCAAACATCACGAGAAAGTTACATGCGTTAATCGCTGTCTGCGATACATCCAAAAACCGCAAATTATATCCAACCAGGAATTGTGGTGTAAAAAGAGACAGAAGCTGTTGGATGTCGAGATAATGCAGCAAAAATAGCCCACACACTGAGGAAGCCAAATGACAAAATCGTGAAGCTGTCCTTCGAATGGAATCCTCAGGATGCACGACGGGTTGGAAGACCAAGAAAAACGTGGAGATCAACAGCCTTAGAAGAAGCAGCGACTCAGAGGAAAACGTGGCCACTGAAATATCTACCTACAGACCGAGAAAGATGGAAGAGGTTTGTTGCCACCCTACGCCCCACTAATGGATCTAAAATCGGGTCTTCTGGAAACTAAATGTATAACACTTACCGCTCCGATGGTAATAGCTGTTGCTTGCGCTGCAATGTTTGTGCCTTTACGGGTATTTTTGAAACCCTCAATGCCACACGAGCGGAGAAGTCTTACAGTTCCTAAAAAACCCCCAAGTACAAATAGCTTAAGTGGCATTTAATTGATTACTAAACTATGTACTCACCTTTATGATCTGTTACTGAAATAATAGTATTGTTCTTAGACACCCTTACATTACAAACAGGCAGCTCATTGAATGGTATCCCATTGAAAAGTTGGGTGTCTGTAGAAGCATCGGGGAAGAATTTATCCTTTCTACAATAAACAAGCGAAGATGGTTGGGATTATTTTCCATTAAATTATCTTGCCAAAGCCCTACCGACTCATCATAGTATCGATATCAATGGATCTTTCACCGGTAGTACCCTCATCTCGTGCGGGCATTGAGGCAAGCATTTCCTTACGATCTTCTGCTTTTCGTAGTAATGCACTAGAGTGGATTTGGACATTCTGGACACCAACAAGGCGAGGTGAAATTTTAAGCATTGACGAAAATGCTTGCCGCAAAGCCATTTTCATAGAATATTTAACAAAATTTTATTTTGAATATAAATCCACTCTATTTTTTGTGGAGGAAAATGTGCAAAACGTCAGTTACGTCAGAGCATATGTTTTTGATATATTAATATTTTTGAGTTCAGGGAAGTAGTTCATTTAAAATAACGTTGTAGGGTGGACGTGCGTTTGTTTGAACAGCTACAACGTAACGGATCACCTCATCGAGTTGACCTCCATTGAAGCAGAAACAAATGTTTTTTTTTTTTTTGTTTGGAAAGGTGAGAAAAAATTAAAAGGATGAAGGGGGAAAATCTGCAAAATTTGTACATTTTTGATGTAGATATTTTTATTTAATTACTATCTACGAGTACCTTGAAGTTTTCCGACGGGATCCTACCGCTGCGTTCCGGGATTGAAGTCAGCTGAGAGTTGCTAGGCCGCGTTATACCCGTAACATACCAAAATTGATCGCGATTAACTCCCGATGCCACTTAAGTTTAATACCCCTCGGCAATTTAACTCTGACACACCGAAACAGGATAAGCCTGAAACGCACTCATACTAATGCTACCACTTTGACTGGAATAGGAATAGATTCACTACGAATTAAATGGAATTTGTTGCTTTTTTAGAATTCTTTTGAACAAACATACGCTTACAATTTCATCGGTAAATCGATAGGTAATAGACGAATTCCATTATTTTAAATAATTATTCTACATTTCCTAAAGTAGGTATACTTCGGGGTGAACAATGAAAATGGAAAAAACCAGGGTATTTAATTTTTTTGCTGATGCTCTTGTTCACAATAGTAGAATAGTATTCAACAAAATTGCGGAGAAGGATCTGTATTAAGAAGCAAACAGCAATCAAAAATATGAATTAGAAAAAGATGTTGGTGCTTTGATTTCCTTTAAGAAACTTCATTGGTTTTCAAGTAAACATAAACCAAATGTATGTTTTTATCCGCGCACAGGAATAGCAGATGTGATAAGAATTTCCGTTCTTTCAGTATCATCAGTAACCAGAAGAATAATAAAGAATTTCTTAATTCTTCTCCTATTAGTCATTATTATTTGTTTGTTTTATTATTTTAATAGTTAATTGGGCGGTCAATATTCTGAGCAAAGAGGGCTAGAAACATTCATACTATTCTAAGTGGTCCTCATTTGATTGGAGAAGGGTTCGTATTTCGACAAGGTAACAACCTTAAACCCACTTCAAAGTTATGTTCAAGCTTTTTGCAACGAAAGGAAGAAGCAAAGGTGTTAATCAACACAGTTTGGCGGCCACAGCCATCAGATTTGAACCCAATTGAGCTTTTATAGGATCACTTGGGCAGAAAGGTTAGCTAAATGTTTTCTTATTCACTACGAATATTTTAGCAACAATTCAACGACACCTGAAATTGCATTCCATCCGAAACAAAAACTCGCCCTTATAAAAACTCAAATGGGATACTTCGACGAAGTTAAAGCTTAATGGATTACAAATAATTAATTTTGTTCATTTGTGTTTCCTAATTTTATTGAAATACTAATTAAAATTTATCTATATACATATATACATATATAATGTATATATACTCCAATAAAATAAGAGAAAACAATAGTTTGCCACATCTTTGTAATAACACCTTCTTTTCATAAAACTTAATTTTGGTCTTAAACTTATGAACGGTAGTGTACGTGGTCGATGTTAGATGTTGGAGTATATATCATAATTTCATTGTAAATTGAAAGCCATCCGAACTATATGATGTTTTCCTAGTTATATTGATAATTTCAAGATGCTATACATTTTTATCAGTGGCGTCGATGTCAACTCCCGTACATTTTTGTACGAGTTCTTCGAGCGTAAAATTACGTTTATCGCGATAGGAATACTGTTCATTTTTAAATTTGTTGTTTCCATACTTAAGACGTACGCGGTACGATGTGCGATGAAAAATCAAACAGACACAGATTTCTTGTACGATGTTTTTTATCGACCAAGTTGTCATCCACACCAACGATGTCCGTGGTTTTACGTCGTACGCCGTCGATAAACACGTAAGTCCTGACCCACCCTTAGCACAAGTGTTCGTTATGCCTACCCACTCGTTACTTTACACCGTAGTGTAAGCAGTGTCTAACGTTCATACTGTCATTTTTGAAGTTTGTATACATTTCAAACCTGACAGCTGACATTCCGACAGTCCTTTTTCACGTGTTCGTCTTTGGATCCAAATATTTTTATTAAAAGTTCTCTGCTAAAATGGCTCTAAAACGTTTAAAAAGTAAAATAAAAGGCTGCAAAACCAGACACCCACATTCAAATTTATCATTTCTTCCTTTTAGCTAAAAGATCCAAGCGCTTGACATGCAAACTAAAGCATAAGATCGAAAAGAAAGTACGCGAACACACCAGGAAAGTTCGAAGGGAATCAAAGAAAAATGCAAAATTTGGAAGCAAGAAGCAAAAACTCATCCAAATCCCGAATATATGTCCATTCAAAGAGGACATCCTGAAGGAAGTCGAAGAGGCCAAGAAGCGCCAAGAGGAAGAGAAACAACGTCGTCGTGAGCAGCAGAAGCTGGAACGTAGTCAAAATAAATTTGCTTCTTTGGAGTCTATGGTCGTTGATGCTGACATGAGGGGTGTAGTTCACACAGTTATGCATGAGAACGACGTGGCGATGGATGGGGTGAGTTGTGGGTGTTGGGTTATCTTGAATTTCTGTGAAATGTTTGGATTTTTCTCTGCAGAAGCAATACAAAAGCGCTGCTACTAAGGAGAACTCATTGAAAGCTTACTTTAAGGAGTTTAAGAAGGTCATCGAGAATGCCGATGTTATTTTGGAAGTCGTGGATGTCAGAGATCCCCTTGGAACCCGCTGCACAGAAGTTGAACGTGCTGTCAAAGCAGCGCCGGGGAATAAACGTTTGGTTCTTATCCTAAACAAAGCCGATTTGGTGCCCAAAGAAAATCTAAACAACTGGCTTAAGTACTTCCGCAAGCAGGGTCCAGTCACAGCATTCAAGGCATCGACACAGGATCAATCGGCGAAGCTTGGTCGCAGGAAATTCCATCAAATGAACACGGACAAGGCTATGCAGGGTTCCGTGTGCGTTGGAGCTGAACTTCTGATGTCGATGTTGGCCAACTATTGTCGCAACAAAGGCATTAAGACGTCTATACGTGTCGGTGTCGTTGGTATCCCGAATGTCGGTAAGAGTTCCATCATCAACTCACTGACCAGAGGCAAGGCATGTTCAGTTGGATGCACTCCCGGTGTTACAAAGTAAGTTGATCCGAGTGAAGTAGATTTACTTTAATTTTTGTAAAATGTCGATAATCTACTTCCTACTGCCATTTAATCACAATCTACATCACTTTTCCGAATCTTAATTTATATTTGTGGGTGCCGTAGCTCAGTCCTAAAAGTTCGGGTCACAAAAAACAACAAAAAGTTTGTTCACGGTCCCATCTGACGAAAAAAGCGACAGCACTTGGCTGAAAGCAGCTAAGAAGTCTTAGAAGTCGTAGTGAAAACTCACTTTCCGTGCTGTAGTGCGCCAGGGGAACCTATAGTGAATGGGTAAAGAGTCTGACGACTGGGACAAAAAGTCTCTCGATTTTTATAAAAAGTTGTTGAGGAAAGAGCAACGATTTTCCTGGAGACTCTTCTGTGGTAACATAGAGGAACCCTCAGAAGCTTCTAGGCTGCGTAAAATTCACTATGCAATTCCTTCAGTACCCTGTTACCTGTTAAAACTAGAAGGCCATTGGACCTCTTCTAGCAAGGAGACCATTGACATTCTGGAGACACATTTTCCGGTAGCTCCGAAGTTGCAAAGCATGGTATTGAGAATACTGCCTTACCATCGTGTAGCAACCTCTTGAAAGTAGTAACTATGGAAACCTCCTTTGGGCCATATATAGATATGGTTTTACCCAGGCTAAGGGTAAGGTCGTTTTCATACCAAAGGCAAGTGAAAGCTCGCTTGTTAATGCAATGGATCTCCATCCCTTAATTCGTTTCACCTTGCCGAAAACACTGAAGAGACTGGTTGATATCGACTTGCGTTGCAGCATTAACCTAGCCATGCTATCGACGTCTCAACATGCGTACTGCAAGGGCAAGTCAGATGAGACTGCCTTACATTCGCTCGTGCGTACCATTGAAGGATCACTGCTCATCAAGGAATGTACTATGGTTGTTTTCCTTGTCAGATCAGACGTAATTACTAACGCTCTAGCAAGTCTGAACGTTGAGGAATCGCTTGGAGTGCTAATGAATTAGCTTTCTGACGCTACGTCTTATCGCCTCTTCTTTGGAATCTGCTAGTTAATGAGCAATCCAGAACCCAAATACTCTAAGAGAGCTTCGTCAACCGAACTATTCACTAGGAAATATAAAGTTTCTCCCTTAAACTATTAATGACACCAGTTTCACCTTCACTGACAAAACAAAATACTTTGGTCCTATTTTGGATAGGAAACTGAATTGAAACGCGTTAAAATAGCTAGTGTAGCTCTCTACTCCTGTAAAAAGGCCATTGGTAGGAGCTGGGGTATGCAACCCAGTACCACATTATGGCCGTACGTGTCCGTTGTCAGGCCCTTATTAATGTATGGCGTGATCGTATGGTGGACGGCTTTTGAAAATACCGCAAACTTTAATCTCGAAGGGATAGTGCAATAATCCGTATGCATCGGTGCAGTAAGAATTACTCCCTCCGTGGCATTGTAATGTGATGTTTCATCTGTTGGCCTTGGATTTGATCGTAACTTTCGGTCGTCAATACCCTCGTAATTAGTGGGAAAATGTTGCCGTTAACTATGGTGGTTCAGTTCATTTCTACATTTCAAACGGTTTAAAAACTGGTAATGGAGTAGGTGAAGGTGTTTTCTCCGAAAAGCTCAATTTGAGCATTTCCTTCCACTTCCTTTCTATTCAATAATGGTGATTAAGAAAGTCCTGTCCTGGCTGAAATGTAATGTGGCCGTGGTGTAGTGGTAACATCATCGCTTGCCACGCTGTTGATTCACGGTTCGAATACTGATGTCAAGAATCATCTATTTATTTCGCATGAAATAAATAAAAAAGTCGATCACTTGCGAAAGCTAAGACAAATCTACTGTGAAGGCATAACATTTTTTTCATTTTTAATGCGGTTTTATTGGGTAATTCATTATAACTTACATGCTATACAAAACGCTTAAAACTAGCTTAACTAACTTAACTATTCTTATTCTAACTTACTGGCCCTATGCGGGCGCTCTAAGCTAATCCTAATACTTAAAACTATGTCTTTCGACGTAACGTACGTGAAAAATATTTATTTAATTCATTCTTTTAAATTTAAATAAGTGCTACTAAGAAAATTAAAGAAAAAACTTAGTGAATGAACGTTTTTTGTGTTCTTGTTTTGTTTTTCTTTTCTGTTTTTGTGAAGGCATAACACTGGCAGTAGGGTGGTCATATGGCCAAAATGCAACTTGATCGTGGTGATGACATCAGGAGGATGGAAAGAAATACAGTGAATCATAAGCAACGACAATAATAGCGAAAAACAAAACAAAATACTCCCCAGTTATCTGGACAGCCACCCTTGGAGTTTACAGAAACTTAATACCACCTGAGTTTCAAACCACACCACTCTGTCTTTCTCTCTGTCTCTTCCTTTCCACAAAAAAGCACGTGTTCTAAAAATTAGTATAAGAGTATTCATATCCCCTTTAACACGTGCAAATTATATATAAAAAAAAAAAAAATATCTGTTCAGGATATTAGTATTTTCATAGATAGCCAGCGGCAATAAAGTCCTTGGTATCATGCACAATTATTTCAAACGCCGCCCAAGATTGTCGTTCGTTTCTGATGGCGGAGCAATTTAATAAACACTTGCTAATGGTGGATGCAATTAGCAAAGCCAACTATAGATGGGAGACTCTCGCGACGTGTCTATTCTCCAGACAGGTCTGGCCTAAACTGGATCAAAAAAACTCTAATAGATTGGTTTTGCTAAAACGATCACAGATAAGCACCGTCATAGATGTGGGAGCATCTTTTGTTCAAATACCTCGAACTTGGATTCATCGCTGTATAAAACTGCTTCCGTCCAGTCTTTATAGTCTTTGGCCCATTCTAACCTTTTCTGTTTGTTTTGTTGTCGTAGCAGGGGTTTTTGAACAGCAACTCGCCTAAATAGTCCAGCATGTCTTAATCTTCGTTTGACCGTTGTCAAGGACAGCGGTTTATTCCGTGTTTCATTTATTTCGGCGCGTATTTCGGGAGCTTTTTTTCGTCTACTTCGTTTGCTTGTGACTATTAGCCGATCCTTGTGTTTAGTTGTAGCTCTAGGTCACCCTGACTCAAGACTTTCAGTTTGAGCACCTTGATACCTTCAACTGCGAAACAACTTCCCGCTGCGATTTGACTTCTTTAAGATGATTCGGTAATTGATCGTTTCTCGATTGTGGTTTCTTCGACTTTTCCCATTTTTAACGAGTTGTTTACTGAAGACGTGAAGAATCTCAAACAAATGCTTATGGCTTCAAAGTGTGGCCTTGCGACCCTTGCAATCCAGGTCGACAAATTTTGGGATTGGAGAACCCTTTTGATGTAAGTAGTCATAAACAAGTGCTGAATCAACAACCAAAAGTCACCAAATTTAATAATTATGAAAAACATAAACACTTCTAATAAACCACAAAAGCGGTTTTTCCCACATTTGTAAACAAAACGCCCACTGTTCAAAAACGTGGGTGTAAAATCCGACTTTTATTATCTGAATGTGTTGTGTATTGTCATAAAATTCAATCTCCATGCATGAATGAAGTCAGTTGCCTAGGTACGCCTCAAACTTTTGGCCTGCAGTGTAAATACATATATGCGTGAACAACTTTACATTAGTGTGGGTGCTTGACATTATAATCAATTATTTTATTTTTGATATCCATGCTATTATAATTTTTTAATTATTAAACACGGCCTACTGATAAACCAACACTTTTTTCTAGGGCAATGCAAGAGGTTGAACTGGACTCAAAGATCAAACTTATCGATTGTCCAGGAATTGTCTTCTCCAGCGGTAGTCAGTCTGCTAGCAATCACGTGCCTGCTGTGCTCAAGAATGCTCAACGGGTTGGTGATGTCAAAGATCCCTTCACCATTGCCGAAAGCGTTCTTAAACGTGCGAGCAAGGAGTACTTTTGCAAACTGTACGATCTAACCGAGTATGAGACATTTGAGGAGTTCTTCGCTAAGAAAGCAGCGCGAATGGGCAAATTTCTCAAGAAGGGCGTACCAGATGTTGTGGCTGCCGCACGTAGTGTTCTAAACGATTGGAATAGCGGCAAAATCAAGTACTGCACACAGCCACCAGAAGTGCCAGAGAGTGATTCAGTACACATTAGCGCCAGCATTGTCCACCAAGACGCTAAAGAGTTTGAAATCGAAAATTTCGATGAAATGGAAGCAGGCATCCTCAACACATTTAATGTAAAGAAAGAGGATGTAATGGAAATAACCTCAACTGGCCCAGTGGAGTACAAAGCACCAGTAGATGATGACGAGGCGGGACCATCACATGCTGCAGTTATCGATGAAAGCGAACCAAGGGGTAAGAAAAGGAAGCTAGACGCAACTAACCGAAAGCCCAAAGTGGACCCTACAATGGAGTTGGAAGGTATGTCTAACAACTTATAAAGTCATTACAAACTTTAAATATTCGTTTACTGTTGTAGGTAACCAAACATACAACAAGAACCTTAAAGAATTGCAGAAGAAAAAGAAGAAGCAAGTGGTGAGAAATGAGAAGAAAGTTTCGAAGGTCACCGATGTCCTGGAGAACTTCACATTAAGTGTGGGTGATGATAAATATGATTTTGACACAGATTACGTTATTAAGGAATAACTTTTTTTTGTTGGGTACTAAAGGTTTAGTACTCTTTAATTTTTTTTAAGTCAATTCTTTTGTAGATAGCGTTAAATAAACATTTTATTTGGAACCAAGTTTGATATCATTGTGTTTCAGTCTATTCAATTTTAATTTAGCAAATTTGTATGAACAGATCATGGCATCTTTTCTGTTTGCTTTATTTAGTGACGCTGTTATGGTCAGAACAGGATCAGAAAATTACTTTATTATTATAAGAAAGAACGTTGCCCGAAAAGTGTTCTTCTTTTTGCTCAATGATGCTATTCGGGACAGTCTAGCACATGATTTTCTATCCATAAGGGACCTGGCGCTCTCCGGATCAACTAACTGTCAGCCAAATTGATCACTTCGCGATTGATGCAAGACACTCCTACAGTATTTTGAATGTTCGCACTTTCTGAGCAGTTAACTGATACACTACCTTGTTGCTGCCAAGGTATATATGTGGATATCCAAAACACCACAACAAGAAAAAAGTATTGTGAGCAAATGTAACAGAGCCTTATCCCTGGAAATCTCAAGAATTCCAATGCACATATAAGCAATGGCATCATTGTCGGCAAGCCACCAAGAACGCCGCCTGTGATGTGCTGGATTTCTCGCATCCGCAACAAAGAAACCCCTGGTTTGATGAAGAGTGCCGCCCAACGCACGCAGCAAAACAGGAGGCTTATAAAGCGACGTTGGAGCTTACGACATCTGCAAGCAGAAGGGGAAGGAGGAAGACCAGCTTCCATTCTAAGTCAATGGAGATGTGTTTTAGCAGGAATGATGTTCGAAAATTTTACCAGAAAGTGAAAAGACCATTTAAAGGCTACAAATCTAGTAGTAGAGTCACCGTCGGTGCTGCGAATTAGGAAAGATTACTTCTGCAGACTGCTAAATGGAGATGACGCCCAAACCTTCGCTAAATGATGAATACTGGAAAGGATTGTACAAAATTCTCAAGCTTACAAAACTACGAGTACGATCTTACAAAAGCCTGTAAAACTACTCGCGTACGCCAACATTAACAGGTGGCGGGGGGTGACGCTTTCGTCACCCTGCGAAAATAGTCCGGTCCTAAGCTCGGCTTTAAATTCAAACACTGACACCAGCGCAACGATCAAGCGAAGTATCACTATTGTCAATCACTATTTATTTGCACTAAGAAGGCAATTGAGTAGCAAATACCTACCACGGACAACTAAGGTGTCTATATAAGACTCCCATCATCACAGTCCTGCTCTACGGCGCGGTGAATGGAAGAGAAGATATAATAGCGAATTGCACGGTTTGTACAGCCACATCGAATTAGAGAGAAGGGTTCGAATTCTATATAGAGCGAATGGACATCAATGCTATAGCCCGGGAAGTCTTCGAATCCCTCCCGGAGGTACAACGCGGTAAAGGAAGACCTCACCTAAGGTGGCGCACACAAGTGGAAAGACATCAACAACTTCTCGTTTAAAACTGGAGGCGGCTAGCACAATATCGAGCTGGCTGAAGACCACCCTGGTTGAGGCCCAAGACCACCCCGGACTGTAGCGCCAACAAATATGGAAAGGGGAGAAATAAAACAATGTAAAAGCTTACGAATTTTCACTCAAGAAATTTCTGGGAGTAAAGTATTTATCTAATTTTTCAATTGCTTATTACATAAGCGTTTTTTGTGTTTATTTGGTGTTCAACCGTTTGAAACAACTGCAGTAATAAATGGAAAAACTAGATAGAAGTGAGTATAAAATGCTATTCCAAGACATTCTTCACACATGTAGTTCATTGAACAAAAGGCTGTGCTTTTCAGTTCTAATTTGTGCTGATAGTTTTCATTCGTTCGTGCTAAGTTAAGCTGTCCTGCTCTGTGCTCATTCTGCTTTTGAATTGGTATTCCGTAACTTCTTTGACAAGTCAGAGTTCTAAATAAATCACAACGATTCGTTTGCCATATACGACCATTGACGTTTCATACATCAGGAGGTCCAATTTGTAATATAATTCTGGACAACAATAAAGACTTTAATAGCTGCTAAAACTTGTCAGCACGATACAACGAATACAGTGACAATCGTAGTTTTATGAAAAACGACAACGGGAATCGAGTTAGCTATTTTGGCTCTAACAGTAACGCTTCTCGCAATCGCAGTTACTTGTACTGCACGTTTTCTATTTCTCGAACGGAGTCATTGAGGAAGCAATCAGATCTCCAGAAAAGCCGGAAGACACTTAGGGCAACCATTTTGCATGGACATGTTCCCAGTTTCCACCTCACAAAAAAAAAATTAAAAAGATCACCAGCCGGGAGGGAATATAGCATATTCGTTCAAAACTAGAAATCTAATTGAAAACCAATTTCATTATGATAGAAAGCATTACAGGATGTGGGGTACAGGATGGGGCAATCACTGACCGAAACAATATGGTAATATGCCTGTTATGAATGAGGAGCAGGTCACGTAGGCGTCTTTGGTGCAGTTAAGAGAAAGAGTGGCACCCATGCAGTTATACATACGGCTTAACCGTGGGCGGGTTCTTTCTTTCAAAAAGGAGAGAACAAAAAACGAGGAAGAAAGCTCAACAATAGACCATAAACGGAATAATATAAATTGGAAAAATAAATTTCGAAATGATACATAATAGTGGCGCCCAACGTGGAGCCTAAAGCCACAACCAGAGATTAAGCACCAGTCGAGCAACCACGAGTATGCTGTCGTCTTCCTTACTCGCACCGAAGTCGTGGTGCGAGTAAATTCAATTTTGGATTGCCGTGGCCTTCCTGAAGTTCAATTTTGGATTTCCTTTCATAGTTTTACGAGTATATGTACTTGATTCCATTTTAATCTCTAATCTTGCATTTTCTAGTATCTATGTATTTCGGTTACTAAATCTGTGTGTTAATCATTCGCGGTTCATAATTTTAAATTTTGTTGCTGCAGATAAGTTGTTGAGTACAGTACCGGGAAAACACACGGGTTTGCTAGTCTCCTTTTATTAGCTTAAGGATGTACATATAATAATATAAAACTTTGGTATTCTAACACATTAACTATTTTAAAAAAAAAAGTTACATAAAAAGCTCACTACGACCTAGTGCTTTTGTCCTTATTATTACCTTTCCATTTCACACTTATCGCAAGTGGTTAGCCGGCAGAATTAATGCCTTATGTTTTAACATTATCAATGTGAACAAAAATGTTTACTTATTTCATTGGGAAATCAGCACAAATTCCTACCATTTTAAATGTCATCTGGATAACCTAGTTTTTGAAACGAATGAAATCCAAGCAACTCTGAAACTGGTTGAATGTAAAGCTGGTCACAAACGACATGATTTTTCACCAGGATTAACCATCTCTGACAAACTGGAAACTATAAACAACAAAGAACAATGGTGGCCAGATAATTATGTTCTGCATAAAAAATGTTTATTATATAAAGTATGAAAAAATACATAATCTTAAATTTTGATAAAAAAAAAAGACCCGGCGATAGTGACGATGATGACCAACTTCATTATTGTGAACTGTAAGTAACTGTTCCTTTTCGAATCTGTGCACTTTTAATTATTTAAATGGAATTCTTCAGCATTCATTCACCTACATTTTGTTATTTTGGTTTAATTTAATAATCTTCTCCAACATACTACAGGACATTGACATATTCCGGCACAAATATTTTTGGGATCTCTAGAAGAATCTGGACGGCAAATGCATGCACGTAGAACCCATATGTCTAATTTTGACTCATTTCCTCTTTGATCACAAACTCTACGACAGTTTAAAGCTATTCCTTTAGGAATGTAAATTTCCTTCAAATTGTTGCAGGCTGGCAATGGGATTGGTTTGTCCACGATTGAATCGGCTGAAATTGAATAGGCTCGATTAATAAAAAATAAAATAAAAATGAATAGTTAATGCTAATATGAATGAGTCTCTGAGATATTTTAGACTTCATAAAATGATATAATCTTATGCTCGACTATGTGCTGTAGGTACATAGTTTTTCGTTGAAATTGACTTACCGCTAGCACCAGCAAGGAGAACGAAACTCACGATGAAGAGTAATTTGCACATGTTTCTTGATGATACTTAACGTTCAGACTTAACATTTCCATGTTCTTCTAGTCCATTTATAGTCCGGTCTCATATTAAGTTTATCTGTTTTTTTGTTTTGTTTTTATTTCTTATCTAAATTTCTGCAAATATACGTAAAACCAAGAAAAATTGCATTCAGCATGAGTTCAAAAACCTCTTCAGGAGTGTGCTCTAGAACTCTATTTTTTTTCTTGAAGATTATCAATTGTATCGTAATGCTAGCGCATTTACTTAACTGCTGTAATTTTATTGTATTTGTACCTTAAGCCCATATAATATGCAATTGCATGCAATCTTTTATTACTAATTTACTATAAGTAAATTAAGATTTTTATTTTTATTTCAAAAGTCAAATTAGTAACGGTTTTCGCTTTTAAGAATCCAACGAAAAAAGCAGAACATGATTTTTATTATTCCGGTATTGACGTTTTTTTCTATCTTTTATTTAAAAAAAGAAAAATATAATCAGCTTTACACTTTTGATTCGAAGAAATAAAAATCTGTCATTGATTTTTACGCAAAATTTTACTTAGAATTGTTATTAATAATTTTGAAATATTCATGCATATGTACATACTCGTAAGTATATATGCATATGTATGCAAATTAAAAAATAATAGAAATCATAAAATCAGAAATTACAAAATCAGAAATCAGACTAAAAGGAGACGCATGAGTTCATGTTAAGTATCGTATATATTGGCCTATCGGAATACGCTGTCAAAGGATTTCCTCTGTGTGATATTTTTCAGACGCATTTTGAAAATAATTAATATTTTCCCTCCCAGGCAGAAATACTTGGGGATTCAAATTTAATAAACTAAAAATATTAACATTCAGAAACTGACAAATCTGTTCTCGTTAAATGGTTTTATGTTTGAAGTTTGAAATGGCCCGCATTTTTGATGCTTAGGTCCTTTTCCCTATTACGATTCTTTAATCAAATACCACGATCACGCGTCATCGTGTACGGCCCCTGGCGTTATGAGTCAGCAGCTCCAACGAGCACTTCCTTAATTGTGTGTGAGATGACTGAGTCAAGATTATAAGGGTAGCTTGGGTTAGTAGAATTCATTTTAATACCAAGGGGCTCATTCAGGTATCGCCTTTTCGCAGGATGTCACCAATACCAACACTTTCCTCTTCGAAGAGCGGACGGTCGAAGAGGAATCTCAGTAATAAGCAAGATCTGGTTGGGGCTAGATGGATCATGAAGATGAATATTGGATCGATGATGTTCTAAGACACATAATGGGACAAATACTCTAAACTGGTTTGCGAAATGACGAATATTGGTCATTTCAATCAAACGTCCTCCCATAGATCTCATAAGATAATTTTTTAACTCCAAGTATATTTATTTACTTCTCACTACGTTTGTTGAACAATATTTCCTTATTTGCCCAGTGCAGATTACATGCTTAAGGTGTAATAAAATTATAACACTTAAGTAAGTAGATGCGATTACATTACGAAATAATTGGTAATCTTCAAGAAAAAGAAAAGAGTTCTAAAGTACACTCCTGAAGAGGTTTTTGAACTCATGCTGAATGCAAGTTTTCTTATTTGTACGAGTAATGCAAAAATTAAGATTAAAAATAAAAACAAAGAAACACTGATAAATTAGTATGAGACCAGACTATAAATTCTGCAGGAGAACATGAAAGTGTTAAGTCTGAACTTTGAGTATCACCAAGAAACATGTACAAGTTACTCCTTCTCATTAGTGTAGTTGTCCTCGTCGGTGCTAGTTGTAAGTGAAAGGATCCGTTGTTACTTTATTGTATGACACATAGGCTATACCTATAGTCATCTGCATAAAATCTAAAATATTTCAGAGACTCATTCGTATTAGAATTAACTTTTGATTTTATGTGTTATTAATCGATGTATTCAATTTCAGCCGATGGAATCGTGGAGAGACCAATCCCATTGCCAGCCTGCAAAAGTTTAAAGGACATTTATCTTCCTAAAGGTATAGCTCGAAACTGTCATACAACTTGTGATCAAATAGGAAACGAGTCAAGAGTAAACATTAGGGTTCTACGTGCATGCGTTTGCCGTCCGGATCATTCTAGAGAGGCTAGATATACTTGTGGCAGAATATGTCAGTGTCCCGTTGAATGTAGGATTAGATTGTTAAATTAAGCCAGAATAATCAGAAGCGGGTGAAGGTGAATGACAAATGAGAAAAGTAGATTTGGAAGAATGCAGGTCCTGATCAAGTTTATCATTCTGTCTTCTTTAATATTGTAAAATTTTGTTCATGTAATTGAAGAAATTGTATGGTATATGTATAGACTTACGTTTGGTAATCAACAAAAATATGTTTAAATGCCACTACAGTATCTTAATTTAAGTTGATGTACTTTTTTTTATAATTTTATAGAATAAACATATTTTATGGGAAAAAAATAAAAATACATAATTTTACATAATTTCACAAAACTATGACTTTTATGTTCACCTTTAGGGTTAGAGTTCTCACAAATCTGGAGATTACTAAGTAAATAGGTAATCAGGTACCTATTCAGTGAATAAGAAAAGTCTTTAACTAATGCATTCACGGTGCGCTTCAGTTTTCAAAGTAGGACAGTAGCAACCATCGCCCTCTCACGTTTCTAATAACAAGAAAGAAATAAGAAGAAGGAAGGTAGGAAGGAGGTTCTGTAGAAGACCTCAACTTCACAGCTGCAGTTGGCGATACAGTCACAAACCCGTGAACTCATATGCTCGAGTGGAAGTGGATCGTGTGGAATTATGATCAAACCGCTGCTGTCAAGATCAGAGCCTATACACAAAGGAGCTTTAATTCAACAGAAAACCCTCTTCGATTAGTTCACTTGTCGTGGTGGGGATGCTCAGTAGGATCTAATGGTCCTGGTCACCCAAGCTGTAAGGTCTTCAGAGGAAGGTCCGAAGCGAGAGAGTAATCAACCTGATTCCAGTGGCGGTATGAGCAAATAGTAAACCGTACCCTGGCATGGGCCTGTCGTAAGTTGCCTTATCGTAGCAGAAAAGGCTATGTTGCGATGGATATATCCCATACCGGCTTACTCGTGGAAATTAACATGGACAAAACTAAGATAATTTAACAAAAATATATACAAAAAGTAGTAATTTAGATGAAACCGGTCCTCTTTTAAAACTGGACGGTAGTACGGCCATTAAGCTGTTTACCGGTTATTACCCGTTATTACAGCACCTTTGGAGAATACTCCAAAGGTATTGGCTAGGAAAAGGATTGTGGATTCACATGGTCCATCTTCTGCCAAAGGCCACACGGAGCCTAGTAAAGGTATTTCACAGTCCAATAAGGACTCTTCGGGATCGGGTTGCATTCGAATCTTATAGCAAAGTCCTCAAAGACAGGTTTGTACTGGCAGTTATCGAGAAAAACGACATCGATGGTACAATCACTCCAGATAAATGGTGGATATTATGGAAGATATTATCCAATATGGAAGATATTATCCGAATCCTCCAAATCAGCAATCCGTCGCTTCCTAGTCACAACTAGAAAGTCGCCAAGCTGGAGGAGCAGAGAGGCCTTTATAGATGCGGGCTCATTGTGATCAATAAGGAATCTCTTGTTTTTTTGCCGAAGACCGAAGGTGTGATAAGCTATGAGTTCGATGCTATTACCCTGAAAGTGTACAAAAAGGACAAGGTAGATGTTGATAAACTCCCCCCCCCATCCTTCGGACTCTGCTATAGGTAACAAAAACCCTGGCCATCAATCTCCTTCTTTTCCTTGGAGGATGATGACTCTCAGTCTACCATACAACCATCTTGGTTGCTATCAGACATGGAGATGGGCGACATTACAGACAAAGCACCTTTGAATGAGGATGAACTTCTTGGTTTGTCCTCAGACTTGAAGGGCTTGAAAAATACTGTGGTGGAAGCTTCTCTGTATGATTGTAGCAACAATGCTGCGGTTAGATCAGATTAACCTCCATCACTCCAAAACGGCTTCGGCCGGCCTTCTTCTCCGGCTCTTAAAGGATAGGGAAGATATTATCTTGATTCAAAAACATTGGGTTGTTAATAACCTGGTTTGTTTACTCAAGACTAAGGTAATTTTACTTAATAATTACAGTGATCGGGATATAACCGTAGCGTTACTAGAAACAAGCAAGCGCTCCTTCTCGTATCGGCTTATCTCGCCCACAACATCATAGACCTTCCTGGACCCAATATGGTAAGACGGACCTTACCTTGGCCCTCAATAAAGCTTTGCCTTCCTCTTGTCCTTTGGTTAGGACAAGAGGATCCACACTGGTGGATCTCTGATCTAGTACCACTTGCAGGAAACTTTTCAACAAAGGCAAAAGCACAAGAGATGCATCTGACTGGGACTCGTACAAAGAATCCCTAAAAACATATAAAAAAGAATTTAGAAAAGCCAAACGTAATTCTTGGAGATTCTTTTGTGGGAAAATAGAAGAATCTTCTGAGGCGTCTAGGCTGAGAAAAACTCTTTCAACAAATCCTTCAGTGCCCAGCTATTTATTAGAAACAGATGGGTAATGGACAACTTCTAGGGTAGATACGTAAATTTACTTATTGATACACACTTCCCAAGTAATTCCCTAACTGCCAACAATATTAACCCTATCAAGTCATATACTCAAAAAACCAACCTCTCAAGTCTGATTGCGCAGGACAAACTCCTTTGGACGCTATATAGCTGCAAACCATACAAATCCGCTGGGCCAGATGGCATAACACCTGCTGAACTGCAATTATCATCTAACATTATCTTGCCAGTTCTAAAAAAATATATTTCATATTCCGCATATGTGGAGAGAAGTCAATATGGTATTCATACCCAAAGCTGGTAAACATTCACACGCATGTCCAAAAGACCTCAGACCTATTAGTCTATCATCATTCCTTCTAAAAATACTAGAACGACTGATTGATATCTATTTACCTGACAGTATTGACTCACAACTACTGTCCGCGGCTCAACATGCATACTGTAAGGGCAAATCAGTAGAAACAGCATTGGATACGTTAGTCCATTAGATCGAATACTCCATGTATCATATGAAGTATACTATGGTAGCTTTTCTAGATATTGAAGGGGATTTAACAACGTCTACTCATCTGCTATAATCAAAGCACTGTCAAATCTGAAGATAGATAGCTCACTTGGCGAGCTGATTAATTTACTGCTTAATATTCGGATTATCAACTCAAAGCTGGGTAGGATATCTGTTAGAAGATATGTCAGCAGGGGTACCCCTCAAGGGGCGTCCTTTCCCACTTCTTTGAATTTTGGTGGTTAATACACTATTGATAATCCTGGAAGCCGAAGGTTGCTAAGTTATCGCGGGTGATGTTGCTATAGCAGTCTCTGGTAATCACATCACTACCTTAAAAGAGCACCTACAAAATGCTTTGAATAAGCTATCTAGATGGACAGCTCGGTGTGGTCTAGGAGTGAATCCCCACAAAACCGAACTAGTCCTCTTCTCAAGGAAATATAAAATCCCACCTATTGACCGTCCATCCCTTACAACAATCTTAACTTTCTCCAACGAAGCAAAATGTCAGGGTCTTATTCTGGATGGGAAACTAAGCTGGAAACCTAATATACATGAAAGAATTAAGAAAGCCACTGTCGCACTCTTCTCTTCCAGAAAAGCTATTGGGTACAAATGGGGGTTACAACCCAGATTAACTCACAGGCTCTATATCTCTTAGACTGATCCTTATGTATGGGGTAGTTGTCTGGTGGATTGCCTAGGATAAGGCGATAAACCAGAAGTTATTAAGCAAAGTCCAATGTTCAGCTTGTCAGTGCATTAGCGGAGCGCTGCGAACGACATCTTCTGCAGCAATGAACATTCTTTTCATTTAACACCCCTTGACATTTATGGTATGCAAATGGCAACTAACTCAGTTATTGGTGGTCCAAAAAAGTATATGGCCACGCCTCCATCTTAAACAAGTTTAATATCTTCTCTGAAGACATTGACTACACCATACCCAAGCTAAATTTTGACAAAAACTTCCAAGTTACCATCCCTTCCAAAGCATTCTGGGAAGAAGGTGGTTTTACGGAAGATAAGTCGGTACATTTCTATACCGACGGCTCAAAAACTAACGACGGGGTGGGTGGTGGTGTCTTCTCTGATAGGCTTAATTTAAACCTCTCCAGGCGGAGATAATGGCAATAAGGGAAGTCTTGTCTTGGGTAAAGAAAAACGTGATATCGTCCATTGATATCCGCATCTTTTCAGACAGCCAAGCAGCAGTCAAATCCCTGGAATCTTTCTCAACAAATTCTTTAACAGCTCTAGACTGATGATCGTCTCTTATAGAGCAGTTTAATATTCACCTACTTTGGGTGCCGGGGCGTAGGGATATTCCAGGGAATTGTAAGGCTGACGAACTTGCCAGAAAAGGAACAACAATACCCATTCTTCCAGGCAAAACTTACTGGGTATTCCTATCGCTACATGCAAACATAAATTAAAGCTGGATGCTATAGTAAAGACAAATTCTAGGTGGACAAGGGGTACAACTTGTCTAGCGACAAAACAGATCTGAAACGCTCTAGGAATCTGATTTCTCTCAATAGAAAGCATATTAGCGCTGTTACAGGTATCATAACTGGGGACACTGTCTAATAAGCAAGCATGTAACAAGGCTTGGCGTATTCTCTAACGATTTCTGCAGAAGTTGCATTGACGAGGAGGGGGAAGAGACTATTCTTCACCTTCTTTGCACCTGCCCAGGTCTTCTTGTTCAACGACCTAAATGATCTGAATAACATTGACGTTAGGGTCCTTCTACGCTTCATCAGAAGCTCCAAATGGTTCAACGAGTAGGCTAGAGGACGCGTCTCAAACCCATGTGGTATCACAATGGACCTATTATTGGTCTAAGTGTGTTGGCTTCTTTTTTGCTGACAGCCACATCAACCTAACCTAACCTAGGAATCTGAAAATGAGAACTGGATCTGATAGTTGGTACTTGCCCATGCATTTCAATCTTTTGTGGATCAGTGCCCCACAAGACTCCAGAAGATGATCTGGAGTCTCACTGGACTCATTGCAGAATCTGCAAAGGCCTTCGTTTGTTATACCTAGTTTCCTTAAATGATCCCCGAGATTACAGTGCCACATTAGAAAGCCTGTTAGATGAACGCTTCGAAACTCTTCCAGTTGTAGTGTCCCAGAAGTTTCTTAGCTTGTCTCAGACCTGGAGTATTGACCCAGATTCTTCTCCTGTTTTTTTTCTCCATCTTCTTGAATTCTTCGCGTATGATGTGATTTCCTATTCCGCAGAATGGTTCAGTCCCAATAAATTATTCTGCTGCTCCTTGTCTTGCCAAGGAGTCTGCTTGTTCGTTGGCCTCTATTCCAGCGTGGCCAGGAATCCAATAGAGGATTACCCTGTTAATGCTACCGAATTCATTAAGTTTATACAGGCATTCCCACACAAGTTTCGATTTAATGATATGGGAGTCAAGTGCCTTGATAAATGCTTGACTGTCTGACAATATTACTATGTAGCATTTTGTGTGTCTTCTATCGAGATTGAATTAAACACATCGATCTACAGGGTATATTTCAGCTTGAAAGATGCTGGTACTTTTGCCCAAAGTTTCTGAGTACTTTGTTCTTGGCCCAAATACAACTGCCCCTGTTCCTTCTTCAATTCTCGAGCCGTCCGTATACCACTTTATTGTGTAGTTACTCAATCCGTATATCAGGGATTCGTTGCTCCAAGTCTTTTTGATACTTAACTTCGTACGGAATTTTTTATCAAAATTAAATTTCCTGATACTACGAGTATCCTAGGAATTGCTAGAAGGAGTAGTTTCTTGAGAAGTACATCATATTCTTTTGAACTGATGCATTTCTCATTCCCGATGCCCTCTTCTGTCATCATTAGGATCGTCCGCTTTGTGTTTTTCTCAACTACAATATGAAGTGGAGTTAGTTCCAGGAATACTTCCATGGCAGCAGTTGGACATGTTTTCATGGGCCCAGTAATGCAAAGGCAAGCACGTTTTTGCATTTAATGAGTGTCTCCCTCGTTGTGACAAGACTAGTTCGTTTGACCCACGCTATCGCCCTAGGTGTAATCCTAGATATTTTACTTCTTTTACTGGTGTAATTTCCGTGCCCGACAGCCGAATTGGGTTCAGTTCAAGCTTCCTTTTCCTCGTAAATGGTACTATACTTGGGGAATGAAATTCAATAAATTACAAATATTAACTTTTAGAAACTAACGAATCTGGTCTGGCCAAATAGTTTTATGTTAGAAGATCCTGGCGATGTTTGATTGAAATGGACCTCGTTAGTCACTTTGCAAACCGACTTTTTATTGTTTAAGTTTTTTTTTTGGTTCTTAGCGCTATTCGTCAGCAGCTCCAAACGTAATGAAATGTTAATGAGATGTGTTTGCGATCATATTGTCACAAGATTCCGAAGGCGATATGGACTTCTTCTGTCATAGGTTAGTATTCATTTTAAAACCAAGGGGCTCATTCAGGTATCGCCTTTTCGCAGGATGCCACCAATACCAACACTTTTTGTTGCTACACGATTCTCGGCTAGTTTCTGACGAGGAGTAGCTAAGAAGATGGAAGGAAGATTTTCCACTATTTGATGTGGATGTAGAGTTGAATCTTCTTACCCAAGACAGAAGAAGAGTGAACTGATTTCGAAAAAGTTTGGCAGAAAACTGTCGAAGTGAAATCTCAGTCATAAGGAAGACCTAGTTGGGTCTAGATGGCTCATGGATGATGAATGTTGGATAGATGATGCTCTAAGACCCACAAGAGGACAAATAAACTAAGAATCAAACTTGGGTTGCATTATGACGAATATTGGTCATTTCAATCAAACGTCCTCCCATAGATCTCATAAGATAATTTTTTAACTCCAAGTATGTTTGTTTATTTACTTCTCACTACGTTTGTTGAACAATATTTCCTTATTTGCCCAGTGCAGATTACATGCTTAAGGTGTAATAAAATTATAACACTTAAGTAAGTAGATGCGATTACATTACGAAATAATTGGTAATCTTCAAGAAAAAGAAAAGAGTTCTAAAGTACACTCCTGAAGAGGTTTTTGAACTCATGCTGAATGCAAGTTTTCTTATTTGTACGAGTAATGCAAAAATTAAGATTAAAAATAAAAACAAAGAAACATTGATAAATTTAGTATGAGACCAGACTATAAATTCAACAGGAGAACATGAAAGTGTTAAGTCTGAAGTTTGAGCATCACCAAGAAACATGTACAAGTTACTCCTTCTCATCAGTGTAGTTGTCCTTGCCGGTGCTAGTTGTAAGTGAAAGGATTCGTTGTTACTTTATTGTATGACAAATAGGCTATAGTCATCTGCATATACTCTAAAATATTTCAGAGACTCATTCGTATTAGAATTGACTTTGATTTTAATTTTATGTTTCATTAATCGAGCCTATTTAATTTCAGCCGATGGAATCGTGGACAGACCAATCCCAACCTGCAACAGTTTGAAGGACATTTACCGTCATAGAGGTATAGCTCGAAACTGCCATACAACTTGTGATCAAATAGGAAACGAGTCAAAAGTAAACATTAGGGGTCTACGTGTATGCATTTGCCGTCCGGATCATTCTAGAGAGGCTAGATATACTTCTGGGAGAATATGTCAGTGTCCCGTTAAATGTAGGATTGGATTCTTAAATTAAGGAAAAATAATGAGAAGCGGGTGAAGGTGAATAACAAATGAGAAAAAGTAGATTCGGAAGAATGCAGTTCTTAAAATTCATAGCCCTTCTGCCTTCTTTTATATTATGGAAGTCTATTCATGTAATTAGAGAAATTGTATACGTATAACGTAGGTACATATGTACATATGTATAACGTTTGGTAATCAACAAAAAATATGTCTAAATGCCACTACAATATCTTAATTTAAGTTATAATTTTATATAATAAACATATTTTATGGGAAAAAATAGTAATAATTTCACATATCACCAATTTCACAAAACTACGACTTTTATATCCATTTTAGGCTTAGAGTTCTCACATTGCTAGACCTTACCATGTATGTACATAAGTATGTACGTAATAATCCAGATAATGAGAAAAGTCTTTAACCACTCATAATGCATTCACGCTGCGTTACCTTCAGTTTCCGATCCAGGACAGTAGCAACCATCGCCCTTCACGCTTTTTAATAACAAGAAAGAAATAGGAAGAAGGAAAGCAGAAGGGAGGTTTTGTAGGAGACCTCAACTTCAAAGCTGCAGTTGGCGATACAGTCACAAACCCGTGAATTCATATGCTCGAGTGGAAGTGGATCGTGTGGAAGAAACCAATTTCAGCTGAAATTATGATCAAACGAATGCGCTTCAATCCAACAGAACAAACGAGAACTAAAATAGCTTCGTCACTCTCTGAAACATGTGTAATGTAAAGGTCGAATGGACGAAGAAGAGATACAGCAACAAAGTCACGAAAAGCCTTCCGGAATGTCCCTGGGAATCGGAATTCTGAATTAATAATCATAATGATAAACAAAGCATCAATAACTGTAAATAACAATGAGGGTAAACGATATAACAGGCTATAAGAATAGATTAAGTATGTAAGTTGTACCAGGGGAAATTTTGAGCTTCTTGATAAAACTCATAAATTTTATATATCATACAATACATATGAATGTGATAAATATTTTTAAGTTTAATCCAAACTCGTATAATGCAAATCCTGATGTCAAGAATGATCTATTTATTTCGCATGAAATAAATAAAAAATTCCAACAATTGCGAAAGCTAAGTCAACTCTACTGCGAAGGCATAAAACTGGCAGTAGAGTGGTCATATGGCTGAAAATGCAACTTGATCGTGATGATGATATCAGGAGAACAGAAAAAAATACTGTGAATCATGAGCAACGACAAAAGCAAAGCAAAAATCTCCCCAGTTATCTGAATGCTACCCTACTACACTAAATCTTTCTCTGTCTCTCTTCTTTACAACGCCAGTGTCCTGTAATAGTATAAGAGTATTCATATCGTCTTTGGCACGCAAATTATAAACAAAAAAAAAATATAGCCCCGTCGATTTTTACCTTTGTTACTAGTCTTAAAATAAAGTTTAATTAACTTTTTAAAAACATCTTAAAGTAATATAATATGCACGAAAAAAAATAGTGTGAATCATAAGTACTCCCCAGTTATCTGGACAGCCACCGTTGGAGTTTATTGAAACTTAATACCACCTGAGTTTCAAACGAACTACACCAATTTGTCTTTCTCTCTGCCTCTTCCCCTTTCCACAAAAAAAAAAAACGCCCGTGTCCTAAAAAATTAGTACAAGGGTATTCATATCCCCTCTAACACGTGCTAAATAAAAAATAAAAATAAGAAAATAATTTAACTCATAAAGACATTGTGAATTCCATACATTCACTTGAACAACAGAGAAATGTCTCGTGACTCTCTCTATTTTATAAAAATTGCTCCAGCGAAATAGCCTGTTCTATTCCTCCCCTTCAAAATTTCACCAACAATACGAGTCATGCTTCGAATGCACATCAGTTCACCCTTAAGCCCAACTTCGGTCGTACTGTCAAATATAGGAATTCGGTTATAAGCCGAACGACACAAATGTGGAATGATCTACCAGCCTCATTATTTCAACTTTCAAACATTTAAGGCCAACGTGCACAGGCTCTTCCTCTGTTCCTCTTCCCCCTTTTCCTAAACGCCTGTGCCCTGGAGCAGTTTAAGGGTATTCATATCCCCTTCGGCGCGCTGATTATATAAAAAAAAAACTCTATTGGAGCATCTCAAAAAAGTGGGTCTCGCATTCCTGCATGTGTCTCTGTCGGTCTGCCTGTATGTATGGTCGTCTTTGTTCGATTTTGTTCGAAATCATTATTTGACCAATATTTTATATGTGCAAGATTAAGACATACCAAGGATTGGAAAATTTTTAAAATAGTTTTTTTTTTAACAATTTTTTAAAATAGACAAACAAATTTTTTTAACAATTTTATTTATATTTTAAATCTGAGTGATTTGCAAATAAACAACAAATAGGTGCAAGTATGTACGTCCAATCCAGCGCAACTTTATATTTTTATTGTCTTACTTCAACCTATAAGTCTTTTATCTTTCGAAAACCAGTAGGTATTATTGCGTTTTAAAATAATTTTAGTTAACACAAGTAAATTCTAAAATTTTCTGCGATTGCAAGTACATATGTACATTCTGCAGGATTTTTATATATTCTATTATATTTTCCATCCAAACTAAGGTATTCCTTAGTGGATGTAATATTTAGAAGTTTCAAATAAGGAACGCCTTAGACTAGATGTAGAATATATACGAGTACAAAACTCCCGCAGACAATTCTGATTGCTTATTTATTTGAACACAACTGTCCTTATCACAAACTAATCATCATTTTACAAATTTGCTTGAACGTGGCCTTGCCACTCTCGCTTTTGAAAACAGGTGCAATAATGTCTTTTTATACAGAGGATATTTCAGGGATTTTTATGAAATTTTCTAACACAACTGTAGCTACAACCTTTTCTTCACAGAAAGTAGGCCTAGCTACCAACATTTGTAACCGAAGTTCACGGATTCTGATGGCATATTCACTATAAGACTTGACCATCACCGTAAATATCTTTGTCAAAGCAATATATGGTTCATTTAAGAAAACGCCCCCAAAAACCAGGCGTGGTCATGTATAATGTATGGAATAAAGGTAGAGAAAGTCGACATAACTTTTAATGCTGATCACAAAAATACTTGTATATACTGTAACATAATGTAGCATAATGCAACAAATTCCGAAGTGTCTTTTCATTCTGGCAGAATTTTGGTCCGAAGTGTCTTTTCATTCGAGGTTCGTGTCTGCAATTAGTCTCCACAGTTCGGATAATATCACGGATAAGAGAGAACAAGAGATTATTGGCTGCAGCTGTCATCCTGGAATTTTCTAATTCCAGTGGTCGAAGAATTTGCTAGAAGTTTCTGGCTATTAGAAATGCGGCTTTTTAAGGACAGATGGCGATCGAGACCAGGCAGTTGGTTTAGAACCGTGGCGAAAAGATTGGAAAAGTGATAATGGGCGAAGTTGTAATTTTGTGATAAAATGAAAGTTGAGAGTTAACAAGAAGAAGTAATTAGTTTGGATTTGTGAATTAAGTAATTGAAAGGAGATAAAGTGATGTGAGAGGACAGAGACCTTGTAAGAAAAGAATTTGCGAAGAATAGTATAGTGTGAACTTGAATTATTCTATTGACTAGAAAATAAAGAAACAAATTTCACAGAATATCGTTTTATCTACTCGAGCCGTAGCTCGCATATTACAATACTATCGATGTTACAAACTATGTATCAAATTTAATATACCCTGAATAGAGTATAAATACGCTGGGCGCTATGTTGAATATATTAAATTGTGATGGATTGTATTTGTGTATTTTTCCCATTACATTAAATTGGATGAGTGTAACTACCAAATTGGGCAGAAACGTCTTCTTACTTTTGGGAAGTCAACTGTATAGAAAAAAGTACAATTGTATCTCATATTTAATCAATGATGATTCGGAAGACTCACAATCGATTAATACTTGAATTGAATATCACTTGTGCCGGATTTAGTGTCCAATTGCCTGTTAATATGTTTTCAAAAAGATCCGACCCCTTTTTTAATTCTGCGGTCAATGTCGCTAGAAATAGGAACGAGGAGTGACTGAAGTTGTTGCTTTTCACTTTCCCCACTATTCAAAAAGGACCCGAGTTCCAGGGACATTACAAACAGGTTTTAGTGACTTTGTCACTGTATCTCTTCTTCGTCCATTCGACCGTTATATTACACGTGTTTCGCAGCCTTACGAAGCTATTTTAGATCTTTTTGTTCTGTTGGATCAAAGAGCATTTGTCTATAGTCTCTGTTCTTGACACCAGTCTTTTGATCATAATATCAGTTGGATTTTTTTTCTCCACACGAGCCACTTCCATTCGAGCATATGAGTTCACGGGTTTGTGACTGTATCGCCAACTGCAGCTGTGAAGTTGAGGTTCCCTACAGAACCTCCCTCCTGTTTTCCTTCTTCATATTTCTTTCTTTTAGAAACGTGAGAGGGCGATGGTTGCTACTGTCCTGCTTTGGAAACTGAAGAAAGCGCACCATGAATGCATTAGTTAAAGAATTTTCTCATTCACTGCATAGTTAGCTGATTACCTACTTACTTAACAATTTATACAAATTGTGAGAACACTAAGCCAAAAGATGAATATAAAAGTCATAGTTTTGTGAAATTATGTGAAGTTATGTATTTCTAATTTGTTCACATAAAATATGTTTATTATATAAAATTATAAAAAGTCATCAACTTAAATTAAGATACTATAGTAGTATATACCATACAATTTCTTGAATTACATGAATAAACTGTTACAATATTAAAGAAGACAGAACGATAAATTTGATCAGGACCTGCATTCTTCCAAATCTACTTTTTCTCATTTGTTATTCACCTTCACCCGCTTCTCATTATTCTGGCTTAATTTAACAATCTAATCCTACATTCAACGGGACACTGACATATTCTGCCACAAGTATATCTAGCCTCTCTAGAATGATCCGGACGGCAAACGCATGCACGTAGAACCCTAATGTTTACTCTTGACTCGTTTCCTATTTGATCACAAGTTGTATGACAGTTTCGAGCTATACCTTTAGGAAGATAAATGTCCTTTAAACTTTTGCAGGCTGGCAATGGGATTGGTCTCTCCACGATTCCATCGGCTGAAATTGAATACATCGATTAATAACACATAAAATCAAAAGTTAATTCTAATACGAATGAGTCTCTGAAATATTTTAGATTTTATGCAGATGACTATAGGTATAGCCTATGTGTCATACAATAAAGTAACAACGGATCCTTTCACTTACAACTAGCACCGACGAGGACAACTACACTAATGAGAAGGAGTAACTTGTACATGTTTCTTGGTGATACTCAAAGTTCAGACTTAACACTTTCATGTTCTCCTGCAGAATTTATAGTCTGGTCTCATACTAATTTATCAGTGTTTCTTTGTTTTTATTTTTAATCTTAATTTTTGCATTACTCGTACAAATAAGAAAACTTGCATTCAGCATGAGTTCAAAAACCTCTTCAGGAGTGTACTTTAGAACTCTTTTCTTTTTCTTGAAGATTACCAATTATTTCGTAATGTAATCGCATCTACTTACTTAAGTGTTATAATTTTATTACACCTTAAGCATGTAATCTGCACTGGGCAAATAAGGAAATATTGTTCAACAAACGTAGTGAGAAGTAAATAAACAAACATACTTGGAGTTAAAAAATTATCTTATGAGATCTATGGGAGGACGTTTGATTGAAATGACCAATATTCGTCATAATGCAACCCAAGTTTGATTCTTAGTTTATTTGTCCTCTTGTGGGTCTTAGAGCATCATCTATCCAACATTCATCATCCATGAGCCATCTAGACCCAACTAGGTCTTCCTTATGACTGAGATTTCACTTCGACAGTTTTCTGCCAAACTTTTTCGAAATCAGTTCACTCTTCTTCTGTCTTGGGTAAGAAGATTCAACTCTACATCCACATCAAATAGTGGAAAATCTTCCTTCCATCTTCTTAGCTACTCCTCGTCAGAAACTAGCCGAGAATCGTGTAGCAACAAAAAGTGTTGGTATTGGTGGCATCCTGCGAAAAGGCGATACCTGAATGAGCCCCTTGGTTTTAAAATGAATACTAACCTATGACAGAAGAAGTCCATATCGCCTTCGGAATCTTGTGACAATATGATCGCAAACACATCTCATTAACATTTCATTACGTTTGGAGCTGCTGACGAATAGCGCTAAGAACCAAAAAAAAAACTTAAACAATAAAAAGTCGGTTTGCAAAGTGACTAACGAGGTCCATTTCAATCAAACATCGCCAGGATCTTCTAACATAAAACTATTTGGCCAGACCAGATTCGTTAGTTTCTAAAAGTTAATATTTGTAATTTATTGAATTTCATTCCCCAAGTATAGTACCATTTACGAGGAAAAGGAAGCTTGAACTGAACCCAATTCGGCTGTCGGGCACGGAAATTACACCAGTAAAAGAAGTAAAATATCTAGGATTACACCTAGGGCGATAGCGTGGGTCAAACGAACTAGTCTTGTCACAACGAGGGAGACACTCATTAAATGCAAAAACGTGCTTGCCTTTGCATTACTGGGCCCATGAAAACATGTCCAACTGCTGCCATGGAAGTATTCCTGGAACTAACTCCACTTCATATTGTAGTTGAGAAAAACACAAAGCGGACGATCCTAATGATGACAGAAGAGGGCATCGGGAATGAGAAATGCATCAGTTCAAAAGAATATGATGTACTTCTCAAGAAACTACTCCTTCTAGCAATTCCTAGGATACTCGTAGTATCAGGAAATTTAATTTTGATAAAAAATTCCGTACGAAGTTAAGTATCAAAAAGACTTGGAGCAACGAATCCCTGATATACGGATTGAGTAACTACACAATAAAGTGGTATACGGACGGCTCGAGAATTGAAGAAGGAACAGGGGCAGTTGTATTTGGGCCAAGAACAAAGTACTCAGAAACTTTGGGCAAAAGTACCAGCATCTTTCAAGCTGAAATATACCCTGTAGATCGATGTGTTTAATTCAATCTCGATAGAAGACACACAAAATGCTACATAGTAATATTGTCAGACAGTCAAGCATTTATCAAGGCACTTGACTCCCATATCATTAAATCGAAACTTGTGTGGGAATGCCTGTATAAACTTAATGAATTCGGTAGCATTAACAGGGTAATCCTCTATTGGATTCCTGGCCACGCTGGAATAGAGGCCAACGAACAAGCAGACTCCTTGGCAAGACAAGGAGCAGCAGAATAATTTATTGGGACTGAACCATTCTGCGGAATAGGAAATCACATCATACGCGAAGAATTCAAGAAGATGGAGAAAAAAAACAGGAGAAGAATCTGGGTCAATACTCCAGGTCTGAGACAAGCTAAGAAACTTCTGGGACACTACAACTGGAAGAGTTTCGAAGCGTTCATCTAACAGGCTTTCTAATGTGGCACTGTAATCTCGGGGATCATTTAAGGAAACTAGGTATAACAAACGAAGGCCTTTGCAGATTCTGCAATGAGTCCAGTGAGACTCCAGATCATCTTCTGGAGTCTTGTGGGGCACTGATCCACAAAAGATTGAAATGCATGGGCAAGTACCAACTATCAGATCCAGTTCTCATTTTCAGATTCCTAGGTTAGGTTAGGTTGATGTGGCTGTCAGCAAAAAAGAAGCCAACACACTTAGACCAATAATAGGTCCATTGTGATACCACATGGGTTTGAGACGCGTCCTCTAGCCTACTCGTTGAACCATTTGGAGCTTCTGATGAAGCGTAGAAGGACCCTAACGTCAATGTTATTCAGATCATTTAGGTCGTTGAACAAGAAGACCTGGGCAGGTGCAAAGAAGGTGAAGAATAGTCTCTTCCCCCTCCTCGTCCATGCAACTTCTGCAGAAATCGTTAGAGAATACGCCAAGCCTTGTTACATGCTTGCTTATTAGACAGTGTCCCCAGTTATGACACCTATAGCAGCACTAATATGCTTTCTATTGAGAGAAATCAGATTCCTAGAGCATTTCAGATCCAGCATAGGCCAAATCTGTTTTGTCGCTAGACAAGTTGTACCCCTTGTCCACCTAGAATTTGTCTTTACTATAGCATCCAGCTTTAATTTATGTTTGCATGTAGCGATAGGCATACCCAGTAAGTTTTGCCTGGAAGAATGGGTATTGTTGTTCCTTTTCTGGCAAGTTCGTCAGCCTTACAATTCCCTGGAATATCCCTACGCCCCGGCACCCAAAGTAGGTGAATATTAAACTGCTCTATAAGAGACGATCATCAGTCTAGAGCTGTTAAAGAATTTGTTGAGAAAGATTCCAGGGATTTGACTGCTGCTTGGCTGTCTGAAAAGATGCGGATATCAATGGACGATATCACGTTTTTCTTTACCCAAGACAAGGCTTCCCTTATTGCCATTATCTCCGCCTGGAACGCGCTACAGTGGTTTTTGAGACGAAAAGAGAGGTTTAAATTAAGCCTATCAGAGAAGACACCACCACCCACCCCGTCGTTAGTTTTTGAGCCGTCGGTATAGAAATGTACCGACTTATCTTCCGTAAAACCACCTTCTTCCCAGAATGCTTTGGAAGGGATGGTAACTTGGAAGTTTTTGTCAAAATTTAACTTGGGTATGGTGTAGTCAATGTCTTCAGAGAAGATATTAAACCTGTTTAAGATGGAGGCGTGGCCATACATTTTTTCGGACCACCAATAACTGAGTTAGCTGCCATTTGCATACCATAAATGTCAAGGGGTGTTAAATGAAGAGAATGTTCATTGCTGCAGAAGATGTCGTTCGCAGTGCTCCGCTAATGCACTGACAAGCTGAACATTGGACTTTGCTTAATAACTTCTGGTTTATCGCCTTATCCTAGGCAATCCACCAGACAACTACCCCATACATAAGGATCGGTCTAAGAGATATAGAGCCTATGAGTTAATCTGGATTGTAAGCTCCATTTGTACCCAATAGCTTTTTTGGAAGAGAAGAGTGCGACAGTGGCTTTCTTAATTCTTTCATGTATATTAGGTTTCCAGCTTAGTTTCCCATCCAGAATAAGACCCTGACATTTTGCTTCGTTGGAGAAAGTTAAGATTGTTGTAAGGGATGGACGGTCAATAGGTGGGATTTTATATTTCCTTGAGAAGAGGACTAGTTCGGTTTTGTGGGGATTCACTCCTAGACCACACTGAGCTGTCCATCTAGATAGCTTATTCAAAGCATTTTGTAGATGCCCTTTTAAGGTTGTGAGGTGATTACCAGAGACTGCTATAGCAACATCGCCCGCATAGGCGATAACTTAGCAGCCTTCAGCTTCCAGGATTATCAATAGTGTATTAACCACCAAAATTCTAAGAAGTGGGAAAGGACGCCCCTTGAGGGGTACACCTGCTGACATATCTTCTAACAGATGTCCCACCCAGCTTTGAGTTGATAATCCGAATATTAAGCAGTAAATTAATCAGCTCGCCAAGTGAGCTATCTATCTTCAGATTTGACAGTGCTTTGATTATCGCAGATGAGTAGACGTTGTTAAAAGCGCCTTCAATATCTAGAGAAGCTACCATAGTGTACTTCATATGATACATAGAGTATTCGATCTAATGGACTAATGTATGCAATTTCTTTCTACTGATTTGCCCTTACAGTATGCATGTTGAGCCGCAGACAGTAGTTGTGAGTCAATACTGTCACGTAAATGGATATCAATCAGTCGTTCTAGTATTTTTAGAAGGAATGATGATAGACTAATAGGTCTGAGGTCTTTTGGACATGCGTGTGAATATTTACCAGCTTTGGGTATGAATACAATATTGACTTCTCTCCACATATGCGGAATATGAAATATATTTTTTTAGAACTGCCAAGATAATGTTAGATGATAATTGTAGTTCAGCAGGTGTTATGCCATCTGGCCCAGCGGATTTGTATGGTTTGCAGCTATATAGCGCCCAAAGGAGTTTGTCCTGCGCAATCAGACTTGAGAGGTTGGTTTTTTGAGTATATGACTTGATAGGGTTAATATTGTTGGCAGTTAGGGAATTACTTGGGAAGTGTGTATCAATAAGTAAATTTACGTATCTAGTTGTCCAATACACATCTGTTTCTAATAAATAGCTGGGCACTGAAAGATTTGTCGAAAGAGTTTTTCTCAGCCTAGACGCCTCAGAAGATTCTTCTATTTTCCCACAAAAGAATCTCCAAGAATTACGTTTGGCTTTTCTAAATTCTTTTTTATATGTTTTTAGGGATTCTTTGTACGAGTCCCAATTAGATGCATCTCTTGTGCTTTTGCCTTTGTTGAAAAGTTTCCTGCAAGTGGTACTAGATCAGAGATCCACCAGTGTGGTTTTTTTTGGTCTCTAACCCTAACCAAAGGACAAGAATAAGACAACGCTTTATTGAGGGCCAAGGTAAGGTCCTTAACCATACAATCAAACTCTTGAGGATTGCTCGGGGACTTTAGAGTGTCAGAATTACCCAATTTCTTTAAAGTTTTCCTATATTTGAGTGAGTTCGTCGTCAAGACTAGATTGAAGGTATCAGGGGTCAGAAAAAGAGTATTCACCAAGTACCTTCCGGTTCTTGATCACTTGATTAATGTTGTCGGAGACAAGGATTATATCTAGAACTTCCTGTCGGTTTCTAGTTATAAATGTAGGTTCATTACCGATGTTACACAAAACGAGGTTAGTTTTTAGAATATAGTCAAAAAGAACACACCCTTTTCGTTGATGTCAGAGCTACCCCAAGCGGAGTGGTGAGCATTAGCATACATACACAGCCAACTTTTTACTTCTTTCAGCGTTTGCGACCAGTCTAAGAATCTAAGAAGGCCGGCCGAAGCCGTTTTGGAGTGATGGAGGTTAATCTGAACTAACTTCAGCATTGTTGCTACAATCAGGCAGAGAAACCTCCACCACAGTATTTTTAAGGCCCTCCGAGTCTGAGGACAAACCAAGAAGTTCATCCTTACTCAAAGGTACTTTGTCTGTAATGTCGCCCATCTCCATGTCTGATAATGAACCGTCATTGACTAAAGATGGTTGTATGGTAGACTGAGACTCGTCCTCCAAGGAAAGGAAGGAGATTGATGTCCAGGGTTTTTGTTACCTATAGTAGGGTCTGAAGGATGGAGTGGAAGTTTATCAACTTCCACCTTGTCCTTTTTGTACACTTCAGGGTAATAGCATCGAACCCATAGCTTATCACGCCTTCGGTCTTCGCCAAAAGAGCAAGAGTTTCCTTATTGATCACAATGAGCACGCATATATAAAGGCCTCTCTCTGCTCCTCCAGCTTGGCGACTTTCTAGTTATGAGTAGGAAGCGACGGATTGCTGATTTGGAGGATTCGGATAATATCTTCCGTATTGGAGGGTTCGGCTGGAATCCAGGCGCGAGTTCTTGGTCTGCATGGGATATCTTCCCTAGCTACAACCTCAAGCTTAGCAACAGGCCAAACCTCCCCTAGTTTACCAATCGATAGCTTATAGAGATCACAGGATCTCTTATAAGCACAAGCGATCAGCTTGATATATCCTTGATGCCAACCGCCGTCACGACAGTTATGAGGTGGGCCGGGATTCTCTTTCATGATATCTAAAAAGCAAGTCGCCTGTTTAGCTGGGATCTCCATTTATCTTTAGGGATTGTACTATCGATGTCATTTTTATCGATAACTGCTAGTACAAACCTGTCTTTGAGGACTTCACTATAAGATTTGGATGTGGCGTTAGAGGGCCTGGAGGAGGTTTTGGTGTTGTGCATTTTAGGTCTTTTTGAATCCGACCCGGATTCTTCCAACGATCTCTGTCTTTTAGACGTGAAGTCTCTGCTAGTCTTACTGGGTTCAGTACTGACGATCTTTTTGGCCCAATCGACTAGGGTTTTCAGCCTATCGTTCATTTTGTTCTCCAAAATGTTGCCGATTTTCTGGAGAATACGGCCAGCTGAGCGACGATCTTTGCAGGTCTGTTTTGAGGGAGCAACTTATCGTGGCCCTAGCTGCAACACGATCCCGAAGAGTCCTTATTGAACTGTAAAATACCTTTACTAGACTCCGTGCGGCCTTTGGCAGCAGATGGACCATGTGAATCCACAATCCTTTTCCTAGCCAATACCTTTGGAGTATTCTCCATAGGTATTGGTGTTGTAATAACGGGTAATTACCGGTAAAGAGCTTAAGCGCCGTGCTACCATCCGGTTTTAAAACAGAACCGGTTTCATCTAAATTACTACTTTTTGTATTTATTTTTGTTCTGCTACGATAAGGCAACTTACGACAGGCCCTTGCCAGGACACTTTGGGTATGGTTTACTATTTGCTCACACCGCCACTGGAATCAGGTTGATTACTCTTTCGCTTCGGACCTTCCTCTGAAGACCTTACAGCTTGGGTAACCCCCCTGCAATCGCCCTCCAGGATCACTACATCCTACTGAGCATCCCCACCACGACAAGGGAACTAATCGAAGAGGGTTTTCTGTTGGATTAAAGCTCCTTTGTCTATAGCCTCTGCTCTTGATAGCAGTGGTTTGATCATAATTCCAGTTGAAATTGGTTTCGTCCACACGATGCACTTCCAATCGAGCATATGAGTTCACGGGTTTGTGACTATATGGCCAACTGCAGCTGTTAAATTGAGGTAGTCTACAGAACCTCCCTCCTGCTTTCCTTCTTCATATTTCTTTCTTGTTATTAAAATCCGTGAGAGGGCGATGGTTGCTACTGTCCTGGTTTGGAAACTGAAGAAAGCCCACCGTGAATGCATTAGTTAAAGACTTTTCTCATTCACTGCATAGGTAGCTGATTACCTATTTACTTGGTAATCTCCAGACTTGAGAGAACTCTAACCCTAAAGGTGAACATAAAAGTCATAGTTTTTCCCATAAAATATGTTTATTATATAAAATTATAAAAAACAGTACATCAACTTAAATTAAGATACTGTAGTGGCATTTAAACATATTTTTGTTGATTACCAAACGTAAGTCTATACATATACCATACAATTTCTTCAATTACATGAACAAAATTTTACAATATTAAAGAAGACAGAATGATAAACTTGATCAGGACCTGCATTCTTCCAAATCTACTTTTCTCATTTGTCATTCACCTTCACCCGCTTCTGATTATTCTGGCTTAATTTAACAATCTAATCCTACATTCAACGGGACACTGACATATTCTGCCACAAGTAGATCTAGCCTCTCTAGAATGATCCGGACGGCAAATGCATGCACGTAAAGCTCTACTGTTTACTCTTGACTCGTTTCCTATTTGATCACAAGTTGTATGGCAGTTTCGAGCTATACCTTTAGGAAGATAAATGTCCTTTAAACTTTTGCAGGCTGGCAATGGGATTGGTCTGTCCACGATTCCATCGGCTAAAATTGAATAGGGTCGATTAATGACACGTAAAATTTAAATCAAAGTCAATTCTAATGAAAGAGTCTCTGAAATATTTTAGATTTTATGCGGTTGACCCAATAGGTATGTGTCATACAATAAATTCACTTTAAATTCACTTACAAATAGCACCGGCAAGGACAACTACACTGATGAGAAGGAGTAACTTGTACATGTTTCTTGGTGATACTGAAAGTTCAGACTTAACATTTTCATGATCTCCTGTTGAATTTATAGTCCGATACCATACTAAATTTATCTGTGTTTCTTTGTTTTTATTTTTAATCTTAATTTTTGTAATACTCGTACAAATAAGAAAACTTGCATTCAGCATGAGTTCAAAAACCTCTTCAGGAGTGTACTTTAGAACTCTTTTCTTTTTCTTGAAGATTACCAATTATTTCGTAATGTAATCGCATCTACTTACTTAAGTGTTATAATTTTATTACACCTTAAGCATGTAATCTGCACTGGGTAAATAAGGAAATATTGTTCAACAAACGTAGTGAGAAGTAAATAAACAAACATACTTGGAGTTAAAAAATTATCTTATGAGATCTATGGGAGGACGTTTGATTGAAATGACCAATATTCGTCATAATGCAACCCAAGTTCTATTAGAAATTTTTGATGTGTAAGTTCTTTGTCCTCTTATGGGTGTTAGAGCATCATCTAGCCAACATTCATCATCCATGATCCATCTAGCTCCAATCAAGTCTTCCTTATTACTGAGATTCCTCTTCGACAGTTTTGTGCCAAATTTTTCGAAGTCGCTCTACAATTAGTGCTTCTTAGCTACTCCTCTTATCTACTCCTCATCAGAAACTAGCCGAGAATCGTGTAGCAGCGAAAAGTGTTGGTATTGGTGACATCCAGCGAAAAGGCGATACCTTTAACCCATGACAGAAGGAGCCCATATCGCCTTCGGAATCTTGTGGCAGTATGATCGCAAACACATCTCATGCACAATTAGCGAAGTGCTGGTTGGATCTGCTGACGTGGGTATGGTATTTGATTAAATAACCATAATGAAAAAAAAAGAAAACTTAAACAACTAAAAGGTTGTTTGCAAAGTGACTAACCAAGGCAATTTCAATAAAACACCGCCAGGATCTTCTAACATAAAACTATTTGACCAGACCAGATTCGTTAGTTTTTAAAAGTTAATATTTGTAGCTTATTGAATTTCATTCCCCAAGTTTTTCCGCCAGGAACGGAAAATATTAATTATTTTCAAAATTCGATATGAATCATGTGTCTTTTAGCCTGATTTTTGATTTTGTGATTTTTTCAAATAATTATTTGTAAAGTACATATAAACGGTGTTTTTTTTTGGAGCGTGAGAACTTTAAATTGTAATGAACACAGCAATCAATTAAATAACCATGTTTCGGACTACGTTTTACACAGGCCATCCTGTCAGTCCAATTTTTGATCACTTGTCCGAGTACATCGTGAATAGCAGTCACAATATTGATTTTCAAGTGGTCAGTAGTTGCTGATTTATACGCATAAACCAATATCTTTAGGAGACCGCAAAGAAAATAGTCGAGAGGTGTCAATTGCATGATCTCGGAGGTCAATTGACAGGTCCATTTCGCGAAATCATCTTCTTGCCAAATTGTGATTTGAATAAATCGATGGTTTGAGTTGCTTTGGAAAGAACTTTTCGTTGAGCATGGTCCGGTAACGATCTCCATTGATCGTAATGAGAGCTCCGGCCTGATTTTTGATAAGATAAGGACTGATGATGACACCAGCGTGTAAACCGCACTAAACTCTACATTTTTTGGATATAATATAGTTTGAAGACCCTTTTAAGGATTCTGCTCATTTCTAATGCTGAATGGGATTCTGCTCACTCCAAAGGCGACAATTATATTTATAAACATACCCGATAAGCCAGAAATGAGCCTTGTCACTGAACACCAAAAAATTGAAGAAACGCTCTATAAGTTTGGCGAACAGAACACAAATTTTGGAAATAAATTTCCACGACACGTAAACAAGCATTCCTGAGGCATGAGTCTTTCCATGATGATTTGCCAAAGTGTGCTTAACAAAAATGTCATCCACATCTGTCAAATTTGACAGCTGGTTTAATAAAAAAAAACCCTTTATATGTGCATATGTATGTATGTATATTAAAAAATTGTTCATTTTTTTTAATGAAAAGTAAAAGTCAATAGTATCCTACATCACATCACCGCACATACATACATTCAGTAAGCTCATTATCATGTGTTTTGATCGGAATAATAAAAATCATGTTCTGATTTTTTTTCTTGAATTCTTAAAAAGCGAAAACCATAACTCGATTTTTACTTTCGATTTTTTTTTAAATCAGGATTGATTTTTACTTTTAAAATAAAAATCTTAATATACTTATAGTAAATTAATAATAATTATCATCGGAATAATATTATTGATTTATATAAATAAAAATCAAAAAATAATTACACCCTAACAGTTACCATTCTGCATTCTACGTATCCCCAACATTTCAGATTCTTAGTCAAATATCACTGATTGTGTGGAATAACATTTGCTTATTTGCAGAGCGCAGATTGCATACAATTGCATATTATATGAGCTTAAGGTACGAGTATAATAAAATTACAGCACTTAAGTAAACGCGCTAGCATTACGAAACAATTGATAATCTTCAAAAAAAAGTAGAGTTCTAGAGCACACTCCTGAAGAGGTTTTTGAACTCATGCTGAATGCAAGTTTTCTTGTTTTTACGCAGAAATTTAGATAAGAAATAAAAACAAAACAAAAAAACAGATAAACTCAATATGAGACCGGACTATAAATGGACTAGAAGAACATGGAAATGTTAAGTCTGAACGTTAAGTATCATCAAGAAACATGTGCAAATTACTCTTCATCGTGAGTTTCGTTCTCCTTGCTGGTGCTAGCGGTAAGTCAATTTCAACGAAAAACTATGTACCTACAGCACATAGTCGAGCATAAGATTATATCATTTTATGAAGTCTAAAATATCTCAGAGACTCATTCATATTAGCATTAACTATTCATTTTTATTTTATTTTTTATTAATCGAGCCTATTCAATTTCAGCCGATTCAATCGTGGACAAACCAATCCCATTGCCAGCCTGCAACAATTTGAAGGAAATTTACATTCCTAAAGGAATAGCTTTAAACTGTCGTAGAGTTTGTGATCAAAGAGGAAATGAGTCAAAATTAGACATATGGGTTCTACGTGCATGCATTTGCCGTCCAGATTCTTCTAGAGATCCCAAAAATATTTGTGCCGGAATATGTCAATGTCCTGTAGTATGTTGGAGAAGATTATTAAATTAAACCAAAATAACAAAATGTAGGTGAATGAATGCTGAAGAATTCCATTTAAATAAGGAAAAGTGCACAGATTCGAAAAGGAACAGTTACTTACAGTTCACAATAATGAAGTTGGTCATCATCGTCACTATCGCCAGGTCTTTTTTTTTATCAAAATTTAAGATTATGTATTTTTTCATACTTTATATAATAAACATTTCTTATGCAGAACATAATTATCTGGCCACCATTGTTCTTTGTTGTTTATAGTTTCCAGTTTGGCAGAGATGGTTAATCCTGGTGAAAAATCATGTCGTTTGTGACCAGCTTTACATTCAACCAGTTTCAGAGTTGCTTGGGTTTCATTCGTTTCAAAAACTAGGTTATCCAGATGACATTTAAGATGGTAGGAATTTGTACTGAGTTCCAAATGAAACAAGTAAACTTTACTGTTCACATTCACAATGTAAGAACATAAGGCATAAATTCTGCCTGCTAGCCGATTTCGACACTCGTAAGTGTAAAATGGAAATTAATAAGTTCTAGCAGACAAAAACACTAGGTATAGTGAACTGCTTGTGTACCTTTTATTTCTAAAATAGTCATCTCAGAATTTCAGAATTTTATATTATATCCTTAAGCTAATAAAAGCAAACTCGCCCGGCTTCTAAAGATCTTGTTGTTTGTTGACTCTAGTAGGTCATGCTGTGAAAACAGACAAAATCTCTTCTTGACTTTTACCACAGCGGGATGACCTTTTGTATTGTAAATTAATGTTAAATTGTTCATCATCAACGTTTATATCGGATGTTATCGGATCTCCCTATTAGGGCTGCTGTCGAGTTGGGGGCTGTGCAAATGTCAGCTCGGTAAGCTTGTTGGGAGTGTTATGTTCTATTGGAAGGATTTGTTGCTCATATCCCAAATCTTTCTGAAGCACCTTATATTCCGGAGTACCTTTATTTTTCAAGGTCTCTGTTAGATCTGCTAAAGTCGTATCGTTAAGTTCTAAGAATGCAGAGCAAAATTCCATCTAGCTCAGTTTATATACTTCCTCAGTCCATATAGGGCTATCGGTACGGATCTTGACTGGTTATCTGCTCAATTAATCGTAGTAATTAATCGTAGTAATTAATCGTAGTAATTAATCGGTCTCATTTTTTTTTTTTTTTTATTGTTTTACTGACTAACATTCACATAGATCTAACAAAAATGGATAATTGGGACGATGAAACTAGAATTTGGATATTGCGTCGCTATCATACCTTGGAGTTCATAATTTTAGTTCAAAGAGAGTTTAGGCGGACTTTTGGCCTCCTTGGTCCGAGCAGATGGACTATTATGTGGCTGGTTAACTCTTTTGCCGAGCGAAGGACAGTCACAAGAAAGCCTTATCACCGAGATTCTTCAGGTAGGACTCAGAATACGATTGCTGCTGTAGCTGCTGCCATAAAAACCAATCCTAACGTGTCGACCCGGGACTTATCTGCTGAAATGGGAATAAACAGACAATCACTTCAGACAATTTTGCACAAAGATTTAAGCTTATTTCCCTATAAAGTTAAAATAACAAACAAATTGCACACAACAGACTTGCCGATTCGCCTGGAATTTTGCCAGAAAATCATTCGAACGGTGGGAGAGGACAGCAACATGTTAGACTTCCTTTTTATGTCTGCCGAGGCCCATTTTGATTTAAACGGCAATGTAAATAAGCAGAATTGTCGAATATAGAGTGACGCTAATCCGGAGATACTCCATGAGACAAAACTGGATCCAGCTCGAGTCACAGTGTGCAGTTTCATCAAGCTGTATTATCGGACCATACTTTTTTGAAGAAAACGGTCGCACTGTTATTTGAAGATGTCGTTGGCCGCCAAGGTCTCCTGACTTTAATGCACCTGATTTTTTTTGTGGGGTTATTGGAAATAAGAGTCAACAAAACAAACCCACAAATTTGAATGATTTAAAGCAATCAATTCAAAAAATAATTGAGGCAATTCCCGCTGCAACCCTACAGGCAGTAATGAACAACTTTTTAATAAAATGTCACACATACGTCACCGAGCGTGGGTAAAAATAAATAAATTATATGAATTGAAAAAAAGAAGTTATTTGAGTTTCTTAATTTAGCAATATTCATCAGCCTCCCTTATATCCAGCAACAAAATTTAAAATATTATTAACCGCGAATGATTAGGATACAGATTTAGTAACCAAAATCCACAGATGCCGGAAAATGCTAGATTAGAGATTAAAATGGAATCAAATACATATAAAGCTATGAAAGGAAATCCAAAATTTAACTTCAAGGGGAATTGTTTTCGGTGCAAGTAAGGAAGACGGCAGCTCATGGCTGATCGACTCAGTATAATAGGTAAAGCACTGGCGCTTAATCTCTGGTCATGGTTTCAGGCTCCACTTTGGGTCCCATTGTGTGTCGGAGGATGCCACTTCTACCCAAATTCTTTTTTTTATATTTAGCAGTTTGTTTTACTCTCCCCAGGGTATATAAAGTTTGATATACATATAACATACATACGTATATATGCCTAGGTAAGATATACATAGACATTGACTTTCGATATATTCTGTCCATGCATTGTACACTGCCACACCCACTGTTTGGGAGAAAAAAAACATATGTACCTAGGTTTGTCAAAGCTATTTATTGTGATGACGGTTTCTGCTAAGAAAAAGTTGTAACAACAGTTTTGTGATAAAATTTCTTTAAAATCCTCTGTATAGAAAGATATCATTGCGTCTGTTTCAAAATTTCACAACGCCATGTTGAGTTTATTAGGGGTGAGTTAGAAGATGGGGATCCGTTCTAGAAGGATTGTAACTTTCCTGTATGTCTTTTAGATACAATTAAAAACTCTTTAAACTAGATGATACCCTTTGGATTCAGTAGTTGTTAGATTGTTAGTTGTTAGATTGCAACTAATTCGTGCGATTTTTTCGGTGTACCTCGTTTTGGTTGAGGAGTTTGAAAGCCTCTTCATTAACGTGTTGACTGAGACTTTTCGTATGAGTTGCACTTTTTTTTAATTTAGTTTGCCACTGCTTCTATTCTCAGGTGTATTCACAATACTAGGTATAGCCTTATTTTGGAATAGTCGAATGATTTTAATGGTATTCTTCTTGGCGCACCCCCACAACTGGATGCCGTAATTCCGTACAGGTTTTATGACTTGGTTGGTGGTACGGAGCCCCTGCCAATAAGCCAATTATTTTTTCCCAATTTGATGTCGAGTTCCTCTTTTTTTTTACTCGATATGTTCTTTCCAACGCTTTGCGTCCAAAGTGTTTGCATGAGAAATCTGTGAATTGTTTATACTCGTATGTATTGGAAAATGTCGATTTTTTTTGTTGATGAAGTCAACATGTACTGGCTTGGCGTCATTTATTTTAATGCGCCATTAGTCTGTCCATTTTTCAATGTCATTTATAGCCACTTAAAGTTGTTGTGCAGATTCTTCAACTGTTTTACCGATAGCTAGTACAGCAGTATCGTCAGCAAATGAGGCGACTCTACTACTTGATGGCGTAGTTAGATCACTGGTTACACCCAGGATGATGCCCTGTGGAACTTCTGCTTTTATTTCTTTTAAGTACGAATGATCACCACCTTTATTTTATTGCTTATTAAGTTTTAACCAAATGGTTAAAGCTATTTTCGAGAAAATCAATTTTTTTTTTTACAAAATCGGTCATTAGTAAAATACCGTTAACTTCCCCAGATATGAAGTTTGAAGAAAATCTGTTGAGCGGTTTAGGCTGCAATTCTGCGTACAGACAGGCAGACAGAATTTAGAGACTCACTTTATTGAGTTTTTCTATCATAGTAATGTCAAGTTCTAATCAGAAGCTCGAGATCCAACATTTCCAGGAAATTAATAAATGCCTTTAAAGGTGCAAGTTTACCACTCATACCAGGGGTTCCTTATTATTGGCGAGATTCTAAACATTCTGATAGCAGATGGCTTCAAGGTGGCGGCTTCTGCTGTTGATGCTTTCATCTTAGTATTCAGGAACATTTCTCTCACTACGCACTTCTATTTGCCAACCCTTCAAGGCAAATATCGTGCTGTTCACTAGCAGAATATCATCCCTCATTGCCTGCATTTGCTACTTCCCAATGCTTTATGCTTACAAGAACTTTGCACTTTACCATAAGACAATAAGTCTTGTAAGGCATTAAAATACATTATGTCACATGAACTGCCATATCACCCATCCAAAGCTGCGACTATAAATATTAGGCATTCGCCAAACCAATCTGGCAAAACAAAAAATTCCGTTGTCATGACTCATAGAATAGCTCTGAAACAAATATCCCCCTTAAATATTAGAATAGACAAATCGTTAACGGAAACAATACAATACGCCAATTACTCTTCTGACCTACTCCTTGACGCCACTCATCAAAGATGAATATCAATTAGAATAACTAAATGGAACTCTATTTACATTTCAAGCTATGGTCATATATCATCAAATGGATGGAACCAGTCTGGTTCCTGGTTGTCCAGGGAGTGTGCTAAAACGGGTGCCGCTATGGGGAGACAATCGGATGCAGGCAGCCCAGCAAACAAGACAGCAAAGGGGGGCGCGCGCCAAAAAAAGTAAGAACGAGGAAAACAACTAAATGTGGCAATGTGGCTCCTTAGTGCTCCTGATTTTTATTCATCATAGAAAAATTGAAACAGTAGTCGTCGTCGCGTACCATAGCCGTGGTAATGGTAATGGTGTCATAGTTTTTCTGTCGCCGTTGATATTTCCCCAAAAATGTTCGCATGTTGTTATTGTAATGTATGTAACAAACAAGCACCGATTGGCGCCCTTTGTCTCTCCACACTGGCTGGTATACACACGTTCATATCCGGGAATCGAACCAAGAATTGAAAAAAAAAGTAAAAATAACTGGAAACTATGATAAACCACGATAAAGTCATGTTGCCGGAATCGTTGGCGGTTGGCGGCGATAGTTGCTGCGGCAACTACAACCTACCGCACAATTGTAAATTCCGTCGTCACCCCATCATCACCCACCTCTCACGTTTTACCAATGACTCTATCGTCCTTTTATTATGTGTGAGGAGTTCAAATGCTTTTAACGACTGACTAAGTTTCGTATTTGAGGATCTCTCAAATGGCTTTCTTCCAATTTTACGCTTTTCTGGTTTGTTCTAATTAGATGTTTATAGAGTCGCTTCCGATGGTTTTGGTATTTGAGTTGATAAGTTTTGACATGGTTCGAATGGAGATATGTACATATGACGCCATAAACGGAAATTAATTTCTCATAGTCCTTCTTTTATAAATCACAGATTCATTAGATGCTGAACAAAAAGGAAATAAAATCGTATTAATGTGTGAACACAAATGTCCACAATAAAATGAGTGTAAACGTAGTCATATATTTTATGTACAAAATTACAATTTAGTTGTTTTTTTACACATTAAGATTAGTAAATATTCACATTTGAATTAAAAATCGCAGTTGTTTAAGTTGCTATACACATTGAAATGACTCATTTTTTATAAAGGGTGTCACTCAAGATTTAAATTTTGCGCCATTTGTGCGGTAAAGCGTTGCCAACGAAGCAAAAAGACAGCGTAACAGATGACAGTTCAGGGTTATTCAAAATGTAGTGCTACACGAAAGAACAACACGTTTTCATTGTTGAGAAATATTTTAAAAATAATGAAAGTTTGGCAAATATAGTTCCCAATTTTCGTACAAAATATAGTCGGCATAGTGATTTGTGATTAGTGAACTTCATCAACTGTGAAGAGATTAATTCAAAAGTTCAGGGAGACTGGATCAATTAGTGATCTCAGACACTCTGGCCGTCCTTCAACAAGTTGTTTAACACAAAACATTGAAGCAGTTGGTGAGAGTGTTGTTGAGAGTCCAGGAACATCAATTCGGCACCGTGGTCAAGAATTGGACTTTTTAAGATGTTCTCTACAGCGTATTCTCACGAAAGATTCGCATCTTCATGCATACAAAGTTCAATTGACTCAAAAAACTGAAGCCTACTGACCACGCACAGCGAAGAGAGTCCGTTGAATGAATTATGGAACAAGAACAAGTGGATGCTGATTTTTCAGACAAAATCATCTTTGTTAATCATCAAAATTGTCGAATTTGGGGTTCAGAAAATCCACAAATGATTATTGAGAAACAAATGCATCCACAACGTGTCACTCGGAGCGGATTTTGGGCTGGAGGCATCATCGGACAATTCTTTTTTGAAAATGCGGCTGATCAGTTAATGGTGCTCGTTATCGCAACATGATCATCCAGTTTTTTGTGCCTAAATTGCAAGACATGTGGACGACATGTGAGTTCAATAAGACGGTACCACATTTCTATCAAAGTTATTTCTTGCACGAATTTTGGGACACCCTTTATTTTGTGTAAAAAGCACACATTTACTACTTTGTGACACCGTATTAGATCTTTTGTTCACACATTATCTGCTCGAAAGGTTTATTCAATTGAAGGTTACAATTTAAATTTTGAAGCAGTAACCAACCGCCTATTTTATTTTATAATAAATTTCTGAATTCACTTTATTATTTTTATTTTATTTTATTGTATTTTGTTAATTAATGTCATTTAATAATGTAAAATAGCCAAACAAATATTCATATACCCTATATTTTTATTGAAAACCTTTCAGAGCTTTCAACTGTATTGTAAAAATAACAACTTTGTAAAAGCTTAATTTTGCCCTATATACGAGTAAGAGTAGTACAGATCATACATGATCGCTCACTCGCATCGAAGCTGTTCGGCCCGCCAGTCTAAGGTATTTGCTAGGAAGACTGGTGTTACCAACTTCAGTGCTACGATCTAATTTTTGGGATATACGAGTAGTCTTGGCCTTTCCTATGACTTGTTGCATAAATTAAATTAAAGCGCATGCCGTGATTTATTTATTTATTTTTTTGTAATCTGTAATTTTTTCTTCTTTTTCAAAATAAAGCAATATAACCTGAACTTCTTTAATTTTGCGCTGAGGGAAGTCGTGCTACAATTTGAAATAAAATATACATTGGCTTTTGATAGACTGCTGATATTTTTGTCATGAAACATTTACACTAAACATGAAAAAATATGTCGGTTAAATGGGAGCCACGGCTGGCCTTGCAGACAGCTTTTGATGAAATTTTTCAATACTTTTCGGCATAAATCGTGCGGTAGTTCATAAATAACCCCTCGTATATCTTCCTTTAGCTCTGAAATCATTTGAGGGTCTTTGGCATACACCTTCTGCTTCACATAACCCCAAAGAAAAAAAATCCAACGACGTGATATCGCATCGCACGATATTGGTGCCCAATTTTGGTCGTGGAAACGAGAGTTATCGTGGTCGGGAAACTTTGTGTGCAATAACTGCATTGTTTCTCGCGCTGTATGGCAGGTGGTACCATCTTGTTGAAACCACACATCTTCCACATCAATATCAGCCATTCAGTTGAAAGTAAACCTCATCGCTGAAGATATTTTTTTTTTTTTCACCATAGGTACATACATATATAGAAATTATTTTAATATATTGTGTATGTCGCATTCTAGCTCTTTCTCTCATTTAGCTGTAAAATTCCGTCACGTGGTGCACAGAACAGAAAGAGCGCGGCTTCTTGCAAAAAGCGGGACTTCTTATTTGCATAAAAATCTTAGAAATTTAAGTTTGAAATGATCAATTGTGGCAGTGTATAATTACTCGTACAGTATTACAGTAACAATATAAATAAGAAATCCGAAAAACTAAAATGTGAACGATTGAAATTTTTTCGATTCCCGCGAAATTTAGCATTATCAAACATTTGTAAACAAAAGTGTGGTAGATAGAATAAAGTAAATAAAGAGCACGCTCGCATTTATTCCAACCATTTTTCTATTGAAAGGTTTTCCAAAAGCTTAGCATGCAGTTCCAATAGAAAATGTACGTACCGGTTTTCACAATCAAACAAATATCGACAGCAAACCAGGAATCTTTGTTAAAATGAAGAGAAAGGATAGCAAAAAGAAATTCAAAGAAAATAGCTAACGAAATATTGTAAGTCGTTTTTATAGTCTCTTTTATTAAATCAAATCTTTCATTTTTCAATTCAGACAACAGGTAGCAGATACGGAGTCTTCAAAATTAGTTGATAATGAACTATGAATTCCGTCCGACTCTTCTATTAATACCGAGAATCTAAAAACTTCATAAGAAACCACGGCGAAATTGGATAATTCCACAGACATACTTACTTACTTACTTATGTCCTATATCCCCTTGTGGGTCCTAGGGCCTCGACTACGCCTACGCGCCATCGTGTACGGTTTCTGGCAATGTGTCTCAGCTCTCCCCAAGTTTCCCCAACTGCCGTGCTTCCTTCTCGACTGTTCTGCGCCATGTTTTGTTAAGGGGTTCCATTGCATAGCATGGTTCGCTATGGAGCTGTCACCCTTTCGGAGCGTGTGACCAATTCACTGCCACTTCCGTCGTTCGATGGTTGTGCCTATTGGTTCCTGACCCGTACTCTCGTAAAGGTGTTCGTTAGAGATACGATTGGGCCAGAAAATCCTTAAGATGTTGCGCATGCACCTTTTAACGAACGTTTGCAGCTTTCTGGTGATAGCAGAGGTTACTCTCCACGTGCTGCATCCAGCTAACAGCACGGATTCAACGTTGGAGAGGAACAGTCTTAGGTTGGTGTTCAAACTGATTGCATTGCTTCGCCATATTTTGGACAACATCCCGAACGCGGACTTTGCTTTGGCGATTCTGTTGGCTATATCCAGTTCGGTTGCACCATCGGTCGAGACAATACTCCCAAGATACTGGAAATCCTCTACTCTCTCTACCGGTTGTCCAGCAATGCATATTTGAGCCGATGAGTTCGTTCCAAGACTGATAATTTTAGTTTTTGCGGTATTAATTTTCAGCCCGACGACGCCAGACTCCCTCTCCACATCTGCTGTCATTTGGCGGAGGTCCATAATTCTATGAGAGAGTAAGTATACGTCGTCAGCGTAGTCAAGATGTTTAAGTTGGGATGTAAGAGTCCATCGAATTCCTCCGTTTCCCGTCGACAAAACTGCACGAAGCACATCGCTAATCACCAATAGGAATAGTATTGCTGAAAGAATGCAGCCTTGTCTTACCCCACTTTGGATCTCAAATTCCTCAGACTACCTTCCTCTGTGCAGAACGTGATATTTGGACCCTTCGTAAGTAGCTTTGACAATAGCAATTAATTTATTAGGAATAACTCTTCTGCGTAAGGCACGCCAAATAAACTCCCTGTTAACACTATCGAACGCCTTCTCAAAATCGATGAACAGCAGGTGAAGTGGCGATCGATATTCAACGTACTGTTCGGTGATAATCCGCAGGGTGTTGATGTGGTCGACACAGGAGGATCCAGAGCGTAAACCTGCTTGTTCGGGATCGAGTGTGTCTTCGAGATGCTGTTTGATTCGCTCCAGGATAATTTTAGCTATTATCTTAGCTACAGCAGGCAGCACGCAGATACCTCTCCAGTTTCCGCACTCCATTAAACTACCTTTCTTAGGAAGCTTGACGATCATTCCCTTTTTTCCACTCGTCAGAAAAGCTCTCGTCTTCCCAAGCTCTCTCTATAAGTGGAAGCAGAAGCTCAGCCGATGTCGTTGGCGCTGCTCGTAAGAGCTCTGCGGGAATACCGTCAAGTCCGACCGCCTTGTTGGTTTTAAGTGCTTTGATCGTGGTAGTGATCCGTACTGGGAGTCGCGGTGCGTATTCGGGCATTTCTTACCTCGAGCACCTCAGTCTGATTTGAGAGCATATCGCTAGCGAATACATGGTTTAAAACCGTAGCAAAATGCTACTTCCATCTCTTAAGCTGGTCTTCATCCGAAATAAGCAAAGAACCGTCTAGGCTTTTCACTGGGTGTTGGCTGGGGCTGCGACCACCTGTCAGCTCTTTAATGATTCTGTATACGGTCCTACTATCGCACCTTCGTGCAGCATCTTCTACTTCTGTAGTCAGCGCGTTGATGTAGTTGCGCCTGTCACATCGCACGCTACGCTGAACTTCTCTCATCTTCATGCGTTATAAGGACTCTAGCTCATTACTCCCTGCTGCTGGAGCGGCTGCAATGCGAGCTTTCAGCTGTTTTCGTTCGTCAATCCGTCTCCAGGTATCCTCGGAAAGTCACGTCTATGCCTTTCCTGTGATCGACCGACAATTCTTTCAGCACCAGATATAAAAACATTTTTCACAGCACACCAATGGTCTTGGATGGTTGTGGGCAGTGAGCTGCTGATTGCTTCCACACCTTGCGAAATGTGCTCCCTTAATTGTTGGCGCACTGAGGGATTACTAAGTCTATCGATGTTGAACCTGGGCATTCTTGTATTGTCGTGGGATCTTAGAACGGCAGCAGTGCGTAGTTGAAGAGTAGCAATCATAAGATGGTGATCTCGTTCTATCCCCACATCTGCCCCTCGCATGTTTCGGACATCTAGGAGACTACTTCTAAAGCGGCGGCTGATGGTAAAATGGTCAATTTGATTGGAGGTTGCTTGCCTGTCGTTGGAAACTAAGCTGACTTTGTGGCAGGTCTTGTGCTCAAACGTGGTGCCACCTATCACAAGGCGGTTGGCATTGCAGAAATCCACAAACATTTCGCCGTTGTCATTGCGGCTGCCTAGTCCATTCTTCCCGATTACATGTTTGAGCCCCTCGCTGTCGTTGCCTACCTTGGCATTCAAATCCCCCATCACTATGACAATGTCTCCATTTGGTGTTGTATTGAAGACGGCGCTGAAGAGATTGTAGAAGCTCTCCTTCTCGTCCTCAGACGAGCCCTCCGTTGGGGCATAACACTGTACGATAGTGACGCGTCGTACTCTAGTCCGGAATTTGGCTGACATAATCCTATCACCATAAGGTTGCCAGGAAATTAGGCCTTTGCGTGCTGTTGGTGTTAGCAGCAGTCCGACTCCATATTCCCGCGGACTTCCAGATGGTTTTCCGAAATAGAGTAGTACAGTGTTATGTGTTGGGGACTGGTACTCACCCGCTTCTAACCATCTGATTTCGCTTACCCCCAAAATGTCCAGTCTATATCACATGAATTCCTTTTCCAATTGAAGAAATCTGGCATTGTGAGGTCCTTCGCTTCCCGAGTCGAGGAGCGTCTTCACATTCCAGTAACCTATCTTTGTCCGGGTACAGTAGCCAAAAGTCGTCAACATGTGATCATTCCTTATCCGAGGCATTGTGTCGGTTTCTGTAGCGAGCAGGGTTCGGTAACGCAGGTTGCTGGCCCACGTTACCTAGTCTAGAATCAAGACAACCCGCACTTGCAATTTTAGCCTACACGCATAAGGGATTATACGTATAGTTACCCGGAGACCACCACTAGGAGGTAAAGCAAGCACTTCATCACGAACTTGATTGTTGCGCTACTGGCCCAAGCCAAGTTTTGAGCAGTCAGTAGTTTCCCGATCAATCGAAATGGAGATCCCCATTTCACAGACATGGTTGGATTCAATGAAAATATTGATAGGTAGATCACAGTTTCTTAAAATCATCTCAAAAATATAGTTATTTTAACTTACAGCACAACTTGGAAATTGCTACTCGTATGCTTAAAAAACAAAACGAAGAATTATTTAGATAGTGCCATTTATTGCACAAGGGGAATAAGTTCATCAAAGAACTCTTTACTGCTGGCCAAATAAGAAAACACCAAAAAGAGGGGAAAAGGATTAAATAGGATGTCGAACACATTTCTTGAGCTATTGCAATCCATGCAAGTGGTGTTAAAGCTTATAGATTTTTATTGAAAAAAAATTCTCGTAGCAGTTTCAACTTTAAAAAAAAATGGGCGCAGAAAATTCTTGCACCCAGTTTTTACTTTAATGCGAAATGCAGAACTTTCGCCATATAAAAAGTTTTCGTCATTATGATGGATGAGATGAAAATCCAAACATCTCATGAAAACTATCAAAAAAGTGATATTCGCTTGTTTCTGCGGAGTATGTGCAGGTCATACTGGTGAGAGGATTATTTTAAAGCTGGAAGCAACCCATTTACTACACTTTCGATTATTAAGGATAATCGAAATGGCTGTTGCCAAATTTCACAGAATTCGTCATCATGTCGCAGAAAGAAAAGAAAGTATACTCCTTATTTAATAGAGCTACTACGCAACCATTTTCTTGATTCTGGATGACAAACTTTTGACGAAACAACCACTTTTTGAACTACTGGATAATCAATCTGGACTGGATTTAAAGATTGTCAGCCGATTAACACCAATCCATTTAACTTGCAAGTATGGGAAATTGAGTAAAATACGCCACTCAATTATTTTCCTATACAAATTCTAAAGCTGGCACTTTGGGAATTTTAAAACCCCTTTTCTGGAATGAGCTGTCTTATATTTTAAAAGGCGTAAGACTGTATTATTTATCGTTTCTTGTTTAATATCTTTTTTTTTTATTTTAGATTAACAACTGGTTCGATTTATTCAATCCTTGTGTGCCTCGAATAGATTTAAGACCAAAAATAGCAACGTATGGCCTAGACATGAAACACCAAATCATTCTTAATAAAATGGAAATGTTCATATACTAAGTTTTTTCATCCGATTTAACATTTTTCTTAGTAGTAATAGCCAATAGAATAATAAAATAAATAAATAAAGAATCTTAAGTTAGTTACGTCGAAAGACATAGTTTTAAGTATTAGGTTTAACTTAGAGCGCCCGCATAGGGCCAGTAGGTTAAAATAAGAATAGTTAAGTTAGTTAAGCTAGTTTTAAGCGTTTTTTGTCTAGCAATTAAGTTGAAAAGTAAAGCAACAAATCTCTGCTGCCTTTCCAAAAATGTATTCGCGAAATGAAAGAATGTATGAAGAATACAACATCTAGTACTTGCTGACTTAACGATTACGTCAAGACCCACTAGAAAAGTAGTTTGCAGTTCAAATTTCGGCTTCGGCTGGGCAAAAAGAAGGGTATTATCTCAGAATATTCAAATATAGAGTCTGACGGCAACGATCAACAAAAGATGCAGATAGACAAGGTACTAAATTCGAAATATATAATAATAAAAAAACGAAAGATAACACCGAAGAGTGTGTTACACAAAGTCTTACCTCTACTATAGTTGCCCATCTCATCTGCGGAAATGAAAGCACTCTAAATCCGTCAGATCTTATGCTAGATATGACTGAACTGGAGTATGATGGAATTGAACACCTCAGCAAATAGCGAAGCGCGAACTATGACTCAAACCATTTTTAGAACTTGAACTCATTTTCAATTCATTTATTTTTTAATACAAAAAAAAAAATTAATTTGTAAAAGTTTCTGCAAAGAAATCAACAATTCGCTTATTTTTCTGCGAACAATCGAATGCTAAGGGTCTATTCACAACTCAGCGACCGGCGAACAGTTTTTAGTACATTTAACGGCACATAATTGACAACTTTACTATTCCAAAAGAACAAAGCTTAATTTATCTATCGATTAATAGGAAAAAAGTTAAATTGTAATTATAATAGTTTCTGCGAAGAAATTAACAATTCGCTGATTTTTACGCGAATAGGCGAATACTTCTTGCGAACTGTCAGATTTTATTTACATTCCACAGATGTGTAACCCAATTCACACTCGTGCGACCAAAACATTCGCGATAATTTAACCTCACAATTCTTTTGTTTTGTTCTTGGTGGTCGGTCAGAGCACAACGAATGATAAGTGAAATTCGCAGATTGCTGCGACTAGAAAAAACTTGCTGTGAATGAAATGTCAAAATGTGCGAATATTCGCTCGTTCGTATTCGCAGGTCGCTGAGCTGTGGATGGACCTTAACTGCCAACCTTTATCAACAACCCACAATGTAGAACGTATTCCACATTCGATCGATTTAACTTCAGAATTAATTTGTTTTGATCGTAAGATTTTGAGGACATGATATATTAAGGACATAAAAAAAGATTAAAGCATAATTGTATTTTTTACGTTTAGGCATTTCTTGCTTGATGAAGTGGGTGGATATGGATGATTTCGTGTTATTTAAATGTTTTCGACTTTAAATATGCAAGTAAGAATCATTTTTTTCTTTAATATTTATTGACGCCTTCCCATTGTACACCTTTATTATTTACAATCACAAAACGAATGATAACTGAATGATAACGTAAATTGTTGTGACCTTGAGTAACTATTCGTTCGTTCGCAGTTCGCCAGCTGTGAACACTATTTTAGGTTCATTATTTGGCCATTCACCTTAAACGAGATGTGTAAGCATACTGAAATCTTATAACTTCTTCTGAAGTCGAGGGGGCTGTAAAAAGTTACTAGTTTTACCCAATATATGGACAGCCCCTAATTTGACATTTTGTCTTTGGCAATATCGTGCAGTGCTCGAAACGTCCTATATTTTAGCAATGCATAGTTCGCGATGTTTTGTTGGATTCCCAAATTGGTCACTGGCCCGTACTCATCGCCACAGTCCAGGAATTATGTACAGAAATTCATTAATGGATTCGTTCTTACTAGTCTTGTTACAGATGGGATATATTTTCCACTTTATATGTAGTTTGCTCCAGCAATTTGGCTCTTGGTAGTTAGTGCGAAAATAATTGTCTTCCTTGGCTGGCAAATCCGTCAGCTCGCTTGTTTCTCTCTATGTCATAATGACCTTAGCAAAATGACCTCAAAATGATCACTTATGCCTTCGATAGTGGCCTGACTATCTCCGAATGTAGTAAGCTTTCGCTAGGGCTTTCGGTCGTACGGGAATGTCCCACAAGTCCTGCGGATTGGCAGTAGTTCCGGTTGGAATACAATTACAGAGTCCGAATTCGCTGGACTCCTTAGCTACATGGCGTTTAGAATGTGTAAGTTATCATCAATTAGTCGTGTTTCTGTTGTAGGTAGGTGAATTTCGCGTGATCTTAGTTTTATTTGTTATCACGAGAGATTTTCAATATGAGCTTCGGGTGGGTTCGGACACCCTAGCTACGTGTCTGCTATATACTTACTTGTATGTACCTATATATTATGTACGCAGAAACATGCCTATAATGAACATGAAGATTTTTTTTAAAAAATGGTACAATGACCGTAGAGTCGAATTTCGTCTTCGACGGAGGCTATTCTTACAATAAATCTCTGTGGATATCGTCATTTCGAACCTACCACGGTAAAGTCCTCCTGCTGTATTTTGAGTTATTGAAGGCTTGGAAGATATCAAGAAAAACACTCGAGCAGACCGAGGAATGCAACTGGCTATTTCGCTGGAGCATTTTTTATAGAAAAAGCCATAAAATAGAGCGAGACATGAGACATTTCTCCGATGTTCCAGTGAATGTATGGAATTCATTTGTTTTTAAAATCTCTTATCGTTTCTTTGAGTTCATTGCACAGGCGGTTTAAGTATGTCTTGAGCTGCAGAGTACGAGATTGTTGCCACCTCTCAGTGCTCGCCTCTTTTCTTTTGCCAATTCTAGAATCTCAGCCGAGCACTTAATGTTACAATTAGCTATGGTTTTCTTTTGACAGGGAGTGTTATTCCACACGTCTCTTTGAATAATTTTGATAAAGCGATTGACTTCGTCTTCTAATTGAAAGGGTGTTTTCAGTGGAACGTTTAAAATAGGCTGGTTTACTGGTTGAGTGCAAATCGCCAGTTACATTCCATTCCCGCATTATGTAATGCTCTACCCTTCGGTAATTTGATGTGGCAATAGCTAGATTCAGAAGTTATGAATTCTGTACTGTTTTGATCATAGAATACTTTTAAAAAGCCAGTAAGTGGGTGTAATCATATAAGAATCACAAATACAGTATTTTGTTTATACAATTTTTAATAATTTATTATGTAAGAGATACAGTCCCGTACAAATAATGTACCCAATTATAGTGGACTAAACTAAATATTTTTGTCAGGGGTTGCAAGCTGTTAGGACTTATTCTAATTTTCAGTGAGACTATGAGGCGCAAAATTGAATACTACCTTTCGGGTTGTTACCTTACCATTCATAATTCTATGCAAGGATATTATCTACATACTCGAAGGTACCAGATTTAATATCCAGTAAAAAACAACTCATCTCAAAAACCTCGATTACACTGTCAGTCAAACATCGACTTTTATCAGGTAGAACTATGGGCTCGTACCAAATGACCACTGGTTTGGTAACAGAAGGAAGAAGAGGGGGGATCAAAGAAAAACCTGGAACAGGTCAAAGGAACACATCACCAGGGTGCTTGGGCATGGAAGATGCCCTAAGACCCATAAGTGCACAAGCCACCTGAGTAAGTTATAAAGGGGGAAGAATAACTATTTTGTTTATTAATTTGAAGAGCTATTTCCTCTTTGATCGATCTAGGTACTTCTTCTTTTTTTATATGCAATCTATTAAACATACTTCTATTTGAGGCTTAAACATTAGCAACCCTTAGGTACCTACGAGTACGTTTCAAACAGAAATATGAAATGATGAGTGAACAACCACATAGGATCGACTAAAATTGTTTAGTCATTGCAAATTGCCCAAACCGCGTCCATGTTTACTATCCAAAGAATCTACCTATATGATTCTTTGGATAGTAAATATGGACGTGGTTCGGGCAATTTATTTTTAGATGTGTATTTTAGAACGTAAACTTACAAATTCTGATAAGATAAACTAAAAAATATTAAATTAATGTCGTAATTGCTTGGCCTTATATTCATGGTTTGTTAAATTCACGCTATGCATTGAAAAGTATGGGTTTTCCCAACCATTAAGGGTGAGTTTGAAGCCCTTAATTATTTGCAATGTATTTAAAACACTTTTTGTCACGTAAAAGCATTACTTTTTAGGGTTCCGTAAACATTTAATAACTGAATCCTTATGGATAGGGTTGTCTTTCTGTCACAGCCACATATTGTGTTTAAATAAATAAGTAAAATTATTAAATTGTAGTAAAAACTCTATCAACCATAAACATTTTTGGAAAATGTCGGGGAATATTTTTATACGGGATACGGAAATGCATATTCGAAAGTGGATTACAAGTTGTGACTCGAGAATTGGTTTGAGAGAACACATGAATGTCCGTATCTTTACCCTGCTGTTACAGTATGCATGAATCATTGAGCGTTTTCCAGATGATTTTTTCTTCCACAAGTATGTATTGGTTTCGTAAAAATATTCAATCTCGAGATTTTGATAAATTTTTATATTACGACAATAGAGAAACTCAAAAATTGAGTCTATCAATTCTGTCTACCTGTCGGTCTGTCCGTTTGTGTGTATAAAGGGTGGTTAAATTTTAAGGGCCGATGTTGAATGTGAACCACACCTAAACGTCAAGTTTTTTTCTGCATTTCATTTTACATTTCTCAATTTCAGACTAACTCAATTTGAACCATGGAAAGATACACAATCGAGCAACGCGTTAAAGTTATTCAGGCTTATTATGAAAATGGGCGTTCAAATCAAAATGCATATCGTGCATTTCGTGATTCTTTCGGTCAATTTAATCGTCCAAATGTGCGTACAATCGGAAAAATCGTGCAAAATTTGTGCAAACCGGGTCTGTAGGAGATGTGAAAACACCAGTGCATGCTCGTACAGCTCGCACTGCAGAAAATATTGCTGCTATTCGCGATAGTGTGGCTGAAGAGCCGTCCACCTCAACTCGTCGTCGTGCCCAACAATTGCACCTCTCACGCTCGTCGTTGATGAACATTATGCATAAAGACTTGCATTTACGCGCTTACAAGGTGCAATTGACTCAAGAACTAAAGCCTCTTGACCATTTCAAGCGTCGTCAATGGTCACAATGGTGGCAAGAAATGGCAACAGTGGATGATCAATTTTCGAAGAAAATCATCTTCAGTAATGAGGCACATTTTCACCTCAGTGGATTCGTCAATAAGAAGAATTGCCGCATTTGGGCGAATGATAATCCAAGAGTGATTGTCGAAAAACCAATGCACCCACAAAGAGTGACTGTTTGGTGCTGTTTATGGGCTGGCGGCATCATCGGGTCGTATTTTTTCCAAAATGAGGCCGGTCAGGCAGTTACTGTGAATGGTGTTCGCTATCGTGAGATGATAACGAACTTTTTATGGCCCGAATTGGAAGATATGGATGTGGACGATATATGGTATCAACAGGATGGTGTCACTTGCCACACAGCTAACGAAACAATGGCTCTTTTGCGCGACAAATTCAATGGCCGTGTTATCTCACGTGGTGGTGATGTCAATTGGCCGCCAAGATCATGTGATTTGACACCGTTGGACTTCTTTCTTTGGGGTTATTTGAAAGAAAAGGTGTACGTCGATAATCCAGCAACAATTCAAGAGCTAAAGGATGAGATAATTCGGCACATTAACGGCATAGAACCTCAATTATGCCTCAACGTCATCGAAAATTTGGACCATCGGATGGAGGTGTGCCGCCGAGGTCGCGGCGGCCATTTGGCCGATATTTTGTTCCATACATAATTGAACCATACCAATATTATCATAATAAAAAGAAATGACAGTAATTTCCTAAATAATTTATGTTTTATTCAAAATCAACATCGGCCCTTAAAACTTAACCACCCTTTATAAGACCGACACCAGCCGAAATTGCTAGATTAATTTTCTTCAAATTTTATATCTGAAATCGGTGGCTTCATAATTCAATTTTTTTAACAATTTTGCAAAAAGTAACGGGTGGTTAAATTTTAAGGGCCGATGTTGAATGTGAACCACACCTAAACGTCAAGTTTTTTTCTGCATTTCATTTGACATTTCTCAATTTCAGACTAACTCAATTTGAACCATGGAAAGATACACAATCGAGCAACGCGTTAAAGTTATTCAGGCTTATTATGAAAATGGGTGTTCAAATCAAAATGCATATCGTGCATTTCGTGATTTTTTCGGTCAATTTAATCGTCCAAATGTGCGTACAATCGTGCAAAAATTTGTTCAAACCGGGTCTGTAGGAGATGTGAAAACACCAGTGCATGCTCGTACAGCTCGTACTGCAGAAAATATTGTTGCTGTTCGCGATAGTGTGGCTGAAGAGCCGTCCACCTCAACTCGTCGTCTTACTGTGAATGGTGTTCGCTATCGTGAGATGATAACGAACTTTTTATGGCCCGAATTGGAAGATATGGATGTGGACGATATGTGGTTTCAACAGGATGGTGCCACTTGCCACACAGCTAACGAAACAATGGCTCTTTTGCGCGACAAATTCAATGGCCGTGTTATCTCACGTGGTGGCGATGTCAATTGGCCGCCAAGATCATGTGATTTGACAACGTTGGACTTCTTTCTTTGGGGTTATTTGAAAGAAAAGGTGTACGTCGATAAGCCAGCAACAATTCAAGAGCTAAAGGATGAGATAATTCGGCACATTAACGGCATAGAACCTCAATTATGCCTCAGCGTCATCGAAAATTTGGACCATCGGATGGAGGTGTGCCGCTGAGGTCGCGGCGGCCATTTGCCCGATATTTTGTTCCATACATAATGGAACCATACCAATATTATCATAATAAAAAAAAATGACAGTAATATCCTAAATAATTTGTGTTTTATTCAAAATCAACATCGGCCCTTTAAACTTAACCACCCTTTACAATCTTCTTAGTCTTTTTTTTTCGTCTTTTTTAGTACATAGATAGCTTCATTTTAGTATAAATTGAATGGGAAATAAAACTCACTTAAATGTAATGTATAAAAACAAAAATGTATAACTAGTATTAATTAATTTATAATTCGAGGCACTAGATTGTCACCATAACCTTATCTGGGTGAAGATCGGGTTTGGGGGTGTGTTTTGGTTTTTGTCTCTATCCAAGCCATTGCCCAGGTCTTTTATGGTTGCCATAGAGAATCCACTTTTCATCGCAGGTCATTATGCGGTGCAGTAACGATTCACTTAGGTGTCTTAAGCTATGTGATGCACAGAAAGAGAGAAACGAAAAAATCCAAAGACTTATGCCTATGGCAAGGAAAAAGATCGGAAAGTTCACGCATAGAAAGCATTATAACCACCGATATATACGTGTATTCGTTGTATGCCTATCAATTTATTATACAAAAATGACCACCTACGAGTAGCAATGTACTAGTGGATCGAAGACATGTATGGCGACCACACCAGCGTTCTAGGGGACAAAATAATCATGAACGTACGCTAAAAGTTGCACAAAAAAAACTTTGAGTATGCCATCCAAGCAAGCGAAAGGAGATGCTTTATCGAATTTTGTAACAAAGCTGAGCACAATCCGTAGCAAAAAGCTGATCAAGTTTGAATGAAGGAGCTAAAGTGCAGCTACGGACCCCCTCCTAAGTCCGTAACGTGACGGAAGAGCCTCAGGAAGAACGCAATATTCTTCTTACCCCATAAGAACTGCTACATGTATGTAGATATCAATGGGCGCCTAGCACTGATGGTATCCCCAATATCACCTTAAAAGGATTCACACACGACATGTCTGAGAGAATGTGTATTTCCGGATGAAAGACAGGTTCTGCTTCCAAAGGAGCACCAATATAGTTATTGAAAAGCTCGCTCGAAGATTGACTTTACTGAGGATTGCACAACCAGAAAAGCCATTAAGGCAACATGATGGACGAGGAAGTACTATGCTATTATCACGTTGGATATCAAGAATGCCTTTAATACTGAAAACTGGAACGAGCACTCACTGCCAAAAGGGTGCCGGATAATGTACAAAAATTATGGGTGAGAAAAATAGGGTGCTGCTCTACGAAACAGAGTATGAAACAAAGCAGTAGAATATTATGAGTATAGGCGGCGTTCCACAAGGCTCCGTGCTAGGTACTTTCCTGTGGAACATAATGTGCTTCTACGTTCTTAAGCTAAGAATATCAAGGTTCGCCAAAATAGTTGGCTTTGCTAATGACATTGCAATTGTAGCGGTAGCCAAACAAATACAGGAGATAGAGAGGAGACAGTAACGAAACTATTTGGACCGTGCAGGAATGACTGACGCAACAATTGCGGGACTGAAACTAACAGAGCAATAAAACGGAAGTTTTACTCGTCAGTGGCAGTGAGCAACATATCGCTAAAGGTCAGCAACCATGGTGTAGTCATCATAGACGAAAAGGCTGCTTCTCACCAACATCTACGATATGCAGGTGTCAAGAGAATAGCAGCAACAAGACAAAACGATACCTAGCCACAACTTAGAGTAAAGGGTCTAATCGACATTGACAAAAGCAGTTGGATACACAAAATCATAATCAACATCAATACGTACATAGATAAACCGAAAACATGGTGAGCTGGACTTTGGAAAGATCACTTCTGCAGACTGTAACGCCCAAAACTTCGCTGAATGCTCCATTCAACCCGGACGGGGATAATCAACAATTCCGTTCACTTAACCAGTGAAGTAAAGATAGCAATGCCGAAGCTTTAATCCAGCAAGGCTGCTGGAGCTGACGGTCTACCTGCCGAGCATTTAAAGCAACTGTCTTGGGTGCACCAGACCAGATATGGGCGTTATATTCCAGCTTAGGGCGTATGAATGCCTTATAAATTAAAGCCAGATCAGACGGAGTAAAATATTTCTTGCATCGTTTAAGGAATCCTAGACATTTTGCAGCATTTTTGGCGACCTCGAATATGTGATCGTTCCATCGAAGATGGTTATTAATACACATACCGACTATGACAAGTCTTTCGGTTTCAATGATGCAAGTACCATCCATGGATAATGGTTTAGGGTCCTGGTTTCGCTTGAGAGACGGAAGACAGCATTGTGTTTTGGAAGCATTAAATTCCACTCTGTTGGTTGAAACCCATTTGATTATGCTGTCCAGGTTGGAATTTAATTTGTGTAACAAAGAGCAAGGACATGAGTTAGGGAACGAATATGAAAAACTGAGGACCTGTTGCTACGAAAACCATACTGCCGGTCATTAAGGATTTTTCGTGATTTGGCGAAAATAGGTTTAACAGTTAACGAGGGCAAAACAATTTATGGTGTCATCAAAAAAGCATCATCATCATTGGAAAAATCATCTCTATTTCTCGTGCAAAATGTGCGAGGACTACAGTCGTCCTCTTCCTAGTTTGGAAGCGTCTGAACAACGTGGCGGCGAGGCGACGACAGCGTCGACGACGGCGGCAGGAACTCGGGCACCCAAACATCGGCGACTTAGATAGAACGTCACAATAGACAGCTAAAACTTTGAGGTAATTAAGGACTTTGTCTAGTTGGGCATCGTTGCAAATTCAAATATTAACACCAGCGCAAAGGTCAAGGGAAAAATCATTCTTGCTGTTGCCACACTTAGGCAACTTCAATTAAATTTGAACAATTTCCTCAATTTAAGAAACAAACTCTTTATTATTTAGTAAATCTTTAGAGAGAAATTACAAATTCTTGTCTTTTTCCTCGTTACCGCGTGACACAAGATCGCAAAAAAAGGAATCAAAGAAAAATGGTGTCAAGCTTCCGGTCATACCAGCTGTCCTTTTCTCAAATGGGTGTATTCAGGCGAGATCGAGGTGTGTGGAGAGATCGGAAGAAGTCAGGGTTGTAACACTCCCCCTCGGTAAGTCCTTTGGGCTTAGCTGTTCTGGTCCTTTAACTTCCAAGATCGCCAACTTTACGACCGGTCTGTCATATATACCGCTCGATGTCTGCACGGAAGCACTTCTTACCTGTCCATCTTTTGAACACTTGATACCGATGACTCTTCCCTTTGGCCAAAGGTTCCTTGGGTTATTTGGGTCAACAATGAGGACAATGTCACCCACCTCTATCGGTTTTACAGCTGTAAACCATTTCGTCCGACGCGTAATAGTCGGCAGATATTCCTAAACCCAGCGCCTCCAGAACTGCTCTGCATACTGTTATGATGTCCTCCAGTTACTGTTTAACACCATCTTTTCATCAGTAAATGGCGCAATCGGCTTTATTCCGTTCGAAGATCCCAGGAGGAAGTGATTTGGAGTCAGCGCCTCATCACTTTCATCATCGATCGGGATGTATGTCAAAGGTCTTGAGTTTAAAATGCTTTCGACCTCTATGAGCATACTGCTTAACAGTTCGTCCGAAATGTTGCGTGGTGGCTTCAGTTGATAAAGGACAGTCTTGATCGATCGCACCAGTCTCTCCCAACTGCCGCCCATATGCGGCGAGGCTGGCGGTATAAACTTCCACATCGTATTGGTGGTTATGAAATCTTGCATAATTTTATCCTGGTTAACTACCCGTAGTGCTTCTCCCAGTTCACGTTCTGCTCCTTTGAAGTTAGTGCCATTATCACTCCACAGTTCAGTTGGCGTGCCACGTCTGGCGATAAAGTTTCGGATGGCTAAGATGCAGGAGTCGGCTGACAATGAGTGCGCAATCTCGATGTGAACAGCTCTCGTAGTAAGGCAGGTGAACAGAACGCCCCACCTCTTTTCACTTCTTCTCAGCACTGTGACGGTTAGTGGCCCAAAGTAGTCGACGCCAACGAAAGAAAACGGTTCACTAAAGGAAGCCAACCTGGCGGGTGGAAGTTGAGCCATCAACGGAGGCTGAGGGCGAGTGTTGCCATTTTTGCATAATTGGCAAGATCCCCTCACAGCGTTGAGTGCTGCTCTCATGTGCTGAATGTGGAAACGTTGACGAAGTTCGTTTATCGCCGTTTCATGGTTGTGGTGTCTAAATCGGCAATGGTAGTCCATAAGGATGAGATCGGTGATAGGATGTCCTCTTGGTAATATGATCTGTCGCTTCAGATCCTCACTTGCTGACTTGGAGAAATGTATTCTGCTGTTCACCCGAAGGAGTCCCTTTTCATCCAAAATTGGACATAGGTTGAAAATGGGACTGGATTTGCGAATGGCTTGTTGAGTAGACAAATTAACCATTTCGTCCTCATACGCACTGAATTGAGCTTCGATGAGCAATCGGGCCTCGGCAAGTTGGAGCTCAATCTGCGAGAAAGGTCCTGTTTTCCTTGGAACTCCGACTCTCTTCGAACGAAGGTTGTGCACATATCGGAAAACGAATGCGGTACTTCTTAGAAGTTTCTGCCAGCTCGAAAATCTTTCCGGTTGGAATATCACAGTTCGTTCATGCAGATGGATGCCGGTGAATTGCGTTTTCAGTTCTTCAATCGTTGATTCATCAGTTCGAAGCTCTCGAGGCCAATGATCGGTGGACTGTCTTAGGAATTCGGGTCCTATGAACCATCGGCAATTTGATGTGAACTGAGGTGTCTTTTGCCACTTAGTGCCCTCATCAGCCACATTGAGTTTTGTAGGAATCCAGTGCCACTCACCCAGTTCTGTGAGGTCGAGTATTTCGCTAACGCGAAAGGCGACTAACTGACGGTATTTGCGATGATCCGACCGCAGCCAACTCAGCACCACTTTCGAGTCCGTCCAAAAGATACGTTTCTGGAAAACAATGGAGTGGGAGGCGGTTATACTCTTAGCCAATCGAGCACCTAGCAGGGCTACCTGTAACTCCAGTCTCGGGATGGGGAGTATTTTAAGCGGAGCCACCTTCGTTTTAGCTCCCAGAAGAGAGCACTGCACAGATCCTTTGGAGCTGAATCTAGCATACGCCACTGCAGCGTAACCATTTTCGCTGGCATCCACGAAAATGTGTAGTTCGATCTCTGGTTGCGTCGTTAAATTCTGGGTAATGTATCTTCTAGGAAGTTTTAGTGTTTCCACCTCCGGCAAAAGGCGAACCCATTTAAGCCACTTTTCATACTCAGCGTCCTGGATTTCGTCGTCCCAGCCGATCGCAGATCTCCATATTTGCTGCAGAAGTACTTTCACATACATTAAGTAGTTCGCTAATAATCCCAGCGGATCGAAGACAGTCATCAAAACTCTTAATACTTCACGTTTGGTTGGGCGGCGTCTTCCGAAAAGGAGTGGTTTATGTTTTGGATTAGAAGTCAGCTTGTATATGAAGCAGTCGGAGGCGGTGCACCACCACATGCCTAGTACCTTCTCCGTGCCAAGTTCAACGTCCACATTCAAATTCTTCTGATCAGTAGGATCTGTTTGTAATGCTTTCAACACCCTATGGGAGTTAGAGATCCAGTTGCGGATGTGAAAACCTCCTTGCCGATGGATGAATCGGATATCCTTTGCCAGCTTAATCGCTTCCTCTTCCGTGTCGACGCTATCCATCAGGTCATCGACGTAGTGATTATCGAGAATTGATCGAACTGCCTTGGGAAAATCCATTGCGTAGTCTTCGGCGTTCTTGTTCTTGATATATTGGGCGCAACAAGGTGAACACGTCGCACCAAATGTCATAACGTTCATAACATAAACGTCTGGATTCTTAACGTCGCTTTTACTCCAAAGGAAACGTTGGAAATGTTGGTCAGCTTGCCTGATTCGCACCTGATGAAACATCTCCGCAATATCAGCGCAGATGCCTATAGACCTCTCCCTGAATTTGCAAAGAACTGACGTCAAGGAGGTAAGTTGATCTGGCCCCTTTAAGAGAACCGAATTGAGGGACGTTCCTTTCACCTTGGCAGCTGCGTCCCAGACCACTCGTAGTTTCCCTGGTTTATTTGGGTTCCGCACAGGGAAGATAGGTAGATACCAACAGCGGGTTTGCTTTGTCACATCTTCAGAAGATAGCTTCCTTGCATAGCCTTTGGCAACGTAGTCTTCGATTTTCTCCTTCATAGCGGCGGCCAACTGCGGATCTCTATTCATGCGTTTACGAAGGCACAAAAAGCGTTTCATAGCCATTGGAAAACTATCTGGCATTTGAACGTCGCTATACTTCCAGAGCAGAGCTGTTTCGTAGCGGCCATCTACTCTGCGAGTGTAGGTATTTAGCAACTCAAGCGCACGCTTCTCCTCCGTTGGCATCAACAGGTTCCTTGGACGTGACACTCCAAAGTTTTTTCCACTGATGAAATCTCTAACGAGCTGCTGCAGATTCGTATCGCTGTTCTCTTGCTCACATCCGCAAAGATGGAAGGTGGCGTGGGAGCATGGACCCGTGGAAGATGAATCTGAACAACTGCCATGAATTACCCACCCCAGCCTAGTCTTGGCAGCGACCGGTTGATCAGAGGAGCCTTCCTTGCACCGTAAAGGAAACCCTAGCTTAAGATTGTTTAAGCCAATGAGTAAACGGGGCCGAGCGTTATTGTAAGGCGAAATGGGCAGGCCTTGGAGATGTTTATATTGCACCTTCAGCTTCTCAGGATCCAACGACTGTATAGGTAGCTGTAGACTCTTGACTGTGTGAACATCTGTGTGATTGAGCCTTACAGCATTGTCTCCAGTGCCGGAAATTCGCAAGCTCGTGATTTTGGAATCGTATTCATATCGTCGAGTGTCTCCAGTCCACCTAATGCAGAGCGGGTGGGCTGTACCTCTCATCATTGTGGAGCAATCGATGATGTTTATAGGTACAGTTATTTTTCCCACATATGTCCACTGATTTACACTTAAAGTTCCCGTGTTTCTGTAGGCATCGACGACACAGCTGATTTTCCCTTACCGCTGCCCACTTGGCTGCGCGGCTGGCCTGAGCAAACTTTTGACAAAGAGCCACAGAAGAACATCTTTCGCGACAAAAACAACAGCTGTGTTTGACTGGTGAGCGTGAGGCATTGTTGTTATTGTCTACTTCAGTTGAATGCACATGTAGAAAACCTTTCTCTTTAGCACTCCGAGAATGAGCTTTTACTTCTCCTGCGTGCGAAGCATTTGGAATAAGTATCCCGTTTGCGGCTTCAGCTACACAAAGAAGCCAACTGCTGAATTCTGATAAAGTACACACCGCCAGTGTTTGTTTGTACATTGCCCAATTCAAACGGATGGTAGGCGGTAGCTTCTCCACCAGTTCCTGCAACAAAGTCGGGTTGTTTAAGTGACTCTCTAGCCCTGACGCCTCCATTGTGGCGCAGAGATTTTGGACCGTAACGGCGAAGTTGACTATACCGTCCAGCTTTTCGGCCTTTGGAGCAGGCATTGCATTAACCCTTTGTAAAAGTGTGTGTACAATCAACTCCGGTCTTCCAAATAACATCTTGAGTGTGTCGATGACTCTAGCCACACAGCGTGGTTGGATTAACAGAGATCTAACAGCGTCTAAAGCTTTGCCTTTTAACGCTTTCTGTAGTCGTATAAGATTCTCCTCATCCGAGAAGCCACAGAGCTGCGTGGAGCGGTCGAAATTGGATATGAATAGTGGCCAGAATTCGGGATTTCCATCGAAACTCTGAAGATCACGTGAGATTAGATGGCGAGCAGCGATGTGACTTCTTGTAAGGCCATTGGATCGTTTCAGGGCAAAGCTGTGTTGATCATCATGCAAAGCTGGTTGGTTAGGAGAGAGTGTGGTGGTAACTATAGCATTCTGCTGCAAAGCAGGTGCTTGATCTTGCCGGTATGCTCTTGAGAGTACTTGAGCGTTTGGCCGCCGTTCAGGAATGGTAGGCTGAGTCGATCTACAATCATTTTTGGTTACGCCATTGGGTTGGACTATGCAGTCGCTGAGTAACTCCTGTGTGGAAGTTGGTTGGTTCGGCAGTTGGTACCTTTGGCAAGGTACATGTTTTATGCGGCTGCGAATTAGAACCTGACTGCTGTTTCTGGGCGGTGGGGTTCGATGAGGCAGCATGTTGCAACACTTTACCATGTACGCTTGAGATAAAAGGGCCACCATGTATGTTTGCGCACTATTGCCTTTGTACGGTGGGGTTCATCGAGGAGGGGTGTTGTAACACGTTGCCAGAGATGTAAATTAAATTACGGTTAATTCATTTACTTTAAAAAAAATTATATTTATTTCTTAAACTGGCAGAGGTTCTGCCTCTTAAAATGAACTGAACAACATGAATAACTTATCTCTACCTTAAATACCTAATAAACGCTGTCACTGCAATTTGGCACCTTGATGTGAGGAGCGCGTCGATCGTGGGAACGTTGCTGACGTTGGCATTTGATGACCGGTGTGGCGGTGTTTAGTTCGGCAGACTTGCTGACCCGATGACTTGAATGCGGCATGTGTTGGATTTGCCTGCATATTATGTTGCGTTAACTCCTCCGCCCTTAAGAGTAAACGTCCTCGTTTACTTAGAAGAATGGTATCTGGCTTATGCGGGAAGTTGTAGCCCTTGGAACAGGTGATGGTGAAGGTGCTGGTAAAGGTGATGGTGGAGATGTTGGTGGGGATTTGGTCTGTGAGTCTGCGTTGATGGTGCTGAGCGTTGATTTGGTACTTGCTACTGTTTTTCTGAAGACTATGGCTATGATGATGACGAGTGCGAATAGTAGACAGACTCCAATGCTCATTACTGTTCTATTTTCCACTTTTGTCCTCAAGAGTTGAATGTAGCGGGTGTTGTTTGCATGTAATTCTTTTATAAGCTCCAGCGATAACGTTTCTTCCACTTCGTGGTGCTGTGCTGACGTTTGTTGCAGGATGGCTGGGAGAGGGTTGAGATGCGTTGACTCGAAAGATTTGAATGTTTTTTTTCCAATTTGTAGGCTGCTGTTGTAGTATTTAATCAGGAATGTGCCATTGAGGGCAACCGGTTCATCGTCGATTATGATTTCTCCATCGTACTGGTTTAGAAAAATGATGTCAGATGATATTTCTTCAAGGTCTGGGATGTGTTGGCCATTAATTGCAGTACAGTTCGCTATTTTGCTATTTAATAAATTTGGTATACAACTAGTGTTACTTAAATTGATTACATTGTTTTTGTTACAGATTGAAAACTTATTTACTGTCCTACAATTGACATTTATACCATATATTTCATTTTCACATTTTAAAATTTCATTAAATTCAACTTTGATTGCTTTATTTTCTTTCTTTACTGGTTTAATATTTAACTTATTACATATTTTTTCATTAACTGTAGGTAGGCTTACAATGTATAATAGTACAGAATTATTAAAAGCTACTTTTATTTCTGAGAAGTCCATTGCTTCTTCTATATCTTTGAATAATATACCTTTATTATTTATTATTTTTTCGATTACATTTACTTCATTTCTTGATAAAATATAAGAGTTTATAATATTGGCTTTTGCCCAATGTAAAGCGTACATAATATTTTTTATTTCATCTTTTACTATATCTAATCTGTATTTTATACTGAAAACAATTTCCTCTATTACATTTGTATTTTCTTTTACAATTTTACTTATGGAATTTGTTTTATTTATTATATCTTCGATTTTATTGACTAAAAGGTTATTTATAACAGTTTGTTTATTATTATTTTCAAGTGCGTTATTTATTTTTTCCTTGATTATCTCGAAGTCGTGATTATCGGGAGTGCCTGCTATGAACTTCCAAGCGCTTCCAATGAAGTCAAGCGATCTTTTAGCTTTATGCTGATTGGGGATTAAACGTGAAAGGATTGATCTAATAGATGAGATTTCTTGAGATAGAAGATAGAAACTGGGATGGGAAGTTATAAGGTTTTCTCTCATGTACGATTCTATGTTACTTAAGGCTTGCGGATATACGGATAAGTCTATTTCATGAATTAGTTTGTAAGTTCCGGTTTGTATTCTAGATGTTCCGGTGTTAATAGCCACTAGTCTTGCGTTCGTGTAGTCCAGTATTTGTACGTCACCTAAACAGTCAGTCAGTAAAAGTCTGGAAAGAAAGTTTGAGATTAGGATTTTATGTGAGATTTGTGAACTACCTTTCTTGATTGGGTGAGAACGGTAGTTTTATTGTTTTCTTTAACAACTTCTTTTGAATATCTTGGAGAGAGTTTTGATCCTACTCTCTTATTTTTTCTGACATAAATTATTTCTCCTGTTGAGTAATCTTTGATTGGGGGTTTCCCTTTATTGTGATAGGTCAAGTCATGTTGTTGTTTGTCTTCTAGTTTGGCTTTCACTTCCGAACGAATCTTGTCAATTTGAGGGGGGTCTATGTTCCTACTGAAAAATATGTCCACTGGTTTCTTACGTGTTACCGAATGTATCGTGAAATTATAGGCATTAACTGCAGTTTCAAGTAATTCCGTGAAGGATCTATGTACTTGTTCCTTTCCAATGCAACGCATAAGTTCAGCAAGAGTCGAATGAAATCGTTCGACTTGGCCGTTCGATGTGCTCGTATATGGGGGTGTTGTGAATACTTCCATGCCAAATTCGTTCTTAAGCATGAATATAATTGGTGAGGAATTGAAAGACTTCTCATTATCGAATACTATAGTCTTCGGTATTCCATAGGCAAATATGAGTTCTCTTAGCGGTTGCCTAACATCCTCAATAGCTTTAGATTGTATTTTCTTGACTTGGGCGTATTTAGAAAATTTATCAAGTGATGTTAACACTAAATTGCCTTCGGTTGAGAAAATGTCAACATGAATAATCTGTCCAGGATAAGTCGGAATTGGAGTTGCCTGAATTTCAATTTTATCGGGGTGACGGTCATATTTGTTTTCTTTGCAAATAGAGCAGAGTTTGATTATTCTTTTTAATTTTCGCGACATTCCGGGAAAATAGAATTTTTCGAGAATTTGCTGTTTATTCTCTCGTTCATTCCTATGAGCACGTTGATGGGTGGTAATGATGATTTCTTCTTGTCTAGTTTCACTTGTTACGTCTTCTACAATTGCTTGGGAGAATCTTACACGATAATTCGCAAAATTATTTCTGTAAATTTCTTGGATCATTCCCTGGATTCGTTCTTCCGTCTTTATGCAGTTGGTAACTGTAGGGTTCAGTCTGGCCTTAAGAATTTCAATAAGTTTATCAGTTGTGTAGGATTGTTCAGTTATAATATGCCTGTGATATGTGGGAAAAACTATGCGAAACTCGTAATTGCTTGTATTACCCGTATTGAGGAATATTTGATTTTTGAATACATTGATAGGCGATTCAACGCTGAATATCAGCCCATGTGATGAACTCTCATCACTATGTATTGTTGGAGTAAGGGAGTTTATTTCGGTTCCGGTGGGAAGTCTGGAAAGTGCGTCTGCAACTACGTTTGTTTTGCCAGGTTTATATTTTAATTCGTAGTTGTACTCTTCCAAAATAGCTTTCCATCTTTTCAGTTTAGAGTTATTGTTTTTATTGCTCAGGGAATAGGTGAGGGGTTGGTGGTCAGTATGAATTATCACTTTTGCTGTCCCGTAGAGATAATTTCTGAAGTTGTTAAGTGCCCATATTATAGCTAGCATTTCTTTTTCGTTGGCTGCGTAGCTTTCTTCTGTTTTACTTAATGTTCTAGATATGAACATAATGGGCTTATCTCCTTGTGACAATACAGCACCAAGGGCATAGTTAGAAGCATCAGTTACTAATTCGAACGGTTTTGTGAAGTCTGGGTAAGCGAGTACAACTTCTTCCGATGTTAATGTGTTTTTGATTTTTTTAAAAGCTGTTTTGGCGGATTTGTCTAAATGGATAAGTTTCTTGCTTGAAATGTTTTTGGACAATCGTCCATCCTCCCCCCTTAAGAGGGCTGTTAGGGGTTTGGCCAGCTTGGCGTAGTCCCTAATGAAGCGGCGATAGTACCCTGACAGGCCAAGGAAAGAGCGAAGTTCCTTCAGGGTATTCGGATATGGAAAGTCTTGGATTGCTTTGATTTTTACCGGATTGGTTTTAATGCCGTTAGGCGAAATGACGAAACCCAGGAATTCTACTTCTTGTTTGTAGAATTCGCACTTATCCAGTTGAACTTTCATATTTGCATCATGTAATGTTTGAAAAACTTTCCGAATATTTTGTTCATGCGTAGCTTCGTCCTTGCTGTAAATGACTATGTCATCTACGTAGACATCGCATATTTTACCGATGAGGTTACGAAGAATGTCGTCAAGCGTCCTTTGAAATATGGCCGGTGCATTCTTGAGACCGAATGGAAGCCTAAGAAACTCGAATTTTCCATTATTGATAGAGAATGCTGTTTTTTCGATATCAGATTCTTTTAAGGGGATCTGATGGAACCCACTTTTCAAGTCTATAACGGAAAAAAATTTATTATCGCCGAGATGTGCAAGGATTTCGTTAATTTGGGGAATCGGGTATCGATCCGGGATAGTAATGCTGTTTAGCTTCCTATAATCTATTACGACCCGATATTTCTTCTTACCAGAAGCATCAGCTTTTTTTGGCACTATCCATACTGGTGAATTGTATGGGGACCGTGAAGGCCTAATTATTCCATCATTGAGAAGCTGCTTTATTTGTTCTTCAACATCGCTTTTAAGGGACATAGGATATGGGTAAAATTTGGTGTATACAGGTGAATCAGATGTTGTTCTGATTTCGCCTTTTACTCTTGTTGTGTAAGCGAGTTTTTCGTCTGGTTCTTCGAAAAGTTTGGGAAAGTCGTGCACGATTTTATCAATAGAAGCTTTTTGTTTTGAAGACATATGATCGGTTCGGATATTTATAGTATTCACAGATTGCGAAGCCATCTGTTTAATGCGTATTTTTAACTGATTATTAACAAGCATGTAGTTATCCTTTGCGTGAATGACAGCCGAGAGATTCTTCAAGCTATCATTTCCAAGGATCGCATGGAAAGATTTTAATTTTGGCATGAGAAAGAATTTGTGTTTAATATTTTCGAGACCAAAAAGACTAATAAAAGTATGGTGAGTTACTTGAACGTTACCACCAATGGAATTACAACAGAATGGTTTTTCGTTTGGTAAGGGTTTATTTATTAAAGACGGCTGTATATAATTTTTATTGGATCCCGTGTCAATCAAGATTTTCAGAATGTCTCCACTCTTCGTTGCACATTCGAAATACGGCAGCGAAGAGTCACTTAGTCTAAAAAATGTATGTCGCTTAGTTCCGTGACATTATTTGAGCTGGTGATTTCCGGTTGAGTCATTTCGATATACTCCTGGAAAGACTCGTCATATTCAGTCACGTTGTTCATGTCGGCTTGTGCTTCTTCATATTGGTTGAATTCCGCATCTTCTGTCATAGTACCCAGATGAAAGTTTCTTTGCATCTTGGTAGGATGGACTTGATGAGATTGAGGAGCTGATGGTCGTTTTGGTGCCGGAGGCCAATTCTCCATTCGCGGTCTGTTTATGTAATTGACCTTGTTCGTACGGATTGTTTCTGCATCCATAGGCTCTGGTGGTGGTTGCCTTGGAGTAGCAAAGAATTGTGGACGTTGCTGTTGATATTGTTGTTGCTGATGTTGATGTGGTGCAAACTGTCTCTGGGGCCTCGGAGGTGGAATGGGCCTTGCATTGTATTGGGGTGCCACTTGTTGTCTCTGTGGTTGTACAAAATGAGTCAATTCTGGGTAAAATGGTTGACGATTTTGGACTGGATTGGAGATTACTCGTCTTGCTGGAATTGGTGGTGGTTCCGGATGATTTATCCTCCTATTATGGCTGCTTGCAATGGCGTACTGCGAGCGGTAGTTTTGGTTTTCTAACCTCAAACACAAGTGCAATGCTTGGGGTAGATCTACAGGTTCTCGCATTCCCAAAAGTCTGGGAAGGTCGCCTTTCAGTCCTCGAATGAAGGTGTCAAGGGCTTTGTCTCTATAGGTTTGCATGAGCAAATTTAGAGATTCGGCACTGACATCCATGCATGCGATTTTATTAAGTATGAGTGAAAGGTGCGAATACACTGATTGGTAGAATTCTTGAATGGACGTGTTACCCTGTACCAACGCCGTCATTTGGTACTCTAGAGTACCCAAATCACGCTTGTCTGCATAATGCAGAGTTAAGCATCGGGATATGCAGTTCCAGTCTAATGGAGTATTGTAAGACTCCAGGACGTGGTCTGCATTTCCAATTATTTTGTTTCTTATAGTGTTTAATATACCAAAATACTTTGCCGATCCTTTGATGGAATCGTAGATTTTTAAAATACGTTCTACGCTTTTACGCCATGAGCTAAATTCACCTGGATTACCAGAGAATTCGCGTAGGCTACGTACTACATCCGGGATTTTATCGAGATCATTAATATTCTGGTTTGGTGAAATAGTTTGATCAATTCCCGTGAATTGATCCGCGTACGGGTTTAAGATTGAATGAATTAGAGCGCGGCCTTCAGTACTCAGAGCTTCGCGTATCATAGAACTAATGAGAGATTGGAGTGGGGGATTCATGACAGGATTTTCGTTGGGTCTTCCAGAAGAAGTTGAGGCTTGATTCGCTTGAGCAGCATGTGCAGCTTGAGCGACTTGAGCAGCCTGAGCGGCAGCTTGTTCGAGAACGGAAGGTCTTACGATATTTTCGTTAGTCATTTTAACGAGATGTCAAGATAATCAGAATAAATTTAAGACAAATCAAGATAATTAAGGTAAATTCAAGATATTTTCACTACAGAACAATATAATTTAAAGTATTTTCACGTCAAATTAAGAAAATTTAATATTATATAATATGTTATTAATATTTGCAATAATTAGATCTTACAATAATATGATGATCCTCATCTTTTGGGTGGTGGCGGCTAGCTGCTGCTTCCCGTTTGTTTTCACTACTAGGGGGCCCTTGAATTTTCCACACCCCTGTTGTCTTACACTACACCTTACTGCTACCTTGCTTTTCAACTAAGTCCTTCGCGACACTACTTAAGGGTCTCTTTATTTTTCGACACTACTTGAGGGTCTCTTTTTCTTTTCGACACTACTTGAGGGTCTTCTTCCTTTTTTCTCTTTCGACGCTACTTGAGGGTCTTTTTTTTCGACACTGAATGTTTTGGCACTACTTAAGGGCACTATAATCACTCTGCGTTTGCGACGGGTTCCGGGACATAGGCAGTATACGATTTTTTTTGCACTACTTAAGGGCTTAATCGATTTTAAACTCACGAATGAAAATTGCGCTACTTTAGGGCTTCTACTTTCAAACGCGATACCTATGTCCCTGCTCGGGCGCCAATTAAATTACGGTTAATTCATTTACTTTAAAAAAAATTATATTTATTTCTTAAACTGGCAGAGGTTCTGCCTCTTAAAATGAACTGAACAACATGAATAACTTATCTCTACCTTAAATACCTAATAAACGCTGTCACTGCAATTTGGCACCTTGATGTGAGGAGCGCGTCGATCGTGGGAACGTTGCTGACGTTGGCATTTGATGACCGGTGTGGCGGTGTTTAGTTCGGCAGACTTGCTGACCCGATGACTTGAATGCGGCATGTGTTGGATTTGCCTGCATATTATGTTGCGTTAACTTGTATGAACCCGGATGTGTGTTAGCGAGGCGAGTGGAAATGTGTTGCTCCGTTTGAGAGAGAGCTTCTTCCTGCTGAGTGGAGCTTTTAGTAGTAAGCCAATTATTCACCTTACCTCTAATTTCAGCTGGATCTGCTTCTTCCTCTTCTTCTCCCTCGGACGACTCATTGGCGAACTGATTTAAGATCGTGTATTTTTTATCGATATAGTCTCGGTCTCGCCTTTCTTGCATGGTTCTTTCTTCTTCTAGTTTTTGCAGCTCGAGTTGATAACGTCTCACAGTTGATGACCCAGACGACTTCGATGACTTTGTGATATTGGAGGTATGGTCTTGATTGGATGATCGCTGAGGCAGTGCCACTGGGATGTTCATAATTATTGGGGCTACTTGTGCACGGCGCTCTGATGCTGGCTCAGCATCACTCGTGAGATTGGCAGCTGCAAGTGTTGTTGTTTCACCGAGGCATGTGCTGCATAACCAAGCTCTTTCATTAACGGACATGTTAACCCCAGCGCAAGTGAAATGGTACCAAGATTTGCAAATGTCGCACTGCCCCATATCACATTCAGAATCTGGTGCTGGACATGCCTTGCAGTTGTATCCATCCACGTCGTTGTACTGCGGTGACTTCTCGTTAACCATGCTTGTGCTCATTCGGTAGAAAGAATTTGTGAAATGTTGGCACACTTAGGCAACTTCAATTAAATTTGAACAATGTCCTCAATTTAAGAGACAAACTCTTTATTATTTAGTAAATCTTTAGAGAGAAATTACAAATTCTTGTCTTTTTCCTCGTTACCGCGTGACACAAGATCGCAAAAAAAGGAATCAAAGAAAAATGGTGTCAAGCTTCCGGTCATACCAGCTGTCCTTTTCTCAAATGGGTGTATTCAGGCGAGATCGTGGTGTGTGGAGAGATCGGAAGAAGTCAGGGTTGTAACACTTGCCAACCGCTATTGTTGGATAAAAAGCAGGCAATCGAGTAGCAAAGCCCTTTCACGGACAATTAAGATACAAGTCCCTCATCATGCCAGTCCTGCTGTACGGTGCAGAAGCATGGATGAAAAACACCATTGGACCCAATGATTTTGGTCCCGTTTGTATCGACGGGGAATGTCGGAGAACTATACAAACTACACTGATTGTCAGCGACGTCTACCTATTCACAAAGGCTCAAATTCACCTGATATGACAAAGACACTTAGAGCGAATGAACATCAACGCTCCGACCCGAAAATCCATCCCGGAGGTCCGACGCGGTAAAGGAAGATCTCTTGGAAGGAAGATTCTTGCCAACCGCTGGTGTTGGATAAAAAGGAGGCAATCGAGTAGCAAAGCCCTTTCACGGACAATTAAGATACAAGTCCCTTATCATGCCAGTCCTGCTGTACGGTGCACCGTACCAACACCATTGGACCCAATGATTTTGGTCCCGTTTGTATCGACGGGGAATGGCGTAGAACTATACAAACTACACTGATTGTCAGCGACGTTGACCTATTCTCAAAGGCTCAAATTCACCTGATATGACAAAGACACTTAGAGCGAATGAACATCAACGCTCCGACCCGAAAATCCATCCCGAAGGTCCGACGCGGTAAAGAAAGACCTCACCTAAGGTGGCACACACAACTGGAAAGGGACCTCAACCAATTTCGTGTGCAAAACTGGAGGCGGCTGGGACGATATCAAGCTGGCTGGAGATTCTTGTTGCTTAAGGCCACCACGCTTAAGTCACCTCCACTGATTGTGGAAATCTCACACTGTTACTGAGTACGGGCTCAATTTCGTCTTTAAAAGATTCCCGCATTTCAACGCAAAAAAAACTACATACATACATACATACATATGTATGTGCATATATTTTCACGGTTGAAACTTGTTGCATTTAAATTACCAAATGTCATGCCAAGTACAAATGTACATACATACATACATACCTACTTGTGATTATTTAATCTCCCTCGTACTTTCGGTAACAGGTAGCTTCCTCTATTCTACCTGAACAAAAGCTTCCATTAACCTAATTAGGTACCTGCACCACCTCCGAAACTATCAGCATTGTTTATCTGAACTATCCTAACAAAAAGGTGCCAGTTGTAAATATACAATTACTCCCAATCCATTCAATCCTTAGCAACGAATTGCCAAAGTCAACAACCACCGCCATAAAGAGAACACGAACAAAAAAAAAAAAAAAAAAAAACAAAAAAAAAGATGATCCAAGAAACTCATAACCAGTCAACGTGCATAAAAGTCCTTTAATTGAAAAATAAAACGCAATACTTTCCAAGCCATCGAACGCCATCTTATCGTCGATTCCCGCTATGTATCTCCCCTCTAACCATCATCCCCTTACGCTTCTACTATTCAATGAGAAAATAATGAAATACTGTTGACTTAAAAGCCGCCGTCAACTATACTAGCCGGTTGTTTTTGACGGCGACAACAAACCAACCATCACCACGACGCACGGAGACAACAGAATCAACGGCGACAATATTAATGGCGACATTCATATTAGAAAGGAGCACAACGCTGCCCCGGGAATCACCACCATCACACACAGTCATCATTATCATCATCCACATTTTTACCATCATCAGTCCTCGAGTCCCCAAGCAGATAAATTACTTCAAACCCCCTTCAAAGCCAAAACTGATTATTTCATACGCGGCGGTCGGTGTTTTCGGAGTCGAAAGAAAAATAATAACTGTAACAACTCTATCATCCCGAAAATAAAAACCGAAAACGAGTAAACTAACTTCGACCGACGAGCAGTAGCCGCCTTTGGGGTTCCTCTCCATCGATGGACGAACAGACCTTCCCCCTCCCAAAATCAAACAGCGTTAGAAGCAAAGAATATGCATGGCACACAACAAAACAACACCATCCCCCTTCCCAAACCAACCACAATCAGCGCCAACCACCATCAGCATCATCATCATTGGAAAAATCATCTCTATTTCTCGTGCAAAATGTGCGAGGACGACAGTCGTCCTCCTTCTAGTTTGGAAGCGTCTGAACAACGTGGCGGCGAGGCGACGACAGCGTCGATGACGGCGGCAGGAACTCGGGCACCCAATCTGCGCCAGTACTACTGGCTGGCGGAATGGCATGGCATGGCACATAACACTGGCGCGCATTCAGGTTCTCGCATTTTGGCCATGCTTCTGTTTCTGCTGTTACTACTGTTGCTACAAAGAGTCACCATCTCTCTGTGGAGCGCCCAGAGAATCAAGGAGCCGCTGCCAAAAATATACACAAAATCGAAAATTGTTACCTCAACCTCCTCGCTGATATCCAGCATATCGTGTCGCGTCGAGTCCTCATTTTCCAATAGAATAGAAAAATCTACAAAATCAAGGAGGCGAAGCACCCAATTCATTTTATTTTCCCATTTTCATGCATCGCGTGTGTGCTTAAATGAGTCCTTCTTACCAAAACATAGTGATATACCATATAGCCCAGTTCACGTTAAAATGGTCCTTCAATTCATGAACCTAAGGGCGCCCGCTCAACCCACCAACCTCTGCCACCAGTCAAAGCCAACCCGTTCCAACTATGGCGGCGGCAAGGACACAACAAATAAACAACACAAATAAAGCGAAGCATTCTTCTTCCGGATTCTGAATGGACCCGACCGAAGGACCGCAGCATAAGGAGGAAAAAAATTTACTACAATGTTTATTTGTGTGCCGCAGAGGCGTCATGTGCCGGCGGCGATGACACACCAACAACAAGCCGATTCCCATTCATAAATTCAAAAGCATTGCTCTGTGTGTGCGCCAAAAGGGGGTCCTTTAGTTGGCCATGCCTGGCAGTAAGGGTGCGTAAAGAGCGAGTGCCTGCCAATACACAACAACCATGTCGCGTCATTATTACCAAATTAGCCATTTGAATTTGGATTTTATTTAACATATTTATATGAGAGTTCATCCGTTAGATAGACATCTCTTAAGGACGCGATCTCCTTCCACAATGGAGTCACTCTCATTCCATATTGGCAGTACACACACACACAATTGATGATGAAAGAAGGCGCCAAAAACGTAACAAGTGGCGACTGTCCTGTTAAAATAGGAAAATTACGTGGATGCTGTGTGCGCCAACGGTCTGCCAATAAGTCGTAGTCGTGTGGTGGTGGGAGATTTTTTTACGATGACGAGGGCATGGCGCAAGGGGTCGACTTGTTGTGATGAGTCGTCCTAGTAGCACGTTTCCAAGGCTGAGAGTTTATGGCGATAAGTGTAGGGGATGGGTATGTCTATCTGCATATTTCTCTTCTCACTAATGTGAGGGAAGGTTTATTTCTGTGGTGGCGCGTAAACTGTACAGAGACTCAGAGAAAATTGTTACGACAATTTGATTTTGTTTTTTTTTTTAGTGGGTCAAGGGAATTTCAGTCGGAATGTGGTACTTCAGAAACGCGTAACACAAAAAAAACTGAGTTGGCAGTGCATAGCTTCCAGTCCTACAAATCATCTGGAGTGGATATAGGAAACTGCCTACACCTGAGATGCGTTGCAAAAATCAATCATAACTGGACTTTTTATTCTTAAAAAAAAAGGATTCTTTAGATAATATGTACATAGTTAGTTATAGAATAAAAAGTATCAAAATGGTTTATACCGTGCTTTAAAGAGGAGGTTCAATTTGAATCCTAAACCATTCCTGTATGTTTTACAGTTCCTGAGATATCTCACTTTGAAATTTCAGAACATACAAGCTTTAAAGGTCCTTTTCGTCATTAAGTGAAATACCCGCACATACTCGTAGTGACCAGCGGAGGTTGTTGAGGTTGTGATTCGGAAGTTTCCCCAAATCCCGCACGTAAGGGCCTTATGCCCATCAGTCTCTGTTGCTTTTCTACTCAAGACTATTAAGAGAATAGTAGACTAATGAACACTGACAAACCATAAAGATATAGTCGACTTCGGGGGCTCTCTCAAATTTAGAGGTTGCATTTTAAGAGCATTGTGATGCTTTTTGAGCAAGCGTGCATTCTCACCATCAGGGGTACCGTTGGAGAATTCTGAAAAGTCGCAAAAAAGGGGGCAATGAAGGTAAAATAGGGACAACAAGATTTTTATGTGTTTAAAGCCTTAAAAACACCACCAACAACTTAGGCTCTACCACCTATTAACCCGAAACAACTAAGGCCAAGTTTACTGCCCTGTAACTAAGTTCCAAGTTAAAGGTCACCTTCCGACGAAACAAAAACAAAGAGTAGAGTTTTGACTTTAAAAAACAATGTTCTCCACCATTAAGGACTGCGTTCTTAAAGTGGGTAAAACTTAGTGAAGAACGAATTACAAGATTGGTCAGTGAAAAAACGAAAGAGTCGATGATGCACATTTCTTTTGAGACTCTGTAGATAACAGCTTTCAAGGAATACTAAATTCTATTTCTATATTCTAAATTTCACGATGCTACCAAAAGCAGTCTTTAAAATACATGCATGAAGTGTTTAAAATGCAAGACTACACGTGTACTGTAAATGTTACTAAACATTTGGAAAGGTGTAACATTATACGTATCCTTTATATATCCTTTATAGATCCCAGTATTTATCTGCCAAGCATTGACTCCTGCAGAGACAGGAGATAACATTGTGGCTTTGATGCCTAGAATTCAATTTAATTTATCGTACGCCAATTGACAATTCAATTGACAATTGCATCCATATTAGAGCTGGATTCGATAGAAATTCATTACCGCTGAGATTCTAGAGAATAGATCCTTGAAAAACACTAAACACACTTAATGAGATGTGCGGATGTGTGTATGTGTAAACAAAGTTCCAATGTATAAAATGATACAGTTTAATAAATTATTTCAAAACGAGTAAAAGGTCGCAAAGAACTAAGAAAAAGGGTCGAATTTCTAAGATTTTAAAAAAGTGGTCTCATGGGAGCTAGACAGTGAAAAGGATCAAATTGAGGCTTCAGTTACACAGCGTTAGCCCTACTCACCGTTGTTAGGGAAAAAATAATAACAGCTAGGAGCATTACCCCTCTGTCAAACGGTTTGTCAAGAAAGCAAAATTAGTTGTTCACCTCATTTATTTTTATTCAGTTTTTTTAAGCAGATATAGCTCTTTCCAAATTGTTGTTGCGTTTGACGGTGATGACTGTTTTCGGAGGGATTGGTTCGTAAATACAAAAAAAAAACTGGATGAATGATGAAGAATCATTGGAGGTGGTAAAATAAACTCACTTATAGGGCTGCAAGGACATTGAACTGCAATACAACCTCTTACGGAACAGCAGTTCCTTTTGACCAGGAATGAAAATAGCTCGAATTTCTGCTCAACTCACAGTTTAGTTCACTTTTGAGCTACCTTATGTTTTACCATTCTCACTTTTGAATAAGCTTACATTTTTCCAGCTAACTCATTTTATGGGTCAGATAACTCAATTTATGTGTGCATAGAGTTTGTGATTTGGTAATGGATTATTTTTCGTTTACGTAAACACGTTTACGTTACATCTCGATAATTTTATTATTATAAATTGTCACCACAAAAGTGAGCTAACAGAGAAGTGAACTAGTTAAAAAAAAAAGTGAAAAAAGCTGCATAGCTTAGAATAGGTAAGCTTGTTTAGAAAGTGAACTTGTCGCTCTCTCAAAGTGTGAGCTAATTAAAAAAATTGAGTTTGTGACAACCCAACAAAGCTTAAAAAGTAAGCTATACAAGTTACTCAAAAAGTGAGTTGAGGAGTATGCTGAGCGCAGATCACTTTCCCTTTTTTTTAATCTTTGTTTTAGACTAGATAGTACGAGGTAAATACTCATACCTACTAAAATGATGCGGAGAATTATGAGTGCTTCTCATTCCTAAATCAGGAAAGTCTTCGATGACATAGCGATCGACGACATATTACCTATAGACTCGTAGATGAACGATCAACTCTTAAAACTAATGTGAAACCCATCACGCGTAGCTCAAACGTAAGGTAGCGTAAGGCAGTACTAGCTACTTCGACATATTTTAAGCTCAGGTATATACAGAAATTTAAATACTAAGTCAGAGTATTTAAGGAAAGAAAAGGAAAGCGTTAGTTGGTCGCATCAGTATACTCGGTCCCTTAATCTAGGGATATTAACTAAAGACCTGCCTCTCCAAGATGGAGGTTGTGCATAGAGAAACCGCCCTACAATATAAAAAAAAAAAAAAAAAAAAAATGCTGCGAAAAATAGCTTACGTACGACTTTGAAGATCATAAATTGGTATAAGTATGAATAGAGAACAGTTGAGGGGACTTGGGCACAATCATTCAAGAACTAAATACTTGGAGACTATGCGCAAGTTGCTCAACATCTTGCAAGTGGAGAGATAATGTATACATAGTTAGCTCAAAACTTGGTATGGAAGTTCCTAGACGGAAATTAAGAAACCTATAAACAGGCCAGGCCCTGCATTAGGCTGTTGGTGACAACATATATATATATATATATATAAACCAGCAAGACGGCAATTCCCTCCGTAGGGAGCTTAATTTAAACAGCAACAGTACTTCCAGGATCTTCAATGAATTGGCGAAGACTCTACGATTGGGGCCTATTTTTAAATCTCGGGCGGAAAGTAAGAATTTAGAATGTGTAATTCTTGAGTTCCGTTTCTTATAAAGCAGAATATGAATATAGTTTAAACTGTGTACCAGAAGGGGGCCATAGGCCTTTAACACTATCTCTTTAGTTTAGAGCAATACAAATTTTGAATTCAAATATAGGCTATGTTCTGGCCGTTTCCTTGGGGAATATTGGTCAACAACTTTGTGATGTTCCTTTTACCAATTTAGACTTATTTGTGCAAAACTTAATGAACGTTTTTTGATCGCTTAAGATGTCGTAGTGGAATAGGCTATATACGGCATTATTTCAGTTTTATTAATTAGGATAGGTGCAGGAAGTCTAAAATCACGTTGTGGTCCATAGCCAAAGACCTAGAGTAGTCTCTTAGTAAATAGTAAGTATCTGGACTGGATGCACTTAATCAGTTCATTTGCGATCAAAATATTGATATTTAACGATAAAATTTTGTAGTCACTGTACTTGAGTCATTACCTCTTACTGGGAGTATGTGGGGTGTATTATTCTTGTTATCCTCTTCAGGAATCGTGGCAGCATAGTATTGTGAATATTATGCGAAATAAAAAAGCTTTAATATTTATAACGTGATTATGATGTTTGTTGTCGCCGCTGTTTGTTCATTGTTATTGTTGGTGTTGTTGTTGCTGGTCCATATATCCTTTTTTTGAATACACGCTGTGGGTGTGTGTAAAGTTTTCATCGTTCCCTCCATTGTTTGTTATTTTCTTTTTTTTTTTTTGTGGAACAGCCACCACGGAGACTAGACAATGAATGTCGCCAGAAAATTTGGTGCTATATGGCAATAGTTACCATAATTATGGTAGTAATCATATCACCATTTTTTCTGCTGCTGCTCCCGATGCTGGGTGGTGTGTGTCTACGTCTGTTTTTCGGGGGGACGACGACGACGACGATGTTTGACGCCACCAGCAAGGATGTTTCCCGTCACTGTATACGATGCTCGTAGCTACAACACGTCCCCAATATATAAAATGAGTCAATTGCTTCAAGATCTGTTTAGTTTGTTATCAGACATGTAAGAGGGTAGTCCTTCGGAGGATGCGAATATTTTTGAGGATAAACGTGCTCTACGAGATAATATTTGATAGTGTGGAGAACAATAATTATGATAACAATGATTTAGAAGTTGACAACAATTTAAAAAAAAATATTTTATTAACTAAATACGAAGTGCTCTTAAATTAAGTGATTTTATTTATGTAATAGTGATAACGCTTTTAATATTGTGCGTGTTTTAGATATTTACAAAACCAAAGAAACAAAAACAGATTTAATTATAATATATGCCTTATTCTTGTAACATAAAAAGAACGCTATTTATATATAAAGTACGGAAAAGTTCAATATATTATATGTATACACAGTTTTAAATTTGCTACAAATATAAACAATAACATAAGCCACAAAGTGCCAAATTACAAAAAATATAATTAAATTGGATTGAAACTATTAATTGGTAAGTGGAAATTTACTTTTAAAGTATTATACCTAAGTTGTTTTAGTGATACATTCGCAGAGAAGTAAGACGGGTACGGGAATAACTTAAACCTGTAGAATTTAAAGGGCGGCACATATAATAAATATAAAGTTTTATCAGTAACTTATGAACATTGTAGGTATAAGATAGTCTTGTTTTTAAACTTATTCTACTGCAAATGTTATTTACTTTCATATTTAAAACCTCTAAATTGCCATAAAAACTAATTCTGTACCTACATATATTTCACTTTGCATGACTGATGTCCCAAAACGTTGTATTTAGTAAGGAGCTATCAGATCACTTCTGAATTTCCACTACTCCCCCTAAATTCTCCCCACACACATATATAACTTAAAATCTACTGAACCGATTGATTGATGAAATTTGCTTTCTAAGTGGGAAACAATATGTAAAATGGCTGTCGTCTAAAAGTTTCCAAAAAAAAAGAGGGGGGTTAGTGCCAAAAGTCCTTAAAATTCTTAATTGTCATCTGATCGACATAGCCTATGAATTTTTGCTTTTCACCTCGTAAAGAATGGGGGAAATATAGAGATATTACTGTACACAAGTCTGAAGAGAAAAAAGTGTTTGCGACACTTTCTGTTTCGAAATTAGAAAATTTGGTTTCTTTATCTTCTCTGATAGGCTTAATTTAAACCTCTCTTTTCGTCTCCCAAACCATTGTAGCGTGTTCCAGGCGGCAATAAGGGAAGTCTTGTGTTGGCTAAAGGAAAACGTGATATCGGCCATTGATATCCGCATCTTTTCAGACAGCCAAGCCGCAATCAAATCCCTGTAATCTTCCTCAACAAATTCTTTAACAGCTCTAGACTGCCGATCGTCTCTTATAGAGATGGTGGAGCAGTTTAATATTCACCTAATTTGGGTGCCGGGGCATAAGGATATTCCAGAGAATTGTAAGGCTGACAAACTTTCCGGACATGGAACAACAATACCCATCCTTCCAGGGAAAAGTTTAATGGGTGTGTCTATCGCTACATGCAAACTTAAATTAAAGCTGAATTCTACCGTAAAGACAAATTCTAGGTGGACAAAGGGTACAACTTGTCTAGCGACAAAACAGATTTGTCCTATGCTGGATCTGAAACGCTCTAGGAATTTGATTTCTCTAAATAGCAAGCATATTAGTGCTGTTATAGGTGTCATTACTGGACACTATCTAATAGGCAAGCATGCAACAAGGCTTGGCGTATTCTCTAGCATGAACGAGGAGGTGGAAGGGACTATTTTTCACCTTTTTTGCACCTGCCCAGCTCTCTCCCAAAGAAGGAAACTCCACTTAGGAGCCTTCTACTTCAATGACCTAAATGATTTGAATAATATTGACGTTAGGTACCTTCTACGCTTTATCAGAAGCTCTAAATGGTTCAACTAGTAGGCTAGAGGCCGCGTCTCAAACAAATGTGGTATCACAAGGGACCTATTATTGGTCTAAGTGTGTTGGCTTCTTTTGCTGACAGCCACTTCAACCTAACCTAACCTAAGATCTTCTTAGACCCAAGCTATAAATAATTATTATTCCAACTTCGTAAGTCACCTAAGAGCTTCTGGAGGGGTATAATGTAACACCCTATGTTCCTAAAATCAAAACTTTGGATCTATTTTCTAATTTTGCATTATATTTATAATAAATCTGTAAATTGTGGGCTCTTGATGTCATCAGGGAGCTTCTGGAAAAGTGCGGGAAGAACAGCGTACATAGGAAATTGTATATAATTCGAAAGAAAATATGTCATTTAACACCCTTGTATTTTGAAGATAAGATCCACGTGATCTGCTCTTTGCTAATGCTCAGGCTTTTTGGTCATCCGAGAACTTCTGGAAGGCTGCGGGAAAATGCTTAAAAATATGTACATTTTATACAAATCCGAAGAAAGATATTTTGTGCAATACCCTGTATTTCTAAATTCAACAATTGAGCTGCTTTTTGTTATCCTGCGTAATCCAAGTCGTAAAATACAAAATTTCACTTGTTTAAGTCATCCGAGAATTTTGTTTTATTCATTATTATAATTTTTGCAAAAAAGTTAAGCTAATTGTAATTAGTGTAAATTTGTATTTAAATAAATATAGAGATAAATGTAAAGAATGACAGAGACGAAGGGAAGAATCACTCTTGCTCTTTGGGCTAAGAAGGCAATTGAGTAATGGACTCACCATCCAAGTTTTGCTATACGGTGCAGAAGATATGGAGGAGGAGATACAACAACAAACTATATCGGTTGCACAGCGACATCGACCTAGTCAAAAGGGTTAGAATTTATCGCCTAAGGTGGCTAGGACATGTAGGGCGAATGGACATCAATGTTTCGGCCCGGAAAGTCTTCGAATGCATCTAATAGCTCACCTAAGGTGGCACACAAGTAGAGAGGGACGAGCTGGCTGGATCGAGACGCTTACTGGTTGAGGCCCAGGTCTACCCCGGACTGTAGATCCCTCTACAGTAGAGTAAAAATGAAGAAATAAATGCCACATCATATCAAAATAATTCGTAGTGGACTGAACAATAAAACAATTAAGAAAAGATACTCAAAAAATTATTTAAAATCTAGAAAACAAAAGAAAAACAAAGTAACAGCGATGTGACCAAATATTAGAGAAACAAAAATATACATTATCCTATTATTTAATACTACCTACATATTCAGCGTCATGGCTCAGGGATTAAGTGCACAAGCAGGAGGCTAAAGGTACGAGACACGAAAAATGTCAAAATAGTTTTCTCACGTTCCACCTCTCTCGAACGTCTAACAAACATCCGATAGTAAAATTGTCATTAGAAGCTTCTTGCACTAGAAAAAAAAAATTACCTCTGGAAACAGCATAAAACTGTAGGTCCCTCTCCCATTCATGTGGCGCACAGCACTAACGGGATCGAGAATTGTGGCCTGGCCCTGCAATAATGTTGCTGCTTCATGTTCTTCTGCGTAATCCGAGCAAAAACGCATCATCACCTCCCCGCGGTGTCCCCTGAATATCTACGAATATTTCATGGCGTATCAACGATGAGCATGTACTAAGTCTGACTACACATGTGAATCCGAACACTAAGAACTGCGGAAGCACGAGGTATTACTTTACCCATCAGAGTGCCTAAGTGCGACTCTGGATGTAACCATAAACGAACACTTGAGGAGGACATCTTATTAACCTGATCGTCTTTAATGCGTCTTAGATAAGTCATAGCAAAAAGCTCTGGCCAGGCAAAATAAGTATGAAAACATGTGATATCTACTACCCAGAGCAGAAGCAACGACTATTTGGATGCGGAATTCAATGCTAAAAAAGTGCTGTAAAAAAGTTCAACGTCGAACGGGTGCAATCGCAAGAGACTGCCAGATCCATTAACGACCGCTTTTCCATCAACCTCTCGAGAAGACCCGTGCTACCAGCATTAAGTGCAGAAGATCAGAAGCAACGCTACCAGAATGCCATCAGAAGTACCACCTCAGATGTGCTAGGTTACACCAGGTGATAACAAAGAAGAAACCCATGGTTTGATGAAGAATGCCAGCGAGCGCATTCAGCCAAACAAGAGCTATATCTTGCGACGCTGCTTGCAAGGACGATAGCTAAAAGGAGGATTACTTACGACACCTACATATGAGCAGAGGAGAAAAGAGTTCAAACTTCTTCGAAAGAAAATTGCTTGCTTGCATCTCTTTTAACTTAATTTTGTACCGGTTCCATTCACAAGTCCCTGTGAAGATCGTAAGTTTTGACATACCAAAGTGTTTCTACGATGTTTCTTAAAACCTTGTTTTGAAAGTGTTGGATGATTTTCATGTTTGATTGTATGGGTTTGAGTACTTGCTTATACAGCAGGATGCCCGGAGTGTTTTCCTATCAGCCAGTACATCTTTTTGTATAGAATACCAAGTTCCTTTCTTTTCTTTTTGATATGAGCCTTCCATCGAAGCTTCGCGTCTAAAGTCATGCCAAGATACTTTGCTGAGTTTGGGTAAGTTATTGCTCCATTGTTAATATGCAACTCTATGTGCTCGATCTATTTATTTGTGAAGTTCACATGCACAGATTTTGATTCGTTAAATTTTATGAGTCATTTCATTATACAATTTTGGATTTTAATAATAGCTTCTTGGAGTGGGCGCCGTGAATCAGTGGTTAAGTGCGCGATCACTGAGCGAAAGGTTCAAGATTTGAATCCAAGAACAGTTTTCTCACTTTTCCACCTCTCGCGAACGTCTGACAAACATCCGAGAGTGAAACTGTCATGAATAGCATCTCTCAATCGAAAGAATTGCCCTTCAGAAACGGCATAGAACTGTAGGTCCCAACCATTCGTGTGGCGCACAGCACGTGTGATTGCGAGAAGTTAGGCCAGGCCCTGCATTGAGTTGTTAGCGCCAAAATATTTATTTATTTATTCTTGGAGTTTGGCTGTTAGTAAAGTAATGGTGCAAGTACACTTCCTTGGGGTACATCCGCCTTAATTTCTGTATGCGTTTTTCTCTTTTATGCGAAAATAACTATCAGCAATGTAGGATTCTGAAATCTATTCTTGTTGCTTCAAAAAGATACAATCCTTAACTTTCGCTCGGTAACAAGTATCAAACTTTTCATTAACAGTCTTTCAATTAGTTTGGATATTATTGGTAATAAGGATATTGATCTGTATGATGATGCTTTGTGAGGTAGCCTTCCAGGTTTGGCGATCAAGATCACCTCAGTTACTCTCCACAGTTTGGGGACGTATTTCAGAGTAAATGCAGAGTTTAAGATGTTGGTTAGCTTTATATTGCTGCCCCATTATCAATTCAAATCCTGGAGCTTTTTTTACATTGATTTCTTTTCTCACTTCAGCTAGAGTAGTCAATACAATTTCTTCATCTTCTTGTCCTGGTTCATAGTCATTTAATTCAATCGGTCTCTCCTGTGTTCAGGATCAAAGTTTCCCTTTAACATTTTATTATTTCTTGGTGTGTTTACCCACACCGAGTTCTGTATGTCGTTAATAAATCTTTCAAGCTCTGTGTCTAGTTGCTTTCTATGTTGGATAGGTATTGATATATCTGTTGTTATTTTTTCTTCAAGGCTAGTTTTGAAGCTTTCCCAATCAGTACGTTTATTAGTAAGTGTTGAGTTATTTTCCCGAACTTAACATACATAACATAACAAAATATCTTGGGTTTCTTCTACTTGAAATATTTTTTGTTATGAAAAAGTCTATAAGTTCGGGTATTTTCTTCGGATCAGACGGCCAATGCGTAAGTTTTCTTGTAGACAATGTTATACACCCCGCCTCCTTTATTGCATTATTCAGTTTTGTCGTAGTTAATCTTGACCCCCAATATGTATTTTTTTCCCATAAAATTTAGAAGTTCAAGATACTGATTTTTCTTTAACGAATGTTTGGGGGGACAGTACACGCTCCCAATAGTTATGGGGTAGTTTTTTTTAGTTTTCTATACTTACAACTGGTGCTGCAGACGACGTAGTGATCATGATCGATGAGAAGCATCTTCCAACAATCAGTAACATTATGGAGTCTGCACTCAAAGAATTATCATCATGGTCCAGGATTAAATCCAACAAAAACCGAACTAAAGGGAGGAAAATAGACAAATTCGACATTCCAAAGTTGAACGGAATCTCTCTGAAACTCTCATCAGAAGCCAAGTATCTGGGAACGATCCTCGTTTCGAAGCTCACATGGAAGAGAAACAGAAGAGAGAATGAATGGCCTTATGTGCTTTCTACGCGTGCAAGAAAACCGTCGGTAAATGTTGGAGCTTACGACCGCCCAGAATTGGATGTATACTGTGATCGTAAGACCCATACTTACCTAAGGTACAATTGTATGGTGGAATGTAATAGACAAATTTAAGTACCTCAACAATCTTATGAAGGTAGAAAGATTGACATGTGATAGCATAACAGGAACGAGAGCAATGCCTCCGGCAGCGAAATGATTATCAATCTTCCCCCTCTGGATGAGTTCATACGAAGCACGGCTGTCAAAAGCCACACAATTAAGACTCCTATGGACACGGATCTATATTTCAAAGATATAGATCAACTGATCTCAATGGAACTACAGACTGTGTCGTACCTTACATAGACTTTTTCATTAAATACTTCATTCTCTTTCCCGATAGACAGGAGCGGGAATCCAACGCAGTGACCGGTGGATAGGTTTCCAGGTCTACTCTGAAGGGTCAAAAGTGCACATACATAGGTACCGGGGCTGGAGTTTTCTGTGAATCAATCAACATCAACGATTCATACTAACTTCCAGGTGCCTGTAGTATCTTCCATGCCGAAGTCTTCGCCATTAAACCTTTATAGGGCCACAATGTTTGTGGACAGTCGAGCCGCACTCGATAGAGTGAAAGTCAGATGGAAAACAGACTCCACATGCCAACAAACAATACCTCCTGGGCAGCCAGAGAAGACTGTGTCATATCTCACAGCTTATGCCCGTCTCTGAACAAAAAAAGGACCAAAAGCCTTTTGTCAATGGACAAAAAAGGAACCAGCATCATGGTGGCTGTACTAACTGGACATTGCCCGATAGGTGCAATGGCAGCTAGACCATTCAATTCACCTGATTACTGCAGAAGCTGTCACGATACAGATGAAATCGAAACTATCAAACACTTGCTATGTGATCGTCCCAATCTTCAAACTCGTCACTTCCGATATATGGGAAACAGACTTTTTGAAGAACTAGAGGATCTGATGCAAGTCTTACTCAAGTGTACTCAAGTACATGTTACGTTTCATCAGAAATACAAGTTGGTTTGATTCGATACCAACCGTGAGGCAACCAATTTAGAGATGGTAGGGTATCACTATGGACCGAACGACCCCCGTGCAAGTACCCTCGAAAGTGCACTTCCTTCATACCATACCATACCATACCATATAACTGGCGCTTGTATTTCATTTGTTTCTACGAGTATATTTGATTTTTCGTAATGTTGAATAACTTCTATTAAGATGACAGCCCTTCCCGCTTTAATAAATAAAAATACTGTTACACAATAAATGTGTGCAACAAGATTTTGATCACTACTAGGTACATATATACTCGAACATATTTAGGTATAATCATTTTCTATATAAAACCTAGCTGAAAAACTCGCCACCATTCCCTCTAAAAGTATGTTCTTACCTGATACAATAACTTAAGTGTCATTTACCTCCTTTTCCTATTTATACAACCAATCTACGACATTAAAACACAGGCTTAAGGCATCTGAGAAACAACAGAAATTAAATCCACCTTACGAAACGTTCCTAAAATGTCAGCGTCTTGATACGTGCGCAGTCAATTTAAAATCGACAAATAATTACATACATTAAATTGCCTTTGTTTTTTTTTTGTAATTAAACAAATGTAAATACCATAATTGCCAGTCAAATGCCAACTCTAATGGGTGGCATTTAATCGAAGATTCATTCAATACCAGAAACTATTCAATTATTATCTTCTCATCATCATAGACGGCGAACACAAATGTGAACATGCCATCAACCGTGCCTTATTTGTGTCTGAAGTAAATTAATATGCATGCAACTCATGCTTGTACGTGGAGCTACACTATTTTGCTGAACTTAACTAACGAAAATAAAATAAAATATACATCATTTATTTTATAATAAATCATTACTTCCGCGAGAATTTTAAGATCAGCGTGGAATTCCTAATGGCAATCAAAAAGTGGAACATTGCTATTTGTGAAATTTTATTTTTGAAAAACGATTTACGTCAGATCTTAAAAGATGATAATAAAAACACAATCGTATATCGTTGGCAAAAATCATAAAAAGTGTTAAACCAAAAATAATTTTTTATGATATTTTCAAAAAAAAATGGAAGGAAAACAACTAATTAAAGAATTCTTATTTTCAAAAAAAAATCTTAAAAGAAAACTAAAAATACCATTCACATGGATTGTTTGAAGTTATTTTCTGCCAAACATAGCTAGTTTAGATTTTTCTTTTTTTTCGGCGAGAATTTAAGGGCTTCCCAAACCGGAGTGGTACGCGATAGTTATTCAGTGGAACAAATTTTCTAGAATGGTAAGTCTAGATTGTCAAACTGGGGCGGTATTCCGCAAAAAATATAGGGTTACTGCAACGATACATTCGTCTATCGCTGCATGTACTGCTGAGAGAGGTGTACCACATACTGCGTTTCAAAATATGTATCCAAAAACTAATTTTATTATTGAATGAGTTAAGTAATCCTTAATACAAAAACATTGAAAAGAAGAACAAAATATAGCAGGATATGAGAGAATCGTCAAGCAAATTCAGTAAGTGTTAGTAATAAGCTTTTATTGACTGTTAGCATGCCCGTGCCAATTTTGATACTAAACAAATAAAGTGCAAAAATTAAGGATACAAAACTTAACCATTTTGGATATCTATTTGAAGTGCAAATGATGGCTACCTTCCTTTCAGTTTGTTTTTTGTCTTAGACAAGGTGACGCGCTATCATTCGATCTCTTTAACATAGTACTTGAAAGAATTGTACGAAATTCACAAATCAACACCGAAGATACAATCTTTTACAAGTCTGTACAACTACTCGCCTACGCCGATGACATTGACACAGTTGGAAGAACTCAGCGGGCCGTCAGTGAGGCGTTTTCGAGTATTGAGATCGAGGCAGCAAAGAGCGGTCAATGAAAGCAAAACAAAATATATGCTGTCTACAAAAAAGGACACCCAACATCGGCAGCTTGGACAGAACGCCACGATAGACACATATAAGTTTGAGGTAGTAAAAGACTTTGTCCACCTAGGCTCTATGGTGAACTCCGCAAATGACACCAGTGGGGAGATCAAACGAAGAATTACTTTTGCCAATCGGTGTTTCTACGGGCTAAGAAGGCAATTGAGTAGCAAAGCCCTATCCCGAACTACCAATGTAACTCTTTATAAGACACTAATCATCCCAGTCCTGCTGTATGGCGCAGAGGCATGGACTTTATCAAAATCGGATGAAGATGCCCTTGGTTACTTCGAGAGAAAAGTTCTTCGAGTGATCTTTGGTCCCGTCTGTATAGACGGAGAGTGGAGGAGAAGATACAATGCCGAATTATACGGCCTTTATAATGACAACGACTTAGCCAGAACGACTAAGATGGCTGGGTCATGTAGAGTGGATGGAGTCCAACGTTCCAGCCAAGAAAGTCTTCGAATCCACCCCGGACGGGCGGCGCAGTAGAGGACGACCTCGTGGTAGGTGGCGCAAACAAGTGGAGGGGGACCTCAACCAACTTGGCGTGCGCAACTGGAATCAGCTGGCTCATAACCGGGCTGGCTTTAGGGGTTTGTTGGTTGAGGCCCAGGTCCACCCCGGACTGTAGCGCCATCTAAGTAAGTTAATCGTTTAGCACCTTTCCAAATGAAGTAATCAGTAACTTTTTCAGCCGTTAAGTTGGGAAGGTATTTATTTAGAGAATCATTTTGAAGATAATTTTTTTGAGCCTGTTATTTTGTTTATTGTTTTATCAAAATATCTTGTCATTTGCCATTTTCGACAAGCTCTTCTCTTTTCTAATATTAGTTCTTTAATTTCCGCGGGATATTTTACAGAGGCTTATCTTTTCTGTTGATAGGTCGGTGTACTATCTTCGGCTGCCTGTTGTATGTCAGCAATGAAATCAATATGCTTAGTTGAGATTAGTGGAGATCTAAGGTCAATAAATCCTTCGATTAGTTGTATAAATGCACACCAGTTCGTTGTCTGTTCTATTGATATATCATTGACTGTTAAAATCACAGGAGTATGATCCGAGGACAGGTCTTCACTGCTTTTGACTTCGACTTTTTTTGTGTTAATTCCTTTCGTTACAAAGAATTCAATAACATCAGATGTTTTATTTGGGTCAGATAGTCAATAAGTTGGAGATCCAACCAAAATAAATTCACACTTAAAATTGGTTCCTGCTTTGTAAAGCTACAGTCTTAATGACGTTATTAATCTTGATCTCCAGAAGGTTTGTTTTGCGTTATAATCACCTTTTTCCTCAAATTAAGTAAATAAGATCTTCATCTGAAGGTGAATACCTGAGTGGGCAGTATATCGCTGCTATTTCAAAATCTTTGCCTTTGGTTTCGATGTTTATTGTCACTACTTGCATGGTGTGTTTAGTTATTTTAGGCAGTTCATAAGGTTCCAGTATACTCTTTACAATTACAATTACGAGGATGGGTCAATAAGTCCCTGAAAAATGAAATAAGGAACACTCTTTTCGGCATAAAAACATTTTATTTTTCAACACAGTCTCCTTTTTTGCTAGTTTGAAAATGCTAGTAGGCGTCTCTATAAAATGGCTGCCACAACAAAACTATTTGACAGATCTGTCTTAAAATTTGGGTGCGTTCATTTGAAAGATGATTCTTGACAAAAAAAAATTAAATTTAAGGTGACGACACAATTTGTGTTAATTTTCAGGGACTTATTGACCCGCCCTCGTACAGCATTATCTCTCCTCACACTGTCATCCGGATGGGGAGAGAGGTAACAAATGTAGTCTGGAATTTTACTTTGTGTTCCCTGTTTGAAGTGACTTTCGGTAATCAGGTGAATATCAATATCTCAATAAGTTGAGAATGTGCCACATCGCGAAGTGTAACGCTTTAATGTGTGCTTCTCAGTCTGTAGAATGATGATGTAGGATCTTGATCACAAGTGCAGTTTTATTGGCGCTCTTGAATCGTATGTCCGATTTGTGGTTAAATATTCGCTGCTTGATGAGCTGGTTAGTAGTGCCAATGTAGCAAAGGTCAATGGTTGATTTTGTATTTCAGTGCATCTCTTTTTCTCGGTTTTCGCAGTGAGCTTGCTGAAGAGGGATGCAAGCATTCTATTGGACTTCTGCGCCTGATTGACATCTTTGGTGTTATCGACGATCATTTGTTTGAAATCATCTGCCAGTTTCGGAACGTAGGTCACATTCTTATAGATCCCATTTCTTCGGCTTCGTCATCACTTGGAGTCCTAGTTTGTAGGCGATCTAGTAGACTCCTTATGACCCCCCCAGAATAGCCAATATCCTTGAGAGTTCAAGTGATTCTTTTGATAATTGCTGAGTGGAATTTTTCGTCACTCAACGCGAAGGCCGTTGTCACTAGGATGAATGTAACATTATTGATGATATGTCCGACCTGGTTGGACCGCAAGTTTATAAGTTCGCCTGCTGCTGTTTATTTTTGGTACCAGTTAAATGAGAGACTGTCGTTTTCGCGATATCATAAACCTTAAATCGATATCAAAATCCATTCAGGCATATTATGATCTTCGGGGGCCTTAGACAAGCTCAATATTTGAGGCTACCTAAAGAATTTGTTTAGAGTAGCTATTCTATTGAATATGTGAAATTAAGTTTCTAATTGACAACTTTAAGTATTTTAAGATAAAATAAAAAAGTGGATATTTAAAGAATTTCATGTATGATATTATTAATATTTGTTTGTTGTGCTTGAATGACCCGTATAGCTTTAGTCATGCCATGATAAACACCAGCGCAGCCAGTTTGGCCTGTGTTAAGTATTTAAGTTTGCGAAGATAGTCGCAGGTTCAAACCTTGTCGACTCGTATGATCTTTTGATGGTTTTATTAGGTTTATTTTATTTATTTATTTTAATTAATAACCAACCAACAGCCATACATTTTATTCTTTTATCTTCAAAGTACTGGAGATGATCACGGTTATACATATTTCTCCGGGCCCCATTTCAGGTCTTTTCCAATATCCTGGTTTGTCCAGGTAGTTCGCTGTACATCACAATTTACCCTTGGGTGTACAGAAATTAGCCTGTGCATCTATAGGTATAATCATCTTGAGGCAAAATCACAACTTAATATAACTGCATATACATTACTTAGTGACATGGTTTGAGCACAAAACTTGTTAGAATGGCATAAAATTAAAACCAAAATCCAATGCTTGATTCTTTAGATCAATTGAAAGCAGGAAAATAAATGCTAAATAAAAAAATAATAAATCAGCAATAACGCTTGACGTATAATCTACGGCTTAAAATGAAGATTGATTGAGATTGATTTTGTACCTGTCCCACCATCTGTGCTAGACTGTTTGTATACGTTTTTGAAATAGTTATTGCAAGCTCTTTCATTTGATACCCCACATGACAGAGAGATTTAAAACATCTCTGAACATTTTAATTGTATGAAATGGCGTATAGTGCCCACCATATTGCTTTTCCTAATATTACATAGACAGTTTAACCCGCTAGATCGAGATGAATCAGGTTAATTTTTGTTGCTACTCTAAAAAAATTCTTTAGGTAGCCTCAAATATTGAGCTTGTCTAAGGCCCCCGAAGATCACAATATGCCTGAATGGATTTGGATATTGATTTAAGGTTTATTATATCGCGAAATCGACAGTCTCTCATTTAACTGGTACCAAAAATAAACAGCACCGGGCGAACTTATAAACTTGCGGTCCAACCAGGTCGGACATATCATCAATAATATTGCATTCATCCTAGTGACAACGGCCTTCGCGTTGAGTGACGAAAAATTCCACTCAGCAATTATCAAAAGAATCATGGTACCTTCATCACAGTTGGTTCAGCCATTTAGGCTCTAGGTGGTTAAATAAATTGGAAAAAATTACGTCTGAAGACAGTAGTGTACGAGATATATTTTTCGAATCATTATTGCAAGCTGATACCCCACGTGATAGATTTCAATACACTTTTATTTTCCTTCTGGCCGCCATATTAAAATTCTCCAATATACATGAACATACCATACATACATAGCTATAGCTAGTGCTACCTGCGTGACCTAGACGAATCACTGGACGCCGTTAAAAATACGACCCGACATCGTTCTACATCGTGCCAGTTTTATTTAATATAGGTTATGCAGGTTCTTTTAAGAATATCTTTGAATCTAAATAAATATTGAGATAAATAAAAATACACACATACCTATATTTAGAATCAGGAGATCATGCCCTTCAAAATGTTACTCAATTCGACTCATTTGCGGATAAACATATTTTGGGCACCGCAGGTATTTCTATGGGAGCTATGTTCAAAAGTGAACGGAGCTCAACAAAAATGGAAGACATATATATTTACCCAGTAAAACATTCCGTGGTCACGATTTAAACAACAAAACATTTTGGATTCGTATTTATAAAATTTATTTGCTTAAATAGTAAACATTTTAAATAAGGCGGTTTGTTACTTTAATGTAGGCCCTCAAACGATGTGGTCACTGGGCTGCAGCGCAATGAACGGTTTCCAGGGATATGGACAACGCTGCTGTGGTTAAAACACTTTTGAGCCTCTTCAAATTTTAATGGCGTCTATGGCAGGGCATACTCTCTAATACTGAACACAAACAATAATCCAACTGATTGAAATCTTGGCTTCCTAAAGGCCAATCCTTGAATGCAATAAAAGCAGCCATTGCTGAGTTGTTTTGGCTTTATGTGCGAGCAGAGTCTTGTTGGAGAATCCATCTTGCTCCATTAAAAAGGGTATTCGTCAAGTTTTTAATAACGCCTTCTAGGACATCTTCTTGGTGCACCCTTTCCCAGTTTTGACTCCTTTTTCACAAAAATGGAGAGCAGTAGCTCCTTTAATGGATACCCTCCACCAAACCATTACTAAAGCAGGATGATGATCACGGTGAATCTTACGAACTGTACTTTTTGCTTCTTTAGATGTCCTTGCTTGCATTTTATCACTTTGTTTAATAAAAACTTCCTCTACGGTGAAAATCTTTTCGTCCGCAAAAAGGATATTTTTGTGGACGTGAGGGCATCTTTCAAGCCTAATTTGCTTTAAATTAGGCGTCAATAGAGGTCCAGTTGGCTGACGAAAGACTTTCATGTTGAAATCATCCCGAATGAGCCATGACATGCATCTGGCGACATCATTTTCTGTTTTCGAAGGGGATTTCTTCGAATTCGCTCACGTATAGCTTTTACAACCGCGCTCATATGGGCAACGCGCCGACAACCACTTCTTGGTCTGTTTTCCAGTAGCGTGGCGTCCATACAAGCCGATTCCTTCCTACTTCCCTTTTCCAATACCAAACATTTTTATTTTGCCACTTGCCAACAATCACATTCAATTATTTGTTCATCAAATCATTTTTCAATCATAAATCATAACTTTATACACGTTCGAAGATGAAATGCAGCGACCACTTCGGTTGTTTATTCATTTTTACTCATACACAAACTCGCACACATAGGCGAGACAAGTATTAACTCCTCTAGCGAGATAGCGTGCAATGAATTTTTTTGAGAAGCCGTTCATTTTCCGGCTTATGAATTCATTTCTTCGCAGTACGAACTTTCAACTCTATTCCTTTCTGGCATATAGTAGAAGTTTATTTGCGATTTATTTGTCTAACATACATTCGCTTATGAGGAAAATAACCCGGGATTTCTCGGCTTTTGTGGATGAACACGGTGATGTAGTGGTTCGAATAGCGTTTGAGGTTTTTCTTAAATGTTGGGTATTTTTTTTTTTTTGTAAATTTGAAATGACGGTTGCAAATCGGTTGTGTAATTGTGCGTAATTTATTGAAAATTTGGATTCAAATTTTTCTGATTTTTGTGACTGCTAATTATTAGAAAATTTTAAAAATTTAGCAATTACATATTGGTAGTTAAGTTAGTGTTTTAAATTATTAAATTATTATGAAATAGTGAATGAGCTAAGTGAATAGTTATTAGCTATATACCAAGTAAGTAATTATAAATCTACTCAAGAGGTTACCCATTGAACATTCTTATTATTCTTAGGCAAGATGTCTCTAGTTAATTTTGAGTATTGTTTAACTGATTTTCTTCTAAAAAATACCCACGAGTTCAGTAAGCTTTCTTTCTTGTAAAAAAAAAAAGTTATAGAACTAGGTCGCTCGACACCATCAATGAAAATTGATTATACGCGAAAGGATGGGTATCAGAAACATTTTCATGAGTCTTTTTTACAAAAAAAATCCATGGCTGACTGGCAGTTGCAAATTAAATAGAATGTTTTGTTTTCCTTGTCTTCTTTTTTCTAATTCTCCTAGTGTTTGGAGTCACACAGGTTTCTTTGATATAAACAATTTTATTAATTCTTCCAAAAAACATATTCAAACGTAAAGGCATGTACGCAGCTGCTTGCATTTGCATGAATTTGGCGAATATCGCATAGAGACTTCTTTAGGGAATTCTTACGAGGCTCATAATAGAAAAGTTGATCGCAATCGCGATTTAATGAAGGGTTTCATAGACACTGTAGTTCTTCTAGGAAAACAAGAGCTGGCATTCCGTGGTCACGATAAAAAATCTGAATCAGATAATCACGGTAATTATATTGAAACCGTTTCATACTTGGCTAAGTACGACCATTTAATGGATTCGCATTTAGAACAAAGTTCATGTTCCCAAAACTCCATTTTTCCGGCCTCTCCAATGACATTCTAAATGACTTGATACATAGTATCGCTGCAGTCATCAAATCCGAAATTAAGGATAAATAAAATTTGTATCTGTGATGATCGATGAAACACCAGATGTGAGCCACAGAGAACAGCTTAGTATTGTAGTGCGTTATTTAGTAGAAAATAGAATACAAAAAAGATTTTTAGGTTTCTTTGTCGTGAGTGTCGGTCGAAACGCGGTTATTTTGTGCGATAGAATTATAAATGTCTTAGATAGTTTTAACTGTAAAGAAAAGTTAATAGGTCAGTCCTACGATGGTGCGGCCGTAATGTCCGGTGGCCATGGTGGAGTCCAAATAAGAATCCGGAATATACATATGCCCAATGGCTATTTTTATTCCCTGTTATGCCCATGTTCTGAATCTAGTGTTATCTAAATCGTTAGGAAGCATTCCTGAGTTGAAATTATATTTTGGCTTTGTTAGTAGTATCGTTAGGTTTTTTAATAAATCGTCTAAAAGAACCAATCTGCTAAAGACAATTGCTGATCGACGAATGCCCGGGGTATCAGAGACTCGATGGCAGTATCATTCGCGTATTGCGAACGTCTTATTCAATTGCAAAGAAGATATTATAAAAACTTTTGAATTTAGATTTTATGTGAACCAGGAGAATGGGATAACGATACTCTGGTTATGTCCGAAAGTTTTTTGTACAAACCGCAGGACAAAGAATTCTGTTTTTTATTGCATGTTACTTCGGTCATATTTGCAAAAACAGATATTCTTTTTAGTTTAGTTCAAAATAATCAAACTGACATAGAGCTTGCGAAGCAAGAGATCGAGGGTTTTGAGTCATGGATTCATTCTGAATTTTTAAACTCATTTGACTCAATCTATGAGAGCGTAAGTAACTGCTCAGAACCTCCACGCAAACGCCGACTACTTAATATTGATTCAAAAACAAATTATAGTCGAATTTTTGTAGCAATTATAGATAATGTTACAAGGCAGATTAAGATAGGTATAGTTCATTTAGTTCATATATTTTCTTTGATTTCTTAAACAAATCAAAATATGAATATTTTTCTAATTCAATACCGGATGACAAAATATCTTCTTTAATTACCCTATTTCCTTGCATTTTTAATCTTACTACTTTAAAAAATGAACTCAAGGTTTTATACGCTACCCCTTCACTTAAAAAGATTGATGTTTTTCAACTTTATAAGTATTTTAATACGGAAATGCTTAGAGATACTTTTTCTCAAAGTCTAACATTGTGTGAAATCTTTTTAACCCTGCCTTTGACTGTGGCCTCTGTCGAAAGATCTTTTTCGACTTTAAAAAAGAGTCCACACTTACTTAAGAAATTCCCAAAAAGAAGAAAAACTCTCAGACCTGGCACTTTTATCTATCGAAAAGTACCTTCTTTTAGAAATAAAAAAAAAATCAAATTTTTATGAAAGAGTTTTAGTAGAATTCGTAAAAAAGAATCGTATGATAGCTTTAGAGTAGAAATAGGTAGTACATAATTGTAATTGCTATTTTTTTTATATTAACCAACGCTCCGAGTTATCAATAACTTATATAAATTACTTTGCCCAGAACGGCTTCTTTCGAAGTCACTTTTTTATGCGATGAGCTACGTACTTCCACTGACTTAAAGTATAACTAAGGTGGCTTGGATTGCATATCTTAAGTCTGTGTTTCGAATAAGCACTAAAATGGTAAGTCTTGAATAAAACATTTTACTTAAACTTTTTTCGGCTTCCCTCTCTTGAAATTTCACCCCACGCCACGCTGTCTTCTAATTGAGACGATTCAACGAATACGATTTTCTTTAAACCAATCAGTAGCTGAAACCAAACTTCAGTTTTCTGAAAGTTTTGTAATAGAATTTATTACAGGACTATTTATACGTGGAAGAACATTTGTCAAAATCTATTGAGGAGGTTAAAAACTGTGCTGGCACAAACATTCAGACAGGTAAATAGTCAACAGATTTATTTATATGACATTAGTATTCTTAAACATATTTAAGTGTTGAATGTCAAAAGAATCAGTAAAAGAGATGACCCATTTGATAAGATGAAATCACGGAAATATAAACGCAATAGTTTTACCATTAGAGGGTTCCAAAAGATGAAAGGGCATGATTTTATTTTTCGAAAGTGAACGCACTTTACTTAACTTCGTCCTGTTTTTTTTCGCAATAACTCCCCTGTAGAAAGTCCTAAATCATTAAAATTAATATTGTGTAGGAGACAATTCCTCACAATTCTCCTAATTTACTTCGTGATCTATGATACTTCTCTGCTAAATATTACCCAGTAATGGTCGCTTAAGTCAGAACTTGATATGTCACCAAGTATTTCTGTGAAAGTCTTTATGCCGCGTGCCGCTCTGGTTTGGTTTGAAAACATGTAAAAAGTGAAAATGTTATGAAAAACTGTATAAAAATTTGATTTTGAAGTCTTCTGGCGCATAGGAATGTAAACTTTTATATGGAGATTGGCACACCTTTGAATGGGAAATTCAATTGGGTTTCGAAGCTTATCTCACGCATTAATTTACACAAAAACGCTAAAGAGTTAAAGCAGTATAAACTGAAGTGGAATCACCCTGCATAGCTTGCTAATAAATTGCTTCCTAGATTCTGACTTTCCAAGGGCTATAGAATTTCGCGAATAACCTAAAGAGCTGAAACTTCTTTGCACACTTATAATACGAGCCTGGGAGAGGGTCACTACGAAGCCGGATTTTTTATTTTCGAAATACAGTGTGTTGTACAGTATCCACAATAAACAATTTGATAAGTAATTGCTTTGTAAAATTAAGACTACAGGGCGTTAGAATTGGGAGCCAGTGGAATCACAGCCGGAAATTTCACTTTGAACTGCTCTGGGGCATAGAAATTTAAACTGTTATAAAGACTGTTGGCAACCGTTGGGTAGAAAATTCAATTAGCTCTTAAAGCACACCTCTGACTTTAATTTTCGTTATACCTTTAAAACAGTAACAGTGGTTTGAGTCAAAACAAACTTCTAGCCCCTCTAGCTATGAACAGGGGGAAATGGACCTCCCCCTTCCCATACATTTTGTTTGCTGTTGTGTTGTATTGACAATTATTCTGATTAGGTATTATTCCTAAAAAATATTTTCTTCTATCTGTCGTCATTTTGGAAAGGTAAGGATATATTAAACATAAACACCTTTTAGATTTATTTTAGTAAGTTTTTCAGAATCGGTAATAGATAGAAGAAACATTTCTTCAGAAACTGTGTGCGCGATTTGAATAATTTGGGGTAAAAAATAGTAAAATATTTTACATAGATAGATAGATAAGATTCATTTATTGAGTACAATTATTAACATAATAAGATTCCGAAAATATACTCGTACATAAATATATGAATTATAAAGACAATGACTAAGCCATTGACACTATATATTGATCACTATACTATGCACATATTATTCTGTTATTATTGTTTTTAATTTTCTCAAGTTACAGAAATTTATAAATTTAAAATCTTTTAACAAATTAGTCAAACATCAGAATTTCATTAAATTTTCTAAGGCATTCTTATTTTAGTGCCCTACTGCGCATAAAGGGTGAAGTAGATTTAAATTAGATTTATACCTGATTGTAAAGAACGCTTCCTAGGAGGGCTTAAAGAAATACCTATAATCGATAAAGTCATTTAGAAGTTATAGAATTTAGAAGTATTGAATATCTTTGCGTGGTCTATATTATGGAGTTGAGAAAAAATCAATCGACTTTTTATCGATTTAACGAAAGTATTCTACATTGCTTTTAATCAAGCTTTATAAAACAAGTTTCAGGGGACCTATCTATGACTGGTTCCAGTTGTATGTAATAGATTGAGAACAAAAAGTCTTAGTACTTCACTTAAGTTAAAAAATGGTGTTCCACACGGATCTGTATTATGTCCAATTTTGTTTCATATCTATGTTAACTCTTTTTTCTACCATAAATACACTGGGCTAGCATATTTTGATTGTATAGTTAAAATAAATGAGAACTTGCAATTGCTTAGAATTTAGTTTGTACTCCATAAATTAATCATTAGCGAAAAAATGAAAATTATGCGTTTTAAGCTATCGGAAAACATTTGAGAGGATATCGAGGTTTTGTATCACTCACATGGTTGTAAAAAATTTTGCTACCGCTATATGTGGTAAAAATAATTTTAATAATAACGTTTGCTTGAGCAACTGCTTTAAAATTGAATCCGTCGATTTAAATATTTAGGGATTCATATCGATAATAAATAGAATTGGAAGGTTCATATTCAAACTTTTAAATCCTAAACGATAATTCGTAAAATATATACGTATTTTAAAACCATATTGTTCCGGTAGTGTCCTTTCAACAATACGGTATAGTGAGTTAGGAAGGTTCTTATATGAATTCTTTTGGATCGAACTTAATTGCTCAGAGGCATTTGTTGACGTACCAATTGCACATACATCACATTTTGTGGCTGTTTAATTACCTTCCGATATCTATAAAAAAAAATCGCACCTTCCACTCATTCATTAAAAGCGTCATAAACTTTACTATAAAACTTTGTGAAATTGAATTCCTACGAGTATGTATGTAAAATGTTCTTTATTTTCAACTTTTAAATCTATACGAGTACATTGTTTAGAAATTAGAGTACATAATTTTTGTTGAAAATTAAAACTTACAACAATGACAATAAAGAGTTGTCTGTCGGATAAATTTCAATTAATAATGAATTTTACTTATTAGGATTTTTTATTTTGCTTTTTAAAGAATTGTGTGAAAAGAAGAGAAATTATGGAATAAAAGATGCTACTAATCTTTCTACTAATTGAATTCAGCTATAAGTTGTTTTCTGTGGGATAGTTGACCAGTCTGTTCCAATTGTTAATGGTTTCTCCATTGAGTACAGTAATGAGTTCGCTTTCATTCAAAATTGCCTTTTCAAAGTATCTCACTCTAAATTCGCTTAATACGGGGCACCTGCCTATAAAGTGATGAATGTTTTCTTTTCCTCTCATGTTCACATACATGTTGCATAGAGTTGAACCGTTGGCTCCAAATTTGCTTGGATTAAGAAGGATTAGATCGCATCTAGCTTTAAAAATCCGTGCAATTTTGCTAATATTAAATTCATCAATAAAATAAAGTTGGCCTTTCGAGTAGTCCAGAAACTTGTAAATTCTTGTGCTACTTTCCTTCGCTCTCCGTTCACTTTCTTGGCGACTATCTGCTTTGAGTTGATATTGAAGCTGCGAGTTTTTAATGTTCCAGTCTCCTTCTCGTTGCAAGTGTAGAACCAACCTATTTCCGATATTGTTTATCGCTTTCACCCAAAAAAGTTGTTTTTCCAAAAGAATTTTGGTAAATTTATGTAGTAGTCTGGTATTCGATTACAATGGAACATTGTTTTCTTGACATATCTTAGATGTAGGTCCAATGTATAGAAATGCCCATCTTCCACTCCGGTCTCAATCGACAAGGTGTAGTTTGGAGTGCCTGATGGTAGTTTCAAAATTCTTTTCAAAAACAAACTCTGCAGACAGTCAGAAATAGTTTCCACTTTGCACTGAGAGTTATATTCTGTTTACTCAAAAGGCAATGCTATGTTGCATTGATGCTGCTCTTAGCTGCAGTATTTCTTACAAAAAAAATGTTTGGTGTGAGAAGTACACCAAGATAGGTATACTGCGAAGCTATTCGAATTTCTTCCCCTTTGAAAACCCACTTTTAGTGGTTTGATAGCCTGCCACCATTTCAGAAAACCATGATTTCTGATTTTGAATGGTTCACTTCCAAACTAAATTTCTCGCAGTATTCTTTAAAGCGGACTATCATCTGTTGCATGATTTCAATATCATCTGCTAGGATCCTTATATTTAAATGCTAGATATTGAGACCTCCTTTTATGCACGATGTAAATCATTGATGTAGAGTGCGAAAAGTAACGGCGATAACAAGCATTCACCCCAAAAAGTGTCCCAAACTATTCTAATAGCTCCTTTCCTGCCCACACCGCAGATTGAGTATTAGAATATATGCATTCCAGCAGATTAACAAATTTGGTTGAAACTCCCATTTCACGTAACATAAAGATCAGCAATTTCCTCTAGATTTTATCAAAAGCCGCCTTTAAATCTACGAAGAAGGCATAGACTTTCTGTTTTTCTGCCAACTTAATGTGCACGATAGATGCAAGTTTTTATATGTTATCTACTGTAGAGTATTTTTTTCTAAAGCCAGCCTGGTACTCAGTTAGAATGTTATTTCTTTCCATCCAAGCATATAACCTTAAGGACCCCCATCATGATCTTCGCTATGCAATTCAGAAATGAAATGCCTCTGTAGTTGCTTGAGACGTGGACATCACCCTTTTTGAATATCGGCCATATTATGGATTTCGTGAAAGCTTCCTCTACCCTACATTCATGTAATATTCTGCTATATGCGATTGCTAGTTCTTCCAGAAAACCAACAGTCGCATTTATATGATAATAAACTCCTGGGGCTTTTTTCAGGTTTACTTTTCTGAGCATGTTTTTATAATAATTTCATGGAGAGAAATAGATCTGTCCAAATTCGCGTCTTCGGCAAAATTTGATACGTACGATATGCTACTCATTTCTTGACTTGGGTTGAGAAGATTTCTGTAGTACATTTTAAAATCCAAAGCCCTTATATCAGGACACACATATTGTTCTTGATTTCTTATCTCCTTTGCTAGACTCCACCAATCGTTGCTGTCTTTCATTGAATTAATTTTAAAGTCTATTTGTTGATAGTATAATTTGTTTTTATAAACTGCCTTATATTCTTTTAGGGCTCTGTCATAGATCAGTATTACCTCTGGATTTTCTGTTTTTCGAAATGAGTTTAATAAATTTAAGCCTTTTTTCCTCACCACTTCGCACTGGGCATTGTGCCACTTATTTTTTGAATTGTAGGTTTTTATGTTACTACTTTGTAGACTCGCTGACTCCTTAATTATATCAGTGAGATCAGCTATCTCGATAATATCTTTCCGAAGCTTGACATTTTTCAGATTGGAGTTGAGTCGATTTCGATATTCTGCCCTTCCGGTTTCCTTCCATTTTAGCTTTGGTAAGAGATTGTTAGTGCTGAATGCTCAGTTTTATTGGCAGGTGATCCGACCTGCCTCTTCTATATTAAACTTTCCGACCCACATCAACATTTCCTGTAACACGGCACATATATCATTCACCGAATCTGATCCGTTGATAGAAATTCTGAACTGCATTTACGCTAAGTTCGAGGAGCAATGTGAAACGAACAAAAGATTCTCGAACGACTCAGTAACGTCGAAATCTTCTGTAGGTCTAATCTTATATCTAAATCTAAGTAGATATGAACTCTTTGCTCAAAATTATAACATGGAATGCAAACGGACTCCTACAAAAATTTAACGAATTAGAAATTTTTCTAATGAGAGAAAATATCGACATATGTTTGATCTCTGAAACACATTTAACAAGGGAATCGCAAAAAAAGATAAGAGGCTACGCTGATTATCACGCCTATCATCCTTCTGATAGAGCGCGGGGCGGTTCGTCCTTATTCATTAAAACTAACATCGAACACTCGGTCGATATAAACATAGAGCTCGAAAAACTTCAGTTGGGCGCGGTGAGGGTTAAAAATAAACACTTGAGCTACAACATATCGTCTGTTTACTGTCCGCCGCGATGCTCGCTTGAAAAAGACTACTACTTTCGTGTCTTCAATGCCCTTGGTTCAACTTTCCTTATTGGTGGAGATTTCAACGCGAAGCACACCTTCTGGGGTTCAAGATGTACATCATCTAAAGGAAAAATTCTCTACGAAGTGGCAAATGAATTCGGTTGTTGTTTTTATTCGACAGGAAAACCCACCTATTAGCCAACCGACTCAGAAAAAATTCCCGATCTTATTGATTTTTTCGTTTCAAAAGGTATTTATTATAAATTTATTACAGTCGAAGAAAGTTTTGATCTTTCTTCTGATCACTCTCCGGTAATTTTATTACTTGGTGAATTGTTGATCAAGAAAGAAGGACCTCCAAGGCTTACTAGCAATAGATCAAATTGGGAGGGCTTTAGAAATGATTGCGAAACAAATATCGCCTTAAATGTATCACTTAAGACACCTTGTGAACTAGAGGACGAAGTTGATCGTTTCGTGGAAGCAATCCAAAGAGCGGCATGGAGAAACACTCCTTCTAGAAGCTATAAGATTAACCGCAACGAAAAGTATCCAAGTGAAATCATTGAACTGGTGAGGGAGAAAAGAAAAGCACGAAAGAAGTGGCAAATCACTCGTGCACCGCAGCATAAAAAGGTCCTTAACCGACTATGCAATCACCTTAGACATAGTATTCGGGAATTTAAAAGCAATAAGATAGCGACCTACCTTGAAAATCTCTCCACTGGAAGAGAATCAAATTATTCACTTTGGAAAGCGCTATAAGGCATCCGGAAACCTCAAATGCGAGCGTCACCTATTCGGAAAAATGATAGAACTTGGGCCAAGAGCGACAAAGAAAAGGCAGAACTTTTTGCTTTGCACTTAGAAGAAACGTTTAAGCCATTCGATGGCCCTTTGATAACACCCGACTCCCCAGTCACAACAACTTTAAGTAAAAAAAGTGAGGGAAATGATTACAAATCTAAAGATGAAAAAAGCACCGGGTTACGACTTGGTAACGGCGCAGATGCTTAAGGAATTGCCGAATAAAGGTCTTATCAAACTGCTATATTTCATTAACGCTTCATTCAGATTGCTCTACGTTCCGAGACAATGGAAAGTCGCTAAGATTATAATGGTCCCGAAACCAGGCAAACCTTAGAATGAGAAGAAATCATATCGGCCTATTTCCGGTTATCTCTAAAATATTCGAAAAACTACTTTCTAAGCGACTACAACCCGTCATCGACGAAAGATGTCTCATTCCTTACCATCAGTTTGGATTTAGAATCAAACATTCTATAATCGACCAAGTCCACAAAATAACTGACGTGATTGAGAAAGCTCTCGAAGAAAAAAAGATTTGTTGTGGTGTATTCCTTAACGTCTCACAAGCTTTCGATAAGGTTTGGAACGAAGGCTTGGAGTATAAATTGCAACTACTACTGCCACGGCAACAATTTCTAATCTTTCGATTGTACTTTACCGAAAGACTTTTTCGTGTTAAGCACGGAAATGATTACTCTGACACAAGGAAGTGTCCTCGGCCCGCTTCTATATGTACTCTACACGCGTGATATCCCGCAGGAAAGAAACGACGATACGGCGATATTGACAACGGGCGATACAATTGAAGCAGCAACTGAAAAGCTGCAACATGCTGTTAACAAAGTCCACGCTTGGACGAATTCTTGGCGTATTGTGCTAAACGAAAGCAAATCTACTCACGTCAACTTTACCTACAAAAAAGTGGACAAATTACCCGTATATTTAAACTCGGCTCAAATACCATACGCGAACGAAGCAAAATATCTAGGAATGACTCTAGATGTTAAGCTTAAATGGAAATCGCACATAAAAAAGAAACGCGACGAGCTCGAAAACAAGTACCGACAAATGTACTGGATACTCGGAAGACATTCGAAGTTGAGCCTACATAACAAACTGCTTATCTATAAGCAAGTGCTAAAGCCAGTGTGGACGTATGGTCTACAACTATGGGGTTGTACCAGGAAAAGCAATAGAAACATCCTACAAATTAAATTGGAATTGAAATATGCTGTACCTTGGGATGGGGTTAAAATACACCCCACCTTTTTTTCATTTTCTTATTATATAAAAGTAAAAAAATATTATTTAGATAGACTAAATTTTCATTTCCGACCACTGCGATGTCGTGCCGGCTGTAATTTCCATATTAAATGATGGTTTAAAAGTTCCTGATCTTGTCTGCCACCCATAATTTGTGATTTTCCACACTGTGCCATGATGACAAGGATATACTATACACCTACATACATACCAACATCATATCTCTTACGAACCTTTCTTCTAAAGGCGTCATAATACTCGTAATATTGGAAAAGACGTATCTTTCTTATGTACGAGTACATCCATCCAATTTCTTCTCCTTTATCGGGTTCTGCCATCTACATATGTAAGTAACTTGTCAACAATAGGAATTCAAGAATTTCGTTAATTAAAAAATAAGAAACCTATAGTACAAACCCATTTGGCAGTAAAGATAAAAATATAAAATAAAAAAAAAATGCGTCGACAGTTGTCGACCGTTGATTGTCTGTCTAAGTGCAACCGCAGCCGGCGCCAGCGACTCACGATTGAGTGGGTTCACAATCCGCACGCAGAGCAAACACACAGCCACACGCAGGCGGAAATGATAACTACATAGCAGAAGACCACAAGCAGGAAAGTCGGTCGTCCATAAGAGCATTTGTAGGAATACCTTGCGGACCATTATGCTGGTTTCCAACTTCATCATCACCAGGGTGACCAGAGTGAAATATAACATTCCGCTAATGGAAGTCTGAGAATTTGTTTATTTAAAAAAAATCACATATAAAAGTGGGACATTATTTTTCTTAAAAATAATACTTAGAGAAGAATAAGAACCCTAGAAATTCCATTTTGGTGTAGTATACAGTGTGACCACAGTGAACTATAATATTCCACTAGTGGAATATCTTCAAGTAGTTGAAAATATATTGTTGAGAAAAAATATTCGCAAATAAAAGGAATATTATTTACTCTAAACAGAATATTTACAGGAAAATATATTTTCTTCAAATTACAAACCAATTGTTAAGGGTGCGGTATGAACTTCTGATCGGAAGAGTCAGGGTCAATTTCTATAAACTCAAAAATGTTTTTTTGTTACGATCCGAATTCTCGCAACCGTCTGACAAATACTCGAGGGTAAACTTGTCATTAAACAGCTTAACAAGGGATAATTTACTATGGAATTTTCCATTCCAAGTTGCAATATGGAATTGCTTGTTGGGGGGGTGTGTATTGAAATAAAATACAACCACTGTTAATTTTGAAGAAATATGTCCTAAGAAAAATTTGTCGAAAATCTGGTAGACATTCTAGCTTTCCTTTGTTCTGTGCCCTGAAAATTCTTCCTGTTCGTCATTTGTATTGTTTTAAGGTATTAAAAATTTTCTTTATGAAGTCTGGCAATCTTAATTTTCGTTTATTTTCTTGTTATAATCTTCGTGGAAACCTTTCAAACTTTTTATCTGTACCCTATTTCCGAACCACTGCATATCGAAATTTTTTTTCAATTTTGTCTTATCGGTTATTTAATGAACTGCCTGAGTCAATCAGGACAATAACAATACCTGGAATGTTTTTAAAAAGCGTAAAATTGTGGCTCTTCAGCTTTGATTATGTTGCGTTAGAATCTCGTATTTCTGATGTTTTGGTCTAATCTTCGTCTTCATTATTTCCATTCTCATTTTGCATTTTTTACAATTACTATAATTTTTATTTTTTTTTCTTTTTGTTCGAATTAAATTACTTTATTTATTTATTATGTTTCTTGAAATGTTTAAAGTTTATTTTTTATTTTCTTTTACTTTGAATTTTTAAAAGGTCACCCCACCCACAAATGTTGTTTGTATTACTTTAACTAATTGAAGTGGCATTCAACTCTATTTTTTACTTGTATATAAATACAGAATGTCACCAACCTTTCTTATATTTTGTTGCTACTTGAACTGTTTTACATTGATTAAATTATTTGCTTGTTTAATGAATTTACATATAAGAAATAAATACATCATACATCATAAAAATTATGCCCTTCCGAAAATGCAATAAACTGTTGGTCTCTTCCATTTCTATGAAAAAGTATAACACGAGTGGCTGCGAGAAGCTAGGCCATATTTGAACCAGCTGAACTAACCCATCCGAAATAAAGGCGATTTATTCTTGGCACGATTTATTTTAATTTTAATTAAGTGACTTTCTAGTTAAAACTTAATTTCATAGATATGATCTGTAGAAAATTACGTGGGTTTTGCGGTACCCTGATTTGGCTTTCTTAACTTATCTTTAAAAGCTTGCATCGGATTTAAATATTTGGGTATGTGGATAAAAGATAATTTAAGAAACCTTAAACAATGAGTGCAATTTATCATCATACCTTTTTAGTTGGAGCAGTGGGTTGAAGAATTTTTGAGGAAATGGTACGAGTATGTATCATCATTATTGCTTGGGGATAAAGATGGCTACTGGTTGGGAAACTGTTAACTGCTTAAGTCATGGAATGGCCCAGTAATAAAACGAACCAATTACTGTCTTCTGTACTGTGGTCACTGGTAACTTACTTACATACTTACTTTAGATGGCACTATTGTGCGGGGTGGATCTGGGCCTCAACCAACAAGCGTCTATAGCCAACTCGATCTTGTACTAGCCGCCTTGAGTTATGCACATGTTAAGTTGGTTGTGGTCCTTTCCACCAGTGTGCGCTACCTTCGGTGAAGTCTTCCTTTTACCGCGTCTTCCCACCGGAGAGTAGATATTCACTCGCTCTGAATGTCCCAGCCATCTCATGCAATGAATTCAAACCCTTCTGACTAGGTCGATGTTGCTGTACAATAGATATAATTCGTTATTGTATCTTCTCCTCCATTCCCCGTCGATACAAACGGGACCAAGAATCACTCGAAGAATTTTCCGCCTTATCCGCCTTTGATAACATCCATGCTTCTGCGCCGTACAGCAGGTCTGGAATGATGGGAGTCTTATAAAAAGTCACCGTAGTTGTCTCTGAGATGGCTTTGCTACCCAATTGCTTTGCTACTTCAATTGCCCAAAGAATCCGCGGTTGGTAAGAGTGATTCTTCGATTGATCTCTGCTTTGAAGTCATTGTTTAAATGACATACACACAAACAATCGTGCAGACTGATCAACAGATATACAAACATGCATAGCAGGAATGCAGAAAACCACTTTAAATTTTGAGTATAGCTCAAATAGAATCTGACCTTATTTCGGATACAATTTTTCGACCCCATTACCCTACTTCCATTTTCTAAGAATATGAAAATAATAAATTAATTAAGTATGCATGTGTACTTATATTAAATGTTTTCAGTTTACATATTTTCATCAAAGCTTAGGTACTTCAAGCGTCCAATAAATTACATGTCCCTCTTATTAATTAAGTGCAAACAACGAGTTTACTAAATATAATTTTAAATACGAGTATGACATTCCGAAAATGTTTTTTTTTTTATTTTGCAAAAAGTATCAAATTTGCCTATTTCAGTAATTGATAAGAACAAGTATTGTTTCATTGTGGCATGGTTCACTGCGTGAAGGTGAGTGTTTACTTGCACAAATCTTCTTACAATAAGGCTAAAATTACTAGTACACGCTATTACTGGCTCCATTCTACTAACGGAGGGTAGAGTTCTGAATCTTCAAGTTAGTACATGCCCATCCAGCAGCCAGAAATTAGCTTACGTAAAATATATTCGTCCCCTTGCTCCTTAAAAAGTCGCTACGAACGGAGTATATAAAGGGTGGTTAAATTTTAAGGGCCGATGTTGAATGTGAACCACACCTAAACGTCAAGTTTTTTTCTGCATTTCATTTGACATTTCTCAATTTCAGACTAACTCAATTTGAACCATGGAAAGATACACAATAGAGCAACGCGTTAAAGTTATTCAGGCTTATTATGAAAATGGGCGTTCAAATCAAAATGCATATCGTGCATTTCGTGATTCTTTCGGTCAATTTAATCGTCCAAATGTGCGTACAATCGGAAAAATCGTGCAAAAATTTGTGCAAACCGGGTCTGTAGGAGATGTGAAAACACCAGTGCATGCTCTTACAGCTCGTACTGCTGTTCGCGATAGTGTGGCTGAAGAGCCGTCCACCTCAACTCGTCGTCGTGCCCAACAATTGCACCTCTCACGCTCGTCGTTGATGAACATTATGCATAAAGACTTGCATTTACGCGCTTACAAGGTGCAATTGACTCAAGAACTAAAGCCTCTTGACCATTTCCATCGTCGTCAATGGTCACAATGGTGGCTAGAAATGGCAACAGTGGATGATCAATTTTCGAAGAAAATCATCTTCAGTGATGAGGCACATTTTCACCTCAGTGGATTCGTCAATAAGCAGAATTGCCGTATTTGGGCGAATGATAATCCAAGATTGATTGTCGAAAAACCAATGCACCCACAAAGAGTGACTGTTTGGTGGGTTTATGAGCTGGCGGCATCATCGGGCCGTATTTTTTCCAAAATGAGGCCGGTCAGGCAGTTACTGTGAATGGTGTTCGCTATCGTGAGATGATAACGAACTTTTTATGGCCCGAATTGGAAGATATGGATGTGGACGATATGTGGTTTCAACAGAATGGTGCCACTTGCCACACAGCTAACGAAACAATGGCTCTTTTGCGCGACAAATTCAATGGCCGTGTTATCTCACGTGGTGGCGATGTCAATTGGCCGCCAAGATCATGTGATTTGACACCGTTGGACTTCTTTCTTTGGGGTTATTTGAAAGAAAAGGTGTACTTCGATAAGCCGGCATCAATTCAAGAGTTAAAGGATGAGATAATTCGGCACATTAAGCGCATAGAACCTCAATTATGCCTCAGCGTCATCGAAAATTTGGACCATCGAACGGAGGTGTGCCGCCGAGGTCGCGGCGGCCATTTGGCCGATATTTTGTTCCATACATAATTGAACCATACCAATATTATCATAATAAAAAGAAATGACAGTAATTTCCTAAATAATTTGTGTTTTATTCAAAATCAACATCGGCCCTTAAAACTTAACCACCCTTTATATCAAAAGCGAAGTGGAATATATTTTTTTATAAATATACATAAGTATTTCGCTTTTTCGAGCAAGTGGAATATTGTTGAAGCAAGCTTCTGGTCACACTAATCATCACTACGGAGGTTGCTTCTGGTAACCATTCCTCGACGACTACTATCACGTTCACGACCGGCCTACGACAAGGTGTAGTCACAAAACCTGAAGGGTGCGTAATTGCGATGCGTTAGCTTCGTTTTCCGCTCTAGAAGCACAACATGATAAAACTCGGATCCAAATGAATACATCAACAGGCTGGGCATGTCGGTTTTTTTTACACGTTTGACCTATCATGTCATTAAGTAGGCAGGCAGCCACTCTTCCGTAAAATCAAGAATGAGTTTCCCAAGGTATGTATGTATGTACATGTGGACAGCCACCATTAGACTTGGATACATTATAATTGGGACAGAGTTGTTCTTTTTCTCCTCTTTGTGTTCAATTTCGCAATGGGAATTCGGGATTTATTATGATTTAATTGGTACGAACCTGTGGATGGAGTATTCCTGGATTTTTTTGTGAATGGCCTAATTTTCAGGAGCACAGTATGTTGCTTGTCTTAAGGGTGGTCCAATGGACCAATGTGGTGTACCATCTATTCCTCTGGGAGCGGGAATCGCATTCAGAGAATGATTTCTGCTTGGTTATCAAAATGAGAAATGGCCACTACGTGGGGTGGTCCATCATCGTGCATCAGAGCATTGATCTTTGTTTGTGCGTTCCGCAAACTTTGAGTAAAAAAGACGTAATTAGTAAGAAAATCGTCGTCATGTGTACCTGTTTAGTGCTAATTTGTCCGACCGGAGAGTATCTTGACATACAACAGGTGGTTGTGCCGCCGCCGCTTGGGGATAAAGGAAAAAGAGAATGGCAGGTGAGTTCGATAAAGCCGAGACATATGCCATGTGGACTTCTGTGACTTGAAAGCCAATGGGGGGAAATACGATCTGCTCTCCCCCATTTAAGGAAGTGAATGTCAGGAATAATGGCATTGTATTAAATGGATACGACCGTAAAGGCGCCGCGCCGCCAACCTATCTGTGTGTATTAATCGGCGCTGTGCAGTACCAGATAAAAAAGAGGGTGTCTGGACAGTGCCAGTACGGATGGTTGGACGATGAGGGGGCGAATATTTAATAAGGCGTGCGACAACGGTTTAAACAGGAGGGCATTCGTGCATGTAGTTTGGTGCATGCATAGTATATTTGTACCTAATGTATGTTTGTGAAGATGGGACAATTATCTGCAATTCGCGTGTATAGAGTGTCATTTGAGTGGACTAATTTTGCTGGATATTACTTGTGCAGGCAAAGTGTTGCAATCGTGAATAGTAACAATGTATTGCTATAATGGGTTAGGAAGCGCCATATGCACAGTATGCATAATGTTTAAATTTTTGGTCGTTGGTGAACATTAGACGCTGTTAAAAGGAAGCCTCAAGTCAACTGCCAGCAATAAAGGTTCTGTGTACTTAAAGTAATTGAAACTTGCACTTGGACACATGAATAGGAATGATAAGAAGGAACAAGTTTCTAGTCCGAAAATTGCTGCGAAATCAGGAACACCTTCTTTAATGCTGTTGCATTACCTAACTCATTCAAGCTATTGAAACCATGAACAAAAAGCATTATTTTCACTTCTTGGGTGGTAGAAGGGGACTCGCCACTTTGTCGCCCAGCGTGATACCACTACACTCTACAGGCTCCATGAAGTAGTCGTGATTACGTTTCGGAGTTTGGCAACATGATGTCACTGCCTGGGAGAAAATATTGAGGAGTTAAACTCGTCTCCCACTCAGTACAGTATGCAAATGTCAAGCTACATCAAAAACATACCAAACAGATAACAAGTTCGTGTTTGACTTCGGTAATATTACAACTACCTTCAAATAGAGCTGTTGGAGCAGGAAGACAACCTGAAGCCGATACAAATTCCCGACAACACTAACCATTTCGCCAACACTCTAGACCTCTTCCTCTTTTCAGACCCAGACATTTGCACTGGACCATGTCCTAATATCAGATATATACCTGATAATTACACCAATGATAGGACAACAGGATCGCCATCGCCTGACTTGAAATTACTAGTAGTCTAACTGGGGGGAACTGTGGTATTTTTTCCAGGAGCATGATTGCTCAAAAACTGCTACCGAAATAATTCACCTCGGAATGGAATCTTACTCGTACATTCCACCCATTCTACCAAAATAATAACTTCCAGCAAACTTTGGTTCAACAGGAATTGCGAGCAAGCGATTGGTACCAAGGACAGAGCATCGATCCTTCGTAGACTCTTTTCCCTTTTAGGCTCAGAAAACGAAAGAAACGCTTGCCCCAAAACTATTACCCCACAGCTTTGTTGTACGTATGTATATTAGAAAGTCATCAATGTTAATAAAATTTCTGAAGGGACACGAACTAATAAGCGACCGGCAGTATAGTTTTCGCAGCTACCTTTCAAAGGGAGACCGGGTGAGTTACATATGTAACCCACTTATGAACCTTAGCCATTGATCATGAGAGAAGAGTTTAAAAAAACTGCATTAGTGTCCAAAATAGCGTGGACTGTAGGATCATTTACGCCTACAAATCTGCGGGACGATACGATATTAAGGCACTTATGACATTCAAAAGCACAAGAGTATAAGTAATAATACACGATCTACGTGATATCACTCCAGTTATGCTTCAGCATAGCTAATATACATAAGCAAATGTTGTGTATAAGACCATTACGACACTCCAAGCCAAAGGGGTTTAAAGTATTAGGAGTTCACCCAGCACAAGTTAAACTGGTACCCCCTTGAATCCCAAAGTGCTGTGTGGAAAGCTACAAAGTTAGTTGGTGGAATTGATCCCTGATCTGCAGTGATACTGATGATAGTAAAGGTTGCAAAGTACTTTTATTAGTATCATAGAAGCTTTGATTGAAAGAATATGAAAAATATGTTGAAATAAATGAGGATATACAAGGGGAGTCTGATAAGTACGCGGCCTGAGATACTCAGCAACGAGTCGTCTTCTAGTATAAATATCACCTCGTTTCAATAATAATCTCATTTTGTTATTATCTGTGGTAGGATAAAGAACCATGTCAATTTTGAGCACCGCGCCGTGATAAAGAGCCTCATGAAAAAAGGTAAATCGCCTAAAGAAATTTTCGAAGACATATTATCGACTCTTCAGGATTCTGGGCCTTCGTATACTATGGTCAAAAAATGAGCTCGCTTATTTCATCAAGGGCGAGAGAGCTGTGAGGACCACCTCCGCCCATAGCGTCCTGTGTCAGTGGTCACTGAAGAAAACGTCGGAAAAATTGAAAAATTAGTTCTGGCCGACCGAAGAATAAAAATGTGGCAGATAGCGAACGAGTTGCACATCAGTAAAAAAAATGGATTGGAGACATTTTGCACGAGCATTTAAACATGAACAAAATGTGTGCGCGCTGGGTACAGAAAACGCTCACGCCGTTCGACAAGCAACGTCGACTCGAGTGCTGCAAAGATTTTTTTGAGTTAGGCCCAGTCTTGGCGCCGAGCGACTTTTTCCTTTTTTTCCAATTTGAAAAAAAGAAGTTACGAGATCAAGGCGGCCGTAGAAAGGCAAAAAAAAAAAATATTTTTTCGGTTGTACTCGTATTAAGGCACTGTATATCCGATGTGAGATATGCATTTCACTCGAGGGAGATTATATTGAGAAATAATATTTTTTAATCGGATCTCTTCTTGCATTTAATGCCTTAGACCGCATATAATCCACTGGATGTATACAGCGATCATTAGACCCTTACTTACCTATGGAGCACTAGTATGGCGGAATGCAATGGAAACAAGCTGCTCTCTTAACAACCTCACTAAGGTACAAAGATTAGCATGTGTTGGAGTAACAGAAGCACTGAGATCAACACCACAAGCAGGGTACTCCCCTTGCAGGAGTACATAAAAGTCCTGGCAGGCAAAAGCGCAATCCGTCTTAAAGCGTCCGGTCTTTGGAATCAAAGTTCCCACGGTCAGGCATCTATACTTCACAGTTATGGAATTGTTGACCCCATGATAAACTCAGACTATGTTATTCCATATCAGGATTTGAATAAGAACTACTATTCCCAAAAGGCAGGAATGGCAAACCAGCTCATTGTTGAATAAAGAGGACATCTAAATCTACACTGATGGATCTAAAATGGAAATAGGAACCGGAGCAGGAGTACTCTGCGAACCATTACAGACTAAAGACTCATACAAACTCCCAGCTGTATGCAGTGTCTTTCAAACTGAAATCTTTGCCATTGATAGAGCAGCGTTGACAACCTAGCAAAGCAAATAAATCCATCTCGGGTTACAATTCTTGTGGACAGTCAGGCAGCAATCAAGGCACTGGACAACGAGACAATAAAATCTAGGACTGTATGTAAATGTCGTAAAACCCTCAACTAACTTAGTAATATCCACGTGGTCAATCTCTGCTGGGTTCCCGGACATAGTGATATAAAAGGGAATGAGATAGTAGATGAACTAGCCAGAAAAGTATTAGCACTAGGTACAGAGCACATACACACACAAATAGACATCCCTATTGGTGTAATGAAAGATAATATAAACCTTAGGACCAGGGAACAAACCAACAATTCTTGCTTATCAAGAGGGGATTGTGTTATATTCCACAGTCTATGGCCATAATGAAATGAGGAGAGAACCAAATTCTTACTAGCTATGGGGAAAAAGGTGATAGGTGTACTGACGGGACATTGTGCGATCGGTACTATTGCCAAAGGGCTGGACATAATCTCCCCGGACTACTGCTGGAGCCGTCAAAATGAGGAAGAAATATAAAGCATTAAACACCTACTCTGCGATTGTCCTAATCGTCGCCTCATCCATATGGGAAACAGAGACTTCGGAGAACTAGGTGAAGTGGCACATGTTTCATTGATGGACGTAACGAAATTCATAAGGAGCAGTGTTAGATGGGGTATCACAACCCAAGGGATATAACAATGGACCAATAGGCCCCCGTGTAAGCTCTCTTTAAGATGCACAGCCCCCCCCCCCCCCCCAACCTAACCTAGCCTAACCTAATGCCTTAGGGCGCGAACTTATCTGCCGCCCCTCATATATACTATATGTATATATGTATATTGAAAAACAATACATTTTTTTTTTTTATTTCATTCCCTCCTTTTATGGCAGCTGTGCTGACAACACATGGACCGCTCTGCGATTTTTTTCACTCAACATTAAACTTCTTTATAACCAGAACAGTTATATGCACATATAAATATGTACATACATATATGTTTGGTATTTGTCCAATTCAGTCGTTCACAGACTTTCATGGAGTGCACATGTGTTTCGGCTTCTCTTTTAAATTGAAAGTGGTTTGAAATAGAAAATTACAGAGTACGCTTTTAAGTGGCAAGTTGGCCCAATAGTAGTGATAGTGGACTATCAACCCGGGTACTCGGGTTCGATTCCCGGCGGGGAAAGTAGTATTGTGGACTTTTTTTTTTTTTTTATTAAATTAAATAAAAAAGTGTAAATAAAACTAAGAAGAGTGACGACAGCAGAAGTCAGACGATGGACGACAACGAGCGGTCCGCGCTCTCAATAGCGGGATTAGCTGAAATCATATCAGCAGACGAGACGGGTCAATCAGGCCACCCAGCAATGGTGGCTAAAGCAGGTACTGGAAAGAGGAGAAAAGTTAAACAAACTCCCAACTTAGTAAAGCGCCCCTCCACATCAGCTTCATCAGAACAGCTGCCGGGTGGAGTGAGGGAAGGGGCGCCGGGTACATCAACAGCAGCAACAGACGAAAAAAAACGGCAGAGGTCAAACGATAGCGATGAATACCCATACGTCTCCGACGGTGGGGAAGGCCGTTACATGGGAGAAAATAATAGCTTCTCTGTTCTGGTGGCTTCAGAATCGGAAGACGAAGACGAAGAGGTAGAGAGTCTAAATAGCAGCATCAGACAGCTGCAACTAAGAGTGCGTTCTATCAAGGCCAAGCAAATGGCCAGGAGGGAGAATGAGCGGCAGCAAGAGCTCCAGCGCGCTCAACAACAACTACAACAGCAGCAGCAGCCAGAAAGCCAGCTACAAGAACAAAAGCAGCCGCAACTGCAGCAGAATAAGCAGCAGCAACAACAACAAAAACAGCTGAAGAAACAGCAACTACAAGAAGTACTGCAACCAAAGCAGCAACAGCAAAAACAGCAGCAGAAACAACAACAGCAGAAGAAACCACAGCAACAACAACCACAGCAGAAACAACAGCAACAACAACCACAGAAGACTACAAAGACGAGGGTGCCGCCAATCAACACCCACAAGATTGAGCTAAAGGATACTATTGAGCTATGTAAGTCGGCCATTGGTAATAATTTTTACATTAAAAGATTGAATGAGGATAGGCATGCTATCCACTGTAGTACAGTGGAGCATTATCATAAAATAAAAAATTTATTAAAAGAATCGACGACGGAGTTCTTCTCCTTCACCCCGAAGGGGGAAAAGCGGCAAACAATGCTGCTGAGGGGGATAGACCCGTCTACTGATCCGGAGACGCTCCTTGCGCTGCTTAAAGAGAAAGAGTGCAACGAGCTCGAATTCGTAGGGGTCAAGCCATTCACCACAGCTAAGGCAAAAAGGGAGAAGCGGAAACTGCCGTTCTTCCTAGTTCAGCTTTCACCCAATAGCAAGCTGGATGGTCTAAGGAGTATTAAAGTCCTAGACTACCAGGTTGTCGCATGGGAAAAATTAAGAAGGAGCGAAAACATTTTACAATGTGTTCGCTGCCAAAGGTTCGGTCACGCCGCGTCGAACTGCGAAATGCAGCCTCGATGTGTCAAGTGTGGAAAGAACCACAAAGCAGAGGAATGCACTCTAGGTAAGGATGGAGTTGCAGATAAGAGCCAGCTCTCGTGTGCTTTATACAGGAACTCGGGACACACCGCAAACTATCGGGGTTGTCCTAAGTTCCAGTATATTAAGAAAGTAAATCTGGTTCGTCAGGAGAAGGTCGTAGTGAAACGTCCACCTGCTCCAATTCAAACACAATCCGTCACTCCCCAAGTGACCTACGCCCAAATGGCGGCAGGTCGGGGAAACGCGGAACAGAAAAGACCGAAGGTTGCTTCTCAGGCCCCAGCGCCTAGAGCACCGGAGGCTCAAACTGACTTGCTGGCCATCTTGCTCTCTATCCAAGGGCAGATGGAGCAGCTTCAGCGTCAGGTACAGGAGCAGGCGAAGCGGGTGGACCAGATCTACGCACTTCTGCCGGGCCTAACGCATCTCCAGTCGTAATGGGTACGAACATGGAGGAGCAACCCTTGAAGATCCTTGCGGTGAATGTGAATTCTCTGATTAGGATCGAGCGAAGAGCCGTATTGTTTAAGTTGCTAGAAGACCAAACCCCTGATGTGCTTATGGTTAGCGAAACAAAGCTATCCCAGAAGCACAAATTGGGGCACAATAAATACAATATTGTCAGAAGAGACCGACCCAACTCCACACGAGGACGAGGTGTTGCGATCTTCATACGCAAACAACTGAAATTTAAAGTTATGTACAGCGGTGAAGTGCGAAGGTTCCAGGAGCTGGAAGCGTGTATCGTGTGCATCCATCTCCGTAGTGGAAAGAGGATGTACTTGGTCGCACTCTATGCACCTGAAGCTACTCAATCTACTTTATTTATTTCAGAGCTCGAGACACTTTTTCGATTCCTAAGACTGGAGTCGGAGGAGAATTATTTCATCATGGCCGGAGATCTCAATGCCAAACATAGAGATTGGGGAAACAACACACCAAATCCTAGAGGGAACCTACTATTCAATTGGTGGGGTCGGCACAGTGTCGAGTATAAACTCGATTTGAAAGCTACAGATAGTCCGTCGTTTCCTAGAAGCGGCTCCTATCTGGATCTTATGCTGTTCGACGTACGGTTACAACTGACCGACATGGACCGACAAACTATAAACTGCCTGCACACATTTGTGTATGACAGTGACCATTGCGGACTCAGTGCCGTAATAACGATTCCCAACGAAATTGCGGAGTTGGAGGAGTTTGTCCAAACGTACTCCTACAATTATAGTAGGACGCGTTGGACTCGCTTCTCAAGAACTTTGACAAGAGCACTCTCCTCGAATTCGCTCTACCCACCGTCCAATAGGAATCTGTCAAACGAGGAGATTGACTGGTACCTAAAACAAATGGACGAAACAATTAAACAAACTATGGACAATACGATACCTCGGTATCAACATACTGACAACGCAGACATATTCCGCAATGCAACAATTGACGCACTACACCAACACAAAAGTAGACTGCTGTCGAGACTTAAAACCTTGTACAGACAGTTTACTGACAGACAAAACTCGGAGGTTGGGACGCTGAAGTCGTTGATTAAAAACCTCCAAAAATTAATTAGAGAAAATTACAGACTTTCTGTAAATTTGCATTGGAACAACAAAATTCGGGCTGTAAAATCCAACAACCCGAGTATGTTCCCGCAAATAAATAAAATATTTCGGAGGAATAATCAAAACGACCTTCCGTGTCTTAAGATCCCCCGAACGACGAACAATGGACAAATACTAATAACAGCAGGTATAGATCCAGATAACGCAGTAGAGGATGACAACTTCTTTGTGATCGAAGATCCGCAGGAGAAGGTAGAGGCTATAGGAGCGACTTTCCAGGAAGTGTACAAGGTGAATGATACCATTTGCCCGAACCACGACCTGGAAAATCGCGTCCTTGTGCACAACTTCTACCTTCGAAATGATATAGAGCACTGGCGATCCGAGAACATAGGTTTTACCGAGTTCAATGACGATAACATGGCAAATAATGTCATCGCCGATGAAAGGGTACATCCCCCGTACATATCGAAGGTGGAGCTCCAAGCGATCTTCGACTCATTGAGGAGGAAAAAGTCTGCAGGAATCCACGGAGTGTCGAACATTGTGCTTCGACATCTCCCTCTAGAAGCGGTGGACATTTACACCACTCTGTTTAACAATGCGCTGAATAATGCACATTATCCAGCGCATTGGAAAACAGCAGTGATACAACCCATCCCCAAACGGGGTAAGGACACTTCCAATCCGGCAAATCTCCGGTCGATAAGTCTCCTTCCGAACATCAGCAAGGTATTCGAGAAAGTGATCAATAGAGCCCTGCTTAAGTGGACTGAGAACAGTAATATAATTCCGGATAACCAATTCGGTTTTAAGGCGGGGCATGATACAATACATGCCGCGTCTAAACTGGTATCGGATATCCAATGGAACAAAAGCAAGAAACAGGCACGGGTGCCTGCCTGATTGACTTGGAGAAGGCCTTCGACACCGTATGGTTAGAGGGACTCTTCTACAAGCTGAGCAGGCTGGGCATAAGCAAACCACTGCTGTACATACTTCATAACATGCTCACCAGTAGACAGTTCATTGTCAAAAATGGCAATGTGACTTCTGCTGGAACATTTCTAATTAAAAACGGTCTGCAACAAGGTGCGGTAAATTCACCGATCCTTTTCAACATTTACACGAGCGATCTGATAGGATCACTTCACCATGCCATAGCGTACGCAGACGACTTGATCGCGTACAGATCAGGACCAAAAATCGAGGTCATTGCAATTCTCTTGCAACGTGACTTCGATAAGATTCAGCGATATTGCGATGACTGGAAGTTGAAGATCAACTTCCAGAAATCGGAAACCATTCTTTTTAGGACGCCGTTGTCTGGGGCCTCTAGGGATACCAGAAAGAATTGGCGAAAGTTCTCAATCGTTGGACCGCACGGACAGCCACTTGCAAGTCGAAGTGTAGTCAGATACCTAGGGCTCTGGTTAGACCAATATCTATATTTTAACAAACATATAGATGCTGCTCTGGCCAGAGCCAAAGGTGCTTTTGCCCTTACAAAGAGACTTTTTTATAGCAAGCAACTCGATGCAAGGGTAAAGGTAATCTGCTACATGGCCCTCATCCGGCCCATGCTCGTATATGGATGTCCCGTGTGGTTCAATGTGGGAGCAAGCTTGTTGGAAAAGATTCGGGTGTTTGAGAGGGCTTGCCTTCGGGCTTGCCTTCATTTATACAGAACACCAGAGTCCCAGTACATAAAATTCTATCCCAATGAGGTCCTATACAACAGGGCTAATCTAATAAGAGTGGATAATTTCGTTATCAAGCTGATTCGAAGGCACATTGCAAGAGCAATGAGCTCGACGAACAACCTGATCTTCGGGGCTTATTACCCCAATTCCGAGTATCATGAGAGAGTGCGCCTTAACGGCTTTGTTCCCCCAGAGGCGTTCCTCTATTTTGATAAGAAAGGTCTGATCCAGGACAGATTGGCAGTGCCGCTAATCTTCCACGTTGCTCGGACAGCTGTGGATAGGCGACTCAACTACGACAGAGACGTTGCACACGGCAGTGTGGAGCGTCTGCGGTTTAGTAGGGCGGAATCGCGTCGCGATATTTATGACGTACAACGTCAGTACGGTCGTTTTTGGTGGCTAGCCGAAAGAGAGGAAACTCCTTCGTCGTTTCCTCCTAATCCAGGGTAGCCTGTTGCATATTTGAGGTTGGCTGTTTGCTGTCCATGGCCGACTTACATAGTTTAAGGTTTAGGTAGTGTAAATAGGTTGTAGGTTGGATGCAAAAATACAAAAAAAAAACACTAAAAACACAAAAAAAATAAAAAAAAAAAAAAAAAAAAAATAAAAAAAAAAAAATAAAAAAAAAAAAAAAAACAGCACTCGATAAAAAAAAAAAAATAATAAAAAAAATAAAAAAAAACAAAAAAAAAAAATTTATGTAGAATAAGGTAGGCTAATTTAGAATAAGATAGTTTAAGGTTTATTTTAAGGTAGATTGTAAGTTTTTTGTATAAGAACATTAAAAAAAAGAGTACATATACTAAGTTTTTCCTATAAAAATTTTCTTAGTAACAATTAGAATTAAAAAAATTAAATAATTTAAACACAATTTTCAAGTTCGTTACGTCGAAAGACATAGTTTTAAGTATTAGGTTTAGCTTAGAGCGCCCGCATAGGGCCAGTAAGTTAGAATAAGAATAGTTAAGTTAGTTAAGCTAGTTTTAAGCGTTTCTTTGTCTAGCAAATAAGTTACAATGAATTTAATAAAAATGCATTAAAAATGAAAAAAAATGGTATTTGTCCAATTATTTGTTTTCCGATTTTTTTCTTCTGAAGGAAATTAATTTCAATTTCCTTAGAATCCGTTGAGCACGTTTAGTGCTTCGAGGCATCTCTCATAATAGCCCAGTCAGACTGTTGTGTTTACACATGCTCTTCCACACTTAATTCTTAATTTCTTTCCTCTGCCATTAGAGGAACGCTCTGTGGCTGTACTACATTTACATAAATTATTCTGAAATTAATTCCCTCGTTACGTGCCCATCAACCCATCAACGCACATAAAACGGATGTGTGTAATTTCGATTGGCTGTTTCCGAAAAGTTGTGTCTCCACCGCGACATATAATAGTCGATCCCACAGTCAGACATATGTACATATGTATATATAACCTCAAGAGTCTCAGGAGAAGGCAGCCCCTACCGCACCTCTACTCTTTGGCTGGAGGACGGTCTCAATGTCATCCGTGATTCACCATATAATGCGTACCACCATCTACTTTTACTACGTTATGACTTCGACTTGGTTGCTAAAAGTGCATACGCACTATCCAGTCCCAGACTATCGTCGTGGTGCTGATGGGTGATATGACGAGTGGTAGTCACCCATCATAGAGTGCGCCCCATAACCACTAGAGTCTCCAAGAAATTGAAGATGGGCGCCAGGCGGCTGCATTTTATCATCTTTTATTCGCTTGACACTCAGTGGTACTTGTTGTTGTCTTATAGTGCTTATCTTACCGACGACGACGCGACCCTTCCACCCTCTGCGCCGTGTCCGTCGCCATAAAGGAGCCGGCCGTTTTCAGCCGTAATTGTTGTCGGCGGCTTGCACTCAGTGTACACCTTCATACTTACCCCCATTTAGAGCGTTGTTACTTTGGTGGTAGTACGAGCAGCAGTCGTAGACGCGAATAAAGGCCGGCCGGCAGCCAGTCGCCAACTATTTTTGATGCAAAATGACGGTTTTTGATGTCTGGTCTGGATGGAATTGTATCGCTGTCTTTTTCGCTGTCGTCGTTGTTATTGGCGTGATATGCGATGGAGGGGGTTCTGTATATGGTGACCGATGTGAGGGTTCATTGCCAGGCATTGCGGGATGACTATTTCACAATAAAATATTTACACACTTATGCAGTCTGACGTCTTTAGTTATTGCAAATACCACACGAGGCCAAAGGATTAGCCGTGCCATGGGATACACACTCTAGAAGTGCGAATAAAGTTCCAGCTAGGTGCGAGTATTATGACATTTTAAGAGGAAATTTGATTGCTTTAGGATTAGTGAATTCGGTAAGGTGACATATGAAACTGGCTTACGATTTGTTAGATAATTACAAAGGCCGCCGACGACTAAATGGTGGATGAATCCTTTCACATTTAAGCTAAACTAGGGGGAGGCAAGTGCCATATCAGATGATATTATGCATATGTATGCACATGTAATGCACTATTTGTACAACTTTCCTGTATTAAGTCACTTGCCGAAGACAATACTACAGTATACATTTATGATTACATACACTACATCAAAAAATTGTACGTACAGCTGACTCTTCAAAAAAAAATTCATATATTTCAGAAAAAAAGCGTTTCAACCAACTATTTTTTTTTTTTAACAAACTACAATAATCCCAAATGCGTTCAATAGAATTTAGATCCGTAAATTGCGATTTAACGTTGTAGAGAAGCTACTCTTTTACTAACCTTGAGGAATGCTTAGGATCGTTATCCTGCACTAACATAAAGTCGTTCTGTAAGTCAATTTTGGAAGCACTGGCTTTTAGATTCTCTTTCAGAATTTATAAATACTTGTCCATTGTTGTCTCGAGAAGAATTCAATTTCCCAATCCATTTGCCCCATAGCTCCCCAGACCATAAAATTTTCGCCCCCACTGTTGGCTACAGATTTTTTAACTGCAAATCTATGTTGACTTTTCGCCATACGGATCTTCGACCGTCCGACTCGAGGACATTAAACTTGCTTTCGTCAACGAATACCACATTTTTCCAAAGGTCATCTGGCTTCGTGAGGTACATACGTATTTGTATTTGCATGTTTTGTAACGTTTGCCTTTGAAATATAAGGTTCCTTTCTTGCCGTACGATCATTATATCCCTTTGTATTCAAAAAATACATCGCTCGTTTAGACTTAAGGATGGTTTCAGTGACTTTCAAGCCGAAATTGCTGCAATAAAACAAGCTGTGGATATTATTATTGAGGAAGATATTTCAGGGCAAATAATTAGCATCTATGTTGATAGCTAAGCAGCCATTAAGGCGTTAGAGTCATCATCACTAAGATCCAAGCTCGTAAAAATTTGTAAAAAAACGACTGGATGTTACTCAGCGGCCAACACGGTGACCCTGTGCTTGGTTCCGGGCCACATGGATATCTCCGGGAATGAAAAAGCGGACGAACTAGTCAGAATAGGTTCACTTATAAGCACTTCGCGGGCCCTTTCCGAGGCTAGTGTACCGCTTAGCACCCTATACAAGGAGATAGACATTGAGTTTTATGAGGAAGCTAATGAACTCTGGTGTCGATTAGATACTCGTACATGCGCTACAGCCAAATCATTATGACCAGTCTACGACAAAAAAATATCTACCAATCTTATAGAACTAAGTCGAAGGGATATTCGCATAGCTGTTGGTGTCGTGACAGGACACTGTGTGATAGGCAATCACGCAGCACGGCTAGGGTTACCTCATAACGACTACTGTAGAAGCTGCCGGGACGTAGACGAAATAGAATCCGTTCATCATCTCCTGTGTGACTGTCCAGCTCTGGCCAAGAAAAGAAGCCTTGCCTTTGGCAGATACTTCTTTTCAGAGCTGGATGAGTTAGGTAGCATTGAGCTAAGAAAACTCCTGAGATTCATATATTTATCTGGGTGGTTTAGCTTAGCGGTCGAAGATCGAAATTTTTGGGTTCCCAGGGTTCTAAATATTAGGTACAATGGACTCATAGTGGTCTGAGTGGTGTAAGTGGTCTAAGTGGTCTAAGTGAGCTGTTGACAACCCTGTCAACAAGGGCACCCAGTTACCTAACCTAACCATTCAAAAAATGACAAATTGTATTAGGGTTGACTGATACTCCATGATTTGCGTTGATGTTAGCAGCTATTTTTGGAGCACCTAACTTGGGATAAGACTTTACCATTCTTTCAATTTCCCTTTCCATATGCGCGTTTAATAGGTTTTTTCGACCTATTCCTGGAGCCACATCAAAGTTTTTATTTTTATCATAATTAATTATCACGCTCTGAACTCTCGATCGTGGTCTTCCAATAGTTGTTGATATCTCAGCATAGCTTTTTCCATCTTTTCTAAGTTTGAGCACCAGTTGTTTTAGCTCAAAAGGAAATTTTTAAGCGAAGTCGCCATCCAAACAAAAATTTTTGTGGTGAAATGTGAAAAACAGATCACACCACAACAAACTGAGTTTGAAGTTCTTCTTTTTGAAAAAAAAAATCTTCAAATAGATAAAAACACCACAACAAACTGAGTTTGAAGTTCTCAAAATCAGAATATCCACATTTCATGACAAAAAAAGTACCATTTGCACGTCCAATTTCCTGATGCATGTACCTGCACTTCTTTGACATTTACGGAATAAATATTGCTTACAATACATAAAATTATTGAGATAGAACCTGGAAGTTTTGATAAATATTGTTTGTATTTGCTAGTATAAATAATAATTAATTCAAATTAAGTCGATAACAACACGGGTTGAGGTACAATTCCAGAAAATAGCTGATACCCATAATTTCAGTTGTTGTACGTGAAATTTTTTGATGTACATACTCGTACGAGTATGTAGTGTATAAAAAAGCTGTCAAATGTTATGTAGTTTGCTTAGTGCTGGTTGGTTCATAGAAGCACATGAGCAAAAAGAAAAACCAAATACATATGTACCCACCTAATTATTGACCAAACATTGAATTTTAATTTAATTTAATTTAATTTAATAATGGGAAAGTGTGCAACTGGGGCAAAGTAGAAGAAAAATGAGTCCAACAAAAATATTTTTAATCATTTTTCCATTTGATTCCGATTTAACATATTTTGGAGTTTTAAAAAGAATTGGATATTTTGCAAAATTCCGTACAATTTAAAAAAAACAAAGTGGACGATTGGATCGCGCATGTACTTGCACCTAAATATGTATGTACATGCTGTTTATTATCAAATCACTTACATTTGAAATTTAAATCAAATCGTTAATGTTTTCGAAAAAAAAAAAATTTTAATTTAACAATAATATTGATTTCAAACAATAACCGTTGAATCGCAGCCGAGAAATAGCCAATTTTCCAAAATCGGTTAATAAAGGGTACATGGTACACCATCCATTAGCATATGTCTGCTATAGCTCAAATATAAAATTTTAACAATGTTATTAGTGCCGTTTTTCAGAAAATCGATTTTTATCGAAATCGGCCATTAGTAAAGTCAAGTTAATTTTAGGGTTGGAATGAAAATTCCAATTTTCCCTCGAATTGTGACCCTACAGACCTCAGATACAAACTTTCAAGAAAATTAGTCCAGTCATTCAGAATGCGGTCCAGCGCATATACATACATACGTACATACAGACAGACAGACAGACGGGCAGACATAATTGAGAGACACACTTTTTTTAGATTCTCCATTATAGTAATGCCAAATTTGATCAAAATATCGAGATCGGACATTTTTGGGAAACCAATATTTGCCCTTATTACCTCTATAAGGGCAAATATTGAAGAATCCAGCGGGATATACGGAACCTAAGTGCATATGTAAAGGGTGGTTAAATTTTAAGGGCCGATGTTGAATGTGAACCACACCTAAACGTCAAGTTTTTTTCTGCATTCCATTTGACATTTCTCAATTTCAGACTAACTCAATTTGAACCATGGAAAGATACACAATCGAGCAACGCGTTAAAGTTATTCAGGCTTATTATGAAAATGGGCGTTCAAATCAAAATGCATATCGTGCATTTCGTGATTCTTTCGGTCAATTTAATCGTCCAAATGTGCGTACAATCGGAAAAATCGTGCAAAAATTTGTGCAAACCGGGTCTGTAGGAGATGTGAAAACACCAGTGCATGCTCTTACAGCTCGTACTGCAGAAAATATTGCTGCTGTTCGCGATAGTGTGGCTGAAGAGCCGTCCACCTCAACTCGTCGTCGTGCCCAACAATTGCACCTCTCACGCTCGTCGTTGATGAACATTATGCATAAAGACTTGCATTTACGTGCTTACAAGGTGCAATTGACTTAAGAACTAAAGCCTCTTGACCATTTCAAGCGTCGTCAATGGTCACAATGGTGGCAAGAAATGGCAACAGTGGATGATCAATTTTCGAAGAAAATCATCTTCAGTGATGAGGCACATTTTCACCTCAGTGGATTCGTCAATAAGCAGAATTGCCGTATTTGGGCGAATGATAATCCAAGAGTGATTGTCGAAAAACCAATGCACCCACAAAGAGTGACTGTTTGGTGCGGTTTATGGGCTGGCGGCATCATCGGGCCGTATTTTTTCGAAAATGAGGCCGGTCAGGCAGTTACTGTGAATGGTGTTCGCTATCGTGAGATGATAACGAACTTTTTATGGCCCGAATTGGAAGATATGGATGTGGACGATATGTGGTTTCAACAGGATGGTGCCACTTGCCACAGAGCTAACGAAACAATGGCCGCCAAGATCATGTGATTTGACACCGTTGGACTTCTTTCTTTGGGGTTATTTGAAAGAAAAGGTGTACTTCGATAAGCCGGCATCAATTCAAGAGTTAAAGGATGAGATAATTCGGCACATTAACGGCATAGAACCTCAATTATGCCTCAACGTCATCGAAAATTTGGACCATCGGATGGAGGTGTCCGCCGAGGTCGCGGCGGCCATTTGGCCGATATTTTGTTCCATACATAATTGAACCATAATAATATTATCATAATAAAAAGAAATGACAGTAATTTCCTAAATAATTTGTGTTTTATTCAAAATCAACATCGGCCCTTAAAACTTAACCACCCTTTATATTTATACAGTGATGAACTAAAGTCTACGTACACCCCAAAACCCGCCAGAAAATCTTAAAATACATATCTGAACTAAGAAAAAAAATATTGAAAATAATAAATTATTTCCAACTATGGTAGGCATATTTGTTTACAAATAATAATAATATTCAAAAAATAAGTTTTATACAAAAAGGAAGCAAACTTCATTAATAAAAAAGAACAAAAAGTGTTACGCCAGAAAATAGAGGTAATACTTGAAAAAATGTAATATCATTGTACATTGGTTTTAGCAGTTGTCTTGTGGTTGTCAGCAGATGAGGAGCACAGTTCAAACATAAGTTTATTTTAATTATGGCGTCGCGACGTAAAGAGATAAAGCATGAGGTGCGAGAACTAATCATTATATTGAATAACGAAGGACGATCTTACCGCGAAATCGAAACAGTAGTTAAAAAAAAAACGCATTCCAGTGTTCAAACTGTTATAAAAACTACCGCGGAAGAAATTGTGTCGAGAATAAGTTGAAAAATGGCAGACTTCGGAAGCTAACAGAACGTGACGGCAAAAGTATTTTGACAGAAATAAAGAAGAAGCCGAGTATATCGTCAATAACTTTAGTCCGATAAATGAAAAAAAAAGTCTGGAATTTGCTAAGCTTCATCAAAATGATGACATGTCTTTCTGGAGCAGTGTTCTCTTTAGTGATGAGAGCAAAATCCACTTGTTTGGAGATGATGGAAGACAAAGAATTTGGAGGAAAGCAAATGAAAGCCTCAAAAAGGAAAACTTAGTTCCAGATATTAAATATGTCAATGTTCTAGTATGTGATTGTATGTCAGCTGCTGGTGTGGGTAATTTAGTCATAATTTGAAGAAATTATTAATCGTATGGTGTACTTAGACATTTTAAAGAACAATTTAAAGCTATTGGCACACAAATTGGGATCAGTATCTTGTTGGATATTCCAGCAGATAATGATCCCAAGCAAGCATGTATCGTGAAAGAGTGGCTTATTTTTAACATCCCCAAGCAAATACATTCTCCACCATAGTCGCCTGACATGAACTCCATTGAACATGTGTGAGATTATCTAGAACGTACGAGCGAACGATCTTATCTCAGCTTTACACGAAGAATGGAACAACATTGCAGCAGAAGTGACCCAAAATCTCATCAAATCTATGCAAAACCGTAATTTCAGCAAAGGGAGGGCTAACGAAATACTGAGACTTGAAAACTTTTATCATATTTTGTAAAACATTGGAAGTGTAGACTTTTGTTCTTTTTTTCTCATGAATTTTACTATATTTTTGTATAATGTATATTTTTTGTATTAGTTTAATATTATTTGTTCAAAAATAGAGCTTATTTTAAGAAATTTATGGTTTCCAATCACTTATTTCTGGTCTGGATGTACATTTTAATTTGTTTGGGCGGATTCTGGGGTGTACGTAGACTTAACTTAATCACTGTATATATGTACGAGTATACGTATATATTTTTTTATTTTATTTAAATTTTTGTTGCTTCTTTTCTATATCACTCGATTTTATTTCCCGGACAGTCATTTTTGATTTCGTCCCTTTATAAAATAAGTGTAACAGTTAATCTAAATTATTGATATTTTGCTAGGGTTGAGATAACGATCAAAATTTGATCAGCAATTTTATCGGTAAAATATTAATCGAAATTTGTTTCTTCTGATCACGATCAAATCAAAGATTTTATCGATTCAATTTGACATTTTCGATCTCGATTAAAATACTAATTAGTTTTTTGTACGTTTTCAATCGATCCGTTTGATACATCGAAAAATATTTCGATCATCATTTTGTTTTTAAACGAGCACGGTAAAGCTACAGGGGAATTGTGTTTTCCGTCTGCCTGTCGGTATGTTCAGTGGGTGATCATATTGTTACAGCCACTCTGTGAATTATATTTTTTTAGGTTTATCAGAAATGTAGTGTCGAAATGAAGGGTTTTAAAAGAAATCAATTTTCATTAAGAATCGTAACCTTTATTTGTACTTTAGAAATCCTAATTACATACAAATATTGAAAAAAATATGTACTAATATAATACGTGGTAATGCCATCTTTGGTGCATTAACCCCCTCTATGTATTTAAGCACGATTCTCCACATTCATTTGGACTAGTTTATCCCCGTAGGTTCATTACTGTGATAAAGGCATGTACAGGGTGGGGCATCTGTTGGTGTATTTTTAAAATTGCTAAAAAAAAAATACACTTAATATTTTTCAAACTTTCCTATAATTTATGAAAAATAATTTCATTTAAATGGCTGCCGCGGCTGACTTAACAGTAGCCCAATCCTAATAACTCTATTCACTCACGAATAGCTCGATCAATATTATGTTTAAATGTCTGAATCGTTTCTGGATTGTCAGCATAACATCGATCTTTAATGGCACCCCACAAAAAAAGACAAACGGCGTTGAATCGCAGTTCCGCGGAGGCCAAGCAACATCAGCAAAACGGCTGATATACCCGATTATTGAATTTAGCGCGCAAAAGATCGATTGTTGAAAGGCTTGTATGGTTCGTAGCTCCATTTTGCTCTGTAGTGCTCTCTGTTGAAGGTAACATTGTTGCCATTTTCATCTTCCAAGAAAAATGGACCAATAATGCCGCAATTCCAGAAACAACATCAAACAGTCACACGCTGAGGATGCATTCGCTTGTCTACGACTAAGTGTGGGTTTTCCGAGCCCCAAATACGGCTGTTTTGCTTGTTTACATAGTTTACATATCTGAAAAACATATTTTTTTTTAACGAACTCAACATCAATTTCGAACTGTTCTAAAGCCTAGACAGAGAAGCAATAGCGAAGCGGGTGGTTATTTTGTTTCAATCCCTCAGTCATTTGGACCTTGTAAGGGAATAATCCGAGGTCTTAATGCATAATTCTCCTCAGGCTAGTGCACCTGATGTTCAGTTGCTGAGATCTGTCTCGAGTTGAGGTTCTCGGGTTTAGGCACACATTTTCAGCGACAGCAGCAATATTCTCGGCTGAGCGAACAGGATGCACACGAGGATAACTTGTGTTATCAATTAGCATCCAATCTCACAAACTTGAATATAGCACGCACGGTTGTTGCATTCTTTCCACCTGTTTCGGCAACACAGCACTCACTTTGGAAATAAATTTTCAATATTTTCCAACATTGTTCAAGCGTAAATTGATTTAATTCATACCGCGGAGATATGATATTGTGTTTCTGTCAGTTTGTTGTCCGTGAAAGAGCTATCAGTGTCAAAATAACATGTAAAAAAGAAACCATCAAATGACACACCCGTTATATCAAAATTGTATCGAAACTCAAAACAATCTTAGGATCAATTTATAAAAAATATTCGAATAATTAAAAAAAATCCTTCAAATTTCTAAAAATTTTATGTAAATGTATGAAAAACAGTCACTTTGAATTCAGAAGTTAAAAATTAATATTTATAATAAAACTTTTATTTTCCAATAGAAAGTAGATATAGGGTGTTTACATACGGGATGATTTTTTTAAAACAAAGTTTAAATAATAGATATTTTTAATTAAAACGTTCATTTTATTATTCAAAATAGATACAAAGTGTTTCATAGATTTAGTGCACATATATATATGTAGGGTGAGTTTGTTTAAGTTCACCGCGTTGTTTTCAGAAACGGTAAGAGAATGCGGAGAATTTGTTTGGTAACTTTAAGGATTTAGATCCTATATACCTTTTTTAAATGAGGTGGACTAGTTTGTACATACATATACAATTGAAAGTACATAGAATTATTTTATTCGTAAACTTCACCGCTTCGGGAATATATACGTAAGAATGTTTTAAGAATTTTTTTAAGAAAAGTTCACTTCATTTTTCTCGGAAATGGTTGGAGATAAGAGAAAAACACTTACATATGAGCAAAATTGTATAGAGTGTAACGCCAAGCTTAATGGTGGCCTTGAAAGTTCTTGAGTGTCCTTTATTTTAAGGATATAGAGCAAGCTGACAATTGTTTTCATGAAAAGAGGTACTTTTCAATCTGTCGTTATGTAGAACATTGAAAAACAATCATCTTTTTGTATTACAACATTTTTCGAAAACACTACCATTTACGAGACATCGAGAAAATAAAAACACCAACCGTATTTCCTTATGCAATAGATGTTGAAAATGACGGTCAAAAAAATGGAGGAGTTGCAAAAAATATACACGCTATCCCCGAAATTTGTAAGAATGTTTTAATCTAAAATACAGTACGAAAAGGGATTGAAGAGATTCTTTCTTCGATACCCCGTAAACGGCATGGTTTTCGCAAAAGTTCATGGACACTAAAGAAGACTGTTTTTTATTGTCTTACATAATGGCAGTTTGAAAAATACCCCTTCACATGCGAACAAATGCAAGTTTGATCCATATCCTTTCCAAGGATTTCATTGGTCCCCGGTAATTGTCCATTTTCTACAACTTTGCTCTTAAGTATTTTTCTTAAAAGTACCTTCAACCGTTTTCGAGATAGTAGTGTATTTGGATTTAAAGAAAACTCACCCTTTATACGAATATATACAGTGGGCGAACATATTAATAGATCCACCTGTATAAATACCCGATTTAACATTTAGCATCTAATTGTGTTTGTAAGCCTGGCAAACCGAAAAATTTGCTGGCCGCACTGCATGAGTGGCTTCCTAAGCCAAAAAATGTCAGAAAGCTTCTAAAGAACAGGGCTGGCACTTTTCCGGTCATCAACCCAGTTGTGAGTCATGAGACCTTATGCACCGGGTAAATTCCCAGGGAACTAGTTACGAAAAGACGTCAGTTTGATAAATAGGTACATATTTTTGTCACAGTAATGAACCTACAGAAATAAATCTAATCGGGAACTTAATTTTCAGATTGATCAGTTGATCGTATCGAAGACTTATATTTTCGATAAAATTTTGTTTTGATCGTGATCGCAATATAAGTTTTCGATTGATCAAAAATTTTATTTTGATCGCATCGATCAACATGTTCGATCAATTGATTGTGATCACTTATTTTGATCGCGATCAATTACAGCCCTGATGTTTGCACATGAATGAAATAATAACTGGTATACAAAAGAGGTTGTTCGATATTAAACACTACAGTGGACGTTTGCGAAACTCAAGGAACGTATATAGCAAGTGTGATTCGTGTAACTAAAATGTAAGGCCTTAAAACCTATTACATGCGGTCGGACAAGGCTAAAACAATTTCGCTATTGACTCTGATAATATAAGGGTGTAAATGTAACTATAATCTAAACCATATATGAAGGTCATGAAGCTAAATCCGATGTCTAAAAGGGTACAATTAATTGAGTAAAGAAAATAAGGCAGTTATCGTCGCCTTATCCAAACAGTATCAGTCATTTCGTGAAATTTCTCGACAAATTGGATGCAATGAGAGTTCTGTAAGAAGATTCTGTAACAAATATCGTCGGGATCACAATCTGGACAGAAAAATTGGCACAGGAGGAACGGGAACTGAAGAGGCTAAGCTTAAGACACAGGTTTAAAAATGCATCGGAGTTAAGAGCTGACTTGCGAGAAGCTACTGGGGCTGAAGTTAGCGTTAGAACTATCCAGAATCGTCTCAACGAGATGGGTTTGCTAGCAAGGAGACCAACAAAAAAGCCACTTCTGACCAGCAAAATGAAGAAAACACGCCTTAGCTGGGCTAAGGAAAGGCAAATCTGGAGTGTTCAAGATTGGTCAAATGTGGTGTTGTCTGATGAGTCCAAGTTTAACCTAATCGGACCGGATGGGAAGCAGATAGTTCGTCGTAGAAAAGGGGAACGCTACAGTGACGAATGCATAGCTCACACCGTAAAACATTCTCCTTATGTTATGGTGTGGGGATGCATCACCGCAATCGGAGTTGGATCTCTAATTATGCTCGAGGGCACTATTAACGCCATGCAGTACAAACAAATTATCTTAGATGGTGTTGTACCGAGTATGGAAATGATAACAGCAGAAACATCAAAACCAATTTTTCAAGATGATTCAGCAGCTTGCCACCGAGCAAAATCTGTGGGTAATTCGAGGTTTTTTTTTCATATTTATGGGTGTTTTGAAAATCTTATGATTTTAATTTTTAAATTTCCTCCACAGATTAAAACTTTGAAAGAAGAATTAGGAATAGAATCCCTAATTTGGCCGGGAAACAGTCCAGATCTCAACCCCATCGAAAATGTCTGGGCTCTTATGGGAAAGAAGATCCAAGATAAAAAACCAAAAACCATGCAGCATCTAAAGAGCATCATTGAAGAAGTGTGGTTCAATGAAATTAATAACAATTACCTCGGTAATCTCTATGCCTCCATGCCAAACAGGGTTCATGACGTTGTTAGGGCGAAGGGTGGTGCTACGAAATACTAGAATCATTTTTTAGTATTATGAAAGTCTTAAATTATGTAAAAAGGTTTCTTAGTTAATAAAAATATGAAAAAAGAAATTTGCTTTTCAAATTGTTGCTCTTTTTTTAATTTATGTATATTGATAGTACTTGGGCAATATCTGATATTTTGTAGTCTGATCTTCACGATCATTGTTTTTTTTTCAATTAGGCTACGAAATGTATTGTCAAATTGGGGAATGTGTTAACTTAAATGTTAAACATCAAAAATACAAAGTGACTACGCAGTTATTAGTCATCATCTATTAAATTTCTTCCATTTTGTTAAAAATTACCATGTGCGGCTTTTTTTGTTGCGCGGGGTGTACATATATAGTAATTCACAAATCAGAATAAATAGATAATTGATGCGAATGAAGAGAGAGCTTAATGACAACTAACTCATAAGAGATCTGGCTTGATTTCTATTTTTTACATCCTCCGGGGCCGGAAACTTCAAGTGAGCATAAAAGCTGAACAGGACGCCTAAGAGAACTTCCATCTGATATACGAAGCTCACATGTTCTCACTTCGCCACCACGTCTGCCTTCGTTTTCTCCACAACATCCAACGTGGAACATATTATTCGTAAACGAGAACAACATCATTCTCCATAACGCTGTATGGCGAACCCCGTTTGCAAAGGTGTACCGACCGTAGTTAGTTAATGCACGTTTCCAAAACAGCATAGTTGCCTGCTAATTCACTTGCCTCGAAACGCTTTGTCTGAAATTAGATTAAGTATTTCATAATTAAGGTTAGCACAAAGTGTGCTGGAGTAAGTGGTGACAAGTCCTTTGCGTCATCACTTACTCGTATATAAGTTAACGGACGGCTGTTGACGACATCCTCGACCTCCGTCAAAAAAGTGTAAAGTTGTTCCCCGTCCATCACAGCACGACCGACAACAACCTTAAGTGCGTCCTTTACGGAGCGGACTAGTCGCTTCCAAAATCCAACCCACCATGGAACTCGTTCGACGATGACATGCCAGGTTATTTTTCGTTCTGCCAAAAAGTGGTTCAGCTCATTAAATTAGCCAAGACGGCTAGCTCCGATGAAGAACGCTTAAAAGTCTTGGTGTTATCTGACAAGAACATCTCTGGAACTCTTCTGCGCGCCATGAACCTTCTGATACCCATAAGGCAGCTTTCTGTGTTGAGGCTTGGCGCCAGCTCAAGATGAACAGCGCGTACTGCAGAATAGGTAAACAGCAGAATGTAGTATTTTGTATTGCCTTGCGGCTGCTTTACAAACAAGTAACCAGCAAAATCTAATCCTGTATTTTCGACTGTCCTCGAACCGAAAATCCTCTCGACGGGTAGGGTGCCAACAACTTGACACGCTGCCCTGTCAGTGAAGCGCTTGCTAGTAACGCACCATTTGGTTAACCGTTTAACCAGCTGTCTCGCTCTCGGGATCCAAAAACGCTTCCGCAATTCCGCTAATAAAGGTCTGATTTCCGCATGGAGGCGCTGGTGATCTAAATTGATGACAATCAGTTCCGACAAACGACAATCTTTCGGCAATATGATCCAATATTGTTCAGACGCTTTGAACTCCTCTCGCTTCCAAAGATGGTCCCGATTTTGACTTTCCCTTTCCTCGATTTTTTTTGTCGCTTTAATAAACCGAAAGAAATATGCGGTGGTCCTCAGAATCTTTTGAAGATTGATAAAATTCTCCAGTGGCAGAATTGGTTGTCGCTTTACATTCACACTCTTGCAGTGGTCTTTTCTGGAAAAGAGAAGAACACTACTAATCAGATCAATTTCATTCAATGGAATGGATACTCGTAAGTCCGCTTCTTCTAATTTTTGCAACCATTCGGAACCTTGCAGCCAAAACTTCGCCTCAGCTAAACTTTTTGCAGATATGCCTCTTGTCAGAATATTAGCCGGATTTAGTTTCCTAGAGCAGATTTTGCGTGTAATCTGAGAATTAGACCAGAAATAAATTGACTTAAAATTCATTATTAAATTGTTCTTTAAATAAGCGAAAAGTCGAACACCAACAACAACTGCAGTTAATTCAAGCTTTGGTAACGTCAGCTCCGAAGATTTGTCTTCGTTCAAGGGAGCTATCCTATTTGTAGAGCAAAGGTACCTAATATTCACTTGTCCTTCCGACGTGGTAAACCGAATATATGCTACAGCTCCATATGCCTTCAAGCTTGCGTCGACGAAAACGTGTAAATCCTTTTCGCTAGGCGAAAACATATAAATACCTCTGGGAATGATAAGCTCCTTCAAATAATGCAGCTCCAACATAGACTCAGTCCATATTTTTTGCAAGGCTAACGGCAAAGTATCATCCCGGGTTTCGGCATCAATTTCGAAAAGATAATCTAAAATCGCGGCCGCTTATGTACAATAAGATAATTCTTTATTCAAATATATATACATAGTATTTCACAAATCAGAATAAGTAGATAATTGATGCGAATGAAGAGAGAGCTTAATGACAACTAACTCATAAGAGATCTGGCTCGGGTACATATATGATATAGGTCGCAAATTCATCAGAATCGGATGGAGTGAGGGTAAAATATATTTGATGTGGTATTTAAACACTCTCTGAATCATAGGTCCTCAATAATGTACCTATACATATATTGAAATAAAATGCGCCTAATTCTTAACTTTTTAAATTGATAGGGTGCACCCAAAAGAATTGTTGTTGCTATCTTTTCTTCTTAAAACGTCGGTGTAAACGATATTCCATTCCAGCAGTCATACTGGAGACATAAATTCAACACGGTTTCAATTGAAACTGAGGTTTGTCCGGCGTTCTATGTCGTATGTATGTATATCCGGTGGCGGAATAATGTGAATTTTCTCATCGAGTTCTACACACTTGCGCACGGATATCCGGCGTCGGATATATTTTAAAACTATTGAAAATTGTATATACGGTGATCAATTGGTCATAAAAATGTACTTAAGAAATTCATTGAGTGAAATTAAATAGATGCATCTTTAAGCATCCGTGATGGTCAGATAATAATAGTGGGCTTACAGTTTCTGGCTAGGGCCTTAAGTTGGTCCACGAATCTTGCTTTTGACTGGTGCTTGGCGTCTCTTTAACTGCTTCTACGAGTATAGTAAATTCCATCTCACACCAAGATGAAGGTAGTAAAATTGAATGTCTACTTGCATATTTATAACATTTTTCTAAACTTATTAAACAGCCAAGTCATCGTTTTTTTGCAAGTACCATCTCAAACCAGAGACCAAACTTGACCTAGAGTTAAATGGTTTCTAGTCAGTCAGCATCCCTTTCCTGCTAAACTTCGACATAAACTCAAAGGATAGTTTATGATGTCGTTATTATGTCGGTTTTTTAGCAATTAGCAGTTTATGATCAATAACCCGTCATACTGAGCCTTGCATTAAAAATCTTTTTCTGATATAAATGAAGGAGCGAGCTCTGTGTTTACCTTGCAGGTACACACGACATGACTCTCAATTTAGAGACGCAGATGATACCAATTTCTTGTCATCCTATACTTCAAGGGCAGATGAATTTCCTCGTCGTTATATCTCTCTCCACTCGATTGCGCGTACCAATTTGAGTACCCATCCACTCCACCATCATGCACAAGGGCAAATAGGCTCCGATTATCGTAATGACAGGCCGCTTCATTTTCAATAGAGAGGAGCTGGATCAGTGGTCCATCTCAGGGCAAGAAATGATTTTTTGATGAAAACAGTAACAAAAAGAAAAGGAACAAGGAGCGCCCCCTGATTACAGACAGATTAAATTTTTCAGTCCCGGGACCTATTACTCGGAGCGGGTTCTGTTGATTTCGTAAACCATTTTCGTAGTATACACCAACGAGTTGAGGGAACGTATCATTACTTGCTTGCTCCTTCTAGTTGAAGGCAAGACACCGACGAAGACGACGCGGCAGCAGCCCACAGCAACAAGCGTTGGATACAAAAGTATCTTGAGCTCTTCTGAACTGCACTCTGTGTGGATTTATCTGTGTGTTGCACCAGAGTAAATTTTCTTAATCGATCGAGATAATTTGTTTCCAAGTAATAACTTTGAATGTTTTCTGTGTGCACAGGCACACACATATTAAGTGGTTTACTGGGCGGATGCGGATGGAAGCGAGGGATTTTTTCTCAGAGAAGGATGTTACACAAATTTTATTTGTTTTTGCGTGCGTTCCAAGAATCCGATGGCTGCTGTTGCCTGTATATAACGACAGAGAGGAAGATCTACAGCAGTTTATTGATTATGCGTTAACCGATTAGGAATCTGTTTGCAGTGGCGCATTCACATGTTTTATGATGTGGTGATGAAGAAGAGGAAGCTCGAAGATGTAAACAATCTAAGCAAGTTAAATTTAAGAAAAATTAATTATGTATAAGAGTTTTTACCAGATAATTTCTTACTAAAAGTTTTGTTCAGAAGAAAGTAGGCGTAGCCCTCGCCATTTTTAACCAAAGGTCACTGATTCTGATGAAATATTCACAATAAGACTTAACCATCACCGTAAGTAGCTTCGAGAAAGCAAAAAAATATATTTTTGGAAGAACACTCCCCCAAAAAGTGGGCTTGGTGTTATATAATGTATGGACTAATATTAGAGAATAGAATGATTATATATTTTTGCAGTCTTGTTGGATTTAACCTTAAATATTGTTATCTGATGGGTGGACGGATATTTTCCATTACACTTGTTTTTAGGCTGAAATTCGGGCTTGAACTCGAAGAAAGTTGGCTTTAACTTTGCACAGCAGTCGAAGTTTTGGTTACCACTGCATCAGATAGCATATTCATAAGACCGGAGTTTAAGTATTGTTATCAAAACTCAAATGCGGATTGTTTCAAAGGTAACCGCCCTTTCACATGGAATATAGCTCCCGTGCAGCGGACACATACCTTTTGTTCAGTTTATCGAAAGCAGCACTGACATATTTTTGGAAAGTTTTTCCATCAAACAAACGAAGTGGCTAAGATAGGTATTTTTATTGCAGTGTAGATCCATAAGACTCTTCGATAATAAGTACCATATCTTCCCGAAAACCCCCTTGCTATACCGAAAATCTGGCAGCGCGTTGGTAGTCTTCGGCTAATGTTCAAAGAAGATTACTATCCAAGATGACTCCTGAACACATAACCTTTTTGAAGAGTCAGATTGTCACTCCTTTGAGCACTAGTTCTATCAGACCGATCAGCTTCCTCCTTTTCGTAAAAAGAATAACCTCCGTTTTGAGATTATTGATCACTTCTAGAGCCATCTGCGTCTTAGAGCAGATCAGGCACGATCCGACAGAAAGTACGGAAACATAGCGTGTTTAAGTTTCGCACTTTTTGTAAGACCGAGACTAAGTATGTAAAACGAAGATCAATCCATTATCATTATCCGAGCAAAAACAAGACCGAAGTGCAAGACTCTTGCTACTGGAATACATGGTCATATCGATGATGATCTTGAATCCCACATCCACATCAAAGTTCTATTTGTCTTTACTTTAATCCACAACAATAATAATTCATCTCTACGTGTTGCCTGGCAAAGTTATACCTGGTTGCAAATCACCTCGTACGCTTTCGTGAGTAGCAGTCATCTCTACCAACTCTAACTGTTTGCCAATGTGTTGGTATGTAGCCAATGTCAAGGCAGCAGTGGAAATTCTATTCGAAGTTGCTCGTCACAACCAATGCAACACACCAGCTACAACAAGTTGTTTAACTCAGCTGTATTTCAGTGTCGATGATTTGATTATCTTGGAAATGAGTCTGCAGAAGAAGACTGAAAGATTTTGCTTTCGTCTCAGTGAAGGTACCATTTTGTATGGCCCTTTTTTAAGAACGTGAACCAACCGACTGGTATCACCTAGTGTTTCGATTCATCGACAAAAACGTCTATAAGTGCACTCTTCGATGTCAGAATCAATCTCTTATATTCCCTTTGTTTTGATCGGTAAAAATTCCCCACTTGTGTGCCCCACCTAGCGTGTGGCGTTATTATTACATACTGGCGCAATAAAAGGAACTTCTATTGTCGCTGTGGAAGTTGCTTTAAATCAACGGAACTTTGGAACGGAACAAAAGAGTCGCAGCTTTGTCTTAATGCTGGTACTTCTTTTCAAACTCGAACTTCATAATTGTAACTCAAACTTTTGAGAAACATACTAAGATTTCGTCAAACTCTAATCGCTAGTGAGTTATGCCGATTTAAACTGAGGCCAATGAATGTGCAAAATAAGTGGCGCCCAACAATTGACACACTTATATTTTTTATTGTTCGAAAATATACTATTATCTGATAATATAATAATACAGGCAATTGGATCTGTCGCTTTCGCTAGTCTGTCCTTTATAATAAACCATCTGAATCCATTTTGCTTCATTACCTTGAATGAAATGCCTCGGCTATCTATTTGCCACTGTGAATGCCCTATTTCCATCCCAGTTCCCAGCACCACCGACGTGAATCATTTTGTATGATGGTTTATTGCGGCAACAATAAAACCTCAAAGCATCTTGTTTCCACTTTGCCGACACATTACCATGCGCTGCAGCGCCGCCTCACACATGGCTCCAAGCGATTACGGCCATTAATAACATACAAGTAATAATAATAACAACAACAACACTGCAACAACAAGCTATACAAAAACGAGCGTAATTATATTTTGATGAGAAGCAACTTACATTGCGCGCACAGCGCTTTGACTTGGCGCAGACGCCACAAAACGATTTTCGCTCCCGCACACACTTTTCATCACATGCCGTACACTGAACACACCCATTTATCCCAAACGCCATAGTCGCATTTCAAGAGAATAGACACGACACTCACACAAGCACAGAAATCCGCTAATTGCAAATGTGTGACACGGTGACTGCTGCACCTTTCTGCACCTTTTCCTATCGCATAAGAGCCACCGATGACCATCATCTACATTATCTGCCCAACAGGTACGTTCGTTATTTTTCTTCGTCTTTTCTTTTTATCATCTGCTGTGGCATTCGGTGGTTTTCTATGTAGCTACAAACAGTAGCTCGTGTAGATACTCCACATCACACACACACAGCCAAATATACTTTAGCAACGAACATAGCGATGAGCTAAGAACTAAATACTTTTAAACGTGTGCCACCCTCTGCGCCCGCACACAACCATGTTCATTTTGAAAGCTAGATATGTAAGCGCCTAATGATTCCAATTAGAAGAATAATAGAGACAGAATACGAATAAGAAAAAAAAAACTTAAAAGAGAACCAAAAGAGGAATGAAGAACTTCTGATTTGAATTGAATGTACAGATATTTTATACGGGGAAACAATGTTAGTGCGAATGTGATGGCAAGGTCGAGACAAGTATGCGTTTCGTACATCTGACAAGTTGAAATAAACTATGTGACGTCAAAATGGATCGCGAACCATAGGTTGACGTACTATGCAAATATTCTATAGTGTCAAATCTTCTCAGGCCCTCAAAGCGCCATAGGGATTCTAAGCTTGTATCCACTCCCAGATTAGTGAGGTAAAGCCTTAGAACAGCAGGTTATCTCCTCTGGGGGTAGTGTTCTTAGCCCAACCTTTCGTCAGAGCAGATGAGGCGCCAAATTATCTCATCTCCCAAATACAATGGCAAATGAGTACATAGCAAAGTTCAACAAGTCAAACATACCATTTATTGAACTGAATTGAATAAAAAACTGACGAAAAAATAAATTATAGCATTTCGACCTCCAAATTTCACATTGCATCACGGAAACAATACACAGCTTTGTTTCTGACACCTCTGAGATAATAATTATGCACTGATTTTTACCTCAAGCACACAATATATATTCTAGAAATGCCGCCTTTTCAAATTTGTGCTTCGAATGCACTTACGAAACTACAAGGACAGCTCACCTATGAGAAGAGTAACAATTGATGATCCACACTTAATGTATTCTCGTACATGAACCTGGAACAACCTCTTGTTATATCGACTGTAAAACCAAATAAGCTGAATGTGGTCAAAACACCCCGAAATGAGTCATTTGAAATCATCTTATTTCTCTAGTGAAAAAGTGGAGCCCGTTCAGCTTGGTTGATCTCGCCCACTTATCCTCACCTAAGAAAAGGCAGAATAAGATACAATATATTTAAAACTTAATAAAACGATTTTAGCAACACATTAAATATTACTAAATTAATGGAGAGTTTAAATGATCTGTACGAGTAAAGTGTAATTTATCAGATCCTTTTCTGAACGTGCTTGTAACATGAGCCTACAAAAACCAAGTATCGGTTTCGTGAAAATGTTTAATTGGTCAAGCATTTTATAGGAGGCAGGACGGAGTTGAAAGATGATTAACGCTCAGGAAGACCATCAACGCCAACCAATGCGGGCATGTATTATAAAGTTCAAAAAATGTTAGACGAGGAGCAACGACCTTTTATATCGGAACTAACCAATAGCTTAAACATTTCTTATCAAACAGTCTGTGCGATTTTGACTGATCTTTTGAGTCTTTCCATAGCTTTCAGCACAACGAATACATTTCTCAAAGTGTTAAGGCTGCTGTTCTGCTTTTAATTAAGATTCAGGAAACTGCGCAATAGGAGACAAGACTTGGGATTAGTTTGAACTTCAGTCCAAAATACAATCAAAAGACTGGTTGCCAAAAGGAAGTTATGGACCTACAAAATTCAAAGCAGAAAGGTCAGTGACAACAGTTATGACCGCAGTATTCTGAGATGCCGAAGCAGTTATCCTGTAGAATTTTTAGAGCTTAAGAAGATAACGACAGCAATTTATCACGTTAAGGTTTTACAAAAACTGGGAGCTGCAATTCGGAATTGGAAAAGCTCTATCAGTGTGTCCTTTTCCATCCCGATAACGGCCAGTCCATTCTCCTGGGTAATTATACTGGGAACTTTTGTCTTATCCACCCTATAGTCCATATATTGATCAATATGATTATTCTTCATTTCCATAACTGAAAAAGGACATAAATCGATAGAGACCACTGTTAATCGATAGAAACCACTGAACAGAACGTTTTAAAATTGAAGAAACGTATATTGTGCATTTTATTTTATCAGTCCGATTACTTTTTGATAAACCCTCGTATGCGAGGACAACCACCTTTTAGAATATGTAATATAAAAATATTTTTGCTTATTGACGATTTGTTTTTTAAATTTCAGTTTATATGTATCTGAGAGTGGTTAAGTGCGCGATCACTGAGCAAGAGGTTCAAGGTATGAATCCAAGAAAACACAAAAATAAAAAAATAAAAATTTTCTCATGGTCCCACCTCTCGCGAACGTCTGACAAACATCTGAGAATAAAATTGTCATGTAAAATTTATCGAACAAAAATTGCCCCTCGGAAACGGTATAAAATTGTAGGTCCCAACCATTCGGGCTACGCACAGCACGAATGGCTCCGAGAAGTTAGGTCAGGCCCTG